>OZ012737.1:352294241-353613414 GCA_963859935.3 Lathyrus sativus
ATGAGGATATCATGTTTCTCAAAGCGAAGGACTGCGATGAACCGTTGCCCGAAGATGGTACAGATAGGAAATCTCAGTGGAAATTGATATTCGACAGGGCAGTTAATTCCTACGGAAGTGGCATAGGGGCGATCATCACGACTCCTCACGAATCCCACATCCCGTTCACTGCGAGACTGACGTTTCCAGTCACCAGTAATGAAGCGGAGTACGAAGCATGCATCATGGGTCTAGAAGAGGCAATTAATTTGAGAATCAAGAACCTAGACGTATATGGTGACTCGGCGCTTGTGATCAACCAAATTAAAAGGGAGTGGGAGACTCGTCAATCGAATTTGGTGCCGTACATGAATTATGCTAGAAGGCTGCTTCCGTTCTTTGATCGAGTGGAACTCCATCATGTGCCCAGAGCAGAAAATTAGATGGCTGATGCCTTAGCCACGTTGGCTTCAATGTATAAAGTAAATTTTTGGAATGAGGCTCCAAGAATTGTCCTTTCTCGTCTTGATAGACCTGCATTTGTCTTTGGAATCGAGGAAGCCGCCGACGGCAAGCCATGGTTCCATGACATCCAGACGTTCCTTATGACTAAGGAATATCCTGCGGGTGCGTCAACCCAGGATAAGAAGACTCTGAGGAGGCTGTCTGGAAATTTTTATCTCAATCCTGATGGAGTTCTGTATAAGAGAAATCACGATCTCGTGCTACTCAGATGTGTGGACGAGAAAGAGGCGAGTATGCTCATGGAAGAAGTCCATGAAGGCACATTTGGTACGCACGCCGGCGGGCATGCTATGACGAGAAAGATCCTGAGAGCAGGATACTACTGGCTGGCGATGGAGTCTGATTGCTTCAAATTCGCGAGGAGATGTCATAAATGCCAGATTTATGCTGATAAAGTTCATGTGTCGCCATGCCCGTTAAATGTCATGTCCTCCCCGTGGCCGTTCTCCATGTGGGGCATCGACATGATAGGCAAGATCGAGCCCACTGCATCTAATGGTCATCGCTTCATTCTAGTAGCTATCGACTACTTCACCAAGTGGGTGGAGGCAGCCTCGTATGCTAATGTGACCAAGCAGGTGGTGGCTAAATTCATAAAGAGGGACATCATCTGTCGTTACGGAATTCCCGAGCGGATCATTACTGATAATGGTTTGAATCTGAACAACAAGATGATGAAGGAGTTGTGCCAGAGTTTCAAGATTGAACACCACAACTCATCTCCTTACCGGCCGAAGATGAATGGCGTCGTTGAAGCGGCCAATAAGAACATAAAGAAGATTGTTCAGAAGATGGTTGTGACCTACAAAGATTGGCACGAGATGCTACCATTCTCACTACACGGTTATCGTACGACGGTACGTACGTCAACCGGGGCAACTCCTTTCTCCTTAGTGTACGGTATGGAAGCGGTCCTACCGTTAGAAGTGGAGATCCCTTCTTTGCGAGTTTTGGTTGATGTGAAACTCGACGAGGCAGAATGGATTACGAACCGACTGAACCAACTCAGCTTGATGGACGAGAAGAGGTTAGCATCGATTACATATGGTCGTCTGTACCAAAGCCGAATGAAGAAAGCTTATGACAAGAAGGTGCGTCCTAGAAGCTTTCAGACGGGTGATCTCGTCCTGAAGAAGATTCTTCCTCCACACTACGATCACGGGGGCAACTGGACTCCGAATTACGAAGGTCCGTACATCATCAGCAAGGTCTTCTCGGGAGGAGCTTTGTTGTTATCCACGATGGATGGTGAAGATTTTGCATCCCCGGTGAACGCGGACGCGGTTAAAAAATACTTTGCTTGAAAGCGACCCGCTGGACAACAAAAAGAGAGTCCAGGCAAAAAGGGGGCATCCCGACGAACCATAAAAAAGGAAAAGGTTCGGGCAAAAATTAGGGATATAAATTGAAAAAATGTACACCCGCAAAGTTGAAAACCCGGATGGGCGACTTTGGCAAAAAAGGGTATCCCGGTGAACTGAAAACCCGCAAAGGGCGGTTCACGCAAAAGTTAGGGATTTGAAAAAGCAAATGACTGCGTTCCGCGTGTGGACTTTCTTTGTTTAGTGGTTTGGAAGACCTGAGGGCCGTTTATCTGAATCAATCTCTTCTGAAGCTGAAGCGTCGGAGAAGTATCGAAGTCGAGTGGGTCATAGAGGGATCAACTCATGGTGTTCGTCTACGCCTCGTTGCCGACATTTATATATACTGATGTATATTTATGTTTTATTTTTTGCGCGGTTTCCTCATTCCAGGAGCTTGCATCCGTTGTAAAACATTTTTACCCATTCAGGGGTTCGTTATCAATAAAATGTATACTATTCAGCAATTTTGTTTGTCTGTTTAGCATTTATCTGTTTTGTTTGCGAAAAAGAACGCTGATGTTTTTGATAAAATGCGCATACATAAACTTACTGGCCTAGGCCACTGATTGTTGAAACAATGAATTACTGGAACATTTTCACAAGACGATAACCTTGATAGGTCCCTTTGAGAAGGGTATCTTGTCTGTTTGTTTGTGTTGTTACAGGTGTAGCATATTCCAGACAGTGCGCCGTGCGTATCCCCAAGTAGGATGATTCCTCTTTCTCCAGCAAAGTTCAGCAGCCTCTCCCCGCAGAGTCTGAACGCGAGATCGTGAGCATTGATATGTCTCCCCGGGCAGAGAAGAATTCTCCCCAATCAGACGCATCCTGAAGGAATGTCATCTCCTCAGCTGAGTCACACCGAAGTGTGCAGCAACTGATGGTGCCAGACTGAAGTCTCCAGCGGAATTGAGATTCCCCACAGAGTCGTACTCTCCCCCGAAGCCGGATGATTCCTTCTTCCCCAGCGGAATTGAGATTCCCCACAGAGTCGTACTCTCCCCCGAAGCCGGATGATTCCTTCTTCCCCAGCGGAATTGAGATTCCCCACAGAGTCGTACTCTCTCCCGAAGCCGGATGATTCCTTCTTCCCCAGCGGAATTGAGATTCCCCACAGAGTCGTACTCTCCCCCGAAGCCGGATGATTCCTTCTTCCCCAGCGGAATTGAGATTCCCCACAGAGTCGTACTCTCCCCAGCAAGCAGAATGATTTCTCCTTCCTTAACCGAGTTTGCAGATACCCAAGAGAGCCGAGTCCTTGGAAGCTGCTCAGACCATGATTGGTTTTCCCCAGTAGAGTGTGGAATAGCTGATGCCTTATTTCCCCACCAGAGTCGTTATCTCCAGGGAAGTAGCCGTGAAGGCCCTGCAGTTTATTCCTGCGATTGACCTCGCTTTCCCTCAGCAGGTCCAGGTTCTCGTAGAGCTCCGTCCCCCCCGCGGCAGTCAACTGAAGTTCACTTCCCCTGCGGAGTCCAATTGAGATTGGCGTGACCTTGTTCTCCTCAGCAGGATGATTCCTCTATCTGAGTAGTTCTTTCTCCTTGACAGGAGGATTCGCCCTTCAGCATTTATTTTGCTGACAGGATCGCATCATTGTGCATGACTGCATAGCATTTATAGCATTTCCACCATGTGGAGCATTGCGCCATTGTCGAAGCATATGCATAATAAACATGATCTAGGTTGTTACCATTCTTGTTTTGCAGGTGTTCCGCCGCAGAATTGATTGCTCAAGATGATTCCTGAAATTCTCCCCAACGAAGTCTTCGGCTCAAGATGATTCTTGAATTCTCCAGCAAGGCCGTTTGCTTAAGATGATTCTTAAGACCCCCAGTGCAGTCTCCAGAGTTGGTTGCTCAAGCTGATGCTTAGAGTCCCCGGCAGAGTGTTTGCTCAGGATGATTCCTGAAGGCTCCAGCAGGGTTATCGGTTCAAGATGATTCTTGAAGCCCCCGACGGAGTTATTTTTCCAAGATGATTCTTGAAGTCCTCAGCAGAGTTGATTCATCCAGAATGATTTCTGGATCCCTAAAGCGGAGTTACTTGATAGTTCTCCAGAATCCCCAGCGGAGATGCGTCATCCCCAGCAGGTTTCTAAACAGCGAAGTTGAAACTTCCCTCGAAGACTTCATGATTGAAGTCCGGCCGTGTTAACAAAGCGGTTCTCTCAGCTGATGCGGAGTGCCTGATGGCAGAGGTTTGGGTATCCCCAATTGGGTCATGATTGACTGAGAATCCTACTCCCGACTTACTGATGAAGTCCGGCTGATGCCCGAAAGTTTTCTTCGAATGCCCGATGGCATGATCAACATGATTGTTGACCTGATGAGTCCCGAGGAATCGTGATGCCTGATGGCATGATCGACCATGTATTACTGGTTACCGTGTGACCAAGTCTCCAGCTAGTTGCCGTGCAATTATTATTTCAGTTCTCGAAGATTTGTTCCCCTCGGAGTACCGTGTACTTGCGCAGTTGGCAAATTTCCGGATTTATCGGTATTCAACCGTCTCGCACCTTGATTGGATGAGGGTCGTTCGCTCCTCACCCAGTCAGGTTCAAGCCGTTTGAATATGGGCAGCTGTTGCACCCCAAAATTTGACCAACATTTATTTACCTAGCTTGTGTTCACTAGCATTATCATCTGCTTCTCATTGATATGTGAGCAGTAGATCAAGAGGTATGATTACCAATCAAGAGTTATACAAGACTTTGAAGCTAGCCAAGAAGGTTATTCAAATGTTCAAAGGTTGATACCTTTGTCAGAGATGTTAAGAGATCCTCAGAGAGATTGGTTGAAACCAAGGTTGTGTGCCTCATAACTTGAGAGTTGTGGGGGCTCCTCAAATGATTCTGAGGCTATGAGGATGGACTTGAAGCTTTGAGAGAGCTTATAAGATGTCTTGAAATCCATCATGAGGCCTAGAGAGGTCATTGTACAAGATTCAGAAGACTCAGCCATGAGTGGTGTAATTAGGGTTTGACTGGGTCAACCCTAGGTCAACTGATGATTTGGAGAGGGTTGAGACCTAATCCAAGAGCCATGTGATCATGGATTGATGCATTGAGATGCTATAAGGATGATTCCTAGACCAACTCATCATGATTGAGGAGTTTGAGAAGTTTTAAGCTAGGGTTTCTAAGGCTTGACAGTGTAAAATCCCCTAGTTTGATCCCTATCTTCAAGGCAGTTTAGCTCAAGATGTGATTGTCATCTCATCTTACCCCCAACATGAATGTTGTAGAGCTTTCTCTTAGCTTTAATTTGAGTACTAGAAGTCCTTGATAAGATTTGTAGAGCTCAAGTTATGACTTTGACAAGTTATAGGTCATCTGAGGTATGTGAATCTGGGACCTTGAAAGTCACCCAACTTGCATCCAACGTTTGCCCAAGAAGTATGATTCCTATGAACTTTTGGTCAACATGAATGTTGTTCCTCATCTTCTTAGCTTTCTATATAGTACTAGAAGTCCTTTATAGGATTTGTAGAACTCAACTTATGGCTTTGACAAGTCAAGGGCATTTTGGTCATTTGGAGATTATAGGTCATTTCTAGCATAAGGCCATAACTCCTATTTCCAAGCTTCAAATGGAAAAATCTTAAACATCAAACTTGCTTAAAATGATGTTTTAAGGCTAGTAGGGAGGTCATGAGGTGTTGAAAAGGCTTGTAGCAAAAAGTGATAAAAATGACCTAAATTGGAGGCATAAGTTAAATAAGTTCAAGTTGGAAATTGAAATTTCCAAGTTACACATCCAAACCATGGCATATAATAGGTCATTTTGACTCTAAAGAACATTTTAGAAACAATGGTTCAGCCACATTTTTGAATTGAGACCTAGATCATGGGGTTGCTTTGGAAAATGCTTGCTTGCATAATAAGGCACAAATGCAAAACTCAAGGAAAGGCAATGTACAAGCTAGTAAAGTGTTTTAACACATCCCATATCTCATCTAAGGAGAATTTCAGGTCAAGTCAAGTTGCTGCAAGAGGCTTGGCATGAGATGATGCATGAGAAGAGATGAATCCATAAACTCATGGCATGAGAATCCCAATTTCTCATTGGATGATTCCAGATGGTTCTAGATGAGTCTAAACCATTCTATATATGATTTAGAACTTGCTCAAATGCAAGGTTGGTGAGAGATTGGAGAGAAGAGAGAGATATCCATTTCACTTGCTTCCATTGCAAGTTGAAATCAAATTCCACATTCTGATCCATTTCCATTTCTTCTTTCTATCCAAACACATTCCCTTGATCACACTGAAGCTGTGCAGACCAAATTGAAGGAAAAACCATGGAGAATTGAAGAGATAGCTTTTGGATTTTGAAGGTTGCAAGTCACAATCGGTTTGGGAGATTCAAGCTTTCTTGGTCCAATCTTTTGCAAACAGTAGCAAGATCATCATTCAAGGATTGATTCTGAAGAGTTTGGGAGCTTGCAGTGAAGGTTTACCCTATCTGTTAATCAAGATTTGACAGGTTAGTAACTTTTCTTCTACACCATGATTTAAGCATGATTAGGGAGAATGGTTAGGTTAGAACGGTTAGAGACAATTATGTGATGGATTCTGGGAAGTTTGGGATCAATTGGTGAGGTTTCAGTTGGTGACACCATTTTTGTTTGGACCAAGAACATGAGATATAGTGAGCTATAGCATGAATTTGATATCAAGAATTAACCAGTGTGAAGTGGTGATCACTCTGAGGTAATCAATTTCAAGAATGGTTAGAACTGAAGTTTGAGCATATCTTTGATCTTGGATCGGGTTTGGAGAATTAGGGCATTTCAATTGATTTCAAGGCCATGGTTAGATTCAGGGTGAAATTCTGGACAGATTAGGGTTTTGAATTTTAGTTTTTCATGGAGAATTGAGGTGATACGAATTGGTGAAGATTGAGCTTGAAGCTCTGTTTCCATGGCTTTCTCCTTTGAACCCTAGCTGGAGGAAGAAGATGAAGACGTAGCCGTTGGATGAGGCGAGACTCGTTGACTGGGTGGAGATCTCACGGCTGAGATTTAATTTCATTTGGAGAGGGAAATCTGAAGATACCAAAACGCGTCGTTTCATTAAAAGGGAGATTGGGCTTGATTGATATCCCCACCCCCAATTCATGGCCCACTTGGATTTTGTACTGATTTTCCTTGCTAACTGCACCGCTTCTTTTTCCTTTTTCTTTATGATTTTCAATTGATTTTCTGATTAAATAATTGGGCCCAACGCTTATGTTGTTTGCACCCCCATTTTGAGCCCATCTGGAAAATGAACTGAACATAGTTGCTATCTGCACCAAGGTTTTATCCATTTTAATTTCCTTTTCTCCATTTTTCATTAATCTTTGAAAAATCATAATAAATAGAAAATTAATGATTTTTGCATGGGGATTTTTTCTCCCATTTCATGTTCATGTCTAGAAAATTATAAAATCAAAATATTTGAAGTTCATTCATTTTTAATATATTTTATAATTTTTCTCTTTTAATAGCATTTTAATTCCTTTTATGTTGATGCATAGATTTGTAGAATTTTGTTTAGCTAGTTCCCTTCATATTTTTAGGCCATTCTTTTTAGGATAGTTAGATTAGGACTTTAGCTCCCCTCTGGATTTATTACATAATTTTGTGATTAATTTTTGATTAGTTTTGCTTATATGATTTTAGGTTGTGTAGATTTAGGTCAATCCTTAACATAGGTCCACAAACACTAGAATTTTGGGTTTCTAGGTCAAGATAGATATTGGGACATATAGGGTATTAAGGGTAGGTATATAGGATCACCTAGGAATTATATTAGGTTTTAATACAATAGTATACTATTTTTAAATGATTTTTGTATTTGATTGTTGTTTGTGTTGCCCTTGCGGGCCTGTATTTTGTTTTGCTTTGCTTTGTGGGCTTGGTGAGCTTGGTTTTACTTTGAGGAGCATTGAGGAGCATAGTAGAAGACTTGAAGATTGAAGAAGGAGCTTGAGAGCTTGTAGGCTTGTTTGTTTTGTTGTTGTTTTAGGGTTAGGATTTAAGAAGAGCTTAGAATTAGTTAACTTCTTTCTTAAACATGGATGGTATCTTTCACCTCCATTCCTCTCTATGATTCAAAGTCCTTCCATGGTATTCACCTCTCTCCTTAGGAGGGATAAGTGATGGTACCTAGGAAGTAGAACTTTTGAGGGAACCATTCTCCTGATGTTAAACCCTTATAGGTCACCTTTGGTGGTCAATAAGCAGTTTAATACCCTAGCTTATCCAATTAAGTGATTTCCTCTGGTTTGAGTATCTTGAGAGATGTTGAGCTTGAGTGTGAAGATGAAGACTTCATTGAAGAGTATGTAAGCAGGATGATTCCTTGAGCATTGCCATTCCAGCTGAAGCTTGAAGAGCAAGATCAAGTTGATACTTGAAGACCCAATGAAGATTCAGTAAAGACTGAATGAAGAGCTGAGGCTTAAAGACTGAAGGATGAAGTTGATACTTCTAAGTGATTAAAGATTACTCTAAAAAGCTGAAGCTTGCAGGAAGAGAAGACCAAGTTGAGACTGGTAAAGCAAAGAGAGCTTGAGATCTTGAAGACTAAGTTGATACCTAGGAAGAGGATTCATTTGAGATTGACGGAAGAGCTGAAGCTTGAAGAACAAAGGAAGTTGATACTTACTTTGAAGCCGGGAGATCCTGAAGGAATCAAGTTGATACTTGTGATTAAGGGTGAAGCCTGAAGTTGGAACTAATTAAAGAGCTGAAGCTTGCAAAAGAGAGAATAAGTTGAAACTTATGTGGAAGGTTTGAAACCTGGAAAAGCAAATTGATATTTGTCAAGAGTGATGGAAGTCTGAAGACTGAGTTGCTGTTGGAAGAGCTGAAACTTGGAGTTGAGAGAGAGGAGTTGATCTGCCTTCTTGTCTGCTTTGTTGTATTGATGTGCCTTGTTTGATTTGCTTGATGCATTAGAATAAGTCCATATCTAGACTAGCTTTAATCTAGGAGCATGATTGCACTAGAGGTTGAGTTGCTCCCTCTGCTTGTATTGTTACTGTGTGGCTTTGCTTGCGGGTATTCGGTAGAGCCCAGCTCCCTTGCCCATGTGGTTTGTGTTTTGCTTGATAGCATGATTTTATTTCTTCTGTATGATTGCAGTTTACTGTATTTTGCTTGATAGCATGTTTTATCTTTCAGTATGATTACTGTTATTCATTCTGGCTTGAGGTTGAGATGAGCTTGTGGAGGCTGATGCCCCACACACATTTCCTCCCTCACTTGCATTGCATGCATTTTACAGTCGTTTACTGTTTAAGCTGATGCTTTATCTGTTTCTGTGTATCATTAACATGATCCCTTAGGACTCTCATTTCCTTTGATAAGGAATTGATGATAGAACTTTAGGTTGAAACCTATGCATGATAACTTCTAGGAGTTCCCTGTTTCAAACCTCAACCATAGGATGAATCCTTGGCATGACAACAATAGGACTTGATAGTCTCCCCGTTAGTTGAGCCTGTTCTCTTCTCATCTCAAAACAGCTTAAGATACAGTAATCATGAATGATTTCTTTCGTACGTTACGAGCCTTAAGCTATCTGAGAAAGGATTGTGGGAGAGTTTCTTTTCCACAGTCTGGATGTTTAGCATGGTACCCTTTGGGTGACATGTGACGCATTCACTCTCAGGTCATAGTCTTTAGTGCGATTGAAATTGCAAACACAATAAAAAACACTTCTTCCGTAAAAGACAGGAAATAATGCGTAGTGTCCCGAACTACGTAAGCTCTGATCTCTCATATCTGTTGAGAGTACGTAGGCACAATACTGATGTATTGGCGAGCTACCTTCCTCGTAACCCGTAGTAGGTCGAACTACGTTGACTCTGATTTCTCATTCTCTGATGAGAATACGTAGGCATAAAGTGCGACGCTTTGCCGAGTCATTTTCTTTTCTTTTTTAAGCCAGCCTTGATAGGTAGATAGATAAAACCAACTCGTCCAGTAAACACAACAAGCGTGGATCCCGTCGAGTACGACGGACGTGAGGGGTGCTAATACCTTCCCCTTGCATAATCGACTCCCGAACCCAGACAATGGTTGTGATGACCTTGTCTTACCCTTTTTCGTCAGGTTTTTCCGATCGTTTCCTTTCCCGCTCCGAGGGATAAATAACGAAAGGTGGCGACTCTTCTGTTTTGCCGGCACCTTATTTTCGCGGTAGCGACACCTATCAAAGACTTCTAGTACTCAAATGAAAGCTATGATCATGCTCTACAACAATCATGTTGGGGTCAAGGTGAGATGAAAAACCCATCTTGAGTTATGTGGTCTTGAAGTTAGGCACCAAACCAGGGGATTTTACACTATCAAGCTTAGCAACCCTAGCCTAGGAACTCCTCACACTCTTGATTCATGATGAGTTGACTTTGGAATCATCCCTTGGGCATCTCAAACCATTAATCCATGATCTCATGGCCTTGGAATTAGGTCTCAACCTTCTTCTAATCATCTGTTGACCTAGGGTTGACCAGATGAAACCCTAGTTGCACCCATCTTGGTTGTGGCTTCTTATCTTTCACATGATGACCTGTCTAGGCTTCAAAATGATCTTCAATACTTCTCATGAGCTCTCTCAAGGCTTCAAGTCCAACTTCAAGGCTTCAGAATCATCTGATGACTTCCCACCATTCTCAAGTTAGGAGATATACACACTTGGCTCCAACCACTCTCTCTGAGGATCCTTAACTTCTCTGATGAGGATATCAACCCTTGAATACTTGAATAAGGTTCTTAGCTGGCTTCATAGCCTTGTGTAGCCCTTTGTTGGTAGTCATACCTCTTGATCTTCTACACACATGTCAATGCAATGCAGATGATAATGCTAGAATGAATGAAATGAAACACAAGCTATGTAAAGCAAAGGTTAGGCAAATTTTGGGGTGCAACAGCCGCCCCTATTCAAACGGCTTCGACCTGATTGGGTGAGAAGCGAACGACTCTCAGACAATCAAGGTAAAAGACGGTTGAATACCAACAAACTCAGAAATTTGCCAACCGCACAAGTAAACGATACTCTGATGGGGACAAATTTTCGGAAACTGAAATGATAGTTGCACGGCAACTAGTTGGAGAGTTACTGATCTGACGTATCTGATATCACTATAAAACTCCATCCTCAAATCATCAAGGGATTACCAGTTACACGGTAACTGGTGAGGGATAGCTGATATTGATAGTTGCACGGCAACTTGCTGGTGAATGCTTAATCTCAAACCTCTGTCAGGATGATCATCCGATTTCACTATAGATCTTCGTCCTCAAGTCATCAAGGGATCACTGGTTACACGGTAACTGACGATGCATAGCTGGTTTTTCAGTCGGGCATTCTGCGCTACAGGAGAAGAATTCCTTATCGTAACCTATGGACTCGTCAAGTCGCTAGGAACATCAACAATATCTTTGTCGGACTCCGTCAGTAAGTCAATAAGGGGTCACTGGTTGCACGGCAACTGGTGAAGGATGGCTGATTTTGCCGTCGAGAATTCTGCACCACTGCAGAAGAATTCCTTATTGTCACCTATGGACTCGTCATGTCGCTAGGAACGTCGACAATATCTTTGTTGGACTCCGTTAGTAAGTCAATAAGGGATCACTGGTTGCACGGCAACTGGTGACTTGCCAACCGCACAAGTAAACGATACTCTGATTGGTAGGAACATCTTCGAAATCTGAAATGACAGTTGCACGACAATTTACTGGAGAATCGGTTACACGGTAACCGGAAATTTACCAACCGCACAAGTAAATGATACTCTGATTGGTAGGACAATCTTCGAAATCAGAAATGATAGTTGCACGACAACTGGCTGGTGAGCGACTAATCTCAAATCTCCATCAGGATGATCATCAGGTTTCGCTGCAGCTTCTTCCTCAAGTCATTAAGGGATCACTCGTTACACGGTAACTGGTGATACATAGCTGATATTGTCGTCAGCCATTCTATGGCACGGCAGCAGAAGAATTCCTCGGGACTCATCGGGTCATTAGGAACTTTTGACAATCAAGTTAATTATGCCATCGGGCATTCAAAGAAATTCTCGGGCGTCAGCCAGACTTCGTCAGTAAGTCGGAAATAGAATCCTTAATCAATCATGAACCAATAGGGATATCTAAACTTTTGTCGTCAGACACTCTACGTCAGCTAGGAGAACTGCTTCGAAGTCGCAGTCGGACTTCATCAGTAAGTCAGGGAGCTTGGCACTACTACCAGACTTCAATCATCAAGTCTTCAAGGAAATTACAACTTCTCTATTCAAAACCTGTTTGGGATGACACATCTCCGCTGGGGATTCTGGAGAACTATCAAGTAACTCTGCTTCGGGGGATTTCGGAATCATTCTAAACGAATAAACTCTGTTGAGGAATTCAAGAATCATCCTGAACAAATAACTTCGTCGGGGACTTCAAGAATCATCCTGAACAAACAACTCTGCTGAGGAACCCAAGAATCATCCTGAACAAACAACTCTGCCGAGGAACTCAAGAATCATCTTGAACAAACAACTTCGCTGGGGACTTCAAGAATCATCTTTGAGCAAACAATTCTGCTGAGGAACTCAAGAATCATCTTGAACAAACAACTCTGCTGAGGAACACAAGAATCATCCTGAACAAACAACTCTGCTGAGGAACACCTGCACACAAGAAGGGTAATGACACCTAGCTCATGTTTCACATGCATATGTTTAGCAATGGCGTAATACTCATTATATACAATCTGTGAACTTTTTACTCAAGTAATAAATGGCATGCTCCTTTCTACCAGTCTTGTCGTGCTGACCGAGAACTCAACCCATGCTATTCTCAAGAACTATCAAGTACATGATTAAGGGTCTTCCGGCCACTGGGGGTATCAAAATTGGAGGTTCCTGTAGATACTGTTTTATCTTATCAAATGCCTTTTGGCAATCCTCATTCCAGATAATCGCCTGATCTTTTTTCAGTAGCTTGAACATCGGTTCACACGTGGCCGTGAGCTGAGATATAAACCTTGCAATGTAGTTTATTCTTCCCAGAAAACCACGAACTTCTTTTTCAGTCTTTGGCGCTGGCATATCTTGTATTGCTTTTATCTTAGCAGAATCCACCTAAATGCCTTTTTCACTCACAATAAACCCCAGTAGTTTTCAAGACCGTAATCCGAAAGTACATTTGTTAGGATTCAGCCTCAACTTGAACTTCCTAAGCCTCTCAAAAACCTTCAGCAAATTGACCAGATGTCCCTCCCCGTTTGGTACTTCGCAATCATGTCATCAACATAGACTTCAATCTCATGGTGAATCATGTCATGAAACAAAGTGACCATCGCCCGCTGGTAAGTGGCCCCTGTGTTCTTCAAACCGAAAGGAATTACCTTGTAGCAGAACGTTCCCCATGGTGTAATGAACGTGGTTTTCTCCATGTCCTCCGGCGCCATCTTGATTTGGTTATAGCCAGAGAAGCCATCAATGAACGAAAACACGGAAAATTGAGTTGTATTGTCGACCAACACATCAATATGAGGGAGCGGGAAATCATCTTTAGGGCTCGCCTTATTCAAAACCCGATAATCAACGCACATCCGTACCTTACCGTCCTTCTTCGGTACAGGTACTATGTTGGCGACCCACGGAGGGTAAGTAGTGACCGCTAAAAAGCCAGCATCCAGCTGCTTTTGTACTTCTTCTTTGATCTTAACGGCCATATCTGGTCGCGTCCTTCTAAGCTTCTGCTTAACTGGAGGACAATCTTCTCGCAGTGGTAGATGATGGACCACTATGTCAGTGTCGAGCCCGAGCATATCTTCATACGACCAAGAAAAGATGTCACTATACTCTCGAAGCATCTCGACCAATCTTTGCTTAACATCGCTCTGTAATGCAGCCCCTATCCTGACATTTTTGACAAGTTCCTCAGAACCCAGATTAACAATCTCAATCTCTTCCTCGTGAGGCAGAATGATCTTATCTTCTTGTTTCAACAAACGGTCCAACTCTTCCGGAAGGTCTTCATCCTCATCAATCTCTTCTTCAGCTTGATATATCGGGCAATCAAAGTCGAAGTGAGTCATAGAAGGTTCAGAGTCGATGCCATCTATAGTGTGAATCCTGCAATAACAAGGGTTAAGCTTAAAACGAGGATATGCAGGTTAGCACAACCATATTGCCATTTTATTGTTTTTCAAAACAAAAATAAAACAGGAATAACAGAGATCACGAAATTTGAATGCAAAGAAAACGCCCTTTGATTTATTGATAATATGTACATGCATAAGCAAACAAGGCCCTGACAATAAAACCGTTATGCCCTGGGTAGAGCATAAGGTTGTACAATAATTGGAAAAGACAAAGCATTACTCTTTGCGTGTCACTTGGATGATATCCTGGACGGACCGGTTGTTGAGGCTCAGGCCTGGTTTGCACGGCTTAATCCAGGAGTCTAGGTCGCAATCATTATCTTCGTCGTCTTCAGACACGGCGTTTACATTCTCAAATACCACCCCACCTTTTGTGAACTGAATCGGCCCTTTGACGCATGACGCACTGCAAGAGGAGGAAGCATCAGCAGAAGGAGAATACCCTAAGCCAAACTTATCCTGCTTGTT
The DNA here is from genome assembly GCA_963859935.3 of Lathyrus sativus. Lineage (NCBI taxonomy): Eukaryota > Viridiplantae > Streptophyta > Magnoliopsida > Fabales > Fabaceae > Lathyrus > Lathyrus sativus. Next base: position 352,308,729 of record OZ012737.1, read on the forward strand.
AGGGATTTCCAGATCTTGCCCCCAGCATGGGGTAGGACCAGCTTGAACAACAGCTCGAGCTTCCTTGAAGGAAGAGAGATTCATCTCAGGTTTCTCGATCATCACCAGAATCGCGTCCTTGACTTTAACAGCTTCAAACGCCTGGCACAAAGTTTCGTGGATCTCGCCATCCACCTCAACATATTTAAAAGATGACAAATGGCTCACCATTATGTCCTCTTCACCACAGACGGTCACAATGCTGCCTCCCACAGTATACTTCAGTTTCTGGTGCAATGTGGAAGTTACTGCTCCCGCAGAATGGATCCAAGGCCGGCCCAACAGACAGCTATAGGCAGGCATGATATCCATGATATAGAAAACTGCGTCAAAGGTTTCTGGCCCAACCTGAATGGGTAGAGTTACTTCTCCAAAGACGTGACGCTTAGTCCCATCAAAAGCTTTTACAACCAGATCACTGGGTGTACAAATCAGCCCTATCGTATCCAACCTCATCAGAGCTTTCTTAGGGAGAACGTTCAGAGATGATCCCATGTCCACCAGCACATGGGACATGACCGTTCCTCGACATTCTATCGAGATATGCAAGGCACTATTATGGTTCCTTCCTTTCAGCGTCAGCTCGAGGTCAGTAAACCCTAATCCATTCCCGGCATTCACGTGAGCAACTACTCCCTCTAGCTGATTGATGGAGATCTCTTGCGGCACATATGTTGCATTCAGAACCTTCAGCAGGGCGTTTTGATGTGCCTCCGAACACAACAACAAATTCAGAATATAGATCTTAGACGGTGTTTGATGAAGATGATCAACGATCTTATAATCACTTTTCTTCACCAGTCTCATAAATTCTTCGGCGTCTTTCACAAGCAGGTCTTTTTCTACCTCACGGGAGGTTTCTTCAACGACCTTACTTTTACCTCTGCCAGTCTTTTCAGCCTTGTCAGCTTTGTCAGCCACAATCTTCGGTGGAGAAAACACTCTTCCACTACGCTTTATTCCACCAGTCCCAACTAGGTTGTCAACAGATTGCCCGGATGGCTCCAACTCCAACTTTTGTGCATTGCAATAGACATCTGCCCCATAGTGCCATGGAACAGCGTTAGTACTCTCAAATGGTATAGTCCCAGCCTTCGTTATAGTGATCGTAGGTGGCCTTGATGCAGAAATGGTAATTGTTTTACGAGGGATGGTGATAGTGGCAACCTCATCCTTCTGCTTCAGCATTACTTCCCCTGATCTGTTCTCAGCCCTCCGACTAAACTGCAAAATTCCTTCGTTCATCAAACTCTGAATCCCTACTATCAACTGATCACAGCCGTCTGAATGATTCGCACAATCCATACACAACTTTCCAGAGCCCGGGAAAATACCTTTCTTCATCAACTTGGCTTTAACGAAACCAAGTGGTGTTTTCAGGTCTTTGACATCAGTCAATAAGTCCGAATCTTCCTCTTCAATGATGGCGCTAACCCCATCTCCCCCATGGTTGGGCATAGGGTTCTTTGTAACATTCAGAGCATTATCAGAAAAGTTGATTATCTTGGCGTCAACCATATCTTGCACTTTGTGCTTGAATGCCTTACAGTTGTCAATTCAGTGGCCAGGTGCCCCCGAATGAAACTCACATCTCGCATTCGCATCGTAGCCCGGTGGAGGTGTCCCTGCCAAGGGAGCCAAAGTTCTCTTCTGAACTAGCTGTAACCGAAGCAATGTCTGCAAAAGCTGGGCATATGACATAGGTGGGGTTTCAAGATGACGATTCGACAATGGTGCTTTATTCTGGTACCTCTGGTACCCTTGCTGGTTCTGCTGCTGCTGTTGCTGAGGTTGCTGGAAAGCATGAATAGTAATGCTAGCGACCTGCTGGCACTGGCCTTTTCCTTTTCCCCGAGCATTAGACACTGAGCCCGTCTCACCTTCACGTCTCTTACCGCTGTAAGGCTTCTTTCCCCCTCCAGCTGAGGATACATCTACACCCTGGATCTTTCCAAGTTTGATGCTATTCTCTACATGTTCTCCAGTGATGATGAGGTCGGAGAAGCTTCCCGACATACCAATGACAAGCTTCTCATAATAAACTCCTGGAAGAGTAGCCACGAACATATCAACAAGTTCTCGCTCAACCATCAGTGGCTGAACTCTTGCTGCCAGTTCACGCCACCTCTGGGCGTACTCTTTAAATCCTTCGTTGTTCTTCTGAGACAAATTTTGTAGCTGAACCCGATTGGGAGCCAGGTCGTTGTTATACTGATAGTGGCGTACGAATGCTTCAGCAAGGTCTTTCCACGTACGTACACTTGTGGGTTCCAAGCCCATATACCACTCCAACGAGGGGTCTGACAGGCTGTCTTGGAAGAAGTGCATCAGCAACTTCTCATCTTCAGAATGTGCGGATATCTTTCGATAGTACGACCTCAGATGGACACGGGGGCAAATGGTGCCCTTATACTTCTCGAAGTCGGGTACCTTAAACTTGGGAGGCACCTTGAAGTCTGAGATCAGTCCCAGCTTGGTCATATCAACGCCCATGGTATTCAAGTTCTCAAAACTCTTCATCTTGTCTTCGAGTGCTTTGAACCTTAAGCGAGCTTTAGAATTCAGTTTGCCCTCAACTCCTTTCATCGAGAATAAGTCCTCTTGATGATCCTCATGCCATGGTTGATGGCCATTGCCAGCAGCAAACCCAACAGCATCAAGACCATACATATTACCAGCACCAGCGTTCCCAGCATTACCCGTTCCTCCAGTATTGCCATTGCCTATACCAGCATTACCATTGGCCTCAAAGTTGCCATTTCCGACTCCAGTCGTATTCCCATTAGCTCCAATATTAGTAACAACATTACCATTGCCACTTCCACTCCCTTCAGTCACAGGGATGCCAGCATGAGGGGTCTCAATAAGTGGAAGGTTCACCACATTCCCACCATGTAGCACGCTGTTGCTGTTGACGCATGCAATTAGAGGTTGCAACAGAGTTCTGAGCTGGTCCTGGCCATTAGCGACCACTTGCATGAGATCCATAAAACGATCCATCCTCTCCCTGAGCTCTTGAATGTTAGTCTGAACCTGCTCCATTACTCTGACTTGATTTGCTCTGGTAGAATATCGGTGAATCTGTCTTCGTTCAATCCTGAAATAACCTGTAAACACAAAGGGTTAGGAAAACAGCTCATGGTACCTGTTATGCAAATGATTCATGCAAATGCAAACGTGTGTCTGTGCCATGGGGAGATTCCCCCCCCCCCCCCCCCCCCCCCCCCGATCCTAGTTTCCAAGACAAATAAAGTCCAACATCCAATCATGGAAAGAAATCCTCATATATATATATATATATATATATATATATATATATATATATATATATATATATATATATATATATATATATATATATATATATATATACATATATATATATATATATACATATATATATATATATATATATATATATATATATATATATATATATATATATATATATATATATATATATATATATATATATATATATATATATATATATATATATATATATATATATATATATATATATATATATATATATATATATATATATGAAAAAACCCGCGCGGGCAGCGTACAACTGTAATACAAACGTGACCCCAGCCAACAAGCCTGGTGGTGATCAACATATCAATGCATAAAAGGTACAAAGAAATACAAAGAAATCAAGTGCGCTACGGGCACGAAAATCCTCTAATAACTTCTCCGTATTGGGATGGTCAGGCTGGGTGAGCAGACTCTGGATCAGCAAATCCCTCTGCCTGATGGTATCCAGGAGATCCTCGGTAACATCCCCACAAACACCTTCTCCAGATCGGTCTTCCACCCTACTCCTCTTAGCATCAGCTCTGAGTTGACAATCCTGCAGGTTTGCTTTGGTTTCAACCAACCGGTATTGAACATCGCGTCGAAGTGATGCCTCAGCCTCAATCTTCTTGTCCTTGATCTCAATCTGGACCTCTAGCTCGGCTATTCGCTGCTTCAGCTTTTCCTCTCGCTCTTTGTACTTGGTTAGGGTGTTACTCCACAATGTGTCGTATTTGGATAACTTCAGGTACACCCTATCCAGATCTTGCTTCTTGGTGGTCAACACACTGTGCACAGCCTTCAGGTCTAACCCAAGGCATTCTCTGGATTCAGTCTCCTTGGTCAAATTAGCGCCCAAGTGATTTATCAACTCTGTCTGCTTCTTGCAGGTGTATACGGCTTCGTTTTTTTCGCTCCGGAGTTGAGCAATCTCTTTCTCCAACTCTTCGTTGGCTTTTCGTAACTCTTCTTTCTCTCGGAGAACCTGGTTAAACTTCTGAATATCTATTATGGTAGGTTCTTTGAACACGGGAGGATATAATGGTTCAACTGCAAGAAATAGCATCAGAAACTTGGCGGCTCTTTCTCGGATCCAGGCCACATATGGATCAAAGGCCTTGTTGTTGCTTTTTCCCAACAAAACTTTTCCTTTTCTATGAATTTTGCTCCAAGCATTCTCTACCTTAGCCAAAGTGTCACCTTCAAGCAACCCTGTGAGATACAGAGATTCCTGTATCTCTTCCTCTTCAGGAGGACCTCGTAGTGCATACCCAAATTGTCGAACCAGCAAAGAGGGATTGTAATTGATACATCCATTCCTTCCGACCAGGGGGACGTTAGGAAAGCCACCGCAACTATGCATAATCTCTTTGCCCAGTAGATCTCTATCAAACCATATGATATTGGTAGTAGACAAACCCATCAAACATGCAGACCAGGGTGAAGACTCAGCATAATCAATGAACAGACCCGTCTTAGGAAGATGGCTGGCAAACCATCTATACAGCAAAGGAGTGTAACATGCCACGTTCTTTCCCTTTCTGTTTTCATTCTTGCTGTGAACTGAATGATAAACATCTCCGAGGAGAGTGGGCACTGGATTCCCGGAAGCAAATATGTGGCAGGCATCCATACCTATGAAGTTCGGGTGACTTGGGAATAACACGATCCCATAAATGCAAAGGGCTAAGATGGCGTTGGATACAGCCCAACGACCCTTCTTGGCAAACTTTTGGGCCTTTTCCACCAGGAAAGGCAAAGAGAAACCATAAACTCCAGTCTTTCTGAACAACATCCCTTTCAACTCTGAGTCATCTACATGAAGGGAAGTAGCCAACTTACCCAAGTCAGGTTCAGCATCAACACGGTAATAAGGCATCTGATTCAACAAAGGTACCCCCAGCAAGTCAGAATACTCTTCCAAGGTCAGAGCTAGGACATAGTCTGGAAAAATGAAGCATCTGAGCTGCGGGTCATAAAACTGCAGAAGAGCGTAGAGGTCGTTCAACTCGTATGTAGAAAGCTTACACACAATACTCAGAAGTCTCCCATAACTCTTTCTGAAATCCTCCATCACTGTCTTACCAGCCAAAGAAATCAAACCCAGTAACTCTCGGATGTCAGGTGTTGGTAGCTTGTAAGCCACTGTCTTCTTCAGAGATGCCATATCAGCCATGAGGATCAAGATCACTAGAACCAGGGGAGAAGTATGCACCTGCAACACAGACACACGTTAATGATATGCAAATGAGGATGCAAAATGCAAAATGCAATCATGCTGCAGGAGATCAAGATGACTGTGTTGTTGGTTGAGGAGGACCAAAACTCTGCTCTGTCAAGAACAAATACATCTCTGATGATAAGAACCCTCTGATACCAACAATACTGATTCACTGTCAAGAAAACCAGGTTGTCTGAAGGTAAAGGTTTCCTGCAATAACCCAACCCTGCTCACAGGTATGGACCTAATCACAGACAAGGTTCGGCATCCTATGCGTTTCCCAGCATCACAGACTTTCACAAAAAGATGATACGTTCACCATTTCTGGTTTGGCATCATCACTCCCTAAAGAGGCCTCACTTAGCTGAGTCACAAATGATCGGTCCCCAGAGTCGAAAATCCTCAGATCCCAAATCCCCTCGAGTCCAAATGACCGATAGATAGTCATCACAGAGAACCTTGTATGAGTGTGGATTACATGGGAACTGATGCAAGCAAAGCAAACACGTCCACCACTAATCCACTCTAATACTATATATATGCTCTCAAGCCCGGGTCTGGCTTATCACTCATCAGAGCCCCCTTCCCACAACAGCACAGCAAATAACCATATTATACTGAAAGTAAAGTGCGGAAAGTAAAGTGCGATAAATAACTGCAAACCCAACAGATAAACATGCAAGCGCTAGGATTGACTCGCATAGGGAACTAGACGTCCCCAGCAGAGTCGCCAGCTGTCACTACCACGAAAATAAGGTGCCAGCAAAACAGAAGAGTCGCCACCTTTCGTTATTTATCCCACAAAAAGGGAAAGGAAACGATCGGAAAAACTTGACGAAAAGGTATAAGACAAGGTCATCGCAACCATGTCTGGGTTCGGGAGTCGGTTACGCAAGGGGAAGGTATTAGCACCCCTCACGTCCATCGTACTCGATGGGATCCACGCTTGTTGTGTTTATCTGACGGATTGTTTTAACTATCTACCTATCAAGGTTGGCTCAAAAGAAAAAAATGACTCGGCAAAGCATCGCGCTTCGTGCCTACGTATTCTCGTCAAAGAACGAGAAATCAGAGTCAACGTAGTTCGGCTAACTACGGTTAAAAGGATAGGGGAAGGTGGCTCGCCAATACGTCAGTATTGTGCCTACGTACTCTCAGCAGATATGAGAGATCAGAGCTTACGTAGTTCGGGATACTACTGATTACGGGTTTAGATTCATCTGTTTTTCCGAGTAGGGTTAACAAACAGTTCCAGCAGTTTGGTGTATGCAGCTCGCTCGTCGGAGACTCGTGCGTTACCGTTTGCGATAGAACTAAGAGTTAACGACACTCTTTTTCTAAAAACGTTTTCCTGAGTTACGGGCCCACGGGGCAAAAAGGTTTGATATTTGTTTTCTGTCTTTTACGGAAGAAGTGTTTTTTATGGTTGTTTGTAGTTCGCACAGCTCTAGAGACTATGACTTGGGAACGAATGCGTCGCATATCGTCCAAAGGACGTATACTAAACACTCTAGACGATTGAGATGAGACCGCTCAATTATCATTACCCAAGTGGATTAAGGCTCGTAACGCGCTTGTACCAACTTGCCTTTATTACGTTTTTTACTTTTGTTTTAGAGAGAGAAGAGAACGAACTCTACAGGGAAACTATCAAGCCCTAATGTTATCATGCCAAGGATTCATCCTATGGTTGAGTTTGAAACAGGGAACTCCTAGATGTTATCATGCAAAGGTTTCAACCTAAAGTTCTATCATCACTTCCTTATCGAAGGAAGTGAGAGTCCTAGGGGATCATGTCAATGGGAGACAGAAAATAACTCATCAAAGTAGATAAACAGAAAAGTAAACAGTAAATGTGCAAAAGCAATGTAGCAATATAAGCAGAGGGAGACTCACTCAACCTCTAAGCAATCAAGCAAAGAAAACAATCAAAACAGACAAGCAAAGGGAGCTCAGCTCAACCTTTCAATGCAAACACATCAGATAAAAAGAAAAACAACACATAAGCAAGGGAAGGATCACCTCAACCCTTAATGCAAACAAGCAGAGGGAGACCCACTCAACCTCTCAATGCAGTCATGCACCTAGCCTAAAATATTCTATACATGAACCTACTCTAATGCATCAAGCAATTTCAAACAAGGAAGAGAAATGAAACCAAAATGAGCAACAGGGAAGTCATCCCAGGCTACATCAGGTTGGAGGTGTGTCAACACCGAAGTCCATCATGGGCTCAACCTCTTGAGGAATGCACAGAATCCAACCAAGGGAAGGATTAGGCTCTCCCAAGAGGGATCCTATGTCAATAGGATAGAAAAGACTGGGTATTAATCCTAGATATCAATCTAAGGTGTCTGGTTCAAGGTGCATCAACACAGAATGTCCATCTCAGGCTCAACTTGTTGAGGAATGCACAGAATCCAACCAAGGGAAGGATTAGGCTCTCCCAAGAGGGATCCTAAGAAAAGGACTTTGAGATGGATGACAGTATATAAACCAAGGGAATATACCATGCCAGGAATGTCAATCCAAGGCTCAACCTCCTGAGGAATGCACAAAATCCAACCAACGGAAGGATTAGGCTCTCCCAAGAGGGCTCCTCATCAAGACTTGAAAGAGAGAGATAATGCAGACCAAAGGAATGTACTATACTAATGAATGTCAATTCAAGGCTCAACCTCCTGAGGAATGTACAGAATCCAACCAAAGGAAGGATTAGGCTCTCCCAGGAGGGCTCCTCTTCAAGACTTGGAGAAAGAGGGTAGGGCAAAGCCCAGGGAAGAAAACACATAGGGGAAAAAAGGCACCACAGCAACTTCTAAGAAACCCTAATAACTAGCTACAAGGATCACCTAAACTAGGGGAATTCAAAAGCTCTATCAAGGCCTAAACAATGCTCTAAAGAGGTATTTACCTAAGTTCTACTCTATCAGGGAGGAATTAGAATCCTAGAGTTAGTCTAAACCTCACTTAAAAGACTAATCCATGAAGTTATCCTAGTTAGAGTCACCTAAACCATAATCAACTTGTAAAATGGGGGAATAATAGAAGATCAATTCTAAATATCCTAAGAAAAATCCTAGATGATCCTAAATGAGTTAGGGAATCATAGGAGAAAATTCAGGATCAAAACCTAAATCTAAGGGGTCTAAATAATTCCTACATCTCAATGTTTACTAAAAAGAATCCATAAAGGGGGGAGTCCTAAAACCTATCTCAAACTCAAACTTAGAATCATCTAAAAAATACACTAAAAATCACACAAACCTATTAAGGAGTCTATACCAAGCATGCAAAATTTCAGCACCAAATTCCAATCCAAAAAATAGTACTAAAATCAGAAAGTAAACTACTCATTTTTACATTTTTTAATCAACTATTAAAAATAGAAAAATGCCAAATAAATGGAAAATTATCCAAAAATGAAAACAAGTGCCATACAAAAATCTGAAACAAGGTAGGAATCATCCACAATTTTTCTCATATTTTTCTGATCAATAAAACTATTTTTTATGCATTTTATATGATAAAATGAATAAAAGAAATAAAGAAAAACAATTAAACAAAATCAGAAAATAACAAAAAGCTACAGCCACTAGATCTAATGATTGGTCCACTGATCAAAGGGGGGAACGCGCGCCATGTTGCCTTCAGGCTACTTAAATGAAACGGTTCGTTTTGATGTGTACAGCATGTTACGCGCTTGACTTGGATACACAGTAGTCCCTAATCCTGGTTGTTCACTCCAAAAGTATGCTAAGCCAACCTTCATCATGATGACACCTCAACAGTCAAAGTCACAAATTCCTCAGAACGCATCTCACGCGTTAGATCTTTAGACCTAGTCAATTATCTCAAGTCAATCGCACGGTCTCAGTTCATCTTCTTCGTTTGAACTGAAGATGGGAGGGGGGAAAGTCCAGGGTGGCCGGAGAAGACTCTGGTCGTCTTCTCCGGCGGGCTCACGGTGGCCAAACCATCAGGTAACACCAAACTCCACCAAAAACTCCAGATCCACTCGTTTTCTCTCAAGGAATAACGTGACACTCTCCATTTTTTCAACTTCTCAAAGAATAACTCTATACGATCTTGAACAGAAAATACGCGTCTTGGAAAATCATCACCAAATGCCAAATTCTCTCCATCAATCTATTCTATTCTCCTCACTGATCAAGAATCTATGTCCAATTATTGAAATCCATCAAGATTCAAGCCCAACCGTGCCTCTGAACAATTCACTCATCATCAAGAAACATCTCAAAACCTTACTAAATCATACCTAAATCCATCTAAGGTTCATATCCTACCTAACCACATGCAGTTTCTATCTTAATTCAGTCTCAATCAAGCATAATAATGAAAAGATGAATACCTGTTTTAAGCTCTCACAGAGAATGCCACAGCCACCAAACCTTGATCAAACTTGCTCAGAATCGTTTAGTGATGCTTGCTGAAGAATCTTGGAGCTTCAATTCCCTCTGCAATGGCCTCCAAGATGAAAAACGATTTTCACTTTGTAACAAACTTTTCAAGTGCTTCTTACCTCATTCAATCTTCTCCAATCACCAACCTTGCTATGAATTCATCCAGAAACTTATATAGAACTGTTATGGATCCTTATCTGGCTCAATTATGGCCCAATTCACTCAATCCAATTTTTCAATTTTCCTCACTTTCCTCTCATGGCAGTCGTATTTTTTGGCTTTGTTTCAGCTCAATTCTTGCTCAAATGGCTTGCATAACACTCCTTGAGCATGGATGGACAAGATTGAATCCCCAATTTAATCCTATGGTGCACATTAGTTATGTTACTTCAACTTTAAGTAACTTGGAATTAGGCCATGAAATCAACCTTAACTCAAAAATGTGAGAATGCCAAAATGCTCCAAATGTCTTCTACCTTCAAAAAATGCACAAACTTGCCAAGTTTTGCACAAAAATGAATTATTTATAAATTTTCTCTTTTTTTATGCCTTTAATTATCCATCCATGGAAATTTCTTCATACACTTCTATATTTAATCCATATCAATGAATGTTTGGGTCATGGTTGGACAAATAACACCATTTTGAACAACTTTCAGGTTGATCACAAGTCCATTTGAGGTGCCTAAGTTGATGAAATTGACCCATAACCAAAAATGACCTGTAATTCCAAATTCCCAAAATACCCTTGTCTTGCAAAGCTTATAACTTGAGTTCTAAAAATCCAATCATGGACTTCTAGTACTTTCTAGAAATCTAAGAAGATAAGGAACAACATTCATGTTGGCCAAAGGTTTATGAGAATCATCCTTCTAGGTCAAAAATGTCATGCAAGTTGGTTGACTTTCAAGCTCCAAATTCACATTCCTCTGATGACCTTGTAACTTGTCTGGCTCATAACTTGAGTTCTATAAACCCTATCAAGGACTTCTAGTACTCAAATGAATAAGCTATGATCATGCTCTACAACAATCATGTTGGGGTCAAGGTAAGATGAAAACCTCATCTTGAGTTATGTGGTCTTGAAGTTAGGCACCAAACCAGGGGATTTTACACTGTCAAGCTTAGCAACCCTAGCCTAGGAACTCCTCACACTCTTGATTCATGATGAGTTGACTTTGGAATCATCCCTTGGGCATCTCAAACCAATAATCCATGATCTCATGGCCCTGGAATTAGGTCTCAACCTTCTTCTAATCATCTGTTGACCTAGGGTTGACCAAATGAAACCCTAGTTGCCCCCATCATGGTTGTAGCTTTTTATCTTTCACATGATGACCTGTCTAGGCTTCAAAATGATCTTCAATACTTCTCATGAGCTCTCTCAAGGCTTAAAGTCCAACTTCATGGCTTCAGAATCATCTGATGACGTCCCACCATTCTCAAGTTAGGAGATATACACACTTGGCTCCAACCACTCTCTCTGAGGATCCTTAACTTCTCTGATGAGGATATCAACCCTTGAATACTTGAATAAGGTTCTTAGCTGGCTTCATAGCCTTGTGTAGCCCTTTGTTGGTAGTCATACCTCTTGATCTCCTGCACACATGTCAATGCAATGCAGATAGGTAAAGCAAAGGTTAGGAAAATTTTGGGGTGCAACACCCATCATCTTGTTTATCCCCTCCCATGCATGTTGTTTGATTTGGTGCATTAGGATAGAAGTGCATGTGTAGGCATTCTTTCTCTTAAGTCCATGTTTGCATTAAAGGTTGAGGTTGCCACCCTTTGCTTGTGTGTTGTTTTATTTTATGATTTCCTTGTTTACATTAAAGGTTTAGGTGTCCTCCCTTGCTTGTGTTGTTGCATTGCATGTGCATTCATTCACATTTTACATTTCAATTGAATAATCATGATGATTTCCTGTTGTTTTCCTTTCCATTGCCATGTCCCCCTAGGAATCTCACTTCCTTGTTTAAGGATAGTGATGGTAGAACATTAGGGTTGACCCTTTGCATGATAACTGTAGGATAGATTCCCTTTCTAAACTCAACCTTAGGACCATCTTGCATGATAACAGTAGGGTTTTGCTTAGTCCCCCTATAGAGTCCTTTCTCTCTTCTCATCTCAAAACAACTTCAAGGTACATAATAAAGGCTAATGAGTATTGTATGTTACGAGCCTTAAGCTACTTGGGAAATGGTGATTGGGGGGCTTCTCCTCAATTACCTAGAGTGTTTAGTATACACCCTTAGGGCGATATGCGACGCATTCGTTCCTAGGTCATAGTCTCTAGTACAATATGAATTACAAGCATTCATTGAAAACACTTCTTCCATAAAAGACTTCAAAAACAAACAGTCAAACTTCCTTTTACCCTTTGGGGTTCTTAATCAGGAAAATCTTTTCAGATAAAGAATGTTGTTAAACTGTAGTTCTACCGCAAACAGTCGTTGTCCCTAACTGCTGGAACTGTAGTTTAACCTTACTCGGATAAAACAGATGAACAAACTCGTGTTCTCTTTATCCCGAACTACGTTAGCTCTGATCTCTCATACCTGTTGAGAGTGCGTAGGCACAAGATGCAATATCTTGGTGAGCAACCTTCCCCCATCTTTTAGTCGTAGTTAGTCGAACTACGTTGACTCTGACTTTCCCATTGCACGAGGGAATACGTAGGCTCAGAGCTGCGACGCTCTGTCAAGTCCTTTTTCTTCTCTTTTGTCCCAAACCTCTTAGTTAGATAGATAAACAACCCTTTGGATAAATAAGCAAGCGTGGATCCCGTTGAGTACAACGGACATGAGGGGTGCTAATACCTTCCCCTTGCGTAACCGACTCCCGAACCAGAGAATTGGTTGCGATGACCGATCTTATCCCTTTTCGTTAGGTTTTTCCTGATCGTTTCCTTTCCCTTCTTTGGGATAAATAATAATAGGTGGTGACTCTTCTGTCATTGCCGACACCTTTTTTGCAGTAGCGACAGCTGGCGACTCTGCTGGGGATAGGCATATCCCCTATACGAGTCAATCCTAGCGTTTGTTTGTGTATCTCTTGGTTGTGCATTTATTTATTGTACTTTACTTTCCCGCATTTATTTTCAGCATTATATCATTATTGTTGTGCTGTTTTGGGGGATGGATGATACTGAGAGATAAGCCAGACCCAGACTTGAGTACAAACATAGCATTAGTAGTGGAGAGTAGTGGTGAACCTGCTTGCTTAGCAAGCACAAGTTCCCATGAAATTCATGTTCAGACGATATTCTCTTTGATGATTTCTTTTCTGGTCCTTAGGATTGGAAAATATTTTGGATCTGAGGATTGTCGACTCGGGGAACCGATCATTTATGATTCAGCTAAGTGAGGCCTCTTCGGGAGATTATGATGCCAAACCAAAAATGGTGAACGTATCATCGTTTCTTGAAAGTTTGTGACACTGATGAACGCATAGGATGCCGAACCTTTATTAGTGAATAGGTCCATACTTGTGAGTGGGACTGGGGTTATGCAGGAAACCTTGACCTTCAGACAACCTGGTTTTTCTCGACAGTACAAATCAGTGTCATTGGTATCAGGGGTTCTTATCTTCAGAGCAGTGTTATGTTCTTGTTGAAGCAGAATTTTGGTCCTTCTCAGTCAACAGCACAACAATCTTGATCTCCTGCTTGCATCCTTAGCATTTGTATGTTGCATTTTCATCTGCATTTCATTAACGTGTGTCTGTGTTGCAGGTGCATGCTTCCTCCCCGGTTCTAGTGGTCTTGTTCATTATTTCTGATATGGAGACTTTGAAGAGGGCAATAGCTTACAGGTTCCCTGCTCCAGATATTAGTTCTATACTGAGATTGGTTGCTTTGGCTGATGGAGCAGTGTTGGAAGACTTTAGGCAGTCATACGGGAGGTTGTTGAAGATTGTTTGCAAACCCTCAACACACGAGATCAGTGGCCTGTACACCCTGCTACAGTTCTATGATGCTCAGTTGAGATGCTTTGTGTTTCCAGATTATGTTTTGGCACCCACTCTAGAAGAGTATTTTGAGCTATTAGGCATCCCTGTCATGGATCAGATGCCTTTCTATCATGTCGATGCTGAGCCTAATCTGGCTAATCTTGTCGCTGCACTACAGTTAGATATGTCTGAATTAAAGGGGAAGTTGACTCAGAAGAACGGGATGTATGGTTTTCCTCTATCCTTCCTAGTGGAGAAAGCTCAGGAATTCGCCAAGGAGGGTTGTTGGATCGTGTTCAATGCCATTTTAGCCCTTTGCATATATGGCATCATATTGTTTCATAACCTGCCAGATTTCGTGGATGTAAACGCTTTCCACATCTTTGCTTTGGGTAATCTGGTACCCACTTTGCTCGGTGACGTTTACCACTCAGTTCATTACAAGAATGAAAACAAAAGAGGGAAAAATGTATCGTGTTGTGTTCCTCTACTGTACAAATGGTTTGCCAGCCATATGCCCAAATCGGGTCCTTTTATCACCTCTGCAGGTACAGCGGACTGGTTTGAACGCTTGATGGGTTTGACTGCTGAAAATATCATTTGGTTTAACCGAGATAGGTTGGGAGTAGAACTCATCTACAGCTACAGTGGTTTTCCCAATGTTCCTCTAGTCGGAAGGAAGGGGTGTATCAATTACAACCTGTCATTGTTGATCAGACAGTTTGGTTACGCATTAAGGGACGCTCCCAAAGTAGAAGAAGTGCAGGAATCTCTATACTTTACCGGGATATTGGACAGCGATATGTTGGCCAAGCTTGGAAAAAAATTCACAGAAAAGGAAAAGCAGCGTTGGGGAAAAGTAATAACCGTGCCTATGACCCCTACTTGAGCTGGATCCAGGGTAGAGCGAAGAGGATTTTGATGCCATTTCCTTCAGTTATGCCTTTATATCCCCTCAAAGTTGAAGAGCTAACCATGGTGGATATTCAGAAGTATAATCAGCTTTAGGCTAAGAACGAAGAGCTGAAGAAAGCCAACGAGGAGTTAGAAAAAGAAATTGTTCAGCTCCGGGGAGAAAAGAATGATGTTGTATAATCCTTTAAAAAGCAAACTGAACTTGTGAATCAATTGGGTACATATTTGACTCAGCAGATCGACGCTCGTGAGCGCTTAGGTTTGGACTTGAAAGCTGTTAACAGTGTTCTTACCACCAAGAAGCAGGATTTGGACAAAGCCTATTTGAAGATCTCCAAATTCAATACTCAGTGGAATACCACCTTATCTAACCACAAAGAGCGTGAAGACAAGTTGAAGCTTCAAATCGACAAATTGAAGACCTAGTTGAGAGCCAAAGACGAGAAGATTGAAGTTGAGGCATCACTCAGGCATGACGCTGAGTGTCGATTGAGCGAGGCTATAGCAAACTTGAAAGATTGTAAGCTAAGAGTTGATTCCAAGAGATGTAAATTGGAAGATTGCTTCGGAGAGAGAGCCTAGGAACACTTTTCTAAGGACATCCAGAGCACCATCAAACAGAGAGAGCTGCTTATTCGAGGATTGCTCACCAGGCCTGATCACCCTGAGACGAAGGAACTATTAGAAGATTTCTGTGCCCACTGCCGCACTTGATTTCTTTGTATTTCTTTGTAGCTTTCATTCACTGCTGTATTGTTGACCATCACCAGGCTTATTGGTTGAGGTCACTCTATTATCGTTGATTCAGTTGTACTCAGTTACTCCTGTATGCTGCCTATGTGGGCTCGTTATATATCAGATATTGATCATCTCCGTGATTGGCTTCTTATTTGTCTCAATGTTATTCTGGAACAAGAATCGAGGGGAAACATCCCTAATGCGCAGGCACATGTTTTCATTTGCATATAATTTTGCATAGCAGGTACCTTAGACTTGTTTATCTAACCCTCCTGTGTTTACTCAACTACTTGTGTTACAGGATAGACAACCAGGCTATTCACCGGTACGCTACTCGAGGAAACCAGAAAAGAGCAATGGAACAAATTCAGTCTGAAATGCAGGAAATAAGGGACCGCCTGACTCAGTTTATGGAGCTCATGCAAGGCGTTGCCAACGGATAGGAGCAGCTCCAGACTCTAGTGCAGCCCTTGATTGCACGCGTGGTTAGCAACAGAGTGTTGCATGGAGGAAATACTGCAAATCCTCCACTTGTTGAGACCCTTCATGCTGACAACTCTGTGCCTGTTGTGAATATCTCTATTACTGGAGGGATTGGAAGTGGTAATGGTATTGGTGCTGCTAATGTTGGAGCTAATGTGCATGCAATTGGAATGGGCAACAGTAACTTTGAAACCAATGGCAATGTTGGTGGAGCCCATGTCAATGTTGGTATGGCTAATGGAAATATTGGTGGAATAGGTAATGCTGGAAACATTGGTACTGGTAATGTGTATGGTCACGACGTTGTTGGGGCTGTTCATGGTAATGTGCATCAACCTTGGTACGAGGATCGTCAA
Source organism: Lathyrus sativus (assembly GCA_963859935.3). Lineage (NCBI taxonomy): Eukaryota > Viridiplantae > Streptophyta > Magnoliopsida > Fabales > Fabaceae > Lathyrus > Lathyrus sativus. The sequence continues at coordinate 352,325,156 of OZ012737.1, forward strand.
GAGGATATTTTCTCAGTGAGGGATGTCGAAGCTGAAATGACATTTGAAGCTAGCAGACGGTTCAAGTGGTTAGAAGACAAGATGAGAAACCTTGAGAACCAAAACGCCATGGGCCTCGACATGGCCAACTTGGGACTCATCCCTGATTTGAAAGTGCCTCCAAAGTTCAAAGTCCCCGACTTTGATAAATACAAGGGTACCACATGCCCTAGGGTCCACTTGCGCTCGTACTAAAGGAAGATGTTCGCGTATTCGGACGATGAGAAACTACTGATGCACTTCTTCCAGGAAAGCTTGTTCGGACCCTCTCTTGAATGGTATATGGGGCTGGAGCCCACCCATATCCGAAGCTGGAGAGACCTGGCTGAAGCTTTTGTAAAGCATTACCAATATAATAGTGACATTGCTACAAACAGGGTCCAACTTCAGAAACTTTCCCAAAGAAACAATGAGTGCTTCAAGGAGTACGCACAAAGGTAGCGTGAACTCACAGCGAGGGTGCAGCCTCCAATGGTGGAGCGTGAATTGATAGATATGTTCGTTGCCACTCTACCTAGTGTCTATTATGACAAGCTCGTCGGTAGTATGTCAGGCAGCTTCTCGGATTTGATAATCACGGGAGAAAGAGTGGAGAATGGCATAAAACTCGGGAAGATTCAGGCAGGGGAGTTGCCCTCAGTTGGAGGAGGAAAGAAAGTCTTCGGCGGTAAGAAACGAGAAGGAGAAACTAGTTCAGTATCTAATGCTTGTGGTAAAGGGAAAAGTCAGGGTCAGTATCGGCAACAGCAGGTTGCAAGCGTTATAATACCAGTACAACAACAACCACCGCAGCAGCAGCAGAAACAGAATCAGAATTAGAATTACGCCCAACGGCGGTATTAGAATAAAGGCCCGGCAGCAAACAAAGTGTTCGACGCGCCACCAATGCCTTATTCACAATTACTCCAGACATTGTTGCAGTTACAACTCATTCACAAGAGGACTATGGCTCCTCTGACCGGACCACCTCCACCCGGGTATGATTCGAACGCCCGCTGTGAATTTCATTCAGGTGCCCCGGGGCATAATATCGATAATTGTAAGGCCTTCAAGCATAAAGTGAAGGACATGCTTGATAGCAAGGCAATTAACTTCTCTAATGATGTCCCCAATGTTATACAAAATCCTATGCCAAACCACGGACAGGCTGGAGTCAGTGCAATAATCGAAGATGATGGGTTGGATTTGATAGCAAATGTCAGTGAGCTGAAGACGCCATTGAGCTTCGTGAAAGCGAAATTGCTGAAAAAGGGTGTGTTCCCAGGATGCGGGGAGTTCTGTGCTGAGTGTGCCTGCCATCTGGATGGTTGTGGTCAGTTGAGAATCGGTATTCAGAGTTTGATTGACGAAGGGGTTCTACAGTTTGATCGGGCCATTGAAAGCAGATTTGGGGAAGTAATAACTAAGCAGAAGGGTGAGATTGCTACGATCTCTATCCCATACAAAACTATTACAATTTCTGCTCCGAAACCGCCAACAATAACCATTACAAAATCTGGTCCTGTACCTTTTGAGGATACCAAGGCCATCCCATGGAATTATGGAGCCGAGGTATATGTTAATGGACAGAAGCTAGACTTGAAGGGTCCGCCTGTTGGGTCTGTGGAGAATTTGGTTGGTGCTGGAGGAATTACCAGAAGTGGTCGAGTCTTTTCACCGCCCGAAGTGGTGGCTGATAAAGCGGATAAAGGAAAGGGTAAAATGGTTGTGGAAGACACCTCCCAGGCTGGAGAGAAAGAGCTTTTGGCTAAGGACGTAGAAGAGTTTATGAGGTTAATTCAAAAGAGCGACTATAAGATAGTCGACCATTTCCAACAAACTCCTTCTAAGATCTCCATATTATCATTGTTGCTTTGCTCAGAAGCACACCGCAATGCACTGCTAAGAATCTTGAACAATGCGTACGTGCCTCAGGAAATTTCAGTAAACCAACTCGAGGGAGTTGTTGCTCACGTTAACGCGGGGAACGGTCTTGGTTTTACCGACTTAGATTTAACACCGAAGGGCAGAAATCACAACAGCGCGTTGCATATTTCCATTGAATGTCGTGGAGCTGTTATATCCCATGTCTTGGTGGACATCGGATCCTCTTTAAACGTGCTACAAAAAAGGGCATTGATGAAACTAGACACTCGGGGTATTCTCTGTACACCCAGTGATCTCGTAGTGAGAGCCTTTGATGGAACCCGAAGATCAGTGTTCGGGGAGCTTACTTTACCCATCCAGGTAGGGCCATAAGTGTTCGATGTAGTGTTTTACATAATGGATATCCAGTCGGCTTATAGTTGTCTATTAGGTCGTCCGCGGATACATTCAGCAGGAGCTGTGACCTCTACATTGCATCAAAAACTCAAGTATATGTTCAGTGCAGCATTGTCACCGTGTGTGGGGAGGAAGATATAATGGTTAGCCATTTATCTTCATTCAAGTATGTGGAAGTGGATGGGGAGATCCACAAAACTCTCTGTCAGGCGTTCGAAACTGTCCAGGTTAAGGATAAGTCTCCTGCAATGAGCAAAGTGCCGGAAGTGGCCCTATCATCTTTTAAAGTGGCCCAAGCAGCAGTGCAAACTGGGGCAGTACAGGGATGGGGCTAGGTGATAGACATCCCCAACAAACAGGATAAATTTGGTCTGGGGTACCATCCATCTTCTTCAGGATCCTCACAGTGCGCGCCGCGCTACAAAGAACCAGTGTTGTTCACCCCGGGAGAGGTCATTTTCGAGCGCATTAACGCTGGTTTTAATAGTGAAGGAGGGGATAGCGATTGCGACATGGACGCCTGGATCACGCCGAGCACGTCAGGACAGCGCCTCAACAATTGGACTATCCAGGAGGTCATTCAAGTGACACACGAAGAGTAATTCTTTGTTTTCTCGATTATTGTACAACCCTATGTTCTACCCGGAACATAGCGGTTTTATATTCAGGGCCTCATTTGTTTATACTTGAACATTTTATCAATAAATCAAAGGGTAGTTTTTCATATTCAAATTTTGTGATCCTTGTTATTCCTGTTTTTTTTTGTTTAAACAATAAAATGGCAATGTGGTTTGTGATAATTTGCATATCATTTTAAGCATGTAACCATTGTTATTACAGGACTCACATAATTGCAGATGACACCGATTCAGAACTCCCTATGACTCGCTTCGACTTTGATCATTCGGTACATCAAGCTAAAGAAGAGATTGATGAGGATGACGAATTGCTGGAAGAGCTAGCTAGGCTCCTGAAACAAGAAGAGAAGATCATTATGCCTCATCAGGAAGTGATTGAGGTCATCAATTTCGGTTCCGAAGAGGTTGTCAGAAATATCAGAATAGGGGATGCATTACAGAGTGACGTCAAGCAGAGGCTGGTCGAGATGCTTCCAGAGTATAGTGACATCTTTGCTTGGTCCTATGAAGATATGCCCGGGCTCGATACCGATATCGTGGTTCATCACCTACCGTTACGTGAAGAATGTCCACCGGTCAAGCAGAAGCTTAGAAGGATGAGACCAGATATGGCTGTAAAAATTAAGGAAGAAGTCCAGAAGCAATTGGACGTTTGGTTTTTAGCAGTAACGACTTACCCTCCTTGGGTTGCCAACATAATGCCTGTACCAAAGAAAGATGGAAAGGTGCGGATGTGCGTTGACTATAGAGATCTTAACAAGGCGAGCCCTAAGGATGATTTCCCGCTCCCTCATATTGACGTGTTGGTTGACAACACTGCTCAGTTTTCTGTATTCTCCTTCATGGATGGCTTCTCCGGTTATAACCAGATCAAGATGGCACTGGAGGATATGGAGAAGATGACGTTTATAACGCCGTGGGGAACTTTTTGCTACAAGGTAATGCCTTTTGGGTTGAAAAACGCAGGGGTAACTTATCAGCGGGCTATGGTTACTTTGTTTCATGATATGATTCATCACGAGATTGAAGTTTATGTTGATGACATGATAGCAAAGTCCCAAACGGAGGAGGAACATCTGGTCAATTTACAAAAACTGTTTGAAAGGCTCGGGAAATTCAGGTTAAGGTTAAATCCTAACAAGTGCACTTTTGGAGTACGGTCCGGAAAACTACTGGGGTTTATTGTTAGCAAAAAAGGAATTGAGGTTGATCCTGTGAAAATAAAAGCTATACAAGATATGCCTGCGCCAAAGACAGAAAAAGAAGTCCACGGTTTCTTAGGATGATTGAACTATATTGCTCGATTCATATCTCACTTGACAGCCACATGCGAACCTTTGTTCAAGCTGTTGAAAAAAGATCAAGCGGTCGTATGGAATGATAATTGCCAAAGGGCATTTGACAAAATCAAAGAATATCTGCAGGAACCTCCGATTATTGATAGCTTCAGTAGCTGGAAGACCATTAATTATGTACTTAATGGTTATTGAGAATAGCATGGATTGCATTATCGGTCAACACGACGAGATAGGAAGAAAAGAACACGCAATATACTATCTGAGTAAAAAGTTCACAAATTGTGAGTCCCGTTACTCGATGCTCGAAAAAATGTGGTGTGCACTCGCTTGGGCTGCCAAACGTTTAAGACAGTATATGCTCAACCATAAAACCATGCTGATTTCGAAGATGGATCCGATTAAGTATGTCTTCGAAAAGCAAGCGCTTTCAGGCAGAATTGTCAGGTGGCAAATGGTACTGACAGAGTATGATATTCAATATGTTTCCTAGAAGGCCATCAAGGGAAATGTTTTGTCCGAGTACCTTGCTGAACAGCCTATCAAAGACTATCAGCCAATGAAATTTGAATTTCCTGACGAAGATATCATGTTCCTTAAGATGAAGAACTACGAAGAGCCATTACCCGACGAAGGGCCAGAGAGAAGTTCTCAGTGGCAATTAATATTTGACGGTGCTGTTAATTTATACGGAAGTGGAATTGGGGCAATCATTACGACTCCCCATGGGTCTCACATCCCGTTCACTACCAGATTGACATTTCTGGTCACTAACAACGAAGCAGAATATGAAGCGTGCATCATGGGTTTAGAAGAAGCCATCGATCTGAGGATCAAGAATCTTGATGTATATGGTGATTCAGCGCTTGTTGTTAATCAAATCAAAGGAGAGTGGGAGACTCGTCAGCCCAATCTAACTCCCTACATGAATTACACGAGGAGGCTGTTGCCATTCTTCGATCGGGTAAAATTTCACCACGTGCCTCGAGTGGAGAATCGGATGGCAGACGCTCTGGCTACGTTGGCTTCGATGTACAAAGTAAACTTCTGGAATGATGCTTCCAGAATTGTTATTTCTCGCCTCGACCGACCGGCTTTCGTATTCACCATTGAAGAAGTCGCCGATGGCAAGCCATGGTTTTATGATATACATAATTTCCTCAAGAAGCAAGAGTATCCGCCAGGGGCTTCGGCCCAGAATAAGAAGACTCTGAGGAGGTTGTCTGGAAACTTTTACTTGAATCAGGATGGCGTTCTTTATAAAAGAAACTATGATTTGGTGTTACTTCGATGTGTGGATGAGAGAGAAGCAGGCTTGCTTATGGAGGAAGTCCACGAGGGTACTTTTGGTACACATGCCGGTGGGCATGCAATGTCTCGAAAACTATTACGAGCAGGGTATTATTGGCTAACCATGGAGTCGAATTGTTTCAAATTTGCGAAGAAATGCCATAAAGGCCAGATTTATGCAGACAAAATTCATGTACCACCGAGCCCGTTGAATGTTATAGCGTCCCCGTGGCCTTTCTCCATGTGGGGTATCGATATGATTGGCAAAATTGAGTCAACTGCCTCCAACGGCCATCGTTTCATTTTGGTAGCCATCGACTATTTCACCAAGTGGGTGGAAGCAGCTTCGTATGCCAATGTCACCAGGCAAGTCGTAGCCCGGTTCATAAAGAAGGACATCATCTATAGATACGGAGTGCCCGAACGAATCATTATTGACAATGGTTTGAATCTTAATAATAAGATGATGAAGGAGTTATGCCAGAACTTCAAAATCGAGCATCACAACTCATCGCCCTATCGGCCGAAGATGAATGGCATTGTCGAAGCGGCCAACAAAAACATCAAGAAGATAGTGTAAAAGATGGTTGTCACTTACAAAGATTGGCATGAGATGTTGCCCTTTGCTCTTCACGGTTATCGTACGACGGTACACACATCAACCGGGGCAACTCCTTTCTCTCTAGTATATGGTATGGAAGCTGTCCTACCATTAGAGGTCGAGATTCCCTCTTTAAGAATTATGGTCAACGTCAAGCTCAATGAGGCAGAATGGATAAAGAACAGATTGAATCAGCTTAGCCTGATGGATGAGAAGAGACTAGCATCTATCGCATATGGTTGGTTGTATCAAAGCAGAATGAAGAAAGCTTTCGATAAGAAGGTGCGCCCTCGAAGCTTTCAGACGGGCGATCTTGTGTTGAAAAATATTCTCCCACCACAATCAGATCACAGGGGCAAATGGACTCCTAATTACGAAGGTCCATATGTCGTGCGAAAGGTATTCTCCAGAGGAGCCTTGTTGTTATCCACCATGGATGGCGAGGATTTTACATCCCCTATGAACGTGGACGCAGTTAAAAAATACTTTACTTAAAATGACTCGCTGGAAAGAAAAAAAAATATCTAGGAAAAAATGGGGCATCCCGGCGAACCATAAAAAAGAAATAGGTTCGGGAAAAAGTTAGGGATATAGATGAAAAGATGTAAACCCGCAATGTCGAAAACCTGAAAAGGCGACTTTGGCAAAAATGGGTATCCCGGTGAATTGAAAACCCGAAAGGGCGATTCACGCAAAAGTTAGGGATTGAAAAGCAAATGACTGCGATCTGCGAGTGATACTTCATTGCTTAGTGGTTTGGGAAAACCTGTGGGTCATGCATCCAAATCAATCTCTTCTAAAGACGGATCATCGGAAAGACATCGAAGTCAGGCGAGTCATAGAGGGATCAGCTCATGGTGTTCGTCTACACCACATTGCCGACATGTTTATACACTTTTGTATGCTTCTATACATATCTGTATATTTTTTTCGCAGCTTCCTCTTTTCAGGGGTTGCATCTGTTGTAAAACCTTGCCTATTTACAGGCCATTTATCAATAAAACATATACTATTCAGTATCTTGTTTGCCTTATTTTAACTTTTACAGTTTTGTTTATGAGAAATGCCCTATGTTTTTGATAAACTGCACTTGCATAAACTTGCAGGCCTTGGACAATAATCGTTAAAACTTTGAATCATATGAACAACGTCACTAATGACGACTGAGAATGCCCTTTGTACAGGATGTCTTGTCTAGTTTGTTCATTTTTGCAGGGTTGTCACCCTTGGGGCATTTATCAGGGATGTGTCCTCAATATGATCATCAAATCCTCAGTAGAGGCATATACGGAGTATTGAGCCTACTCCTCAGCAAATTTAGTTGTGTTTCCCCACAGAGTCTAAACGTTGGACTATGAGCATCGATTTGTCTCCCAAGCAGATTCTCCCCAACCAGAGTCTTTTCCTCAGGAATTGGAGTTTGCATCTCTACCCCCAGTAGAGTTGAATGCAGGTTAAAGGATCGACTAAGTGTGTATTCTTATCCCCGGCAGTTGGTCGGTGCACAGTTAATCCCCACAGATTGCAGGTATGTGCTTACTCCTCAGCGAGTCGACAGCAGGTTTCTTTCCACCCAGCAGGTATGGCATCTTTCCTAGCAGCGAGTTTAGCACGCGGTTTTCTCCAGCAGATTGTCTGTAAATTGTCAACTCTCAGCAGTTCAGACCGAGGTCTTCGGCAGAATTGATTTCCCCACAAAGTTGTATTCTTCCCGTTAGGTAAGATTTATTCCAACGTCTGATTGTCTATCCTCGGCTGAGTTTGCAGTTCCCCAAGAAATTTGTATCCCGGACGGCCAGTCATGGCTTTGTTTCTCTTCAGCAAGAGGGAAGGGCCGTTTGGTAAGCTATTTTGTCTCCCCAGTAGATTCGTCTATTTCCCCAGAAGAGTTCGTATTTTGGAAAGCCGTTCATGGCATTTTCCCCAGCTGAGTTAGCCATTCAGCCTCGCAACCTCAACATAATTCCAATCGTTATTGGCACGTGTAAGCTATCCCCAGCAGGGTCATTTCTTTCCCCAGCGGAGTTGGCTTCGTTTCTAGCATTTATTTTGCTGGAGCAATTCCTTTGCATTGTGCATAGCATCTACCCAAATGCGTAGCATTTCCATTTCGTATGAAGCATTACGCTATTTTCAAACATATGCATTCTGAAACATAAGCCAGGTCATTACCTCTTTGCTTTCAGATATATCTCCCACAGGTGATCGTTATCCCTATCCGTGTGGTTTTCAGTCCCGGCAAACTTGATGCATTTATTTCGCCCTCGGTTTATGTTATTCCCTAGTGGTGTCGCCGGACTTCGATTTATGATATTCTATTCTCCAAGTCCGTGCAGTTGTTCAGACTTCGGCAGAAGATTTATGATAGACGTGTGTATCTCATCATGTGTCCCCCAACAGAGTTGCTTGATTAATTTCCTCTTTGTTCCTCAGCTGAGTGTCCTGGTTAAGTTTCCTCGCACTCCCAAAGCAAAGTTACCTGTTCCCCAGTGGAGCTTCCTTGTGATCGTTATCCTCGGACGTTTTCAACTTCATGTAGATCCGGCCTTCGGGTTCGTTGTTCGCTTTTATTTAGCGGATTTCTGGCAGCAATGTCAGGCATTTATCAGCTTCGGCGGTTTTCTGGCGGCAATGCCGGATCTTTGTGGTTTTGCTGGCGGCAATGTCGGATGTTTACGGTTGTTTTGGCAATAATGTCAGATGATTTGGTTCATCTAGCGGCAATGTTAGATGTTTTCGGGTTTTTCTGGCGGCAATGTCAGAGGTTTGTTGATTTTCTGGCGGCAATGTCAGAGGACGTATTTGTTTAGCGGCAATGTCAAGCGTTCCCTCAACCCAGGGTCATCTAGCGGCAATGTTAGACGTTTCGTGTTTCCTGGCGGCAATGTCGGATGTTTACGAAACTTTTGGGCTATTTGGCAGCAATGTCAGATGTTTGTTGGTTTTCTGGCGGCAATGTCGGATGTTTCTCAACATGGTGTTTGTTTGGCGGCAATGTCAAGCATTCTCTTGACCTTGGTTTTCTAGCGGCAATGTTAGATGTTTCGGTTTTCTGGCGGCAATGTCAGATGTTAACAGATCTCTGTGTTTTTCTAACAACAATGTTAGATGTGCCGGTTTTCTAGCAGCAATGTTAGATGTTCCGATTATTCTGGCGGCAATGTCAGGTGTTTGAGTTTTCTCTGACATCGAGGTTAGATGTTAACTAGTTTCATGGTTTTTTGGCGGCAATGTCAAATGTTCATCGACTTCAATGGGATGCCTAACGGCAATGTCGGACATTTATTAACTTTACGGATACCTGGCGTCAAAGTCAGAGGGTTTTCGATTCTATGAATGCTTGACGGCAATGTTGGGTGATTATCAGTTTCTTACCCATCCAATTTTGGGATCGTTACTTGCTTTTATTTAGCAAGGGCCTGGCGGCAATGTCAGATGTCCTTACCTTCGGATCCAATATTTTTTTGTTTCTCCTGCAGATTTCTAACGGCAATATCATATTCTTTTGCCAACTTCATAGCAATTACCCGACGACGATGTTAGGGTGCTTTTTATCAGTGTCGTTGTTGGTCTGACGGTAATGTCAGATCTTTATCAGTTCTATGGTGGTGTGGCGGCAATGTCAGGTGTTTTATTAACTTTCTGGTTATTCGGCGGCAATGTTGGAGGTTTACCATACTTTGTGGTGGTCTAGCGGTGATGTCAGAGGTTCATCATGTTTGTGCATGCCTGGCGTGAGTGTCAGAATTTGTTATCCCCTACAGAAGTCTGGCAGCAATGCCAAGTGACGTATATCTATCTGGTGGTTATCTGACGGCAAGTTCAAAGAATTTTATCCCCCGTGAGTGCCTGGCGGCAATGTCAGATACTGTGCAGTTCTTTGCTAATCCAATTTGTGGAGGTGTTACCTGTTTTTATTTAACAGGAGCCTGACGACAAGGTCAGAGGTTTCGTCAATTAAGTGTGGATGTCTGGTGGCAATGTCTGATATTCCATATATGTTGCGTGATTTTGTTCCTGCCGACCCGGGGTCGAGGCTATTGATTGTTAATCATTCAGCTGGTGATGGTGCAACTGTCAATTCGAGGTTTTTCCGGAGATTATTATCACCTTTTCAGAGTTCGTAGTTTATTTATGCGGTTGGCAAATTTCAGGGTTCGTTGGTATTCAACCATCTTTTACCTTGATTGGTTGAGAGTCGTTCGCTTCTCACCCAGTCAGGTCCAAGTCGTTTGAATAGGGGCAGCTGTTGCACCCCAAAATTTGCCCAACCTTTTTCTTTACCTAGCTTATGTTTCATTGCATTCATTGTAGCATTATCATATGCATTGCATTGTCATTTATGTAGGGGATCAAGAGATGTGCCTATTAAGGAGAGGATATCAAAGGTTCTAGGGCTAATCAAGAATCTATAGTCAAGTTATCATCCCCATCAAGCCTTCATGAAGAAGTCAAAGCTCCTTGGGAAAAGGGATGGATACAAGTTTGCCTACCTCCTATTTGGGGGGTTAATGAAAGTCATCAAGAGTTTACAAGTCCATGGATATGGGTAGAAGTCCTTGAGAGAGCTCATGAGATGTCTTGAGAGGCATGGAGGAGCTTGTGCAAGTCATTATTCAAAGTGCAAGAAGCCACAGCCAAAGGTGGTGCAGTTAGGGTTCTCACCTAGTCAACCCTAAGTCAACAGTTGAATTAAAGGAGATCATGACTCAATTCCAAGTCTTTATGATCATGGGATGTTGTGTTGAGACACCTAAGAGATTATTCCAAGATCAATTCATCAATATTCAAGAGTGTGAGAAGTTGCTAAGCTAGGGTTTCTAAGTTTGACAGTGTAAAATCCCATATTTAGTGCCCAACCTCAAGACCACATAACTCAAGATAAAAGTTTCATCTAATCTTGACTCCAACATGAGACCTGTAGAGAATGTTCTTAGATTTCTTTTGAGTACTAGAAGTCTTCCATTGGATTTCTAGAACTCAAGATATGAAGCAGACAAGTTACAGGTCATCAGATGAATGTGATTTTGGTCCTTGAAAGTCAACCAACTTCTAAGACATTTTTTACCTAGAAGGATGTCTCTCCTCATCTTGACCCAAACATAAAAGTTATCCCTTATGATCTTAGCTTTCTAAAAAGTACTAGAAGTCCTCAAGCTGATTTTTGAAACTCAAGATATGAAGCTTGAAGGGCAGGGGTATTTTGGGAAACTAAGATTATAGGTCACTTTTCATTATAGGTCAATTTCACCACTTTGCACATCTCAAATGGAAATCTTTCCCACTTCAAACTTGATCCAAATAGGGTCATTTACATAATCAAACATCAAGGTGTCATAGAATTGACTTGTATGGAAGGATTGATAAACAAATTTCCATGGAAAAGGCATTAAAAGTACAAAAATCAAATTAATTCATATGGAACCAATTTCATTCAAGTTTGTGCATATTTTGAGTGCCAAATATATTCTAAACACAATGGCATCTTCAGAATTGCAAGTTGGGATCTAAAACTACGGCATGTCACATGTAACTTCAAGCTTAAGTTACATAATCAAATTCAACCATAGGATTAAAGCAAGGAAGTAATTTGCACCATTGGATCACTCATAGCATAAGCAACATGAATGAAGATAGCTTGAGGCATTCCTAGCTCTGTTTTGGCACGGTTCATGAAGTTTCAAAGCAAGGAAAATTGGATTTCAATTGGGCTTATTCAGGCTGCAATTGGGCTTAAAATCCATCCATATCCAAAGTATAAATTGTTGGGATCATTCACAATCAACAACAACGGAATTTGGAGCTATTTTCAGTTAGAAATCAGTTGGAAAAAGGGAGAGAAGAGTTGAAATCGCATTTTCAGTTTCTTGAAGTTTCAAGCCAAGTTGATCATTCTAACAGCTCTAGGAAGGATCATTGATCATTTCTGGATCAAATTCATCAAGAATTCACCACATTTGAAGGCTCGGTGGAAGCACTCCACTAGGTAACCTATCTTTCAACTTTCCTCTCTGTGTAGGCCGACTTAGCATGCCATTTTCATGTGATTGTGATCCTGGCACTTAGTAGATTGGTTATGGATAAGTTTTACGCATGATTGTGACAATTCTTGGAGTGACTTGAAAACTTTAGGGATTCGGTTAGGGCTTATCTTAGGAGAAAAATGAAAAAGAACTATGGCGTTGTGTTGTGTGAAGCAAGGCGAGTTGATTTATCTCAAGAATTTTGAGTTTCGTGAACTTCTGTGAGTTGCTACAGTGGCCGTCTCAAGGTTGAAGACGACCGGAGTTCCTCCGGACACCGTCTGCAACTCTTCCCCCAAAATCCTTATTTAAATGCTGGTTGATACGTGGCCTGATGGTATCCCTTAGATCTAGGCTGAACACTTGACTTGGACCCCCATCCCAGGGCCATGATTCAACTTTATTTTGTACTGAGCTTCTGATGGATACGTGGCAATATCTTAACCATGAGATTACTTGACTTCAGCTAGAACCAATGGCCAAGATTATTTGGAGTTTCCTTTAATGAAACGCTGTGTTTCAGAAGCTCATGTTTTAGCCATTAGATCCCATGACAGGTCTTTAGATCGTAAGGCTAAGATTTGTTTTTGTTTTATAGTATAGTGATGATGCATACGTGTCTTGGTTGTAGCCACTAGATGCTTGACTGGTATTTGAAACGTAGGGCTATGATTGAGTCTTGGTTGTAGTTGATTGAAGTCAATGGACTGGGCTTTATCACTCTTTGCACCCCCCCTAAGTCTGAGCCCAACAATTGCACGTTGTTGGATTACTTTTTGCACAAACTATTTTCCAATTTTTTTTATTTTCTTTATTTGCATTTTATTTTCTGTTTTCATTTTATTCATTAAAAAATGTTAAATAATCCCAAAAATCATGAAAAAATATATTTAGATACTATGGCATGTGTTTTAGTTCCATATTTTTTAATTGAATTTTTCATTTCTTTTTCAATTTAATATTGTATTTTCTTTTTAATGTGTCCATTATTGTTGAAAATTGTGCATACTCACTTCTTGATTTTTCTTTCCTAATCAAAACACCAAATAAATTCATGGAACTTTTTGTGATTATTTTTGATACCTTGATTGGCATTGTAGTATTTTTCTCATTAATTTTAGATACCTTTTGATTAGGGTTTAGGTTGATCCTTTAGCACCCTTCCCTCTTGCCTTGTTCTTAGGGTACCTCATGACTTTGCCTTTTGTTGGCATACCTAGCCTTGGAACTTTTCTCTCAAATTTTGACCCCTGGTTCCTAATACTAGAGGGGTTCCCTAGGAATTATCTTAGAATATTTAGGTGCATTTTACTATTTTTTAGGCATTTTCCATTCTGGCCTATCCTTGTGTGTTTCCAACTCTACATCTTGCCTAGTTTGCATTTTGTGTGATCTTTTTGCAATACTTGTGCATCCAACTCTTGCATATTCATGTTGTAGACATCTTAAGCCACTTGTGTGATGAATTTTAAGTCTTAATCATGTTCATACCTTGCTCCTAACTTAGGCTTCCTTTAGTACCTTTCCTTTAGCCTTTCCTTGTGAGTATCCTTGAATGACTTCCATCCTTATGCCACTCCTTTATTTTTTTCTCTTGCTACATCTTCTTCTTCTAATTCCTCTTGTCCAACTATCAAAGGATCCTCCTTGTGAGAGCTTGGTTCTTCCTTAGGAAGAACTGAAGGCATTCCATAAGAAGTTGAACCTTTGAGGACTCTTGTGTTGATACACATTGAATGTGATGCGTTTGGTTGAACATAATGAGTTCCTTTGGTCCTCATTATGCTTCCCCTCATCTTATTCCCCATTCCATTCCTCCTGTCCAACAATCAAAGGATCCTCCTTGTGAGAGCTTGGTTCTTCCTTAGGAAGAACTGAAGGCATTCCGTAAGAAGTTGAACCTTTGAGGACTCTTGTGTTGATACACATTGAATGTGATGAGTTTGGTTGAATATAATGAGTTCCTTTGGTCCTCATTGTTGCTTTCCCTCCTCATCATTCTCTCTATGCCTTCCATTGTCCTATAATTTTAGGATCCTTCTTGTGAGAGCCTAGTTCCTCCTGTGGAGGAACCAAGTGCATTCCATAAGAAGTTGAGCCTTTGATGGACTCTTGTGTTGATACACATTGAGTGTCATAGTAAGTTCTTGTGGTTCTTACTTTGCTTCCCATCATCATTCTCTTCATTCATTCCTCTTTGTCCTACAATCTTAGGATCCTTCTTGTGAGAGCCTAGTTCCTCCACAGGAGGAACCAAGTGCATTCCATAAGAAGTTGAGCCTTTGATGGACTCTTGTGTTTGTACACATATTCTTCCTCTTTGTCCTACAATCTTAGGATCCTTTTTGTGAGAGCCCAGTTTTTCCTTTGGTAGAACTAACGGCATTCCATAAAGAAGTTGAACCTTTATGGACTCTTGTGTTGATACACATTGAACTTGATGAGTTTAGTTCTCCTTTTACTTTCCCATCATCTTGTTTATCCCCTCCCCTGCATGTTGTTTGATTTGGTGCATTAGGATAGAAGTGCATGTGTAGGCATTCTTTCTCTTAATTCCATGTTTGCATTAAAGGTTGAGTTTGCCTCCCTTTTCTTGTGCGTTGTTTTATTTTATGTTTGCCTTGTTTGCATTAAAGGTTGAGGTGTCCTCCCTTGCTTGTACTGTTGCATTACATGTGCATTCATTCACATTTTACATCAAAGGTTGAGGTGTCCTCCCTTGCTTGTACTGTTGCATTGAATATGCATTCATTCACATTTTACATTTCAATTGAATAATCATGATGATTTCCTGTTGTTTTCCTTTCCATTTCCATGTCCCCCTAGGACTCTCACTTCCTTGTTTAAGGATAGTGATGGTAGAACATTAGGGTTGACCCTTTGCATGATAACTGTAGGATAGATTCCCTTTCTAAACTCAACCTTAGGACCATCTTGCATGATAACAGTAGGGTTTTTCTTAGTCCCCCTATAGAGTCTTTTCTCTCTTCTCATCTCAAAACAACTTCAAGGTACATAATAAAGGATAATGAGTATTGTATGTTACGAGCCTTAAGCTACTTGGGAAATGGTGATTGGGGGGCTTCTCCTTAATTACCTAGAGTGTTTAGTATACGCCCTTAAGGCGATATGCGACGCATTCGTTCCTAGGTCATAGTCTCTAGTACGATATGAATTACAAGCATTCATTCAAAACACTTCTTCCATAAAAGACTTCAAAAACAAACAGTCAAACTTCCTTTTACCCTTTGGGGTTCTTAATCAGGAAAATCTTTTCAGATAAAGAGTGCTGTTAAACTGTAGTTCTACCGCAAACAAGCATTGTCCATAACTGCTGGAACTGTAGTTTAACCTTACTCGGATAAAATAAACGAACAAACCCGTGTTCTCTTTATCCCGAACTACGTTAGCTCTGATCTCTCATACCTGTTGAGAGTACGTAGGCACAAGATGCGATATCTTGGTGAGCAACCTTCCCCCATCTTTTAGTCGTAGTTAGTCGAACTACGTTGACTCTGACTTTCCCATTGCACGAGGGAATACGTAGGCCCAGAGCTGCGACGCTCTGTCGAGTCCTTTTTCTTCTCTTTTTTCCCAAACCTCTTAGTTAGATAGATAAACAACCCTTTGGATAAAAAAGCAAGCGTGGATCCCGTTGAGTACAACGGACGTGAGGGGTGCTAATACCTTCCCCTTGCATAACCAACTCCCGAACCAGAGATTTGGTTGCGATGACCGATCTTATCCCTTTTCGTTAGGTTTTTCCTGATTGTTTCCTTTCCCTCCTTTGGGATAAATAACGATAGGTGGCGACTCTTGTGTCATTGCCGACACCTTTTTTCGCAGTAGCGACATCTACCCAGTGCAATTTCTGCCTAGAATCCACTAGACAAGAGACACCTCACACTCCCCCTCAATCATAGCAGTGATAAATAATTCAATACAAAAGAAGACTTTAGAAGACACTCTTCAAAGTCACAATACTTGATTTTGCATAACAGCTTCAATCAAGAATAATACACTCTTGCTTAAAAGCTTTGAGTGAACAATTAACACTGTATAAATAACAGTCTAAACATGTCTGCCACGATGCCTCCGAAGATACAAAGGGTGACTTACAAGGTCACACACAAAAGACTCTCAAAGCCCTAAACCCTTATTTTACACTCAATTTTTTCTTGTTGTGAGTGCTTAATTTCCCTTGCTTCTGCTCCTCCTTAAATAGTAATGCAGACTGGGCTTGGGCTGGTCATAAATTAGGTTTAATCAAGTTAAACCACTTTCCACAATTCAAGGTGCTATCAATTAGGTCATAGGAGTTTCATGATAAGCTCAGCACTGACTAGAATCTCGCCTGAGATTACTAAGGAGCCATAACAGGTTCCCTAAAATCCAGCCTGAGCTAACTCACGCATTATAACAGAAAACCAACATGTGTCCTTGCCGTCAGCTACCTGATGTCATGACATTCAGTATGACATCAAATTCACTTTATGCTGGCTAACTAAACTTACCCTCCAGAGCACTTCTGCATAATCTTCTTCATAACATTAGAAACAAATGGTTTATAGTTTTATAAAAAGTCTCAAAGATCCTTTTTATGAACACCAATTAAATCTGCACTTTCATGTTACGAATATCTTTGACCAGCACACACTTGATGAGATATATCCAACAAGATCTCATCAAACCAAACCACTTATGTCCAGTGATATAAAATAGCAGCTCTGTCATGACAGAAGATGAATGTCACGA
Organism: Lathyrus sativus; assembly: GCA_963859935.3. Taxonomy (NCBI): domain Eukaryota; kingdom Viridiplantae; phylum Streptophyta; class Magnoliopsida; order Fabales; family Fabaceae; genus Lathyrus; species Lathyrus sativus. The sequence continues at coordinate 352,342,059 of OZ012737.1, forward strand.
CATCCATCTTGACATCTTGATTAAAACACATGACAACAGTTCTTTCATCAGCTCCTGCTGTACCAAACAGCAATGTCATGACATTGGTAATGACATCCTGATTAAACCACATGACAGCAGTTCTGTCATGACATCAGATGGATGTCATAACATTTAGCTTGACATCAGTGCAGAATCATGTTTTACCAAAATTTAGCCAATCATAGAACCATGCACAATCATAGAATCATGAAACTAACAATCTCCCCCTTTGGCAAATTTTGGCTAAAACAACCAAACACACTTATCAGGGCAGAAATAGCAGTAGTTTTCTCAATTACATCTAGCGTCACAAACTTTCAAGCTCCCCCTTAATAGTTGCATTCAGCAAGTAATAACACTGCTCTTTCCATAGCTGTAGCAACAGATAGCAACACTTTACTCCCCCTTTGTTTAGCCAAAAATTGACAACAATTGGAGCAAATGTACACAAATAACAGAGCCAACCCAAAAACTGAAGCATAATCACCATACTTTAAAGCAAGACTCAGCTGACAACCTGCACATGGTGTCCAAATCTCAAGACTGCCATCTCACAACCTCCTATGAGATACACAAGCTGCTTGAAAACTGCACCATCAATCACTGTAAGCTCAATCCTGATGTGTATAGATCTAGATACCACAGCTCCTTGAAAATACATCCTCCACATCATATTTCAGCATGGAGTTACCCCATGACCATTGAATCTTGAGTTCTTGTCTTGTCTGAAGTTGCACCTTCAGGAATGACACTTTTGACATCACCAATTAAAGGATAATTAATTAACTACTTGCCACAAGTAACAATTGATTTTAAATCCCCAATTTGAGACATACAAATATTCTGGAGAGAAAAATAAATTCTCCCAGACAGTAACCCATGTTGTTTCCTAGGTCATTCATAAGAAGTAAGCACAAACCTAGTTCAAACCAACAGCCAGACCCATAAACATATTGTCAAGGCAAAAAAAATACACCAGCCAGCACAATGTCAAGACATCTTGTCTGACATTACAACCTCATTAGTGGTTCAAGAACACAAGCTTGCCTGAGATTCCGTAACCTTTGTACATAACTCCATATCAGCACGATGTCAACACAAGTAGTGTACCTACACTTCAGACAGGTACACAACTCCCCATGTCATGGTAAACAGAACTCCCCCTGAAAGAGAGAACCCAAACACATGAAGACTTACTTCAACATCTTCATATTTACACACTGGAAACACATGCAACTCTACACCCCTTGTTTCACAAACCATGATGGAACCAAACCTAATAGCAGAAGTAGTTGTAGGATAGAATGTTTCCTTGACTTCCATATGCACACAAAAAAGCTGATGATGTCTTGAACTTCATCTTCACCACTCATACAAGACAAAACACTTGGATAGAGGCCCAAACAACTGCTGACAAAAATCCCTTAAGTGGAAGCCAGATCATAATGCTCTCACCTTTACATTACTTCCAATAAGCTTGTCAAATCTGATTTGATCCATTGATATCCAATGACATATCCAAAAAGATACATTGCCAGGCTCATCATGAGCTAGAGCAGTAACATAATGTCACAACATCTTGTCTGACATTCCATCCACATAGAGGCATACAATCACAAACTGCTTGAAACCACAAACAATCTTGAAAATGTACTATTGTAGCAATAGATCCTAGAAGTAGAACTCCCCATATCAAAGATAACTAGTGCTCTTTTCTAGAAGCACGTGAATGGAAAACATAAGACTCATCTTCATGTCTTCAAGAGCTCACTCTTTGTTCAACACATCTGCTGAACGCATTCACCTACTGTTTGAACCACAAGCAAATAGTACACCCATCAAACAGAAGCTCTCCCCCTATCTTTTGTAAATGCCTTTCCTTTCAGCATGAAACACCTAAGCTCATCACATTGTCTTCCATGCTCATACAGTGAGAAGGCACCAAATTGATCCACTTCTTTCTAGAGTTATTTGCAGCAGAAGAAACCACTGCTCCACAAGAGTTGACCTCAGCCTGAGTAAGAGAACAAGATAGACACCTTATAATCCAAGATATTCTTTCCTCATCATTCTCCCATATGATAAGTTAGAATACTTCTGGTTTAACTAGTGAATATTCACACATCATACTCCAAGACAGTCCTTTTACCTCATCATTCTCTCGTATGACAAGATAGAGTACTTCTTAGTCAAGATATGAATCATAAGTTCCACAACAGATCCTTAAGTCCAGCAAACAAAATGATGTTCTGACATTAGTTAGGACATTATATCACAGACATCATACATTAACCACTTGGATTTACTATCTGAACATTAATCCAATCTGAGGATCTTCAGAGAGCATAGCTCCACCAGCTTGATCAAATACATCACCAAAAGAAGGTAATCTTCCATAAGCAACTTAGGGCTTCTACCATAAGCACCAATATACGGACAAAACCAGAACCTTCTTTGATCTTCAACCAACTACCCTTCTGCACAAGAGTAATTAGTTCCAGGTTCACTGCTTGAAATCACATTAGAGACCAACCAAATGCCACTGTTTGGTTAACTCAGCTTCTTTCAGAGCTCTAGAAAGTCTAAGCAAACTTGATCTTCCTATCCTACAATGATGTGCCACAACATCAATTAAGGCCCTGAAGTTTGCTTGATGTCACAACATCGGATAAGACATCCTGCTGGTGAATTCAGTCCTTTATTATGCCATTTAGAAGAACCTCATCAAGAGTTCCATGTTCACATAGACTTAATTACTGATAGTAAGTTTGAGTAGACAACCTGTATTCTGATTTCTTGTACCACAACAAATCCCTTTGAAGTGCATTTGCTTTATAAAACTCCTCTTTAGAGAAACCAAACATGCCAAAGCTTGATTCTTTAGAGAAGATTAGTCACAAGAGATCTTTATAGAAGGAATCCCTCTTTCCTTAAGTAGAGACTTCTTCAGAAGGTCAGAGATAACTGCCACTTATCTTTGTCCTCTAAGATGAGAAAGGTCACATGCTCCTATGTACTTAGATCAGAAATAAACTGATCCAAGCAGTGTTATCACCAGCACCATATTCTAGACAAGTCTCTTTCTAAATTTTTTTAGATAAATATCATATGCTTCTAGTAGTGACTAGAACACACCTGCTGCACTCTAATAAACTGATCCAAGAAACATGTCTTCATCTTCACTTCCATCAGCATTACATCCTAGTCTTAGTTTCTTGCCAGGAAACTTACTAGAATAAAGACAGATCCTACCACATATGAGTATGGTAACAAGATCATCAGCTATATCAGACTTTTGTACAATCTCTGCTGATGGAATGTCTCGACATCTAGTTGAACATCAGATCCTTGAAGTAGACAAAGCAGATCAGGGGCCTGATGCTTGTGCAACAACTGATGAGACACCTTGGTCATCAACTAAGTATAATCCATTAAATATTTGAGAATATCTCAAATAGCAATGAATCTTAAATTCTTATGATAAGTTCTTCTCTGAACTTCAGCAATCTTGAACTTCATGGATAACCAATTAAATACGTGTGCATTCCATAAGTAAAAATTGATCTTAAATCCATACATCTTGTTAAGAAGACCATTTGTACTTCAGCAATACCAAAAGTATTCTTTAGTTAAAGGATCTTTAATGTTGAAACATCAGGGCTGACATCCTTGACTCAACCTCCCTATGACTTCTTCTGCTGATAGAATCCCTGCAAGTCATGAGTGGTGAAAATAAATCACCTCCCACTATCTTTTCTAAAACAGCCTTCAGCAACTTGTAAAACGCAACAGAACAGCACAGGCACACAACCAAACCTAACTACAAACACCATCTTCCAATCATCTACACAACTGCCACAGTCATGCATCAAACTATATATAGGCCAATCTTCTCCCAGGGCTACCAGAGTTCTTTCATCAGAAACATATGCATCGGAACCACTAAAAGAACATCATCAACATGCCCTAAACAAGATGTCAGAACATCTTATAGGTCATCATACAGAATTAGCCATTCCTCCTTTGGCAACACATTCACCAGGTCATAGAAGCTCATATATCAAAGGGCACAATAGCAGATATATAGAATCCTTCACAAACTCCTCATTTGGCAAAATCAGCAAATCAGTTGCAGCTTCTCCTTGTTTAAACCACCAGAAAGTATCTCCCAAGATCTCATCCTGAACAGACAGGATGCCTGCTCTGATACCAATTGAAATTCTGGTATGCAGATCTCAGATGTACCAAGAGATTCTAAGAACATTGATCTTTGCTAAAACAGAACAAGGACAGAACATGAACATTTTAAAATTCTTTCAGAAATACCAATGTCATGACCTCTGTTGTAACATCTGCAGACTTAAAAATGCTGAAAGAATTAAAAATAAATACCACAACGAATTGTTAACCCTATTTATCTAACCATTTAAAGTGTGCAGAATTAAAAATGCTGAAAGATAAATACCACAACGAATTGTTAACCCAGTTCGGTGCAACATCACCTACATCTGGGGGCTACCAAGCCAGGAAGAAAATCCACTATTAGCAGAATTAATTCAGAGCTAAACTACCCCATTTACAACCCCTCACTTAATCTCTACCCAATGCAATTTCTGCCTAAAACCCACTAGACAAGAGACACCTCTCACTCCCCTTCAATCACAGTAGTGATAAACAATTCAATACAAAAGGAGACTTTAGAAGACACTCTTCAAAGTCACAATACTTGATTTTTCATAACATCTTCAATCAAGAACATTACACTCTTGCTTAAAAGCTTTGAGTGAACAATTAACACTATATAAATAACAGTCTAAACATGTCTACCACGATGCATCCAAAGATACAAAAGGTGACTTACAAGGTCACACACAAAAGACTCTCAAAGCCTTAAACCCTTATTTTACACTCAAGTTTTTCGTGTTGTGAGTGCTTAATTTCCCTTGCTTCTGTTCCTCCTTAAATAGTAATGCAGACTGGGCTTGGGCTGGTCATAAATTAGGTTTAATCAAGTTAAACCACTTTCCACAATTCAAGGTGCTATCAATTAGGTCATAGAAGTTTCATGATAAGCTCAGCACTGACTAGAATCTCGCCTGAGATTACTAAGGAGCCATAACAGGTTCCCTAAAATCCAGCCTGAGCTAACTCACACATTATAACAGAAAACCAACATGCGTCCTTGCTGTCAGCTACCTGATGTCATGACATTAAGTATGACATCCAATTCACTTTATGCTAGCTTAATAAACTTACCATCCAAAGCACTTCTGCATAATCTTCTTCATAATAGTATAAACAAATGTTTTATAGTTTCATAAAAATTCTCAAAGATCCTTTTTATGAAAACCAATTAAATCTGCACTTTCATGTTATAAGTATCTTTGACCTGCAGACACTTGATGAGATATATCCAACAGGATCTCATCAAACCAAACCACTTCTCTCCAGTGATATAAAATAGCAGCTCTGTCATGACAGCAGATGAATGTCACGGCATCCATCTTGACATCTTGATTAAAACACATGATAGCAGTTCTGTCATCAGCTCCTGCTGTACCAGATAGCAATGTCATGACATTGGTAATGACATCCTGATTAAACCACATGACAGCAGTTCTGTCATGACAGCAGATGGATGTCATAATATTCAGCTTGACATCAGTGCAGAATCATGTTTTACCAAAATTTAGTCAATCATAGAATCATGCACAATCATAGAATCATGGAACTAACAAGGATGATATTGACGTGGGCATCATGCATTCATATGCATTTCGGACTTCGGTCTAGTGTTTGATTCTTGTGGCTTTAGTCCCATTGTGCGGATGTGAAGTATTTTGTTGTGCTACGGTTCTTGTGTAGAATCGATCCTATTGATGGGGATATATGGAGGGTTGATGGCCCAGTGTCCATCGAACTTTGATGAATTGGTACTGCATGCATGAGTCTTGTTGCATTTGCATTTATGTGACAATTTGGTGTAATTTATGATATTATGGCTTTTTGGTGTTTGCTTGATGATTATGATGATGTTGAATATGAAAATGATGCTATTTTATATATTGATTTCTATGTTGATTATTATGAATCATTTTACTTACCATGTCTGTTTGAATGTTGCCTCCACATGGGTAATGTGCAGATGACTAGGTTTAGCTGTGGATGTCGTCGAGGACTTTTTGGAGTTTTTGACTTTTGGTTGACTTCGAGTGTCTTGCTTTGATTGTGTAACATCGGGTTGGGGTCCTTGAGTCAAACTATATTTTATTGAGTTTTTGTTATGTTGATTTCCTTGCGATGAAAAGAAAACTTTGGGTTTTGTCTTTTTGAGTTCCGCTGCATTTTGAGCAATTTTTGAGTAATTTTGGAAAAACCTGTTGTTTACGGAGCATTAACTTTTATTTGAGTTATTGAGAAACGTACGCCCTTTGAGGTGATTTTTATTGTGTTTAATATTTTACTCTGATAAATGTGATTTATTTGCCATTATATTTATGGGGTAGAAAATGGTGTTACAGATGACACCTCTGACACCGCGATAATTGAGCAGAGCATCGATGTTTTTGATGTGTTTGTCGGGATCCGTCGTTCCATCGTATGTTCCCAGGTTCGGTGGTTTTCCAGTCCAACGGGAAGGAGAGCGTCCATGATCACTCGAGATAACGGACTGCGAGGTCGTCTTCGTCGCTCCAAATTAGTGAGCGCAACGGAGAATAGTCGTGCTTCTCTCGTCGAGGGTTTTCATCGCGGCGAGTCCTTTGGTCGACCATTTGATTTGTGCAGGGGAAAACGACGGTTATCTGGTTGTCCACTTGCCTTGCTCTTCTTGGCAACCGGGGAGTGTCGATCCTCGCGGGGAGGAGTGTGGTAGTGCTTCAGGGGCTGCGGCCTCTTTAATTGCGGGCGACAGTCTGGCTGTCGTGGCGACGGGCTTCAGGACTCGTACCGTCGGTGTCTCCGCGGGGGAGAACGTGAAGGACGGTCCTTCTTCAATGCTTTGATCCTCTCATTCTGCTGGTAGATCAGTTCGTTGGTCTGGTTCAGTACCGCGAATAGGGCCGCCGTGGTTGGGTGGTATCGGAATCGGTTGAAATTTCTCTGACGCCTTCTCTAGAGCTTTACGAGTTTCAACATGTTGAACGTCGTGATCAGCCACGTCATTGAAGGAGGGGGCGGTGCGCCCGTCTCTCTGCGGTGGAGTGCTTTCCTCATGAAAAAACATACCATAGTTGTTGTCGGCATCATAAACATGAGAGAGAATAGTTTTGTCGCCTTTGTAGTCGTCGTGTTAACTTTTAGAAGTATGGGAAATTTTCATTCCGTACATGAATTTCTTAATTTGAATTCTTGTTCTTCACCGGAAAAGTTTGATTCAAATATTGGAATAAAATATTTCAAAAATTGAATGGACTTAATTCAATTATTTTTTTTATTGGTTTAAATTTCTCTCTCCATAAAATCAAACTAAACTGATATTTAATTTGACCACATTCAATCATATTATTCTTAAAATAATCTTCAATAAAATCAGCTGTCATCCAAAATTAAATTAAAGTAAATGGTAATTGTTAAGATTCTTGATATAATTATAAGAAGAGATAGAAATATGAAAATGTGTAATGAATGTTATATTCATCAAAATAAAAGCTTAGTCCATAAAAGTGATACAATGAAATTTATATGGACTAAGAGTACGACTAATTTGCATTTAGACTTGTAACTAATAACCAACTCTCATTTATTGTAATTAATTTTAAACTAATTTATAATTAATTTGTAACTAATGTTAATATCTCTAATAGCCTCTCAATTTGGAAGGTGTTCACAACACTTTTAACTTGAGATGATCAACTCAAATATAATAAAAATAATCAACGAAAATTCGATCAAAGTAAAAAAAAGAAAATTCATATTAATAGTTGTTGAAGTGCTTAGCTCGTAGAAGTCTTAGACCAACTCTTGAATCTCAACTCTTAGATCTCAACATTTTTCTTCTAGTGTAACCAAAACATTCATTCCAAAAGTAAATCAAGAAGTAACTCCACTCTTGGAAGTAACATTCCAAAATTTCAAATAAGACAACAAAAACTATACCATCAAACAGAAACTAAAACTCAAAGTTTTAACCACTTAGAAAAAGCATAAATCAAACACTTAATCTTCAAGCATAAGCCATAACTCAAGACTTAAATACTTAGAGGAAGAAAAAATAAATGTAGTTATGGCTAATCACCATCAAGACAACAAAGAAGTGTGTCAAAATTTTCAAATTAGTCTTCAATTTTAGAAAATATAGACAAAGTAGTGGCAAGAACAAGTTTCACAAGATCTTAAAAATAATATTAAGCTCTAATATTTCTAAAAAGCAACACTCATTTTACCAACACAAATAATTATTTGGACCTTCATCCCAACACTTTTATAGGCAACAACTTATCTTCAAATCAACTATTTACATTGTAAAGTGGCACAACACTAACAAAGAAAACATGCAAAATATATCACAAATCCAATATCCCAATTGCCATATTTTTTTATGAAAGCTGAAACTTGCAAAATTTAATGTATTCATAAGGAACCAAATCACTTGAACAATTTTCTCGATCAACGCTCTTTACACAACATTCTTCTCAAGATCTTACATCATCAGAGAATTAAAATACTAAAATATTTAAACCAAAAACAATTGCGTGTGACAAATTTGAATGATACAATCAATGAGAAAGCAGAAAGAAAAAATATAATTTCTCCAAACAAAAAAATATAATTTCTCCACAAAATGCAGCACATGATCTCTCTTTAAAGTGTAAATTAAAAATGGAGAAACGAGTTTGTCCTGTTGGATATGTCAATTTTTTCCGCATTTTTCTGTGAGGTGAGTCAATGTTTTAGACTAGTGCTCTAATATGTCCTTTTCATTTTTGGAGTTTTTTTAGTGCATATATTAATATAATTTTTTGCCATTTAAACCTAAAGAGGTACAATGCCCCGCGAGCCCGTCTTGTGCCACCTTCATTTTTTAATGAAACAAGTCAAGGTTTTAGACTCGTATCTTTAATAATGTCCGTTCTTTTCCGTCTAGTTTTCTTACAAACTTTTGCAGGATAAGACTAAACGGAACGAATATATTCGTTTATAACCTCTAATGTAAGTTATAACTCTTGATACAAGATTAGACGGGACGGCATATTCGTTTGCAACCTCTAATGTAAGTTATAACTCTTGATACAATGTTAATATTTTTAATAAGATCTATACAAAGTATAGAAGGGAGAAAATATAAAAATTGTATAATAAACTTTCTTAAAAATAATTTTTTTATGAAAGTTGAAAGTTATAAAAAAAAACTTAAATTCACAATAGATGTATTTACCACAAAAATTAAAAGTTTTAGAAAGTCAGGAAAAAAACGGTCGATGAATAGTGTTATCCGTAAGGATGAATAGTGGCATCCGTACGGATGAATAGTGTGTTCGTACGATGAATAGTGTTTTTGAGTTTTCAAACTTTTTCGACTCAGTCCATGGATCCATGTGATTTTGGGCTTTGTTTGTTGGGTATTTGCTATTATAAATATGTATCTCTTATATGTTTGGTGTGTGACAATCTTAGAGTTTTCACCAACAAAGGAGATCAAGGGTTTAAAGGTATAGCATAGGGATTCAACTATGCATAAAGAAAACTTTGGATTACACCATGGGTTTGAGTGATTCATATATTGAGAGTTGGAGAGGTTGGGAAATACCTGTGTAGAAAATATGGTTGTTCTTGGGCGCCTTCAGGGTTGTTCTTGGGAACTTGAAGGCGAAAGTTATTTTCTTGTAACTCATCTATAATCTCTTGTAACATAGTGAATTAGAGAGTTGCTCTCTTCCCCACAGTAGATCATCTGATCGAACTAAATAAACAAACCTTCAATTTTTTCTTGCCTTATTCTGTTATATTATCTACGTATGGATTATTATTGTTGAAGACCATTTATTTTGGTTGCTATTGTTCTTTGCCTCACAAATTGATATTGAATTTTGTTGTAATTCACAACAAGTGGTGCGGTGAGCGTGGATCAAAGAGATATTGTTGACAAGTGAGCACAATGGTTAGTAGATTGCAGATCGGGAAATTTTCTGGTAACAATGACTTCGGGTTGTGGAAAAAGAATATGCAAGCAATTTCCTCAAGAACTTGTCTCATACTGACCCACCAGTCGTCGGCCTCTTCCCTCAACATGTGAGTTCCAAGTCTCACCTTGTTTCCTTCAGCACACCCCATAACTCTAAAGATTCTCTCAACCTCCTTCAACCAGATATGAGCACCGTCCGGATCAAACCTCCCCTTGAATACCGGCGGATGATTCTTTCTAAAATCATCATTAGCGTTCGAATTCGGTGCACCTTGCACCGCCCTAGCCATAGCCTCCAACGCCGCAGCCATAGTAGTGTCATTACGACCAGCCATATTCTGGTGGAAAACAAATCCATAGTTGAGCAGCTCATAGAATTTCACAAGATTATCGATGATCTTGAGAATATTGAAGTGAAGATTGATGATGAGGACAAAACTTTGCTCCTGTTGAGTTCATTAGCCAAATCCTTTGAGCACTTTAAGGATGCCCTTCTTTATGATAAGGAAGGTACTATTATTTTGGATGAAGTCCAGACGGCGCTGAAATCCAAAGAATTTTAAAAGTCGAAAGATTTGAAGATTGAAGATAATGGTGAAGGCTTAAATGTGTTAAGAGGAGGAGGTGGGAGTAAAGGGATGTCCAAATCAAAGAGGTCAGACAAGTCAAAGGTAAAATGTTTTAATGGTCATAAAATTAGTCACTTAAAAAGGGATTGTCTTGAAAGAAATGTCAATGAAGATTTTGTTCAAGTTGTAGTTGCATTGGGTGAGGGAAATTACGAGGATGCCGAAGCACTAGTTGTATCGAGTTTGGAAACTGAAGATAGTTGGTTCATTGTGTAACACCCCCTTTCTATACCCCCAAATAAACAATCAAATCAATTAGGGACATAATAAAAAATTTCATCAGAGTATAAATTAACACATGGTATAAAAGAGGTACGTCACAATATCTAGGAAATTCAAAACACATACAACACCTGCTCATAAAGATATGCAACAACGGATAAATCACCACAAAGGAACTTAGTACTTAAAACCCACACATCAATATTTAGAATAAAAGCGGAAACATCTAAACATTGAATCACTTCATTCATATAAACATTGTATACATCAACAAATTAATTCAGGTCGTAAGTCATGTTTACAAAACATTCCAACAGATACACAGATGTAACACAAAAGAACCAAAAGAATTCCTAACTACCCGGTGCTACATATCAGAGCCATCCGACCAAAAAGGATGAAGCCACGCTTCACAAAAGACCTCCAGCAAAACTACTCTGCAATGCCTCATAGAGCATTATAAAACAGCAGAAGGGTGAGAAACATTATCATAACAAACAATGCATATAATTTATATATCTATATCCACCAATATAGAATACACATACCACATTTCTCACCGCAATACATCACAATTCAATCATATACATATCGTAACACATATATAATTCACCAAACATATCCACCACACAAACATTCACCACTAAACATATATAAGCATGTTCATTACACCGATACATCATATGAAGATAATAATGCACTCATAGAGACCGACTCACGACTCTATGCATTTGCAAATGCGATACCAACTCATTCAGCAGGTTCAATTGAAGAACCAAATGGAACCATCGCTCGTTACCAAAGTAACTCCTCGTCGGGCCTACGATGTTCACCCATCGCTCACACCCCACATGGGTACACGATGTTTCAGGATTGCTCACACCCCAAACGGGGACACAATCTGATTGCTCACACCCCACAAGGGCACACAATCGTTCTGCAGATTCTCCATGGAATCAAATATAAACTATCGCTCACACCCCACAAGGGCACACGATGTTTCTGCAGATCCTCCTAGGGATCAAAGACAAACCATCGCTCACACCCGACAAGGGCACACGAGGTTTCTGCAGATCCTACGCGGGATCAGACACACAAGAATGCAATCATGATGCTTCACAAACAAAACGACTCCATACATTCTTGAAATGAATACATATCATTCTTCACATCATACAAGTACATACAATTATGTACATTCACCTCAATCTCATCATATATTTTCACTCAATTCAAACAATTGCATAAAATTGCCAAACGACCACATTTCACACTTCACGATTCACAATCTAGGATTCACGACATACGGCTACCCACAACATTTCATATCACACACACAACTATGCATAATAAGAAAGAGTTAATCACACTTGAATCAAAGAATCGACATGGAAATGAAAACACAAGAAAACAACATTCTGCTACGCTCGCTGTAACAACCCGATTTTTAATAACTGATTAATTGTACTAGTTAGTTGGTTTGTATGGTTTAAAGTGAATTATTAGATTTAACTTATTTATTCTAATTGGTAGAATCATGAGGATTTATCAGATGTTTTCTAACCAATGTCAAGATGAGATATTTTATGAGAAAATGAATTGACAAATATTTTAAGAGAAGAAATATAATTGGAGAGAAATAGGAAGGCAGGACATATATATATATATATATATGGGGGAAGAGGAACGACAATGGATAATAGAAAAAATGAAAGGAAAGTGGAGGAAGAAGAGAAAGTAGAAGGAAAAAGAAGGAAAAGCTTGGAAAAGCTCAAGAACGACTTCTAGCTTCCGATTAATCGAGGTAAGGGTGTGAAATCTTACTATCTTAATCAATGTGTATGATTATGTATGTGTGTGTTTGGATTTGTTGGGTGTTTCCTACATTTTCCATTTTAGGTCGAAATGAGTTTAATCGGTAGAAACAGAGTTTTATCGGTTAGAATTTGGAATAGACGGTGTAGTATAGTCGGGTGATGAGTGGGACGTGCTACTGGAACGGATTTGGATTAAATCGGTTGGTTTTGTGAGGTTTGGGCTTTTGAACAGCCATGGAAGTTCTGATCTCGCAGGTTCGCCAGGCGAATGGCAGCGAGGCTTCGCCAGGCGAAGCCCAGCGAACGGTAGCGAATCAAGTCAGAACCAAACACCCTGTCTTCGTTGGCAAGTTCGCCAGGCGAATGAGTGTGGCGAAGGTTCGCCAGGCGAGTGTGCTAACGAGTAATTCCAGAATAAATCCCAGTGGTCTTTGCTGGCAAGTTCGCCAGGCAAACGGAGTAGCGAAGGTTCGCCAGAGGCTTCGCCAGGCGAAGGTTAGCGAACACAGCAGCATATTTTCTCTTCTTGCGTTTTCCCTTCGTGGATTGATTGTGTGGTTTGGTTGCGATCATTCCTCGTCTGAGATGACTAATTATATGCTATTATGTATGCTGTGGGTAGCCGTATGGCGTGAATTCTAGATTATGAATTGATTGTGAATATGTGGCCTTTTGGCATATGTGCTGCATTGTTTAAATTGATTGAAAATGCATGATGGATGTGATTGAGTCTATTGCCGTTTCGCACGATATTTGCAAGTACATATTGCTCGTATGTGATGTATGATGATTGTAAATGTGAACCATGTTTAAATATTTTGAGTGCATAATGAATATATGTGATTAACATGATGAATGCATGAGTATGTTTGTAAACGTGTGTGCATTTCAAGAGTGTCATGAGTCATGTTGCATGTGAAGCATCATGGTATGCATTCTTGTGTGTCTGATTCCTCAGAGAATCTGCAGAACCTCGTGTGCCCTTGTGGGGTGTGAGCGATGGTTATTTATTGATTCCTTGGAGAATCTGCAGAACCTCGTGTGCCCTTGTGGGGTGTGAGCGATGGTTGTTTATTGATCCCTCAGAGGATTTGCAGAACCTCGTATGTTGCGATGGTTATATTGATTCCTCGGAGAATCTGCAGAACCTCGTGTGCCCTTGTGGGGTGTGAGCGATGGTTATTTTTGGTTCTTCAATTGAACCTGCTGAAATGAGTCGGTACCGCATTTGCATCTGCATAGAGTCGTGTGTCGGTCTCTATGAGTTGCATGTTGTCATCTTCATATGATGCATTGGTGAAATAAACATGAATGTAGATGTTTATGTGAATTAGCAATGGAGTAAACGTGTTGTGTGTGTGTATTGAGTTAATGTGTATGTTATATGAGTTAATGCGAATTGCGGTAAATGAAACATAATGTATATGTGATTGTTAGGAGAAGTGTGCATGTGTGTGTGTGTATATATATATATATATATATATATATATATATATATATATATATATATATATATATATATATATATATATATATATATATATATATATATATATATATATATATATATATATATATATATATATATATATATATATATATATATATATATATATATATATATATATATATATATATATATATATATATATATATATATATATATATACACGATATGTTGATGTGGGAGTGGTGAGTGTGTGAATTGATTGAGAAATGTGGCATACATGTATTTTATGATTGTTTATATACATAATTATATGCATTGTTATTATGGTAATATTTCTCACCCTTCTGCTGTTTTATGATGCTCTATGAGGCATTGCAGATTAGGATTGCTGGAGTTTTCTTTTGGAGTATAGCTCCTTTTCTCTTGAGTCGGTCTCTCTGATGTGTAACGTCGGGTAGCTAGGCTTGTAGAGTATCTTCGTGATACATTATATATATGTAATAGTTGATGATGTTTGGTAAACTGTGATTGATGTTATGAACAACCTAATGACGTGTACTTGTATTTTATCATGTCTTAAGTAATTCAATGTTTTAGTCTTCCGCTTTAACAGAAAACATGAATATGCTTATTTTAAGAACCATGTGTTTATTCTTTTTAGTTGAGATTTACCCCTTTTGAATTATTTCTTTATAAACATTAATATTCATGTGGTCGTTTCGTGAGTAATGTGACGCACTTCTTTTATACCATGAAATAAATATACTCTGATGGAATTTTTAATTCGTGCCTAAATGATTTAATGCGTTATTTGGGGGTATAAAAGGGGGCGTTATATTAAGTGGTATCAGAGCAGGTCGGTCCGTCCGACCAAGTTGTGTTTGTTGGTTGTTCCCTTGTACGCGACATGTGTGTGAAACACTGTCGATACATGTTTGTGGTTAACCTTGTCTGCAGAAGTGGGAATGATCGAAGTAGGGGAGAAGCTTGTGATTCTCCAGGATGCTACAAGAGTGGAGTTGTAGCTCGGTGTGTTGTTAAACGCTATTATAGTTTGGTAAAGATGGTTTATACTCCATCATGATTTTCGGCTGTCTGTTGACAAATTGAGGAACTGATCGCCCTTAATCTCTTGTTGATAGTAGTTGTTATTGTGTTGGATGAGATAGAAGTGTCTTGCGAGCTTAGATGGTGTGTGCAGTGAATTGTTTGGAGTGAAGCCAAGTGCTTAAGGATTGTTCTGAGAAGTCGACGCAGGACAGTGTCGAGATGTTGAATTTTGATGAGATTTTGAGTGCTAATGAAAGTGGGGGGTTGGCAATTTCTGATTAGTTATGGATGTCTGGAAGTTATCCTGACAAAATAAGTGTTATAGGACCAGGATGTGAAGTGGGGTTGTGAAAGACTTAATTTTGGGAACTGGTCCGAGATTGAGAACCCATGTTGCATGTGCGTTTGGATGGTCAAGGAGTTAAATTAATCGAGTAGTTGAGACTCGCGTTTGGTGTGGGTGCTACGACAATAGACTCCGAGGTTAAGTATATAAAGAGTGGATGGTGACTTCTGCAGATTACTAAAGGAAGTAAGATACGGGACACAAGATTGGTATGGTTAAATCTTCAACCATTTCGAGAAGCTGAAGATGTATTGAATGGCCTTCTAAGTGCAGAATGTTGTTTCTACGACCCTGTAGTAACGGGAGGACCGTAATTTGGAATGACGCAAGGTTAAGAGCGTGGGAAGTCATTACAGTGCTCTATGTGACGAGAAGGTAGTGACATGGAATTGAGTAATTATTGATGTAATATGTTTGGATGTTGTGATTAGTGCGATTCGTGTTTTCGCCATAGGTTTACAACTGCGTATCCGTTTGGAGTGGAATTTTCCACACTTGAGTTGGTGAGCCAAGGGTTGTGCAACCAATGGTGTTTTGATGTATTAGAAAAATATAGAGGATCATGTTGCGTATCGGGAGTTTGAGTTAATCAGTATTAGAGAGGAAGTAGTGTTATGTCACTATGAAGAAAGTTCAAAGAATTTTGGAAAAGCTGTCAACAGCTTGTGCGTTGGTTTTGTTGAATCCGACGGGACTATTTGTTGTGTTGCATGATGCTTTGGTGATATGATTGAGAGATACGTTAAATGCGCAATTAAAAGTACAAGAGGAGATATCTGACAAGTGACTTAGGGTTGGTTGTTGTTGTGTGTTTGTACCGGAGTTTTGGAGCCTCAATTGTTTAGTTGGGATTCGAGATGGTTAATGATCTTAAGGGCTTAAGGTATTTATTTGGTTTGAGAAAATTGCATAAGATGCAGAGGAAATGATAGGGACTTCGTATGGAGTTGAGCTTTGTATGAAGAGACTGATTATTGGTATTCTCGATGGGATTCGAGAAGGTTGGAATTCTAATTGGAGTTAATAGATTGATTGAGTTTAGTAGATTGAAGTCGAAGGATTGATTTTCGGATTTATGGAAATGGTGACACGAGATCTTGTGATAGAGTCTATGTGTCCGAATAGTGTGGATTGGATGAGAGTACCTTGAAAGAATTGTTTTGGTGGCCACAGATGGAGAGAGAAGTGGTTGCGGTTGTATATGCTGATTAGACTTGTTGAAATTCGAAGTGTGAACATCAGAGGATGTTGGCCTGATGCAACTGTCGAGTAATTCTGAGTAGTATGTGATACCGTCTAATATCGTTTCAGATGGGAACCTGTGTTTTTATTGAGATTTTGGAAGAGTTTGCGGACGGTTTGGGTGCCATGTTGAAGTAAGCTTTGTCTAGCATCCGTGAACGGATGGGCAGACAAAAGGAGCTATCCAGTATGTAGAGGATTTGTTGAGAGCTCGTGTGTTGGATCAAGATGGGTAAGAAGGAGGTGTGGGACTCCTTTGTGTTGATATGTGTCTGGCAAGAGTGTTGTACTCGAACTTGGGATTGTACAAGAGACGACTAAAAAAATTAGAGGATCCGAGAAAGAACGTGTTTTGAGAGTTACGATAGTAACTGGTGTTGAGCGAGCTTGAGGTCTCGGAAGCAAACTGTGTCTTGTTGAATCTGTATTAGAGTGGCGCAGCGGAAGCGTGGGAAAATAGCATGTTAGATTGTTTTACCGCTGTCACTAGGAGAAATTGTATGATGTGTTCATGTGTCTAAGCTGATGAAGCGCATCGATCCAGATGGATGGTGTATGAGTGAGAGAGGATTTGACTGTTGATACAACTTTAAGGAAAATGGATTGTCTTGGTAATGGTATTTTGGAGGATCAACTAGAGAAAGTTGGATTTGAATCGGATGATATTTTCGAGGACGAAAATTCCTAAAGTGGGGGAGAGTTGTAACAGCCCGATTTTTAATAACTGATTAATTGTACTAGTTAGTTGTTTTGTATGGTTTAAAGTGAATTATTGGATTTAACTCATTTATTCTAATTGGTAGAATCATGAGGATTTATCAGATGTTTTCTAACCAATGTCAAGATGAGATATTTTATGAGAAAATGAACTGACAAATATTTTAAGAGAAGAAATATAATTGGAGAGAAATAGGAAGGCAGGACATATATATATATATATATATATATATATATATATATATATATATATATATATATATATATATATATATATATATATATATATATATATATATATATATATATATATATATATCTATATATATATATATATATATATATATATATATATATATATATATATATATATATATATATATATATATATATATATATATATATATATATATATATCTATATATATATATATATATATATATATATATATATATATATATATATATATATATATATATATATATATATATATATATATATATATATATATATATATATATATATATATATATATATATATATATATATATATATATATATATATATATATATATATATATATATATATATATATATATATATATATATATATATATATATATATATATATATATATATATATATATATATATATATATATATATATATATGGGGGAAGAGGAACGATAATGGATAATAGAAAAAAATAAAAGGAAAGTGGAGGAAGAAGAGAAAGTAGAAGGAAAAAGAAGGAAAAGCTTGGAAAAGCTCAAGAACGACTTTTAGCTTCCGATTAATCGAGGTAAGGGTGTGAAATCTTACTATCTTAATCAATGTGTATGATTATGTATGTGTGTGCTTGGATTTGGGTGTTTCCTACATTTTCCATTTTAGGTCGAAATGAGTTTAATCGGTAGAAACGGAGTTTTATCGGTTAGAATTTGGAATAGACGGTGTAGTATAGTCGGGTGATGAGTGGGTCGTGCTACTGGAACGGATTTGGATTAAATCGGTTGGTTTTGTGAGGTTTGGGCTTTTGAACAGCCATGGAAGTTCTGATCTCGCAGGTTCGCCAGGCGAATGGCAGCGAGGCTTCGCCAGGCGAAGCCCAGCGAACGGTAGCGAATCAAGTCAGAACCAAACACCCTGTCTTCGTTGGCAAGTTCGCCAGGCGAATGAGTGTGGCGAAGGTTCGCCAGGCGAGTGTGCTAACGAGTAATTCCAGAATAAATCCCAGTGGTCTTCGCTGGCAAGTTCGCCAGGCGAACGGAGTAGCGAAGGTTCGCCAGAGGCTTCGCCAGGCGAAGGTTAGCGAACACAGCAGCATATTTTCTCTTCTTGCGTTTTCCCTTCGTGGATTGATTGTGTGGTTTGGTTGCGATCATTCCTCGTCTGAGATGACTAATTATATGCTATTATGTGTGTTGTGGGTAGCCGTATGGCGTGAATCCTAGATTATGAATTGATTGTGAATATGTGGCCTTTTGGCATATGTGCTGCATTGTTTAAATTGATTGAAAATGCATGATGGATGTGATTGAGTCTATTGTCGTTTCGCACGATATTTGCAAGTACATATTGCTCGTATGTGATGTATGATGATTGTAAATGTGAACCATGTTCACCTATCGCTCACACCCCACATGGGCACACGATGTTTCAGGATTGCTCACAGCCCAAACGGGGACACAATCCGATTGCTCACACCCACAAGGGCACACAATCATTCTGCAGATTCTCCACGGAATCAAATATAAACTATCGCTCACGCCCCACAAGGGAACACGAGGTTTCTGCAGATCCTACGCGGGATCAGACACACAAGAATGCAATCATGATGCTTCACAAACAAAACGACTCCATACATTCTTGAAATGCATACATATTCCCCAATATACTCATGCATTCTTCACATCATACAAGTACATACAATTATTCACATTCACCTCAATCTCATCATATATTTTCACTCAATTCAAACAATTGCACAAAATTGCCAAACAGCCACATTTCACACTTCACGATTCACAATCTAGGATTCACGTCATACGGCTACCCACAACATTTCATATCACACACACAACTATGCATAATAAGAAAGGGTTAAACACAAGAAAATAACATTCTGCTACGCTCGCTACCCTGTTCGCCTAGCGAGCTCCTAGCGAGTGCTCGCTACCTGTTCGCCTAGCGAACAAGCTCGTGAGGGCAAACAGAAGCCTCTGACTTGATTCGCTACCACACTCGCTCAGCGAAGGCCTGGCGAATCGCTCGCCACCCCTTTCGCTGCCAGTGAAGAACACCAAAAACCATTATGCCCAAGTCTGGGATCATTCGCTACTGGCTCGCCACAACGAATGCCCAGCGAATGCTCGCGACCTGCTCGCCTAGCGAACATGCTAGCGAGGGTCTGCGAATTAGAATTCCCACTGTCCAAAAACTCCGAAACTCATCGAAATCTACCCAATTCAATCCCAACTCGTTCTATCAGCTTTAGTCCAACATCCCTCGACTAAACTCTACCACTTATTCTCTTTTTCAACCGTTAAAACTCGGGTTCTAACGATTAAACCAAATTCAACCTAAAACGGAAAAATGAGCAAAACTCTCCCCAATCCAAAAGCAAACCAATAGAAACATACATAATCATATACATCGAAAGAATAATAAGGTTTCACACCCTTACCCGATTAATCGAAGCTTAGAAGTTTGATTCTAGGTTTTTCTCTTCTTCCTCCTCTTTTCTCTTCTCTTATTTCCTTTCTATTTCTTTCTATCTTTTTTCTTTTCTCTCTATTTCCACTTATACTTTTTCTATTATGTTTCTCTCAAACATCTACTAATTAAGGATTAATTAAAACACCCTCTAATTAATTCCCAAAACTCTCCGAATAATAAAATAGCATAACACGCACACATAACATATTAATGTTCAAATTCCACAATTAAAAGAATAATTCAATCAAAATAAATTAAAAGACTCAACAAAAATGGGAAATTCAGAATCGGGGCGTTACACATTGACCCAGGTCGCTCTTATCACATGTGTCAAAGAATAAAATACTTTGAAACTTTGAAGATGGTGCAAGGTGGAGTAATTCACCTTGGTAATAATAAGGCATGCAAGGTTCATGATATTGGTACAGTCAGATTTAAAATGTTTAATGATTGTGAACTTCTTATTCACAATGTGAGGTATGTTCCAGAACTCAAGCGAAATTTGTTATCTATAAGTATGTTTGATGATCTAGGCTATTGTACTAGAATTGAACGTGGAGTGTTAAAGATTTCGTGTGACGAATTGATTATTTCTAAAGGGTCTAAAATATGTGGTCTATATATTTTAGAAGGTTCAAATGTTATTATTCATTCATCGTTAACTAGTGGAGGCTTTCATGACAAGGAAAGGCTATGAGATTTGAGTTTAAGGCGTTAGGAGTGCCTTGAGAAAGTTTCAGAGGAGTACAATGAATTTTGCAGAAACCAAAGGATAAAAATGCATGTTACCGCTGAGTTGTTATTGAGTTTTTGGGGAAGAGTTGAGGTTAAAACAACTTACTTGGTTGGTAGAGAATTTCTTCAGAAGAAGAATAGTGAAAACCAAGGGAGAAACTATAACTGAGAAAACTCAGTTTGAGGTGGAGTTTCCTACTGTGGGTGCTAGCAGTAGTGAGGGAACGGTTATAGAGATCTCTGATTATCATTTGACTCAGGATAAGGTAAGGAGGGTTATTGTAGCATCTCAAAGGGACGTTTATGCTAGCTTTGGATATTATGTTTTTAATGTGGCTGAAGGACTGCAAAATAAAAGAAGAAAAACATTCAGGGAGGCATTTGAAAGCAAGTGGAGTCAAGAGTGGTTGAAAAATCATACTTGTAGGCTTGTTAAATTACCTAAGCAGAAAAGGATAATTAGGAACAAGTGGATGCAAGTTGCGAGATCAAGATTCAAGGGTTGCTTGAATTTGATCAAAGTTATTGATTAAAGTTTCAACTTGGTAGAGAGCAACAATGTTGTTGATTGGTATCAATACGGTTTAAAGTCAAGATGAAGATTGTTGTAAATGTGCCTCAAAACCTCTGTTAATGAAGAGAAAGAAAACATATTTTGGAGATTGCATTACTGCAAAAATTGGAAGTTTTAGAAAGTCGAAGGAAAAAATGGTCGGTGAATAGTGTTATTCGTACGCATGTATAGCGATGTCCGTATGAATGAATAGTGTGTCTGTATGATGAATAATGTTTTTGAGTTTTCAGACTTTTTTTATTCGACCATGGATCCATGTGGTTTTGCGCTTTGTTTGTTGGGTATTTGATATTATAAATATGTATCTCTTATATGTTTAGTGTGTGACAATCTTAGAGTTTTCACCAACAAGGGAGACCAAGGGTTTAAAGGTATAGCATAGGGTTTCAACTATGCACAAAGAAAACCTTGGATTACACATTGGATTTGAGTGACTCATATATTGAGAGTTGGAGAGGTTGGGAAACACTTGGGTAGAAAATAGGGTTGTTCTTGGGTGCCTTCAGGGTTGTTCTTGGGAACCTGAAGACGAATGTTATTTTCTTGTAACTCATATGTAATATCTTGTAACAACTTTCTGAGTATAGTGAACTGGAGAGTTGTTCTCTCCTCTAGAGTAGATCGTTTGATCGAACTGGATAAACAAACCTTCGGTTTTTTCTTGTCTTATTCTGTTATATTTTCTGTGTATAGGTTATTTTTGCTGAAAACCATTTATTTTGGTTGCTATTATTCTTTACCTCATAAATGAATATTGAATTTTGTCGTAATTCACAATAAAATTTACAACATTATTCTTTTTATTCTGTGTATATATAGCTAGTTACTTTTTCTTATAACTAAGATGAAAATATGAGAGAAGTTGTCATTGTTGTGAGCTAATTAGATTATGAACTATTCCACTTGACTTGTGATGGTTGACGTCTGATGGTTAGTCACATGTCAAAATATCTATATAAGATAATTTTAGTGATTGTGTTTTTTATTTGTCAAAAATAAAAAAGGGATTGTTTTCTTCTCAAGAAACCCAAATTTAAGTTGAGATTCATAGTTTTTAGAGTTTGGATACGGTCTCATGATACACCGCTCACGATTATCTCTTTATGTCAAAATTAATAACAAAATCGTGTACACGCACGAATTTTAAAGTGGTACGCATATTTATTTTTATAATTTAAAAAATGGTTGATAAATTTTTATTTTTTTTAATATTTAGATTGATAGTTCTATTTTACTTTTTATTTTTATATAATTTCCATAATAAAAAATTTATTAAAAATTTATCATCTTTGACTCACTACAATTATCAAAATTAATTATAATTAGATAACAAAACATAAAGGAAATATCAATTTTTTATTTTATTTTTAATTTCAATGATACTTGAGTCATTTATAGGGTGAAATGACAAATTTATTCAATGTTCTAAAAAATAATTAATACATGACAAAATATATTATTTTTGTTATAAATATTAAAATATTTTTATGTATATTTTAAAAATATTATAATAAAACAATAGATTTTTTTCGGTAAATAAATATCATTTTTTGTATTTGGCATTATTTATAAAAATATTTAAATCAATAATAAATTATTTTTGTTTATAAAAATATTTGAATGAAGAATGCATTATTTAATATATAAAAACATGCTTGTTTTGACACTATTTTAAAAAATATTTGAATTGATAGTAAATTTTTCCATTTATAAAAATAATGTCGATTATAAAAATATTTTAACATTTTCTGAATATAAATTGTTTTTGTTTTACTTCATTTTTATTAGTTGAGAAATATTAACACAAAAATATGCTATTTTGCTTTTGGTTAGAAAGTAGGACAAAATTTGCATAATGTTGAACATTTATACAACAGATTGATAACAACTGTCAAAAAGAGATTAGCATTAGTCTATAATGGTTGGAATAAATTGTGTGAGGTTAGTATTGTAAACAAACATAAACTGAATTGAATGGTTGGAATAAATTGAATGTTTAAGCTCAAGACTCAAGATATATATATGCTTATAATTTTTGCTTACATTTAATGCTTCAAGTTTATCTTAATAAATTCAATGCTTATATAAACTACAACTTGAAATTAAGTTATGTCTAGAACTTTTTGGTAAACAACAACGGTATGACATGAGCCAGCTATGAACTTGTCAGGTTAATCATGAAATCATTAATCTTTCTAAACTCTTTCTCTAAAGTACAGTGTTTTCTTGTACCACTACTGTTATAAAACATGACATATTAAAGCATGATAAAAAGTGACGTGCCATTGTTGTAATAATAATAATAATAATAATAATAATAATAATAATAATAATAATAATAATAATAATAATAATAATAATAATAATAATAATAATAATAATAATAATAATAATAAGATTATCAAAAATGTTATTCTTACACCAAAACCATACATCTACACCGTATTTTAGTGTTCATTTATACCATTAACAGTAAAATATTATAATAATATTTTTTTAAAAATAAAAAATAAAAAAATTATTTTAATTTTTTTTAATTTTTTTAATTTTTAAATTAAATGATATTGACATAAAATTATGTGATTAACCAATTTCATAACTTTATTAACCAATCTTATACATTATATTAACCAACTTCACTGACTGTTAAAAATTATTCTTAATATCTGGACGCGTATTAATCAACTTCATAACTTCATTAACCAACTTTTTACATTTCATTAACCAATTTTGATTTATTGCTAAAAATTATTTTTAACATCTGGACTTTCATTAACCAACTTCATCACTACATTAACCAACTTTTTACATTTCATTAACCAACTTTATTTCACTATTTTAAATGTATTGTTCACGCATTGTTCACGTATTATAAATATTATTTTTTATTTATTAAAAAATAAAAATATTGTTCATCATATAAATACGATGAACAGTTTTTGGTGTAAGTATTTGGTGTAAAAAATGGGTGTAAGAATAGCATAGCTCTAAGATTATACATATTTAATAATAATTTGAAGCGAAGTTTCTTTAACAATATGATGACTAAAAGATAAGAGATGCCTTATACCAATAGTAGAAATGAGATGCCTATGCATCTACAACATTAGATAAATCAATAAAAATTCTTTTATACATTGTGAGATTTTGAGCCGAGCTCTAACTCTGTCGAGTAATAGCTTTCATATGTTTCGATACGAGACAAACATGAAGTCTAACTCTGTATGTAGTTGATAAAGCTACATGATGAAAGCTAGTTTATTCCCTGTTGTTTGTAGAGTTAAATTCAAGGTAGAGATTTGTGAGATTTTTGATTGAACTTTAGCTTTGTCGAGGAATAACTTTCATGTGTTTCAACAGGAGACAAGCATGAAGTCGAAGCTGGGTAACATGCTGATGTCAAAGGGTTACATATTGTTGTCGAAGATAGTTCTAGTATGTAATGTCGAAATTTATTGTTGACTTATTATGTTGAATTGGGCCTTGTGTTAAGGATCTAATTGTTTAGTTAGCTTGTATTGTAAGTTAGCTAGTTAGTCTATAAATAGGCTAAATCACTCAGGTTGTTGAGTTAGACTAATTGTTATTCATTGTAATTATTTATAAACTCTAAATGAGAAAGTTAATAGTAAACAATTTGCCATAATCCTTCTTCTTATTTCTTCTTTATCCTTTCTTCTTTCTCTCTTTGTTCTAACAATTTTCATTGTTAACCCAAGAACTTCATTTCTCAATATTTATTTGTTGAAAGGTGTCGTTTGTGATCACAACAAACTGGTGCGGTGAGCGTGGAGAAGATGTCGTCAACAAAGTTTGAAATTGAGAAGTTTACCAGAGTTAATGACTTCGGTTTATGGCGCTTGAAGATGTGAGATCTTCTTGTTCAACAGGGTTTTCTAGAAGCGTTAAAGGGAGAAGATGTCATGGATGCTACATTGATGGAGAAGGAAAAGACAACGATGCTCGAGAAAGCCCACAATGGAAATGTTCTGAGTCTTTGTGATAAGGTTCTCAGGCAGGTTTCGAATGAGACGACGGCAGATGGTGTTGGGCTGAAACTCGAAGGATTGTATATGACAAAATCCTTGGTGAATCATTTGTACTTGAAGTAAGCTTTGTATTCATTCAAGATGAATAAAGATAAAGCGTTGACGGAGCAGCTGAATGTGTTAAACAAGATGATTCTTGATCTTGAAAATATTGATGTTACCATCAATGATGAAGATCAAGCGTTGTTATTGTTGTGTTTTTTACCTAAGTCACATGCTCACTTCAAAGAAACTCTCTTGTATGGAAGAGAGTCCTTGACCTTTGAAGAAGTTCAAGCAGCCTTGTATTCGAAGGATTTGAACGAAAGAAAGGAGCATAAACCATCATCATTAGTTGGCGAAGGATTGTCTGTGAAGGGGAAATCCTCGACGAGAGATGGTAGGTTTGAAAAGAAGAAAGGTAATACTAAGCAGAAGTCTTATAATTGTGATATTTCTAGGATTAAGTGTTATTGTAAGAAGGAGGGTTACACAAGAAAGATGTCCCCTGAGCGCCTATCATAAAGATAAGAACAAGGGTAATGCAGATATTGTGCAAGATGATTATGAATCATCTGATGTCCTTGTGGTGTCGAGCAGAAACTCTTGCAAATAGTGGATTATGGATTCTAGATGTACTTGGCATATGACTCCAAACAAGAATGTGTTTGAAGAATTATGTGATCAAGATGGTGGATTAATGTTGTTGGGAAACAATAAAGCTTACAAGATTGCAGGTATTGGATCTATAAGATTCAAGCTCTATGATGAGTCAATAAGGCTATTGACTGGGGTTAGGTACGTATCTGACCTTAAAAGGAATTTAATTTATCTTAGTGAATTCAGCAAGAAAGGATATGTCTTCAAAGGAGAGCAAGGTATCCTGAAAGTCATGAAGGGGTCGAAGGAAGTCTTGAGAGGCGTGAAGAAACAAAGTTTGTATATCGTTGAGGCTGAGGTTATAAGTGGTTCATCAGATTTTGCATCCACGAAACTAGTGTCGAAGATAGAATTATGGCATATGATATTGGGCTATGTCAGCGAAAGAGGCCTGGTCGAATTGGGGAAACAGAACCTGCTAGGTGGTGACAAAGTCGAAAAGTTAGAGTTTTGTGAATCTTGTGTATTTGGTAAATCCTGTAGGATGAAGTTTAACAAAGATAAATAAAGAACATATGGATTCCTTGATTATATTCATGTTGATCTTTGGGGGCCTGCAGGGAATCCTTCACACTCAGGTGCAAGGTATTTTCTATCCATAGTTGATGACTATTCCAGAAAATTATGGGTATTCACTCAGAAGACTAAGGATGAGACTTTTGAGAATTTCAAAAGTTGGAAGGTTCTGGTCGAAACTCAAACTGGCAGAAAGGTTAAGAGGTTGAGAACTGACAATGTCCTTGAGTTCTGCAATGAAGCTTTCGACAATTATTGTGTCGAGTCTAGGATTGCAAGGCATAAGACTGTAGCAGGTACTCCTAAAAAAATGGCTTAGTTGAGAGATTCAGTCGAACAATCCTTGAAAGGGTTATATGCATGTTGGTTAGTGCTGGGTTGAAGAAGGTGTTTTGGGCGGAGGCTATTTCGACAACAACTTATCTGATAAATAGATGTCCCTCGACTGCCTTGGGAATGAAGAAACCTGAAGAATTTTGGTCTGGTCAACCACCTGACCTCGATAAACTAAGAGTATTTGGTTGTTTAATCTATGCTCACATTAGGCAAGACAAGGTCGAACATAGAGCTCTGAGATGCATGTTCCTTGGATATCCTGAGGGAGTCAGAGGTTATAGGTTGTGGTGCCTAGAACCAGGTCACATAAGATGTATCATAAGTTGTGGTGTAGTTTTCAATGAAGTCAAGATGGCGTTCAAGAAAACTAGTGATGCTAGTCAAAGTGCAGAAGTGCATATTCATGTTTCTTTGCATTCTCATATTCATGTTTGCATAACATTTGTTCTTGGCAGGGGATCAAGGTATCATGGTTTGTTTCTCAAGCAAGAAGGTTGTGTTTCTTCAAGTTCAAGCAAGATGTTCCCTATGACTTTGTGGTATTCTCAATCCTATAAGTCCCTCATCATCAAGTGTGGTTCAAGGCAACATCATTCCAATATCATAAGTGGTTCACCATGGCTTATTGTGCAAGAAATCATCAAGAGATTCAAGTTTGGTGCAAGGTGTTTTACCTAATATAGCAATTTATGGATGCTATGATCAAATGAGTATATCTCCTTGAATTTTCAACATCTTGAGGTGGTTCTTTTTCTAATGAACTCTTCTCATCATCCCTAACAAGTTATCTTTGCAAGGAAATATCAAATTATGCTTGGAAGGTCATCAAAAGTTTCAAGACATTATAGGTCATTTTGAGTTTTGGAAGGACTTCTTAGTCAACTTCAAAAGGGCATAACTTGGTCAATTTTTATCATTTGGAGCCCATTATTTTTCTAGAATGAACTTGAAGATGTCATCTACAACTTTGATTCAACATGGAAGAGCTAAAAACCCATGGAAGGTCTTGGTTTTCATCAAAACATTATAGGTCTCCTTTTGGTCCCTAAAAGACTTGAAATTTTTCTAAGTGTTGTATGATTTTCACCTCTTTCATGGAGGCTACTTTGAAAGACCATATCTCTTAACTCAAGCTGCCAAATCAATACTTTCTTGTCATATTGAAAAGATTGTATCTTCCTCTATCCAATGCAAGAAGAATCATCTCAAAAAGCATCCTACATTGTGAGAACCATGACTGCAAAAATTGACTTTCAAAGATGGATTTTCATTCCAAGTCAGATTTGAATTTGATTGAAATGGTTTCTAATCACCAAATTAATGCACAAATTTCACTTAAACATGTTTAACCAACTTTCTTGAAGTGATAAGCACCTCGAAACACATGATTTGAGTGAGTTTTGACATATTGCAAGTCACACTTTGCTCATGCTGCAGGTGTGCATGATTTCCATCAAAATTGCCTCATTCACCCTCCATTTTGATTTAGATAGCTTCTCCTATAAATAGGGATTGATTTCCACCCATTTCTAGAAGCTTTTGATAGCCAAAACCACTCTTATAAGATCCCATTTAAACTCTTAAGCTTGAACTTCGAATTTCCATTTCCACACCTTAAACACTCAAATTCTCCACTCAGTTAGCTTCACCAACATTTAGTGAAGCTAACCAGATCAAGAACTTGAAGAATCGTGGCCTGAATCAAGTTAGGAAACTCCATTTTCAGAGCTTCAAGGTTGAGCTTCAACAGGTATAATTCTCAACCATTTTGATTCAAATTTGTTGCTAAGATGTAGCCCTTGACATGCTGATGCTGTTTGTATAGTTAGTTTTTAGTTGTAGTTGAGTTTTGTTGCCGAATTTTCAAATTTGTGTTTGAATCTTGTTTTGGTTTTTCTCAAATCGAGTAAGCTGTGATTTAAAGAAATTTGGCGCGATGATATGGTTGAGATCGTCTTGAAAAGACGCATCAGATGAAACTACTATGAGCTCCATTGGTTATCGTTTGAGAGATGCACGATTTTCTGCAAATCTCTGGGATTTTTTAGTGGCTGGAGGTTGAAGATGATGAACTCACCGTCTATCATGCCATTTGTTTTAATCTTTTGTGTTTTGACCTTTTTGCTTGGAAATGATGAGGTTGACTCAGATTCACCGTGGATGTGCGCTTTCTGGCCTTTGGATCTGACACATCATTTAATGAACTCAGATCCAACGCATCTTATTTTTTCTGTTTTATTTTCTTTTTCTATTTTGTTTATAAATTCATTTTATTTTCAGAAATTCATAATAAATTCATTTTTATCAGAAAAATACCAAAATATTTTCTAAAATTCTTTTTATTTTTCTCTTTCTGATTTATATTTTGTGCATTTTTATTTTGCATTTTTGTATTTTTCATTATTTTTATTTGTTTTGCATGATTTTAATTGGTTTAAAAATACTTTTGAGCCATTTAAAATTATGAAATTATTTTCACATGATCCTATGATGGTTTTGAACTTATGGTGATTTTCTTGGATTTTTGTTTTCTATTTTGGGTATTTTCATGTATTTTTGATTTATTTGCTTGATTTTAATTAGTTTAAAATTATTTTTGGGCATTTAAAAATGTTGAGGAAATTTTCATATGATCCTATGATGGTCCTAGACCTATGGTGATACCCTTGAGTCTCGACTCATACCTTGATCTCCTCTTTTCCTTTGTTAAGGTTTTTCTTCCTTTTTATTTTTTTTATTTTGGATTTATTTGTTTTTTTTTTTTGTGAATAAATGATCTTGATCCATTATGAGGTGATTTATTTTGATTTCTCCTCACTCCATTGGGATCTTTGATGTTTGCCTTGGTGATTCATCAGTTGTAGTTGTTGATGATGGTTGATTCACTTTGATTGTCAAACTTAAGTGATCCCTCTTGTGCACTCATGATTGGATGTTGATGCGGTAAAGCAGCAAGCAAAAAATATTAAGTACCCAGTTTTTTCGTCTCCACAGGGATCAGTGCGATATGAACACCGTTCAACGGCCTCTACGTTTCTAAGCTTATTGTTCAAAAGTTTTGGGTTAAAAGGTTCAGGGAACCACAAATGAAAATAGAAAATATAAAATTAAGACTGAAATATAAATAGAGCCTTGATGGGATTGGATTTCATCAATTGATAACACATGCATTCTTTTGATCAAATTAAACACAACGCAATCATTCGTCTAATATCATCACGTATCACTCACGACAAAGCTTATCTCTAACGCGGCGTCGAGAGAAAAACCATGTTGTCTCATTGGTGATATCTCACCCAACAAAAACACAACACAGAGCATTAAGATCTGATACTCACGCAAATGCTAAGTCTAAACCTATCTCTAGAATTTAGGACCTAACAGGCAATCATCCTAGATCCAGATCTGAAGAGTATATCTCTATCACGGTTCAAATCAAAGATAAATAGGAAAGCAAAGATAACACCCATATAGGATAAACGATTGTTTTGCATAAAATACAATGATCAGAATACGTACACACGCTTAACCCTTTTTTCATGTATTCATCTAATCCGCCAAATTTCGGTGAACATTGTTCTTCATCACTATTATCACATACCCACACAATATCATATTGATCCTACCCATGCTACTTAATCAACACAACACCATAGAGGATAAAATGAATATCAACTTCAAAACCATGTCAAAAGTTTATTCATTGATAGAAGAAAATCTGAGATGAAAGATGTGAAATAGTTTTGTCAAGACCCACAAATAAGTAATCAAAGATAATCATTCAATAGAGAATCCAAAATAGTTCACAAACATAAATTATATGAAATACATAAGGTATCAAAAGATTACAATCCAAACCCCAACAAGAGATCGAAGATCTTACCTCCTCCCTCTTAGGGTTTTGTGTTTCTCTCTCTAGAAGAAATGAAGAAAAATAAGTTCTGATGTCTAGAATGGAAAAAAATACAAGTTATGACCTAAAAAACACTAAAAACACTTAAATATCCCACTCAGAATCTGCCTTGTTCGCCTAGCGAACAGCTAACGATCAACTAACTTTTGGTACTTTTGGCACTGTCCAATTCTGGGCGCGTTCACAACCTGCTTGCCTAGCGAGCAAGCTAGCGAGCGCTCACTGGCACGTTCACTACCAGCTCGCCTAGCGAGCATGACAACATTTTGGTGGTTTTGCATGTTGTCTTGGTTTCCTTGCCCATTTCTTGTGTCTTACTTTTCACTTATTTTGTGCCTAATTCCTGCACAATAACACACAAATCAAAGGTACCAAGAGATTTTCTCATAATGTTGCAAACCAACCAAAACAAGAGTGGTTTTCAACACTTAATTGGCGAAAATGAGTGAAAAATGCCAATATTTGATAGATCAAATAAGTGAAATTTGGCATCTAACAGATGTATACCCTTTGACTTTGTCTCTTGGTTCATTTGCTTACTTGTTGCCTTGCTCCTTGCTTTGTTTCTTGTTTGGTTCATCTGATTGAGCATTGTGTGGTTTGCTTTTCCTTTGATGTTTTCCCATACATTTTTGGATGTGTTTTGGATTTGAGGTACACCTATGATATGTTGACTTGAGGTGTGCTTTTCCATCTTGTTTGGGTTTGACCTTTTGTGTTTGAGGCTCTGGTCTTGTTGCCTCTCCTCTTCATCTTTCTTCTTCTCTCTCTTTGAGACTTCTTTTATCTTTATTTCCATTGGTGATTGAATTGGATATTGTTTACTTGTGCTTGCTCACATGATCCCTTAGGATTCCTAGTCCCTATGTTTAAGATGGGAGTAGGAGAGACACTAGGCTTTCAATCCTTTATATGATAACAAGTAGGATAGTTCCTTTCATCTCAACTCTAGGTCCATCCTTTGTATGATAACATTAGGTAGACTTCCCTTTCATCCTAACCTTAGGACCATTGTGTATGATAACATTAGGGCTTTTCAGTTCCCCTTTTAGTGTTTTCCTGTGTCTTCTCTTCTCATCTCAAACTTCTTTAAGACACTTAATAAAGAATGACAAGCGTTGTAAGCTACGAGCCTTAAGTACATGGTGAATGACGAGTGGGGGGTTTCTTCTCACTTGTCTAGAGTGTTTAGTGTATTCCCTTTGGGGGATATGCGACGCATTCACTCCTATGTCATAGTCTTTAGTGCAACATGGGTCTCAAACTAACTCAACCCACTTCTTTAAAACCCACAAACCAAATTCAAACCTTTTTATCCTTAGGGGCTGTGTTTCAAAATCATTTTCAGAAAAGAGTACGTTACTTTTCCATTCTACTGCAAACAGGCATCGACCCTAACTGTTGGAATGGGAACTTAACGTCGCTCATAAAAAAAACACTTAACCAACCTGTGGTTTCGTAGCTCGAACTACGTTTGCTCTGATTTCTCATGCCAGATGAGGATACGTAGGCACAAGACAACGATGTCTTGGCGAGCAACCTCCCCCTCACCTCCCGTAGTTTCCCGAACTACGTTGACTCTGACTTTCCCATTGCACAAGGGAATACGTAGGCATAGGGTGGCGATGTCTTATCGAGTCTTTTCTTTTCTTTTTCCCCCGGTTTAGCAGTAGCTTTTAGATAACTCACCCCTTTTGATAGACAACAAGCATAGATCCCGTTGAGTACAACGGACGTGAGGGGTGCTTGTATCTTCCCCTTGCGTAACCGACTCCAGAACCCAAGATTTGGTTGCGATGAACTTGTCTTTTCCCTTCTTTTAGGTTTTCTTTGATCGTTTCCTTTCCCTCTCTTTGGGATAAAGAACGTTCGGTGGTGACTCTTCTGTTTGTTTTTGCCATCCCTTTTTGCAGTTGCGACAGCTGACGACTCTACTGGGGACTTTAGTTCCCTATGCGAGTCAATCCTAGCGCTTGTTTATTTTATTTTTGGCTGTGTATTTGTGTATATGCATGTACTTTACTGTTGTATAGTATTGCATTTATTTTTAGCACTTTATTTTGTTATCATATTATACTGCTGTTACAGTACTGTTGGGTAGGTTGTTCTACTGAGAGATAAGCCTGATACCCAGGCTTGAGTACACACCTAGTATTAGTGTGGAGAGTAGTGCGGGCTTGCATGTTTGGCATGCACGAGCCCTCATGAAATTCACGTCTAGACGAGGTTTTCTTTGAAGACATCCTATCTTGTGCATCTTGGACAATTGAGGGGGTGTTGGATCTGAAAACTAACGACTCTGGAGACTGTTCATTGGGAAGTCAGTTGAGACCTCCTTGATTGACCATGATGCCAAACCAGAAATGGTGAACGTATCGTCGTTTCTCGACCTGAGAGTCCATGATACTGATGACCTGCATAGGATGTCGTACCTCTTCAGAGACTAGGTCTTACCTGTGAATGGGGAGGGTTTTTCAAGAAACCTTGACTTTCAACCAACCCGGTCTTCTGTCAAAGAAGACTTTTGATCTTGAGTGTCTTGGTATTCTGTATTTCTTATCAGAGCGAAGCCTTGGTTCAACTCAGTCAACAACACAGCAGTTTTGGATACCTTGATCCCCTGTTTGCATTTGCATAATCATTTCTGCATTAGCATGTATGTGTGTTCTCAGGTTCTTATTTTCCTTTTGATTCTAGTGATCTGGTTTGTTGCTGAGATGGAGGTTGAATTGAAGAGGACTATTATCTACAAGTTTCCACTACTAGAGTTAAGGCCTTTATTTGGTCTTATTTACATGGCTAGTGCTGGTGTCGTGGAAGATTTCAAAAGAGATTATGGGAAGATTCTGAGCTTCGTCCACAAAGTCACAAGTTATGAACAAAGAGCTATTCATACTTTGCCACAATTTTATGACCCTCAGTTGCGTTGTTTCACATTTCCTGATTATGTTCTAGTTCTTACATTGGAGGAATTTTTTTTCCTAATGGGAGTTCCAGTCTTAAAGGAGATGCTTTTCTTTCATTTTGAGGAGGAACCTGATTCGGAGAAGTTGGCCAGTGCTCTTTATTTGAGCAAGTCTGATCTGGTGGGTAATGTTGTAACACCCCGTTCCCCAAAATAAAATAAAGCAAGTAAAATAAACAAATATCAGAGTTTCTCCCACAAACGGGATGTCACATTTTTCAACAAAATTCCACAAGACATTCCTTAAAATGGTTTTCAATAAAATTTGCAGCGGAAAAAGAAGTAGTCTGTCATAACACATAATATATATATACATCATTAACATCATCATATACAACAATCAGCCATCTGCCCGAAATATACACAATGTCATCAAACATCATCGCCAATCCCACAAAATAAGATACGCCACGGGGGCACACAAAATCATCAATACACATAAATACTCCCAAAGGCCCCGGTGTTACGTATCAGAGCAATCCCTACGACTTGACACAATCCAAGCTAGCTAAACACCTAGATTGTCTGTACTTCCGAAGAAGCACAGACCACAACAACAACAAGGGGTGAGAATTCACGATCAAATATTAACGGTATAAATGTACATGAAATAAAAGGTAGAAACATATAAACATCATTTCATATACAACACATCCGGATCCACTGTCCCATCATTAACAATCACTACACACAACAATGCAACACATGCAACTCAACACAATGATATGTGGTACCGAATCACAACAACGATGGGCACCGGGCCATCAACCCTCCACAAAGGAGCACACAATACTGATGGGCACTGAGCCATCAACCCTCCACACAGGGAGCACAACAACAATATCGATGGACACCTGGCCATCACCCTCCTCACAGGGAGCACATCTCTGATGGTCACTGGGCCATCACCCTCCACACAGGGAGCACAACAACAATATCGATGGACACCTGGCCATCACCCTCCACACAGGGAGCACATCTCCGATGGTCACTGGGCCATCACCCTCCACACATGGAGCACAATAACTATATCGATGGACACCTGGCCATCAGCCTCCTCACAGGGAGCACACAACACATCACGCCATGCATAACCCCAATGCATGCACACCAAAACAATCACACAAGCACACACAGTGCACACGGTCTCCTGACCACATCTCATCATGTATCATAAATACATATATCACACATCGCATACACATCTGGCATACAAGGTGCATCCGATCCTACCGATCCAATCCATCACAAACATATACACACAACACACACAAGGCGTATCGATCCTACTGATCCACTCATCACAACATATCAACACAACGCACACACGGCGTATCGATCCTACTGATCCACTCATCACAACATATCAACATAACACACACACGGCGTATCGATCCTACTGATCCACTCATCACAACATATCAACACAACGCACACACGGCGTATTGATCCTACTGATCCACTTCATCACAACATATCAACACAACGCACACACGGCGTATCGATCCTACTGATCCACTTCATCACAACATATCAACACAACGCACACACGGCGTATCGATCCTACTGATCCACTTCATCACAACATATCAACACAACGCACGCACGACGTATCGATCCTACTGATCCACTTCATCATATAGCACATACATATAAATATACCACATAATCCACCAATCACGTCAAATGCGGTAAACACCGGCCACATAGCCCTCCAATACCCAACATACACTCAGCACCCATAAATCATCACGGTACATCAGACCGACCACGCTCAGCATCAACAGCTGCACACAACTCCAAGGAAACAAATTCTGTTACGTTCGCATCCTGCTCGCTACGCGAGCTCCTAACAAACGCTCGCTATGCATTCGCCTAGTGAATGAGCTAGCGAACATAAGGGATTAGCTACTGTTATCGCTCTCTACACGCTCACTACGCGAGCTCCTAGCGAATGAGCTAGCGAATGTCTGCGATTTCTGAAAAATACAGCCACTGCTCGGAGTCGGAAACACACTCGGAACTCCATCGTTTCCACCCAAATCAGTTCCCACAATGCCAAGATAACAATATACTACCTAGCTGCAAGGTCTAACATCAATTCTACCCGATAAATTCTCAATTCGTCTCGATTAGCCAACTTTCGGCATAAAACCTCGTATTATCCGGAAACCCCAAAATCAACCAACCAGTCATCAAATTTCGCATGCAACAGTCTCAATACAATAATCAACAATGCAGAACATAATTAACGCACATAATCATCATCAATTCATCATCAGTCTATGGGGATAGGGAATTCCCCTCTACCAATTATTCATGCAGTTTACCATTTAACCGATCAATTCCCCCCCCCCCCCCTTTACCTCAACATGCAGTTTGATGATGGAAAATCCACAAAAATTTAGCAGCTTGGTCCTCTTCCTCCTCTTGCTCAAGCTTCAGACCTTGATCTCCCTTTTCTTGGATTAATCGTGTTCCTCCTCTTCACGCGTTCTTCCCTTTCTATATTCTTTTTCAAATTGCCAACTATGCCCTCAATACCCCAAAAATCACTTTTTAATCCAAATAATTCCAATAACAATATTAATCTTATTTCTTTTAATTCCAATTATAATATTCTCCACATGTTCTTAATTCCAAATAAATAACTCTCATTTTCTTTTATTCCAAACAAATAATCCCAATAATAATAAATCCTCATTTTCATAATTCCAACATTAATATTAAAAAAACCCATAATATTAATATTAATAATAATAATAATAATAATACTAATATCATCATTAATATTAATTATTAATTATTATCATTATCAATTATTCAATATTAACACTATGCTTCTATTTCTTCATTAATTCCCACACAAAACACGTCGACGAATAAAATAACACCGAAAACTAAAAATAATTAAATTGGGCGTTACAACTCTCCCCCACTTTAATTATTTCGTCCTCGAAAATACCTGATGGAAACAATTCTGGATACGCTTCCCGCATCCTGCTTTCCAATCCCCAGGTCACACTGCCTCTTGCAGCACCTCCCCAAGCCACTCCCACCAAAGGTATCTCTTTCCCTCGGAGTTGTTTCTTGTTCGTCAATCTGAACTAGCAATGCCTCAACCATCAAATCAGTTCTCACTTGTACATCATCCATCTGATTCAATATACTCCCTCAACAAAGACACATGAAACACATCATGCCATTCGTAAGCGATAGCAGCAAAGTAGTCTAACATGCTACTTTCCCCTCGCTTCCGCTGCGCCACTCTGATATAGATAAACAAAACACCGAGTGTGTTCCCGAGACTTCGAAGCTCGACCAACACCAGTTACCATCGTAATTCTCAAAACACATCCTTTCTTGGATCCTCTTGATCTTCTCAGCTGTCTCATGCACAATTCTCATATCTGAGCATAACACTTCCGCTCAACTCATTCCAACTCAAGAGAGTCCCACACTTCCTATCTCACAAGGCCCCATATAGCGCCATTCTGATACTAGAATGGTAACTGTTGTTGTACGTGAACTCAACCAAAGGCAAATGAGTATCCCACGTACCACCCTTCTCCAAAACACAAGCCCGCAACAAATCCTCTAAAGTCTAAATAGTCCTCTCCGACTGTCCACCCGTCTGCGGATGATAAGCTGAACTTCCAATTCGAATTTGTACCCAGAGCTTCCCGTAAGCTCCTCCAAAAACTCAATATAAACTTCAAGCTTCCATCCGACACAATATTCGACAGTATCTCGTACAACTTCACCACTTCCTCAATATGCATATCATAAATCATCAACATAGAATAGTTTATTCACTCACAATAGCCCAAATTTAAAATTATATCTTTCCAATTCTTTGGAAAACTCAACACCAAATTCGTGAAAATACTACCCGTTTTCCACTCTGGAATATTCAACGGCTACATCCGACTCCACAGTCTCTGATGTTCAATCTTTGACTTTCGGCAATTCTGACCAGCATATTCAACCTCAACCACTCCTCTTTTCATCTATGATTCACCGAAAAATTTATTCAAATTCGGTCACTTCTTCATAGCACCGGGATGGATACTCCATCTACCTCAATGTATTTCTTCGAGAGTACTCCTACTCCACTCAGCAACATCTGGAACACAAACTCTACCACAACACATCATGGTACTATTTCCATAAATCCGACAATCAACTCTTCGACTCTGGTTCATCAAATTCAACTGATTCACCTACTCAACCCAGATTTCTGACTTTCTCGATTCTCCTCAAGAATACAACTAGTCAGGTCCAACAATAAAAGCTTAACTCCATATGAAGTCTCTTCAGTCACCCAACTCATATTACAAAGTTGCTCAATCAGTTCTATCTCTTTTCACCATCATTATTGGTATATGCAAATATTTCCAACTTACCGCATCAGCTACCACGTCCACTTTACCCGAATGGTAATTCAACTCAAAGCCGAAATCCGTCAGACGTCCCAATTATTTACTCTGCCTCATCTTCAAGTCTTTCAAATTAAACAAACACCCTAAGCTCTCAAGATCACCAAACATTTCAAATCTCGGCCCAAACGATTGAAGCCTTCAACTTCGGCACAATCATAACAGCAACCAACTCTAAATCACCGGTCAGATGATTCCTCTTATGTACTTCAAGGTACCTTTAACATATCTCCCAATCATATCAACAAAGCATCACAAAACACAACAATTAGTCCCGTCGGGCTCGATAAAAATCAACACACGAGCTGCTGACAGCTCTCCCAAAACTCTTTGAACTCTCCTCAAGTGGCATATAGCTGCTTATTCTCCAACAATGATAACTCAAATTCTCGATCTTTAACATGATCCTCTATACTCTTCGAATGTATTAAAATATCACCGGTTAACACAACCATTGCCTCACTAAAATAAGTAAGGAAAATCCCATGCCAAACAAACAAACAAGTTGTGAGTTATGGTGGAAACACGAACCGTACCTTCCGCACTCACTCCAACATCCAACCATGTTTCACCAATAAAACTCAACTCCATGTCATTACTTCACCATCACATAGATCATTGTAATAGCTTTCCAATGCTTTGAACCGTGCGTCATTCCGAGTTACGGTTCTCCTGTTACGACAAAAATACCAGAACAACATTTTCTGCCCAGGACCCCTTCGCTAGGCGAACACAGAAGCGAGCGTGAAGCCGTTCACTAGCATGCTCGTTAGGCGAAGGACCTGGCGAACATGACAGTCCGAAATCCTATTTTTGACCGTTATCTGACTTCCGAGTGTCCGATTTTGATTCCATAAAAAGTTGCGACCTCGAAATCCGACGTACAACAACAAATTCACATTTAGAAGGTCATTCAACACATCTACAACTCTTGGAATATTTAAAGGTCTAATTATACCATTCTTGCATTCCACATCTTACTTTCTTTAATCATCAGAAGTCACTATCCACCCTGAATATACTCGGCTTCACACTTTGTTGCCTTAGCACACATACCAGATACAAGTCTCGACACCACTTAATCAGTTTATTTCCTTGACTATCCAAACAGACACATAATATGGAGCTTCCACTCTCGGACTAGCTTCTGCAACTGAGTCGTTCAACTCCACTTCATGTCCTGGATGTATATCACTGTCTTGTTAGTATAACTTCCAGACAACCGAAAATAATCTGCAAATCGCCCACTTCCCACTTTCATTAAAACTCAAAATTCCCATCAAAATTTGAACACCTCAACACGTCCTACAACGACTCCTCAAAATAATCCCTTAAGCACTTAGCTTAACTCAAGACAATTCCCTGCTCACGCCACCTAAGCTTGCAAGACACGTTTATCCCATCCAACACAATTCCATCTGCTATTAACAAGAGATTAAGGGTGATCAGTCCCTCAATTTGTCAATAGACAGCCGAAAATCATGATGGGGGTACAAACCATATTTACCAAACTATAGGAGCGTTCCTCGACAAACTGAGCCACAACTCGACACTTGTAGCATTCTGGAGAAATACAAGCTCCTCCCCCACTGGAATCATTCCACTTCTACCAACAAAGTTAGACAATAACATGTACCGACAGTGTTTTCTCACACATGCCGCATACAGGGGATTAAACTACAACATAACACAACTTGGCCGGACGGACCGACCTGCTCTGATACCAACTTGTAACACCCCGTTCCCCCAAATAAAATAAAGCAAGTAAAATAAACAAATATCAGAGTTTCTCCCACAAACGGGAAGTCACATTTTTCAACAAAATTCCACAAGAC
Organism: Lathyrus sativus; assembly: GCA_963859935.3. Classification (NCBI taxonomy): domain Eukaryota; kingdom Viridiplantae; phylum Streptophyta; class Magnoliopsida; order Fabales; family Fabaceae; genus Lathyrus; species Lathyrus sativus. The sequence goes on from OZ012737.1 coordinate 352,382,395, forward strand.
ATTCCTTAAAATGGTTTTCAATAAAATTTGCAGCGGAAAAAGAAGTAGTCTGTCATAACACATAATATATATATACATCATCAACATCATCATATACAACAATCGGCCATCTGCCCGAAATATACACAATGTCATCAAACATCATCGCCAATCCCACAAAATAAGATACGCCACGGGGGCACACAAAATCATCAATACACATAAATACTCCCAAAGGCCCCGGTGTTACGTATCAGAGCAATCCCTACGACTTGACACAATCCAAGCTAGCTAAACACCTAGATTGTCTGTACTTCCGAAGAAGCACAGACCACAACAACAACAAGGGGTGAGAATTCACGATCAAATATTAACGGTATAAATGTACATGAAATAAAAGGTAGAAACATATAAACATCATTTCATATACAACACATCCGGATCCACTGTCCTATCATTAACAATCACTACACACAACAATGCAACACATGCAACTCAACACAATGATATGCGGTACCGAATCACAACAACGATGGGCACCGGGCCATCAACCCTCCACACAGGGAGCACAACAACAATATCGATGGACACCTGGCCATCACCCTCCTCACAGGGAGCATATCTCCGATGGTCACTGGGCCATCACCCTCCACACAGGGAGCACAACAACAATATCGATGGACACCTGGCCATCACCCTCCACACAGGGAGCACAACAACAATATCGACGGACACCTGGCCATCACCCTCCTCACAGGGAGCACACAACACAACACACCATGCATAACCCCAATGCACGCACACCACAACAATCACACAAGCACACACAATGCACACGGTCCCCAGACCACATCTCATCATATATCATAAATACATATATCACACATCACATACACATCTGGCACACAAGGTGCATTCGATCCTACCGATCCAATCCATCACGCAACATATACACACAACGCACACAAGGCGTATCGATCCTACTGATCCAATCATCACAACATATCAACACAACGCACACACGACGTATTGATCCTACTGATCCACTCATCACAACATATCAACACAACACACACACGGCATATCAATCCTACTGATCCACTCATCACAACATATCAACACAACGCACACACGGCGTATCGATCCTACTGATCCATTCATCACAACATATCAACACAATGCACACACGGCGTATCGATCCTACTGATCCACTTATCACAACATATCAACACAACGCACACACGGCGTACCGATCCTACTGATCCACTTCATCACAACATATCAACACAACGCACACACGGCGTATCGATCATACTGATCCACTTCATCACAACATATCAACACAACACACACACAGCGTATCGATCCTACTTATCCACTTCATCACAACATATCAACACAATGCACACACGGCGTATCGATCCTACTGATCCACTTCATCACAATATATCAACACAACGCACACACGACATATCGATCCTACTGATCCACTTCATCATATAGCACATACATATAAATATACCACATAATCCACCAATCACGTCAAATGCGTTAAACGCCAGCCACATAGCCCTCCAACACCTAACATACACTCAACACCCATAAATCATCACGGTACATCAGACCGACCACGCTTAGCATCAACAGCTGTACACAGCTCCAAGGAAACAAATTCTGCTACGTTCGCTACCTACTCGCTACGCGAGCTCCTAGCGAACGCTCGCTATGCATTCGCCTAGCGAATAAGCTAGAGAACACAAGGGATTAGTTACTGTTATCGCTCGCTACACGCTCGCTACGCGAGCTCCCAGCGAATGAGCTAGCGAATGTCTGCGATTTCTGAAAAATACAACCACTGCTCAGAGTCGACAACACACTCCGAACTCCATCAATTCCACCCAAATCAGTTCCCACAATGCCAAGATAACAATATACTACTTAGCTGCAAGGTCTAACATCAATTCAACCCGATAAATTCTTAATTCGGCTCGATTAGCCAACTTCCGGCATAAAACCTCGTATTACCCGGAAACCCCCAAATCAACCAACCAGTCATTAAATTTCGCATGCAACAGTCTGAATACAATAATCAATGTAGAACAGAATTAACGCACATAATCATCATCAATTCATCATCAATCTACGGGGATAGGGAATTCCCCTCTTCCAATTATTCATGCAGTTTACCATTTAACCAATCAATTCCCCCCCCCCCCCCCCCCCCCTTACCTCAACATGCAGTTTGATGATGGAAAATCCATAAAAATTCAGCAGCTTGGTCCTCTTCCTCCTCTTGCTCAAGCTTCAGACCTTGATCTCCCTCTTCTTGGCTGAACCGTGTTCCTCCTCTTCACGTGTTCTTCCCTTTCTCTATTCTTTTTCAAATTGCCAACTATGCCCTCAATACCCCAAAAATCACTTTTTAATCCAAATAATTCCAATAATAATATTAATATTATTTCTTTTAATTCCAAATTAATTCCAATAATAATATTCTCCACATGTTCTTAATTCCAAATAAATAACTCTCATTTTCTTTTATTCCAAACAAATAATCCCAATAATAATAAATCCTCATTTTCATAATTCCAACATTAGTATTAAAAAAACCCATAATATTAATAATAATAATAATAATAATAATAATAATACTAATATTATCATTAATATTAATTATTAATTATTATCATTATCAATTATTCAATATTAATACTATGCTTCTATTTCTTCATCAATTCCCACACAAAACACGTCGACGAATAAAATAACACCGGAAACTAAAAATAATTAAAATGGGCGTTACAAATGTGGCTTGTAGAAGTGGAGCCTATGGTTTTCCTTTGTCTTTCTTGGTGGGTAAGACTCAGTATTTTTCTAAGGAAGGTTGTTGGGTAGTATTCAATGCTATTTTGGCATTGTGCTTATATGGAATTACTCTGTTTCCCAATATACCAGACTTCGTTGATATGGACGCTTTTCAAATCTTTGCTTCCAAGAACCCTGTACCTACTCTCCTAGGAGATTTATATCACTCAGTACATTACAAAAAGGAAAAGAGGAGAGAGGAAAAGGTTTCTTGTTGTGCATCATTGTTCCACAAATGGTTCATGAATCATCTTCCTTGTATTGGAGCTTTTGTTGATACAAAAGATACATCTGAGTGGTTAGAGAGACTTATGAGCCTGACATCTAAGGATATTATCTAGTTTAGTCGAGATCTACTTGGTGTAGAGATCATCTTTAGCTGTGGGAGTTTTCTTAATGTACCTCTGATAGGGAGAAAATATGGGATCAACTACAACCCTTCTCTGGCTGTCAGACAATTTAGCTATGCTTTGAGGGGACCCCCGAAGGAAGAAGAAGTGAAGGAATCTCTGTACTTCACAGGCGTAGCTAATTTTGATACTCTGGCTAAGATAAAGGAAGCATGAGGAAGAATTCACAGAAGAGGAAAGTTTTCTTTGGGTAAAAGTGATTGCAGAGCTTTTGACCCTTATTTTGATTGGATCCAGAAGAGAAAGAAGAAAGTATTGTTACCTTTTCCTGTCAGAGAACCCCTATATCCTTTAGTCATTGAGGAACCTACAACAATTGACATCCTGAGATATAACAATATTTGAGAAGAAAAGGAAGAATTGCGCAAAGAGAGTGAAGAGTTGAAACAGGAGATCATCTAGTTGAAGCGTGACAAAGGAGAAGTTATTTACTTGGCTAAGAAGAAATCAGAGTCTTTAGTCAACTTGGAGAAAGAGTTATCTGAGCACCTCAGAATGCGAGAGCGGATTGGTCAAGACCTAAAAAGTACCTGCAACATCTTGAAGCATAAGAAGGAAGATTTAGACAAAGCTTATCTGGAGATATCCAAATTCAACCAGTAATGGAATGCTACTTTGACTACCAACAAAGGAAGGGGGGATCAACTTCGTATTCAGATTGACCGGTTGAAGACACAACTCAAAGTCAAGGAGAGAGAGATAGGGGTGGAATCTTCCCATAGATACAGGGTAAAGCAGAAACTTCATGATACTTTATCAGCCTTGGAGGAATTGAAGATTCAAGCAGAGGTAAAGAAACCCAGGTTGGAAGGTGCTTTTGGTGAAGATGCTTGGGAGGATCTTTCCCTTTATCTCAGGGAGGTGTTATCCAGAAGGAGTGTCCTTATCAGAGAACTGGTTTCCAGGCCAGACCACCCAGATACAAAGGCAATGCTCATGGAGGCCTTGGCTTGGAGCGAGGAGCACGATTGTTAGGGTTTATTGATATGTGTTGCAGTGAGAATCGTGATACCAAGCTATTGATTAACTTGAATCTTAATTCTTAAATTCACAACCGGACTTTAATTTATCCAAAGGAAAGATCTAAAGAAAGAAAAAACCTTTTGCACGATGTTACAACAACGCTAAGAGATTCGGGGATCGGGGGTTGGTTATGCATAGGGTAGGTATTTCACATCTTAAACATTTGTAGTACTCTACAAGAACCTTTTGTTTGTTTGCATGCTAAGTTCGTTAAGTGTTTGCTATGGATTGGAATTGGGTAAAAGGTGAAGGTTAAAACCTAAAGATAGTTTCTAAGTTTGCTCGCAAAGACATCGTGTCCTCTGCCTACATATCCTAACTAGGATAGAATCAGAGCAATCGTAATTCACCTCACTAGGGATGAAGAACACTTGATTATGATCAAGGTTCAAAGGGGAACAAACATTACAATGCTTGTGTAGAGTTTAAGAAAACTCTCTAGATCTACATTGTACACTCAATAAAGGGGAGTGAGTAATCATTACTATGATTCTTACATAGAGTTTACAAACTCTATCCTAGGGTTCTAGTTGAAGAACACTCCTAGTAAAGGTGTGTCTTTTAGACTTAGAGCAAAGTCTAATGGCTTATACTAAGGTTCAAGATGACTTTACAAAGTCAAAGGGCGTGGGTAATTAGCTATCCATGACACAAGGGTCAATGGAGAGACTTTTCCTTTAGAAGGAGAGAGGGGAGGCAACTTGGATGAGAACTAAAGAGTTCCATCACTTGGGGAAGAAAATACTTATCAAAGCAACATAAACAATCAATTATGATGAATACAAGGACTATTGTTACAACCAAGCAAGCATGCATATCACAATAAGCAAGGATTAGATTAAGATAAATTGTTACAACCAAGAATGACATACTTCACAAAGATAATGGTAACAAACCAAGAGAGACATATTAACCAATATGAAAACAACAATCATGCAAATAAGTCACAACTTAAGATGATCATGTTATAAGTTCAAAGTGTATCAAGTGTATCAACATTAGGCATTGATGATAAGCAAACACAAGCAAGAATGTCACAACAGTTTAAACTCAAAATTTTAGGAAGGAAACAACAAGTTTTATGGTGACAACCACAAGAGGACAAAGCCTTAACATGTTAACAAACATAAGGGAATCAATCACAATCAAATCTTACAAGATAAGTCAAGCATGGTTTAAAGAAATTCAACAAGATGCAAGGTAACAAACCTAAAAATGAACCAACTTTCAAGTAGGCAAAAGGCATTACAAACATGAACAACTTGAAATATTTTCTCTCAATATGAAACTAGACAATATTATGAGTATTTTGCAAAAGGAATGAATCAAAAATAATGAAATATGAGGAAGTTATAAAATATTGATTTTTGATGAAGGAAATAAAAATAACAAGTGATAAAAAGGAAGAAGTGGTCATGACAAGAGTTGAACTCATGCCCTCATGTTTACCAACACAAAACCTTACCAACTGGCCCACTACACGCGTGTGAATATTAAATGAAAATGGAGAAGAAAATGATGAAAACAAAGCAATCATAATAAAATAACAAAAAAGTGTCCCATTCAGGGATCGAACAGAGGACAAGCAAGACACAAGGTATAACGCGCACAAGTTTCTACCACTGGGGTGGCTATACATCCAAGTATTGATGCCACCCCATTAAAACATAATGCTTCCTTGGTGGTAAAAGCTGGGCTAGGTTTGGGGCAAAAATGCAAGGGTGGATTAACTTCAAACTCTCTCAAAAAAATTTCAATTTTTGCAAACCAATAGTCTAACTCACTCAGAAATTAACAAGGAACATGATGGTATCAGTAGATTTGTGAAATGATGCTTTCAATCAAAAACACGAAGGCAAATGCATTTTGTCATTTTGAGTTGCATAATGGTATCCAAAGCACAAACAGGGCTCATTCTCAGCAAACAATCATGGTGTAAAAACTAAAATCATGTTAACAGATGATTTGCCCACATAAGGCTCAGTCACAGATCAACATAAATGGAAAAGGCTCAACTGATTGCAAATACAACATGAAGATGAGCAGGCTGTCAAAGTGTAAGATAGGGGTTCAACTCACATACACACATCCTAAACAAACTTCAAATCATGCTAGCTAGCTCTAGCGTTCATGTATCAACAAACTTGTTCAAACAGGAACTGATGTAATGTATGTGTAACTGTGGTATGAAAAAAAAGGGGCTACTGAACTGATGATGCATTGTGAAAATGAAAGGACAAAACCAGTAGGATCAAGTTATGTAAACACTACACACATATTACAAACATGACAGTAGATGAAATCATGCTCAAGACTCATTCACATTTCATTCAGAACAGAAATTGGTATGCAATGCAGGCATATTTGGCTTGAATGGAAATTGATGATGCATTTTTAAAGTGAAAAGACAAACCAGGTGGAAACAGATCATACAATCAATACACACACATCACAAACATGAAAATAGATGAGATCATACTCAAAATTCAGGCATATTTCATTCAAAGCAGAATTTGGTATGTTGGTTGATATGCAAAAAGCTGTCTTGAGACAAATTGATGGTGCAACAGGTGTATTTTCCAAATGATGAGGTTCATGCTAAACCAATGATGCACACACATCACATATATGCTAAAGGATGATTTTATGCCCAAAAATTATGCACACTCTTTTCAAAGCAACAACTGGTATGGTAGTGGCAAAATGCTGAAAATTTGTAAAAAAGCAAACTGTTTTGAAAAATGCAGGGTAGGCTCCCTTATGCAAATACTACACACCAATTACAAACATGTTATCTAATGGTTCTAGGCCTAAAAATTAGTCAAAATCAGCTTAACATAAAAATTGGTATGCTCATGGTAAATGTGTATGAACAAGATGCAGCAAACTCAAACAGCTCAGGTCATGGTGTGCACATATATGCAGCATTCATGGAAGGTACATCCACAATCAGTCATGGTTAAGTCATTTGCAAACAGCTGCAATGCAGCAAACACACAGTTCACAAAAATCCATAAATTCTACCCACAAACAGTTTAAACTGACAGCCAATAACATGAAGTGTACACAATGATAGCATGGATATTTCAAGCCAACAAATACATGTCAAGCAATTTTAAGGCAAAACAGGCAGGCACATAACATCTTGTCACAATATTCATGAAAATAAACATGGTATGGCAACTAAAACTAACATCACAGTTGTGAAATAAAAGCCCCTCTAAGTTCATACATGGCCTATGGGCAGGGCAACAACATGGAGTAACTAAAAGCTACTTGGACACAAAAACAATCAATAGCTAACAGAATGGTATCAACAACATCAACATTTCAGATTAAGCTACTCTTGTGGACAAGTTCCTCAAAACTGTTGGAATCAATATACAAAGCTCATTCTTGACAGAATATCATTAATACATCATTTTATAAAACATCTTGCCTTAACAAAAGCTGAGATACTGCAGTAAACACAAACTCTTGACAAAGAGAAATTTTGGGACAGCATGGACATTGTTTTTCAAAATAGAATTTCAAAATTACAAGACATGACAATGTGATGTATAATGAGGAGGCTTAGCATTACATACCTCTTGTAGACCTTCTTGAACTAGCTAGAAAGTAAAGAAATCCAGAGATCCTCTTCTTTCGCACAAACTTGGAGCTTGCTTCCTCTTGAAGCAATAAGCAACTTTTAGGACAGTTTGAGTAATGAACCTTCCAACTGGTTTTTGATCTTTTGGACAGTTGAAACAAGATGTATATGAGGTTTGTGGATGGTTAGAACAACTAGAACAGGTCTGGACAGAGTTTTGCTTGAGTTTGTGTATGAAGTCAAACTTCACTTGGTTGAAAGTTGACTTTTGAGAAAATGAGGATTTTGGGTGGTTTAAGTGTATGAACACCTTCTACATAATATTTATGGATTGTGCAGATAGTTTTTGGTGGTTTGGAATGGGTGGAAATGAATGAGAACAGCCAACTGCCCAAGATAGTTTTTTTGGCAAACTTTGAGATTTTAAAAGAATGAGGTATGTGAGAAAATGAGTGTGAGTTGTGATTTCTCTTAGTTTTTAAGAGCGCTTTGGTGTGGTTAACAACATAGATAAGGCCTTTATTTATAAGGAGAGTGAGGGTGAGGGCAGACTTGGTTTTTCCACTTTTGGTGGGAGATTTTGAAGAAAATCTTGCCAAGATCATGTGGCAGATTTTCTCATCAGTTCTTGGGCAAATGCTGGCCAAAATATCAAGTGAAATGAGAGGGATGAGGTGACTGAAGTGAGGCTATGAGAGTAGGGGACTTCAGCTGCATAAACCTTCCATAAAGTTTCTCTTTCTTCCTCCTTTAAATGATTATTATATTAGCAACTTGCTTGCAAGTTGCAAAGTCCATCAATCCTTCTTTTCTTCTGGTTTTCCCTTCATCTAAGCTTCACATTATCAGAATGGATCATGATCCAAGGGTTGAGGATGGCCCAAGTTGTTGAAATTTGAATTTTGGAAATAGTTGAAGTGGTGACTTCAAGTGTGGCAGCCTCAACTTCCATGATCCATAACTCTCAGCTCACAAATTCTATTGAGGAGTTCTACCACATTTTAGAAAGCCCTCATGTAGCTCTACAACTTTCATATTTTTGATATTTTCAAATTCCCACTGCAACTAGGTCAAAAGACCTCTCAAAGTTGCTGAAAATAAGATGCCTAAAAGGCCAAATAACTTAGAATTTTTCTAAGTTATTTCCCTTCTTGAAATGAATTTGGTCATAACTCCAAATCTATGCATTTTCTGATCATGGACCAATTTGGGACTTTTGTAGGACTTGTCAAGAGCTTTCCAATGAGCTTTGAACCAACTCAATTGGATGTGTGGTTGAGGAGTTATGGTCTTGCCCCTTTCAAAACCCTAATTCCCGACTTTTGTGATTACTCCTCAATCCTTGATCCAATGGTCATAAAATTTTATGGGTATATGCAATATGTCATTAGGAACATTTTGATTCACATCTTGAAGTCAAATTTCTTATGAGTGAAGAGTTGACTTTTTGGTCAACCGAACGATCAATCGGTGACTACCGAGTCGACTGTTGATGTTCCGGGTATTTTGAGGCCTTGAAACTTCTTGTGTAGACTTTACTAAGCCATAGGAACTTTATGGACCATGATCCCACCATTGGAACACCTTTTAAATCAAAAGTCAAACTACAGTTGACTTTTCCTGATCGAAAACCCTAATCGGGTATCCTGAACTATACTGTTCTTAATTCCTGGGTGACAATCCCAAATTGGATTCATACTTGATCTAATGGAATACATTTGATGATGTGGAGACTCAATTCAAGGAGAACCAATCCAACATGTTGACTGATTAACCCTCGAAACCTCGATTTCGGCTGTGCAGAACCCTGATTCCTGTATCTTGATAAAGACAAACTTGAAATAGGTTAAGGTTAGATAATCAAATGAATATGATCCTAAAATGATGATGAGAATCTAAGGGGTCAAAATTTGGGGTGCAACAGGTGCCCCTATTTAAATATCTTCACTAGATGGCAATGAGAGATGACAATCCTCATTGAATTGTAGTGAAAGGTATTTAAATATAGCAGACCAGAAATTTTGTCCCTTAGATCCGATGGTATGTAAAAGGACCAATACCGAAATGCAATAAGTTCTAAATGGTGTTTTATGATGCTTGAATGCAAGACAGATGCAGACACACGGACAAATATAAAAGAACGACAATACGACGAGTAACCACTCACGAGGGACTCAACACACTAGAGAAAGATCCAAGGCAAATTAAGCAAGATAAATCAAACATGACTAAAGATATTGTTCAAGGGAATCTTTCACACAGGGGACACAAATTCCAACAGGGAAGACACATCTTCACTGGGGAAAAGGAGACACACCGCCGAGGAAGAAGGCAATTCTTCACCGGGGATACGAAAGAAAAGAAACGCAAACCTCACTGGGGAAGAAATCCACTGGGGAAAACTTGGTTGGGGACAATTCCACTAGGGAAGCAAATCTTCACCGGGGAAAAGACGGAACGAAGACACGAACCTCCCTGGGGATAACCAGATGAGAAATTTCCTATAACGAAGAGTTCAAATGAGATCTTTAAGAAAAGGTTAGAAACAAGACTAGACGCGCCGGGGAAGCTAGTATCCTCTAGTTCTCCGAGACTCGAGGGAAAGCAAAAGCTTCAATGAGGAAACCGGTGACGACCAGAACAACAAACAGTTTCAAGTGGTGTTAGTCTTCACTAGACTTACTGGGGATGATGGTGACGACCAATCCAAAAGTTATAATCAAATGGGAATTCCAAATAGCATTGATAAAATACATGACTTCAACCAGGGAAGTTGGTAACAATCAACTTTCGGTACTAAAAACGATTATTTTTCAAGCAATGCCAGTAACTACTGGACTTAGAGGGGACTGGTGATGACCAAATCGGGGTATACCAATAACAATTGATTCTGGATAATGCTAGTAACCACTAGATTTAACCGGGAAGATTGGTAACGACCGAGTCCAAGGAGACCAATAACCATTGGATTTGGGTAATACCAATAAATACTGGATTTTCAAAGGGTTTGGTAACAACCAGACCAAAGTGATGATAACAATCCGATTTAAGCGATGCCAATAACTATTGGACTTAGGCCAACTGGTGACGACTAAATCATAAGTACACCAATAACAACTAGTTCTGGATAATGCTAGTAACCACTAGATTTTCCAAATGATACTAGTGACCCCTGGACTTAAGAAAATTGGTAGTAACCGAATCAAAAGGTACCAATAACAATTGGATTTGAAGGTACTACTAGTAACTACTAGATTCAGAAAGTTTGGTAATAACCGAATCAAAAGGTACCAATAACAATTGGATTTGAAGGTAATACTAGTAACTACTAGATTCATAAAGACTGGTAATAACCGAATCAAAAGGTACCAATAACAACTGGTTCCAGGCGATTCCAATAATTATTGGACTTTTAGGAAGTTTTGGTAACAACCAACTCAAGTACCAATGACCATTGGTTTTAAAAGACAAAACTAGTAACCACTAGATTTTAGAAAAGATTGGTAACAACCGCATCAAAAGGACTCCAATGACGACTGGTTTCTTTATAACAGAGTCAGTGACAACTGGGTTTGGAAAAATGTTGGTGACGACCAAATCGAGACACCAATCATAATTGGTTCTAAACAATGCTAGTGACTACTACACTTTCAAAGATTATTGGTGACAACCAAATCAGAGATAAACATTAGTAACAAACGTCCATCTGGGTAAATCGGATACTGCTAGTCACCACCAGCTTCCCAGAGAAGATAGTAATCCCGGGATTACTAGTAACCTTGGGGTACCAACCTCAAAGTGAAATTTGTGGCAACAAATCAAAGATAGAGGTAATGACCAAAGGATCTCAAAGGCAACAACCAAACAAATAGGGACCAAAACCACATGCAAATAAATGCGTATGCTGATATGATGTTGTATGCAGACCGACCCGTAAGAAAAAAGGAGAGCAAAAACGAGGCCAACACAGAGGGAACTCGTCACGCTGAGTCTCAATTGCTTCAAGTTAGGCGACACTTTTTTTTTGGCGTAGATAACAATCTTCCCAGACAATATCCTCGTAATCATGCAGAGGAGAAGTCCTGGCTTAAGAGCAGGAATTGCTGTCGGACGCATCTAGTTTGGTCAAAGGTGACAGCAAACTTTCACGGCTTGAGAACTGCGTAATGTTATCAGATTAACTCTAGAGTTCTTCAATCGTTTTGTCAAATTGTTTTTTCTTTTTAAAACAAAATTTAAGCTTTTCAAAACACTTTGCTTTTGAAAAAATCCTTATTAACAAATAAGTGAAATTGCATAACAAAAATAGGAGATCATAACAATGATTGGCCAAAATCTGATTTCATTGATAGACAAGAACTTTACAAAGGGCAAAGCCTCGAGAACTTTATACATTTGAAAAAAAAATGGCGAACATAAAGGATTTCAGAATCCCATAATAATTCGGTCCTTTTAACTATCAGTTCATTTTCTTCACTGCTTCTGACGAGAATGAAAGACGTCGACATTTCTTCTAACACCTTGCACAAGACTTTGCCCCGGCGTTTGTCAGCTTTCAATCCTTGGACTTCCGTCTTGCTGAAGCACTGGAATCTCCTTTCTAGGTTTTATGCTTTTAGGTATAGTACTTTCTCACTGCATCTGAATTGATAGGGTACTTGAGTTGTTCGCCATCCATGGTCTCAAGAACTAGAGATCCTCCGGAGAAAACGGTTTTTACAACGAATGGGCCATCGTAATTGGGCATCCATTTGCCGTGCATATCCTTTTGTGTTGGTAGGATTTTTCTAAGCACAAGCTCTCCTTCCCTATACTCTTTGGGACGAACCTTCTTGTTGAACACTCTTATCATTCTTTGTTGATAGATCTGAGTATGACACATGGCCATCATTCTTTTCTCATCAATGAGGTTCAATGAGTCGAACCTTTCTTTTATCCATTCGTCTTCCTCAAGCTTGGCTTCCATCAAGATCTTTAGAGAAGGTATTTTGACTTTGATGGGCAGCACAACTTCCATCCCATATACTAAGGAAAAAGGAGTTGCTCCTGTTGAAGTTCGCACTGATGTTCGGTATCCATGTAGAGCAAATGGTAACATCTCGTGCCAATCCTTGTATGTTATGACCATCTTCTGTACTATTTTCTTGATATTTTTGTTTGCAGCTTCGACTGCGCCATTCATCTTGGGTCTGTAAGGAGACGAATTTGATCTTGAAATCGTCACAGAGTTCCTTCATCGTTTTGTTGTTTAGATTCGACCCATTATCAGTAATGATCTGGTTAGGAATACCGTATCGACAGATGATTTCCTTTTTGGTGAAGCGAGCAACCACTTGTTTTGTCACGTTCGCATACAATGCTGCTTCCACCCATTTGGTGAAGTAATCAATTGCAACAAGGATTTCGATGGCCGTTGGAAGCTTTTGGCTCTATTGCCCCAATTATGTCTATACCCCACATTGCAAAGGGCCATGGTGACGTCATCACGTTGAGAGGATGTGGAGGGACATGCACTTTGTTAGCATAGATTTGGCATTTATGGCATTTCCGAGTGAAGAGTATGCAGTCCGTCTCCAAAGTTAACCAAAAGTAACCTGCTCTTAAGATTTTCTTAGCCATGGCGTGGCCGTTGGCATGGGTACCGAATGTTCCCTCGTGCACTTCAGTCATTATGAGACTTGCTTCTTTTTCATCGACACATCAAAGTAAAACCATGTCGTGGTTTCTTTTGTACAAGGTACCATTGCTGATGAAGAATTTATCCGACAATCTTCGTATGGCTCTCTTGTCAATTCTGGATGCGTCAGCTGGATATTCCTGATTTTGAAGAAAGTTCTTGATGTCGAGGAACCACGGTTTCTCATCAGTTTCTTCATCTATTGTCATAACATATGCGGGTATTGTCCTTCTTTCAATGCGAATCAGAGGCGCCTCGTTAACAAACTGGACCTTCCATATTGATGCCATCGTGGCTAATGCATCAGCGATGTGATTTTCTGCTCTCGGTACATGCTTGAAGGTAATTTCATCAAAATATTCAGCCATCTCTAGGATATGAGTTTTGTAAGGGATCCACTTTTCATCCCTGGTTTCCCATTCTCCTTTGAGCTGGTAGATTACCAAAGCAGAATCACCGATCACTTCCAAGATTTTGATGCGAAGATCAATAGCAGCTTCCAGTCCTAAGATGCAGGCTTCATACTCGGCTATGTTATTCGTACACGAGAAACAAAGTCGGGCTGTGACGACAGTATACCCTCCGGTTGGATTTTTCAAAACAGCTCCAACACCATGTCCGTTCTTGTTTGACGCTCCATCGAACATCATTTCCCAGCGGGATCCAGGCTCAGGACCTTCTTCCGGACCAGGCTCTAGCTTCGTGCGCTGAATGTACATCACATCTTCATCAGGAAACTCAAACTTGAGTGGTTGATAATCCTCCATGGGATGCTCTGCGAGGTGTTCTGACAAGACACTTCCCTTGATAGACTTTTGAGCAACATACTGAATATCGTATTCTGATAAGAGCATATGCCATCTAGCCAATCTTCCCGTTTGAGTTGGTTTTTCAAAAATGTACTTGATGGGGTCCATCTTAGAAATTAACATTATGGTGTGGCAGATCATATACTGTCTTAGGCGCTTGGCAGCCCATGCTAAGGCGCAACAGGCTTTCTCTAGGGGAGAATAACGACTCTCGCAATTGGTGAACTTCTTGCTCAGATAGTAGATTGCGTGCTCTTTCTTTCCCGACTCATCAGTCTGGCCCAAGACACAACCCATTGAATCTTCTAGTACTGTCATATACATGAACAAAGGCCTTCCAGGCACAGGAGGAATCAATACCGGAGGTTCTTGTAAATACTGCTTGATTTTCTCAAATGCGGACTGGCAGCTTTCGTTCCATACCACCGTCTGATCTTTTCGTAACAACTTGAAGATCGGCGTGCAAGTAGGAGTTAGATTGGAGATGAACCTGGAGATGTAATTCAAACGTCCGAGGAAACCTCTGACTTATTTCTCTGTTTTAGGAGCAGGCATCTCTTGGATTGCTTTAACGTTGTCGGGGTCTACTTCAATTCCTCGTTGACTAACGATGAAGCCTAGTAATTTGCCTGAGCGAACCCCGAAGGTGCATTTTGCTGGGTTTAACCTTAGTTGATACTTTCAGAGTCTCTCAAATAGCTTCAACAGATGAATCAAATGGTTTTCTTTGCTTTGAGACTTTGCGATCATGTCATCCACATATACTTCAATTTCTTTGTGCATCATATCATGGAAGAGTGTGACCATGGCCCTCTGATACGTTGCCCATGCATTCTTCAAACCGAAAGGCATGACCTTATAACAATAGGTGCCCCAGGGTGTGATGAAGGTTGTCTTCTCCATATCGGCTGGGTCCATTTTTATCTGATTATAACCAGAAAATCCGTCCATGAATGAGAATACTGCGAAACTAGCTGTATTATCCACCAAAGTGTCGATATGTGGTAGAGGGAAATCGTTCTTCGGACTTGCTTTGTTTAAATCCCTGTAATCGACGCACATTCTGACTTTGCCATCATTCTTTGGGACTGGTACGATGTTTGCCACCCACTCCGGATATTTGGATACCGCTAAAAAGCCCACATCAATCTGTTTCTTGACTTCGTCTCGAATTTTAAGAGCCATGTCTGGTCTTGATCTGCGAAGTTTTTGCTTGACCGGAGGATACTCTGGCTTCAGGGGGAGCTTGTGCATAACAATGTCGGTATCCAACCCTGGCATGTCTTGATAAGACCAAACGAATATGTCGACATAATCTCTAAGGAGTGCTATCAGCCTGCTTTTGACCTCTAGCCCCAATGATGCCCCAATCTTGACTTCTCTTTTTTCCTCTTCGGATCCCAAGTTGATGACCTTAATTTGCTCTTTGTACGGCTAGAGATAAACATCTTCGTATTCAGTCATCCTCTTCAACTCTTCTGGGACTTCTAATTCTTCATCATTCTCTTCTTCAGCTTGGAAGACAGATGAACCACTAGTAGAAGGAACCGAAGGATCATGGGATTCGGTGGGTAATGGAGGTATTCTGCATGTTTTATTTTTGGGAATAATTAGACACACACACACACACAGACATGCAGATGAAGGGTTGCTTTTACCTTTTTCAAAAAAAGTTGCCATTTTTCCTTTTAACAAAAAAGAGTGAAAATGATAAGCAATAAATAAACAAGAGTTTTAACAAAAACACTTTTCATTCATAGATTTTCAAATCGCAAAGTGGCCCAATACAAAATAATTCGCAGGCATTGGGCAAGACCAGGAATTTTAAAGAAAACACAAAGCTAACAAGCAAAATGAATTACTCTAAAGGTAAAAAGACATGAATTTCCACAGCCTCCCAGTTGCGTAAAGCTGCTCCTCCCCGAGTTATCAGATGATCTAGATTTCAATCCTCATCCTCAGCAATTATAGCGTTGATTTGTATTCCTCCACTGGTAAATATTTCTTTCAAAGACTTCTTCCTCATGGTGCTTTCTTCCGGCTCGCCTTCTAGAGTTGGTTTGTAACCCAACCCTTGTCGATCGTTCTTCGCCCGAGCGTTGACTTCAATGATCTCCCCCCATCCCAACGGGATTCCAGCTTTTAGCGCCGCCTTGATACTCTGAACAGAGGTGAAGGATGGACCGCGAGTTATGTCAGATTCATCGACTAGAACAGCGTGGGCTATCTCTAGCGCTTGAAAGGCTGTTTCAAGGGAATCTTCGTCAGCTTCGATGTATCGAAATGAGGATAAGTTGCTCACCATTAGATCCTCTTCTCCATGAACGGTGACCAACTGATCATCAACAAAAAACTTCATCTTCTGATGGAGAGTAGAGGTAACAGCGCCCGCTGCATGTATCCATCGCCTCCCTAGTAGACAGCTGTAGACCGGATTGATGTCCATCACTTGAAATGTGACTTCAAAGATCTGCGGTCCTATCATGATAGGAAGATCAACCTCCCCTATTACAGCTCTTCTAGACCCGTCAAATGCCTTCACCACGAGAGATGTTGGCCTCATATTAGCACCTTGGTAAGCCAGTTTGGCTAGTGTTCTTTTTGGCATCACATTGAGCGCGAATCCTGTATCCACAAGCACCCTGGACAATGTATCTTCTTCGCATTTAATTGACACATGTAGAGCACGATTGTGCTTGCGTTTTTCAGTTGTTAGATCATTGTCATCAAAGCTTAGAGTGTTGCAGGCCGTGATGTTCGCCACAATAGAGTCAAACTGCCCTACTGTGATATCCTTGGTCACATGGGCTTGCGTCAAGATCTTTAGCAAAGCCTGGAAATGTGTCGGGGAGCTTAAAAGTAATGACATGACTGATATCTTAGATGGCGTTTGATTCAGTTGGTCTACCACCCGGTAATCACTTCGTCAAATGATTCGCAGAAACTCTTCATCATCATTTTTGAGGCTTTCTTTTCCTTTGACCAAAGGCTCCTTAGCGACAACTTCCTTTGGAATGGATTTTTGAGGAACAACAACTTTTGGAACGGGAACCGCATTATTCTCCCGTGGTTGGTATACGCGACCGCTCCGGGTCATCTTACTCCCACCGGCAATATTGGCTACATTTGTTGGCTTCCTTTCTTTAAAAATTCCTTCACACCATGAATGATCCTATTTTGGTGTTATGGCCCTTGGGTGAGGTCCAGATCCTCCCCTTGGTTCGAATCTGGCTTGTTCTCTCCCAAATTTCGGGGGTGCATCGTCGCGGAACACTGACCAGACGTTTTTGTTGTTGTTGTTTATGAAAACAGCCTTTTTGCTAGGCTCTTCAGGCATATTAAACACGGGTTCAATGACTGCCACATCTTCCTCTTTCTTCCTGCGAGCAATCTCTATCATCCCTTGTTCGATCATTTCTCGAATGTCTTTTTTCACAAGGTCACAACCTTCTGGGTTCAGCATGCATTATTCGCAATTCTCATGAGATGTCTTAAGTGCCCATGCTTGCGCAAGACGTTTGTGTAGTTCCACCAACGGTACCTTGATCTCATCAATGGTAGTAACTGTCTTATCTTCAGACCCTTCCCCTTCTTCTGTAATAGCATTTACTCCACCATGATTTGGTAGAGGGTTATTCTTTACGTTCGGGTGATTTTCTTTAAAGGACATAATCCTTTTTTCGATTAACTCTCGGACGAGGTGCTGGAGCGCGAAGCATCCTTCAAGATCATGTCCCGGAGCGTTCTCATGGAATAAACAGCGGGCATTGACATTGTAGTAGAATGGAAGTGGATTAGGTGGAGCACCTAATTTCCTTGTCTTGACCAAACCTCTTTCTATCAGCATTGGGAATAGATCAGTGTAACTCATCGGAGTAGGCTCTATTTTTGGCCGATTCTCCTGGTAATTCGCCCTTGGAGCCCTATTTTGAGGCTACTGACCCTGCTGTTGATGATACTGTTGTTTATTGCTGGAATGATACTGTTGTTGACTGCTGGATGCCCCATGCTGAGGACCCTGCTGCGATGACTGTTGAAAAACTGGAGTCACAGCTGCTATGTATGATGGTGGATGATATTGCTGGCGATGGTTCCTAGAACTTTGCGCCTTCTTTCCGTATTTTACCACACTTACGTCCCCCTCCTTATTTTTATGAAAGTTGTTGGTCGGCTTCTTTGCAGCACTGGTGCTTGAATTAGTATTTGGAGTAGCCACTTTCCCACTTTTTAAACCGGCTTCAACCTTGACCCCCACTGCTACGATGTCAGAGAAGTTGGTCGTGACACTGCTGATTAGTCGCTCATAGAATTCTGGTCTGACCGTATCTACGAACCAGTCTGCCAACTCCTTTTCAGTAAGGGGTGGCTCCACCTGAGCAGCAGTACCGCGCCATCTTTGCGCGTACTCTTTGAAGGTTTCAATGCTCTTTTGTGTCATGCTGAGGAGCTGACGGCGGTCTGGAGCCAGGTCCATGTTGTATTTATATTGTTGAATGAAGGCATCTGAAAGATCTTGAAAACCATGGATCTTTACTTGATCCAGACTTAGGTACCATTTAGCTGATGCTCCTTTAAGACTTTCCTGAAAACAGTGCACCAACAGTTTGTCGTTTTCAATATGTGGAGCCATCCGCCTGCAGTACATGATCAGGTGTACCTTGGGACAAGTAGTCCCCTCGTATTTGTCAAACACGGGCATCTTGAATTTTTGGAGGAATACCAAACCGGACACCAGACACATGTCTTTGGCATCTGATCTGAAAACATTGCTTCCTTCGATGGCTCTCATCCTTTTAGCCATGATGTCCATCTCTACCCTCAGTTTTTCATGCTTTTCATCCTCGACTTCAGAACCGTCGGGTATGTCAAAGATAGGTTGTTGATTGTGGAAAACAGGTCGCACCGTAGTTGGTCCACCCGCTTGAGTGAAAATGGGATTCCTGATTGTTGAATCAAACAGTGGCTGAAAACATGAAGATTGTATATTGCTGAATGGTGGCACGAAATCCCGAGACATGCCATAGGGAAATTCTGCAGTGGTAACTGGAGCTACTGTGACGTTGGTCATTACCGTGGTGACTTCGGAGACTACCATAGACTGTGTGTCCATCTTTGCCTTGATTATATTGAGAACTTCCATAATCTGGCTGACGTCACCCTTGATTCCTTCAATGTTGTTGTCCATTTGGTCGAACCTTTGATCATTATCAGCCATATTCTTCTGAGCTCTGGATCGAGTGTTAAATTTGTGAGAATTCAGCGTGACTCCTTTCTCTCATTTCTGAACAAGAACAAAGGATGAGCTGCGGAACTCGAATGCAAGACCAATGCGGGATGAGATGCGAATGCAAATGTAAATGCAAATGCACAAACCATTCAAGGAAAAACAAATTTTATTTACAAACAAAAAAAGTTGGAACAACATGTAACGACATGCTTTAAAAATCATTTTTCATTGATAATTTGACGTCTATTACAATAGATGGCTCTTGCTAAAAAGCAAGACCTTTCTTACAACAAGAAGTGAAAGTAAATGCAACATAGAATTACAACCCTTTTTAGGGAAAACAAAAAATGGTGAAGCAATGATCATTCTAACAAGATGATCCTTCTCCTTCTTGAGTTTCTCTACGAGCTCGATCTCGGCGGATGATTTCCCATAGGTCCTCGTTTTCGCGTTGTGCTTTGATAAGTTCATACTTCAGTTCTTCCCTACTCACAGGGATGTATGGTTCCATTATTATCTCGTAAACATGGGTGTAAAACATTGTCAATGCTATCTCCTTTAACCAAAGCAGATAGGCTCTTGTAGTTAAGCAGCTTATGCCTTCTATTGCAGTTATCCCATGGACGCGAGGGTGCCTAGAAGCATAGTCAGCTCGAGCTTCTAACTCTCGGTTGCTGTCTGTTTCACAAAAGTAGGGCCTTAACAATTCTAGCTCGGGCTCAGGCCCGGTTGAATATCCATATTGTCGCCGAGCAAGTATAGGATTGTAAGTGATAATCCCTCTGGTTCCAACGAGAGGCACATTGGGAAAGCTCCCATAGCTGGGAATCATAGGTATACCACCAATACTGGGATCATACCAAGTGATGTCATGATGTTGGAGAGCGGAAAGCTTTGCAATCCACGCGCTCTTGCTGTAGAAATTCCAGAGAATGTGAGTTTTAGGCAAATGGGAGGTGAACCATCTGCTGAGCAGCGCGAGGCAACATGAAAATTGTCCAAGGTCATATAGCTTGTGGCGATGAATGACCACATACGTGTCTGCTAATATTATGTTCACCGGATTCTTGATGAGGAAAAGACGGATAGCCTCTTCGCTGATGAAGTCATAATTGCTTGGGAAGAGATACAACCCATATATTAGGAATGCCAAAATTGCTTCAAAGATGCCCAAATTTCTATTCTCATAATGATATTCGGCCATCTCCATCAATTGTCTCGCTTCCATTCCATAGAAGCCTCCCTTTGCTTTCATAGCGGGTAATTCCTCGAACCCAAGATGTAATGCCTTAGCCAGATCTCCTCTCTTCGGCTTTCCATAACGAGCCGTGACAGTCAATGGAATTTTCAGATAACTACTGTACTTCTCTATGGTTGGGAGCAGTTGGAAGTTTGGGAAGACAAAACAGTGATATCCTGGATGGTAAAAATCAACAAGAGCTTGCAGCATGTTCTCGTCAACTCGAGTAGTCAGCAGCGGTAGAAGGTCTCCATACTTTGCAATGAAAGCGTCAGAATTTTCGACAAGACTTGCTAGAATCTGAAGATTGCCCAACTTCAAATATGGGAAAGGAAGTATGCTTCGTCGTGCCATATTGTGTCTGTAAAATAAAAAAATTGAATTTCCTTGAATGGTTAGAAAAATGCAAATGCAAATGCGCATAGTGTCATGGAACTCATATATTTACGAACATCAAAATTCGTTATTCATTGATCAACAAGATGGGATTACAAAAATATTGTTTCCTCTTACAAGAGTTTTAAACATAAATTTAAACAACAGCTAATGAATCCTAAGAAGGTTCCCCTAGCAGCCTCATGTTGAGCTTCTCGATCTCTTTTTCCATCTGAGCCTTCTCAAGAATGAGCTTGTCCACAATTAACTTCCACGGAGTGGACTGAGGACTAGAAGAAAAAAGTTCTTCTTGTGCTTTCCTCTTCTTACAAGAGAGTACTTCTTCGTCCTTCAACTGGAGTTGTTTCTGGAGTTCTATATTCTCTTCAACGACCACTTGATACTTGTGCTTCCAAGCGTCTTCTGTTTGTCGCACTTTGACTAAAGCGATTTTCAACTTTTCTTCTTCAGACATGAAGACCAAGGTGCGTTCTTCCTTCAAAGCCATAGGCTCTTGTTTAGGACAAGGCATCCTTAGTGTGATGGCTCTCTTTCGAACCCATTGGAGGTATGGTTCCAAAGAGACACAATTGAGTTTTCCAAGATCCTTTTTCCCTTTCTTGTGCAGATATTTCCAAGACTTCAGAATATTCTCTTCCAGCTCTTGACTATATTTTTCTTCTTTGAAGAAAATGCTTTCCACATGAACTCCATTGGGCTTGTCCTTCAAAGGGTATCCCAATTGTCGACGGGCGAGGACTGGATTGTAACTGATTCCTCCATTAGCACTAAGAAGAGGTACATTACCGAAATTCCCACAATTGTTAATGATCATTGTTCCATCATAGTCACGACTATACCAATCAATATCGGAGTGAGCGAGAGCCATGATCTTCTGTGACCGCCATCTTTTCTTCGGATCCCAAAAAGCGTTAGCTTTAGGCAAATGTGAAGTGAACCATTTGTATAACGAAGGAGCGCAACAAGTAATCATCCCCCCATTATGAAAGTTCTTCAGATGAACAGAATGATATGCATCTGCTAGCAAGGTAGGCACAAGATTCTTCTTCAAGAAGATTTTAATGGCATTGAGGTCCACAAAATTCTCGAAGCTAGGGAACAAAAAGATGCCATAAATGAGCAAGGCAAGGATAGCCTCGAATGCATCCATGCTTAAATGATTTGCATAATATTGAGCTTTCTCAACCAAGAATTATGCATTTAACCCAAAAACTCCTCCTTTTGTAATCATGTTCTTTTGAATATCAACCAATCCCAAACGTGTAGCCTTGGTAATATCTTGCTCCTTAGGGTCCTCCTCCATGATCGGAAAAGGAGACTCTTCAAGAATGGGTAATCCAACCAGACGAGAGTATTCTTCTAGTGTGGGCACTAGCTGATAATCGGGAAAGGTGAAACAATGGTAGAGTGGGTCATAGAACTGGAGAAGTGTAAAAAGAAGTCCACCATCCATCTTTATCTTCAATAGTAACAAAAGCTTCCCATACCTGCTTTGGAACCCCTCTGGATCTGTCACCAAGGTGCTCAACCTTCTTAGGTGATCTAGGTTAAAACCCTTGTGAGTGTACTTCAAAGTTTTCTTTCTTTAACTATTCATAACGACCTTGATGTTTACAAACAAGAAGTCTGAGTTCCATGAAACCTTATGATATGATGTTTATGAATGCAAAGAATGCACAAACACAAGTAATGCAAAGATCATACATATGCACACAAACACAAGCCTAGGTTTAAAAGACGAGCGTGAATCCAAGGTCTACCCATCCCCAAAAGGTGTGTACTAGGGATTTTCAAACCTGTAGAGCAGGGTTCTAAACAGTTCTCAGAGTCGACAACCCATCTTTCAGATATTATCAACTTCCCAAATCACTTGGTAATCGATAATATTCTCAAGAGAGTCTCGTCCAAGTGTAGCATCGCGTATCAACTATTTTGGAAATACTTCCTTATAGTCATCACACTACATCCTAATAAGGCCAAAGTGGGGTAGAATGTAATCTAAAAGTCCACAGTGTCACAGGCTCCTTGTTTGAAAGTAGCATTGTTTTCACGAATACTCGATCAACAATACTAAACTCTCAAGAGGGCCTACACTGAGTCGTGGTTTCTCAAGTTAGCTTGGTCGGGAATCAACTCCTTATAAGCCTTCTTGAATATACCACCATCCTATCATAATTGCACTCAAGTCCGGGTATAGGACCGTCTCACCACTCAAAGCACCCAATGTCCAACACACAAACAAATATATTGACAAATATACATGTTAAACAAATATTCACAAATATAGCATCCAATTTAAACAAAATAGGCTAAACCCTCAAGTTTATGTTGTCCCCAGTGGAATCGCCATTTCTGTTGCGGTGAGAATCGTGATACCAAGCTATTGATTAACTTGAATCTTAATTCTTAAATTCACAACCGGACTTTAATTTATCCAAAGGAAAGGTATAAAGAAAGAAAAAACCTTTTGTGCAATGTTACAACAACGCTAAGAGATTTGGGGATCGGGGGTTGGTTATGCATAGGGTAGGTATTTCACATCCTAAACATTTGTAGTACTCTACAGGAACCTTTTGTTTGTTTGCATGCTAAGTTCGTTAAGTGTTGCTATCAATTGGAATTGGGTAAAAGGTGAAGGTTAAAACCTAAAGATAGTTTCTAAGTTTGCTCGCAAAGACATCGTGTCCTCTGCCTACGTATCCTAACTAGGATAGAATCAGAGCAATCGTAGTTCACCTTACTAGGGATGAAGAACACTTGATTATGATCAAGGTTCAAAGGGGAAAAAAACATTACAATGCTTGTGTAGAGTTTAAGAAAACTCTCTAGATCTACATTGTACACTCAATAAAGGGGAGTAAGTAATCATTACTATGATTCTTACATAGAGTTTACAAACTCTATCCTAGGGTTCTAGTTGAAGAATACTCCTAGTAAAGGTGGGTATTTTAGACTTAGAGCAAAGTCTAATGGCTTATACTAAGGTTCAAGATGACTTTACAAAGTCAAAGGGCGTGGGTAATGAGCTATCCATGACACAAGGGTCAATGGAGAGACTTTTCCTTTGGAAGGAGAGAGGGGAGGCAACTTGGATGAGAACTAAAGAGTTCCATCACTTGGGGAAGAAAATACTTATCAAAGCAACATAAACAATCAAGTATGATGAATACAAGGACTATTGTTACAACCAAGCAAGCATGCATATCACAATAAGCAAGGATGAGATTAAGATAAATGGTTACAACCAAGAATGACATATCTTCACAAAGATAATGGTAACTGTAACACCCCGTTTCCCAAAAATAAAATAAAACAATTAAAATCAACAATTATCAGAGTTTCTCCCACAACGGGATGTCTCATTTTCCAACAAAATTTCACAAATCATTTAAAAACTGATTTCCAATAAAATTTTCAGCGGAAAAAGAAGTCTGTCATAACACCTAACAACATATATGCATCATCCATGTCATCAACATCGTTATATATAACAATAAGCCATCTGCCCAAAACATACATAATGTCATCACATGTATCACAAAAGTCAGATACGCCACAGGGGCACACACATCAACAATAAAACAATAAGACTCCCAAAAAGCCCCGGTGTTACGTATCAGAGCAGTCCTACGACGACACCACAATCCAAGCTACCTAAACACCTGAATTGACTGTACTTCCGAAGAAGCACATACCACAACAACAGCAAAGGGGTGAGAATCACGATCATATATTAACGGTATAAATGTACATGAAATAAAGGTAGAAACATATAAAACGTCATTTCATATACAACACATTCGGACCTACTGTCCCATCATCAACAATCACTACACACAACAATGCAACACAAGCAACCCAACACAATGATATGCGGTACCGACTCAACATCACTGGTTCGTCAACCATCCTCAGGATAGATCGCATACGCTCCCTCTGAGCAACAATCTATCCCTACCACACTCCTCATTTGGAGCACGCGAGTGAATCACATACGCTCCATCTGAGCAATGATCCACCCCGTAAACATGCATATGCATACCCCATGCACACAGCAACACTAGCACACACGGCGCATACGGTCCCCTGACCACATCTCGTCATGTATCATACAAATATCACACAACACATCACACATCATGAACATCAGGCATACCGGTCCTACTGACCCAATCGTCACAACAACATATAAACACGACACATATAAAGCGTATCGATCCTACGGATCCTCTCATCACAACATATCACCACAACACACTCAAGGCGTGTCGATCCTACTGATCCCACATATACCACTCATAACACATACATATCTATACTTATCACATAATCTACCGATTATGTCCAATGCGATAAACGCCGGCCACACGAATCTCATACCCCTCAACATACTCTCAACACTCAGCTATCATCACAACACATCAGTCTGATCGCACTCAGCATCATCAACTGCGCACAGCTCTAAAAAACAAAAACCTGCTACATTCGCTACCTGCTCGCTACGCGAGCTCCTAGGAGTGTTAGCTACACTTTCGCTTAGCGAACCCCCTCGCGAACCACACTTCTGAGCTACTGGAAGTGCTCGCCACTACCTCGCTCAGCGAACTTGCTAGCGAGTACAGAAAAATAGCCACTGTCATGGCTCGCTACACACTCGCTACGCGAGCTGCTCGCGAATGCTCGCCAGGCATTCGCCTAGCGATGAGCTAGAGAATGTATGTGATTCTAGAAAAATAAAACTGCTGCTCAGAAATCAGCAGCTCTCCCATTCTCCAATTTCCATCGAGACAACACTAAAATCATCGGCTTAAGGTTCTACAACCTAGCCCCAACATCCAAACTGAATTTTACCCTATAAACCTCATTATCTGCTCAATTATCCAACTTCTGACAATAAACCTCGAACTACCCGGAACCGCAATTTCACATAAACCATTGCCCCACAATACATGTAATGAACTTTCAACATAACAATCACAATCATAACAGAATTTATACATGTATCAACATCATTCATCATCATCCATGGGAATTAGGGGATTTCCCTCTACCAATTTATTCATGCAAATACCCATTCAACCGATCAATCCCCCTACCTCAAATTCGATGCTGATGTTGATGAAGCTTCTCAATCCACACGAATTGATAATCTTGATGATCTCCTGGCCAAGCTTCAACTCTTGCTTCAGCCTTCCTCAATCGTGTTCTTCGCTTGCTCCCCCATGCATGTGTTTCTCTAATTTTCCAAAGATGTGGAAGGCATCCAAGTCTACAAAATCAGGCATGTTGGGAAACAAGATGATGCCATAAATGCAAAGGGCAAGAATGGCGTTGAATATAATTCAACAACCGTCTTTAGCACACTGTTGGGCATTCCCATCTAGGAACTGTAGAGAAAATCCAGGAACCCCATTCCAACTGGACAGAAGCAACTCAGAGGCATCTAGATGAAGAGCAAGAGCTAGATTAGCCAGATTAGGCTTAGCATCCATGTGAACAAACGACATCTGACTCTTGATAGGTACACCCAACAACTCAGCATACTCCTCTAAAGTAGGTGCAAGAATGAAGTCTGGAAAAGTGAAGCATCTCATAGGAGGGTCATAGAACTGTAACAAGGCATACAACCCATTCAACTCATATACCGAAGGTTTACGAACCAGACTGAGTAGCTTCCCATAAGATTTTCTGAATTCCCCTCTCACTGTATCACCTGCCAGGACAGCAGAGCAACATCTAGGGCAGGGAGCTTGTAGGCAACATTCTTCTTCAGAGATCCCATGATAGCACAATTGAGGGCAAGAAATACCGGAACCGGGGGATAATATATGCACCTGCAACATAGACACACGTTAATGATATGCAAATGATTATGCAAAATGCAAAATGCAATCATGTAACAGGGGATCAAGATTGTGCTGCTGAGGAGACCGAGGCTCTGTTCCAACACAATCACAACACTGCTCTGATAATACAACCCTGAAGAGGACCAATAATTATGCACTGTCGAGAATAACCACATCTCTGATGATAAGAACCCTCTGAACCCAACAACACTGATTCACTGTCAAGAAAACCAGGTAGTCTGAAGGTTAAGGTTTCCTGCAATAACCCGACCCCGCTCACAGGTAGAAACCTAGTCACTGATAAGGTATGGCATCCTATGCGTTTCCCAGCGTCACAGACTTTCAAGAAATAATGATACGACACCCAGAAGGTGTGGCATCATCATCTCTTGAAGTGGCCTCACTCAGCTGAGTCACAAATGATCGGTCCCCAAAGTCGACAATCCTCCAAACCAACAACCCCTCAAGCCCAAAGGGCCGGAAAAGAAGTCAACCAGGAGAATCTCGTCTGAGCGTGGATTTCGTGAGACACTAGTACCTGCAAAGCAAGCACACGCCCACTACTTTCCACAACTAATGCCAGGTATATACTCAAGCCTGGGTCTGACTTATCACTCATCAAAGCCCCTTCCCCCAACAGCACAATAATGATATCATACTGAAAATAAAATGCGGAAAGTAAAATGCGATAAATAAAACCCAACAGGTAAACACGCATGCACTAGAATTGACTCGCATAGGGGATGGGAAAAGTCCCCAGCAGAGTCGGCAGCTGTCGCTACCGCGAAAATAAGGTGTCGGCAAAATAGAAGAGTCGCCACCTTTCGTTATTTATCCCACAGAAAGGGAAAGGAAACGATCGGAAAATCCTGACGAATAGGTATAAGACAAGGTCATTGCAACCATGTCTGGATTCGGGAGTCGGTTACACAAAGGGAAGGTATTAACACCCCTCACGTCCATCGTACTCGATGGCATCCATGCTTGTTGTGTTTATCTGACGGGTCGATTAATCTATCTACGCTAAAAGGTCTAGTCTGAAAAGAAAAGAAAAATGACTCGGCAGAACACAACAGTTCTATGCCTACGTATTCCCGCCTGGAACGAGAAATCAGAGTCAACGTAGTTCGCCTAACTACGGGTTACAAGGGAAGGTTGCTCGCCGAGATATCGCATCTCGTGCCTACGTACTCTCGCACAACGTGAAAGATCAGAGCAAACGTAGTTCGGGACAACAAGAGACACAAATTTGTCTTTTTTATCCGAGTAGGGTTAACAGACGGTTCCAGCAGTTGGTGTATGCAGCTCGCTCAATGGAGACTTAGGCGTTTACCATTTGCGGTAGAACCGGGAGTTAACAGAACTCTCCTTATGAAAATGGTTTCCAGGGATTAAAGGTCCAAGAGGACAAAAAGATGTTTGATCTTTGTTTTCTGTTTTTTAGAAGAAGTATCTTTTATGGATGTTTGCAACGAATATCGCACTAGAGACTATGACTTGAGAGTGAATGTGTTGCATGTCACCCAAAGGGTGCCATACTAAACATCCAAGCTGTTGAAAATAAACTCTCCAACAACCCTATCTCAAGTAGCTTAAGGCTCGTAGCATACGACATCAATTAACCTTTATTACTGTATCTTGATTTGTTTGAAGATGAGAAGAGAAAGGACGCACTAAAGGAGAACTGATCCAATCTTAAAGTTGTCATGCAAAATTGATCCTATGGTTGAGGTTAGGAGGGAGCTAATTAATGTTATCATTCATGGTTAGAACTCTAATGTCTGTCATAACTTCTCTTGAACAAGAGAAGTCAGAGTTCCTAGGGGAACATGGCAAAGGAAAGCAACAACAACAGAAATAAACTGAAAGAAATAACTGTAAATAAAATGCATGCAATGCAACAAACAAGAAGAAGGAGCCAAGCTCAACTTCTAGAGCAAGCAAGCCCAAAGGCAACACACAAAGCACAGGCAAGGGAGACAGACTCAACCTTAAGCCAGCAAGCAAAACCAGATAATAACAGTCAAGCAGAGGGAGCCAGACTCAACCTCTAAATGCATACAAGCAAGGGGAGGAAAGCTCACCCTTTAGGATGATCTTAGGCCTAGAAACATCTACATGAAGCCTAGTCTAATGCAACACCCCAAGCAGTCACACAAGCAACAATCAAGAAAACAGGAAACATAGCAAACAAAACAGCAGACAAACAGCTCAACCGCAAAGCAGTCTAACAACAAAACAAACAAACAGTCTACAATCAACTTCAAGTCCAAGCCATCTTCAAGAGAAGGAAATCTCCATCTTCAAGCTCCAAAAAGAGAGAAGAGAGTTAACATCAAGATGATTGTATGATGATGGGAAGCATGATGGAAACCAAGGGAATCCATCATGGCACTCAACCATACATCTGAGATAGGCATCCTCAAAGGTTCTACCTCTTGTGAAATGCCACACATACTTCCAAAGGAAAGATGAGGCTTCCACATAGGGACCTTGAATCATAGGATGGGAATGGAAAGCAATCAAGGCAATCCATGTTTATGTGAAGAAAGAGAAATCAAAACTAAGCTCTTCCTAAACACTAATTGATCAAGCTACAAGAAAGCTACTAAAAGGAGGTCTAAACACCAAAATCAAGCACCACAATCAAGCAAACAGAAGCTTCTATATGTCTAAAACACTATCAAAAAAGATTAGCAAACCAATTATGAACCAAAGGCCACCATTGGAGTTCAACTAGTGCAAGTGTTATGTTGAAAGCAACTTAAAACTAGCCTAAGTATTAAATCTATTTAAAATACCAAATCATCTCCTAAAATCCTATAAAATTTTCTAAGGGAACTTGCATGTGTTAGGAACCTATGGTACAAAAACCAGGGATTGGAACTATGCTTAAGGGTACTAAAGAATTCCTAAACTTAAAGTTGTCAAAGGGAAACCCTAAAATGGAAGGTCATGGGAACCTAATCCAAAATAGAACCTATTGTTATTTAAAAATCATGGAATAATTCCTAAGGGAACATGCATCTCTATACTAGCAGCCAGCAAAAAATCTCATCCAAATTCCATACCAAATGGCCATGCAAAAATCAGCAAGAAAATGAAGAAATAAGCCAAATTTAAGGAATTAAACAAAATTCAAAAAATCAAATTAAATTGAAAATTGCATGAAAATAAAATGTAACAGCACCAAAAAATCAGAAATTAAATCTAGATCATCCACCTATTTTTTATTTTATTTTTCTGATCAATATTGAAATTACTATGAATTTAAAATGAATAAAGCAATTAAAATAAAAAGAAAATGAATTAAAGAAATTAAAAGCCAGAATTAAATCAGGATGGTTGGATCTAAAGACTAAGTAAGCTCATCGAAGGAACATGCGCGCGCCACATCACTTGCCAAGTCAGATTAATGAAACACAGCGTTTGCTGTAGTCAAAGTCCAATGCTCAAATTGAATCTCGTGCGTTGGTTCTGATTACAAAGTCTAACATTTCCACTCATCTGATGGTCCTTGTTCATCGTCTTCATTTTAAACTCAGATGGAGGGAAGATTTTCAGGTGAACCAGACGGTGGCTCCGGTGGCTGAGCCACCGTCTTCTCCGGCGAACCAAAAGTTACAGGTCAAGGAAACTAGGCAAATCTTATATGGATCTCTCTGTTTTTTCACGCTGATTCCAAATATCAACTCCATTTCTCCTAATTCCTTCTAGGTTTTGAAACACGATCACAAACAGAAAATACACCAATTCTTCAAGTGTCACCAAACCTCAATCCAAAGCCATAGATCTATTCCTCATGCTTCATAGATTATCATAAGCTATCTAGATCATGCTAACTCTCAATAATCAGGCCAATTCGTATCCAAATAGAAAATTGCTCACACCTTAATTTGTCACTAAACTCCACAATTTTGATCCAGAATCCATCTAATCACCTAAACCTTAACCTCATGCTAAAACATGCTAGATCATCATGAATCTACAACAATTTTGAAAGTTACATACCTGAGTTGCAGCTTCAAATTGGAGCAGTTAGAGCACGATCCTTGGCTTCAAGCTGTGCAGATACATTCTATGATTGATGCTGAAGATGATTGGATCCTCAATTTGCTCTGAATTACTCTTGCAATGAAAACACGATTTGCACTTTCTCCCTTGAAATTCACTCTGCAATCTTTGGCTCTAGCACGAAATAACCACCAACCTTAATCTGAACCTTCCTTTGAACTTATATAGAGAGTTTGGGTGATTTGGAGGCCCAATCCAGGATATCCATGTTTCCACTTTTCTTCAAAAACTCAACAATGGAAAACACGAATTTGCACTAGTTCCTTCTCCAAGAAGCTCCAATTGCAATCCTTGTTGACTATGGAGAGTGGATGGATCAATTTGAGAGCTTAATCTTATCATATGACCAAGGTTGGATGTGTTTCTTATTCATGAAGCAACAAGTTGAAACACAATGAATTATGCCTCAAATGCATTTTCCACTATTGCCATTGTGTTCAAAATGATTTTTCTGATTAAAATGAGTACTCATTTGGTCTTGCTTGAACACACATGATTTAATTTGAGTTTTTTTCCACATAAATGCCTTTTAATTCCCCTTTTGTCAATCTCTTTCAAACCAAGTCTTACCCTAAGACAAATCAAAGCCTCATGGATACATGGTTGACCTAAAAATGCCATTTTGAACAAGTTTTGTGTTGGACAAAACTTCAAGGAAGTTGGACAAAGCTAAGATCAATACCTACAACTTTCATGTTGGCCAAAGGTTGAGGAGCAACACCCTTATAGGTCAAACGTTCCAAGGAAGTTGGTTGACTTTTGCAGACAAATTTCACATTCATCTGATGACCTATAACTTGTCTGGATCATAACTTGAGTTCTATAAATCTAATGGAGGACTTCTAGTACTAAAATTGAAGCTAAGAGCATGATCTACAAGTTTCATGTTGGCCAAAAGTTGAGATGAAACTTGTATCTTGAGATAATCGGTCTTGAAGTCAGGCACTAAATAGGGGATTTTACCCTGAGAACCCTAGTTTAGCAACTCCTCACACTTGGGATTCTTCTTGGATTGATCTTGGAATATCACCTCATGTATCTCAACACAACTTCCCATGATCACAAAGACCTAGAATTGAGTCTTAATCCCCTTCAATTGCACAGTTGACTTAGGGTTACTCAGATGAGAACCCTAATTGCAACACCCTCAATTGTGGCTCTTCCCACTCAGCATAATGACTTGACTGAGCTCCACCATGACCCTCAAGGCACTCTATGATCTCTATCCACATATCCTATCCATGAACAAGGCTCCACAACCCACTAATGGTCTTCAATTGGTCCTCAGGTTAGGAGATTAACCACATACAAACAACCAAACTTCTCAAGAACCCAACCCTCTTCCTGGTGACTTTGGTGACTTCTCAAGCTTGAGTAAGACCTCTAGATAGGCTCCTCTTGATATAAACCACACTTGATCCCCTGCTAAATGAGTAATGCTATGCTATGCAAATGCTAGAACAATGTAATGCTTATGCAATGAAACATAAACCAAGTGAGAAAAAGGTTAGGCAAATTTTGGGGTGCAACAGCTGCCCCTATTCAAGTGGCTTGAACCTGACTGGATGAAAAGCGAACAGCTTTCCGCCAATCAAGGTAAAAGCGAACAGCTTTCCTGAAAATTTGCTAGCCGAAGAAATTATCTTCACAAACTGCTTGGGGAACAAAAATCCAGAGAATTGAATCTGGTTGTCACGGCAACAACTGATCAATCATCCGATACAGAACCTGGTTTCGATATCAATCACCTGTGTGACGCCACAGGCGTTGAATCCACAATCAATCTTAAAATATACGCTACAATAAGCAGGCACCGAGCCACAGGACCGCATCAAAATGCCATCTTTGACTTTCTATCTCCGAAGGGACGGGCAAACATTATGTAAAGCGCGAGTGGTCAATGTACTATCCTTGACCTCCCATTTCTGCGGAAACGGGAGAAACACTAAATAAAAGTGCTAATCTGGCATCCGAAGACTTGAACGAACAACTCTGCGGGGGACATTTCTGACACTACCGGCATTTGCACTACGTAAAGCGCGAACTTGGGTAGAATCTCCGTTAACACGGGTAAAAACTCTCCGTCAACATGGGTAACATCTCTATCAACACAGGTAACAACTCTCCATCAACACGGGTAACAACTCCGTCAACATGGGTAACATCTCCGTCAACACGGGTAACATCTCCGTCAACACAGGTAACAACTCCGTCAACACGAGTAACATCTCCGTCAACACGGGTAACATCTCCGTCAACACGGGTAACAACTCCGTCAACACGGGTAACATCTCCGTCAACACGGGTAACATCTCCGTCAACACGGGTAAACTCTCCGTCAACACGGGTAACAACGCTCCGTCAACACGGGTAACAACGCTCCGTCAACACGGGTAACATCTCCGAAGGTTTCATCCACGAGATTTTTAACGCTAACGTAACAGCAATCCGAGGAAACCCTACTGGGGAAACTCTGACGTCAACTGCCAGGTACTTACTTTGACAACAAGTAACGACCTCAAAGGTCTAATCCCTGAAATCTTTCCTTTTAAAACGCTGACGTAACAACAATCCGAGGAAACTCCGCTGGGGAAGAAGAGAAACTTAACCAAGCAACTCTGATGAGGGAACACATGATAGGAAGAACGTTATCATCACATATCTCATGCCAAGAATTTGAATATTCAAAAACCATCCTGAACAAGAATTCCAATTACCTGCAGGGAAAAACACCTGAAAACAAAGAGGTAACCAACCCGACTTATGTTTCAAAGTGCATATGTTTGAAAATGCGTAATGCTCCAGACGGAATGGAAACGCTACACGTTTGGGTAGATACTATGCACGATGCAAATGCAAAGAGGCGCGTTCTGGCAAAAAAAATGCTGGAGGAACGAAGCCAAACTTCCGCTGGGGGGAAGAGACAATCCTGCTGAGGATATCTCGACAAATTCGGAGTTACTAACTCTGCAGAGGATGAACAACCTATTGGAGGAAAGACAACCTGCTGGAGAACAGAAAGAGCCATCCTGCGTTGGGATAATCCTTTCAAAACCATGGACAACCTGGTTGTGCCCTTTGAGGACTTCACTGGGGATTAAATGTACACACGACCACCGCTGGGGATGCACATCACTTCCTGACCGCTTTCTAGCTTGCATCCAACTCTTCTGGGGATAAAGATGTGACTTCCATATGTTGGGGAGGAATAAGATCACTTACAGTCTGCTCCTACGTTAAGGGACTCCGGCTGGGGAACACGATCCCTTAGCTGTTTGCTGCGAACGTAACGACCCTGCAAAATATGAGCAACAACAAGACATCCTATACAAAACGAAATATCCAGGTCAATAGCCGTGACAATTGCTCAGTCAATTCAAAGTTTTAATAATTATTGGCCGAGGCCTGCAAGTTTATGCACGTGCAAGTTTATCAAAACATCGGCGTTTTCCACAAACAAAACAGTAAAAGTTAAAACAAGAAACAAATATCAAGTACTGAATAGTATGCATTTATTGATAACAGGCCTGTAAATAGGCAAAGTCTTTACAGTGGATGTAACTCCTGAAAAGAGGAAGCTACAAAAATAAATACAAATATGTACAGAGGTACAAAGAAATTTGTATACATGTCGGCAACATGGCGCAGACAAACACCATGAGCTGATCCTCCTATGACTCGCCTGACTCCGACGCTTTCCTGATACTCCGTCCTCGGAAGATATTGACTTGGATAATCGATCCTCAGGTACTCCCAAACCACCAAGCAATGCATTATCAAACTCGGACCGCAGTCATTTGCTTTTTCAATCCCTAACTTTTGCCTGAATCGCCCTTTGCGGGTTTTCAATTCACTGGGATACCCTTTTTTGCCGAAGTCGCCTTTTCAGGTTTTCGACTTCGCGGGTGTACATATTTTCAATTTTATCCATAATTTTTGCCCGAAGCTTTTCTTTTTTTTTGGTTCGCCGAGATGCCCCATTTTTGCCTGGACTTTCATTTTTTTGTCCAGCGGGTCTATTTAAGCAAAGTA
Source organism: Lathyrus sativus (assembly GCA_963859935.3). Lineage (NCBI taxonomy): Eukaryota > Viridiplantae > Streptophyta > Magnoliopsida > Fabales > Fabaceae > Lathyrus > Lathyrus sativus. The sequence goes on from OZ012737.1 coordinate 352,417,565, forward strand.
TTTTTTAACTGCGTCCGAGTTCACAGGGGATGTAAAATCCTCGCCATCCATGGTGGACAACAATAAGGCTCCTCCGGAGAAGACCTTTCGAACGATGTATGGACCTTCATAGTTGGGGGTCCATTTGCCCCTGTGATCTGATTGTGGTGGGAGAATCTTCTTCAGCACAAGATCGCCCGTCTGAAAGCTTCGAGGGTGCACCTTCTTATCGTAAGCTTTCTTCATCCAGCTCTGGTATAAACGACCATATGCAATAGACGCAAGTCTCTTTTCATCCATCAAACTGAGCTGATTCAGTCTATTCCTTATCCATTCCGCCTCATCAAGTTGGACATCGAGCAATACTCTCAAAGAAGGAATCTCAACTTCCAATGGTAGGACAGCCTCCATACCATACACCAGTGAGAAAGATGTTTCCCCGGTTGATGTGCGTACCGTCGTACGATAACCGTGCAATGCGAAGGGCAACATCTCGTGCCAGTCTTTGTGTGTTACAACCATCTTCTTAACTATCTTCTTGATGTTCTTATTGGCCGCTTCGACAGCGCCATTCATCTTGGGCCGATAGGGAGATTAGTTGTGATGCTCAATCTTGAAATTATGGCACAATTCCTTCATCATCTTGTTATTCACGTTCGAACCATTGTCAGTTATGATTCTTTCAGGAATGTCGTAACGACAGATGATGTCCTTTTTGATAAACCGGGCTACTACTTGCTTGGTAACATTGGCGTAAGACGCGGCTTCAACCCATTTGGTGAAGTAATCGATAGCTACCAAGATGAACCAGTGTCCGTTGGATGCGGTAGGCTCAATTTTGCCAATCATATCAATGCCCCACATGGAGAAAGGCCACGGGGACGCCATAACATTCAAAGGGCTCGGCGGCACATGAATCTTGTCTGTATAAATCTGGCATTTATGGCATTTCTTCGCAAACTTAAAACAGTCTCTTTCCCTCGTGGACCTCTTCCATAAGCAGATTAGCTTCTTTCTCATCCACACATTGCATAGCACCAAATCATGGTTTCTCCTGTACAGAACACCATCTGGATTCAAATAGAAGTTGCCAGCAAATCTTCTTATCGCGACTGGATGCCCCAGTCGGATACTCTTGGTTCTTCAGGAAATTCTGGATATCAAAATACCACGGCTTGCCATCGGAAGCTTCCTCAACGGCGAATATGAAAGCGGGCCTGTCAAGGTGAGAGATAACTATTATGGGAGCATCATTCCAGAAGTTAACTTTGTACATTGAAGACAATGTCGCAAGAGTGTCAGCCATCTGGTTTTCTGCCCGCGGCACATGGTGAAACTCTACTATGTCAAAGAAAGGCAACAACCTCCTTGCATAATTCATGTACGGTATCATATTAGGCTGACGAGTCTCCCATTCTACCTTGATCTGGTTCACGACTAGCGCGGAGTCTCCATACACATCAAGATTTTTAATCCTCAAACCAATAGCCTCCTTGAGACCCATGATACACGCCTCATATTCAGCCTCATTATTGGTAACCGGAAATGTCAATCTGGCAGTGAATGGGATGTGCGTCCCATGGGGAGTCGTGATGATTGCCCCAATTCCACTTCCATATGAATTAACAGCACCGTCAAAAATCAATTGCCATTGGGAACTCCGCGCAGGACCTTCACCGTGCAATGGCTCTTCGCAATCTTTCATCTTTAAGTACATGATATCCTCGTCAGGAAAATCAAACCTCATTGGCTGGTAATCATCGATTGGCTGCTCGACAAGGTACGCCGACAGCACGCTACCTTTGATAGCCTCTGACGTCAACTGCCAGGTACTTACTTTGACAACAAGTAACGACCTCAAAGGTCTAATCCCTGAAATCTTTCCTTTTAAAACGCTGACGTAACAACAATCCGAGGAAACTCCGCTGGGGAAGAAGAGAAACTTAACCAAGCAACTCTGATGAGGGAACACATGATAGGAAGAACGTTATCATCACATATCTCATGCCAAGAATTTGAATATTCAAAAACCATCCTGAACAAGAATTCCAATTACCTGCAGGGAAAAACACCTGAAAACAAAGAGGTAACCAACCCGACTTATGTTTCAAAGTGCATATGTTTGAAAATGCGTAATGCTCCAGACGGAATGGAAACGCTACACGTTTGGGTAGATACTATGCACGATGCAAATGCAAAGAGGCGCGTTCTGGCAAAAAAAATGCTGGAGGAACGAAGCCAAACTTCCGCTGGGGGGAAGAGACAATCCTGCTGAGGATATCTCGACAAATTCGGAGTTACTAACTCTGCAGAGGATGAACAACCTATTGGAGGAAAGACAACCTGCTGGAGAACAGAAAGAGCCATCCTGCGTTGGGATAATCCTTTCAAAACCATGGACAACCTGGTTGTGCCCTTTGAGGACTTCACTGGGGATTAAATGTACACACGACCACCGCTGGGGATGCACATCACTTCCTGACCGCTTTCTAGCTTGCATCCAACTCTTCTGGGGATAAAGATGTGACTTCCATATGTTGGGGAGGAATAAGATCACTTACAGTCTGCTCCTACGTTAAGGGACTCCGGCTGGGGAACACGATCCCTTAGCTGTTTGCTGCGAACGTAACGACCCTGCAAAATATGAGCAACAACAAGACATCCTATACAAAACGAAATATCCAGGTCAATAGCCGTGACAATTGCTCAGTCAATTCAAAGTTTTAATAATTATTGGCCGAGGCCTGCAAGTTTATGCACGTGCAAGTTTATCAAAACATCGGCGTTTTCCACAAACAAAACAGTAAAAGTTAAAACAAGAAACAAATATCAAGTACTGAATAGTATGCATTTATTGATAACAGGCCTGTAAATAGGCAAAGTCTTTACAGTGGATGTAACTCCTGAAAAGAGGAAGCTACAAAAATAAATACAAATATGTACAGAGGTACAAAGAAATTTGTATACATGTCGGCAACATGGCGCAGACAAACACCATGAGCTGATCCTCCTATGACTCGCCTGACTCCGACGCTTTCCTGATACTCCGTCCTCGGAAGATATTGACTTGGATAATCGATCCTCAGGTACTCCCAAACCACCAAGCAATGCATTATCAAACTCGGACCGCAGTCATTTGCTTTTTCAATCCCTAACTTTTGCCTGAATCGCCCTTTGCGGGTTTTCAATTCACTGGGATACCCTTTTTTGCCGAAGTCGCCTTTTCAGGTTTTCGACTTCGCGGGTGTACATATTTTCAATTTTATCCATAATTTTTGCCCGAAGCTTTTCTTTTTTTTTGGTTCGCCGAGATGCCCCATTTTTGCCTGGACTTTCATTTTTTTGTCCAGCGGGTCTATTTAAGCAAAGTATTTTTTAACTGCGTCCGAGTTCACAGGGGATGTAAAATCCTCGCCATCCATGGTGGACAACAATAAGGCTCCTCCGGAGAAGACCTTTCGAACGATGTATGGACCTTCATAGTTGGGGGTCCATTTGCCCCTGTGATCTGATTGTGGTGGGAGAATCTTCTTCAGCACAAGATCGCCCGTCTGAAAGCTTCGAGGGTGCACCTTCTTATCGTAAGCTTTCTTCATCCAGCTCTGGTATAAACGACCATATGCAATAGACGCAAGTCTCTTTTCATCCATCAAACTGAGCTGATTCAGTCTATTCCTTATCCATTCCGCCTCATCAAGTTGGACATCGAGCAATACTCTCAAAGAAGGAATCTCAACTTCCAATGGTAGGACAGCCTCCATACCATACACCAGTGAGAAAGATGTTTCCCCGGTTGATGTGCGTACCGTCGTACGATAACCGTGCAATGCGAAGGGCAACATCTCGTGCCAGTCTTTGTGTGTTACAACCATCTTCTTAACTATCTTCTTGATGTTCTTATTGGCCGCTTCGACAGCGCCATTCATCTTGGGCCGATAGGGAGATTAGTTGTGATGCTCAATCTTGAAATTATGGCACAATTCCTTCATCATCTTGTTATTCACGTTCGAACCATTGTCAGTTATGATTCTTTCAGGAATGTCGTAACGACAGATGATGTCCTTTTTGATAAACCGGGCTACTACTTGCTTGGTAACATTGGCGTAAGACGCGGCTTCAACCCATTTGGTGAAGTAATCGATAGCTACCAAGATGAACCAGTGTCCGTTGGATGCGGTAGGCTCAATTTTGCCAATCATATCAATGCCCCACATGGAGAAAGGCCACGGGGACGCCATAACATTCAAAGGGCTCGGCGGCACATGAATCTTGTCTGTATAAATCTGGCATTTATGGCATTTCTTCGCAAACTTAAAACAGTCTCTTTCCCTCGTGGACCTCTTCCATAAGCAGATTAGCTTCTTTCTCATCCACACATTGCATAGCACCAAATCATGGTTTCTCCTGTACAGAACACCATCTGGATTCAAATAGAAGTTGCCAGCAAATCTTCTTATCGCGACTGGATGCCCCAGTCGGATACTCTTGGTTCTTCAGGAAATTCTGGATATCAAAATACCACGGCTTGCCATCGGAAGCTTCCTCAACGGCGAATATGAAAGCGGGCCTGTCAAGGTGAGAGATAACTATTATGGGAGCATCATTCCAGAAGTTAACTTTGTACATTGAAGACAATGTCGCAAGAGTGTCAGCCATCTGGTTTTCTGCCCGCGGCACATGGTGAAACTCTACTATGTCAAAGAAAGGCAACAACCTCCTTGCATAATTCATGTACGGTATCATATTAGGCTGACGAGTCTCCCATTCTACCTTGATCTGGTTCACGACTAGCGCGGAGTCTCCATACACATCAAGATTTTTAATCCTCAAACCAATAGCCTCCTTGAGACCCATGATACACGCCTCATATTCAGCCTCATTATTGGTAACCGGAAATGTCAATCTGGCAGTGAATGGGATGTGCGTCCCATGGGGAGTCGTGATGATTGCCCCAATTCCACTTCCATATGAATTAACAGCACCGTCAAAAATCTATTGCCATTGGGAACTCCGCGCAGGACCTTCACCGTGCAATGGCTCTTCGCAATCTTTCATCTTTAAGTACATGATATCCTCGTCAGGAAAATCAAACCTCATTGGCTGGTAATCATCGATTGGCTGCTCGACAAGGTACTCCGACAGCACGCTACCTTTGATAGCCTCTTGCGAAACATACTGTATATCGTACTCTGTCAGTACCATTTGCCATCGGGCAATCCTTCCTGAAAGTGTCTGCTTTTCAAAGACATATTTGATCGGATCCATCTTCGAAATCAGCATGGTTGTACGATTCAGCATGTATTGTCTCAGACGTTTGGTAGCCCAAGCAAGTACACAACACGTCTTTTCCAGCATTGAGTAACGGGATTCACAATCTGTGAACTTTTTACTCAAGTAATAGATCGCATGCTCTTTTCGTCCAGTCTCGTCATGTTGACCGAGAACACAACCCATATTGTTCTCAAGAACCGTCAAGTACATGGTCAGTGGTCTTCCGGCTACTAGGGGTATCAATATCGGAGGTTCCTACAAGTATTCTTTTATTCTTTCAAACGCCTTTTGAAAATTTTCATTCCAGACAATCGCCTGATCTTTTTTCAACAGTTTAAACATCGGCTCACACGTGGCTGTGATATGAGATATGAACCGGGCAATATAGTTCAACCTCCCCAAAAAGCCACAAACCTCTTTCTCTGTTTTTGGCGCTGGCATTTCTTGTATGGCTTTTATTTTTGCAAGGTCAACCTCAATTCCTCTTTCACTAACAATGAACCCCAATAGCTTTCCAGATCTCACCCCGAAGGTGCACTTATTAGGATTCAGCCTCAGCCTGAATTTCCTGAGCCTCTCAAACAATTTCAAAAGATTCACCAAATGCTCTTTGTCGCTACCGCGAAAATAAGGTGCCGGCAAAACAAAAGAGTCGCCACCTTTCGTTATTTATCCCTCAGAACGGGAAAGGAAACGATCGAAAAAACTTGACGAAAAAGGTATAAGACAAGGTCGTCACAACCAATGCCTGGGTTCGGGAGTCGGTTACGCAAGGGGAAGGTATTAACACCCCTCACGTCCATCGTACTCAATGGGATCCATGCTTGTTGTGTTTATCTGATGGGTTTATTTAACTATCTACCTATCAAGGCCGGTCTGAAAAAGAAAAGAAAATGACTCGGCAAAGCGTCGCGCTTTATGCCTACGTATTCTCATCAGAGAATGAGAAATCAGAGTCAACGTAGTTCTCCTAACTACGGGTTACGGGGAAGGTGGCTCGCCAATACATCAGTATTGTGCCTACGTACTCTCAACAGGCTTGAGAGATCAGAGCTTACGTAGTTCGGGTTAATATGGCTTACGGGAATTCAGATTCATCTGTTTTTTCGAGTAGGGTTAACAAACAGTTCCAGCAGTTTGACGTACGCAACTCGACCCTTGGAGACTTAGGTGTTACCGTTTGCGGTAGAACTGAGAGTTAACGACACTCTTTTCTTCAGAAAAGCTTCCTTTGAATTATGGGCCCACGGGGAAAAAAGGTTTGAAGTTTGTTTTCTGTGTTTTACGGAAGAACTGTTTTTTAGTTGTCTGTAGTTCGTACAGCACTAGAGACTATAACCTGGGAACGAATGCCACGCATATCGTCCAAAGGACGTATACTAAACATTCTAGACGATTGAGAGGAGGCCGCTCAATTATCATTACCCAAGTAGCTTAAGGTTCGTATCGCGCTTATACTAACTTGCCTTTATTATGTTTTTTACTGCTGTTTGAGATGAGAAGAGAGAACAAGCTCAACTATGGGGAGACTATCAAGTCCTAACAGTTGTCATGCCAAGGATTCATCCTATGGTTGAAGTTTGAAACAAGGAACTCCTAGAAGTTATCATGCATAGGTTTCAACCTAAAGTTTTAATCATCACTTCCTCATCAAAGGAAGTGAGACTCCTAGGGGATCATGTCAACGGTAAACAAAAACAGATAAAGCATCAGCTTAAACAGTAAACAGTAAACGACTATAAAATGCATGCAATGCAAGTGAGGGAGGAAATGTGTGCGGGGCATCAGCCTCCACAAGCTCATCTCAACCTCAAGCCAAGTATGAATAACTGCAATCATAAAGGAAAATAAAATTCCATCAAGCAAATCACAAACCACACAGGCAAGGGAGCAGAGCACTACCGAATACCAGCAAGCAAAGCCACACAGTAAAAATACAAGCAGAGGGAGAAACTCAACCTCTAATGCAATACAAGCAAGGGGAGAAACTCAACCCTTATGATGCTCTTAGGCTTATTCAACTACATGACCTAATCTAAATGCATCACACCAATCAATTCACATCAATACAGTTGCACAGAAAGAAAACAAACAGTCAAGAAATCAAATCAACAGCTTCCACAGCTTCACAGCAAAGCAGTCTTCTGACAGCAGTCTGTAACTGTTCTTCAAGTCTATCATCTTCAAGAGAGTTAAAGGTACTCCATCTTCAAGCTTCAATCTTCAATAGGCTCCACCAAGAATGAAGAGAATCAATAAAATGATTGTTTGATAATGGGAAGCAGACAGTAAACCAAAGGAATCCTGTCTGACACTCAACCAGTCATCAGAGAAAGGCATCCTCAAAAGTTCTACTCATTGTAAATGTCACACATCCCTCCAAAGGAGAGATGACACTTTAACATGAGGACTTTGAATCATAGGATGAGAATGGAATGGGAACAAAACCAACCATTACTTGAAGAAATATCTATTTCTAAAGCTCTCTCTTAAAGCCCTAATTTCCTAAGCTACACAGAGCTAACAAAAAGGAAGGGAAAACTCCAATCCAAGCTCCACCAACCACTTCACACAAGCCTCATCCTGTCCATCATGTCCTCTAATGAGATTCAAAAGCCCACTATGCAAGGAAGCCCAACTTTGAGTCCATTCCAAATCAATCATCAACATTGAAACACCAAATGAACACACAAGTAGAATATTCTATCAAACATACCAAAACACATTCTAAAAATCTGATTATTTTTCTAGGGGAACATGCCTTCACTAATAACTTATAGTTAAAAAATCAGGACCTAATTCATTCTCTAAATCCTCCAACAAAAGCCTAAACCTCAAGGTATCACAAATAAACCCTAAAAGGGAACTTCTAAAGTTCTAGTCCTAAAACAGTACCTAACTTCATCACAAAAATGTGAGAAAAATCTGAGGGGAGCATACATATCTAACCTAATCACAAGCCAAAAATCAAGCATAAACACCATACCAAATGCTCAAACAAAATTCACCAAACAGAAGAGGCAAACAACACAATTTTATTGTCAAATAAAATGTGAAAAATTCAAATAAAATGAAAATAAATGCTAATCATGATTTTTTTTGTTCCTAAAATTTCTAAACTCATTCATGAATCAGGGGAAAAAATCTCAGGATTTATTGACTAATTTTCCTATTTTTAATGGATTAAAATCAAACTAGTATAAAATGCACAAAAATAAAACAAAATTAAAGGGAAGATGAAAGGAGGGTGCAGTCAGCAACTAGAGTTAGTTCATAGCACCTGGGCCTAGCATAATGGGGGTGCGCCTATCAAGGAGGGTGCTAGGCCCATCTGAATATCAATTCAGTTCCAAAGAATAACCAGGGAGGGGGTGTATTGAGTGATCCTATCACGTTGAAAATCCACTATGGGCCTACAGATGGGGGTGAGGATAGCAAGAGATTGCCAAGGCCCATGCGCATGAACTCATTCATGTTCACCTCATAAATTGTAATGAAAGAAAAAAGAATACACGCCAGGATTCGAACCCATGCGTGCTTGGTCCATATAGCGTAGCCAACAAAGCCTGAAATTTTAATAAGCGAAACGCTGCGTTGAAGGGGGAGTACGCGTGGCTCAACGAGGACACTAGGATTACTTGACTGAGTCAAGCTTTCAATGCAAACAGATGGTGAAGATTCCATCTTCAACCTTTTGAACCTGCAACCTGCGCCCGCGAAGCAAGTCGCCGGTGGCTTTTCCGGCCACCCTGGCGTAACCCTAAGTTCCTCTACAGGCCACCAATTGCCACGAGCCCTACATGAAACCTGTCCAGAATTTCACCAAGAATCTAATCCTACCCTTTGTTCACTCTAAAAACGCACGAATCTCAAAATTATAATCTCAACCTAAAATGGTGTCCAACCTAAATTGTCTCTAATCATGCAATTGATCATCCTAAATCCAACTACACATCACCAGGATCCTAACCACCTGTCACGGTGAAATTCGGATACCAAGCTATTGATTAACTTGAATCTTTAATTCATTTGCAACCGGTCTTTGATTTATCCGAGGGAAAGGTTAAAGGAAGGAAAACTTATTTTGCATTGTAAACACAACGCAGGGAGAGATCTAAGGTTCGGGGGTTGGTTAAACTTAGGGAAGGTGCTAGCATCCTAAGTTTCTGTAGTACTCTACATGAACCTCTAGTTTTATGTTTGTTTATTACTATGGTTTATCTGCTTAAGGGTAATGCTAAGGGTTAAAGGTAAAGAGAAGGACCTAAAGGGGTTAGTCCTAAGTATACTCACCAAGACGTCGCATCTTGTGCCTACATATCCTGACGGGAGTGGAATCGGAGTATCTGTAGTTCCCCTAAAGGGTTTGAGGAATTATTGACAGTGAGTCAAAGTTCCAAAGGGAAATACGCGTTCATATGGAAACTCTTTCTTGGAGTGCGAAGACTCCTATCTACGTTAAAAGTTAAATTGAAAAGGATAAAGGCATGTCCACGACGGGACGCCTAAAAGGTGAGTACGGGGACTCAAATCCTAAGGCTAGGATAAACGGAGAATGTCCACGGAGGGATGCCTAAAAGGTGAGTACGGTGACTCGAATCCTAAGGCTAGGGTGAGGGTAAAGGCATTGACACGGGGGTCAAACATGTGAACCTTTCCTTTGGAGGGGAATATCGGTAAAATGGATGAATAATTGAAAATGTTGATAAGTGATGAAATATGCAAATACCGTATGGTAAGGATGAGTAGTAGTTGAATAGAAGTTGAAGTTAAATATTTTGAGAATTCTATGGCTAAGTTAAAAATGTGCTTAGAAATTAATTTGCAAATTAAAAGAGTTTATTTATTTATTAAGAAAAGCAATTATTTAGAAAAATAATAACTTAAGTTCTAAAAAGCTAAAATAAATTAAATTAAACTAAGTATATTTTTTATGGATTTATTTTAAGAAAAGAAATTCTAGTTTTAAGAGAAAGACTAACCTAATTCTATGATCCTAAAGATTAAGATCAAGGGGGAGATTATGCTAATATTATCGTGCAATGAAATACCTTAACGATTACGGTCGATGGCGATCATGAATGATCGACTTACAAGATATGAAAATGGCTTGATTAAATCAAGAATTAGTTTTAAAAAAATTTAAGTATGAACAAGAATAAAATATATACACAATATTAACATCATACATCAAATAACTTAAAATAAATTGAAACGAAAAGTGCACGGATTAAAATCATGATGTAAGTATGCAATTCCAAGTCGCGTATAAGAAGACGTGCAAAGACTATTACAAGAAATTAGATTTAATAATAACGATAGCGATGTTGAATTACTAAAAAATAATACGAATTAAAATAGCAAATTGCTACTGCATTAGCGGTCATCGCAAATCAGATCAAGAAACCGAGATAAAAAAATTAGATAAAATCATAATTTGTGAATCAAAACGCGAATAGGTAAGCGCAAAAAAAATGGATTATTACTTTGCTAAACCATCAGACGCGTATAAGATTGAAACACAACAATAGATCCGCACATAAACCAATAAAATTTACTACTAATTTGCTACACTCAACGTGATCATCGCAATAGTGATCAAAATTGTGCAGATCTGAATTTATAAAAAAACGTAAAGCAAAATAACTTTTAAAACATTTTAAAATAATAATGTTGCTAACGCAAAAAAAAAGTGATCATCGCAACCGGATCCAAGTCGTACGGATCTAAATTTATCGAAATAATAATAATTAGTAATAACAACAATATAATAATAGTAATAATACTAATAATAATAATAATAATGATAATAATAATAATAAACAATAATAATAATAATAATAATAATAATAATAATAATAATAATAATAATAATAAAGCAAAAGGAATTTTAAATGTGTCAAATAACCCAACAATATTGCTAACGCAGAAATGCGCTCATCGCAACCAGATCTAAATCGGACGAAACAAAATTTATCGCAAAGAAAAAGAAATTTTAAGCAAAAACAGTATTGCTCACGCAAAAATGCGATCATCACAATTGGATCCAACTAACACAAATGTCACGCGTCATGCACACAAATGTGCAAACATCGTATCGACATAATTCGATCAAAAAAATAATCTTATATATATATATATATATATATATATATATATATATATATATATATATATATATATATATATATATATATATATATATATATATATATATATATATATATATATATATATATATATATATATATATATATATATATATATATATATATATATATATATATATATATATATATATATTTCGGTAATAGATGAAGAAGAAGAAATCAAACTATATCAATAATAGATGAAGAAAGAGAAATAAGAAGAAGAAATCAAACTATATCAATAATAGAGGAAGAAGGAGAAATAACTGTAAATGGCACTCCTCTTAGGTTTTTTTCGGTCTCCTTTTCAACAACTACAACATAATATATATAGGGGTCAAATTAGGGTTAACTATCAATTGTCAATAATATCCCTAAAGCCCATTTTAAAGCCCAAATTAAATAATTAGTTAAAACTAAATAAAATTTAAATAATTTAAAGTAATTAAAATAAACTTAAAGTTCTATTTATTTATACTAAACATTTAAAAAGAACAACCTATTTTCTAATATTTTATTTTTATGACTTTTTGGATATTTTTATGAATAATTTAGAAAAAAGTGAAAACATAATATTTTAAAAAATGATTTAATTAAAACACGAAAATAATAATTAAATAATAATAAAAAACTATTTTTGTTATTTTTTAATGAAAAATAGAAAAAAAATTAGAGTAAAATAATAAAAAACAAAAAGTGACAAAGGTGAGATTCGAACTCTCAACCTCTCACACTCACAACTCCTTACACACGGTTTCTTGCCAATTGTGCTATTTTATTCATTCGAAATAAAGTGGCACTAGAAATCATGTAAAGGTAGGACAACTTTGGGGTATTACTTGAACAATAGTGGTTTCAATAGCAAGGAGGTGGGATCTTAAGGTCAAAAATTAGGGTGCAACAGATGCCCCTATTTAAGTTACTCCTATTCGGAGATATGGAGATTGAAATCTTCTTCTCGACGAGATAGGAGGGACTTAAATACAATCATTGCACGACTTTTTGGCCCTAAGAAGCCACCGAATGCAAATGATATGCAATGATATGAAAATGCAAGACAGACGGGCCTGTGAGGAAACGATGTCACAGGAGAAAACCAGACACAACACACGGGAAGAACAGGCTCAACAAAGCGAGACTCCACGGGGAAAGATTGACAATCACAAAGTGTCTAAAAATATGTTGTGGAGCATTTGGCGAGAGAACCACTTGAAGAACTTGTTGCACAGGTCAAATGCAATTATCAGCCGGAAAAGTCTATTGTCGAGACTTGTAAATTTAATTGAGAATACTTTTGCCAAAGTATGTACTATTAAAATTTGTAAGGAATCTACTGCCGAGATTCTATGTTGAAATTTGCTGGAGAGATACTTTCGTCGAAGTCTTCTGGAAATCTACTGCCGAGATTAGCCAGGAAATAAAATAGAGATACCTACTGCCGAGGTCTTCTGGGAATCTACTGCCGAGATTAGCCAGGAAAAAAAAGATGTCTTCAAATAAACCTCCCCACGCCTCATGGTCTGGATGCCATAAACGGGTCACAGTTCTGAAAATAACCTCCCTACGCCTCATGGTCTGGATGCCATGAACGGGTCTCGGTTCTGGAAATAACCTCCTCACGCCTCATGGTCTGGATGCCATGAACAAGTCTCAGTTCTGCAAGTAACCTCCCCACGCCTCATGGTCTAGATGTAGAACCTCCCCGAGCGTCATGGTAAGGGTACCATGAGCTGGTCTCAGTCTCTTGATGTAGAACCTCCCCGAGCGTCATGGTATGGGTACCATGAGCTGGTCTCAGTCTCTTGATGTAGAACCTCCCCGAGCGTCATGGTATGGGTACCATGAGCTGGTCTCAGTCTCTTGATGTAGAACCTCCCCGAGCGTCATGGTATGGGTACCATGAGCTGGTCTCAGTCTCTTGATGTAGAACCTCCCCGAGCGTCATAGTCTGGATGCTATGAGCTGGTCTCAGTCTCTTCCTGAAATGACAAAAACTCGGGAGAGCATCTTCATAGGGGGTTGTAAATTTTTGTAGATTGTAGATGTTATTGTAAACTGTAGATGTCGTTGTCAATTGTAGATGTCAATGTAGACTGTAGATGTCACTATAGATTGTAGAATTTTGTAGGTTGTAGAACTTCAGCTGTAAGCCATAATGTACTGGAGTTTGTAAAGTTTTATCGGGGACCTTCGGAAGAGATGTCGTTTGATAGGGTCAGACTTGTGTAATGAACTCACTAGGGGAACATATTCCTGTGGAGTGTCCTTGTTGTAGTTGTAAAATATTCTGTGAATTCTCAAATAAAGAAAAGTGTCTTGTAATGTCTTTGGTGAACTTCTTTGATGGATTTATGAAGCGATGCCATTTGACTAGTTGATAATCTCAGTAAACCCACTGGGGATGGAAAAACTGTCTAGTAGAGACTGCCATTTGTCATCTTTAATAGAAAACCTGATCGAACAAGTTGCTCAAATAAAGAGGTTACCACTTACTGTTTGGGTATAAATTTCTGAGAAGATCTTGTAACAATGTTAGAGAAGCATCTCGTCTTCAAGGATGACCTTCATAAAGACCCTTTTCAGAGCAAAGTGCAAAAATAAATGCACATTTAATCCATATTCAAAAGTTTGAGATATCCACAATGTGATGGCCACGGACCGAAGTTCAATTCAGGAAATAACTGAAGAGAAACTATCAAGCAAGAATCGTCCATTGAAGTATGAACTCAAATGGGATTTAACTAAAGTAACCGTCTTCCACGAGGATCGAACTCCGTGGGGAAATAGAAATATTGTACTTTTCCTGCCTAGAGCTGACAACTCTACTTGGAAGGAGAAGACACAACCCAGTCCTTAGGGATAAACGCGACCAAAGTGACAAAACAACAGACATAAAGATGCAAAATGCATATGCCATGCTATATATTTATATGCTATGCGTATGCTATATGCCGACGTTGACACAACAAATGGAAAGAGGAAACCAGAGATGAAATAAACATCTCAGAACAAACATACGACCAATCCTTAAAGATAGAAGCACTGGTGGGGGATAGATGGAGAACCAAATACAGGATCACAATCCTGCTTTAGGGCTTCAAAATTTCTCTGGAAAATAGAGAACATTCCACTTGGGGGATACAACATCTTGATCTTGAAGGATTTGTCAAGATGAATCTCAATTTAGAAGAAACTTCACGGACAAATATCCTACTTCCCTGGAGGGATTCTCGTCGGAGTTGTAGATGAAAATACTCGAATCGAGGTCTCATAGGGGATAAAAATAAATATCCACTTCAAAGGGGAAACCTGGGTAACAAAGCCGCTTGAATATATCAAAGTCGAAACTTTATGGGGATGAAATAAACATCCACCTTGCTGTGGAAAACTGGCGTTGTGAAGGATCCACTGAGGAGGGAAATAACGTTCACTTCATTCGGGAAGGTGAAGTTGAGCGAATCATTGGAGAAACAAACAGGTCACCCACTGGAGGTTTCTTGCATTGATCATCACTGCTTAAAATAGAGATCCATCGGAGGAATAATGGCCATTTGAAGTAAAATTCACCAGGGACATGAAGAATGTTGTGAAAACCAAGTAGTTTTGTAATAGTCGCCATTTTGGACAATAGGTGTTGTGAGTGGATGACGTGCTCTTCATCTCTCAAATTCCCCAGAGTACATGCTTTATGAGAAAAAAAAGTCGTTCCAAGAGGATTTTACAGAGAACAGGGAGTTCAATTGCCCCACTATTTTCAAACTCTTGGAGAGATTGTCGAATCTCGACGTAACTGGCCCGGATTGACGGTGTTATGTATAACTGAGTCTTCAAAGAAAGTTAGACTCGCATTAGTGGGCAACCGAGAAACAACTTTCCCCTGTTCGGCATGATCTTCAAGTTTCATCATCGATGTCTATATGTAAACTTTCTAAGATATCAGGCAAAATCAACACACATGAAACGTTAATCCTGAAACCATTAATGCAACATATATGTTTATCTTGAAGTTTTTTCATTTTTTATTGAAAAAGATATCACAATAACTTGTGACCGAATCACTAGTTAGGATACAAATTTAATTTATAAAGCCAACATCGAATTGAGCATAGCTCATAGGAGTCAGGAAACGTCATCTTATCGAGTATGCTTTCAAAATAAACCCTACTTCAATTAGGTCTTTTAAAGGTTGTATCGTGACTTGGTTCACGGTTTTAAGAAACAAATGATAAAGGCTCAAAGTTTATTTGTACCCATTCCTTCTTCGTGATGTTCTCCAGTCCTACATTCAGCTAAACTTGATACGAGCACTCATTTCTCAAGAGGATTTTGATATGGTCGAGAACTTAATCGAGGCTTTGGACATGGCAGTCACTCACCTATTTTCTTTTGGTGTTTGATCACACGACTTTGTTCTTTACTAAGGATATTTCTTTGTGATTTTTTTTCGCATTTTTCGTATTCCCTAACTTTTGCCTGGACGAAGTCTTTTGAATTTGACTTTGAAGTCCAGCGGGATGTCTCTATTTTGCTTAAGTCTCCTTCACAGGTTTTGACTCAGTAAACTTTTCTTTTCATTTATTTTTCATCATTTTGAACAGGTCGTGTGATCCTAAGTCATTTTAATCTTTTTGAAAGGATTGTGACTACCCCACTCTTTGGATAGTTGAGGGATATTCGTTTGTATCTTTTGACTTCTAGCCTCCTAATATGTTAGGGATGGATTCTCGAAGGTTCACTCCTCCTTCTTGAGAGTTTGGGCGCTCGATCAGCTTAACTGAAAAACTACCCTGCCCCAGGTTAAAATTGAGGGTTTTTTTTTATTTAGAAAATAAAACTCCTACTTCAAGGCTCAAAGGGGTTAAAGAGAGATTATCTTCCTTATATCTCCAGTGTTTAGGATTTGAAACAATGCCTTACATCATCAGCAAGGTTTTACTCAAAAGCATACAACGAAAAATCTTTGTGTTTTTATTCGTCATCCTCCTCCCAATTGCCTGTTAAAGCAAGAGATTGGATAAAGTTGGCATTATAATTTATGAAAAATAATTTTATGAGTGAAACAAATGGATTTCTTCAAGACAAACATGTTTAATGCATTATCGTTCAAGAAAACAAGTTCCTACATGCCAATTATGCTTTTATAATCAAAGAAATAAATACATATAAGCAAACAAAATTAACTGCCTGACCAGCCCTTCTAAAGGATTTTATCAACACAACAATGTCTCATTCAAGGTCGAGCTTTCTCTTTTGAAGGTCAACAATTTGTCGTTGATCATCTCTTGAACTTTTCTTGGAGAACTTTTCATTCTTCAATCGAATGCCCCACTATTCCATCATGAAATTCATAGCTGGTGTTTGAGTCGATCCTCTTAATATGGATAATCTGAGGGTGTGGTATATACCGTGGAAACTGGGAATCTCTTTCATCAACTTGAACAAACAGGTTATCTTTCACAGGTTGAGATTGGTAAGATCATCATCTTGAATTTGGTCATGGGATCCATATCCTTTGTTCTTTTTACTATCTTTCAATGATTGCTTCGAGTTTGGTCAGACGATCAAGATGTCACTGACAAGACAAAGACAGAAGACCAGATGAGCCACAACAGAGAAGAGACACATGGACATGCAAATGATAAATGAAGGATGCAAAATGCAGAATGCAAGATGTAGATGAAAGGTTTCATGGAATTCGTGTATTTACAAACATCACAGAGTAACAAAGAAAATTCATTTATTATTTTTTGATATCGGATTATGTAGAAACATTCTTACAAGAGTCCTAACATAAAAGCTAATAAAGTCCTAAGGAAGTCCTTCATCGTGCTTGTTGATTTGTTCTTCCACTTGGATCTTCAATGATAATGAGAGCCTTTTGAACTTCTAATGATCCTCCATGATACGGAAAGCCTCTTGTATTTGTCTTTTGAGTTTTCTTCAATCTGAGCTCCTACTTCCTTAGGTCATCCAAGTTAAGACTCTTAAAAGAATATTTCAAAATATTTTCTTTTGTAATCCCTATTGGTTTCTGTAATGTTTATAAATAAACTAAAAACCCCATGAAAACAATGCAATATGATGCTCTATGGATGCAACAAACACAAGTAAGCACATAAGGACACACAAAGATAAACAAACAAAAGGGAGACCCTAGGCATGCAATGAGCATGGAGCAAGGGTGTACCCATTCCCAAAGGACATGGACTAAAGGTTGATTGTACCTGCAGAACAAGGTTCTAATAAGGTTCCCAAAGTCATTAGTCCATCTTTCAGATATTTTCAACTTCTCAAGTACTCGGTGGTTAATAATATTCTCAAGAGAACTTCTTTTGAGTGTAGCATCGCGTAGCACTATTTCGGGGGGTACCCCCTCATAGTCCCGCACTACATCCTAATAAAGGCCAAAGTGGGGTTAAGGTAACTATGGTCCTCAATATCATAGGCTCCAACATCGAATATAGTGCATGTTTTCACGATTAAGAACTCGTTCAACAATACAACCTTCGAGAGGGCCTCAATTGAGCGTGATTTTCAAGTCAGCTTGGTCGGGATTCCACTCCCTATAAGCCTCTTTGAACATATCACTATCCTATCTTAAGTTCACTCAAGTTCGGGTGTAGGACTTTGTCTCACCACTCAAGGATAACAGCCCAAAAGCAACAATTAAACAATTATACAAATAACAAATATAAAGCAATAAACAAGTGAAAACAAGATAGGGAAACCCACTGAGGTATCCCCAGTGAAGTCGCCATTTCTGTCACGGTGAAATTCAGATACCAAGCTATTGATTAACTTGAATCTTTAATTCATTTGCAACCGGTCTTTGATTTATCCGAGGGAAAGGTTAAAGGAAGGAAAACTTATTTTGCATTGTAAATACAACGCAGGGAGAGATCTAAGGTTCGGGGGTTGGTTAAACTTAGGGAAGGTGCTAGCATCCTAAGTTTCTGTAGTATTCTACAAGAACCTCTAGTTTTATGTTTGTTTATTGCTATGGTTTATCTGCTTAAGGGTAATGCTAAGGGTTAAAGGTAAAGAGAAGGACCTAAAGGGGTTAGTCCTAAGTATACTCGCCAAGACGTCGCATCTTGTGCCTACATATCCTGACGGGAGTGGAATCAGAGTATCTGTAATTCCCCTAAAGGGTTTGAGGAATTATTGACTGTGAGTCAAAGTTCCAAAGGGAAATAAGCGTTCATATGGAAACACTTACTTGGAGTGCGAAGACTCCTATCTACGTTAAAAGTTAAATTGAAAAGGATAAAGGTATGTCCATGACAGGATGCCTAAAAGGTGAGTACGGGGACTCAAATCCTAAGGCTAGGATAAACGGAGAATGTCCACGGAGGGATGCCTAAAAGGTGAGTACGGTGACTCGAATCCTAAGGCTAGGGTGAGGGTAAAGGCATTGACACGGGGGTCAAACATGTGAACCTTTCCTTTGGAGGGGAATATCGGTAAAATGGATGAATAATTGAAAATGTTGATAAGTGATGAAATATGCAAATACCGTATGGTAAGGATGAGTAGTAGTTGAATAGAAGTTGAAGTTAAATATTTTGAGAATTCTATGGCTAAGTTAAAAATGTGCTTAGAAATTAATTTGCAAATTAAAAGAGTTTATTTATTTATTAAGAAAAGCAATTATTTAGAAAAACAATAACTTAAGTTCTAAAAAGCTAAAATAAATTAAATTAAACTAAGTATATTTTTTATGGATTTTTTTTAAGAAAAGAAATTCTAGTTTTAAGAGAAAGACTAACCTAATTCTATGATCCTAAAGATTAAGATCAAGGGGGAGATTATGCTAATATTATCGTGCAATGAAATACCTTAACGATTACGGTCGATGGCGATCATGAATGATCGACTTACAAGATATGAAAATGGCTTGATTAAATCAAGAATTAGTTTTAAAAGAATTTAAGTATGAACAAGAATAAAATATATACACAATATTAACATCATACATCAAATAACTTAAAATAAGTTGAAACGAAAAGTGCACGGATTAAAATCATGACGTAAGTATGCAATTCCAAGTCGCGTATAAGAAGACGTGCAAAGACTATTACAAGAAATTAGATTTAATAATAACGATAGCGATGTTGAATTGCTAAAAAATAATACGA
This sequence comes from Lathyrus sativus, assembly GCA_963859935.3. Taxonomy (NCBI): domain Eukaryota; kingdom Viridiplantae; phylum Streptophyta; class Magnoliopsida; order Fabales; family Fabaceae; genus Lathyrus; species Lathyrus sativus. The sequence continues at coordinate 352,437,102 of OZ012737.1, forward strand.
ATTAAAATAGCAAATTGCTACCGCATTAGCGGTCATCGCAAATCAGATCAAGAAACCGAGATAAAAAAATTAGATAAAATCATAATTTGTGAATCAAAACGCGAATAGGTAAGCGCAAAAAAAATGGATTATTACTTTGCTAAACCATCAGACGCGTATAAGATTGAAACACAACAATAGATCCGCACATAAACCAATAAAATTTACTACTAATTTGCTACACTCAACGTGATCATCGCAATAGTGATCAAAATTGTGCAGATCTGAATTTATAAAAAAAACGTAAAGCAAAATAAATTTTAAAACATTTTAAAATAATAATGTTGCTAACGCAAAAAAAATGCGATCATCGCAACCGGATCCAAGTCGTACGGATCTAAATTTATCGAAATAATAATAATTAGTAATAACAACAATAATAATAATAGTAATAATACTAATAATAATAATAATAATAATAATAATAATAATGTTAATAATAATAATAATAAACAATAATAATAATAATAAAAATAATAATAATAATAATAATAATAATAATAATAATAATAATAATAATAATAATAATAATAATAATAATAATAATAATAATAATAATAAAGCAAAAGGAATTTTAAATGTGCCAAATAACCCAACAATATTGCTAACGCAGAAATGCGCTCATCGCAACCAGATCTAAATCGGACGAAACAAAATTTATCGCAAAGAAAAAGAAATTTTAAGCAAAAACAGTATTGCTCACGCAAAAATGCGATCATCGCAACCGGATCGAACTAACACAAATGTCACGCGTCATGCACACAAATGTGCAAACATCGTATCGACATAATTCGATCAAAAAATAATCTTATATATATACATACATAGATATATATATATATATATATATATATATATATATATATATATATATATATATATATATATATATATATATATATATATATATATATATATATATATATATATATATATATATATATATATATATATATATATATATATATATATATATATATATATATATATATATATATATATATATATATATATATATATATATATTTCGGTAATAGATGAAGAAGAAGAAATCAAACTATATCAATAATAGATGAAGAAAGAGAAATAAGAAGAAGAAATCAAACTATATCAATAATAGAGGAAGAAGGAGAAATAATTGTAAATGGAACTCCTCTTAGGTTTTTTTCGGTCTCCTTTTCAACAACTACAACATAATATATATAGGGGTCAAATTAGGGTTAACTATCAATTGTCAATAATATCCCTAAAGCCCATTTTAAAGCCCAAATTAAATAATTAGTTAAAACTAAATAAAATTTAAATAATTTAAAGTAATTAAAATAAACTTAAAGCTCTATTTATTTATACTAAACATTTAAAAAGAACAACCTATTTTCTAATATTTTATTTTTATGACTTTTTGGATATTTTTATGAATAATTTATATAAAAGTGAAAAAAATAATATTTTAAAAAATGATTTAATTAAAACACGAAAATAATAATTAAATAATAATAAAAGAACTATTTTTGTTATTTTTTAATGAAAAATAGAAAAAAAATTAGAGTAAAAATAATAAAAAACAAAAAGTGACAAAGGTGAGATTCGAACTCTCAACCTCTCACACTCACAACTCCTTACACATGGTCTCTTGCCAATTGTGCTATTTTATTCATTCGAAATAAAGTGGCACTAGAAATCATGTAAAGGTAGGACAAATTTGGGGTATTACTTGAACAATAGTGGTTTCAATAGCAAGGAGGTGGGATCTTAAGGTCAAAAATTAGGGTGCAACACCACCTATGAATTTCTATCTAACACTGCCTAAATTAAGCACAAAAGTGAAATGTACCAACCTGTGTTCAAGCTTGTAACAGAAGCAATTCTTGCACTCTTCAGCCTCCAAGAAAGTGCAGATTCACTCCAAGATGCTTGATCAAGGTGATGAAATCCTCAATTGATCTTGATTCGCTCTTGAACTCCAAAACAAAATTTCAACTTCAAGCTTCTTCCTCCACTTCTCTCCAATGGATTATCCACGAAAATGATCACTAGAAGCTTCCAATTCTGTTCTAAATCCTATTTATGATCAGTTTCAATGGGTTGGAGGCCCAAACCAAGCCCATTCATGAGTTTTGGATTTTCACCTTCCTTCAAAATTTTCAATGTGGATATGTGCTTTCAAGCTTTGTTCATACTCCAAATTCATTCAACATGATTCACTTAAGCCTTATGGAGTGTAATGAAGTGGTTTCCTTCCTTTGATTTCAACCTATGGAATATGTGGGATATGTTTCTTATTTGTGAAGCAACCTTCCAAATGGACATGTTATGGACTTCAAACCAAAAATTTAATAATGCCAATCTCTCTAAAACATTAATTCCATTCAAATTGACTACAAATTTGACTTGAAAACATGTTATTCTCAATTGTTTTGAATTTTTTCATCTTAATTCATTGAAATGGCTTTTTCATGAACTTTCTTCCACCAATGCTTGATGTAATCCATATCAATGGACTCTTGATACTTAGACAAGCTAAAAACATCATTTTGAACAACTTTCATGTTGAAAAAAAATCCATTTGAAGCTTTCAAGATGGTGAAATTGACTCATGGCTCAAAATGACCTGTAATGCCCAAATACCCAAAATACTCTTGACTTGTCAAAGCCATAACTTGAGTTCTACAAATCCAATCATGGACTTCTAGCACTCCATGGAAAGCTAAGAGGATAAGGAACAACATTCATGTTGACTAAAAGTTCATAAGAATCATCCTTCTAGGGTAAAAGTGTCATGCAAGTTGGGTAACTTTCAAGCTCCAAATTCACATGCCTCAGAGGACTTGTAACTTGTCTGGCTCATAACTTGAATTCTATAAACCCTATCAAGGACTTATTGTACTCAAATTAAAGCTAAGATCATGCTCTACAACAATCATGTTGGGGTCAAGATGAGATGAAGATCCTATCTTGAGTTAAATGGCTTGGAAGTCAGGTGTCAAGCTAGGGGATTTCACACTGTCAAGTCTTAGAAACCCTAGCCTGAAACTTCTCAAACTCTTCAATCATGATGAGTTAACCTTGGAATCATCCTTATAACATCTCAATGTATCAATCCATGATCACATGGCTCTTGAATTAAGTCTCAACTTCCTTCAAATCATCAGTTGACTTAGGGTTGACCCAGTCAAACCCTAGCTGCAACACTCATGGCTGAGTCTTCTTAATCTTACACAATGACCTTTCTAGGCCTCAAAGTGATCTTCAACACTTCTCATGAGCTCTCTCAAGACCTCAAGTCTATCTCCATGACCTTAGAATCATCTGATGTCTTCCCACAACTCTCAAGTTAGGAGACACACATACTTGGTTTCAATCACTCTCTCTAAGGATCTTTTAACTTCTCTAACAAGGATATCAACCCTTAAACCCTTGAATAACCTTCTTTAACTAGCTTCAAAGCCTTGTGTAGCTCTTGACTAGCAATCATACCTCTTGATCTCCTGCATACATGTCAATGAAATGCAAATGATAATGCTAATGTGAATGAAATGAAACATGAGCTAGGTAAAGAAATGTTGGGCAAATTTTGGGGTGCAACAACTGCCCCTATTCAAACGGCTTGGACCTGACTGGGTGAGAAGCGAACGACTCTCAAACAATCAAGGTAAAAGACGGTTGAATACCAACAAACCCGAAAATTTTCCAACTACACAAGTACACGGTACTCTGATGGAGACAAATCTCTTCGGAAACCGAAATAATAGTTGCACGGCAACTAGCTGGAGAAATACTGATCTGAACCTCCGTCAGGATGATTCTCTGATTCATCTGATATCGTTGCGTCCTTGAATCATCAAGGGATCACTGGTTACATGGTAACTGGCGATTTGCCAACCGCGCAGGTAAGCGATACTCTGATTGGTATGAACATCTTCAGAACTGAGCATGACAGTTGCCCGACAACTTTGCTGGGGAATTGGTCACACGGTAACTGGTGAAGGGTCTAATCTCCGTCAGGATAATTATTTGATTTTGCTATAGATCTTCGTCCTCAAGTCATCAAGGGGTCACCGGTTACACGGTAACTGGTAATGGATGGTTGATCATGCCGTCAGGCATTCTGCGTCATAGCAGAAGAATTCCTTGTCGTCACCTATGGACTCATCGTGTCGCTGGGCACGTCGACAACATCTTTGTCGGACTTCATCAGTAAGTCAATAAGGGATCACCGGTTATTCGACAGCTGGTGAATGATGGCTGATTCTGCCATCAGGCATTCTGCGCCACTGTAGAAAAATTCTTTATCGTCACCTATGGACTCATCGTGTCGCTAGGCACGTCGACAACATCTTTGTCGAACTTCATCAGTAAGTCAATAAGGGATCACCGGTCATTCGGTAACTGGTGATACATAGCTGATATTGTCGTCAGGCGTTCTGCGACACTGCGGCAGAAGGATTCCTCGGGACTCATCAGGTCATTAGGAACTTTTAACAATCAAGTTAATTATGCCGTCGGGCATTCAAAGAACATTTTCGGGCGTCAGCCGGACTTCGTCAGTAAGTCGGGAATGGAATCCTCGGTCAATCATGAACCCAATAGGGATATCAAAACTTCTGCCATCAGGCACTCCATATCAGCTGAGAGAACTGCTTCGACATCACAGTTGGACTTCGTCAATAAGTCTTCAAATGGAATCCTTAATCAATCACAGACCAATAAGGATATATATTCTTTTGCCGTCAGACACTCCACGTCAGCTAGGAAAACTGCTTCGACATCGCAGCTGGACTTCATTAGTAAGTCTGGGGTTTTGGCACTGCTGCCGGACTTCAATCATCAAGTCTTCAAGGGAAGTTTCAACTTCTTTGTTTAGAAACCTGCTGGGGATGACACATCTCCGCTGGGGATTCTGGAGAACTATCAAATAACTCTACTTCGGGGATCCAGAAATCATTCTGGATGAATGATCTCTCTGCCGAGGACTTCAAGAATCATCTTCGACAAATAACTCCGCTAGGGACTTCAAGAATCACCTTGAACCAATAACTCTGCTGGAGATTTCAGGAATCATCCTGCGTAAACACTCTGCCGGGGATTTTAGGAATCATCCTGAGCAGACACTCTGCCGGGGACTCTAAGCATCAACTTGAGCAACCAACTTTGGCGACTACATTGAGGATTTTAAGAATCATCTTAAGCCATCAACTTCGCTGGGGAATTCAAGAATCATCTTGAGCAAACCATTCTGCGGAGGAACACCTGCAAAACTAGAACGGTAACGACCTAGCTCATGTTTCATATGCATGTGTTTGACAATGGTGCAATGCTCCACATGGTGGAAATGCTACGCGTTTTTAGGGTAAATGTTATGCAATCATGCAAAATGCTATGAACCCATCAGCAAAATAAATGCTGAAGGGAGAATCCTCCTGTCAAGGAGAAAGAACCACTCTGGTAGGGAGGAGGAATCATCCTGCCGAGGAGAAGAAGTCACACCAATCTCAATTGGATTCTGCCTGGCGAAACGAACTTCAGTCGACTGCTGCAGGGGAACATAGTTCTACAAGAACTCGGACTCGCTCAACCGAGTATACGAACCACAACTGCTGAGGAAAACGATGTCAATCGCAGAAATAAACTACGAGGCCTTCGCGGCAAAACTTTCCTAGAGATAACGACTCCGATGGGGAAAAACAGCATCAGCTATCCAGTACTCTCTACTGGGGAAAACCAATCATGGCTTGAACGACTTCCAAGAACTCGGCTCCCTTGGGGATTTGCCAACTCGGCTGGGGAAGAAGGAATCATCCTGCCTGCTGGGGAGAATACAACTCTGTGGGGAATTTCAATTCCGCTGGAGACTTTAGTCTTGAACTATTGAAAGCCGCATTCTTGCGAATAGTCTTCTACGAGAAAACTGCACATTGACTCGGTGCTGGGGAACGAATCTACACTTCGGCGTATGACTCAGCTGGGGAGATGATGATCCTGCCTCAGGATGCATTTGGTTGGGGAGAGAATCTACTCTGCTTGGGGATACATATCAATGCTCACGGTCTCATGTTCAGACTCCGTGGGGAGACGCTGCTGGACTCGCTGGGGGAGAAGGAATCATCTTGCTTGGGAGACATACGGCGTACCGCCTGGAGTAGGTCATACCTATAACAACACAAACAAACAGACAAGATACCCTTCTCAAAGGGACCTATCAAGGTTATCATCCTGTGACAATGTTCAAGTAATTCAATGTTTCAACAATTAGTGGCCTAGGCCAGTTAGTTTATGTATGCGGATTTTATCAAAAACATCGGCGTTCTTTTTCGCAAACAAAACAGATAAATGCTAAACAAGCAAACAAAATTGCTGAATAGTATATATTTTATTGATACGAACCCCTGAATGGGCAAAAATGTTTTACAACAGATGCAAGCTCCTAGAATGAGGAAGTTGCGCAAGCATAAAAACATAAATATACATCAGTATATACACAAATGTCAGCAATATGGCGTAGACGAACACCATGAGTTGATCCCTCTATGACCCACTCGACTTTGATACTTCTCCGACGCTTCAGCTTCAGAAGAGATTGATTCAGATAAACGGCCCTCAGGTCTTCCAAACCACTAAACAATGAAAGTCCATACGCGGAACGCAGTCATTTGCTTTTTCAAATCCCTAACTTTTGCCTGAATCGCCCTTTCGGGTTTTCGATTCACCGGGATACCCTTTTTTGCCAAAGTCGCCTTCCAGGTTTTCGACTTTGCAGGTGTACATTTTTCCATTTATATACCTAATTTTTTCCCGAACCTTTTTCCTTTTTTATGGTTCGCCAGGATGCCCCATTTTTGCCTGGATATTCTTTTTCTTTCCAGCGGGTCATTTTTTAAGCAAAGTATTTTTTAACTGCGTCCGTGTTCACCGGGGATGCAAAATCTTCGCCATCCATTGTGGATAACAACAAGGCTCCTCCTGAGAAGACCTTGTTGACGATGTATGGACCTTCGTAATTGGGAGTCCACTTGCCCCCGTGATCGGAGTGTGGAGGAAGAATCTTCTTCAGGACGAGATCACCCGTCTGAAAGCTTCTAGGATGCACCTTCTTATCATAAGCTTTCTTCATTCGGCTCTGGTACAGACGACCATATGCAATCGATGCTAACCTCTTCTCGTCCATCAGGCTGAGTTGGTTTAGTCGGTTCTTAATCCATTTTGCCTCATCGAGTTTCATGTCAACCAAAACTCACAAAGAAGGAATCTCAACTTCTAACGGTAGGACAACCTCCATACCGTACACCAGTGAGAAAGGAGTTTCCCCGGTTGATGTACGTACTGTCGTATGATAACCGTGCAATGCAAATGGCAGCATCTCGTGCCAATCCTTATAGGTCACAACCATCTTCTGTACAATCTTCTTAATGTTTTTATTGGCCGCTTCAACGACGCCATTCATCTTCGGTCGATAAGGAGATGAGTTGTGGTGTTCAATCTTGAAGCTCTGGCACAGCTCCTTCATCATCTTGTTATTCAGATTCGAACTATTATCAGTAATGATCCGCTCAGGAATTCCGTATCGACAGATGATGTCCCTCTTTATGAATTTAGCCATCACCTGCTTGGTCACGTTAGCATACGAGGCTGCCTTCACCCACTTGGTGAAGTAGTCGATGGCTACTAAAATGAAGCGATGACCGTTAGATGCAGTGGGCTCGATCTTGCCTATCATGTCGATGCCCCACATGGGGAACGGCCACGGGGAGGACATGACATTCAATGGGCACGGCGGAACATGAATTTTATCAGCATAAATCTGGCATTTATGACATCTCTTCGCGAATTTGAAGCAATCCGACTCCATCGTCAGCCAGTAATATCCTGCTCTCAGGATCTTTCTTGTCATAGCATGCCCGCCGGCGTGCGTACCAAATGTGCCTTCATGGACTTCTTCCATGAGCATACTCGCTTCTTTCTCATCTACACATCTGAGTAGCACGAGATCATGGTTTCTTTTATACAGAACTCCGTCAGGATTGAGATAGAAATTTCCAGACAGCCTCCTCAGAGTCTTCTTATCCTGGGTTGACGCTCCCGCAGGATACTCCTTAGTCATAAGGAAGGTATGGATGTCATGGAACCATGGCTTGCCATAAAAGGCTTCCTCGATCGCAAAGACGAATGCAGGTCTATCAAGACGAGAAAGGACAATTCTTGGAGCTTCATTCCAAAAATTGACTTTATACATCGAAGCCAACGTGGCTAAGGCATCGGCCATCTGATTTTCAGCTCTGGGCACATGATGGAGTTCCACTCGATCAAAGAATGGAAGCAGCCTTCTGGCATAGTTCATGTACGGCACCAAATTCGATTGACGAGTCTCCCACTCCCTTTTAATCTGGTTAATCACAAGTGCCGAGTCACCATATACATCTAGGTTCTTGATTCTCAAATCAACTACTTCTTCTAGACCCATGATGCATGCTTCGTACTCTGCTTCATTATTGGTGACCGGAAACGTCAGTCTAGCAGTGAATGGGATGTGGGACCCATGGGGAGTCGTGATGATTGCCCCAATGCCACTTCCGTAAGAATTAACTGCCCCGTCAAATATCAATTTCCATTGGGATTTCCTGTCTGGACCTTCATCGGGCAACGGTTCATCACAATCCTTTACCTTGAGAAACATGATATCCTCATCAGGGAATTCAAATTTCATCGGCTGATAATCTTCGATCGGTTGTTCGGCAAGGTATTCAGACAATACGCTTCCCTTGATGGCCTTCTGCGAAACATACTGAATATCATATTCTGTCAACACCATTTGCCATCTGGCAATCCTGCCCGAAAGCGCTTGTTTCTCGAAGACGTACTTGATCGGATCCATCTTCGAAATTAGCATAGTTGTGTGGTTGAGCATGTACTGTCGTAAATGTTTGGCAGCCCACGCGAGTGCACAACACGTTTTCTCCAGCATCGAGTAACGGGGTTCACAATCTGTGAACTTTTTACTCAAATAATAAATGGCATGCTCCTTTCTTCCCGTCTCGTCGTGCTGACCGAGAACACACCCCATACTATTCTCAAGAACTGTCAAGTACATGATTAAGGGTCTTCCGGCCACTGGGGGTATCAAGATCGGAGGTTCCTATAGATACTGTTTTATCTTATCAAATGCCTTCTGGCAATCCTCGTTCCTGATAATCGCCTGATCTTTTTTCAATAGTTTGAACATTGGTTCACACATGGCCGTAAGCTGAGAGATAAACCTTGTAATGTAGTTTATTCTGCCCAGGAAACTACGAACTTCTTTTTCGGGTTTTGGCGCTGGCATTTCTTGTATTGCTTTTATCTTCGCAGGATCAACCTCAATGCCTCTTTCACTCACGATAAACCCCAGTAGTTTTCCCGACTGTACTCCGAAAGTACACTTGTTAGGATTCAGCCTCAACCTGAATTTCCTAAGCCTTTCAAAAAGCTTCAGCAAATTGACCAGATGCCCCTCCTCCGTTTGGGACTTTGCAATCATGTCATCAACATAGACTTCAATCTCATGATGAATTATGTCATGAAACAATGTAACCATTGCTCGTTGGTAAGTGGCCCCTGCGTTCTTCAGACCGAAAGGAATTACCTTGTAGCAAAATGTCCCCCAAGGTGTAATAAACATAGTTTTCTCCATGTCCTCCGGCGCCATCTTGATCTGATTGTAGCCGGAGAAGCCATCCATGAACGAAAATACGGAGAACTGAGCTGTATTGTCGACCAACACATCAATATGAGGGAGTGGGAAATCATCTTTAGGGCTCGCCTTATTCAAATCCCGATAATCGACGCACATTCGCACCTTACCGTCCTTCTTCGGTACAGGCACTATGTTGGCGACCCACGGAGGGTAAGTAGTGACCGCTAAGAAGCCAACATCAAGCTGCTTTTGCACTTCTTCTTTGATCTTAACGGCCATATCAGGTCATGTCCTCCTTAGCTTCTGCTTGACGAGAGGACAATCTTCTCGCAGCAGAAAGTGATGGACCACGATGTCAGTATCAAGTCCGGGCATATCTTCATATGACCAAGCAAAGATGTCACTATACTCTCGAAGCATCTCGACTAATCTCTGCTTGACATCACTCTGCAATGCAACCCCTATCCTGACGTTCCTGACCAGCTCTTCAGATCCCAGATTCACAATCTCAATCTCTTCCTCGTGAGGCAGAATAACTTTCTCTTCTTGTTTCAACAAGCGGGCCAACTCTTCGGGAAGGTCTTCGTCTTCATCAATCTCTTCTTCAACTTGATAGATCGGGCAATCGAAGTCGAAGTGAGTCGTAGAAGGTCCAGAGTCGATGTCATCTGCTATGTGGATCCTGCAATAACAAGGGTTAAGCTTAAATCAAGGATATGCAGGTTAGCACAAACCCTATTCCCATTTTATTTTTTTTCAAAACAAATATAAAACAGGAATAATAGAGATCACAACATTTGAATGCGAAGAAAAACGCCTTTTGATTTATTGGTAAAATGCATGTACATAATCAAACAAGGCCCTGACAATAAAACCACTATGCCCCGGGTAGGACATAAGGTTGTACAATAATTGGAGAAAGTAAATCATTACTCTTTGCCTGTCACTTGGATGGTATCCCTGATGGACCAGTTGTTGAGGCTCTGGCCTGGTTTGCTTGGCTGGATCCAGGAATCTAGGTTGCAATCGCTGTCTTCGCCGTCTTCAGACATTGCGTTGACACTTTCAAATATTACCCCGCCACTGGTAAACTAGATCGGCCCTTTACCTCGCGACGCACTGTGAGAGGAGGAGGCTTCAGCCGTATAAGAGTATCCTAACCCAAACGTGTCCTGTTTGTTGGGTATTTCTAGAACTTGTCCCCGAGCTTCCTTGAAGGAAGAGAGAGTCATCTCTGGTTTCTCAGTCATTACTGGAGTCACGTCTTTGACCTTAACAACTTCGAACGCCTGACATAGGGTTTCGTGGATCTCCCCATCCATCTCAACATATTTGAAGGACGACAAATAGCTCACCATTATGTCTTCCTCGCCACATACAGTTACAATGCTGCCCCCTATAGCATACTTGAGCTTCTGGTGCAACGTGGAGGTCATGGCACCAGCAGAATGGATCCATGGCCGGCCTAACAGACAGCTATAGGCGGGCATGATGTCCATGATGTAGAAGACTGCGTCAAAAGTTTCTGGCCCAACTTGGATTGGCAGAGTTACCTCTCCAAAGACATGACGCTTGGTTCCATCGAAAGCCTTCACCACCAGATCACTGGGTGTGCAAATCAATCCTCTCGTATCTAGCTTCATCAATGCCTTCTTCGGAAGAACATTGAGCGATGACCCAGTGTCCACCAACACATGAGACATAATTGTATCTCTATACTCTATCGAGATGTGCAGGGCACTGTTATGGTTTCTTCCCTTCGGCGTCAGCTCCAGGTCAGTGAATCCTAACACGTTTCCAGCATTCACGTGGGCGACTACCCCTTCCAACTGGTTGACCGAGATCTCCTGCAGTACATACGTGGCATTCAAAACCTTTAACAGCGCGTTGCGATGTGCCTCAGAACACATCAACAAATTCAGAATGGAGATTTTCGAAGGTGTTTGATGAAGATGGTCAATGATCTTGTAATCACTCTTCTTGATCAACCTCATGAACTCTTCAGAGTCCTTTACAAGTAAGTCCTTCTCTACCCCACGAGGGGTCTCCTCAACGACTTTACTCTTTCCCTTGTCAGTTTTCTCAGCTTTGTCTACTTTGTCAACCACAATCTCAGGTGGAGCAAATACTCTTCCACTACGTGTGATTCCGCTAGTTCCCACTAGGTTATCCACAGACTGCCCATATGGTTCCAGTTCTAATTTATGTTTGTTATAGTATACGTCTGCCCCATAGTGCCATGGGACAGCATTGGTGCTTTCAAAAGGTATCGGCCCAGCCTTTGTGATGGTAATTGTGGGCGGCCTAGGCGCAAAAATGGTTATTGTCTTGCGGGGGATGGTGATGGTGGCAACCTCATCATCTTGTTTCAACATTACCTCTCCAGATCCACATTCGGCCCTTCGGCTAAACTGCAAGATTCCTTCGGTCATCAGACTCTGAATCCCCGCTATCAATTGTTCACAGTCATCGGGACGAGTCGCACAGCCCATACACAATTCTGCACAGCCCGGAAAGAAGCTCTCTTCATTAGCTTGGCTTTAACGAAGCTAGGCGGTGTCTTCAGTTCCTTGACATCAGTCAATAGATCCAAGTTCTCTTCTTCAATAATGGCATTCACCCCACCTCCCCTATGGTTCGACATAGGGTTCTTTGTGACATTCGGCACATTATTTGAGAAATTGATGATCTTAGCATCTACCATATCTTGCACCTTGTGCTTGAAGGCTTTGCAGTTTTTTATCGTGTGGCCGGGTGCCCCTGAGTGAAAATCACATGTTGCATTCGCATCATAACCCTGCGGAGGTGCCCCTGTCAAGGGAGCCAGGGTTCTTTTCTGGACTAACTGTAACTGAAGCAGAGTTTGTAATAGCTGAGCATAAGACATGGGCGGTGTCTCAAGGTGACGACTTGCCAGAGGTGCCCTGTTCTGATACCTTCTGTACCCTTGCTGATTTGGTTGCTGCTGCTGCGGATGGGGTTGTTGGACAGCAGGGATGGTTATGCTAGCCACCTGCTAGCGCTGGCCCTTACCTTTCCTTTGAGCGTTAGACACGGCGCTCGTCTCTCCTTCACGTCTTTTGTTACCGTATGGTTTCTTTCCGCCTCCAGTTGAGGATAGATCAACACCTTGAATTTTCCCCAATTTGATCCCATTTTCAACGTGCTCGCCAGTAATGATGAGATCGGAGAAACTCCCTGACATACCGCTGACCAGTTTCTCGTAATAGACCCCCGGGAGAGTGGCTACAAACATCTCAACAAGCTCTCGTTCAACCATCGGCGGCTGAACTCTAGCTGCTAATTCACGCCATCGCTGGGCGTATTCTTTGAACCCCTCGTTGTTCCTCTGTGACAAGTTCTGCAGTTGAACCCGGTTCGGAGCCAAGTCACTATTATACTGATAATGGTGCACAAAGGCCTCAGCAAGTTCTTTCCATGTGCGCACACTGGTGGGTTCCAAACCCATGTACCATTCCAAGGATGGCCCGGACAAGCTATCCTAAAAGAAGTGCATCAACAGCTTCTCGTCTTCAGAGTGAGCGGACATCTTTCGGTAGTATGACCTTAAGTGGACACGAGGGCAAGTGGTGCCCTTGTATTTTTCAAAGTCGGGTACCTTGAATTTAGGAGGCACCTTGAAATTAGAAATTAATCCCAGTTTAGTCATGTCGACTCCCATAGTGTTCTGGTTCTCGAAATTCTTCATTTTGTCCTCTAGTGCTTTAAACCTCAGACGTGCTTCAGCAGTCAATTCTCCCTTAGCACTCCTCTGTGAGAACAAATCTTCTTGACGATCTTCTAGCCATGGCTGAGTGCCATTAGGCCCATACAGATTTCCAACACCTGTGTTGCCATTGCCTAGTCCAGTGTTACCATTAGCCTCAAAGTTTCCATTACCGATGCCAGTCGTATTACTATTGAGCCCGATGTTAGTGATCACATTGTTGTTACCACTTCCATTCCCCCCGGTCACGGGGATGCCACCCTGAGGAGTTTCAACAGGTGGGGGGACTGGAACACTCCCACCATGAAGCACACCGTTGTTGTCAACCCTTGAGATCAGAGGCTGGACCAATGTTCTGAGCTAGTCTTGGCCGTTGGCAACCACTTGCATGAGCTCCATGAAGCGGTCCATCCTTTCTCGGAGTTCATGGACGTCAGTTTGCACTTGTTCCATTTCTCTAGCTTGATTCTCTCTGGTCGGATAGCGGTGGACCGGTCTTCGGTCAATCCTGGAACAACCTGCATACACAAAGGGTTAGAAAAACGACAAGGTGCTTGTCATGCAAATGCTTCATGCAAATGCAAATGTGTGTCTGTGCCTTGGGGAGATCCCCCCCGATCCTAGTTTCCTAGACAAATAAAGTCTATCATCCAATCATGGAAAAGAAATCCTCATATATTCATCTGAAAAGCCCGCTTGGGTAGCGTACAACTGTAATCACATACAACTGAAGTAACAAGGCATGACCCCAACCAACAGACCTGGCGGTGATCATCATATCAATGCATAAAATATACAAAAAGAGATACAAAAGATCAGGTGCGGCCACGGGCACGGAAATCTTCTATCAACTTCCTTGTAGCGGGATGACCTGGCTGAGTAAGCAAACCCTAGGCCAGCAGGTCCCTCTTCCTGATGGACTCTGGGAGGTTCTCGGCAACGCTCCTAGAAATACCTTCTTCAGAATGGTTCTCGACTCTACTCCTTTTAGCATCATCCCGGAGTTGAAAATATTGTAAATTCGCCTCGGCCTCAACCAATCTAAACTGGACGTCTCATCGCAGTGAGGCTTCAGCCTCTATCTTCTTGTCTTTCACCAGAATCTGGGCTTCTAGCTCGGCTACTTGCTGCTTCAGCTTTTCTTCCCGCTCTTTGTATTTGGCTAGGGTGCTGCTCTAGACCCTCTCGTATTGGGTTAACTTCCGGTACACTCTGTCCAGATCCTGTTTCTTGGTTGTCAACACGCCATGTACTGACTTCAGGTCCAACCCCAGACGTTCCCTAGCATCAGTTTCTTTGGTCAGGTTGGAGCCTAGATGGTTGATCATCTCAGTCTGCTTCTTGCAGGTATAAACGGCTTCACTTTTGTCTTTCCGAAGCTGAACGATCTCTTTCTCCAACTCTTCGTTGGCTTTTCGTAGCTCTTCCTTCTCTTGGAGTACCTGGTTGAATCTCTGGATATCAACTATGGTAGGCTCTTTGTACACAGGAGGATACAATGGTTCCACAACAGGAAACGGAATTAGAAACTTGGCGGCTCTTTCTCGAACCCAAGTCACATACGGATCAAAGGCCTTGATGTTTCTTTTTCCTAGCAAGACCTTCCCCTTTCGGTGAATTTTGCTCCAAGCGTTCTGTACCTTGACCAAAGTGTCACCTTCAAGCAACCCCGTGAGATATAGAGATTCCTGTATCTCTTCTTCTTCAGGAGGACCTCGTAGTGCATACCTGAATTACTGTACTAGCAGAGAGGGATTGTAGTTGATACATCCATTCCTTCCGACCAGGGGGACGTTAGGAAAGCCACATCAGCTATGTACAATATCTTTGCCCAGTAGATCTCTATCAAACCAGATAATATTGTCAGCAGTCAAACCCATCAAACGCGCGGACCAAGGTGAAGACTTAGCAGAATCAGTGAACGGCCCCGACTTAGGAAGATGGCTAGCAAACCACTTGTACAGTAAAGGAGCACAACATGCCACGTTCTTCCCCTTTCTGTTTTCATTCTTGCTGTGAACTGAATGGTAGACGTCTCCGAGAAGAGTGGACACTGGATTCCCGGAGGCAAATACATGGCAAGCATCCATGCTTATGAAGTCCGGATGACTTGGGAATAGCACGATCCCATAGATACAGAGGGCTAAGAAGGCATTGAATACATCCCAACGACCCTTCTCGGCAAACTTTCGGGCTTTTTCCATCAGGAAAGGCAAAGGGAAACCATGAACTCCGATCTTTCTGGATACCATCCCTTTCAACTCAGACTCATCTACATGAAGAGCGTCAGTCAACTTACTCAATTTAGGTTCACCCTCAACACGGTAGTAAGGCATTTGATTCAATAAAGGCACCCCCAACAGGTCAGAGTACTCTTCCAAGGTCGGGGCTAGGACGTAGTCTGGAAACACAAAGCATCTGAGTTGTGGGTCATAAAACTGCAGCAGAGCATAGAGGCCATTCAACTCATATGTAGGAAGCTTATACACAATACCCAGAAGTCTTCCATAACTCTTTCTGAAACTCTCCATCACTGTCTTATCAGCCAAAGAAATCAAAGTCCGTAACTCTCGGATGTCAGGTGTTGGTAGCTTGTAAGCCACAGTCTTCTTCAGAGATGCCATATCTGCCATGAGGATTAAGATCACTAGAACCAGGGGAGAAATATGCACCTGCAACACAGACACATGTTAATGACATGCAAATGAGGATGCAGAAAATGCAAAATGCAATTATGCAGCAGGAGATCAAGATGACTGTTCTACTGAGGAGATGAAGGCTCTGTATCAACAAAACCACAACACTGCTCTGTCAAGAACAAACATCTCTCTGATGAGAAGAACCCCTGATACCAGACCATAAATATGCTCTGTCAAGAACAAACACATATCTCATGATGAGAACCTCTGATACCAACAAAACTGATTCACTGTCAAGAAAACCAGGTAGTCTGAAGGTTAAGGTTTCCTGCAACAAACCCGACCCTGCTCACAGGTATGGACCTAATCATGGAAAAGGTTCGACATCCTATGCGGTCATCAGCGTCACAGACTTTCAAGAAACGATGATACGATACCCAGGAGGTGTGGCATCATCATCTCTTGAAATGGCCTCACTTAGCTGAGTTCCAAATGATCGGTTCCCAGAGTCGACAATCCTCAGATCCGACAACCCCTCGAGTCCAAAGGACCGATAGGAAGCCATCAAAGAGAACCTCGTCTGAGTGTGGATTACATGGGAACTGATGCAAGCAGAGCAAGCACGTCCTCCACTAACCCACTCTAATAATATGTAGCTCTCAAGCCTGGTCTGGCTTCTCACTCATCAGAATGCCCTTCCCACAACAGCACAAATAATCATATCATACTGAAAAATAAAATGCGGGAAATAAAATGCGATAAATAAAAACAACCCAACAAGTAAACATACAAGCGCTAGGATTGACTCTCGCAGGGGACGTTGGATCCCCAGACTGACTCGCATAAGGGACGTTGGATCCCAGGAAACTATCAAGTCCCCAGCAGAGTTGCCAGCTGTCGCTACCGCGAAAATAAGGTGCCGGCAAAACAGAAGAGTCGCCACCTTTCGTTATTTATCCCTCAGAACGAGAAAGGAAACGATCGGAAAAACCTGACGAAAAAGGTATAAGACAAGGTAATCGCAACCAATGTCTGGGTTCGGGAGTCGGTTACGCAAGGAGAAGGTATTAGCACCCCTCACGTCCATCGTACTCGATGGGATCCACGCTTGTTGTGTTTATCTGAAGGGTTTATTTAACTATCTACCTATCAAGGCCGGTCTGAAAAAGAAAAGAAAATGACTCGGCAAAGCGTCGCGCTTTATGCCTACGTATTCTCATCAGAGAATGAGAAATCAGAGTCAACGTAGTTCGCCTAACTACGGGTTACGGGGAAGGTGGCTCGCCAATACATCAGTATTGTGCCTACATACTCTCAACAGGCTTGAGAGATCAGAGCTTACGTAGTTCGGGTTAATACGGCTTACGGGAATTCAGATTCATCTGTTTTTTCGAGTAGGGTTAACAAACAGTTCCAGCAGTTTAGCGTATGCAACTCGACCCTTGGAGACTTAGGCGTTACTGTTTGCGGTAGAACTGAGAGTTAACGACACTCTTTTCTTCAGAAAAACTTCCTTTGAATTATGGGCCCACGGGGCAAAAAGGTTTGAAGTTTGTTTTCTGTCTTTTACGGAAGAACTGTTTTTTAGTTGTCTATAGTTCGTACAGCACTAGAGACTATGACCTGGGAACGAATGCGTCGCATATCGTCCAAAGGACGTATACTAAAAATTCTAGACGATTGAGAGGAGGCCGCTCAATTATCATTACCCAATTAGCTTAAGGCTCGTATCGCGCTTATACTAACTTGCCTTTATTACGTTTTTTACTGTTGTTTGAGATGAGAAGAGAGAACAAGCTCAACTATGGGGAGACTATCAAGTCCTAACAGTTGTCATGCCAAGGATTCATCCTATGGTTGAAGTTTGAAACAAGGAACTCCTAGAAGTTATCATGCATAGGTTTCAACCTAAAGTTCTAATCATCACTTCCTCATCAAAGGAAGTGAGACTCCTAGGGGATCATGTCAACGGTAAATAGAAACAGATAAAGCATCAGCTTAAACAGTAAACAGTAAACGACTGTAAAATGCATGCAATGCAAGTGAGGGAGGAAATGTGTGCGGGGCATCAGCCTCCACAAGCTCATCTCAACATCAAGCCAAGTATGAGTAACTGCAATCATAAAGGAAAATAAAATGCCATCAAGCAAATCACAAACCACACAGGCAAGGGAGCAAAGTTCTACCGAATACTAGCAAGCAAAGCCACACAGTAAAAATACAAGCAGAGGGAGAAACTCAACCTCTAATGCAATACAAGCAAGGGGAGAAACTCAACCCTTAAGATGCTCTTAGGCTTATTCAACTACATGACCTAATCTAAATGCATCACACCAATCAATTCACATCAATACAGTTGCACAAAAAGAAAACAGACAGTCAAGAAAGCAAATCAACAGCTTCCACAGCTTCACAGCAAAGCAGTCTTCTGACAGCAGTCTGTAACTGTTCTTCAAGTCTATCATCTTCAAGAGAGTGAAAGGTACTCCATCTTTAAGCTTCAATCTTCGATACGCTCCACCAAGAATGAAGAGAATCAATAAGATGATTGTTTGATAATGGGAAGCAGACAGTAAACCAAAGGAATCCTGTCTGACACTCAACCAGTCATCAGAGAAAGGCATCCTCAAAAGTTCTACTCATTGTAAATGTCACACATCCCTCCAAAGGAGAGATGACACTTTAACATGAGGACTTTGAATCATAGGATGAGAATGGAATGGGAACAAAACCAACCATTACTTGAAGAAATATCTATTTCTAAAGCTCTCTCCTAAAGCCCTAATTTCCTAAGCTACACAGAGCTAACAAAAAGGAAGGGAACATTCCAATCCAAGCTCCACCAACCACTTCACACAAGCCTCATCCTGTCCATGATGTCCTCTAATGAGATCCAGAAGCCCACTATGCAAGGAAGCCCAACTTTGAGTCCATTCCAAATCAATCATCAACATTGAAACACCAAATGAACACACAAGTAGAACATTCTATCAAACATACCAAAACACATTCTAAAAATCTGATTATTTTTCTAGGGGAACATGCCTTCACTTATAACCTATAGTTAAAAAATCAGGACCTAATTCATTCTCTAAATCCTTCAACAAAAGCCTAAACCTCAAGGTATCACAAATAAACCCTAAAAGGGAACTCCTAAAGTTCTAGTCCTAAAACAGCACCTAACTTCATCACAAAAATGTGAGAAAAATCTGAGGGGAGCATACATATCTAACCTAATCACAAGCAAAAAATAAAGCATAAAATCCATACCAAATGCTCAAACAAAATTCACCAAACAAAAGAGGCAAACAACACAATTTTATTCTCAAATAAAATGTGAAAAATTCAAATAAAATGAAAATAAATGCTAATCATGATTTTTTTATTCCTAAAATTTCTAAACTCATTCATGAATCAGGGGAAAAAATCTCAGGATTTATTGACTAATTTTCCTGTTTTTAATGGATTAAAATCAAACTAGTATAAAATGCACAAAAATAAAACAAAATTAAAGGGAAGATGAAAGGAGGGTGCAGTTGTCGTACCTAAAAAAAGCACGATCCTTCGCGAACGGTCGCGGAAAACACAGAGTCGCCACCGAACTTTATTTATCCCAAATAGGGAAAGGAAAATATCGATAAAACCTTTAGGGAAAGAACATGGTCATCGCAACCAAGTTCTAGGTTCGGGAGTCGGTTACATGAGGGGAAGGTATTAGCACCCCTCACGTCCGTTGTACTCAACGGGAACCTCTTGATTCGATTCGTAAGAAATGTTAGTCTAATTTGCTTGTGTTCTTCCAATAAAATAAAGTGTAAGGGTAATGTAAAAGGGATTAGTCTGCTTAGGAGAAAAGGGTGGTTTTAGAAAAGAGTGCTCGCCAAGGATTGGGGCCCTTGTGCCTACGTATTTTCACTTGAAAAGAAGTGAAGAATCAGAGCATCCGTAGTTCGTGGGACTACGGGAAAAGGAAATGTGGGAATTGGGGAAATGTGAAGGAAATGTGCTCGCCAAGATCATCGCAATCTTGTGCCTACGTATTCTCGTTAACAGACGAGAAATCAGAGCAGCTGTAGTTCGGCCACGGTTAAAAGAGTTCGACTTAACGAATGATACTTAGTCGTATTTGACAGAAAATATTGCTTTATCTAAACTAGTGAGGAGAGGACGCTTGCACCACTTTGAATGGATTTCCATATATCAACATTCATGGGGAACACGCCACTTATATCGACTCAAATAGGTTACAGACGAAGCAATATTTTGCGTCATTCTCAAGACACCATATCTCTCGTTTAGGAAAAGGTTTTACGGTTCGCACGGCGGCGAGAAACTAAAATGAAAAGTTTATGTTTGGAGGAAAAGAGAATGTATTTGAATAGGTTTTAGGGTTTTGATCGCACGAGGGCGAGGAAGCGAAAATGACTTATCAGATGTTTAGCTAGAGGTGACGATTACCTGAAGCTTAAGAAAGGCTTCTCGGGCCCAAGTAATCGGGAAAGCGAGTCAAAGGCTTGACTCTCTCTCTTTTTCATCTCAAATGTGAAAGGATAATATGAAGTTCGAGTAGACGGATCGGATGACGATTACTCGAAGCTTAAGAAAGGCTTCTCGGGCCCAAGTAATCGGGAAAGCTAGTCAAAGGCTTGACTCTCTCTCTTTTTCATCCTTAACGGAGAAGGAATGGATATGGTTCGAGTAGACGGATCGGATGACGATTACTCGAAGCTTAAGAAAGGCTTTTGGGGCCCAAGTAATCGGGAAAGCGAGTCAAAGGCTTGACTCTCTCTCTTTTTCATCCTCAAATGGTGAAGGAATTTTAGGTATTTAATGAAGGAAGATGGTTGAAATATTTTAAATGGATGAGGATTACTTGAAACTTAAGAAAGGCTTCTCGGGCCCAAGTAATCCGGAAAGCGAGTCAAAGGCTTGAATCTCTCTCCTTTTCATCTTATATTAAGAAATGATTTTGATATAATTAATGTGGCTTATGAATGACGATTACTCGAAGCTTAAGAAAGGCTTCTCGGACCCAAGTAATCGGGAGAGTGGGTCAAAGGCTTGGCCCTCTCTCTTTTTCATTGAGTGTTTAGGAGAATAAATTTTGAGTATGTTTCGCATTGTATATATTTTAAAGAAGACAATTGTTTGGACTTAAGAAAGGCTCCTCGGGCCCAAACAATCGGGAGAGTGAACCAAAGGCTTGGAGCTCTCTCTTTTTCATCTTTTATTGAAATTGTACTTAAATATGATTGAGTATATTAATTTAATTTGAGAAAACACTCGATGTAAATCGAGGTTTAAAATTTGCGTAAGAAAGAGTTAATTAGAGAATAGGAGATCCTAAGGTTCTAGGATAAGGTCGATGGCGAGGCCAAAGCATTCGACTTACAAGGGTGAAAGTAGCTCGACATTGAATCGAGAATTTAATTTAGAAAATGGTTTCAAATTTATTTATCTTGAAAGAATTGATTTTACAAAGTCAAATTGCTTTAATCAAATTAATTAAGTTAATCAAGAGACAAAACTTTCTAATTAGTAAAATTAATCAATTAAAAAGGTTAAATTAATTAATTAGACTAATTAGAAATGATTATCAAGAATAATCGATTAAAAATTAATTTAATTGATTAACCAAGTTAATTAAATCTAATTAGAAAAATTCAATCAATTAATATTTACAAATAAAAATAAAAATAAAATAAAGAAAATCAATTGAAATTGTTATTAAAAAAAGAAATGGGGAAAAAAAGAGAGAAAGAGGGGGTTCGATCCTAACCTTTCACAAATTCCTGATTCTTCTTTCCTCTTACAACAACGTGCCACCACTCTTCATCATCCGCATATCTCACTTGCATACATACCATCAACGTCTTCGCAGCGCTTAGCCTAATAGCGTAGACATGAGAAATAAGACCTCCTCTCTTCACTCTGATCTTCATATCAACATTGGAGATGGTGGTCCTTCGAGAATGAGGAATGGCTCGCATGCCTTGAAACAAAGAAACTCAGGCTGGACGAGTTCTATCGGAGAGCCGCTGACTTTGACGAGACAACGATCCCTCTTGCAGTGGGTCGTTGCGACAACTTCCTCCAACGGCCATGAAATGGCGTCGCGGAACTGAATGAGGGTGTTGTGTTGCGGCTGAGCTAAATATTGTTCCCGTAATTGTTTGTTGAAATGTGCACGCTAACCATTTGTGAAAACGCTTTGGGTATGGTTTACGATGTCGATGTTGTTGCTACTGAGTTATGAGTTGTCTGTGATAGCGGAAACGTCGATGTTTTTGCTGCTTTGTGAGTCGATGGAGCTAGAAGGCGTCCGTGAATCTGCGGTAAAACCATCCGCTATTGTAGTATGATGACCATCCTGACTGATCTCAGTATTAGTCATAGGTGACATGGTGCCAAGTGTTTTAACTATATGACCAATTCTTGCATATTATAGATTGAAACCTCTCATATCAGTGCATGAATTCAAAAATGGTTTTGGTCACTATAGAGCCATGCCACATTCCTGACTGAAACAGGGGATTTGTTTGCATTATTGCTTGGAGCGTGTCCTGAGTTGCGAAGATGTTGTCGACGTGAGGAAATAACCATTGAGTCGAATAATCGGAGTCTCTGAGTTGCTCGGAGTTGTTTAAATTTTTGAATCGTTACCGACATTGCAATGAGATTTTGTTGCTATCAACTTGTTGTTTTTGTTGGCTACTGCTTTCGAACGGTATGTCGTCGGCGGAAGTGAAGTTGAAGTTGTTGTTGGATGGAGGAGATTCATGGCGGTGACGATGCAAAGAGTGTTGGCTTGCGAGTTATTTGGGTGATGGTTGTTTAAAGTTTGTGTTGATGAAAGGTAAAGGAAGGAAATGAAGTTGACTGTAAGGCGTGAGCAGGGGGTGTTCATGAGGAACAAGGATGGCAAGGTGAGGAAAGGTTGGTTTGAAGATTTGGAACAGGTAGAGCATGCTGTTGGGTTGCTGCGGAAGGCCGTGTTTGAGAGCTGTTGTGATAATGAATATGCTTTATGAAGGGGAGTGGTTCGTTGGTTGGTAGTGAACCGACGGAAACTCGGCGGTTAATCTTTGCAGTGAGGAACAAAAGTTGCAGGTTTTACGGTTGTCACGACCACGTTCGCTTCATTTTCCGAATATTTCTCTCCTCGTGACAGTTTCATATCTAAAAGCTCTTCCCCTTCACATAGATGTGCTGGTGTTCACTGCTGCGAGAATTCTGCGACCGTACGTCGTGAGTGTGCTAAATAACGGTGATGGAAGTTACCATTGAACAGGTTTTAGTATGGATTTGGCAGATTGGAAAATGCTACAACAGTGGAGGTAATATCAGAACGAAAACAAGGTATGCTTTGGTTGTTTTCCTTTGTTGTTTATGGTGGTTGTTTTACGAGTTGTTGTTGTTTAAGGATGTCCTTTAACAATGTTTCGAACTGTCAGATGTAACAATTCCTTGACGAAGAGAAAACTGCCATTATGAAAGATGAGGCCATGTTTCCGCGTGCAATAACCAGTGGCGCTATAATCAGTACGAGTCTTTTCATAACACTTGCAGGTGGCTGTTGAGAATCAAGGAACTTGCGGAATCAAAGTTGAAGTTGTGTTGCAAGAGAAGTTGTGAGACCGAAGTTGTTGATGATGAAGCTCGAGCTAACTGCTATTAGAAGGTTGTGCGCTGGCTGTTATGTTATTGTTGTGGGTTGGAAGGTGCAGTGAGCAACGTTCGGGTTTGGCTGGTGCGGGAGGATTTGGAGGGAGACGAAAGTTGAGGATGTTAGAAGCTTTATTGGAGTTGAGATGGTTGGAAGAGAAAAGTAGCAAATTTTTCATTAAGATTCCAAGGTGAATGTTTTAGTTATTTGTTGGTTTTAGGGATTTTGAAGAAGATGAAGGCTTGTGAAGCTTAGCTGATAAAGGTTTATTGTGAAGGAGAGAACGATAGGTCAATGACAGGATGTTATATGGTAATGGTGGATGGAGAAGATGGCAGTTAAAGGTGTGTTATCTGTCTTTTTTTGTTGAAGTGAGGTAAGTTCTTTTGATTTTTGTATGAAGGAGGGATTGAAGGAGGGTTTTGATGAATATTGAGGGGAGAAAGAGTTTTGAAGGATGTAAGGCATGAAGAGTGTTGTTGTGCGGTGGTTGTGCGAGGGCTATGGTGAGTTCGGCGATGAAAGAGGATTCTCGTTTCCATGGTGGTGGCTTAGAGTTTTGTGCGGCTGGGGTTTTCAGAAGTAGAAGAGTACTATGGTGTTGATTTTTAAGGTGAGGAAGAGAACATGTTTTTTTTGTGAAGCTTGTTCATATAGTGGTGATGAAGTTGCAAACTGCGCTGTGGTTCAGCTATATGATTGCTTTTCCGGAAGAGATGGTTGTGATTGTTTGAGTTTATGGAAGAAGTCTTGAGTCAAGGTGCTTGAGATATTTTCCGGTGCGGTTGTTATCATGATTGTAGCAGGAGTGAAGTTTTTAGCAAGCAGGAGAAATGGTTATGCTTAAAGGTGAAGAAGAGGTATGTCCTGTTCTAGACATTCTTCTTTGAAAATTTTATTTTCATTCCCTCCCGCTTGTTTTCATTGAGAGAGTCCCTATTATTTTCTTCCTCCTCTTTTTATTTGCAAATTCCACCAATTTTCTTTTGTGGTTAGTTTCACAGACAAGCTGTTATGTAGCAACGGTACGGTTTATGTTCTGTTGTTTTGTTTTATTCTGCAGACTATTGTTTGTACATTTTGCAGGTCCAGTGGTTTTTTTTCATTGCAGGTTGCAGGTTTAGTGTGGAGTGTAGGTTTTGGGGCAGTTGTGGGTACGGTGTATAGCAGTTGGTGGTAGGGTGCTTGTAGCGGTTTTCGAGAACAACTTGTCTGGCGTGGAATACGGCAAAGCATGTCCTGTGTATGTTAGCTGTGATGCAGGTAATGGTTTGGCTGTGAAAGGAAAATGGTAGTAATTGCAACAGATGTGGGGCCATAGTTTGTACATTTTACTGCGGTTTGTGGCACATTTTTTATGGAGAAATGGGAGTATTTTAGTGGGAAGTGGAGTACATTAGCTGTCAATTTTGGCTTCATTGATGGCCTCTATTTTGGCTGGGACTGTTTGAGATATCAAATGGGTCGCATGGGCCTTTCTCTTATCAAATGGGTCGCATGGGCCTATAAACAATCATGGGGCTTTGTTTACTTGTAGTTTTCTTGTAACATATTTTGGGATTTTATAATGAACTTGGAATTGATTTGCAATGGGATTATAAATTGAATGTTGAGATATATTTGAAAATTGAAAATGAAACTTAAAGTGGAAAACTGGAACTTTTTGGCATGAACATATTGGATATGGATTTGAAAATTGGAATTAAAAAATTGAATGAAATTGGGTTGAAAATAAAATTGGATTGAAATTTGAATTGAACTTGAATAAATTTTGAATATGAAATTTGACTTTAAATTGAAGATGAATTGAAAATGAAGTTTGAATTAGAGGCTTGAATTCTGAAATGGCATTGAACTTGAATTGAAGATGGACTTGGATTTTGAAATTTGAATCTTCCCTTTTATTCTTGAACGAAACTCGAAAGCTAATCCCTGAGAATTCCTACGCTTTCCACGTGAAATAGCTTAAAAACATGGATCAATTCTCTGGGAAGTAAAATCAAGAGTAACTAAATCTAGAGCCACAAATGTGTTGAAACTCTAAATCAATCTCATGAGAAATGATGTCGCATCCTGATTCCATCTTGAAACAGTCCTGGCAAGAACATGAACCGCAAATGACTTGACGTAAAGACCAAATGCCTCCACTTTTGATGGCTCTACAACATCACTTCATCATCTATCATAAGCTGGCACCAAAACTCTAATTTTAATCACTTAATGATTTTCAGACATAAACCATTTGAATTTGCCACTCCCTTCCTCTCACAATGATCCATAACACAAGTGACCTGAAGTGTATTGTCGCTGCACCAAAACTCGAATTGAGAATGAACTAGTCTTTATGGTAGTCCACCTTGAAACAAATGCTTCTGCCACAACTGATAACTTGATATTGAAATAAACCATTTTTGTGACCAAGATTTTGATAAAATTTCCATTAAATTTTGCATCACACCGCACATATACTTGTCTCAATAACCTGGCCTGATCCTTGATTCAATCCTGTAAGACCTGAGCTTAGACAACGCAGAACAAAAGGTACAAATCTACATGCACAATGGTATATGACATGAATGCAATGATATGATGCACAAATTATGAAAATGCTATGATATGCACAGAAAGCAATTCAGGGTCAAAATTAGGGTGTAACAGCAGTCAACAACTAGAGTTAGTTCAAAGCGCCTGGGCCCAGCACAATGGGGGTGCGCCTAACAAGGAGGGCGCTAGGCCCATCTGAATATCAATTTAGTTCCAAAGAATAACCAGGGAGGGGGTGTATTGAGTGATCCTATCACGTTGAAAATCCACTTTGGGCCTGCAGATGGGGGTGAGGATAGCAAGAGATTGCCAAGGCCCATGCGCATGAATTCATTCATGTTCACCTTAGAAATTATAATGAAAGAAAAAAGAATACACGCCAGGATTCGAACCCATGCGTGCTTGGTCCACATAGCGTAGCCAACAAAGCCTGAAATTCTAATAAGTGAAACGCTGCGTTGAGGGGGGAGTACGCGTGGCTCAACGAGGACGCTAGGATTACTTGACTGAGTCAAGCTTTCAACGCAAACGGATGGTGAAGATTCCATCTTCAACCTTTTGAACCTGCAACCTGCGCGCGTGAAGCAAGTCGCCGGTGGCTTTTCCTGCCACCCTGGCATAACCCTAAGTTCCTCTACAGGCCACCAATTGCCACGAGCCCTACATGAAACCTGTCCAGAATTTCACCAAGAATCTAATCCTACCATTTGTTCACTCTAAAAACGCACGAATCTCAAAATTATAATCTCAACAAAAAATGGTGTCCAACCTAAATCGTCTCTAATCATGCAATTGATCATCCTAAATCCAACTACACGTCACCAGGATCCTAACCACCTATGAATTTCTATCTAACACTGCCTAAATTAAGCATAAAAGTGAAATATACCAACCTGTGTTCAAGCTTGTAACAGAAGCAATTCTTGCACTCTTCAGCCTCCAAGAAAGTGTAGATTCACTCCAAGTTGCTTGATGAAGGTGATGAAATCCTTAATTGATCTTGATTCGCTCTTGAACTCCAAAACGAAATTTCAACTTCAAGCTTATTGCTCCACTTCTCTCCAATGGATTCTCGACGAAAATGATCACTAGAAGCTTCCAATTCTGTTCTAAATCCTATTTATGATCTGTTTCAATGGGTTGGAGGCCCAAACCAAGCCCATTCATGAGTTTTGGATTTTCACCTTCCTTCAAAATTTTCAATGTGGATATGTGCTTTCAAGCTTTGTTCATACTCCAAATTCATTCAACATGATTCACTTAAGCCTTATGGAGTGTAATGAAGTGGTTTCCTTCCTTTGATTTCAACCTATGGAGTATGTGGGATATGTTTCTTATTTGTGAAGCAACCTTACAAATGGCCATGTTATGGACTTCAAACCAAAAATGTAATAATGCCAATCTCTCTAAACCATTAATTACATTCAAATTGACTACAAATTTGACTTGAAAACATGTTATTCTCAATTGTTTTGAATTTTCTCATCTTAATTCATTGAAATGGCTTTTTTATGAACTTTCTTCCACCAATGCTTGATGTAATCCATATCAATGGACTCTTGATACTTAGACAAGCTAAAAACATCATTTTGAACAACTTTCATGTTGAACAAAAATCCATTTGAAGCTTGCAAGATGGTGAAATTGACTCATGGCTAAAAATGACCTGTAATGCCCAAATACCCAAAATACCCTTGACTTGTCAAAGCCATAACTTGAGTTCTACAAATCCAATCATGGACTTATAGCATTCTATAGAAAGCTAAGAGGATAAGGAACAACATTCATGTTGACCAAAAGTTCATAGGAATCATCCTTCTAGGGTAAAAGTGTCATGCAAGTTGGGTAACATTCAAGCTCCAAATTCACATGCCTCAGAGGACTTGTAACTTGTCTGGCTCATAACTTGAATTCTATAAACCCTATCAAGGACTTCTTGTACTCAAATTAAATCTAAGATCATGCTCTACAACAATCATGTTGGGGTCAAGATGAGATGAAGATCCTATCTTGAGTTAAATGGCCTGGAAGTCAGGTGTCAAGCTAGGGGATTTCACACTGTCAAGTCTTAGAAACCCTAGCCTGAAACTTCTCAAAATCTTCAATCATGATGAGTTAAACTTGGAATCATCCTTATACATCTCAATATATCAATCCATGATCGCATGGCTCTTGAATTAAGTCTCAACTTCCTTCAAATCATCAGTTGACTTAGGGTTGACCCAGTCAAACCCTAGCTGCTCCACTCATGGCTGAGTCTTCTTAATCATACACAATGACCTTTCTAGGCCTTAAAGTGATCTTCAACACTTCTCATGAGCTCTCTCAAGATATCAAGTCCATCTCCATGACCTCAGAATCATCTGATGGCTTCCCACAACTCTCAAGTTAGGAGACACACATACTTGGTTTCAATCACTCTCTCTGAGGATCTTTTAACTTCTCTGACAAGGATATCAAACCTTAAACCCTTGAATAACCTTATTTAACTAGCTTCAAAGCCTTGTGTAGCTCTTGACTGGCAATCATACCTCTTGATCTCCTGCATACATGTCAATGAAATGCAAATGATAATGCTAATGTGAATGAAATGAAACATGAGCTAGGTAAAGAAATGTTGGGCAAATTTTGGGGTGCAACACTCTTCCTCCGTCTAGGATTTGGCAATTATATCGTCAACATAAACCTCAATCTCTTTATGCATCATGTCATGAAAGAGTGTCGTCATAGCACACTGATATGTTGCCCGAGCGTTCTTCAAACCAAAGGGCATCAATTTGTAGCAGAACGTTCCCCACGGGGTAATAAAAGTTGTTTTCTCCATATCCTCCGGCGCCATCTTAATCTGATTATAGCCCGAAAATCTGTCCATGAAGGAAAACACAAAGAATTGAGCAGTATTGTCGACCAATACGTCAATACGAGGAAGCGGGAAGTCATCCTTAGGGCTCGCCTTGTTTAGATCCCGATAGTCAACGCACATACGCACCTTACCATCTTTCTTTGGTATAGGTACTATATTAGCGACCAAATGAGGGTAAGTTGTAACAGCTAGAAAACCGGCGTCCCACTGTTTCTGTACTTCCTCTTTGATCATTACGACCATATCTGGTTTCGTTCTTCTGAGCTTTTGCTAGACCGGCGGACAGTCTTCATGCAATGGCAAGCGGTGGACCACAATATCAGTGTCTAACCCAGGCATATCATCATAAGACCAAGCAAAGATGTCACTATACTCTCGTAGCATCTCGACAAGTCTCTGCTTGATATCGCTTTCCAGCGCAGCCTCTATCCGGACATTCCTGACAACTTCTTCGGAACCCAAATTAACGACCTCAATATCCTCCTGATGAGGTAGAATAATCTTCTCTTCTTGTCTCACAAGTCGAGTCAGCTCTTCTGGTAAGTCGTCATCCTCCACAATCTCTTCTTCGGCTTGAAATATCGGGTGCTCAAAGTCGAAGCGAGTCATAGGGAGTTCTTGATCAGTGTCATCTGAAATATGGATCCTGCAAGAGAAAGGGTTAAATGCTTCAAATGATATGCAAACGAAGCACACAACCACATTGTCATTTTATTGTAAAAACAAAAACAGAAAAACAAGGATCACAAAATTTGCATGAGAAAATTCCTTTATTTGATGATTAAAATAAAGCATACACATAAACAAGTAGGCCCTGAAATAAAATCACTATGCCCCGGGGAGGACATAGGATTGTACAATAATCGAAAAAATAAGGCATTACTGTTTCATCGTCACTTGAATAAAGTTCTGAATAGACCAGTTGCATAGGCTTTGTCCTGGCTCGCTGGGCTTGATCCATGAATCCATGTCACAGTCGCTATCTCCATCTTCACCATCAGACACAGCATTAATCATTTCAAAACTGACTCCCCCTGGATTAAACACAATCGGCCCTTTGAACTTCGACGCGCTCTGTGATGAAGATGACGACGACGGGCGATATCCCAAGCCGAACTTGTCCTGCTTAACAGGAATCTCCAGAAATCGATCCCAACCTTTGGTCTCCCCGGCCTGAACTACCGCTTGGGCTTCTCTGTACAACGACATAGCCACCTCTGGTCCATTGCTTATGACAGGAGATTTGTCTCTGATCTGCACCCCTTCAAAAGCTTGGCACAATGTCTCATGGATCTCACCATCCACTTCAACATATTTGAACGATGACAGGTGACTTACCCGGATGTCTTCCTTCCCACACACGGTGACTATGCTACCACCGACCATATACTTAAGCTTTTGGTGCAACGCAGACGTTACAGCCCCTGCAGAGTGAATCCAAGGTCGTCCAAGCAAACAACTATAAGCTGGATGTATGTCCATGATGTAAAAAACGGTATCAAACACCTCTGGACCGATCTGGATGGGCAAAGTCAATTCTACAAACACAGACCTTCTAGTCCCGTCAAATTCTCTCACCACCAAGTCACTTGGCGTGCAGATTATACCTCGGGTATCCAGCTTCAAAAGTTCCTTCTTGGGCAAAACATTCAAGGACGACCCAGTGTCAACAAGGACATGAGACATAACAGTGCCCCTACACTTAACTGAAATATGCAATGCACTGTTGTGGTTGCGGCCCCTGGGTGTCAAATCAAAATCTATAAAGCCAAGTCCATGCCCCGCGTTCACGTGCGCAATCACTCCTTCGAGTTGATTAACGAATATCTCCTGGGGTACATAAGCAGCGTCAAGAGCTTTCAGCAAAGCGTTCCGATGAGCTTCGGAACAAAGCAACAATGACAAAATCGAGATTTTGGAAGGCGTCTGCTGCAGATGATTGACAATTTTATAATAACTCTTCCGAATTAATCTCATAAATTCTTCCACATCCTTAGTCAAAGACTCTTTTTTCCTTCTCTTGAGAAGGTCCTTCTTCATTGACTTTACCTTTCCCTTTGGCAATTCTCTCAGCAGATAAACAGCTCAACAGCAAAGCAGTCTAACAGCAAAACAAACAAACAGTCTGCAATCAACTTCAAGTCCAAGCCATCTTCAAGAGAAGGAAATCTCCATATTCAAGCTCCAACAAGAGAGAAGAGAGTTAACATCAAGATGATTGTATGATGATGGGAAGCATGATGGAAACCAAGGGAATCCATCATGGCACTCAACCATACATCTGAGATAGCTGTCGCTACTGCGAAAATCGGCGCCGGCTGAACAGAAGAGTCGCCACCGTGCGTTATTTATCCCACGGGAGGGAAAGGAAACGCTCAGAGTAAACCTCGCACAACACGGGAAAGGTATGGTCGTCGCAACCAAAACCTGGGTTCGGGAGTCGGTTACGCAAGGGGAAGGTATTAGCACCCCTCACGTCCATCGTACTCGATGGGATCCACGCTTGTTTTCGGGTATGGATTGTTATTCTATCTAAACTATAGGTCAAGGGTTAAAAGAAAAGAAAATGAAAATAAAAATGACTCGGCAAAGTATCGCACTTTATGCCTACGTATTCCCGTCTGGCACGAGAAATCAGAGTCAACGTAGTTCGCCTACCTACGGGAAAGGAGGGGAAGGTTGCTCGCTAGGATATCGCATCCTATGCCTACGTACTTTCATACGGCATGAAAGATCAGAGCAAACGTAGTTCGGGCCACGTACGACACAAGCTTGTCCTTGATTGATTTTATTCCTTCTGAAAAAGGTTTTTCTGATTAACAGTCCAAGAGGACAAAAATGACGTTTTGATGAGTTCACATTCTTTTACGGAAGAAGTGTCTTTTATTGTGTTTGAAATCTTTATGTGTTTTTCTGTTTGTTTTGAGAAAGAAAGAGACAGAACTCTAACCTACGGTTGCGAAGGGAAACAAACTAACCTAATGTTATCATGCATGGGTTAAGACCTAGTGTCTATCATGCTCCTCTCTTGCACAGAGAGAAACAGAGATCCTACGGGATAGGCAGAAACAGAAACAATATCAGATATATACAGTAAAGCAGTAAAATGCATGGATGCGACAGCACAAGCGAGGCAAGGGAGTCCCACTCAACCTCGAACCTAGAAAACAATAGGCAAAAGTGAACAAACTTCACTTTCAACCCAGCAGGGTAAACAGCAAACAATACAGCTCAGAAAACCAATCAATACATCAGCAAATGAAATACAGCAAAAGAAACAGCATCAGCAGCTCTGAATCAACAACTGGCTTCAAGTAACCTCCAATCAGCTACAGGCTTCAACAAGCACCAATCTCCATCTTCATGGCCTTCAGACAAGGGCTTTGATCATCAGTCTTCCATCTGCAATGGCTTTTCTTCAAGCTCAAACCTCCAGGATGAGGGATCAGTCACAAGAGTGAATGGGTGTTAAGCAATCAGCTGACTACCAAAGGTGGTGAACAGACTGCTTCTAACACAAGAGACATTTTCTCTCAAGAGTTCTATCTCATAGACACCATCACCAAGCCTTCCAAAGGAAGGGGGTGAGTGTCTTAGAGAGACTCTGAATCACAGAGAAGAATGGATGCAGACAAGGCAATCCATGTTTGAGAAACAAGATTTCTAATCTAGAGCTCTGCCTAGCTCCTAAACCCTAGTCTTCTCAGCAACTGATAGCAAGAAACTCCTCCTCAACTCTGACAGTTGATCTTCAATCTTTGGATCTCCAATAGCTTCATCTCCACAAATCTTCAGCTTCCCCAGGGCCCCAGACAAACCCAATACCCAATCAAACAAGCAACAATCCCCAGAGGGCACACCACACCAAACAACAGATATACAGACAGTAATAATAGCAGTAGGGGAATCCTAACTGTTCTCTAAGGGATCTAATAACTACCCATAGCCCCTATAGTCCCATAACTAATCTATTCAAACCTTAAGTCCTAAGGGAAATGAAATCAAACTCCTAAGTTGTCACCTAAAACCCTAGTTTTGTTCATGATATTCAAGCATCTATTAATCACCTAAAATTAACCTCTAAAAATGGGAACTAAAATATTTCTACAAGCTTAACATCTCATCTAAACAATATGAAAAGAATGATCAAAAAAGATTAAAGCATGTGAGAGAACAAAAATCATAAAAATGATGCATGAAATGAATTATTTAATGTGACATTTATTTAGAAAATATGTAAAAAATATGAAATAAAACTAAAAATGAAATTTTATTTTCCTATAATATTCTAGACATTTTAATGAAAATATGGTAAAAAGAATGAATTAAAAAGCATTTTTTATGAATTATTTATGAATTTTTGAAATTGGTAAAATAATAATGGAATTAAAAAAAATAAAATTGAATTAAATGAGGGAGAGGGGGTATGAAGAGAAATTCGCCCCAGTTGATATCTGGATGGGCCCTCAGACAGGGGGGTGTTGGTAGCGTTTTGGACAAGGCCCAGCTTCGTTCAGCATTAAAGAAAGGAAATAGAAAAGCGCTGGGGGTGAGAAAAGCAGCGAAAACACGTTAGAAATTGCATTGGGCTTGGTTTAGGGGGGTGGGGATAACACAATCCAATCAGGCCCGCCCGTTTCATTTAATGAAACGGTGCGTTTAGAGCCAAAGTCCTTCCCTCCAAATTTCAGATTGAATGTAGGCCACACGATCACGCTATCAGTCAAAGGTCCAACACATAAGGAACGGTCACGATTGCATCTTCCCCAAATAACCTGCAACTTAGGGTTTCAAACACCATGAGAGCCATGCACGAGCTAAACTTCACCTCCTCTGTTCTCCTTCCACACGCAATGAAATGCCACGCCATAAACATGAAACCTGCTCCAAATCTCTCCCTCTACAAGCTTAGGGCATTAGATTAACTTGAAGTTCACCACAACAACAAACACGATTGGATCAACATCCGGCCTCCATTGAAATGCACTGATACGAACCTTCACCATTCTTCCTCAGACTTAACCTAAACTAAACTACACCTAATGGAGATTAACATATGCTATCAAGCCACAGTTATAATGCACTAATCTAAGAGATATGAACACTAACAGTTTGTTGCACCTGTCACTAACCATCACCAAATCGTTCCAAAATCATCTAACTTAATCTCCTAACCACCTAGATCAATTCTACACTAACAAAATCATGTGAAACCAACAGAATTAAGCAAATCGAAGGAAAACTTACCTGATGAGAAACCTTGAAAACAGCTATGGAAATGGAAGATATGAAGCTTCTAAGTGTTGAATCTTGATCAATCCTTGATGAACTTGATTCTGTATGCAAGCTTTGGATGAGACTTGGCCAGAATTATGCTATCCACTTGAGATTGTGATTTTGATGATCTTGAGAAAAGCACTCGAAAATGGATGATAATCACTTGATCCTTGCTTCAATTCTGATCTATGATGAATATTGAATATGATTGGATTGATTTTGAGGAAGATTGATGAAGATTTTGGAGAATTGGAATGAAAACTTAATGAGAAAGCATGAGAAAAATTTGTGGAATTCTTGGTGCAAATGAGGCCAACCCTTGCCAAATTCATCTTTCATGAATATATAGACCCCAATGGTACATTCTAGATCCATCTTGCACATTCCCTTGTTTTCAAACTTTGGCTCATTTTGGATTATGTTTCTTAAAAGGTAAGCAACCATGGATAACTTCATTTTTTCCTTCTAAACTCAAAAAAGTGTGTGAACCATTGTTCTTAGAATTGTTTTTCCATTCAAAATCATATATTGGAAGTCTCCATTTGGACTTGTAAATCTCCCAAACCATTTTTCACTTTGAAATTATTCACTTTATAAGCCTTTTTAGTTCATATTTTGACCAATTGTGTAACATCATGCTATGAGCTTCTCCAATAACTTGTGACCTTCTTTCTAGACTTAAAATCCCATTTGGAGCAAGTTTGATGTTGTAAGTTTTTCCATTTGAGGCCTCCTTGTATGAGTTTTGGGTATAGGTTAAAATGACCTGTAATTCACAAATGCCCAAAATACCCTTTGCTTGTCAAGACCATAAGTTGAGTTCTCCACATCATATGAAGGCATACCATACCATTCTAGAAAGCTAAGACAATGAGGAACAATTCTTATGTTGACCAAGAATTCATTTGAAATCTCCTTGAGGGGCAAAACTAGCTTGGAAGTCAAGTCACTTTCACAGACAAAAATTCAGACACCCCAGATGACCTGTAACTTGTAAGGACCATAACTTGAGTTCTATAAATCTCCTTGAGGTCTTCCACCACTCAAATTAAAGGTCTTGAGATCCTCTACAAGTTTCATGTTGGCCAAGAAGCCATTTGAAGCTAGCATTTTGACTTATCTTGCTTGGAAATTTGACCTAAACTAGGGGATTTTACAGAGAAACCCTAATTTAGTAACTCCTCTTCTCCTTGATTTTTCTTGAATTCTCCTTGTCATATCTCCATATCCTTCTTCATATGTTCAATGATGATCCCCACATCTCTCCAATAGCCTTGAATGCCCTTCAAATCAGTCAATTGACCTAGGATTGACCTAGGGTTGACCCAGATGAAACCCTAGTTGACTGTCTTCAACTATAGCTCTTGTGCTTTCATCAATGACTTGCTTTCTTCTCCAAATGACTTTATAAGTCTCTCAAGATGTCTAGATGCTCTCCATGCTTTCATTTCACAGCTCACAACCCTCTTGTTGACCCTCAGATACCCTCAGCTAGGAGATGGGCTCAAGGCTTGATCTGCTGAACTCTTTGCTTTCAAATTCTTTCCTGATGACTGGAATAGGGTGGAATTAGGATAATAACCTCTTGATAGGCCTCTAGAGATGAAAATAATGATTGGTCCCCTGTTGTATGACTTGCTATGCTTATGCTATGCAGATGGTTAGTCTATGTACATGACTCTATATGCAAATGCTAATGATATTGAAACATAAACCAAGTGAATAAGGTTGGGCAAATTTTAGGGTGCAACAGCTGCCCCTATTCAAGCGACTTGGACCCGACTGGATGAAGAGCCCGGAGCCTTCAGACATTCGCGGTACGAGACGGTTGAATACTAGTGAAACCAGAAATTTGCCAACCGCAGAAATAAACTGCGCTCCTGCTTGCGGAATGACATTCGTCAGCTGAATCTGACTG
The DNA here is from genome assembly GCA_963859935.3 of Lathyrus sativus. Taxonomy (NCBI): domain Eukaryota; kingdom Viridiplantae; phylum Streptophyta; class Magnoliopsida; order Fabales; family Fabaceae; genus Lathyrus; species Lathyrus sativus. The sequence continues at coordinate 352,473,442 of OZ012737.1, forward strand.
TTACAGTAACCCACTGATCTCGCGCGACCGTGCTGGGGATTGTCTTCATCGTTCTGAAGAGGATTCTGTCATAACAGATTGCTTGCTTGTCCATGCTAGGACTCTGTCTGTTGTCAACACGAAGAAATCTCAACTAGAACTTGTCCACATTAGGACTCCACTTACTGTCAACCCAGGAAAGTCCCGGCAACTCCACCGGGGATACTTCATCTGCATTTCCGTAAACTGAATCGCCCACGTTAGGAATAACACTCTTCCACGTTAGGAGTAACACCTGTCCACGTTAGGAATCACATCGTCCACGTCAGGAGTAACGCTTTTATCTTTCCACATTAGGACGCAATCTTCTTTCCACATAAGGAGAACTGCATCAATCTGTCCACGTAAGGACTCCAATACCACTTGACATGTCCGCGTCAGGACTCCGATCTTTCCACGTAAGGAATACAACTATTTCTGAACTTGTCCACGTCAGGACTCAACTTTTCTTGCATCTGTCCACGTAAGGACTAATTTCTTCGCGTAAGGAATAAACTTCTTCTTCCACGTTAGGAATATCTTCTTTGATCTGTCCGCGTCAGGACTAAACTCTTCCACGTAAGGAACAAACTCGTCTTTCCACGTCAGGAATCAATCTTGATATGTCCGCGTGAGGACTCAATCTTTCCACGTAAGGAATAAACTCGTCTTTCCACGTAAGGAAACTATCTTCTGATACGTCCGCGTATGGACTCCATCTTTTCCGCGTTAGGAATCTCCGTCTTTCCACGTTAGGAATCACTTCTGTTGATAGGTCCGCGTAAGGACTACATCTTTCCACGTTAGGAATAATAATCTCTTTGATCTGTCCGCGTTAGGACACTGATCTCGTCTTGATTTGTCCACGTAAGGACTCAGGCGTCTTCGACTCACTGAGGAAATAAGACTTGTCCACGTAAGGACTCACACCTTCGACTCACTGGGGAAATATCCACGTTAGGACTTACACTTTGCCAACAATACGAAGAAGGATAAATTTGTCCACGTCAGGATTCTTGTATCTTGTCATCACAAAGAACTACAAACTTGTCCACGTCAGGACGCACATTTCACCATTACGAATAAAGATATCTACTGGAAATAAATTGTCCACGCCAGGACGCCAACACGGAGAGTAACCAATCTTGTCCACGTCAGGATTTCACATCCGATCAATACCGAGTAATCAAATCTGTCCACGTCAGGACTTAATTCTTCAATGATCCTTACCCACAAACTTCTTAGCACTGACGTGACAGCGACTTCGAGATGAACTCTACTGGGGATGTTTGAAAACCAACTATCGGACACCTGCTTCGAAATTCTGATTCATGCGACTCGTTGATGACAAACGAACTCTGCTTGGGAATAAGGAGATTCTTATCCTGGCCACTCTGGCTGGGGAAAATAAGATACATTTGCATAAATGACTCTGCTGGAGACAAAGAAAGTTTTACCATGATAACTCTATGGGGAATACCGCCGAAACTGACATTATCATTGAATATCTCCTGCCGAGATCTTGACTGTTTGGTGATTTATTTGAGCAAGAGCTCTCTCCACCTGAACCACTAGAGTACAGAAACTGCTTCAGCAAAATAAATGCTGGAAGGGTAACGCCGACTCGCCGGGGATAGCCTGATGCTACAAAATCATTCCGGCAAAATAAATGCTGGAAGAGTGAAGTCGACCCTGCTGGGAAGTTGGGAACTCAAACCACACGTCTTGCTGAAGTAACCCCTGCTGGGGACAATAACTCTGCTGAGGAATAGCAGATGCGCACAGCACGATCGGACTTTCTGCTGGAACGTGAACCGACATCACCAGTATCCCTGACAAAATAAATGACAGGACCCAACCTCAACTCTGCTTTGGAGAGTCTTGACCTTCGAATTCCGCTGGAAGAAAAGAACATTTGCTGAAAAGAGAACTCCACTGGGGATGGCTGGATTCTCTTGGGGAAAATTAACTGACTCCACTGGGGAAGAATGCATGACCCTGCGGGGGAGATGAACCTGTCTGAATACAGCCTTACGATCTCAGAATCACTAAACTCTGCTGAGGACGAGTAACTTCTCTGGAGCACGTCCTTTGGATAAGCTACGGCTAGCTGGAGAATTCTATCCTTCTTCAGGAAGAACATGCCTGACCTGCGTGGGGATCAAGCCTTTCACTATTGCAATCTTTTGATCACCTTCCTCGTACAGTTATGAAACCTGCAACAACACAAACAAAGCACGACAAGCCTATGCAATCCAAATCGATTCAGGTTAGTGACGTTACACTCAGTTAATTCAAAGCTTTAACAATTGTTGGCAAGGGCCAGTAATGTTATACTCATGCTAGCTTCAATAAACTTAGGCGTTTTATCATGCGCAAAACAGTAAAGAACAGGCATCAAGTACTGAATAACACATTTTCATTGATTGAGCCCCTGAATGGGCGGAGTTTTTGTACACGGGATGTAACTCCTGAAAAGAGGAAGCTACACAAAGCAAATATACAAGTATGCAAGTATTCACAAGAAGCATAAATATTGACAAATTAAATTTTGTACACATGTCGGCAACTGGATGCAGATGAACATCACGAACTGATCCTCCCATGACTCGTCCGACTCTAATACTTTCCCGGTATCCCTACTTCTGAAGAGGTTGTATCCGATAACTGACTTCTCAAACATATTCTCCCGCACTGATGCTCATTGAATACCAAATTCGGACCGCAGTCATTTGCTTTTCTCATCCCTAACTTTTGCGTGAACCGCCCTTTACGGGTTTTCAGTTCACCGGGATACCCTTTTTTGCCGAAGCCGCCCAGTGTAGGTTTTCAACTTCGCGGGTGTACATTTTTTCAATTTTATCCCTAACTTTTGCCCGAACCTTTCATTCTGTTTTTGGTTCGCCAGGATGCCCCATTTTTGCCTGGACTCTCTTTTTTCTGTCCAGCGGGTCTATTTTAAGCAAAGTATTTTTTAACCGCGTCCGAATTCACAGGTGATGCAAAGTCTTCCCCGTCCATGGTGGACAACAATAAAGCTCCTCCTGAAAAGACCTTACTGACAATGTATGGCCCTTCGTAATTGGGGGTCCACTTGCCCCTGTGATCTGCTTGCGGCGGGAGAATCCTTTTCAGCACAAGGTCGCCCGTCTGAAAGCTTCGCGGAAGTATTTTCTTGTCGTACGCTTTCTTCATTCGTCTTTGGTACAAACGACCGTACGCCAGAGAAGCTAGCCTCTTCTCATCCATCAAACTCAATTGGTTCAATCTGTTCGTTACCCATTCTGCCTCGTCCAGCTGAACGTCTCGCAATACCCTCAGAGAAGGGATCTCAACTTCCAATGGTAGTACCGCTTCCATTCCGTATACCAACGAGAATGGAGTTGCCCCGGTTGATGTGCGTACCGTCGTACGATAACCGTGCAAAGCGAAAGGTAGCATTTCATGCCAATCTTTATAAGTCACCACCATTTTCTGGACGATTTTCTTGATATTCTTATTGGCCGCTTCGACAGCGCCATTCATCTTGGGTCGGTAAGGGGAGGAGTTGTGATGTTCGATCTTGAAATTCTGACAGAGCTCCTTCATCATTTTGTTGTTCAGATTAGAACCATTATCCGTGATTATCCGCTCGGGAATCCCATATCGGCAAATGATATCTCTCTTGATGAATCTAGCCACCACTTGCTTCGTTACATTTGCGTAAGACGCTGCTTCCACCCACTTGGTGAAATAATCGATTGCTACTAGTATGAACCGATGCCCGTTAGAAGCCGTCGGCTCAATCTTTCCAATCATATCGACTCCCCACATTGAGAATGGCCATGGAGATGACATCACATTTAGAGGACTCGGAGGCACGTGTATTTTGTCAGCATAAATTTGGCACTTGTGGCACTTTCTTGCAAATTTGAAACAATCAGTTTCCATCGTCAGCCAAAAGTAACCTGCCCGCAGCAGTTTTCTCGTCATAGCATGTCCACCAGCATGCGTGCCAAAGGCACCTTCATGAATTTCCTCCATGAGAAGCTTTGCCTCTTTCTCGTCTACACAACGCAACAACACCAAGTCGTGGTTTCTTCTGTACAAGACGCCATCCGGGTTCAAGTAGAAATTACCCGCTAATCTCCTGAGAGTTTTCTGATCTTGACTGGATGCCCCAGCCGGATACTCTTTATTCTTCAGGAAATTAAGGATGTCAAAATACCACGGTTTGCCATCAGACGCTTCATCAATAGCAAATACATAAGCTGGCCTGTCCAACCGAGAGATGGTGATCTGGGGAGCTTCGTTCCAGAAATTGACCTTGTACATGGAAGACAAGGTGGCAAGGGCGTCAGCCATTTGATTTTCTGCCCGTGGTACGTGATGCAATTCAACTTTGTCGAAGAAAGGCAACAATCTCCTTGCATAATTCATGTAATGTATCAAATTGGGCTGCCGTGTCTCCCATTCCCCTTTGATCTGATTCACTACCAGAGCTGAGTCTCCGTATACGTCTAAATGTTTGATTCGCAAATCAATGGCTTCTTCAAGCCCCATTATACAAGCTTCGTATTCGGCCTCATTGTTGGTAACGGCAAAGGTCAATCGGGCAGTAAACGGGATGTGCGACCCGTGCGGCGTAGTGATAATTGCCCCTATTCCGCTACCGTAAGCATTCACAGCTCCATCAAATATCATCTGCCATTTGGACCCCGGCTCTGGTCCTTCGTCTGGTAACGGCTCTTCGCAATCCTTCATCTTGAGATACATGATATCCTCGTCAGGAAAGTCAAATCTCATCGATTGATACTCTTCAATAGGCTGCTCCGCCAGATACTCAGACAACACACTCCCCTTTATTGCCTTTTGCGAGACGTATTGAATATCGTATTCAGTCAAGATCATCTGCCACCTGGCAATTCTACCTGACAACGCCTGCTTTTCAAATATATATTTGATTGGATCCATCTTCGAGATGAGCATGGTTGTATGATTCAGCATGTACTGCCTCAAACGCTTGGCGGCCCAGGCTAGCGCGCAACAAGTTTTCTCCAGCATTGAGTATCGAGATTCACAGTCCGTAAATTTCTTACTCAAATAGTAAATTGCATGCTCTTTTCTCCCCGTCTCGTCGTGTTGACCGAGAACACAACCCATACTTCCCTCAAGAACCGTCAAATACATTATCAAGGGTCTCCCTGCCACTGGGGGTATCAAAATAGGAGGCTCCTGCAGATACTTCTTTATTTTATCGAACGCCTTTTGACATTTATCGTTCCACGTTACAGCTTGATCTTTCTTCAACAGCTTGAATAATGGTTCACACGTGGCAGTTAGATGAGATATGAACCGAGCAATGTAGTTCAATCTCCCTAAAAACCCGCGCACCTCTTTTTCTGTTTTAGGCGTCGGCATTTCTTGAATCGCTTTTATTTTAGCAGGATCGACCTCTATTCCTCTTTCGCTTACGATAAACCCCAGCAGTTTACCCGATCTCACCCCAAAGGTGCATTTATTAGGGTTCAGCCTCAGCCTGAACTTCCTAAGCCTTTTAAACAACTTCAACAGATTCACCAGATGCTCTTCCTCCGTCTGGGATTTGGCAATCATATCGTCAACATAAACTTCAATCTCTTTATGCATCATGTCATGAAAGAGAGTTGTCATCGCACGCTGATATGTTGCCCCAGCATTTTTCAAACCAAAGGGCATCACTTTATAGCAAAATGTTCCCCAAGGCGTTATGAAAGTAGTCTTCTCCATATCCTCTGGCGCCATTTTAATCTGATTATATCCTGAAAAGCCATCCATGAAGGAGAATACAGAGTACTGAGCAGTATTATCCACTAACACGTCAATGTGAGGAAGTGGAAAATCGTCTTTTGGGCTTGCTTTATTCAAATCTCTATAATCCACGCACATTCGAACCTTGCCATCTTTCTTTGGCACCGGCACGATGTTAGCAACCCATGAGGGATACTTCGTCACAGCCAGGAAACCAGCGTCCCACTGCTTCTGAACCTCCTCTTTGATCTTCATTGCCATATCTGGTCGAGTTCTGCGAAGCTTTTGTTTGACAGGCGGGCAGTCTTCTTTCAGTGGCAGACGATGCACAACCATATCTGTATCGAGCCCTGGCATATCTTGATACGACCAAGCGAATACATCATTATACTCCCGGAGCATTTCAACCAGTTTTCGCTTGATATCACTCTGCAGTGCGGCTCCGATACGAACATTTTTCTCAACCCCTTCCGACCCCAAATTGATAATCTCGATGACCTCGTCGTGAGGCAGAATGGCTCTTTCCTCTTGCTTCACCAACCAAGACAGTTCTTCAGGAACGTCACTATCTTCGACAACCTCTTCTTCGGTCTGGAATACCGGGTGCTCGAAGTCGGGACGAGTCATAGGTGGTTCAAGGATGTCATCTGAAAATGTTATCCTGCAAAAGAAAGGGTTAAGTGCTTCAAAATGCGTATAAAGCGGATAACCACGTTGCCATTTTATTGAAAAATACAAAACAAGAAAGACAGGGATTACAGTATTTACACATAAAAAAACGCCATTTATTTAATGATTAACGAAGCAATGTTTATAACAACACAGCCCTAAGCAAATCCTGATGCCCCGGGCAAGACATCAGATTATTCAACAATTAATAAAGCAAAGCATTACTGTTTAAAAGTCACAGGAACAAGCTCCTGAATGGACCAGTTGCACAGTCCTTGTCCCGGCGTGCTTGGCTGAATCCAGGCATCCATATCACAGTCGCTGTCCCCTTCATCGGATTCTGAAGCAGCATTGACAGATTCATGGCATACTCCACTGGCAGAGATGGTGATTGACTTTCTGAAATGAGGGGTCCCCACGGAAGGAGTTGATGACGACGGTCGGTACCCCAGTCCGAACCGGTCCATCTTCACCGGAATGTCCAATACTTTGCCCCAGCCCGTGGCTTCTCCTGCCTTCACTAGCGCTTGGGCTTCTTTATACGAAGAAACAGCTATCTCTGGCACTTTGCTTGGCCCGGGACTCTTGTCCTTTATGCGCAAACCTTCGAATGCTTGGCATGGCGTCTCGTGGATCTCCCCGTCGACTTCCACATATTTGAACGAAGAAAGATGGCTGACCAGGATGTCTTCTTCTCCGCACACGGTGACTACACTGTCTCCGACCATATACTTTAACTTCTGATGCAGGGTCGACGTGACAGCCCCTGCCCCGTGAATCCAAGGTCTTCCCAGCAAGCAGCTGTACGCAGGCTGTATATCCATGATATAAAACTCCGTTGCAAACACTTCCGGCCCCACTTGCAGAGGCAAGGTAATCGATCCGAAGACTGTTCTCCGCGTGCCGTCAAACGCTCTGACCACCAAATCACTTGGTGTACACAAAATTCCTCGAACATCCAGCTTCATCATAGCCTTCTTAGGCAGCACATTCAAAGACGACCCGGTGTCAACCAATACGTGCGACATTGTCGACCCTCTGCACTCAACAGATACATGTAATGCCATGTTATGATCCCTTCCTTTCGGAGTCAAGTCGAAATCAGTAAAGCCCAGACTGTGGCCTGCATTTACATGTGCCAATACTCCTTCTAGCTGGTTCACGGAGACATCCTGTGGTACAAAAGAAGTGTCCAGGACTTTCAGCAAAGCGTTCCTGTGGGCTTCCGAACACAACAGCAATGACAGAATAGATATTTTGGATGGCGTTTGCTGCAGATGCTCCACGATTTTATAATCGCTTTTCCGAATTAAGCGCATGAATTCTTCTACGTCCTTCGACGCTGTTTCTTTTTCATTTGCTTGAACCGGAACATTTTCCACCGCTTTCCCCTTTCCTTTCGCTAGCCTTTCGGCTTCCACTTCAGGAGATATAAAGATCCTGCCGCTTCTCGTCATGCCTCCCGAGCCCACAACATTATCCACAACCTCCGCTGACTGCTTGTTAACATCGATTTTAATCCCGTCACAATACACCTCTAGCCCATATGACCATGGGACCGCTTTCGTGCTCTCATACGGGATTGGCCCGGCTTTAGTTATAGTAATCGGTGGTCGCTGAGCTGGTGCTGAAATAGTGATCGTCTTCCTAGGAATTGTCACTGTGGCAACATCACTCTGATTATCCACTGCTGCCCCTACCGGCTCATCAGTTGCTGTTCTATCAAACTGCAATACACCTTCATCAATCAAGGCCTGAATGCCTTTCTTCAAATCCTCACACCCCCCAGACAGGGCCCAACAATCTAAGCAGTACTCATTACAACCCGGGTAAACACCTCCTTGCAACAGTCGGCTTTTTATTTCGCTCAGCGGCGTCTTTAAATCCTCAACATTCATAATCAGATTCAGACCTTCCTCAGTCAGCACGGCATTCGCCCCATGATTAGGCATGGGTTTCTGGACTATATTCGCACCGGTCGTTCCGAAGTTGATAGACTTGTTGTCCAAGAGATCCTGCACAACGTGCTTAAAAGCATGACAACCTTCTATATCATGGCCCGGGGCCCCAGAATGAAACTCGCAGCGCCTATTTGCATCATAGCCGAACGGGGGAGTTCCCGTTATCGGTGCCAAGGTTCTTTTCTCTACCAGATTCAATCCCAACAAGGTCTGCAATAAATCAGCGTAGTTAGAGGGAGGTTTCTCGAACACCCTTCTCGGCTTACCACCCTGGAATTTTCTCTGAGCTTGCTGTGCCCCCTGCTGAGGCTGCTGCTGCTGTGGCATTGGTTGCTGCTGAACCTGTTGTTGTTGCTGAATTGGTTGTTGTTGATACGGGATGGTGACACTCGACACTTGCTGCGGCTGACGATATTGATTTCTTCCCCTGCCTCGGCCTCGGCCTCGGCCTCCAAATACCGCGCTAGCTTCGCCCTGACGGCGCCCACCATAAGCTTTCCTATTACTGCCAGATGCAGTTGATTCATCGACTTGGAACTTCCCTTGCTTAATGTTCCGCTCAATCTTTTCACCCATCAAAATCAGATCTGAAAAACTAGCCAGAGACGTATGAAACAGCATATCATGAAACAGCCCGGTGAATGTGCCAACAAACATATCGTTCATTTCTTTATCTTCCACAGGAGGACGGACCCTGGCAGCCATATCGCGCCACCTTTGCGCGTATTCTTTAAAACTCTCCCCCTTCTTCTGCGAAAGCCCGGCCAACTGGACCCGATTGGGTGCCAGGTCACTGTTATATTTGTAATGGGCTACGAACGCCTCTGCTAATTGCTTCCAAGTCTTGATATCAGTGGGCTCCAACCCCATGTACCACTCTAAGGAAGGACCCGATAGGCTATCCTGAAAGAAATGCATGAGCATTCTTTCGTCAGTGGAGTATGCAGACATCTTTCTGTAATAAGCTCGTACATGAACCTTCGGACATGTATCTCCTTTGTACTTATCGAACGCAGGCGCTTTGAACTTGATCGGCACCCTCAAGCCAGGTACCAAGCCCATTGTTGCCATGTCCAGACCCACAGCACTCTGGTTTAGGACTCCTTTCATTTGCTCTTCCAGCATTCTAATCTTTTGAGAATCATCCATCGGCCCTTCAAAGCCCCCTCCAGAGAAGGCGTCTTCCTGCTGATCCTCTTGCCACATACCGTTTCCAGCCCCATATCCATCATATGCATTATTACGTCCAGCTCTGACCTGATTCATCCCCGGAACTCGGCCTCTGTTGCCATACCCTTGAACACCTCCAGCAGGACCTCCAGCCATAAATCCAGTACCATTTCCGTTTCCAAAACCTCCGTAGCCCTGATTGATCATACCATAACCATCTTGCCCAAAGCCTTGAGCATTAAAGCCATACTTGCCAGTATTGTCGAATCCCTGATCGTTGAATCCGAACCCAGCGTTGACAAAGCCATTGCCTCCGAGATTATCTCCCACATTGACATCACCCAGCCCAGCGTTATGGACAGCAGTTTCATTTCCAACTCCGACGTTACCATTCACAGCAGCGGTAGCGTTATTGACGTTAGCAGCATTCACATTGACGACAGGCGGAGCCACTGGCGTGGGAGTGCCGTCTCCATGAGCAGTATCAACCCGGACAGACTGATGATCTTCGTTACCATGACCAGCGTTGCGAGCCAATAGAGGCTGGACCATGGCCTGCAAATTCTCTTGCCCTTTTGCTATAGCCTCCATGGTTTGCATGAAGAGGGCGAGCTTCTCGCGTACATCCTGCATCTCGTTCTGAATCTGGTCCATGACTTTCCGACAGTTGGATCGTGTAGAATAGCGGTGCGGATGTTGATCTGGAATCCTGATAAGTACCTGATACAGAGCAAGAGATAAGACACCGTTCATAGATTACCTGTCATGCAAGATGAATATGAATGCAATGCAATGTGTCTGTGCATTAGGGAAGTTCATTCCCCCAGTTCTAGTGCGAGGGTGCCGGTGCAGTGACGGTGTTGACAATAGGAATATCGGAGCTGAATCATAGAAAGCCTCATATATAGCAGAGAGAATCAATAAGCCCAGGGTACAATATCACGGAGAGTACAAAGATGGCATGACCTCAACCAACAATCCTGGTGATGGTCAGCACTATGCAAATAAAGCATACAAATAATGGAATGATCAGATCCTCCCAAAAGTCTGGTACTCCTCTATCAACTTCTTGGTCTCCGGATGGCTTGGTCGATCAAGCAGCCCTTCAACAAGCTGGTTTCTCTTCTTAAGGACACGTCGTACGTCTTCAGCAGTTTCCTCCCACGCTGCTTCTCCGAAGCACTCTTCTAACTTTCGCTTCTGGGACACCGCTTCATCTCTGGATTTGATTGCCTTGTTCAGTGCATGCTGGACACTATACCGGTTCATCACTTCCTCCTCACACTTCTTGATGCTAGACTTCAACTTCTCTTCGAGGTCGGAAATTTGCTGCTTTAGCTTATCTTCCCTCTGCTTGTTGTTGGTGAGAGTAGCATTCCAAGTCTTATTGCAAGAAGATATCTCTCGGTGTGCTGCGTCAAGCGCCTTCTTTTTGGCTTCCAGCATGTCGTGGGAGCTTCTGAACTCTTGCCCCAGACGTTCGCGCTTTTTCTTTTCCTCGGTCAACTCAGATCCTAACCTGTTTACCAGCTCAATCTGTTGTTGGAAAGCATATACGGCCTTGTTCTTCTCGCTGCGTGCCTGGGCTAGCTCTTGCTCTAACCCTTCGTTAATCTTCATCAGGGCTTCTTTCTCCTTCACAACCTGTTCATATGCTTCTCTAGAAACAGTGCTCGGCTCTTCTACCGGAATAGGATCAAGAGTTGGTGCATCTGGAAACGGCATCTTCAACTGACTAGCCCTCTCCTGAATCCAAGCTCTATAAGGTGCATAGGCCTGACAGTCGTTCTTTCCTAACAACGGCTTCCCTTTGCGATTAATACGCGTCCAGGCATGTCGCAACTTGGCTAACAACTCCCCCTTCACATCACCGGTGAAGTACAGAGATTCCTGTACTTCTTCCTCTTGAGGTGGATTCTTCAGCGCATATCCGAACTGGCGAATGAATAGAGAAGGGTTGTAATTGATACACCCTTTTCTTCCAATCAATGGCACATTAGGGTAACCAGAACAACTGAAGATGAGCTCCGATCCCAACAGATCTCTATCAAACCACTCCATATCTTCCGACGATAGCCTCATCAAACGCTCCGGCCAACCAACTGGAATTGTAGTCTCTGCAGCAGATCCTCTCTTAGGAAGGTGACTCTCAAACCACATACTCAACAAGGGTACACAAAGATGAACATTCTTCCCTCTTCCCTTCTCATTCTTGTAATGCAGCGAGTGGTAGAGATCTCCGAGTAAGGTAGGTACAGGATTACCAGCGGCGAACAAGTAGAAAGCATCGAAATCCACAAAATCCGGTATATTGGGGAATAAAACTATGCCATAGATGCACAAAGCCAACACAGCATTGAAAGCAACCCAGCACCCATTCTTGGCGTACTCCTGGGCTTTACCAACTAAGAACTGAAATGAGAAGCCTGGAACTCCACGGGAAACAGTAGTCACAAGTTCAGAAGCATCAACATGCAAGGCTTTTGCCAATTCCTCCGGCTTGGGTTTGGCATCATAATGAATGAATGGAACCTGGTTCTGCACAGGCAGCTCAACATACTCAGCGTATTCCTCCAAGGTTGGTCCCATAATAAAATCAGAGAACGTAAAACACCTCAAAGCAGGGTCGTAGAATTGCATCAAAGCATACAGCCCATCTAACTCTACCTCTGTAGGTTTGCACACCAATCTCAATAATCTACCATAGCTCATCCGGAAACTCCTACGAACACCCTCATCAGCAAGAGAGATCAACCCCAGTAAAGGAACAATATCAGGCGTAGGCAATTTGTAAGCAACTGTTCTCCGTAGGCTAGTCATGATCAAATACTCAGAAGTCTGGGCACTAGAACTAGGGAAATGCAAATGCACCTGCAGCACAGACACACGTTAGTGAAATGCAAATGATAATGTATATGCAGGGATGCAATGCAAGTAACATTCAACAGGGACCAAAGCTGCAGCTGAATAGCCTAAACCCAATCAAGAAAGGTCTCAAATAGACCGTCCAGAAGTCATCAAACCCTGGTCTCAGATAGACCTAAAATAAAACTCCAACACTGGTCTCTGACAGACCTCAGACCATAACTCCACCTGGTCTCTGATAGACCTCAAATCCCATCTATAACTGGTCTCTGACAGACCTCATAACACATCTCCGACTGGTCTCTGACAGACCTCATAATACATCTCCAAATGGTCTCTGACAGACCTCAGAATAAATCTCCAAATGGTCTCTGACAGACCTCATAACTCTCCAACTGGTCTCTGACAGACCTCATAACTCTCCATAAATAACCCGGATCTCTGATCAAGAAATAACCGGTAATCTGGAGGTCTAGTTACCTGCATAACCCTGAATCCCCTCACAGGTGGGTGGCCCTATAACTGGCACAAGGTACGGCATCCTATGCGGTCGTCGGCGTCACAGACTTTCAGGGTTGATGATACGATTCCCAGAAGGAGTGGCATCATCAATTCCTGAAGAGGCCTCACTCAGCCAACTTCCAAATGATCGGTCCCCAGAGTCGACAATCCAACTAACCAGCAACCCACGCCAACCAAAGGAAGGGGCAGGAGGCCAACCAGAGGAACCTCGTCTGAGTGTAGATTTCATGGGACACCGAAGCAAGCAAAGCAAGCGGGCGCCCACTAATTTCTACTCTAATTCTAGGTGCACTCAAGCCCAGGTCCGGCTTATCTCTCAATATCAGAACACCCGTCACACCCCAATACAGCAATAATAAACAATATATATAAAGCTGAAAATACAAGGTTAAAAATATACAATAACTCCATACAAAATCCTCGACGGGAAAACAAGCGTTAGGATTGACTCTCTCAAGGGACGTTGGATCCCAAATGCATAAGAACCATCGCAGTCCTTAGCAGCCAGGGGAGGTTGGATCCCCAGCAGAGTCGCCAGCTGTCGCTACTGCGAAAATCGGCGCCGGCTGAACAGAAGAGTCGCCACCGTGCGTTATTTATCCCACGGGAGGGAAAGGAAACGCTCAGAGTAAACCTCGCACAACACGGGAAAGGTATGGTCGTCGCAACCAAAACCTGGGTTCGGGAGTCGGTTACGCAAGGGGAAGGTATTAGCACCCCTCACGTCCATCGTACTCGATGGGATCCACGCTTGTTTTCGGGTATGGATTGTTATTCTATCTAAACTATAGGTCAAGGGTTAAAAGAAAAGAAAATGAAAATAAAAATGACTCGGCAAAGTATCGCACTTTATGCCTACGTATTCCCGTCTGGCACGAGAAATCAGAGTCAACGTAGTTCGCCTACCTACGGGAAAGGAGGGGAAGGTTGCTCGCTAGGATATCGCATCCTATGCCTACGTACTTTCATACGGCATGAAAGATCAGAGCAAACGTAGTTCGGGCCACGTACGACACAAGCTTGTCCTTGATTGATTTTATTCCTTCTGAAAAAGGTTTTTCTGATTAACAGTCCAAGAGGACAAAAATGACGTTTTGATGAGTTCACATTCTTTTACGGAAGAAGTGTCTTTTATTGTGTTTGAAATCTTTATGTGTTTTTCTGTTTGTTTTGAGAAAGAAAGAGACAGAACTCTAACCTACGGTTGCGAAGGGAAACAAACTAACCTAATGTTATCATGCATGGGTTAAGACCTAGTGTCTATCATGCTCCTCTCTTGCACAGAGAGAAACAGAGATCCTACGGGATAGGCAGAAACAGAAACAATATCAGATATATACAGTAAAGCAGTAAAATGCATGGATGCGACAGCACAAGCGAGGCAAGGGAGTCCCACTCAACCTCGAACCTAGAAAACAATAGGCAAAAGTGAACAAACTTCACTTTCAACCCAGCAGGGTAAACAGCAAACAATACAGCTCAGAAAACCAATCAATACATCAGCAAATGAAATACAGCAAAAGAAACAGCATCAGCAGCTCTGAATCAACAACTGGCTTCAAGTAACCTCCAATCAGCTACAGGCTTCAACAAGCACCAATCTCCATCTTCATGGCCTTCAGACAAGGGCTTTGATCATCAGTCTTCCATCTGCAATGGCTTTTCTTCAAGCTCAAACCTCCAGGATGAGGGATCAGTCACAAGAGTGAATGGGTGTTAAGCAATCAGCTGACTACCAAAGGTGGTGAACAGACTGCTTCTAACACAAGAGACATTTTCTCTCAAGAGTTCTATCTCATAGACACCATCACCAAGCCTTCCAAAGGAAGGGGGTGAGTGTCTTAGAGAGACTCTGAATCACAGAGAAGAATGGATGCAGACAAGGCAATCCATGTTTGAGAAACAAGATTTCTAATCTAGAGCTCTGCCTAGCTCCTAAACCCTAGTCTTCTCAGCAACTGATAGCAAGAAACTCCTCCTCAACTCTGACAGTTGATCTTCAATCTTTGGATCTCCAATAGCTTCATCTCCACAAATCTTCAGCTTCCCCAGGGCCCCAGACAAACCCAATACCCAATCAAACAAGCAACAATCCCCAGAGGGCACACCACACCAAACAACAGATATACAGACAGTAATAATAGCAGTAGGGGAATCCTAACTGTTCTCTAAGGGATCTAATAACTACCCATAGCCCCTATAGTCCCATAACTAATCTATTCAAACCTTAAGTCCTAAGGGAAATGAAATCAAACTCCTAAGTTGTCACCTAAAACCCTAGTTTTGTTCATGATATTCAAGCATCTATTAATCACCTAAAATTAACCTCTAAAAATGGGAACTAAAATATTTCTACAAGCTTAACATCTCATCTAAACAATATGAAAAGAATGATCAAAAAAGATTAAAGCATGTGAGAGAACAAAAATCATAAAAATGATGCATGAAATGAATTATTTAATGTGACATTTATTTAGAAAATATGTAAAAAATATGAAATAAAACTAAAAATGAAATTTTATTTTCCTATAATATTCTAGACATTTTAATGAAAATATGGTAAAAAGAATGAATTAAAAAGCATTTTTTATGAATTATTTATGAATTTTTGAAATTGGTAAAATAATAATGGAATTAAAAAAAATAAAATTGAATTAAATGAGGGAGAGGGGGTATGAAGAGAAATTCGCCCCAGTTGATATCTGGATGGGCCCTCAGACAGGGGGGTGTTGGTAGCGTTTTGGACAAGGCCCAGCTTCGTTCAGCATTAAAGAAAGGAAATAGAAAAGCGCTGGGGGTGAGAAAAGCAGCGAAAACACGTTAGAAATTGCATTGGGCTTGGTTTAGGGGGGTGGGGATAACACAATCCAATCAGGCCCGCCCGTTTCATTTAATGAAACGGTGCGTTTAGAGCCAAAGTCCTTCCCTCCAAATTTCAGATTGAATGTAGGCCACACGATCACGCTATCAGTCAAAGGTCCAACACATAAGGAACGGTCACGATTGCATCTTCCCCAAATAACCTGCAACTTAGGGTTTCAAACACCATGAGAGCCATGCACGAGCTAAACTTCACCTCCTCTGTTCTCCTTCCACACGCAATGAAATGCCACGCCATAAACATGAAACCTGCTCCAAATCTCTCCCTCTACAAGCTTAGGGCATTAGATTAACTTGAAGTTCACCACAACAACAAACACGATTGGATCAACATCCGGCCTCCATTGAAATGCACTGATACGAACCTTCACCATTCTTCCTCAGACTTAACCTAAACTAAACTACACCTAATGGAGATTAACATATGCTATCAAGCCACAGTTATAATGCACTAATCTAAGAGATATGAACACTAACAGTTTGTTGCACCTGTCACTAACCATCACCAAATCGTTCCAAAATCATCTAACTTAATCTCCTAACCACCTAGATCAATTCTACACTAACAAAATCATGTGAAACCAACAGAATTAAGCAAATCGAAGGAAAACTTACCTGATGAGAAACCTTGAAAACAGCTATGGAAATGGAAGATATGAAGCTTCTAAGTGTTGAATCTTGATCAATCCTTGATGAACTTGATTCTGTATGCAAGCTTTGGATGAGACTTGGCCAGAATTATGCTATCCACTTGAGATTGTGATTTTGATGATCTTGAGAAAAGCACTCGAAAATGGATGATAATCACTTGATCCTTGCTTCAATTCTGATCTATGATGAATATTGAATATGATTGGATTGATTTTGAGGAAGATTGATGAAGATTTTGGAGAATTGGAATGAAAACTTAATGAGAAAGCATGAGAAAAATTTGTGGAATTCTTGGTGCAAATGAGGCCAACCCTTGCCAAATTCATCTTTCATGAATATATAGACCCCAATGGTACATTCTAGATCCATCTTGCACATTCCCTTGTTTTCAAACTTTGGCTCATTTTGGATTATGTTTCTTAAAAGGTAAGCAACCATGGATAACTTCATTTTTTCCTTCTAAACTCAAAAAAGTGTGTGAACCATTGTTCTTAGAATTGTTTTTCCATTCAAAATCATATATTGGAAGTCTCCATTTGGACTTGTAAATCTCCCAAACCATTTTTCACTTTGAAATTATTCACTTTATAAGCCTTTTTAGTTCATATTTTGACCAATTGTGTAACATCATGCTATGAGCTTCTCCAATAACTTGTGACCTTCTTTCTAGACTTAAAATCCCATTTGGAGCAAGTTTGATGTTGTAAGTTTTTCCATTTGAGGCCTCCTTGTATGAGTTTTGGGTATAGGTTAAAATGACCTGTAATTCACAAATGCCCAAAATACCCTTTGCTTGTCAAGACCATAAGTTGAGTTCTCCACATCATATGAAGGCATACCATACCATTCTAGAAAGCTAAGACAATGAGGAACAATTCTTATGTTGACCAAGAATTCATTTGAAATCTCCTTGAGGGGCAAAACTAGCTTGGAAGTCAAGTCACTTTCACAGACAAAAATTCAGACACCCCAGATGACCTGTAACTTGTAAGGACCATAACTTGAGTTCTATAAATCTCCTTGAGGTCTTCCACCACTCAAATTAAAGGTCTTGAGATCCTCTACAAGTTTCATGTTGGCCAAGAAGCCATTTGAAGCTAGCATTTTGACTTATCTTGCTTGGAAATTTGACCTAAACTAGGGGATTTTACAGAGAAACCCTAATTTAGTAACTCCTCTTCTCCTTGATTTTTCTTGAATTCTCCTTGTCATATCTCCATATCCTTCTTCATATGTTCAATGATGATCCCCACATCTCTCCAATAGCCTTGAATGCCCTTCAAATCAGTCAATTGACCTAGGATTGACCTAGGGTTGACCCAGATGAAACCCTAGTTGACTGTCTTCAACTATAGCTCTTGTGCTTTCATCAATGACTTGCTTTCTTCTCCAAATGACTTTATAAGTCTCTCAAGATGTCTAGATGCTCTCCATGCTTTCATTTCACAGCTCACAACCCTCTTGTTGACCCTCAGATACCCTCAGCTAGGAGATGGGCTCAAGGCTTGATCTGCTGAACTCTTTGCTTTCAAATTCTTTCCTGATGACTGGAATAGGGTGGAATTAGGATAATAACCTCTTGATAGGCCTCTAGAGATGAAAATAATGATTGGTCCCCTGTTGTATGACTTGCTATGCTTATGCTATGCAGATGGTTAGTCTATGTACATGACTCTATATGCAAATGCTAATGATATTGAAACATAAACCAAGTGAATAAGGTTGGGCAAATTTTAGGGTGCAACAATAGGCATCCTCAAAGGTTCTACCTCTTGTGAAATGCCACACATCCTTCCAAAGGAAAGATGAGGCTTCCACATAGGGACCTTGAATCATAGGGTGGGAATGGAAAGCAATCAAGGCAATCCATGTTTATGTGAAGAAAGAGAAATCAAAACTAAGCTCTTCCTAAACCCTAATTGATCAAGCTACAAGAAATCTACTAAAAGGAGGTCTAAACACCAAAATCAAGCACCACAATCAAGCAAACAGAAGCTTCTATATGTCTAAAACACTATCAAAGAAGATTAGCAAACCTATTATGAACCAAAGGCCACCTTTGGAGTTCAACTAGTGCAAGTGTTATGTTGAAAGCAACTTAAAACTAGCCTAAGTATTAAATCTATTTAAAATACCAAATCATCTCCTAAAATCCTATAAAATATACTAAGGTAACCTACATGTGTTAGGAACCTATGGTACAAAAACCAGGGATTGAAACTATGCTTAAGGGTACTAAAGAATTCCTAAACTTAAAGTTGTCAAAGGGAAACCCTAAAATGGAAGGTCATGGGAACCTAATCCAAAACAGAACCTATTGTTATCTAAAAATCATGGAATAATTCCTAAGGGAACATGCATCTCTATACTAGCAGCCAGCAAAAAATCTCATCCAAATTCCATACCAAATGGCCATACAAAAATCAGCAAGAAAATGAAGAAATAAGCCAAATTTAAGGAATTAAACAAAATGCAAAAAATCAAATTAAATTGAAAATTGCATGAAAAGAAAATGTAACAGCACCAAAAAACCAGAAATTAAATCTAGATCATCCACCTATTTTTATTTTATTTTTCTGATCAATATTGAAATTACTATGAATTTAAAATGAATAAAGCAATTAAAATAAAAGAAAATGAATTAAAGAAAATAAAAGCCATAATTAAATCAGGATGTTTGAATCTAAAGACTAAGTAAGCTCATCCAAGGAACATGCGCGCGCCACATCACTTGCCAAGTCAGATTAATGAAACGCAGCGTTTGCTGCAGTCAAAGTCCAATGCTCAAATTGAATCTCGTGCGTTGGTTTTGATTACAAAGTCTAACATTTCCACTCATCTGATGGTCCTTGTTCATCGTCTTCATTTTAAACTCAGATGGAGAGAAGATTTTCAGGTGAACCAGACGGTGGCTCCGGTGGCTGAGCCACCGTCTTCTCCGGCGAACCAAAAGTTACAGGTCAAGGAAACTAGGCAAATCTTATATGGATCTCTCTGTTTTTTCACGCTGATTCCAAATATCAACTTCATGTCTCCTAATTCCTTCTAGGTTTTGAAACACGATGACAAACAGAAAATACACCAATTCTTCAAGTGTCACCAAACCTCAATCCAAAGCCATAGATCTATTCCTCATGCTTCATAGATTATGATAAGCTATCTAGATCATGTTAACTCTCAATAATCAGGCCAATTCGCATCCACACAGAAAATTGCTCACACCTTAATTTGTCACTAAACTCCACAATTTTGATCCAGAATCCATCTAATCATCTTCCTAAACCTTAACCTCATGCTAAAAGATGCTAGATCATCATGAATCTACAACAATTTTGAAAGTCGCATACCTGAGTTGCAGCTTCAAATTGGAGCAGTTGGGGCACGATCCTTGGCTTCAAACTGTGCAGATACACTCTATGATTGATGCTGAAGATGATCGGATCCTCAATTTGCTCTGAATTACTCTTGGAATGAAAATATGATTTGCACTTTCTCCCTTGAAATTCACTCTGCAATTTCTGGCTCTAACACGAAATAACCACCAACCTTGATCTAAACCTTCCTTTGAACTTATATATAGTGAGTTTGGGTGATTTGGAGGCCCATTGGAGGCCCAATCCAGGATATCCAAATTTCCACTTTTCTTCAAAAACTTAACAATGGAAAACACAAATTTGCACTAGTTCCTTCTCCAAGAAGCTCCAATTACAATCCTTGTTGACTGTGGAGAGTGGATGGATCAATTTGAGAGCTTAATCTTATCATATGACCAAGGTTGGATGTGTTTCTTATTCATCAAGCAA
Source organism: Lathyrus sativus (assembly GCA_963859935.3). NCBI lineage: Eukaryota > Viridiplantae > Streptophyta > Magnoliopsida > Fabales > Fabaceae > Lathyrus > Lathyrus sativus. The sequence goes on from OZ012737.1 coordinate 352,493,750, forward strand.
CAAGTTGAAACAATATGAATTATGCCTCAAATGCATTTTCCACTATTACCATTGTGTTCAAAATGATTTTTCTGATTAAAATGAGCACTCATTTGGTCTTTTTTGAACACACATGATTTAATTTGAGTTTTTTTCACATAAATGCCTTTTAATTCCCCTTTTGTCAATCTCTTTCAAACCAAGTCTCACCCTAAGCCAAATCAAAGCCTCATGGATACATGGTTGACCTAAAAATGCCATTTTGAACAAGTTTTGTGTTGGACAAAACTTCATTTGAAGTTTGCAAGATAGTGAAAATGACCTATAATGCCAAATGACCTATAATCTTACTTTCCCAAAATACCCCTAACTTGTAAACCTGATAACTTGAGTTCTACAAAAAATATGGAAGACTTATAGTACAATTTGGAAATCTAAGATCAAGACCTACAACTTTCATGTTGGCCAAAAGTTGAGGAGAAACACCCTTCTAGGTCAAACGTTCCATGGAAGTTGGTTGACTTTTGCAGACAAATTTCACATTCATCTGATGACTTGTAACTTGTCTGGATCATAACTTGAGTTCTATAAATCCAATGGAGGACTTCTAGTACTCAAATTAAAGCTAAAAGCATGCTCTAGAAGTTTCATGTTGGTCAAAATTTGATATGAAGCTTGTATATTGAGATAAGTGGTCTTGAAGTCAGGCACTAAATATGGGATTTTACCCTGAGAACCCTAGTTTAGCAACTCCTCACACTTGGGATTCTTCTTGGATTGATCTTGGAATATCACCTCATGTATCTCAGCACAACTTCCCATGATCACAAAGACCTAGAATTGAGTCTTAATCCCCTTCAATTGCACAGCTGACTTAGGGTTACTCAGATGAGAACCCTAATTGCAACACCCTCAATTGTGGCTCTTCCCACTCAGCATAATGACTTGACTGAGCTCCACCATGACCCTCAAGGCACTCTATGAGCTCTATACACATATCCTATCCATGAACAAGGCTCCACAACCCGCTGATGGTCTTCAATTGGTCCTCAGGTTAGGAGATTAACCACATACAAACAACCAAACTTCTCAAGAACCCAACCCTCTTCCTGGTGACTTTGGTGACTTCTCAAGCTTGAGTAAGACCTCTAGATAGGCTCCTCTTGATATAAACCACACTTGATCCCCTGATAAATGAGTAATGCTATGCTAAATGCTAGAACAATGTAATGCTAATGCAATGAAACATAAACCAAGTGAGAAAAAGGTTAGGCAAATTTTGGGGTGCAACACCAATGTTACCCCTCATCCCAAATAATTCTCTTTTACTCCAATAAATCATATTCTCATAATTCTTTTAATCCAAAAAAATCCAAATAATAATAATCTTCTTATTTCTTTTAATTCGCAAAATCCACTTAATTCCAAAATTCCATTTAATTATATTTTTCTCATATATTAATATTAGTAATAATAATGATAATAATTAATAATAATATTACATTACTATCAACTATCACATTTTCTTCACTGTACACCAATATCATGATTTCTTGATTCTCCAATTAATTTCTCAAAACACATCTGCGAATAAAATATCTCTGAAACCAAAAATAATTAAAATGGATGTTACACTAACAACCCAAGAGAGACATATTAACCAATATGAAAACAACGATCATGCAAATAAGTCACAACTTAAGATGATCATGTTATAAGTTCAAAGTGTATCAAGTGTATCGACATTAGGCATTGATGATAAGCAAACACAAGCAAGAATGTCACAACAGTTTAAACTCAAAATTTTAGGAAGGAAACAACAAGTTTTATGGTGACAACCACAAGAGGTCAAAGCCTTAACATGTTAACAAACATAAGGGAATCAATCACAATCAAATCTTACAAGATAAGTCAAACATGGTTTAAAAGAAATTCAACAAGATGCAAGGTAACGAACCTAAAAATGAACCAACTTTCAAGTAGGCAAAAGGCATTACAAACATGAACAACTTGAAATATTTTCTCTCAATATGAAACTAGACAATATTATGAGTATTTTACAAAAGGAATGAATCAAAAATAATGAAATATGAGGAAGTTATAAAATATTTATTTTTGATGAAGGAAATAAAAATAACAAGTGATAAAAAGGAAGAAGTGGTCATGACAAGAGTTGAACTCATGCCCTCATGTTTACCAACACAAAACCTTACCAACTGGCCCACTACACGAGCGTGAATATTAAATGAAAATGGAGAAGAAAATGATGAAAACAAAGCAATCATAATAAAATAACAAAAAAGTGTCCCTTTCAGGGATCGAACAGAGGAAAAGCAAGACACAAGGTATAACGCGCACAAGTTTCTACCACTGGAGTGGCTATACATCCAAGTATTGATTCCACCCCATTAAAACATAATGCTTCCTTGGTGCTAAAAGTTGGGCCAGGTTTGGGGGAAAAATGCAAGGGTGGATTAACTTCAAACTCTCTAAAAAATATATCAATTTTTGCAAACCAATAGTCTAACTCACTCAGAAATTAACAAGGAACATGATGGTATCAGTAGATTTGTGAAATGATGCTTTCAATAAAAAACACGAAGGCAAATGCATTTTGTCATTTTGAGTTGCATAATGGTATCCAAAGCACAAACAAAGCTCATTCTCAGCAAACAATCATGATGTACAAACTAAAATCATGTTAACAGATGATTTGCACACATAAGGCTCAGTCACAGATCAACATAAATGGAAAAGGCTCAACTGATTGCAAATACAACATGAAGATGAACAGGCTGTCAAAGTGTAAGATAGGGGTTCAACTCACATACACACATCCTAAACAAACTTCAAATCATGCTAGCTAGCTCTAGTGTTTATGTATCAACAAACTTGTTTAAACATGAACTGATGTAATGTATGTGTAACTGTGGTATGAAAAAAAGGGGCTGCTGAATTGATGATGCATTGTGAAAATGAAAGGACAAAACCAGTAGGATCAAGTTATGTAAACACTACACACATATTACAAACATGACAGCAGATGAAATCATGCTCAAGACTCATTCACATTTCATTCAGAATAGAAATTGGTATGCAATGCAGGCATATTTGTCTTGAATGGAAATTGATGATGCATTTTGAAAGTGAAAAGACAAACCAGGTGGAAACAGATCATACAATCAATACACACACATCACAAACATGAAAATAGATGAGATCATACTCAAAATTCAGGCATATTTCATTCAAAGCAGAATTTGGTATGTTGGTTGATATGCAAAAAGCTATCTTGAGACAAATTGATGGTGCAGCAGGTGTATTTTCCAAATGATGAGGTTCATGCTAAACCAATGATGCACACACATCACATATATGCTAAAGGATGATTTTATGCCCAAAAATTATGCACACTCTTTTCAAAGCAACAACTGGTATGGTAGTGGCAAAATGTTGAGAATTTGTAAAAAAGCAAACTGTTTTGAAAAATGCAGGGTAGGCTCCCTTATGCAAATACTACACACCAATTACAAACATGTTATCTAATGGTTCTAGGCCTAAAAATTAGTCAAAATCAGCTTAACATAGAAATTGGTATGCTCATGGTAAATGTGTATGAACAAGATGCAGAAAACTCAAACAGCTCAGGTCATGGTGTGCACATATATGAAGCATTCATGGAAGGTACATCCACAATGAGTCATGGTTAAGTCATTTGCAAACAGCTGCAATGCAGCAAACGCACAGTTCACAAAACTCCACAAATTCTGCCCATAAATAGTTTAAACTGAAAGCCAATAACATGAAATGTACACAATGATAGCATGGATATTTCAAGCCAATAGATACAGGTCAAGCAATTTTAAGGCAAAACAGGCAGGCACATAACATCTTGTCACAATATTCATGAAAATAAACATGGTATGACAACTGAAACTAACATCACAGTTGTGAAATAAAATCCCCTCTAAGTTCATACATGACCTATGGGCAGGGCAACAACATGGAGTAACTAACAAGCTACTTGGACACAAAAACAATCAATAGCTAACAGAATGGTATCAACAATATCAACATTTCAGATTAAAAACCTCTAAAGCTACTCTTGTGGACAAGTTCCTCAAAACTGTTGGAATCAATATACAAGGCTCATTCTTGACAGAATATCATCAATACATCATTTTATAAAACATCATGCCTTAACAAAAGCTGAGATACTGCAGTAAACACAAACTCTTGACAAAGATCAATTTTGGGACAACATGGACATTGTTTTTCAAAATAGAATTTCAAAATTACAAGACATAACAATGTGATGTATAATGAGGAGGCTTAGCATTACATACCTCTTGTAGACCTTCTTGAACTAGCTAGAAAGCAAAGAAATCCAGAGATCCTCTTCTTTGGCACAAACTTGGAGCTTGCTTCCTCTTGAAGCAATAAGCAACTTTTAGGACAGTTTGAGTAATGAACCTTCCAACTGGTTTTTGATCTTTTGGACAGTTGAAACAAGATATATATGAGGTGTGTGGATGGTTAGAACAACTAGAATAGGTCTGGACAGAGTTTTGCTTGAGTTTGTGTATGAAGTCAAACTTCACTTGGTTGAAAGTTGACTTTTGAGAAAATGAGGATTTTGGGTGGTTTAAGTGTATGAACACCTTCTACACAATATTTATGGATTCTGCAGATGGTTTTTGGTGGTTTGGAATGGGTGGAAATGAATGAGAACAACCAACTGCCCAAGACATCTTTTTGGCAAACTTTGAGATTTTGAAGAATGAGGTATGTGAGAAAATGAGTGAGAGTTGTGATTTCTCTTGGTTTTTAATAGTGCTCTGGTTTGGTTAACAACATAGAGAAGGTCTCTATTTATAGGGAGAGTGAGGGTGAGGGCAGACTTGGTTTTTCCACTTTTGGAGGGAGATTTTGAAGAAAATCTTGCCAAGATCATGTGGCAGATTTTCTCATCAGTTCTTGGGAAAATGCTGGGCAAAATATCAAGTGAAATGAGAGGGATGAGGTGACTAAAGTGAGGCTATGAGAGTAGGGGACTGCAGCTGCATAAACCTTCCATAAAGTTTCTCTTTCTTCCTCCTTTAAATGATTATTATATTAGCAACTTTCTTGCAAGTTGCAAAGTCCATCAATCCTTCTTTTCTTCTGGTTTTCCCTTCGTCTAAGCTTCAAATTATCAGAATGGATCATGATCCAAGGGTTTAAGATGGCCCAAGTTGTTGAAATTTGAATTTTGGAAAGAGTTGAAGTGGTGACTTCAAGTGTGGCAGCCTCAACTTCCATGATCCATAACTCTCAGCTCATAAATGCTATTGAGGAGTTCTACCACATTTTATAAATCCCTCATGTAGCTATACAACTTTCATGTTTTTGATATTTTCAAATTCCCAATGCAACTAGGTCAAAAGACCTCTCAAAGTTGCTGAAAAAAACATGCCTAAAAAGACCCTTGAAATGAATTTGGTCATAACTCTAAATCTATGCATTTTCTGACCATGGAACACTTTGGGACTTTTGTAGGACTTGCCATGAGCTTTCCAATGAGCTTTGAACCAACTCAATTGGATGTGTGGTTGAGGAGTTATGGTCTTGCCCCTTTCAAAACCCTAATTCCCGACTTTTGTGATTACTCCTCAATCCTTGATCCAATGGTCATGAAATTTTATGGGTATATGCAATATGTCATTAGGAACATTTTGATTCACATCTTGAAGTCAAATTCCTTATGAGTGAAGAGTTGACTTTTCGGTCAACCGAACGATCAATCGGTGACTACCGAGTCGACTGTTGATGTTCTGGGTATTTTGAGGCCTTGAAACTTCTTGAGTAGACTTTACTAATCCATATGAACTTTATGGACCATGATCCCACCATTGGAACACCTTTTAAATCAAAAGTCAAACTATAGTTGACTTTTCCTGATCAAAAACCCTAATCGGGTATCCTGAACTGCACTGTTCTTAATTCTTGGGTGACAATCCCAAATTGGATTCATAATTGATCTAACAGAATACATTTGATGATGTGGAGACTCAATTCAAGGAGAACCAATCCAAAATGTAGACTGATTAACCCTCGAAACCTCGATTTCAGCTGTGCGGATCCCTGATTCCTGTATCTTGACAAAGACAAACTTGAAATAGGTTAAGGTTAGATAATAAAATGAATATGATCCTAAAATGATGATGAGGATCTAAGGGGTCAAAATTTGGGGTGCAACAATATGGCATTGTCATTACTTTCTTGTATTTTGATCATCACTAGACCTGTTGGATGAGATTAGTACTTTTGTATTTGGATCTTTCTTATTGTTGTTTCGTATTGTCTCAACATTATGTGATTTATTGATTTGTTCGTAGTATTCTCATCCATATCAACTATTTCTTATTCTCGTGGAAACTAGTATCAAAAGGGGAAATTTTCTTGTAAACACATGTACATGTTTGCATCCTTGCATCCTGCATTTTCATTTGCATAGCAGGTGTGCTTGGTGGTTCTTGTTCTTATTTCTGCTCGATTTTCAACAGTTACAAGATTGAAGAACCTAGTTTCCACAGGTATTCAACAAGGGGGAAACAAAATAGAATCATGGATCAAGTGCAAGCTGAGTTACAGGAGGTCAGGGCTTATATGGCCCAGTTCATGGAATTGATGCAAAACATCTCCAGTGGGAAAGAAAAGTTGAAAACTATGGTCCAGCCATTGATAGCACGGGTTGATGAAGAAGGAGTTATGCATGGAGGGTCTGGTGTTATACCTCTACCTGTAGGTGGATCTGTTTCGGTAAGCGGTCCTATTGTTGTTATTCCTCCGGGCGGAGGTGTTGCAAATGAAAATAGTAATGTTATAGGAGGAAATATGTGTGTTGTACATGGACGTAATGGTCCTAAGTGGGAAGATAACCAAGATGACATCTTTTTAGTGAAGGATACATAATGCAGGCTACCGTCTGAAGTTGACAAGAGGTTTAAGTTAATTGAAGAGAAGATGAAGTCCTTTGAAGTGCGAAATTCTTTGGGTCTAGATATGGCTGATCTTGGCTTGGTTCCAGGGGTTAAGGTTCCCCTCAAATTCAAAGTACCTGACTTCGACAAGTACAAAGGGACAACTTGTCCTAAAGTTCATATCCGGGAATATTACAAAAAAATGTCTGCTTATTCTGAAGATGAAAAGCTTTTGATGCACTTCTTCCAGGATAGTTTGGTCGGAGCGTCGCTAGAGTGATATATGGGATTAGAAAGGACTCACATTTGTAGCTGGAAGGAGCTGGAGGAGGCTTTTGTTTGCCATTACCAATATAATAGTGATATGGCGCCAAACAGGGTGCAATTGTAGAGTTTATCACAAAAGATCAATGAAAGTTTCAAGGAATACGCCTAGAGGTGGCGTGATCTAGCTGCAAGAGTTCAACCTCTCATGGTGGAGAAAGAACTAATTGATATGTTTATGGCTTCATTACCAGGTGTGTACTTTGAGAAGTTAATAGGATGCATGACTGCTGGGTTTTCTGATCTAGTGATGGCTGGAGAACGGGTAGAGAGCGGAATCAAGTCCAGGAAGATCTCAAATGCTGGTGGGTCTTCTACCGGAGGAGCGAAGAAATTATATTCTGCCAATCACAAGAGAAGAGAAGGGGATACAAACGCCATTGCATACAGAGATGGGGGCAGAGCACAACATCAAGTTACTACTGTGGCTATTCTAGCCGCACCTCAGCAACAAGTTAACACTCCACGTCCTTACGTGGCAAGGCAGAGAATGACTGACAGACAATTTGAAACTCCACCCATGCCATATTCTCAATTACTACAACATTTGTTACAACTGTAGTTGGTTCAAAAGAGGACTTTGGCGCCCCTTACTGGCGTGCCACCCCCAGGGTATGATGCAAGTGCCAAGTGTGATTTCCATTCCAGTGCTCCGGGGTACAGTATTGATAACTGCAAAGCTTTTAAGCATAAAGTACGGGATTTGCTTGATTCCAAGGCCATTAATTTTAAAAATGACGATCCGAATATAAATCATAACCCTATGCCAAACCACGGGGTGGCAAGGACTAATGCTATCATTGAAGGAGAAAAGCTAAATTTGATAACTGACGTAGAGAAGTTGAAGACTCCGTTGAACTTCGTGAAGGTCAAATTGCTGAAAGGAAGAGTGTTCCTAGGATGTTCCGATAACTGTTCAGGGTGTGAGGAAAGACCTGAGGGTTATGTTTTGTTGAAGAAGAGAATTCAGAAGATGATCGACGAGGGTTATTTACAATTTGATAAGGTGATTGAGGAGAATGAAGCGAATACTAAAAAGGATGAAGTTGTTACTGTATCTACCTCATTCTGGACAATCAATATTTCAGCGCCTGCAAGGCCAGCGCCAATGATTATTACTACTCCTGGACCGGTATCTTATGATAGCACTAAGGCTATTTTGTGGAATTACGGGGCCGAGGTATTTTGTAACGGTCAGAAGAAAGAATTGATGTGTTCTTCTTATGAAGGTTCCTCTGTGGAGAACATAGTTGGTACTGGTGGCATTATAAGAAGCAGCAGAGACTTTTCCTCGCCATAAAATATTGTTGATAAGGGAAAGGGGAAGGTTGTGGTAGAAGAAGAGATTCAACAGCAAAGGGAGAAAGACTCTTTGGCTAAAGATACTGAAGAATTTTTTAGGATTATTCATAAAAGTGACTACAAGATCGTAGATCACCTACATCAGACACCTTCTAAAATCTCTATTCTATCGTTGTTGTTGTGCTTAGAGGCGCACAAAAGTTCTCTATTGAAGATCTTGAATACGACATTTGTGCCACAGGAGATCTCTATTAACCAATTGAAAGGAGTGGTGGCTCACGTAAATGCTGGTAATGGTTTGGGCTTCACTGACTTGGATCTAACTCCTTCCAAGAGAAACCATAACCATGCTCTACACATATCCATAGAGTGCAGGGGAGTTGTTTTATCCATGTGCTATTTGATATGGGATCCTCACTTAATATGTTGCCGAAGAAAGCACTAATGAAGTTTAGATACTCAAGGCTTAATCTGCACGCCAAGTGATTTGGTGGTAAGGGCATTTGATGGAACCAGGAGGTCGGTATTTGGTGAGATCACGCTACCAATTCAGGTGGGACCATAGATTTTTGATGCGGTATTTTATATCATGGACATCCAGCCGACCTATAGTTGTTTGCTTGTCCGACCTTGGATATATGCTGCTGGGGCAGTCACTTCGACTTTGCATTAGAAGTTGAAGTACATGTTGGAAGGGAAGGTCATTACAGTCTGTTGAGAGGAGGATCTTATGATCAGTCATTTGTCATCATTTAAGTATATGGAAGTAGATGGAGAGATTCATGAGACATTGTGTCAAGCTTTCAAAATAGTGCAGATTCAGAAGAGGCCTCCTACAGAAGACAAAAGTCCAGAGATTTCAATGTCCTCGTTTAAGGAGGCCCGTGCTATTGTAGAATCTGGTTCTTCGCAGAAGTAGGGCTAAGTTCTCAATGTTCCGAACAAGCAGGACAAGTTTGGTTTGGGTTATAAGTCGTCCAACTCTTCTCAAAGTCCTCCAAGGTACAGAGGACCAGTACAGTTCACCAGTGGCGGCGTTATCTATGACAGGATTAATGCTATTGAGGAAGACGAAGGAGACATTCATTGTGATATGGATGCTTGGATTCGTCCATATGTCCCCGGGGAAAGGCTTTGCAACTGGTCTGTGGAGGAGGTCATACAAGTCACATCAGAAATGTAAATTCCCATCATTTTGATTATGTTTGGTCCTGCGCTCTGCTCAAGGCGTAGTTACTTTGTTGTGGGGCTCTTTTTCTGATATTTAACTTTATCATGAATAAGAAGACGTCCTTTTGCATTCAAATTTTGTGATCTTTGTCTTTCTTGTTTTTTTATGCACTTTTATAAACAGAAAAATGGCAATGTGTTTTGTGTTTGTTCGCATATCATGATCAGCATAAAACATCAATCATGCAGGTTGTACATCTCAGATACCATCAATCCCGATTCGGCTATGACTTTGTATGACTTTGATAATCCCATTTATCAAGCCGAAGAAGAAACTGATGAAGATTGTGACTTACCTGAGGAACTGGCCAGACTACTCAAATAGGAGGAAAGGATCATTTTGCCTCATCAGGAGGATATTGAAGTTATCAATCTAGGTACCGAGGACGACAGAAAGAAATCAGAGTTGGGGCTTCATTGGAAGATGATGTCAAGAGAAGATTGGTAGAAATGCTCCATTAGTATAGAGATATCCTAACTTGGTATTACCAAGACAGGCCTGGGCTGGATACAGATATTGGGGTACACCGTCTACCTCTTCGAGAAGATATTCCGCCTGTGAAACAAAAGTTGAGGAGAACCAGACCTGATATGGCAGTAAAGATCAAAGAGGAAGTTCAGAAGCAGTTAGATGCTGGTTTCCTTGCTGTTACCACTTACCCTCTGTGGGTGCTATTACACCCTAAAATTTGCCCAACCTTGTCTTGGCTTGGCTTTTGTTTCATTTCATTTTTCTTCTAGCATTTCTGCATTGCATAACATTTGTTCTTGAGACAGGGGATCGAGGTTTTCCTATGGATTAGAATTCACCTTCAATGCAAGACATCAAAGCAACGGGCTCCGACATTTATTTTGCCCATCGGTCGGGCGACCGATTTTATTTTGATTTTGCAGGTTATTTTCAGCAAAGAAAGTGGCAATCAGGCTATCGTGATCAGTCTCATGGTTACAACATTCAAGAACATATTCCAGAAGCTTAACAGGGTTCCAAACAGCAAGAAACGGGCAAACGGGCAGGTTTCCCTTCAAAAGGCGCCAAATTCAAAAATTTGAAGGTGTTAATCGGTTAACCTATATGGTTAATCGATTAACCATTGAAAAATCAGCCTAGATTCAAAAATTTAAAGGGGTTAATCGATTAACATATATGGTTAACCGATTAACCAATGTGATTCTTGCCTCTGTATGTGATTTTTTAATGCAGAGCCGTTTGGGGTCCAATTTTGGTCATTTTGAAATGCATTTTTACAGTTGGGAAGGATCTAGAACCATTTTGAAATTTGGATTAGTTTTCAAATTAATTCAATTCCCTCCAAAATTCCACTCCTAATTCCATTCCAAATTTTCCAATCCACTCTCCAAACCTTGCTTTGGATCCAAACCAAAAGAGTACTTAAGTGATTTACTCCAAACCATAATGATCCAGCTCTCATAATTCCCATTTTCAAATACAGAATTGCTCTCAACTCTCTCAATTCTCTCTCAAATTCATCACTTCCAAAACCTTCACCAAAGCTCTTCATCCATTGAATTAATTGATTCTCCATTGGAATGCATTAATTCTTGAGCTTAAACCTTCATCTAGCATCTCCATTGGATCAGTTTCTTCACTCAATTTTTGTGCAAATTCAGATCTGAAATTTGAAGTGAAGCTAGAAGTGATTATTTGAAGAAATTTAGCTTAATCTTGAAGGATCTCCATCTCTACTACAAGGATTAGCTTGGATCTTGAAGTATTCAGGGTTTCTTGCTTCGATCTATTCATTTCCAGCAAATCAACATCAACCGAAGCAAATCTCTGCTTCGTAGGTTGGAAATTCTTGATAGGATTCTGTTTTTAGCTTAATTCCATGTTCATCATGATAATTTTCATTTTTGATTGATTTGCTGCATTTTGATTCATATGATCTGTGTTGATGCTATTTGGATTTGTTTACATGTTATTTGAATCATGATTTGCTGGTTTAATTTCGTGATTAAGTGATTATGTGATCATTGGCATGTTTGGAGAAGTGATAAGCTATTGAAAAGTGATTCTGCATTGCTGTTTTCTGCTGTCAACACAGTGTTAATCAGTTAACGCATATGGTTAACCGATTAACCAGTTCAAATTTTCTGATTTTTCAAAGTTTTCATAGTGTTAATCGGTTAACGCATATGGTTAATCGATTAACTAGTGTAATTTTTCAAAATTTTCAAACGTTAACAGTGTGTTAACCGATTAACCCTGGGGGTTAACCGATTAACACTATGCTGGCAGGCCTGTTTTGCTACTTTGTTTGATTGTTCTCATACCGTTTCACTTCAAATCTTCATAAATTGATTTGATGCATTAATAATAAAATGATTTTGGTGTTTGCCACTTTTTGTGTATGGTTGATCATGATTTTGTCGATATTTGTGTTCATTTTCCACTTGGATGCATATTTATGTATGTGGTCCAAAGCGATGACTCTTTGCATGTTTGTTTGCTTTCACCTTGTTGACTTTCCTTTCCATGTTTGCATCATTCTTGCATCACTGTTGAGGTCGAGACGAGCTTATGGCGGCTGCTGCCCCACACACTTCTTCCTCCCTCCCACCATTCTAAGTGTGCATTTATCTATTTGTATGTTGCATTTTATTTGTGTTTTCTCTTTTTGGTCTTTCCTTGCCATGTTCCCCTTAGGACCTAACCTTCCTTGTTTAAGTATGGTTATAGACATTAGGATTCGAACTATACATGCTAACATTAGGTAGTCCCCTTTTGCATCCCAACTCTAAGTCCACTTTGCATGATAACTTTAGGGTTTTGAGTTAGTCCCCTTTAGATTCCCTTCTCTCTTTCTCATCTTCATACAATTCAAACATACTTAATAAAGATAATGGATGTTGTACTCGGGAAATGGTGATTGAGTGGTTACCTCTCAATTGCCTAGAGTGTTTAGTATACGTCCTTAGGACGATATGCGACGCATTCGCTCCTAGGTTTTAGACTTTAGTACAACATACATTACAAACACTCAATACTTAAAACACTTCTTCTCTAAAAAACACAAAAACACTTCAAATCTTTTTCATCCTTCGGGATCTTAATCAAGGAAAATCTTTTCAGATAAAAGAGTGTTGTTAACTTTTAGTTCTACCGCAAACAGTAACGCCTAAGTCTCCAATGGTCGAGCCGCATACACCAACTGCTAGAACAGCTTGTTAACCCTACTCGGGCCTAAAAAACTTTTGAACGAACCTGTGGTCTTTTTAGCCCGAACTACGTTTGCTCTTATCTTCCATACCAGATGAAAATACGTAGGCACAAGACGTGATGTCTTGGCGAACAACCTTCCCCACCCTTTCACCCGTAGTTAGCCGAACTACGTTGACTCTGACTTTCCCATTGCACGAGGGAATACGTAGGCACAGAGCGGCGATGCTCTGCCGAGTCATCTTTTCTTTTTCTTTTTTGTCCCTTGACCTTTAACTAGATAGTTTTAACACACCCTTTTAGATAGACAACATAAGCGTGGATCCCGTCGAGTACGACGGATGTAAGGGGTGCTAGTACCTTCCCCTTGCGTAACCGACTCCCGAATCCAAGACTTGGTTGCGATGACCTCGTCTTTTCCCTTTTTCGTTAGGTTTTTCCAATCATTTCCTTTCCCTCTCTTTGGGATAAATAACGAAAGGTGGCGACTCTTCTGTTTTCCGCCGGGTGTTTTTCGCAGTTGCGACAGCTGGCCACTCTGCTGGGGACTCTGGTTCCCTATGCGAGTCAGTCCTAGCGCTTGTTTGTTTATCTTTGGGTGTTGTATATATGTTCTTTATTTTTATTTTCCCGCAATTATTTTCAGCATCATATATCATTATTGTTGTGTTGTGGGGGGGGGGGGGGGGGGGGAATGTTCCACTGAGTGATAAGCCATACCCAGGCTTGAGTACAAACCTAACATTAGTAGTGGAGACTAGTGAGGGGCCTGTTTGCTGAGCAGACACAGTTCCCCATGAAATTCACGCTCAGAAGAGATTCTCTTTGATGATTTGCTTTCCGGTCCTAAGAATCTGATAGGATTTTGGATTTGAGAGTTGTCGACTCTGGGGACCGATCATATGTTATTAGCTAAGTGAGGCCTCTTCGGGAGAGGATGATGCCAAACAAGAAATGGTGAACGTATCATCGTTTCTTGAAAGTTTGTGATGTTGATGAACGCATAGGATGCCGAACCTTATCAGTGGATAGGTCCGTACATGTGAGAGGGATTGGGTTATGCAGGAAACCTTGGCTTTCAGACTACCCGGTTTTCTTCGCAGTGTGAATCTGAGTTCTTGATATCAATGGGTCCTATTGTCAGAGCTATGCTAGTGTTCCTTTCAAAGAGAAGCTCTGGATACAGCACAACAATCTTGATCCCCTGTTTGCATCTTTGCATCTGCATTTGCATTTTCATCTGCATTTCATTAACGTGTATTTATGTTGCAGGTGCATATTTCCCCCTGATTCTAGTGATCTTGTGCATTATTCCCGACATGGAATCCCTGAAGAGGACTTTGCCCTACAAGTTTCCAGCTCCAGATATCAGTCTGTTATTGAGTTTGATTGCCATGGCTGATAAGGCAGTAATGGAAGATTTTAGGAAGTCTTATGGGAGGTTGTTGAGATGCGTCTGTAAACCTTCTACATATGAGATCAGTGCTCTCTACACTCTGCTATAGTTTTATGATGCCCAACTGAGGTGTTTCATCTTCCCTGATTATTTTCTGGCTCCTACTCTAGAGGAATACTCTGCTTTGTTAGATTTTCCCATTCTAGATCAGATGTCGTTCTTCCATACAGACGCTGAGCCTAATCTGGATAAGCTCGCTGCTATTCTGCATTTGGATGCTTCAGAGTTGGAGGGAAAGATGCTCAAGAGAAGTGAGATGTTTGGATTTCCTTTACCTTGTTTGGTTGAGAAAGCTCAACAATGTGCCAAGAATGGTTGTTGGATCGTATTTAGCGCCATCCTAGCTCTTTGCATCTATGGCATTATATTGTTCCCTAATCTTCGGAACTTCATGGATGTAGATGCTTTTTACATACTGGCTTCAAGGAACCCCGTACCTACGCTGATCGGTGATGTTTATCATTCTGTGCACTACAAGAATGAGAACCGACGAGGGAAGAATGTGTCATGCTGTGTTCCTTTGCTGTACAGGTGGCTTGCTAGTCATATGCCCAAGACTGTTTTGTTTGTTGCTACTGCTGGTACTTCAGAGTGGTCGAAGAGGTTGATGGGTCTATCTACAGAGAACATTACTTGGTTTGACCGAAACATGCTTGGTACAGAGGTCGTTTATAGTTGTAGTGGATTTCCTAACGTCCCTTTGGTAGGAAGGAAAGGATGTATCAACTATAACCCGTCTCTGTTGGTTAGGCAGTTTGGATATGCGCTGAGGGGTCATCCTAAGGAAGAGGAGATACAGGAATCTCTGTATCTCACCAGATTATTGGAGGGTGAGACTTTAGGTAGACTTGAGCATGCTTGGAACAACATTCACAGGAAAGGGAAAGCCTTATTGGGGAAGAGTGATAGTCGAGCATATGACCCTTACCTGACTTGGATTCGTGAGAGAGCTGCGAAGTTTCTGATGCCATTCCCTTCAGCTGCACCTCTGTATCCTCTCATGATTGAGGAACCCACCATCATAGACATTCAGAAATACAATCAGTTATTGTTTGAGAAGGAAGAGTTGAGAAAAGCCAATGAAGATTTAGAGAAATAAATCATTCAGCTTCGAAGTGAGAAGATTGAGGTTGTTCATTCCTTCAAGAAACAAACTGAGCTTGTAAACAAATTGGGTACGGATCTGACCAAGGAGACTAATTCTCAGGAGCGTTGGGTTTGGATTTCAAGGCTGTTAATAGTGTTCTTGCCTCCAAGAAGGAAGATTTGGATAGAGCTTACTTGAAGATTTCTAAGTTTGAGAACCAATGGAATGCTACACTCACCAACAACAAAGAGCGCGAAGACAAGTTGAAGCTACAGATCAGCAAGTTGAAGACGCAGCTCAATGCCAAAGACGAGAAGATTGCAGCAGAGGTGTCACTCAGACGGGATAGTGAGTAAAGACTGAACGAAGCTATTGCAAACTTGAAGGTTTGCAGGTTGAGAGTTGATTCCAAGAGATGCAAGCTCGAGGCGTGTTTTGAGGAAGGAGCTTGGGAAGACCATGTTGAAAGTCTGCAGCATACTTTTAGCCAGCATGAGCTACTTATTCGTGGACTACTTGCTAGGCCAAATCATCCTGAGACGCGAGAGTTGCTAGAGGACTTCCGGGCTCGTCATCCAGCTTGACTATCTTGTTTATCTCTGTTGTAGCTTGTCGCT
This sequence comes from Lathyrus sativus, assembly GCA_963859935.3. NCBI lineage: Eukaryota > Viridiplantae > Streptophyta > Magnoliopsida > Fabales > Fabaceae > Lathyrus > Lathyrus sativus. The sequence goes on from OZ012737.1 coordinate 352,509,888, forward strand.
CGTTGTACTGACCATCACCAGGCTTGTTGGTTGAGGTCTTTTCTTTTTGTACTCAGATGTTGTTGTTTGTACATTTCCTGTTGGCCTATGATTATATACGAGGAGGTTCTGTTATATGCTTGTCTGTAGGGTTCTCCATTGTTGTGTTTTTCTCCCGGAAACTAGAATCGAGGGGGAAATTTCCCTGTTGCATACATACATGTCTGCATTTTTGCATTGCAGGTGCATCGGAACTGTTAATCTTATTTCCTGTGGTTCTTACTAGAGTTTCAGGATTTCCGATCTAACGACTCACCAATATGCAACCAGGGGAAATCAAAAGAGAGTAATGGAGCATATGCAAGCAGAGATGCAGGAAATGAGGGACCAGATGGCCCAGTTCATGGAGGTAATGCAGGGAGTGGCTAATGGACAAGAGAAACTCCATACTCTAGTGCAGCCCTTGATTGCACGTGTTGATGGCAACGGTGTGTTGCATGGTGGGAACGCTGCTAATCCTCCACATGTTGAGACTCCTCGAGCTGATAACTCCATGCCTACTTTGGTTATCCCTAATGCTGCGAGGGCCGATAATGCTGCAGGTTTCAACAACACTAGTTTTGGTAATGTGGGAAGCGATAATGTTAATGGGAACGATTATGGTCCTGACACCACTTGTGCTATACATGGTAATATGGATCACATCTGGAATGAAGACAGGCAAGATGATTTGTTCTCGCCGAGGGTTGTAGCTGCTGAGTTACCCTCTGAAGCTGATAAGAGGATCAAGATGATTGAAGAAAAAATGAAGTCCCTTAAAAGTCAAAACTCTATGGGCCTTGATATGGCTAACCTGGGACTGATCCCAGACCTGAGAGTGCCGCCAAAGTTCAAAGTCCCAGACTTTGACAAATATAAGGGTACCACCTGTTCGAGAGTTCATCTGAGATCCTACTTCCGTAAGTTGTCTGCCTACTCAGATGATGAGAAATTGCTCATGCATTTCTTTCAGGACAGTCTGTTTGGTCCTTCGTTGGAATGGTACATGAGTCTGGAACCCGTGAATGTCCGCAGTTGGAGGGACTTGGCTAAGGCCTTTGTGAAACATTATCAATACAACAACGACCTTGCTCCTAACAGGGTCCAGCTTCAGAATCTTTCACAAAGGAATAATGAGTGTTTCAAAGAATATGCCCAAAGATGGCAGGAGTTAGCAGCCAGGGGGCAGCCGCCTATGGTGGAACGTGAGCTCATTGACATGTTTGTCGCCACTTTGTCAGGCGTCTATTACACGAATCTCATTAGTAGTATGTCAGGTAGTTTCTCTAACTTAATCATCACCGGAGAGAGGGTGGAAAACAGTATCAAGTTAGGGGAGATAAGTGCTGGTGAAATACCCTCAACTGGAGGAGGTAAGAAGGTGTTCGGTAACAAGAAACGAGAAGGAGATACCAATTCTGTGTCCAGCTCACATGGGAGAGGTAGAGGTCAGAATCGTCGGCAACAACAGGTTTCTAGTATTACAATTCCTGCAGTTCAACAACCACAACAACAACAACAACCGCATCAGGGTTATAGAAGATATCAGGACTAAGGCCGGGCGGCAGTGAATAGACATTTTGATGCGCCTCCCATGCCGTATTCTCAGTTATTGCAAGGTTTGTTGCAACTACAGTTGATTTAAAAGAGGACCATGGCTCCCCTGACAGGGCCACCTCCACCCTGGTATAACGCGAACGCTCCCTGTGAGTTTCATTCAGGTGCTTCAGGGCACAACATCGATAACTGTAAGGCCTTTAAGCATAAGGTGCAGAACATGATTGATAGTAAAGCAATTAACTTCTCCAATGATGTTACTAATGTCGTACAAAATCCCATGCCGAATCATGGGTAAGTCGGGGTCAATGCAATTGTTGAGGAGGATGTTTTAGATTTGGTAAGATGTTAATGAGCTGAAGAGACCATTGAGCTTTGTGAAAGCTAGATTGTTGAAGGGGGGTGTTTTCCCAGGTTGCGCCGAAGATTGTGCTGAGTGTCTGAGTAATCCTAAGGGATGTGGGCAGTTGAAGGGCTATATTCAAGATTTGATGGATAGTGGAGTCTTGCAGTTTGACCGGTCTGTTGAAAGAAAGCCAGAAGAGTTGGTAGCTGAGGAATGGGATGAGATTGCAACAATTTCCATTCCATACAAAATCGTTACCATTTATGCGCCAAAACCACCAACAATAACCATAACTAAAGCAGGTCACGTACCATTTGAAAGAACCAAAGCTATTCCGTGGAACTACGGAGCCGAAGTGTATTTCGATGGACAAAAACTAGATTTGAATGGTCCCCCTGCGGATTCAGTAGATAATCTTGTGGGAGCATGAGGAATTACCCGTAGTGGCCGGGTCTTTTCATCATCTGAAGTGATTGTTGATAAGGTTGACAAGGGGAAGAGACCAGTGGTAGAGGAAACTTCTCAGACTGGGGAGAAGGAATCTTTTTTAAAGGATGCAGAAGAGTTTATGAGGCTGATACGAAAGAGTGACTATAAGATAGTCGATCATTTGCAACAAACTCCTTCTAAGATATCTATCCTGTCTTTGTTACTACATTCTGAAGCGCATAGGAATGCACTGTTGAGAATACCGAATACTGCTTACGTGCCGCAAGAAATTTCGGTCAATCAACTCGAAGGGGTTGTTGCACACGTAAATGCAGGAAACGGCTTGGGGTTTACAGACCTGGATTTGACGCCAAGGGGCAGGAACCATAACTGTGCATTGCACATATCATTAGAATATCGAGGGGCTGTTATGTCTCATGTACTTGTGGATACATGATCATCCTTAAACGTACTTCCAAAGAAAGCCCTAATGAGGTTGGACATGTAGGGATTGATTTGCACACCAAGTGATTTGGTGGTGCGCGCTTTTGATGGTACCCGAAGGTCTGTGTTCGGAGAAGTGACATTGCCCATTCAGGTGGGACCAGAAGTATTTGATGCAGTGTTCTACATTATGGACATCCAACCTGCCTACAGTTGTCTATTAGGCCGTCGATGGATTCATTCAGCAGGAGTTGTGACCTCTACGCATCATCAAAAGCTAAAGTATATGGTTGGTGGTAGTGTTGTTATAATGTGCGGAGAAGAGGATATAATGTTCAGTCACTTATCATCCTTCAAGTAAGCCGAGGTGGACGGAGAAATACATGAAACCCTTTGTCAGGCTTTTGAAACCGTCCAAGTTAAAGATAAATCTCCCATTGTGAGCAAAGCGCTGGAAGTGGCCATGTCTTCTTTTAAAGAGGCCCAAGCAGCAGTACAAGCTGGGGAAGCGCAGGGTTAGGGCCAGGTATTGGAGATTCCTCACAAGCAAGACAAGTTTGGTTTGGGGTACCTCCCGTCATTTTCTTCATCCTCGCAGAGCGCGCCGCGCTATAAAGGACTTGTGCAGTTCACTAAAGAAGGAGTTATCTGTAAGAGCACAGATTGTGTCTTAGTAATATCTCTATGTTTTGATGATAACATTAATGATAATTTGTATACAAGAATTATACTCTCTAAATTTGTTCTAAACTGTTTTCTACAGGCACAAAAGATTTTAATCTTAAAGAGCAAATTTGATGTGAACAATAAATTCTGAATGGCTCAAGAGCATCTGAAGATTAGAAGAATCTGAAGTATAAGAGCTTAGTCATCAAGATTCTGAAGATACAACACGCTGCATATATTATCAAGGATCTGAATGAAAGAAGACTCTGAGTGAAGAGACTCTGAATGAGAGAAGACTCTGATCTGAGTGAAGACTCTGATCTAAGAGCATGTTACGCTTCAAGCACACAGCTGCACCAGACTCTGATTCATCAACATCTGAAGAACATCTTAGGCTCTGAAGTTCCCAGAAGATTCTGAAGACTGAAGACTCTGATGTTGATTGTTGATCTGAACTATCTGAAGAATTATTTGAAGAAGATTATTTTAATATATCCGTTGGAATATGCCAGCAAATCTTTCCTTAATTGGGATAGACACAATTCTCTGCAAGAAGATTATTCCTCTGATACATTCCACATATGGTAAAATCACAGCTCAGCAGACAATTGCTACACCCACATTTTGTGCGCCGTCTCTCTGCTGCAATAGTACAAAGGACAGTACTATTTGATATTGGAAATATCTTCTCCAACGGTAAAATATTCTCTCCAATATTCAAGTGGCTATATAAAGGATATCATAGCTCATTCTTCAAGTGACGAATTAAGACAAAAATTATTGCAAGAACTCTCTCACGCGAAAAACTCTCAAGCTCTCATATTCTTTGTTGTTCATACATTGTTCTTAACTTAGAGAAATAACACAGTTGTGTTTATAGCTTTATTAGAAGCAATTTCTTACTCTTACATTGTATTACATTAATTTGTAAAGGAAGTTTTCCTTAAGAGGATCTAGGTTAGATCAGTAGCTCTTGAGAAGACTAAGAACAGTTGTTCTTAGGTGTTGCTATTTGTAATCAGTTGATTTGAATAGTGGATTAAGTCCTTGTTGAGAAAGGCAAATCACTCTTGAAAAGGGTGGACTGGAGTAGTTGAGTTCAACGAACCAGGATAAAAATACTTGTGTTTTTATCTTTGATTATTTTCTGTCATACTTATTCAACCCCCCCCCCCCCCTTTTAAGTATTTTCTCACCTTCAGTTGGCATCAGAGCTCCGGTTCTGAGTGTGCATTCACTTAACCGTGACAGATAAAGATCCAGTGAGAAGAATACTCTGTTATTTATTTGGTTGCTAATATGGGTGATATTCCTACATCAAGCAACAAATATGAAGGAGACAGAATCAGCACCAAACCTCCAATGTTTGATGGAGAAAAATTTGATTATTGGAAAGATAGACTTGAAAGTTTTTTCTTGGGGTATGATGCTGATCTCTGGGATTTAGTCATTGATGGATATGAACATCCTACTAAGGATGGCAAAAAGATTGATAGAAAATCAATGACTGAGGAGCAGAAGAAAGAATTCAAGAATCATCACAAAGCCAGAACCATACTTCTTAATGCAATCTCTCATACAGAGTATGAGAAGATTACCAACAGAGACACTGCTCATGATATGTTTGAGTCTCTCAAAATGACTCATGAGGGAAATTCTCAGGTGAAAGAAACAAAGGCTCTGGCGCTGATACAGAAGTATGAAGCGTTCAAAATGGAAGAATCTGAGAACATTGAGACTATGTTTTCCAGATTTCAGATTCTAACAGCTGGGTTGAAAGTTCTGGACAAGGGCTACTCAACATCTGATCATGTCAAGAAGATCATCAGAAGTCTTCCTACCAGATGGAGACCTATGGTGACTGCATTGAAGCTGGCCAAGGATCTGAACAAAATCTCATTAGAAGAACTCATCAGTTCTTTGAGAAGTCATGAGATTAAGCTGGAGGAAGATGAACCCCAGAAGAAAGATAAAGGTAAATCCTTAGCTTTTAAATCTAACAAATCTGTTAAAGCTTTGCAGGTAAATGAAGAAAGCTCTGAGGAATCTTCTTCTGAAGAAGAAGATGAACTATCCATGCTGTCCAGAAGGATCAACAAACTCTGGAAGCACAAAGGGAAGAAGTTCAACAACTTCAAAAGATCTGATCAAAAGAGAGAATCTTCTGGACACAGAAGATCTGGCAAGAAAGAGGTCACTTGCTTTGAATGTAAAGAACCTGGACACTACAAGAGTGAATGTCCCAAACTTCAAAAGGAAAAACCCAAAAGGAAGTTTGATAAAAAGAAAAAGGTTCTGATGGCTACATGGGATGACTCAGATGAATCTGAATCATCTTCTGAATCTGAGGAAGAATGTGCAAATGTTGCGCTGATGGCCAACACAAATGATCAAGATGAAGGAACGTCATCATCTGAATCTGAGTCAGAATCAGACTCTGACTCTGAAGAGGTATTTTCTGAACTCTCCAGAGCTGAACTTGTTGAAAGTTTATCTGACATGTTGGAAAGCTACAGCAAGATTAAACTCAAATACAAGAAGCTGAAAAGCAATCTTGAATCTGAGATTGATCTTCTGAGAACAGAACTTGTTGAGCAGAAAGAAATAAATTTAAAACTCAAAAATGATTTAGAAACAACTCAACAAGAATCTGATACTGAAACAGAGTCAAGTGAAAATATTTTAGAAAAATATGACTCCAGTTTCAAAAGATTCCTCACTAAAAGCATAGACAGAAGCAAAATGGCTTCTATAATCTATGGTGTTAGTGGGAACAACAGAAGAGGCATTGGATGTGAATCCTTTTCTGGAAGCAATCCAAAGTCTGTTGATAAACTCTTCATCAAGAAGACTCCTCTGTATTCTCATTTTAAGTTTGGTCATCTGAATGATATTAAACATACAAGCTCTGAAAAGAGTACTTATGTGTTTAAGCCAAGGGTTAGCCAAAATAAACACTATGTTGAAAAACAGAAGTTTAGGCAAAACCACAGAACATCTAACCCCAAAGGACCCAAGAAGATCTGGGTACCTAAAAGTCAAATAATACCTGTTGCAGATGTTCTTAGCAGCAAAATCCAGACACCAATCATGGTACCTGGACTCTGGATGCTCACGACATATGACGGGCGAAAGGTCTATGTTCCAAAGCCTGGAACTTAGATCTGGAGGGGACGTGAAATTTGGAGGGAACCAGAAGGGCAAGATCATTGGCTCTGGTACAATAGGTAATGGTAACCTACCCTCTATTTCTAATGTTCTGTTAGTTGAAGGATTGAAACATAATCTATTGTCCATAAGTCAATTAAGTGACAATGGTTATGATATCATCTTTAATCAAAAATGTTGCAAAGCTGTATGTCAAAAGAATGGTTCAATCCTGTTCAGTGGAAAGAGGAAAAACAACATTTACAAAATTAACCTTTCAGAACTTAAAGTTCAAAATGTAAAATGCCTTTTATCTGTGAATGATGAGCAATGGGTCTGGCATAGAAGATTGGGACATATTAATATGAGACGTATATCTCAGATTAATAAACTCAATCTGGTCAGAGGACTCCCTAATCTGAAGTTCAATTCAGATGCTCTGTGTGGCGCATGTCAAAAGGGTAAATTTTCAAAATCTCATTTTAAACCAAAAAATGTTGTTTCCACCTCTAGACCATTGGAATTACTTCATATTGATCTGTTTGGACCAGTGAAAACTGCATCCATCAGAGGCAAGAAGTATGGGTTAGTCATTGTAGATGACTACAGCAGATGGACATGGGTAAAGTTTCTAAAACACAAGGATGAGTCTCATTCTGTGTTCATTGACTTCTGTAATCAAGTCCAGACTGAAAAAGAATGCAAAATTATTAAAGTCAGAAGTGATCATGGTGGTGAATTTGAAAACAAATATTTTGAAAAATATTTTTCTGAAAAAGGAATTGCACATGATTTCTCCTGTCCTAGAACTCCACAACAAAATGGAGTTGTAGAGAGGAAAAATAGAACATTGCAAGAAATGGCCAGAACCATGATCAACGAGACAAATATGGCAAAATACTTTTGGGCAGAAGCAATAAATACAGCATGTTATATTCAGAACAGAGTGTCTGTAAGACCTCTTCTGGAAAAGACTTCCTATGAATTGTGGAGAAACAGAAAGCCCAACATTGCTTATTTTCATCCATTTGGATGTATTTGTTATATGCTTAACACTAAAGATCATCTGAACAAGTTTGATTCCAAAGCACAGAAGTGTTTCATGCTTGGTTATTCTGAACGCTCTAAAGGCTACAGAGTATTCAATACTGAAACACAGATTGTGGAAGAATCTATTCATGTTAGATTTGATGATAAGCTTGGCTCTGAAAAGCCAAAGCAAGTTGAAAGTTCTGCAGATAGAGAAGTTATTCTCACAGACTCTGAAGGCTCAGAGGCAGACAAGACTGAAGACAAAGACTCTGAAGCAAATCCAGATGCTACGCCTCTAACTTCCCAACTTGACAATCTGCATATTTCTGAAAGACCAACAGTCAGAGGATCTTCTTCCAGAATGAAAGCTTCTCATCCAGAGGATGTGATAATTGGAAAGAAAGATGATCCAATAAGGACAAGAGCATTTCTCAGAACTTCTGAATCTTCCTTCTGTGGCTTAGTGTCAATTATAGAACCAACATCTGTTGATGAGGCTCTGGAAGATAATGAATGGATTTTAGCTATGCAAGAGGAGCTGAATCAATTCACAAGGAATGAAGTCTGGGATCTGGTTCCAAGACCTAAAGGTTTCAATGTCATTGGAACAAAATGGGTTTTCAGAAATAAACTAAATGAGAAAGGAGAAGTTGAAAGGAACAAAGCAAGACTGGTTGCTCAAGGCTACAGTCAACAAGAAGGCATAGACTACACAGAAACATATGCTCCTGTTGCAAGGTTAGAGTCTATACGCTTGCTTATTTCATTTGCTGCACAACATAACATCACTCTTTATCAGATGGATGTTAAAAGTGCTTTTCTTAATGGAATCATAGAAGAGGAAGTGTATGTCCACCAACCTCCTGGTTTTGAAAATGAAAATTTTCCAGATCATGTTTACAAACTGAAAAAATCTCTTTATGGACTAAAACAAGCTCCCAGGTATGAGAGGTTGAGTAATTTTCTTCTGAAGAAAAATTTCATCAGAGGAAAAGTGGATACCACACTATTTTGTAAAACCATTAAGAAAGATTTGTTGATTTGTCAAATTTATGTAGATGATATTATTTTTGGATCAACAAATATTATGCTTGGAAAGGAGTTTGCTAAATGTATGCAGGAAGAATTTGAGATGAGCATGATGGGAGAACTGAGATTCTTTCTGGGAATCCAAGTAAATCAGACTCCAGAGTGCACCTACATACATCAGACCAAGTATGTTAAAGAGCTTCTGAAGAAGTTTAACATGCTGGATAGCAAAATGGCAAAGACTCCAATGCATCCTACAAGCACTCTAGGTAAGGAAGAGGTAAGTAAGAAGGTAGATCAGAAACTCTACAGAGGTATGATAGGATCTCTTCTTTATTTGACTGCTTCTAGACCAGACATTCTGTTTAGTGTTTGTTTATGTGCTAGATTCCAATCAGATCCTAGAGAATCACACTTAACTGCTGTTAAGAGGATTCTAAGGTATCTGAAAGGTACTGCTAATGTTGGTTTGTGTTACAGAAGATCTGACGAATATTCACTAGTTGGATTCTGTGATGCTGACTATGCTGGAGATAGAGTTGAGCGCAAAAGTACTTCTGGAAGCTGTCAGTTTCTTGGAAGTCATCTGATCTCGTGGTACAGCAAGAAGCAACCAACAATTGCACTATCAACCACAGAGGCAGAATACATTGCTGCTGCTGGATGTTCCACTCAGATGCTCTGGATGAAGAGTCAACTAGAAGATTATCAAATCTATGAGAGTAATCTTTCTATCTTCTGTGATAATACTTCTGCTATATGTTTATCCAAAAATCCAATTTTACACTCTAAGGCTAAACATATAGAGATTAAACATCATTTCATCAGAGACTATGTTCAGAAGGGTGTAATAAATTTAGCCTTTGTTGATACAGATCATCAATGGGCAGATATTTTCACAAAACCCATTGCTGAAGATAGGTTTAAGTTTATTCTGAAAAATATTTGTATGGATTTTTGTCCAGAGTAATATTTCTCAGAGTCAACTTCTCAGATGCTAAGTGTTTAACACTCTGAAGTATTTCATCTGTTTTGCTTGTTTAATTTATTTGTGAATTATTTTTTTTGTGTGAAACTCTATACTGACCATCTCAGAGGATCTGAAAGTTGAAAACGTTTCATTTCTTAAGAGTTATAGAATCACATGCAAGCAAACACGTGTCACTCAGAATCTGAAAAGATGGAGTACACCTACTGATTATGACGTTTAAGGTATTGCTTTGAAAATCTCAATCTGTCTTGATTTTCCCCCAAATGTCATATCATAATTAAAAATGATTACTTTTCATTTAATGCAAACGTGCGTATGTGTCCTATGTGTGTCTGTTGTGTTTCCCATGCTTGCTTTATTTGTCTATATAAATCACTCTCTTAACACATTCACACTTTTCACATTCTCAAACACATATGCGCTTTTGTCTGTTGTTCTCTCTCTTTTCAAACCCTAAAAGAACTCAGAAACCTTCATCTTCTTCATCATCGTCAACAATGGCATCTACTTCAAAAGCTGTTACTGCCAAGAATGCTACCACTGTCATAGAACCAGTACGCACTCTCCTAACTCCTGTTGATTCACTAGAAGTACTGTGTGAAAGTTTCGTGGACTTAGAAGATCTTGCTGAAAATGGGTTCGATCTGATTTCGTCAATCAAAGCACAAGGCTGGGACGGTTACTTTGACAGGCTTATGGGTCCTGTGTATCCAAAGTTAGTGAAGGAGTTCTGGATTCATGCATTTGCTACTCCAAAGTTCATTCACTCCTCTGTGCTGGGAAAGAAGATAGTTATCACTGAAAACCTGATAAGGAAACTCATAGGTTTTAAGGCAACAGATGGAGTAACCTCTCTGTCTTCTGCGCGTGAAGACCTGAAAGATGTATGTCAAGAAATCTGCACTACTGGTGAACCTTGTAAGAAGGTTAAGTTCTTGAAACCCACTTACAAGATATGGGCTAAGATTTTCATGAACACCATCTTTCATAGACCCTCTTCAAACTCTTCTGATTATGTTAATGCTGAACAACTTTACTTCATGTATTGTTTACACCAAAACATTCAGATTGATCTTCCATATCTGTTGTTTAATCATCTGGTGTCTCACGTCAAGGAAACAAGGGAAACAGCTAGAGATAAATCTGGAAAAGTCAGAACATGGATTCCTATGGGAAGGCTGATTTCAGATATTCTGATAGAAAACCAACTTGTGGCGCATCTGCAAGAGGCTGGGTTGACAGAAGATCTGAATTATATCATTGGCTCTGAAATAAACGGTTTGACTCTGAGAAGGATGAAACTGGTTGACGATTTATCTGAGAAACCAAGGAAAACTAACTCTGAAGAAGTTAGGGGAAGAAGGATTCCTGTTGAGGATTTTCCTTTATTCACCTCAGATGAACCTAGAGAACTTATTGCTGAGTATGTTGCTCGTTGCATAAGAGATGGTGTTGAAATTCCTGCCAATCTTGTGCAGAAGGAAGGCCAAGTTCTTCCTGATTTGACAAGGGAAAGAAGACGTAAGAGAAAAATGGATAGTGAAGGTCATCAGAAGAAAAGGAAGCATTCAGATGCTGAAAAGAAGAAGAAAAGGAAGAAGCTGAAGAAGGTTCAACCAAATCCTCCTGCAGCAACTTTTGAAGAAATTAGAGATACTCTGAAACAGGTATTTAACACTGATTCTAATCCTGTTCATCACTCTGCTACCCCCACACCATCTAACTCACCCCTCATATTTAAAAGATCTAGACCATCTGAGACTCATACACCACAACCAACAAACATACAAACAGAAATTCCACAACAAACTCAACAAACAACACCACAACCACAAAACACTATCCCAGAATATACCATTCCAGAGGATGTTCACCCTGAACACTCTGACCAACCTGAAAATCTCATTGATCCTAATGAGATATTAGATGTCACACCTTTAAACCAGTCTGTCATTTTATCTTCAACTTCTGAAAAATCTAACCACTCTGATACATCATCTGATGATGAATCATCTGGTTACATTAATGAATGCTTGAATGATCTCAAACAACCTCGTTCTGAGAGTGTTTGGAAACAGCTGTTTAAATCTCCAACTTCTGAACATCCACCTTCTCCACAAAATTCCCCAACTCAAACTCTCACTCCACAACCTATTGAAATTCAAAACACTCCACAACCAACAGAAACCCAACAAACATCTGAACCACAAAACAACCAACCAACATCTGAACATCCATCTTCACAACCTCAACCTTCTGAACCACAAACATCTGAACATCCATCTTCACAACCTAAACCTTCTGAACAAACACCACAAACACAACCAACCCAACCCAGAATCCCTGATGAAGCAGAATTGGGATCAAGTGTTTATACTCTGTTAAGAGATTTTGATAAGGATAATGTCTCAGACTTTGCTGACATTATGGATGTTTGCATGACTACTATGGACAAAGAGGCTGCTAATGCTGTTTGGAAGAAATATCTTTACAGACTGAATAGGGAGGCTTTGAAAATCAGGACTCAATGTCTTAGATTGTCAAAAGTAAGGCTTGCTGCTTATCAAAAACGGATTAAGAGAAACCCTCCTCCTATTCTTCTTCTAGAAGCTCCTCCACCTCCAGAAATTCCTGCACCTGATGTTACTAAGATTGTTTCAGAATCTATTGTTTCAGAATCTGCTATTTCAGAATCTACAGATCTTCAGAAGGATGTCAAAGAACTTAAGGATTTTATGGTTGGTCAAAAGAAAACAAATGAAGAAATGAAAACTTGGATGGCTAAGCAAGATGAAAATTCAGAAAGGATTACAGCACTGCTGCAACTCATTGCTTCTCAACAAGCCTCATCTGCTAAACCTACTTGATGTTTTGCACAAGTTTTTCATGTTTTGCTTTGTTTTGATTTTCTTCTGATATGTTTTGTTTGCTTTTATCTGAATCTGGATGTTCTCTTGACTTAATGACAATGATCTTTTTGCTTATCTGGATATATGTTTCTTCTGCATCTTTACTGTCTTTTAAAAGTCTTTTTGATTATGACAAAAAGGGGGAGAACCAAAATAGAATCTGATTGTTCAAATCTATAAGCAATTATCTGAACTAAGTCAGACATGTTACTAACATTCTTTGAATCTAACCAGACTCTGACAAATTTCATTGAAGTTTTTCCTGAGATCTATCTTTTCAGAACCTGATCAAAAATAGCTAAATCTGAGTAGACCAGACTCTGATATCTAACCTTGAGTACTATGATCTAAAAGATAACTCAAGACAGGAAATGGCAAGATAAACAACCAGGTGTTCTGAAGTTGTTCATCTGGCATCAAGCTTTAATATGGCATCAAGCTTTGACTCTAGAAGTCAAACATATGTCAACCAGGCTTCAATCAGGATGTTAACCAGGATTCAATCAGGCTCTGAATCTGAAATGTAATCAGGCTCTGAATCTGAAATGTACTCAACCAGAAAGGGAAGTATCTAATTCCATTAGAGTATTCATTTCAGGGGGAGATTGTTAATCTCAGGGGGAGTAATTTTAATTCATACTTTTATTGAACAAATTGCTCATGTTTTGTCATCATCAAAAAGGGGGAGATTGTAAGAGCACAGATTGTGTCTTAGTAATATCTCTATGTTTTGATGATAACATTAATGATAATTTGTATACAAGAATTATACTCTCTAAATTTGTTCTAAACTGTTTTCTACAGGCACAAAAGATTTTAATCTTAAAGAGCAAATTTGATGTGAACAATAAATTCTGAATGGCTCAAGAGCATCTGAAGATTAGAAGAATCTGAAGTATAAGAGCTTAGTCATCAAGATTCTGAAGATACAACACGCTGCATATATTATCAAGGATCTAAATGAAAGAAGACTCTGAGTGAAGAGACTCTGAATGAGAGAAGACTCTGATCTGAGTGAAGACTCTGATCTAAGAGCATGTTACGCTTCAAGCACACAGCTGCACCAGACTCTGATTCATCAACATCTGAAGAACATCTTAGGCTCTGAAGTTTCCAGAAGATTCTGAAGACTGAAGACTCTGATGTTGATTGTTGATCTGAACTATCTGAAGAATTATTTGAAGAAGATTATTTTAATATATCCGTTGGAATATGCCAGCAAATCTTTCCTTAATTGGGATAGACATAATTCTCTGCAAGAAGATTATTCCTCTGATACATTCCACATATGGTAAAATCACAGCTCAGCAGACAATTGCTACACCCACATTTTGTGCGCCGTCTCTCTGCTGCAATAGTACAAAGGACAGTACTATTTGATATTGGAAATATCTTCTCCAACGGTAAAATATTCTCTCCAATATTCAAGTGGCTATATAAAGGATATCATAGCTCATTCTTCAAGTGACGAATTAAGACAAAAATTATTGCAAGAACTCTCTCACGCGAAAAACTCTCAAGCTCTCATATTCTTTGCTGTTCATACATTGTTCTTAACTTAGAGAAATAACACAGTTGTGTTTATAGCTTTATTAGAAGCAATTTCTTACTCTTACATTGTATTACATTAATTTGTAAAGGAAGTTTTCCTTAAGAGGATCTAGGTTAGATCAGTAGCTCTTGAGAAGACTAAGAACAGTTGTTCTTAGGTGTTGCTATTTGTAATCAGTTGATTTGAATAGTGGATTAAGTCCTTGTTGAGAAAGGCAAATCACTCTTGAAAAGGGTGGACTGGAGTAGTTGAGTTCAACGAACCAGGATAAAAATACTTGTGTTTTTATCTTTGATTATTTTCTGTCATACTTATTCAACCCCCCCCCCCCTTCTAAGTATTTTCTCACCTTCATTATCTTCGAAAGGATCAACGTCGTTTCAGGCGAAGAGGGAGATAGTGATTGTGATATGGACGCTTGGATCAAGCCTTGCACTCCAGGACAGAGCCTGCACAACTGGTCTATTGAAGAATTCGTTCAAGTGACAACAGAACAGTAATGCTTTGTTTTTTCCATTTCTTGTACTACCCTATGTTCTACCCGGAGTATAGAGGTATTTTGTTTCAAGGCCTTATTGTTTATGTTTGAACACTGCTTTATCAATTAATCAAAGGCCGTTTTTCTCATTCAAATTTTGTGATCCTTGTCTTTTGCATTTTTGTTTCTCACAATAAAATGGAAATGTGGTTTGTACTTGTTTGCATATCATTTGAAACATTTAACCATTTTTTATTGCAGGATTCCTATTGCAGATGACACCAATTCAGAACCTCCTATGACTTGCTTTGACTTTCATCAACCGATATATCAAGCTAAAGAAGAGATTGATGAAGATGAAGACTTGCCTGAAGAGCTAGTTAGACTTTTGAAACAAGAAGAGAAGATTATTCTGCCTCATCATAAGGAAATCGAGGTTATTAATCTGGGTTCTGAAGAAGTTGTCAGAAATGTTCGGATAGAGGCTGCGCTGCAATGAGACATCAAGCAAAGACTAATCGAGATGCTTCGAGAGTATAGTGACATCTTTGCTTGGTCGTACGAAGATATGCCCGGGCTTGACACTGATATAGTGGTTCATTGCTTGCCGTTGCACAAAGAGTGTCCGCCGGTCAAGCAGAAGCTTAGAAGGACAAGACCAGATATGGTTGTGAAAATCAAAGAAGAAGTCCAGAAGCAGTTGGACACAGGATTTTTAGCCGTAACAACTTACCCTCCGTGGGTCGCCAACATCGTGCCCGTACCTAAGAAGGAATCGAGGTCGATCCTGCAAAAATAAAAGTTATACAAGATATGCCAGCGCCGAAAATAGAAAAGGAGGTCGTCTTGGGGAGATTGAACTACATTGCTCGGTTCATATCTCATCTCACAGCCATGTGTGAACCAATGTTTAAATTGCTAAAGAAAGATCAGGCGGTCGTTTGGAATGAAAATTGTCAAAAAGCATTTGATAAGATAAAAGAATACTTGCAGGAGCCTCCAATATTGATACCCCTAGTAGCTGGAAGGCCTTTAATCGTGCACTTAACGGTTCTTGAGAACAATATGGGTTATGTTCTCGGTCCGCATGACGAGACTGGAAGAAAGGAGCATGCGATCTATTATCTGAGTAAAAAGTTCACAGATTGTGAGTCCCGTTACTCAATGCTCGAGAAAACGTGTTACACACTTGCTTGGGCTGCCAAACGTTTGAGAAAATATATGCTTAATCATACAACCATGCTGATTTCGAAGATGGATCCGATCAAGTATGTCTTGAGAAGCAAGCGCTCTCAGGAAGAATTGCCAGGTGGCAGATGGTACTGAAAGAGTACGATATATAATATGTTTCCCAGAAAGCCATCAAGGGAAGTGTTCTGTCAGAGTACCTTTCTAAACAACCAATCGAAGACTATCAACTGATGAAATTTGAGTTTCCTGACAAAGACATCATCTTCCTCAAGATGAAGGACTGTGAAGAGCCATTACCTGACGAAGGTCCAGAGAAAGGTTCTCAATGGCAGATGATATTCGACGGCGCTGTCAACTCCTATGGTAGTGGAATTGGGGCAATCATTACAACTCCTCATGGCACTCATATCCTGTTCATTGCCAGGTTGACGTTCCCTTGAACTAATAATGAAGCCGAGTACGAAGTATGCATCATGGGTCTGTAAGAGGCTATTGATTTGAGAATCAAGAATTTGGATGTATATGGCGATTTAACGCTAGTGGTTAATCAGATAATGGGAGAGTGGGAAACTCGTCATCCAAATCTAATTCCTTACAAAGACTATGCAAGGAGGTTGTTACGCTTCTTTGACAAGGTAGAGTTTCACCATTTGCCGCGAGCAGAGAATCAGATGGCAGACGCTTTGGCAACACTATCTTTGATGTATAAAGTGAATTTTTGGAATGATGCTCCAAGAATAGTCATCTCTCGCCTTGATAGGTCCGCTTTCGTATTCACCATTGAGGAGGCTGCCGATGGCAAGCCATGGTTTTATGATATACAGAACTTCCTCAAGAAGCAAGAGTATCCACCAGGGGCTTCGGCTTAGGATAAGAAGACTCTGAGGAGGTTGTCTGGTAACTTTTATCTAAACCCAGATGGTGTGCTTTACAGAAGGAACCATGAACTGGTGTTATTGAGATGCGTGGACGAAAAAGAAGCAACATTGCTTATGGAAGAGGTCCACGAGGGTACGTTTGGTACACATGCCGGCGGGCATGCCATGTCTCGGAAGTTATTGCGAGCAGGGTATTATTGGCTAACCATGGAGTCAAATTGTTTCAAATTTGTGAAGAAATGCCATAAATGCCAGATTTATGCAGACAAAATTCATGTACCGCCGTGCTCATTGAATGTTATGGCATCCCCGTGTCCGTTCTCCATGTGGGGCATTGACACGATTAGAAAGATTGAGCCAACCGCATCCAATGGTCATTGTTTCATCTTGGTTGCCATTGATTACTTCACCAAATGGGTTGATACAACCTTGTACGCAAATGTCACAAAGCAAGTCATAGCCCAGTTTATAAAGAAGGACATCATCTGTAGATATGGAGTACCCGAGCGAATCATTACTGATAATGGTTCGAATTTGAACAACAAGATGATGAAGGAATTGTGCCAGAATTTCAAAATCGAGCATCACAACTCATCTCCGTATCGTCCGAAGATGAATGGCGTTGTTGAAGCGGCCAACAAGAATATCAAGAAGATAATGCAAAAAGTGGTTGTTACTTACAAGGATTGGCATGAGATGTTGCCCTTTTCTCTTCACGGTTATCGTACAATGGTACACACATCAACTAGGGAAACTCCTTTCTCGCTGGTATATGGTATGGAAGTTGTCCTACCATTAGAGGTCGAGATTCCTTCTTTAAGAGTTCTGGTCGACATCAAGCTCGATGAGGCAGAATGGATAAAGAATAGATTGAATCAGCTTAGCCTGATGGATGAGAAGAGGCTAGCGTCTATCACGTACGGTCGGTTGTATCAGAGCCGGATGAAGAAAGCTTTTGACAAGAAGGTGCGCCCTCGGAGCTCTCAGACGGGCGATCTTGTGCTGAAAAAGATTCTCCCACCACAATCAGATCACAGGGGCAAATGGACTCCCAACTATGAAGGTCCATATGTCGTTCGAAAGGTCTTCTCTGGAGGAGCCTTGTTGTTGTCCACCATGGAAGGCGAGGATTTTACATCGCCTGTGAACGTAGACGCAGTTAAAAATACTTTGCTTAAAAGAGACCCGCTGGAAAGAAAAAGAATATCCAGGCAAAAATGGGGCATCCCGGCGAACCATAAAAAAGGAATTGGGTTCGGGCAAAAATTAGGGATAAAAATGAAAAGATGTAAACCCGCAAAGTCAGAAAACTGAAAAGGCGACTTTGGCAAAAATGGATATCCCGGTGAATCGAAAACCCGAAAGGGCGGTTCAGACAAAAGTTAGGGATTGAAAAGTAAATGACTGCGGTCTGCGTTGGAACCTCATTGCTTAGTGGATTGGAAGGACCTGAGGGCCTTTTATCTGAATCAATCTCTTTTGAAGATGAAGCGTCGGGAAAGCATCAAGGTCAGACGAGTCATAGAGGGATCAACTCATGGTGTTTGTCTGTGCCATATTGCCGACATTTCTGTATATTTCTATGCATATCTGTATTGTTTTTGCATAGCTTCCTCTTTTCAGGGGTTGCATCTGTTGTAAAACTTTGCCTATTTATAGGCCATTTATCAATAAACATATACTATTTAGTATCTCGCTTGTTTTGTTTTAACTTTACTGTTTTGTTTGTGAAAAACGCCCAATGTTTTGATAAACTTGCACTTACATAAACTTGTAGGTCTTGGCCAGTAATTGTTAAAACTTTGAATTACTTGAACAACATCATGAATCATGACTGAGATAGTTCCGTTTGAGTAGGATATCTTGTCTGTTTGTTCAATTTTGCAGGGTCGTTACCCTTGGGGCAAAGAGGTATGGATGAAATTAGTCTCATCTCCAGCCAGAGTCTGTTCCCCCAGTAAGCGGAGTTTGCATCTCTATCCCCAGTAGAGTTTGTATGCAGTTCGAGTGAGCAGGTAGTATGTATGCTTTCCCTCAACAGTTGGTGCATATTTAATCCCCGCAAGGTGCATGTTTGTATGCACTCCCCAGTGAGTTGTGATTGGATTTTCTTCCCACTGAGTAATCTACAGGCTAGGCAGATTCGTTCCCAGTCGAGTAATCCCCACCAGGATGGAGGAATGTGTTTACCCCAGCATTTTCTTGGCAGGAGGCCAGCAAGGGCCCGTTTCCCGGTATAAGTCCAATTGTTATTGGCATGAGTAGGTTGTTTCCCCAGCAGGGTGGTTTCTGTATCTCTAGCATTTATTTTGCTGATTCAGTTCCGTTGCATCTGCATGCGCGCATAGCATCTACCCAAACGCGTAGCATTTCCATTTTGTATGGAGCATTACGCCATATTCAAACATATGCATGTGAAACATAAGCCATGTTGTTATCTCTTTGTTTCAGGTGTATCTCGCAATTGGTTGATATCTGGGCCCGCGTGGTAGCTAGACCCCGACTTATGTTATTTCCCCAGCGGAGTTTCCTTGTGATTGTTATCATCGGATGATTTTAATTTCGTGTGACTCTTGATGTTCGCTTTTATTTAGCGAAGGCCTGACGGCGATGCCAGATGCCCTTATCGTCGGGTCCGATGCAGAAATTTTTATCCCCTACGGGTGCCTGACGGCGACGTCAGATGTTTCTCAGACTTTGTGGTTTACTGACGGTGATGTCAGATTTTTGTTTACTCTGTGAAATTCAGGCGGCGATGTCAGATGTTTTATCAACATGGTGTTTGTCTGGCAGCGATGTCAAAGGTTTATATACTTTGTGATTATTTGACGGTGATGTCAGATGTTTCTACTTTTACTGACAGCGAGGTCAGGGGTTTCACAGATTTGTGGTTATCTGGTAGCGAGGTCAGATTCTCTTATCAGATGTATGGTTTTCTGACGGCGATGTCAGAATGTTATCTACTTTTTTTGCTTGTCTGACGGCGATGTCAGAATCTATTATCAGGTTTATGTTGGTCTGGTGGCGATGTCAGATGATTTAGTTTTCCGGCGGCGATGTTGGATATTTTGGTTTTCTGGCGGCGATGTCAGATCTTTGTCCACTTTGTGGTTTTTTGGCGGTGATGTCAGATCTTTTTCCACTTTGTGGTTTTCTGGCGGCGATGTCAGATTATTTGGTTTTTCAGCGGCGATGTTGGATGCTTTGATTTTCCGGCGGCGATGTCGGATGTTCCAGTTTTTTGGCGGTGATGTTAGATTATTTGGTTGTCTGGCGGCGATGTCAGAGTTCTTTTATCCCCACAGAGGCCTGGTGGCGATGTCAGATGTCTTTGCCTTTTGGGTTCGAAGATTGCTTTTATTTAGCGAATTACTGGCGGCCATGTCAGAGGTTTCTTAACTGCATGGATACCAGACGACGAGGTCAGGTTGTGTTATCCCCGACAGGGTTGCTGGCGGCAATGTCAGAGGTGTATCAGTTTAATAAATGCCTGGCGGTGATGTCAGATATTCTGTGTGGACTTGATCTTCAGATTTGTCACTCGTTTTTAGTTAGCGATGACCTGGAGGCGATGTCAGAGGATTGTATCTTTGGATTCGATGTCTGGTTTTATTTAACAGAGGACTAATAGCGATGTTAGCCATTTTACCGACTTGAGGTAGAAGATTGACGGTGATGTCAAATGCTTTTATAGACGTAATGTCTATACCTGATGGCGAGGTCAGGTGTCTGACGGTGATGGCAGAGGAACTTAATGCGGATAACTGATGGCAAGGTCAGATGTTTCTCCGAATTGGCGGTGATGCCAAAGGTTTATTGAAAGTAATGTTGAGGCTTGATGGCGAGGTCAGGGATGTTCTTCTTGATGTTGATGCATGACGGTGAGGTCATGTATTCTTCAGGTTGCGTGTCATTTTTGTGTATTGGATTTGGGTATTTCCGAAGATTTCATTCCCAATAAGAGTTGGCAAATTATTTCTACGATTGGCAAATTTCCGGGTTTGTTGATATTCAACCGTCTTGTACCTTGATTGTCTGAAAGCCGTTCGCTTTTCACCTAGTCAGGTCCAAGTCGTTTGAATAGGGGTAGCTGTTGCACCCTAAAATTTGCCCAACCTTGTCTTGGCTTGGCTTTTGTTTCATTTCATTTTTCTTCTAGAATTTCTGCATTGCATAGCATTTGTTCTTGAGACAGAGGATCGAGGTTTTCCTGTGGATCAGAATTCACCTTCAGTGCAAGCCATCAAAGCAGCGGGCTCCGGCATTTATTTTGCCCAGCAGTCGGGCGACCAATTTTATTTTGATTTTGCAGGTTATTTTCAGCTAAGAAAGTGGCGTTCAGGCTATCGTGGCCAGTCTCATGGTTACAACATTCAAGAACACATTCTAGAAGCATAACAGGGTTCGAAACAACAAGAAACGGGCAAACAGGCAGGTTTCCCTCCAAAAGGCGCCAAATTCAAAATTTTGAAGGTGTTAATCGGTTAACCTATATGGTTAATCGATTAACCATTGAAAAATCAGCCCAGATTCAAAAGTTTAAAGGGGTTAATCAATTAACCTATATGGTTAACCGATTAACCAATGTGATTTTTGCCTCTGTACGTGATTTTTTAATGCAGAGCCATTTGGGGTCTAATTTTGGTCATTTTGAAATGCATTTTTACACTTGGGAAGGATCTAGAACCATTTTGAAATTTGGATTAGTTTTCAAATTAATTCAATTCCCTCCAAAATCCCACTCTTAATTCCATTCCAAATTTTCCAATCCACTCTCCAAACCTTGCTTTGGATCCAAACCAAAAGAGTACTTAAGTGATTTACTCCAAACCATAATGATCCAGCTCCCATAATTCCCATTTTCAAATTCAGAATTGCTCTCAACTCTCTCAATTCTCTCTCAATTTCATCACTTCCAAAACCCTCACCAAAGCTCTTCATCTATTGAATTAATTGATTCTCCATCGGAATCCATTAATTCTTGAACCTAAACCTTCATCTAGCATCTCCATTGGATCAGTTTCTTCATTCAATTTTCGTGCAAATTCAGATCTGAAATTTGAAGTGAAGCTAGAAATGATTATTTGAAGAAATTTAGCTTAATCTTGAAGGATCTCCATCTCTACTACAAGGATTAGCTTGGATCTTTAAGTATTCTGGGTTTTTTGCTTCGATCTATTCATTTCCAGCAAATCTCCGCTTCGTAGGTTGGAAATTCTTGATCCGATTATGTTTTTAGCTTAATTGCATGTTCATCATGATGATTTTCATTTTTGATTAATTTGCTGCATTTTGATTCATATGATTTGTGTTGATGTTGTTTGGATCTGTTTACTTGTTGTTTGAATCATGATTTGCTGGTTTAATTTCGTGATTAAGTGATTATGTGATCATTCGCATGTTTGGAGAAGTGATAAGCTATTGAAAAGTGATTCTGCATTGCTATTTGCTGATGTCAACACAGTGTTAATCGGTTAACGCATATGCTTGATAATAAGGTGATGATGATTTAAAGTATGAATACTTTGATTATGTGAAATATGTTGTGTGTGCAATCATGTTATAATTCTTATGTGATGAATTATTGAGAATGCATGAGATTAAGATGCGAGAACGGTCTTAAGTGCATTTGGTTATTGATTTCATATGCATCATTTAGTCAAGAGGCAATGCTTGCTAGTTTCGTGGAGACTAGTGACTTGTCCCAAGCCTAGAAGAGTGGGTTTGAAAGCTTAGAGGACGGGCTTTTGTTGTTATCGGTCTAGAAGAGTGGACCCGGTTTAAGTGTAAAAACAGAAAAATGATAACAAGTGTTGGTACCACGTGGCATGATATCCATGCTATGTGTTGGGTCACATAGCATGGATATCATTGTTATATGAAAGATGCTTGCGTGTGGATTGTTGAGTTGAGAACTATGGATATGTGCATGATGAAACATGTTTTGTGATTATCCATGTGTGTTTATACATGTTGTGAAATGTATGATGAATTATGAATGAATTGTGGTGAGAAATGCGGAATATGTGTATTTTATGCTTGTGCATATATATATATATATATATATATATATATATATATATATATATATATATATATATATATATATATATATATATATATATATATATATATATATATATATATATATATATATATATATATATATATATATATATATATATATATATATATATATATATATATATATATATATATATATATATGCATTAATTATTATGATAATATTTCTCACCCTTCTGCTGTCTTATAATGCTCTTTGAGGCATTGCAGATTAGCTTTGATGGAAGTCTTTTGTGAAGTATAGCTTCATTCTTTTGGTCGGTTATGCTCTGATATGTAGCACCGAGTAGTTAGAGTTGTATAGTATTCTTTTGTGATACATTTTGTATATGTATCTGGTGGTAAATGTTTATGTAAACACGAATGATGTGATGAAACAAACTGAATGATATGTATTGATATGATTACATGTTTTAAGTGATTCAATGTTTATATTTTCCGCTTTAATTCTAAATATTGAGATGTGGGTGTAAGGACTGAGTTCCTCTGTTAAGCTACCCCACTGTTACATGTCTTTTATAGAGCAGATGTTGTATGTTATTTTGTGCATGATGTGGCATACTTCTTTTATACCATGTTTTAAATTTACTCTGATGAAATTTTATTATGTGATTTATTTGTTTATTTGGGGGTATAGAAGGGGGTGTTACATAAATCATCAAGAGATTCAAGTTTGGTGCAAGGTGTTTGACCTAATATAGCAATTTCTAGATGCTATGATCAAATGAGCATATCTCCTTCAATTTTCAACGTCTTGAGGTGGTTCGTTTTCTAATGAAGTCTTCTCATCATCCTTGACAATTTATCTTTGCAAGGAGAGATCAAATTATGCTTGGAAAGTCATCAAAAGTTTCAAGATATTATAGGTTATTTTGAGTTTTGGAAGGACTTCTTAGTCAACTTCAAAAGGGCATAACTTGGTCAATTTTTATCATTTGGATCCCATTCTTTTACTATAATGAACTTGAAGATGTCCTCTTCAACTTTGATTCAGCATGGAAGAGCTAAAAACCCATGGAAGGTCTTGGTTTTCCTCAAAACATTATAGGTCTCCTTTTGGTCCCTAAAAGACTTGAAATTTTTCTAAGTGTTTTATGATTTTCACCTCTTTCATGGAGGCTAATTTGAAAGACCATATCTCTCAACTCAAGCTACCAAATCAATACTTTCTTGTCACATTTCAAAGATTGCATCTTCCTCTATCCAATGCAAAAAGAATCATCTCAAAAAGCCTCCTACATTGTGAGAACCATGACTGCAAAAATTGAATTTCAAAGATGGATTTTCACTCCAAGTCAGATTTGAATTTGATTGAAATGGTTTCTAATCACCAAATTAATGCACGAATTTCAATTAAATATGTTTAACCAACTTGCCTGAAGTGATTAGCACCTTGAAACGCATGATTTGAGTGAGTTTTGACAAATTGCAAGTCACATTTCGCTCATGTTGCAGGTGTGCATGATTTCCATCCAAATTGCCTCATTCACCCTCCATTTTGATTTAGATTGTTTCTCCTATAAATAGGGAGTCATTTCCACCCATTTCCACAAGCTTTTGATAGCCAAAACCACTATGATAAGATCCCATTTAAACTTTTAAGCTTGAACTTCGAATTTCCATTTCCACACCTTAAACACTCAAATTCTCCACTCAGTTAGCTTCACAAACATTCAATGAAGCTAACCAGATCAAGAACTTGAAGAATCGTGGCCTGAATCAAGCTAGGGAACTCCATTTTTAAAGCATCAAGGTTGAGTTTCAACAGGTATAATTCTCAACCATTTTGATTCAAATTTGTTACTAAGATTTAGCCCTTGACATGCTGATGATGTTTATATAGTTAGTTTTTAGTTGTAGCTGAGTTTTATTGCCGAATTTTCAAATTCGTGTTTGAATCTTGTTTTGGTTTTTCTCAAATCGAGTAAGCTGTGATTTAAAGAAATTTGGCGCGATGATATGGTTGAGATCGTCTTGAAAAGACGCATCAGATGAAACCACTATGAGCTCCATTGGTTATTGTTTGAGAGATGCACGATTTTCTGCAAATCTCTGGGACTTTTTAGTGGCTGGAGGTTGAAGATGATGATCTCATCGTCCATCATGCCACTTGTTTTAATCATGTGTGTTTTGACATTTTTGCTTGGAAATGATGATGTTGACTCAGATTCACCGTGGATGCGCGCTTTCTGGCTTTTGGATCTGGCATATCATTTAATGAACTCAGATCTAACGCATCTTGTTTTTTTTTGTTTTATTTTCTTTTTCTATTTTGTTTTTAAATTCTTTTTTTTTAGAAATTCATAATAAATTCATTTTTTATCAGAAAAATACCAAAATACTTTCTAAAATTCTCTTTTATTTTTCTCTTTCTGATTTATATTTTGTGCATTTTTATTTTACATTTTTGTATTTTTCATTATTTTTATTTGTTTTGCATGATTTTAATTGGTCCAAAAATACTTTTGAGCCATTTAAAATTATGAAATTATTTTCACATGATCCTATGATGGTTTTGAACCTATAGTGATTTTCTTGGATTTTTGTTTTCTATTTTGGGTATTTTCATGTATTTTTGATTTATTTGCTTGATTTTAATTAGTTTAAAATTATTTTTGGGTATTTAAAAATGTTGAGGAAATTTTCATATGATCATATGATGGTCCTAGACCTATGGTGATGCCCTTGAATCTCCACTTATGCTTTAATCTCCTCTTTTCCTTTGTTAAGGTTTTTCTTCCTTTTTATTTGTTTTTTATTTTGGATTTATTTGTTTTTTTGTGAATAAATGATCTTGATCCATTATGAGGTGATTTATTTTGATTTTTCCTCACTCCATTGGGATCTTTGATGTTTGCTTTGGTGATCCATCAATTGTAGTTGTTGATGATGGTTGATTCACTTTGACTGTCAAACTTAAGTGGTCCCTCTTGTGCACTCATGATTGGATGTACACCCTTTGACTTTGTCTCTTGGTTCATTTGCTTACTTGTTGTCTTACTCCTTACTTTATTTCTTATCTGGTTCGTCTGATTGAGCATTGTGTGGTTTATTTTGCCTTTGATGTTTGCCTGTGCATTTTTGGATGTGTTTTGCATTTGAGGTGCACCTATGATATGTTGACTTGAGGTGTGCTTTTCCATCTTATTTGGGTTTGACCTTTTGTGTTTGAGGCTCTGGTCTTGTTGCCTCTTGTCGCTACTGCGAAAAGAAGGTGCCGGGAAAATAGAAGAGTCGCCACCTTTCGTTATTTATCCCACAGAAAGGGAAAGGAAACGATCGGAAAAACCTGACGAAAAGGTATAAGACGAGGTCATCGCAACCATGTCTGGGTTCGGGAGTCGGTTACGCAAGGGGAAGGTATTAGCACCCCTCACGTCCATCGTACTCGATGGGATCCATGCTTGTTGTGTTTATCTGACGGGTTGGTTTAACTATCTACCTATCAAGGTTGGTCTGAAAAGAAAAGAAAATTGACTCGGAAAAGCATCGCGCTTCGTGCCTACGTATTCTCGTCAGAGAACGACAAATCAGAGTCAACGTAGTTCGACTAACTACGGGTAAAAGGATGGGGGAAGGTGGCTCACCAATACGTCAGTATTGTGCCTACGTATTCTCAACAGGTGTGAGAGATCAGAGCTTACGTAGTTCGGGATACTATGGAAGACGGGGTTTAGTTTCATCTATTTTTCTGAGTAGGGTTAACAAACAGTTCCAGCAGTTTGGTGTATGCAGCTCGCTCGTCGAAGACTCGTGCGTTACCGTTTGCGGTAGAACTGAGAGTTAACGACACTCTTTTTTTGAAAATGTTTTGCTGATTAAAGGGGCCTACGGGACAAAAAGGGTTTGAAGTCTGTTTTTGTCTTTTACGAAAGAAGTGTTTTTTATGGATGTTTGTAGTTCGTACAACACTAGAGACTATGACTTAAGAGTGAATGCATCGCATGTCACCCAAAGGGTGCCATACTAAACATTCTGATTACTGGAAGGAAACCCTCCAACAACCATTTCCTAAGTGGCTTAAGGCTCGTAACGTACTGTACTAACTCGCCTTTATTACGTATTTTGTTGTTGCTTTGGAGATGAGAAGAGAAAGAACTCTACAGGGGAAAATGTCAAGCCCTAATGTTGTCATGCAATGGATTCATCCTATTGTTAAGTTTGAAACAGGGAACTCCTAGATGTTATCATGCATAGGTTTCAACCTAAAAGTCTATCATCACTTCCTTATCAAAGGAAATGAGAATCCTAGGGGATCATGTCAATGGTAAACAGAAAAAAACTGCAAAAATTCTTAAGCAAATCAAACAGAAAAGAAAACAGTAAAGATGTAAATGCAATACAGCAACAAGCAGAGGGAGACTGACTCAACCTCTCAATGCAGTCATGCTCCTAGCCTAAGGTATTCTACACATGAGACTATCCTAATGCACCAAGCAATGTCAAACAATCATGAATGAGAGGGAGAGGAATTATGAGAAATAAGGAATTCATTCCACAAGTAATCAAACAAGGCATTTATCCTAAAGAAGGAAACTGATGGATGGATGCATGCCTGATGTAAACCAAAGGAATACATCAAGGCGTCCAACCAAAGATGAAATTTGATTAAGGGAAACAGGATGTATACCAAGGGTATCCATTATGACATTCAATAATTCATGGAAGAATTGAAATCATTCATGGGAAGCATGATGTATACCAATGGTATCCATCATGAGACTCAACCATTCATGGAAGAATTGAAATCATTCATGGGAAGCATGATGTATACCAAAGGTATCCATCATGACACTCAACCATTCATGGAAGAATTAAAATCATTCATGGGAAGCATGATCTATACCAAAGGTATCCATCATGACACTCAACCATTCATAGAAGAATTGAAATCATTCATGGGAAGCATGATGTATACCAAAGGTATCCATCATGACACTCAACCA
Source organism: Lathyrus sativus (assembly GCA_963859935.3). Lineage (NCBI taxonomy): Eukaryota > Viridiplantae > Streptophyta > Magnoliopsida > Fabales > Fabaceae > Lathyrus > Lathyrus sativus. The sequence continues at coordinate 352,537,585 of OZ012737.1, forward strand.
TTCATGGAAGAATTGTCCTACTAAGAGGCTTCAGGAGGAACCCTAAGGATTAGTTAAGGATCTTCTAAACTAAAAGGGATTAAAGGCTCTATCAAGGCCTAATCTAGGTTCTTAGCAGGTCTCATCCTAAGCTTGATCCTATCAAGGAGTAATCAAAAGCCTAGAGTTAGCTAAAGGTTCATATTTAAGTCTAAACTAAGAGAAGAGCTAGATTAGAATTACCTAAACCTCATCAACTTGTAAAATGGGGGAATAATAGAAGACAACTTCTAAAAATCCTAAGAAAAATCCTAGATGATCCTAAATGTGTTAAGAATCTATGGTACAAAAACCAGGGGCAAAACCTAATTCTAAAGGTTCTAATAAAATCTAAACTCAAAGGGTGTGCTAAAGGGAATCCATCATGGAAGGATCCTAAAGATCCATCTCAAAACTACTCCTAAAAGCTTCTAAAAAATACAAGAAAAATCACACAAACCTATCAAGGAGTCTATAGCAATCATGCCAAATTTCACAACCTAACTCTAAAGTATGGGATAGTACAAAAATCAGAAAGTAAACTAGTCATTTTTACATTTTTTTATCAATTAATGAAAATGGAAAAATAGCACAAAAATGGAAAATTAACCAAAATTCCAAATAAATGGCATACAAAAATCAGAAATAATCCAAGGAACAGACATGATTTTTTTTCCATATTTTTATGACTATTATTTTTGTTTTTAATGAATTAAAAATGATTAAAACATTAAAAGAAATAAGAAAAACAATTAAAAGAATTAAAAACTGGGAATAAAACGTAGCCATTGGATCACAAGACTAGTCCACTCATCCAAAGGGCCAGCGCGCGCCACTTATCTCAGAACCCCTTTAATGAAACGAACCGTTTCACTAACTAATCATGTGCTCTCCATTGAATTCAGCACACGGTAGTCTCTAATCAGGAACGCTCATACCAAAAGTATTATCATCCAATGTCTAATAGCGTGCCACCTCAGCAGTCAAGGTCAATAACTCTAAAGACTCAACACATGCGTTAGATCTTCTTACTAATCCCATGGCTTCAAACGTATCCAACGGCGTAAACTTCATCTCCAACCTTTGAATTTCCAGATTAAAGGGGGGAAAGTCATGGTGGCCGGAGAAGACTCCGGTCGTCTTCTCCGGCGGGTTCACGACAGCCAAGTCATCAGACAACACCAAACCTCATGAAAACCTCCAGATCCGCTCGTCACCTCACAAGGATTAACATCATACTCTTCATTTTTTCATTCTTTCAAAGATCACGCAGATACGCACATGAACAGAAAATACGTGTTTTGGAAAATCATCAACAAATTCCAAATTCTTTCTATCAATCTATTCTACACTCATCACTGATCAAGAATCCATGATCAAGCCTTGAAACCCATCAAGATACAGCCCTAAACGAACCTCTAAACATTTCATCCATGATCAAGAACCTTCACCAATGGCTTCCAAGCCAAACCTAAATCCATCTATGGTTCATACTCTACCTAACCACATGCAATTTTCATCCCAATTCATTCTCAACAAAGCATAATTATGAAAAGAAAGAAACCTGGTTTAAGCTTCAACAAAGAGTGCTACAACCTCCAATCCTTGATCACACTTGCTCAGACACGATCAGTGATGCTTGCTGAAGATTCTTGGAGCTTCAATTCCTTCTGAAATGGCCTCCAAGATGAAAAACGATTTTCACTTTGTAACTAACTTTTTCAAGTGCTTCTTACCTCATTCAAGCTCTTCCAATCACCAAACTTGTTCTGAAATCCATCAGGGCAATATATAGAATTGTTTTGGATCATTATATGGCCCAGTTATGGCCCAATTCATCCAATTCCATTTTTCAATTTTTCTTTAAAAATCCTTCATGACAGAGCATGAATTCACCTCTTTTTCAGCTTCATTGTCACCCAAATCCAATGCTGGTGTGTTAGGGAGGATGTAGGGCCAGGATTTGTTCCTTGATTCCCATCAATGGTGGATCTTTATTATGTAACTTCATCCTTAAGAAACTTGGAATTATGCCATGAAACCAACTTCAACATGGAAATGTGACAATTCCAAAGTGCTCTAAATACCTTTTACCTTCAAAAAATGCACAAACTTGTAATGTTTTGCACCAAAATGAATTATTTACGAATTTTCATCTTTTTATGCCTTTTAGTTATCCTCCATGAAAGTTTCTTCATTCACTTCTCAATTCAATCCATATCAATGAATCTTTGGGTCATGGTTGGACAAATAATACCATTTTGAACAACTTTCAAGTTGATCAAAAGTCCATTTGAGGAGTCTAAGTTGATGAAATTGACCCATAATAAAAAATGGCCTATAATTTAAAATTCCCAAAATACCCTTGTCTTGCAAAGCTCATATCTTGAGTTCCACAAATCCAATCATGGACTTCTAGTACTTTCTAGAAAGCTAAGAAGATAAGGAACAACATTAATGTTGGCCAAAAGTTCATGAGAATCATCCTTCTAGGTCAAAAATGTTATGTAAGTTGGTTGACTTTCAAGCTCCAAATTCACATTCCTTTGATGACCTGTAACTTGTCTAACTCATAACTTTAGTTCTATAAACCCTATCAAGGACTTCTAGTACTCAAATTAAATCTATGATCATGCCCTACAACAATAATGTTGGGGTCAAGGTGAGATGAAAATTACATCTTGAGTTATGTGGTCTTGAAGTTAGGCATTAAACCAGGGGATTTCACACTATCAAGCATAGCGACCTTAGCTTAGGAACTCCTCACACTCTTGATTCATGATGAGTTGACCTTGAAATCATCCCTTGGGAATCTTAATACATCAATCCATGATCACATGGCTTTAGAATTAGGTCTCAACCTTCTTCAAATCATCAGTTGACCCAGGGTTGACCAGATGAAAACCCTAGTTGCACCAATCTTGGTTATACTTCATATCCTTCACATGATGACCTGTATAGGCTTCAAAATGATCTTCAATACTTCTCATGAGCTCCTTCTAGAGTTCAAGTCTTCTCTCATGGATTCAAAATCATCTGATGGCTTCCCACAACCCTCAAGTTAGGAAGCATACACACTTGGCTTCAACCCTCTCTCTGAGGAACTTTGGCTTCTTTGGTGAGGATATAAACCCTTGAAAATTTGAATGAACCTCTTAGCTAGCTTCATACCCTTGTGTAGCCCTTTGTTGGTAGTCATACCTCTTGATCCCCTGCACACATGTCAATGAAATGCAGATGATAATGCTAGAATGAATGCAATGAAATACAAGCTAGGTAAAGTAAAAGGTTTGGCAAAATTTGGGGTGCAATAGCTGCCCCTATTCAAACGGATTGGACCTGACTGGGCGAGGAGCTAACGGCTCCCAAACAATCAAGGTAAAAGGCGGTTGAATACCAACAAACCCGGAAATTTTCCAACCGACCAAGTAAACGATACTTTGATGGGAACAAATTCTTCGGAAACTGAAATGATAGTTGCACGACAACTTGCTGGAGGATTACTGATCCGACATATCTAATTACTATAGAATTTCATCCTCAAGTCATCAAGGGATCACCGGTTACACGGTAACTGGTGAAGGATTAACTGATATTGATAGTTGCACGACAACTTGCTGGTAAATGCTTAATCTCAAATCTCTGTCAGGATGATCATCTACGTCCTCGAGTCATCAAGGGATCGCCGGTTACACGGTAACTGGTGAAGGATAGCTGATTTTGCCGTCGGGCATTCTGCGCTACAGCAGAAGAATTCCTTATCGTCACCTATGGACTCGTCAGGTCGCTAGGAACGTCGACAATATCTTCGTCGGACTCCGTCAGTAAGTCAATAAGGGGTCACTAGTTGCACGGCAACTGGTGAAGGATGGTTGATTTTGCCGTCGAGCATTCTGCACCACAGCAGAAGAATTCCTTATCGTCGCCCATGGACTCGTCATGTCGCTAGGAACGTTGATAATATCTTTGTCAGACTCCGTCAGTAAGTCAATAAGGGGTCATTGGTTGCACGACAACTAGTGAAGGATGGCTGATTTTGCCGTCGGGCATTTTGCACCACAGTAGAAGAATTCCTTATCGTCGCCTATTGACTCATCATGTCGCTAGGAACGTCGACAATATCTTTGTCAGACTTCGTCAGTAAGTCAATAAGGGATCACTGGTTGCACGACTACTGGTGACTTTCCAACCGCACAAGTAAACGATACTCTGATTGGTAGGACAATCTTCGAAATCTGAAATGACAGTTGCACGGCAACTGGCGGGTGAACGACTAATCTCAAATATCTGTCAGGATGATCATCAGATTTCGCTGCAGTTTCTTCCTCAAGTCATCAAGGGATCACTGGTTACGCGGTAACGGGTAACCCATAGCTGATATTGCCATCAGGCATTCTGCGGCACGGCAGCAGAAGAATTCCTTGGGACTCATTGGGTCATTAGGAACTTTTGACAATCAAGTTAATTATGCCTTCGGGCATTCAAAGAAATTCTCGGGCGTCAGCCGGACTTCGTTAGTAAGTTGGAAATAGAATCCTCAATCAATCATAAACCAATAGGGATATCTAAACTTTTGCCTTCAGGCACTCCTCGTCAGCTAGGAGAACCGCTTCGACATCGCAGTTGGACTTCATCAGTAAGTCGGGAGGAGTTTGGCACCGCAGCCGGACTTCAATCATCAAGTCTTCAAGGAAATTTCAACTTCTCTGTTCAAAACCTGTTGGGATGACACATCTCCGCTGGGGATTTTGGAGAACTATCAAGTAACTCTGCTTTGGGGATTTCAGAATCATCCTATACGAATAAACTCTGTTGAGGAAATCAAGAATCATCCTGAATAAACAACTCTGCTGAGGACCTCAAGAATCATCTTGAGCAAACAACTCCGCTGAGGAACACCTGCACACAAGGATGGTAATGACCTAGCTCATGTTTCACATGCATGTGTATGTTTGACAATGCCGTTATGCTCCACACGGTGGAAATGCTACGCGTTTAGGGTAGATGCTATACAATCATGCAAAATGCTACGACTACATCGGCAAAGTAAATGCTGAAGAGAAAACCCTCCTGTCAAGGAGAAAGAACCATTCTGATGGTGAAGAAGGAGTCATCCTACTAGTGAGAAGAAGTCACACCAATCTCAATTGGACTTAACCTGGGGAAACGAACTTCAGACGACTTCCTGCAGGGGACAAAGTTCTACGAGAACCTGTGCTCGCTCAACTGGGTACACGAACCACAAACCGTTGAGGAAACGATGTCAATCGCAGAAATAAATTGCACGGCCTTCGCAGATAGAATCTTCGTGGAGAAACGGACTCCGATGGGGAAGTACAGCAACAACTATTCAAACTCTCTGCTGGGGAAAACCAATAATGGCTCTGACGGCTTCCAAGGACTCGGCTCTCTTAGGGGAACTGCAAACTCGGCTGAGGACGCGCAACCAGACGCTGGAGTAAATCCTACCTGCCGGGGAGCACACAACTCTGTGGGGAATTTCAATTCTGCCAGAGACTTCAGTCTGAACTATTAGAAGTTGAACACTTACGGATGGTCTTCTACGATAAAACTGCACATTGACTTGCTGCGGGGAATGAGGATACACCTCTGCGCATGACTCAACTGGGGAAATGATGATCCTGCCTAGGATGCATTTGGCATACTGCCTAGAGGGTGATGGCCCTGCAACAAAATGAACAAGCAGACAAGATACCCTTCACAAAGGGACCTATCAAGGTTATCATCTGTGACAATGTTCAGGTACTTCATTGTTTTAACAATTATTGGTCTAGGCCAGCAAGTTTATGCATGCACATTTTATCAAAAACATTGGGCGTTCTTTTTTGCAAACAAAACAGATAAAAGCTAAAACAAAAAGACAAAAATGTTGAATAGTATATGTTTATTGATAAATGAGCCCCTGAAGAGAAATCCATCCTGTCAAGGAGAAAGAACCATTCTGATGGTGGAGAAGGAGTCATCCTGCTAGTGAGAAGAAGTCACACCAATCTCAATTGGACTTAACCTGGGGAAACGAACTTCATACGACTTCCTGCAGGGGACAAATTTCTACGAGAACCTGTGCTCGCTCAACTGGGTACACGAACCACAAACCGCTAAGGAAACGATGTCAATCGCAGAAATAAACTGAATGACCTTCGCAGATAGAATCTTCATGGAGAAACGGACTCTGATGGGGAAGTACAGCAACAGCTATTCAAACACTCTACTGGGGAAAACCAATAATGGCTTGAACAGCATCCAAGGACTCGGCTCTCTTGGGGGCACTGCAAACTCGGCTGGGGACGCGCAACCAGATGCTGGAATAAATCCTTCCTGCCGGGGAGCACACAACTCTGTGGGGAATTTCAATTCTGCCGGAGACTTCAGTCTAAACTATCGGAAGTTGAACACTTACGGATGGTCTTCTACGAGAAAACTGCACATTGACTTGCTGCGGGGAACGAGGATACACCTCTAGGCATGACTCAGTTGGGGAAATGATGATCCTGCCTAGGATGCATCTGGCATACTTCCTGGAGGGTGACGGCCCTGCAACAAAATGAACAAGCAGACAATATACCCTTCACAAAGGGACCTATCAAGGTTATCATCTATGACAATGTTCAGGTACTTCAATGTTTTAACAATTATTGGTCTAGGCCAGCAAGTTTATGTCTGCGCATTTTATCAAAAACATCGAGCGTTCTTTTTTGCAAACAAAACAGATAAAAGCTAAAATAAAAAGACAAAAATGCTGAATAGTATATACTTATTGATAAATGAGCCCCTGAATAGGCAAAAATGTTTTACAATAGATGCACGCTCCTGAAATGAGGAAGTTGCGCAAGTAGAAACATAAATATACATCAGTATACACAAATGTCGGCAATGCGGTATAGACGAACACCATGAGTTGATCCCTCTATAACCCACTCGACTTCGATACTTCTCTGACGCTTCAGCTTCAGAAGAGATTGACTTGGATATGCGGCTCTCAGGTCTTCCCAAACCACTAAACAATGAAAGTTCACACGTGGAACGCAATCATTTGCTTTTTCCATCCCTAACTTTTGCCTGAATCGGCCTTTCGGGTTTTCGATTCACCGGGATACCCTTTTTTGCCAAAGCCGCCCTTTCAGATTTTCGACTTTGCGGGTGTACATTTTTTCATTTATATCCCTAATTTTTGCCCGAGCCTTTTATTCCTTTTTTATGGTTCGCCGGGATGCTCCATTTTTGCCTGGATATTCTTTTTCTTTCCAGCGGGTCATTTTAAGCAAAGTATTTTTTGACTGCGTCCGCGTTCACAGGGGATGCAAAATCTTCGCCATCCATCGTGGATAACAGTAAGGCTCCTCCCGAGAAGACCTTGCTGACGACATACGGACCTTCATAGTTAGGAGTCCACTTGCCCTTGTGATCAAAATGTGGTGGAAGAATCTTCTTCAGGATGAGATCACCCGTCTGAAAGCTTCTAGGACGCACCTTCTTATCGTAAGCTTTCTTCATTCGACTTTGGTACAGACGAACATATGCAATCGATGCTAATCTCTTCTCATCCATCAGACTGAGTTGATTCAATCGGTTCTTAATCCATTCTGCCTCATCGAGTTTCACGTCAACCAAAACTCGCAAAGAAGGAATCTCGACTTCCAACGGTAGGACAGCTTCCATACCGTAGACTAGTGAGAAAGGAGTTGCTCCGGTTGATGTGCGTACCGTCATACGATAACCGTGCAATGCAAAAGGCAACATCTCATGCCAATCTTTGTAGGTCACAACCAACTTTTGTACTATCTTTTTAATGTTCTTGTTGGCCGCTTCAACCGCACCATTCATCTTCCGCCGGTAAGGTGATGACTTGTGATGTTCAATCTTGAAGTTCTGGCATAACTCCTTCATCATCTTGTTGTTTTGATTCGAACCATTGTCAGTAATGATCCTCTCGGGAATTCCGTATCGACAAATGATTTCCTTCTTTATGAATCTGGCTACCACTTGCTTGGTCATGTAAGCGTACGAGGCTGCCTCCACCCACTTAGTGAAGTAGTCGATAGCTACCAAAATGAATCGGTGACCGTTATATGCAGTGGGCTCAATGTTGCCTATCATATCAATACCCTACATGGAGAACGGCCATGGGGATGACATGACATTCAACGGGCACGGCGACACATGGATTTTGTCAGCATAAATCTGGCATTTGTGACATCTCTTCACGAATTTGAAACAATCTGACTCCATCGTCAGCCAGTAATATCCTGCTCGTAATATTTTCTGCGTCATGGTATGTTCACCGGCGTGCGTACCAAATGTGCCTTCATGGACCTCTTCCATAAGCAAACCAGCTTATTTTTCGTCCTCACATATGAGTAGCACGAGATCATGATTTCTCTTATACAGAACTCCATCAGGGTTGAGATAGAAATTTCCAGACAGCCTCCTCAGAGTCTTCTTATCCTGGGACGACGCTCCCGCAGGATACTCCTTAGTCATAAGGAAGGTCTGGATATCGTAGAACCATGGCTTGCCATCGGAGGCTTCCTCAAATGCAAAAATGAATGCAGGTCTGTCAAGACGGGAAATGACAATTCTTGGGGCTTCATTCCAAAAATTGACTTTATACATTGAGGCCAACGTGGCTAAGGCATCAGCCATCTGATTTTCAGCTCTAGGCACATGATGGGGTTCCACTCGATCAAAGAAAGGAAGCAGCCTTCTGGCATAATTCATGTAAGGGACCAAATTCGACTGACGAGTCTCCCACTCCCCTTTAATTTGGTTAACAATGAGTGCTGAGTCACCGTATACATTCAGGTTTTTTATTCTCAAATCAACGGCTTCTTCTAAACCCATGATGCATGCCTCGTATTCCGCTTCATTGTTGGTGACCGGAAAAGTCAATCTGGCAGTGAATGGGATGTGAGATCCCTGGGGAGTCGTAATGATTGCCCCAATACCACTTCCATATGAGTTAACGGCACCGTCGAATATCAATTTCCACTGGGACTTCCTATCTGGCCCTTCATCAGGCAGCGATTCATCATAATCTTTCACGTTGAGAAACATGATATCCTCGTCAGGGAATTCAGATTTCATCGGCTGATAATCTTCGATAGGCTGTTCGGCAAGGTACTCAGACAATACACTTCCCTTGATGGCCTTCTGGGAGACGTATTGAATGTCATACTCTGCCAATACCATTTGCCACCTGGCAATCCTTCCTGAAAGCACTTGCTTCTCGAAGACGTACTTGATCGGATCCATCTTCGAAATTAGCATGGTCGTGTGATTGAGCATATACTGTCGTAAATGTTTGGCAGCCCATGCGAGTGCGCAACACGTTTTTGCCAGCATCGAGTAACGGGACTCACAATCTGTGAACTTTTTACTCGAGTAATATATGACATGCTCCTTTCTGCCAGTCTCATCGTGTTGACCGAGAACGCAACCCATGCTATTCTCAAGAACCGTCAAGTACATGATTAGTGGTCTTCCGGCCACTGGGGGTATCAAAATTGGAGGTTCCTGCAGATACTGTTTTATCTTGTCAAATGCCTTCTGGCAATCCTCGTTCTAGATAATCGCCTGATATTTTTTCAACAGTTTGAACATCGGTTCACACGTGGCCGTGAGCTGAGATATAAACCTTGCAATGTAGTTTATTCTGCCCAGGAAACCACGAACTTCGTTTTCAGTCTTTGGCGCTGGCATATCTTGTATTGCTTTTATCTTAGCAGGATCAACCTCAATGCCTTTTTCACTCACAATAAACCCCAGTAGTTTTCTGGACCGTACTCCGAAAGTACACTTGTTAGGATTCAGCCTCAACCTGAACTTCCTAAGCCTCTCAAATAGCTTCAGCAAATCGACCAGATGTCCCTCCTCCGTTTGGGACGTCGCAATCATGTCATCAACATAGACTTCAATCTCATGGTGAATCATGTTATGAAACAAAGTGACCATCGCCCGCTGGTAAGTTGCCCCTGCGTTCTTCAGACCGAAAGGCATTACCTTGTAGCAGAACATCCCCCATGGTGTAATAAACGTGGTTTTCTCCATGTCTTTCGGCGCCATCTTGATTTGATTATAGCCGGAGAAGCCATCCATGAACGAAAACACCGAAAATTGAGTTGTATTGTCGACCAATACATCAATATGAGGGAGCGGGAAATCATCTTTAGGGCTCGCCTTATTCAAATCCCGATAATCAATGCACATCCGCACCTTACCGTCCTTCTTCGGTACAGGTACTATGTTGGCGACCCACGGAGGGTAATTATTCAAGGCCAAGAATCCAGCATCTAGCTGCTTTTGGACCTCTTCTTTGATCTTGACGGCCATGTCTGGTCGCGTCCTTCTAAGCTTCTGCTTAACCAGAGGACAATCTTCTCGCAGTGGTAGATGATGAACCACTATGTCAGTATCGAGCCCGGGCATATCTTCATACGACCAAGCAAAGATGTCACTATACTCTCGAAGCATCTCGACCAATCTTTGTTTGACACCGCTTTGTATTGCAGCCCCTATCCTGACATTTCTGACCAGTTCTTCAGAACCCAGATTAACAATCTCAATCTCTTCCTTGTGAGGCAGAATGATCTTATCATCTTGTTTCAACAATCAAGCCAACTCTTTTGGAAGGTTTTTATCCTCATCAATCTCTTCTTCAGCTTGATATATCGGGCAATCAAAGTCGAAGTGAGTCATAGAAGGTTCAGGGTCGATGTCGTCTGCAGTGTGAATCCTGCAATAACAATGGTTAAGCTTAAAAAGAGGATATGCAGGTTAGCACAAACCGTATTGCCATTTTATTGTTTTTCAAAACAAAAAATAAAACAGAAGTAACAGAGATCACAAAATTTGAATGCAAAGAAAACGCCCTTTGATTTATTAATAAATTGTACATGCATAAGCAATCAAGGCCCTGACAATAAAATCGTTATGCCCCGGGTAGAGCATAAGGTTGTACAATAATTGGAAAAGACAAAGCATTACTCTTTACGCGTCACTTGGATGACATCCTGGACGGACCATTTGTTGAGGCTCTGGCCTGGTTTTCACGGCTGAATCCAAGAATTCAGGTCACAGTCACTATCTTCGTCGTCTTCAGACACTGCGTTGATATTCTCAAAGATTACCCCACCTTTGGTGAACTGGATCGGCCCTTTGACGCATGGCGTACTGCAAGAAGAGGAAGCAGCAGCAGAAGGAGAATACCCTAACCCAAACTTATCTTGCTTGTTAGGGATATCCAGGACTTGCGCCCAGCCTCGGGCAGAACTAGCTTGAACAACAGCTTGAGCTTCCTTGAAGGAAGAGAGGGTCACCTCAGGTTTTTAAAACATCGTTGGAATCACATCCTTGACTTTAATGGCCTCAAACGCCTGGCACAAAGTTTCGTGGATCTCGCCATCCACCTCAACATAATTGAAAGATGGCAAATGGCTCACCATTATGTCCTCTTCTCCATAGACGGTCACGATGCTGCCACCCACAGCATACTTCAATTTCTGGTGCAATGTGGAAGTTACTGCGCTCGCAGAATGGATCCAAGGCCGGCCCAACAGACAGCTATAGGCAGGCATGATATCCATGATATAGAAAACCGCGTCAAAGGTTTCCGGCCCAACTTGAATGGGTAGAGTTACTTCTCCAAAGACGTGACGCTTAGTCCCATCAAAAGCTTTCACAACCAGATCACTGGGTGTACATATCAGCCCTCTTGTATCCACCTTCATCAGAGCTTTCTTAGGGAGAACGTTCAAAGATGATCCAGTGTCCACAAGCACATGGGACATGATCGTTCCTCGACATTCTATCGAGATATGCAAGGCACTATTATGGTTCCTTCCTTTCGGCGTTAGCTCAAGGTCGGTAAACCCTAATCCGTTACTAGCATTCACATGAGCAACCACTCCCTCTAGCTGATTGACGGAGATCTCTTGTAGTACGTACACTGCATTCAGAACCTTCAGCAAGGCGTTACGGTGTGCCTCGGAACACAACAACAAATTCAGAATGGAGATCTTAGACGACGTCTGATGAAGATGATCAACTACCTTATAATCACTTTTCTTGATCAATTTCATAAATTCTTCGGCGTCTTTCACAAGCAGGTCTTTTTCTACCTCACGGGAGGTTTCTTCGACGACCTTACTTTTACCTCTGTCATTCTTTTTAGCCTTGTCAGCTTTGTCATCTACAGTCTCTGGTGGGGCGAACACTCTTCCGCTACGTGTTATTCCTCCAGTCCCGACTAGGTTGTCAACAGATTGCCCGGATGGTTCTAACTCCAACTTCTGCCCATTGCAGTAGACATCTGCCCCATAGTGCCATGGAACAACATTAGTGCTCTCAAACGGTATAGGCCCAGCGTTCGTGATAGTGATCGTAGGTGGCCTTGATGCAGAAATGGTAATTGTTTTTCGAGGGATGGTGATAGTGGCAACCTCATCCTTCTGCTTCAGCATTACTTCCCCTGATCTGTTCCTTGTCCTCCGACTAAACTGCAGAATTCCTTCGTTCATCAAACTCTGTATCCCTGCTACCAACTGATCACAACTGTCTGAATGATTCGCACAATCCATACACAACTTCCCACAGCCCGGGAAAATACCTTTCTTCAACAACTTGGATTTAACGAAACCAAGTGGTGTCTTCAGGTCTTTGACATCAGTCAATAAGTCTGAATCTTCCTCTTCGATGATGGCGTTAACCCCATCTCCTCCATGGCTGGGCATAGGGTTCTTCTTAACATTCAGAACATTATCATAAAAGTTTATTATCTTGGCGTCAACCATATCTTGCACCTTGTGCTTAAATGCCTTACAATTGTCAATCGAGTGGCCAGGTGCCCCCGAATGAAACTCACATCTCGCATTTACATCGTAGCCAGGTGGAGGTGTCCCTGTCAAGGGAGCCAAGGTTCTCTTCTAAATTAGCTGCAACTGAAGCAATGTCTGCAATAGCTGAGCGTAGGACATAGGCGGGGTTTCAAGACGACGACTTGACAATGGTGCTTTACTCTGGTACTTACGATACCCTTGTTGGTTCTGCTGCTACTGAGATTGTTGAACAGCGGGAATAGTAATGCTAGCGACCTGCTAACGCTGGCCTTTTCTTTTTACCTGAGCACTAGACACTGAGCTCGTCTCACCTTCGCGTCTTTTACCACTGTAAGGCTTCTTTCCCCCTATAGCTGAGGGTACATCTACACCTTGAATCTTTCCGAGTTTGATGCCATTCTCCACATGCTCTCCAGTGATTATGAGGTCAGAGATGCTTCTCGACATACCACTGACCAGCTTCTCATAATAAACCCCTGGAAGAGTAGCCACGAACATCTCGACAAGTTCTCTCTCAACCATCGGTGGCTGAACTCTTGCTTCCAGTTCATGCCACCCCTGGGCGTACTCCTTAAAGCCTTCGTTGTTCCTCTGGGACAAATTTTGTAGCTGAACCCGGTTGGGAGCCAAATCGCTGTTGTACTGATAGTGCCGTACGAATGCTTCAGCAAGGTCTTTCCAACTGTGTACACTTGTGGGCTCCAAACCCATATACCACTCTAGCGAGGGGCCTGATAGGCTGTCTTGGAAGAAGTGCATCAGCAACTTCTCATCTTATGAATGAGCGGACATCTTTCGATAGTACGACCTCAGATGGATACGGGGACAAGTGGTGCCCTTATACTTATCGAAGTCAGGTACCTTAAACTTGGGAGGCACCTTGAGGTCTGAGATCAGCCCCAGCTTTGCTCATATCCACGCCCATGGAATTCACGTTCTCAAGACTCCTCATCTTGTCTTCGAGCACTTTGAATCTCAAACGGGCTTCAGAATTCAGTTCGCCCTCAGCTCCTTTCATTGAGAATAAGTCCTCTTAGCGATCGTCATGCCAAGGTAGAGGCCATTTCCAGCAGCAAATCCAGCAGCATCAAGACCAAACTGATTACCAACACCAGCATTCCCAGCATTACCAGTTCCACCAGTATTGCCATTGCCTGTACCAACATTACCATTGGCTTCAAAGTTTCCATTTCCGGCTCAAGTCGTATTCCCATTAGGTCCAACATTACCATTGTCGCTCCCATTCCCTCTAGTAACCGGGACGTCAGCATGAGGGGTCTCAACAAGCGGAGGGTTTGGAGTGTTCCCACTGTGTAGCACGTCGTTGCTGCCAACGCGTGAGATCAGAGGTTGCACTAGAATTCTGAGCTGATCCTGGCCATTAGCGACCACTTGCATGAGATCCAAAAAATGGTCCATCCTCTCCCTGAGCTCTTGAATGTCAGTCTGAACCTGTTCCATTACTCTGACCTGATTTGCTCTGGTAGAATACCGGTGAATCTGCCTTTGCTCAATCCTGAAACAAACCTGCAAACACAAAGGGTTAGAAAAACAGCTCGAGGTACCTGTTATGCAAATGATTCATGTAAATGCAAATGTGTGTCTGTGCCTTAGGGAGATTTCTCCCCCGATTCTAGTGCCAGAGTGCCAGTGCTGATAATAAGAAGTTCAGATCCAGTCATGGAGATAACGTCTCATATATATATATATATATATAAAGCCCAACTAGGCAGCGTACAATGTCACTGAGTACAGGTGGAATCAAAAGCATGACCTCGACCAACAAGTCTGGTGATGGTTAGCATATCAATGCATAAAAGATACGAAGAAATACAGGGAAATCAAATGCGACTACGTGCATGAAAATCTTCCAATAACTTTTTCGTAGTGGGATGATCCGGCTGTGTGAGTAACCCTTCGACAAGTAACTCCCTCTGCATAACGGTGTACTGAAGACCTTCAACGGAGTCCTCCCACTCTTCTTTGCCAAAACAGTCTTCTAATCTTCGCTTCTTAGACTCAAAAATCTGCTTGCGATCTTTCAGGTTTGCAATAGCCTTGTTCAACATGTCTTGAGTGGCGTACCTATGGGCAGTCTCATCATCAAACTTCTTCTCACTGGCCTTCAACTGAGCCTTCAACTTGGAGATCTGTTGCTTCAGCTTGTCCACCCTCTCTTTGCTGTTAGCTAGAGTGGCATTCCACTGCTGGTTGAATTTGGAGATTCTCAGGTAAGCATTATCCAAGTCTTGCTTTTTGGTGGAAAGCACATCGTTGACAGCCTTGAAGTCCAAGCCTAAATGTTCGCATTCAGCCCTCTGTTTGGTCAAGTCTGTACGTAGCTGGTTCACCAGCTCTGTCTATTTTTTGAAGGAATATACAGCTTCGCTCTTCTCGCTTCTAAGCTGTAACAGTTCTTTTTCCAACTCCTCGTTGGTCTTCTTCAGCTCTTCCTTCTCAGCCAATACCTGATTGTATTTCTAAATGGACATTGTAGTGGGTTCTTCGACCACTGGAGGGCAATCTTGCTTAGCAGGTGGAAAAGGCATCCCTACTGTTTCTGCCCTACTTTGAATCCAAGTCACATAAGGAGCATAAGCCTGGTTGTTGGTCTTACCTAACAGTGATTTCCCTCGCCTGCTGATGTCGTTCCAAGCATGCTTGAGCCTGGCTAACATATCCCCCTCTAGGAGCCCTGTGAGGTAGAGAGATTCATGCACCTCTTCGTCTTTTGGCAGACCTCTCAAGGTGTACGCAAACTGCCTGACAAGTAATGAGGGATTGTAGTTAATACATCCTTTTCTTCCGATCAGGGGCACATTAGGAAAACCACTGCAGCTGTAGATGACTTCAGTACCCGGCATATCCCGATCAAACCAAACAATGCTCTCAGCTGATAAACCCATCAGGCGTTCAGACCACTCAGCTGTGGCTGCAGTGGAAGCAAAGAGACCCTTCTTGGGCATGTGGCTATCAAACCAACGGTATAGTAAGGGCGCACAACACGACACATTTTTACCCCTTCTATTCTCATTCTTGTAATGAACAGAATGATATAGTAAGGGCGCACAACACGACACATTTTTACCCCGATGAGAAGATATGGAAGGCGTCCAAATCTATAAAGTCTAGCATGTTGGGAAACAAGATGATGCGATAGATGCAGAGGGCGAGAATAGCGTTGAATACGATACAACAACCGTCTTTAGCGCACTGTTGGGCTTTCCCAACCAGAAACTATAGAGAAAATCCAGGAACTCCATTCCATGAGGTCAGAAGCAGCTCTGAAGAATCCATATGAAGAGCAACAGCTAGGTTAGCCAGATTAGGCTTAGCATCCATGTGAACAAACGACATTTGATTCTTAACAGGTACACCCAACAATTCAGCATACTCTTCTAAGGTAGGCGCAAGAATGAAATCTAGAAAAGTGAAGCACCTCATCGGAGGGTCATAAAATTGTAGCAATGCATACAACCTATTCAACTCATAGACTGAAGGTTTACGAACCAGACTGAGCAACTTCCCATACGATTTCTTGAATTCCCCTTTCACTGTACTATCAGCCAGGGCAGTCAAACTAAGCAGCAGAGTAACATCTGGGGTAGGGAGCTTGTAAGCCACATTCTTCTTCAATGATTCCATGCTAACAAACAGAGGGCAATATTACTGGAACCGAGGGATAGTATATGCACCTGCAACACAGACACACGTTAATGATATGCACACGGGTATGCAAAAGTGCAAGATGCAATTATGCAGCAGGAGATAAAGAGTGTGTTGTTGAGGAGACCAAGGCTCTTTTTCAACAATATCATAACACTGCTCTGACAATAAAACCCTGATGAGGACCATAATTATGCTATGTCAAGAACAAACACATCTCTGATGATAAGAACCCTCTGATACCAACAATACTGATTCACTGTCAAGAAAACCAGGTTGTCTGAAAGTTAAGGTTTCCTACAATAACCCGACCCCGCTCACAGGTATGAATCCTATCCACTAACAAGGTATGACATCCTATGCGTTTCCCAGCGTCACAGACTTTCACGAAATGATGATACGTTCACCATTTCTGGTTTGGCATCATCACTCCCTGAAGAGGCCTCACTTAGCCGGGTCACAAATGATCGATCCCCAGAGTCGACAACCCTTCAGACCAACAACCCCTCAAGCCCAAAGGGCCGGAAAAGAAGTCAACCAAGAGAATCTCGTCAGAGCGTGGATTTTGCGGGACACTTATACATGTAAAGCATGCACGCGCCCACTACTTTCCACAACTAATGCTAGGTATACACTCAAGCCTAGGTCTGGCTTATCACTCATCAGAATCAGTCCCTCCCACAACAGCACAACAAATAATCATATCGTATTGAAAGTAAAGTGCGGAAAGTAAAATGCGATAAATAAATGCAAAATCCAACAGATAAACAAACAAGCGTTAGGATTGACTCGCATAGGGGACGTTGGATCCCCAGCAGAGTCGCCAGCTGTCGCTACTGCGAAAATAAGGTGCCGGCAAAACAGAAGAGTCGCCACCTTTCGTTATTTATCCCACAGAAAGGGAAAGGAAACGATCGGAAAAACTTGACGAAAAGGTATAAGACGAGATCATCACAACCATGTCTGGGTTCGGGAGTCGGTTACACAAGGGGAAGGTATTAGCACCCCTCACGTCCATCGTACTCGATGGGATCCACGCTTGTTATGTTTATCTGACGGGTTGGTTTAACTATCTACCTATCAAGGATGGTCTGAAAAGAAAAGAAAATTGACTCGGCAAAGCATCGCACTTTGTGCTTACGTATTCTCGTCAGAGAACGAGAAATTAGAGCCGACGTAGTTCGACTAACTACGGGTAAAAGGATGGGGGAAGGTGGCTCGCCAATACGTCAGTATTGCGCCTACGTACTCTCAACAGGTGTGAGAGATCAGAGCTTACGTAGTTCGGGATACTACTGAACACGGGGTTTAGATTCATCTGTTTTTCCGAGTTGGGTTAACAAACAAATCCAGCAGTTTGGTGTATGCAGCTCACTCGTCGGAGACTCGTGCGTTATAGTTTACGGTAGAACTGAGAGTTAACGACACTCTTTTTCTGAAAATGTTTTCCTATTTAAAGGGGCCTACGGGACAAAAAGGGTGTGAAGTCTGTTTTTGTCTTTTACGAAAGAAGTGTTTTTTATGGACGTTTGTAGTTCGTACAACACTAGAGACTATGACTTAGGAGTGAATGTGTCGCATGTCACCCAAAGGGTGCCATACTAAACATTCTGATTACTGGAAGGAAACCCTCCAACAACCATTTCCTAAGTGGCTTAAGGCTCATAACGTACTGTACTAACTCACCTTTATTATGTATTTTACTGTTGCTTTGGAGATGAGAAGAGAACGGACTCTACAGGGGAAACTGTCAAGCCCTAATGTTGTCATACAATGGATTCATCCTATTGTTGAGTTTGAAACAGGGAACTCCTAGATGTTATCATGCTTAGGTTTCAACCTAAAATTCTATCATCACTTCCTTATCAAAGGAAGTGAGAATCCTAGGGGATCATGTCAATGGTAAACAGAAAACAACTGCAAAAATCATTAAGCAAATAAAACAGAAAAGCAAACGGTAAAGATGCAAATGCAATGCAGCAATACAAGCCGAGGGAGAAACTCAACCTCTAAGCAATCAAGCAAA
The DNA here is from genome assembly GCA_963859935.3 of Lathyrus sativus. Taxonomy (NCBI): domain Eukaryota; kingdom Viridiplantae; phylum Streptophyta; class Magnoliopsida; order Fabales; family Fabaceae; genus Lathyrus; species Lathyrus sativus. The sequence goes on from OZ012737.1 coordinate 352,556,149, forward strand.
GAGATCAACCAAAACAGACAAGCAAAGGGAGGGTCACCTCAACCTTTATATGCAAACATATCAGATATAAAGAGAAAAACAACACACAAGCAAAGGGGAGAATCACCTCAATCCTTAATGCAAGCAAGCAGAGGGAGACTCACTCAACCTCTCAATGCAATCATGCTCCTAGCCTTAGGTATTCTACACATGAGACTATCCTAATGCATCAAGCAATGTCAAATAATCATGAATGAGAAGGAGAGGAATTATGACAAATAAGGAATTCATTCCACGAGTAATCAAACAAGGCATCTATCCTAAAGAAGGAAACTGATGCATGGATGCATGCCTGATGTAAACCAAAGGAATACATCAAGGCATCCAACCAAAAATGAAATTTGATGAAGGGAAACATGATGTATACCAAGGGTATCCATCATGACATTCAACCATTCATGGAAGAAATTGAAATCATTCATGGGAAGCAAGATGTATACCAAAGGTATCCATCATAACACTCAACCATTCATGGAAGAATTGAAATCATTCATGGGAAGCATGATGTATACCAAAGGTATCCATCATGACATTCAACCATTCATGGAAGAATTGAAATCATTCATGGGAAGCATGATTTATGCCAAAGGTATCCATCATGACACTCAACCATTCATGAAAGATTTGAAATAATTCATGGGAAGCATGATGTATACCAAAGGTATCCATCACGACACTCAACCATTCATGGAAGAATTATCCTACTAAGAGGCTTCAGGAGGAATCCTAAGGATTAGTTAAGGATCACCTAAACAAAAAGGGATTAAAGGCTCTATCAAGGCCTAATCTAGGTTCTTAGCAGGTCTCATCCTAAGATTGATCCTATCAAGGAGCAATCAAAAGCCTAGAGTTAGCTACAGGTTCATCTTTAAGTCTAAACTAAGAGAAGAGCTAGATTAGGATCACCTAAACCTCATCAACTTGTAAAATGGGGGAATAATAGAAGATGACTTCTAAATATCCTAAGAAAAATCCTAGATGATCCTAAATGTGTTAAGAATCTATGGTACAAAAACCAGGGGCAAAACCTAATTCTAAAGGTTCTAATAAAATCTAAACTCAAAGGGTGTGCTAAAGGGAATCCATCATGGAAGGATCCTAAAGATCCATCTCAAAACTACTCCTAAAAGCTTCTAAAAAATACAAGAAAAATCACACAAACCTATCAAGGAGTCTATAGCAATCATGCCAAATTTCACAACCTAACTCTAAAGTATGGGATACTACAAAAATCAGAAAGTAAACTAGTCATTTTTACATTTTTTATCAATTAATGAATATGTAAAAATAGCACAAAATGGAAAATTAACCAAAATTCCAAATAAATGGCATACAAAAGTCAGAAATAATCCAAGGAACAGACATGATTTTTTTCATATTTATATGACAATTATTTCTGTTTTTAATGAATTAAAAATGCTTAAAACATTAAAAGAAATAAGAAAAACAATTAAAATAATTAAAAACTGGGAATAAAATGTAGCCATTGGATCACAAGACTAGTCCACTCATCCAAAGGGCCAGCGCGCGCAATGTATCTCAGAACCCCTTTAATGAAACGAACCGTTTCACTAACTAATCATGTGCTCTCCATTAACTTCAGCACACGATAGTCTCTGATCAGGAACGCTTATACCAAAAGTATTATCATCCAATGTCTAATAGCGTGCCACCTCAGCAGTCAAGGTCAATAACTCTCAAGACTCTAATAAGAAAATACGTGTTTTGGAAAATCATCAACAAATTCCAAATTCTTTCTATCAATCTATTCTACCCTCATCACTGATCAAGAATCCATGTTCAAGCCTTGAAACCCATCAAGATACATCCCTAGCCGTACCTCTAAACATTTCATCCGTGATCAAGAACCTTCACCAATGGCTTCCAAACCAAACCTAAATCCATCTATGGTTCATACTCTACCTAACCACATGCAATTTTTATCCTAATTCATTCTCAACAAAGCATAATTATGAAAAGAAAGAAACCTGGTTTAAGCTTCAACAGAGAGTGCTACAGCCTCCAATCCTTGATCAAACTTGCTCAGACACGATCAGTGATGCTTGCTGAAGATTCTTGGAGCTTCAATTCCTTCTGAAATGGCCTCCAAGATGAAAAATGATTTTCAATTTGTAACTAACTTTTTCAAGTGCTTCTTACCTCATTCAAGCTCTTCCAAACACCAAACTTGTTATGAAATCCATCAGGGCAATATATAGAATTGTTTTGGATCATTATCTGGCCCAGTTATGGCCCAAATCATCCAATTCCATTTTTCAATTTTTCTTCAAAACTCCTTCATGACAGAGCATGAATTCACCTCTGTTTCAGCTTCATTGTCACCCAAATCCATTGCTAGTGTGTTAGGGAGGATGTAGGGCCAGGATTTGTTCCTTGAATCCCATCAATGGTTGATCTTTATTATGTAACTTCATCCTTAAGAAACTTGGAATTATGCCATGAAACCAACTTCAACTTGGAAATGTGACAATGCCAAAGTGCTCCGAATACCTTTTACCTTCAAAAAATGCACAAACTTGTAATGTTTTGCACCAAATGAATTATTTACGAATTTTCATATTTTTATGCCTTTTAATTATCCTCCATGAAAGTTTCTTCATTCAATTATCAATTCAATCCATATCAATGAATCTTTTGGTCATGGTTGGACAAATAACACCATTTTGAACAACTTTCAAGTTGATCAAAAGTCTATTTGAAGAGTCTAAGTTGATGCAATTGACCCATAATCAAAAATGGCCTATAATTCCAAATTCCCAAAATACCCTTGTCTTGTAAAGCTCATATCTTGAGTTCCACAAATCCAATCATGGACTTCTAGTACTTTATAGAAATCTAAGATGGTAAGGAACAACATTCATGTTGGCCAAAAGTTCATGAGAATCATCCTTCTAGGTCAAAAATGTCATGCAAGTTGGTTGACTTTCAAGCTCCAAACTCACATTCCTCTGATGGCCTGTAACTTGTCTGACTCAGAACTTGAGTTCTATAAACCCTATCAAGGACTTCTGGTACTCAAATTAAAGCTATGATCATGCCCTACAACAATCATGTTGGGGTCAAGGTGAGATAAAAATCACATCTTGAGTTATGTGGTCTTGAAGGTAGGCACTAAACCCGGGGATTTCACACTGTCAAGCATAGCAACCCTAGCTTAGGAACTCCTCACACTCTTGATTCATGATGAGTTGACCTTGAAATTATCCCTTGGGCATCTTAATACATCAATCCATGATCATATGGATTTGGAATTAGGTCTCAACCTTCTTCAAATCATCAGTTGACCTAGGGTTGACCAGATGAAAACCCTAGTTGCACCAATCTTGGTTATACTTCAAATCCTTCACATGATGACCTGTCTAGGCTTCAAAATGATCTTCAATACTTCTCATGAGCTCCTTCAAGGCTTGAAGTCTTCTCTCATGGATTCAAAATCATCTGATGGCTTCCCACAACCCTCAAGTTAGGAGGCATACACACTTGGCTTCAACCCTCTCTCTGAGGAACTTTGGCTTCTTTGGTGAGGATATCAACCCTTGAAAATTTGAATGAACCTCTTAGCTAGCTTCATACCCTTGCGTAGCCCTTTGTTGGTAGTCATACCTTTTGATCCCCTGCACACATGTCAATGAAATACAGATGATAATGCTAGAATGAATGCAATGAAACACAAGCTAGGTAAAGCAAAAGGTTAGGCAAATTTTGGGGTGCAACACCTATCCTCTTCATCTTTCTTCTTCTCTCTCTTTGAGACTTCTTTTATCTTTATTTCCATTGGTGATTGAATTGGATATTGTTTACTTGTGCTTGATCACATGATCCCTTAGGATTCCTATTCCCTCTATTTAAGATGGGAGTAGGAGAGACACTAGGATTTCAATCCTTTATATGATAACAAGTAGGATAGTCCCTTTCATCTCAACTCTAGGTCCATCGTTTGTATGATAACATTAGGTAGACTTCCCTTTCATCCTAACCTTAGGACCATTGTGTATGATAACATTAGGGCTTTTCAATTCCCTTTTTAGTGTTTTCATGTGTCTTCTCTTCTCATCTCAAACTTCTTTAAGACACTTAATAAAGAATGATTAGCGTTGTAAGCTACGAGCCTTAAGTACATGGGGAATGATGAGTGAGAGGTTTCTTCTCACTTGTCTAGAGTGTTTAGTATATGCCATTTCGGTGATATGCGACGCATTCGCTCCTATATCATAGTCTTTAGTGCAACGTAGGTCTCAAACTAACTCAATCCACTTATTTAAAACCCACAAACCAAATTCAAACCTTTTTATCCTTCAGGATTGTGTTTCAAAATCATTTTCAGAAAAGAGTATGATACTTTTCCGTTCTACCGCAAACAGACATCATCCCTAACTGCTGGAATGGGAACTTAACGTCGCTAAAAAAAACACTTAACCAACCTGTGGTTTCGTAGCCCGAACTATGTTTTCTCTGATTTCTCATGCCATATGAGGATACGTAAGCACAAGACAGCGATGCCTTAGCGAGCAACCTCCCCCCCATCTCTCGTAGTTTCCCGAACTATGTTGACTCTGACTTTCCCATTGCACGAGGGAATACGTAGGCATAGGGCGGCGATGTCCTATCGAGTCTTTTCTTTTCTTTTTTCCCCGAATTAGCAATAGCTTTTAGATAACTCACCCTTTTTTATAGACAACAAGCGTGGATCCCGTTGAGTACAATTGACGTGAGGGGTGCTCGTACCTTCCCCTTGCGTAATCTACTATGGAATCCAAGATTTGGTTGCGATGACGTTGTCTTTTCCCGTTCTTTTAGGTTTTCTTAGATTGTTTCTTTTCCCTCTCTTTGAGATAAATAACGTTCGTGGCGACTCTTCTGTTTGTTTCCGCCGGCCCTTGTCGCAGTTGCGACAAAGGGTATGTAGAAAAGGATAAGGAAGATTATGTGTGCAAGATGAATAGGTCTTTGTATGGCCTGAAATAATCTCCTCGATAGTGGAACAGGAGCTTCGATAAGTTCATGGCACACATTGGTTTCACTAGGAGCCAGTTCGACCACTGTGTTTACTTCTGATTTTGACTTGGAAATTCACTAGTTATTTTGTCGAAGTTGCCACATTGTCGAGGATGTAATGGAGGTGAAGGTTGAACTTAGCAAGGAGTTCGAAATGAAGGATCTGGAAACTGCCACCAGGATTCTTGGGATTGACATCCGGAGAGATAGAAAGCAGTCGAAGTTGTGCTTATCTCAAGAGACATACCTACGGAAGCTTCTCAACAAGTTTGGTATGTCGAAGTCAAAGCCTGTTGTGACTCCAACAAATCCTTAGTTTAAGCTTAGTACTACTCAAAGTACGAGTACTGAAGCTGAAAAAATCTATATGAGTAGCAATCCATATGCTAGTGTAGTAGGACCTTTGATGTATGCCATGGTTTGTACGAGGCCAAACATAATGTATTGTGTGAGCCTTGTAAGCAGGTATATGGCCAATCCTGGAAAGACGCACTGGCAAGATGTAAAGTGGATTCTCAGGTACATAAAAGGTCTCTAAAAAGAGCCTTGATTTATGGTGGAGCCTGTGGTGATGTGGTAGTCAAAGTGATAGTCGAAATATTATTATTAAATATGATAGTCAAAGTGCAATACACCTGTCGAAGAACTCAACCTATCATGAGCGAACAAAACACATCGATGTGAGACTGCACTTTGTCAGAGAGATGATCGAGCTTGGTGAAGTCTAGGTGCTGAAGGTTTTGACTGATGACAATGATGTTGATATGATCACCAAGACGTTTCCAAGTTGCAAGTTTTTCCACTGTATGCAGTTGATAAAACTACATGATGAAAGCTAGTTTATTCCCTGTTGTTTGTAGAGTTAAATCCAAGCTGGAGATTTATGAGATTTTTGGTTGAACTTTAGCTTTGTCGAGGAATAACTTTCATGTGTTTTAACAGGAGACAAGCATGAAGTCAAAGCTGGGTCACATGCTGATGTTGAAGGGTTACATACTGTTGTCGAAGATAGTTCTAGTATGTAATGTCGAAATTTATTATTGACTTATTATGTCGAATTGGACCTTATCTTAAGGATCTAATTGTTTAGTCAACTTGTATTGTAAGTTAGCTAGTTAGTGTATAAATAGGCTAGATCACTCAGGTTGTTGAGTGAGGCTAATTGTTATTCATTGTAATCATTTGTAAACCCTAAATGAGAAAGTTAATAGTGAACAATTTTCCCTAATCCTTCTTCTTCTTTCTTCTTTATCCTTTCTTCTTTCTCTCTTTGTTCTAACAGTTTTTATTGTTCATCCAAGAACTCCGTTTCTCAATCTTTATTTGTTAAAAGGTATCGTTTGTGGCCACAACATATATAATAATAGTAGCATAATTAGTAAAATATTGAATGAATTAGTTCATATAATATATATCAACTAATTAGAGTATATAATATATATATTTTAAGTTGATATTAATATAATATACTTTAATTAGTCATTCTAAGAAAACCTAAGTGCACATATTTTTTCATCATATCTAATCAAGATTTAATGCGACAGAATCAAGGGTGTTGTTACTTCTATGTTGGGTGCATTGGACAAAGATATATCCAACAAATTACTTAAATGTCTATGAGAAAACTCCACTTGATGTGTAATGTTTTATTATTTTGATCGGTAGTTCTCCAAATATAACACAAGCATTACTTGTCTCTAACTAATAAATTCCAAACTCATTCCTTGCCTGCACCATTTGATATATCGAATACACAAGTCACGACACCACCACATGATAATGAATAACAATTATTCATACTAATATATATCTACAAAACAATGAAATAAAATAAATCATGAAAAGAGCATTATGAAATCTTATGCATCAATCAAGGCAGACAAGATACCAGACATGCTATTCTGCAGTAACCTACATTCAACTGATAAACCCAAATCAGAATACTCCAACAATTCCACAAACACAAACAGAAAAAGTGTTAAAGTTCCAACAATTTTTATTCACAAACAATGTTATACACATGTTAATTATTCACAAGCAATGCTAGAAGTAAGGATTTCTTCAAACTGTTTCACAAGCTTTAGAAGAGAATGCCTATCAATCTCAGCAGCAAGTATAGAAATTGGAATGTCAACATGTAACACCCTTTTCTACCCCACAAATATTATGGCAAAATAACACAGATATCAGACTAAAATATTTAACTCAATAAAAATAACCTCAAAAGGCGTACATTTCTCAATAACTCAAAATAGGTTAAAATAAGGCAATGCTCTGTGTACAACGGGTTTTCCCAAAATAAGGCAATGCTCTGTGTACAACGGGTTTTCCCAAAATAGGTTTTCCCAAAGTATCAAAATAGGTTAAAAAGTATCAAAAATTGCTCAAAGGCAGCGGAACTCAAAAGGCATTATCCAAAGTTTTCCTTATATGGAAAGATAATCAAAATAAATCAGATAAAACATAGACCCCAACCTGATGTTACACTATTAGAGCAAGACCCTCTAAGTTAACCAAGAGCTAACAACTCGATACTTCAAAAGTCCTCAACGGCGTCCATGGCTAAACCTGCCCATCTGCATGTTACCCACGTGGAAGTAACAATCAAATAGGCAGCGTGAGTAAAACGATTCATAATAATCAATGTATAAAAATCAACATATAAACTGCGTCATTTTCATATTCAACACATTCATATCCTTCAATATGCCTCCAAGGCCACAACATCATAAATTATACCAAAAGACTCATAAATGCAAAATGCAACAAGACTCAATGCATGTGGTACCAATCATCAGAGCGCGGTGGAAACTGGGCCATCAACCCTCTATAGATCCCTATCAATAAGATTGAATCTACTTGAGAACCGGAGTACATCAAAACACTTCACATCCACACGATGAGATTGAAGCCAAAGTAATCGAGGTCCTGAACCGAAGTCCGGATGCACATGAATGCATGATGCACACGTCACAAATGATCCTTATAACAACATCATAGGTGCATCATCATTCATCATATTCATCATCATCAAATGTCATAGCTCATCATCATAATCATATTCATACATCATGTCATCATAGCTCATCATAATAATCATCATCATACATCATGTCATCATACATCATGTCATCATAGAAATCATCATATAATCATGTACAAAGCACATAGCGCTCACAATCATACTCATATTAATTCATCATATTATCACATATTATCCCATACTAATTCATAACTATACTCGCGGTAATCCTCATACTATCGCCTAATAATCACATAAACTTCACAGTCCTATTCATCACAGAAATCATAGAATCAAACATCAAAGCATCTCAATCAACATTCGCAAAACTCTGCCACGTTCGCTGGCATGTTCGCTAGGCGATTCTGGGGCGAGTTTCTTCGCTAGGCGAAGCATTCTTCGCTAGGCAAGTCTGGGAACACAATTGTTCGCTAGGCGAATAGTGCAATGACAACAAATTCTGCTACGCACCAGAACTTGAAATCACTCAAAAAGCTCTACGACTCACTTACCCAATGCCCCCAAAACATTCCTAAATCATCCCTAAGGTCTTACGGCGACAAAGACACAAAACCTACGGTTTATTAGTCCAATCTCGTAACATATTCACATCCTAAATCACAATTTTTCCTTCAACTACACCCTAAGGCATCAGATTTACTCACTATCAAATATTCATATCCCTTCAAGGTCAGACATATAACAATTCAAGGTTCTGGCCACAAAGGCCTACCCTTCCCTTTTCCCCAACGGATTCCACGGTTAGATTCACCTATAACAGATTTAGGCCACAAAGGCCAAAGATCACTATTTCTCATATCTATGCTCCAACTGTCGAGAATACTTACCACTACACCATCATCAGAGTTCTCACTATCAAATTTCCCTACAGGGTTAGACCAATGTCAAATCATAGTTTTTGGCCACGAAGGCCTAGTTCAAAGTTAAACCTCAAAATAGGATTTGGCCACGAAGGCCAAATTCCCCTTTTCCCATAAATCTCCTCAAAACCCTTAAACCCTTAAATCGGCTTTAAATACATTGAAAGTCACACATGGAAAATCATGAAAGGCTATACTCTCCATACCTTAATTGTCGATCAAAGCCTTCTCAAATATTTTCGGGAATCCTCCGAAGCTTTTGTCTCCAATCTCCCTCCTCAGAGCTCTAGTCTCAATTCTTTTCACGGTCTAACAAATGAATCCTAATCCCTTCACAAATTTCCTTTTTGTTAAACCTAGTATTGGGCCTCACAATTTGGACTTTTCTCATAATATCCTCACTAACTCCTCTTAATGCCCAAATTACCCTTATTTCTCTTATATTTATTTTAACTAATAATAATACTAATATTTCCATATTGTATATTATTAATTAAATAAATAATCCCAACATGCACAATTTCCCAATAATCCACAAAACTATCGAAAATCACCCAAAAATGAATATTCTTAATTAAATAAATAAATTAAAATATTCCAATTAAATTTGGGGTGTTACATAACACCTAAATTTAATATGTCTACAACTTATGCGTTGTCGTTACTCATTACTTCAACATGAAAAGTGACTTGATTTTGCATGTAAGAAGCTCCAAATAAAATACAACTTTTGCATAATCAATTACTACAAACGTAAGTTCAATTAACTGTATATAACAAAAGAAGCAAGGACAATGGACAAAGAAAGTAAAAGTTAATGTATTAAGGTGATATTTCAAACACAGTTTGAAAATAAGTATGATCATTAAAGAAATGATAGGAGGTATATTACTTGAAAACATACAAGCATGCTTTGATGGTAATCACAACTGATAGGCTTTTTTTTTAAAGAAGCCATAACATATATTTAGGAGTTCCTTTTGGCGGAAGATTTTAAATATATTCTCTACACAAAGAAAATGCAAATTAAGAATACAAAAATTAAAAATACATACCCTTTATGTCATCCATAAAGATAAATGATGGATGCAAAAGCACAACAGCTTCAATATGTTTGGATTACGTGAGTTCAATAACAATCTTAGCTGAGAAAATAAAGTAAATATATTAAATTATGTGAGTTCAATTTCATAATTTAGTAGCACTCACCATCCCAACAAAATCCAGCAGCCGCGACAGATGAAACAATTTTACTTTTTATGGCTTCAAGTATGACTTTTGCATCTTGAAAACCTTTGTCCTATTAATATAATAAAAATAGGTATGCACCAGAGAATAATAATTTGTACATTTATTTGAGACAAGTCATTTGAATTTTGTCATATACCTTCCATTATCAAAATCCACTAAGAATACAAAAACTGGATTTTAGATGGAACATTATAAATCAATTATAATGTCATAAACATTTTACACATATATAGGGCATTCAGGATGAAAATTTATTATGGAAAAGTTTGTTCTACAAAACAGGGCAAAACCATTTATAGAAATTGTAATGTTATAAAGTCATATTTTGAATCAAATTTGAATAAAAAGTAGACAACATAAACAATACCCTTGAACAATAAACAAAGATAAACAACAGTCTAAACCAAGAAGAGGTTGTAGTAAAATTCACTTTTTATAATTTGAAGAAAATATATTTGAACATATGTATCAGAGCTTCTTAATCTTGTTGATTTCTATTAAAGAGAAAAAGTTGAGAAATATTACAAATCCAAATAATATAAGGAAATATAAGGCAAATCAACATATCAATATACATTTGAGAGGTTTTTCAATGCGATCAAACACCTTCAACCTGTGGAAAAAAACACAACACATCTAAATGAGAAAAAAATTGAAAGGATCTCAAGACATTGAACAGAGAGCTGGAAATAAACTATGAATAACTTACTGTTCGAATTGAGGGGGCATTTTTATTTAATCTGGACCTAAAACATACATGAAAGAAAAATAAAAAATTTAACAAAAATTAAGTCAACAAATATATCAAACCCATAAGATTAAACATGCCATTCTCTTCAAAGACACTTACCGAAGTCGAAGTACGATGATGATGGTAATCGAAGACAACCAATCTCATCTAAAACTGAAATTCTGATCATGTCTTCATTTGATATGGGTAGGTCTTTGTTCGATCTAGGTATGTCTTTGTTCGATATGTATATACCTACAACCTGATATAAATAAAAGATTGAAGTTTTTCAAAACGATTCAGAGACAATAACTAAATACCGATGTTTTTAAAAATGATTCAAAGGTAATAACTAAAGGAAATGAAATATGGAAGATTGAAAGAAACACTTAAGATTCATCTTTGTTGAAAACGTAGAAAAATGAAGACAAAAGGGTGAGAAGACAAAACAATGGAAGAAAGAAGAGATGAAACGATGAAAGAGGAAAAAAAGATAAAATGAAGTGGGAGTTCTTAAATTGGGTTTATTAATTGATGAATGATTGTATTATTTTAATAATAGAAATGAGGATTTTCGTGTTTAAAGACCAAAAAAATATCATTTTGGTGACATGGCAGAAACAGAAGAAATGACAATTTAGAGTTTTCCAGAGCATCATATTTCCTTATACGATAGGTTTGTTGCTTTGTTCTTTTTGTCCTTTTTTATATAGATATAGTAAAAATAATGATATTTTAAAAATATGTTTTAAAATTTGAACGGACTAAGTGAAGAAATATATATATATATATATATATATATATATATATATATATATATATATATATATATATATATATATATATATATATATATATATATATATATATATATATATATATATATATATATATATATATATATATATATATATTAGAAATCAAAACCACTAAAATGATAGAGCTCTGACAGTCCATAAGGTCTGCAGTGACGGTGGATCTGCGGTGTAAGGGGACGGTGGTCCCTCGTAAGTGCAATGTCGGTCGAGTGGAGTGAGAGTTTTGAGTTGTGTTTAATGGGTCATCATGAGGGGGAAGCATTCACATTGGGTCAAACACTCACATAAATATCAAAGACTTACCCAAACAAGTCAGAGAGACACCACATATTCACCTAAAACCTTAAGGTGATATGTGTATAAGTCCTCTTACTTATAAAATGCTCAGCCTCTACTTTTCTAATCAATGTGAGACTTAGAACTCACACATGTTTCTCAACACAACTCACACTTTTTCCCAACAATCTCCCCCTCAAGTGTGAGTCCATCCATTATGCTTCCCTTTAGCGCAAGCTCTTTCATCCACATTCTTGTACCGCCGTTGAGAAACACCCTTATCTCATCACGGGTACTTCAACGGGACATGTCGTATGATTACCGTGTCAAGAAGACTTTCGACACAAGGATATGGTCCCTTACTCAAACCGAGCTATGATACCACCGTTAGATACTCATGAAGGGGAAGCATTCATATTTGGTCAAACACTTACCTAAAAATCAAAGATTCACTTAAACAAGTGAGAGAGACACCACATATTCACCCAAAACCTTAAGCTGATAGGTGTATCAGTCCTCTTACTTATAAAGTGTTTAACCTCCACTTTTATAAGCAACGTGGGACTTAGAACTCACACGTGTTTCTTAACACAACTCACACTTGTTTCTTAACAGTGTCTGTTTAAGATCTATTAGATTTCAATTGTTATAAATATGCATTTTTATTACTTTTGTTAGTTAAGAGAAAAAGAAAGAGGGAAGAAATGATAATCCTAGTTAAAGAGATAATGGGAGAAATTTTTAGGATTGAATTCTTAAAATTTGTCCGACTTTTTGAGATATAAAAGGAAAATTTAGAAAGACAAAGATATAAATGCGTTGGAGCTCTTGGTATTTTATAGACATTTGTGATGAGAATCAACATAAAAACACAATAATAAATAACATACAACGAATATAAAATTTCTAATTTTCAACAATCTTTGAGGGGAAATAATTGTTAGAACAAGATTCATTCTTGACATATTCTCTTTTAGTTTTGATGTTAACAAAAGTATTAAAAGAACAATGGTTTATTTGATGTATATTTTATTTATGCAGGTTCTTGTACATAAATAATCATAATATGTTTTACTTAGACACACTTGGGAGTTGTTTCACTGCTAGCTTATGGTGGTAAAGTCTAAAGAACAATTGCTAGTGTGGCTTGGCGCAGACTCTGAGTTGAAGGCCTCAGCATTCAGATGAGTTACTACACTTGGTAATTGTATATCAGCATCAGGTACCATTCAAAGTTGGTGACAAAGTTGTGGATTATTTGTACTGCAGAAAACAAGTTGTATTGTCTTATCGACTTGTCAGCTAGAGTCTATAAGATTGTAAGGCTAAAGAAATATTGACATGCTCTACAGACGTCTTCTCCCAATGGCTCTATCAGTACAAAACCTCTTAAAGACTCAAAGGCTAAACGCATTACACACTGGATTCAAAATCTGCTGCGCATCCATCTTCAATGTCTCTTGTACTATGGAGTAAAGGCAAAGACACTTGATTAAGTCACTTCCACAATGGATAGTTTCTATAAAGGCTATATATATGGCTAAAGATTCGAGTTTGAATCTTAACAAGGATTATTCTAATGAAGGAGTAGCAAGATCAAGCAATTATCAACTCTAATGTAATATGTAGATTTTCTGTTTTAGGTTGTAATTGTAAACGCCTTAAGATTTCTTACCATTGTATATCTCAGAAATCTTAAGAGCTTTAGGTTTTTGTTATGACGATTTCCCGTACCTCTGATACTTGTATCATGTACATTGAAATTCTGGCAATCACACGATGGATGTTATTGTAGATGTTATGGCATCCACTGTAACATGTACTACTGCACTTAATAATAAGCTGTAAATGGAAAGCAGTAAATAACACAAGTAATTGTTCACCCAGTTCATTGTCAACCACACTTACATCTGGGGGCTACCAAGCCAGGGAGGAAATTCACTATCGGTAGAATTAATTTAGAGTGAAACAATCCTAGTTTGCACTCCTCACTTAAGACCTACTCAATGACACTTCAGCCTAGAGACCACTAGACCTGAGTATACCAACTCACTCCCCCTCAATCACCTCAGTGATATCTGTTGCGGTGAGAATATCGTGATACCAAGATATCGATTAACTTGAATCTTTAATTCTTAAATTCACAACCGGACTTTAATTTATCCAAAGGAAAGTTCTAAAGAAAGAAAAACCCTTTTGCACGATGTAACAACAACGCTAAGAGATTCGGGGATCGGGGGTTGGTTATGCCTAGGGTAGGTATTTCACATCCTAAACATTTGTAGTACCCTACAGGAACCTTTTGTTTATTTGTATGCTAAGATTTCTAAATGTTTGCTATGGCTTGGGATTGGGTAAAAGGTGTAGGTTAAGACCTAAAGATAGTTTCTAAGTTTGCTCGCTAAGACATCGCGTGCTCTGCCTACGTATCCTTACTATGATAGAATCAGAGCAATCGTAGTTCACCTCACTAGGGATAAAGAAAACTTGATTATGATCAAGGTTCAAAGGGGAACAAACATAACAATGCTTGTGTAGAGTTTATCTAAACTCTCTAGATCTATGTTGAACACTCAAGAAAGGGGGAGTAAGTAATCATCTCCATGATTCTTACATAGAGTTAACCAAACTCTACCTAATTCTATGTTGTAAGACCAATTGGTTCTATCCAGACCAAAAGGTGGAAGAAGGGGGAAGGTTGCTCGTCAAGATATCACATCTTGTGCCTACGTATTCTCATTGTCCAATGAGAAATCAGAGCGGTCGTAGTTCGGGCACGAACTACAAAATAAGGATCAATTGGTTCTTTCCAGGCCAAAAGAGGGGGAAGGTTCTATCCAGACCTATGAGTTATCCTATTGGTTCTATCCATACCAAAAGGGGAGAGAAGGTTCTATCCAGACCTATGAGGTAATATCCTATTAGTTCTATCCAGACCAAAAGGGGAAAAAGGTTCTATCCAAACCTACGAGTTATCCTATTGGTTCTATCCAGACCAAAAGGGGAAAAAGGTTCTATCCAGACCTACGAGTTATCCTATTGGTTCTATCCAGACCAAAAAGGGGAAAAGGTTCTATCCAGACCTACGAGTTATCCTATTGGTTCTATCCAGACAAAAAGGGGAAAAAGGTTCTATCCAGACCTACGAGTTATCCTATTGGTTCTATCCAGACCAAAAGGGGAAAAAGGTTCTATCCAGACCTACGAGTTATCCTATTGGTTCTATCCAGACCAAAAAAGGGGGAGAAGGTTCTATCCAGACCTATGAGTGTAAATCCTATTGGTTCTATCCAGACCAAAAGGGGGAGAAGGTTCTATCCAGACCTATGATGTAAATCCTATTGGTTCTATCTAGACCAAAAAGGGGAGAAGGTTCTATCCAGACCTATGAGTTAATGAGCTATCTATGACCCAAGGGTCAATAGAGAGACTTTACTTTGGAAGGGAAAAGAGGAGGCAACTGGGATGAGTACTAAAGAGTTCCATCACTTTGGGGAAATAAACTTAACAAAGCATAATGAATAAAGCAAAAGGAATAAGATTACCATCAAGTATGCATGCATATTACAATAAGCAGATACTTCAAACAAACACCAATGGTTACAACCGGTGATCAAATATCTTAACAAAGATGTAAGCATAGTCTTAACAAAGATTGAAACATGATGAAGGTAACAACCATGTAAACAAATCACAATTTGAAAGTAAACATGTTATAAATTCAAAGTATAACAAATGTAACAACAATATGTATTGATGACAATCAAACATAGGTAAATCAGTTTAACCTCATAATTTAGGAGGAATGCATTATGGGATTATGGTGACAACCAAGGGAGAGTAAACCCTAGCATGTTAACTAACATGGGATGCAAAAATCTCACAAGAAAATCATGCACATTCAAAAGGAAATTCGACAGTATGTAAGTGTCGCTACTGCGAAAATCGGCGCCGGCTGAACAGAAGAGTCGCCACCGTGCGTTATTTATCCCACGGGAGGGAAAGGAAACGCTCGAAGTAAACCTCGCAAAGACGGGAAAAGGTATGGTCATCGCAACCAAAACCTGGATTCGGGAGTCGGTTACGCAAGGGGAAGGTATTAGCACCCCTCACGTCCATCGTACTCGATGGGATCCACGCTTGGTGTTTATAGGTAAAAGGGTGTGGATTGTTATTCTATCTAAACTATAGGTCAAGGGTGAAAAAGAAAATAAAACGAAAATAAAAATGACTCGGCAAAGTATCGCACTTTATGCCTACGTATTCCCGTCTGGAACGAGAAATCAGAGTCAACGTAGTTCGCCTACCTACGGGAAATGAGGGGAAGGTTGCTCGCTAGGATATCGCATCCTATGCCTACGTACTTTCATACAGCATGAAAGATCAGAGCAAACGTAGTTCGGGCCACGTGCGACACAAGTCTGTCTTGATTGGTTTTATTCCTTCTGAAAAAGGTTTTTTTGATTAACAGTCCAAGAGGACAAAAATGACGTTTTGATGAGTTCACATTCTTTTACGGAAGAAGTGTCTTTTATTGTGTTTGAAATCTTTATGTGTTTTTCTGTTTGTTTTGAGAAAGAAAGAGACGGAACTCTAACCTACGGTTGCGAAGGGAAACAAACTAACCTAATGTTATCATGCATGGGTTAAGACCTAGTGTCTATCATGCTCCTCTCTTGCGCAGAGAGAAACAGAGATCCTAAGGGATAGGCCGAAACAGAAACAATATCAGATATATACAGTAAAACAGTAAAATGCATGGATGCAGCAATACAAGCGAGGCAAGGGAGTCCCACTCAACCTCGAACCTAGAAAACAATAGGCGAAAGTGAACAGGCTTCACCTTCAACCCAACAGGGTAAACAGCAAACAATACAGTTCAGAAAACCAATCAATACATCAGCAAATGCAATACAGCAAAAAAAGAAACAGCATCAGCAGCTCTGAATCAACAACTGGCTTCAAGCAATCTCCAATCATTCACAAGCTTCAACAAGCATCAATCTCCATCTTTATGGCCTTCAGACAAGGGCTTTGATCATCAGTCTTCCATCTGCACTGGCTTTTCTTCAAACTCAAACCTCCAGGATGAGGGATCAGTCACAAGAGTGAATTGGGTGTTAAGCAATCAGCTGACTACCAAAGGTGGTGAACAGACTGCTTCTAACACAAGAGACATTTTCTCTCAAGAGTTCTATCTCATAGACACCATCACCAAGCCTTCCAAAGGAAGGGGGTGAGTGTCTTAGAGAGACTCTGAATCACAGAGAAGAATGGATGCAGACAAGGCAATCCATGTTTGAGAAACAATCATTCTAATCTAGAGCTCTGCCTAGATCCTAAACTCTAGTCTCCTTAGCAGCTGCTAGCAAGAAACTCCTCCTCAACTCTGACAGTTGATCTTCAATCTTTGAATCTCCAATAGCTTCATCTCCACAAATCTTCAGCTTCCCCAGGGCCCCAGACAAACCCAATACCCAACAAACAATCAATAAACCCCAGAGGGCACACCACACCAGACAGCAGATATACAGACAATAATAATAGCAGTAGGGGAATCCTAACTGTTCTCTAAGGGATCTAATAGCTACCCATAGCCCCTATAGTCCCATAACTAATCTATTCAAACCCTAAGTCCTAAGGGAGAAAATTGAACTTCCTAAGTTGCCACCTAAAACCCTAGTTTTGTACATGATATTCAAGCATTTATTAATCACCTAAAATTAACTCCTAAAAATGGGAACTAAAATATATCTACAAGCTTAATATCTCATCTAAACAATATGAAAAGAATGATCAAAAAATATCAAAGCATATGAGAGAACAAAAATCATAAAAATAATGCATGAAATGAATCTATTTAATATGACATTTATTTAGAAAATATGTAAAAAATATGAAATAAAACTAAAAATGAAATTTTATTTTCCTATAATATTCTAGACATTTTAATGAAAATATGGTAAAAAGAATGAATTAAAATGCATTTTCTATGAATTATTTATGATTTTATGAAAATTGGTAAAATAAAATGGAATTAAGACAAATAAAATGAATTAAATGAGCCAGAGGGGGTATGAAAAGAAATTCGCCCCAGTTATAAATCCAGAATGGGCCACATATAGGGGGTGCGAGTAGCGCTTTGGATTAGGCCCAGAAACAACTCAGAGTTCCACACACGCTGGGGGGTGAGAATAGAATAGAAATCACGTTGAAATGGTTTGGGCCTAACACATTGGGGGTGGGATTAGCATGACACTCAGTAAGCCCAGATGCCAACATTAATGAAACGCCGCGTTTAGTTCACACTATCTCCCTCTCATTTTCAGTTCAAATCTGGACCGTAGGATATGAGTCTTGGTCAACCATTTTAGAATGATCCAACGCTTATGGCATTATCTTCTTCAAATGAACCTGCAACCTAGGGTTTCATTCACCATGAGAGCTCATGCACGAGCAGGTTTACACCAAACCGTTCTCCTTCTACACGCGATGAAAAGCCACGCCATAAACACGAAACTTGCTCAGAATCTTTCACTCTACAATCCTATGATCTCAATTCAATCTGAAACTCAATAAATCTCTCAATCCGATAGCATCAATCTCTGATTACCATGGAAGGACACTGATATGCAACATCACCATTCTCAATCAAACTTAACCTAAACTGAACTACAACTAATGGAGAGTAACATATGCTATCAAGCCACAATTATAACACACTAATCTAAGAGATATGAATCTTAACAGTTTGTTGCACCTGTTAACAACCCTCACCAAATCGTTCCAAATTCATCTAACTTAATCTCCTAACCACCTAGATCAATTCTACACTAACAAAATCATGCCTAACTAACTGGATCAAGCAGTTTGAATGAAAACTTACCTTGTGCAAAATCTTGTAAACAGCTATGGAGATTGATGATTTGAGGCTTTTGAGACTTGGATCTTGATCAATCCTTGATGAACTTGATTCTGTATGCAAGCTTTGGATGAGATTTGGCCAGAATTATGCTATCCACTTGCAACTTCAATCTTGATGCTCTTGAAAAAAAGTGCTCGAAAATGGATGATAACCACCTTGTTCTTGATTGAATTATACTATATGATGATGAATCAGTATGAGAAGGTTGATTATGATGAAGATTTGGTGAAGAATTTGTGAGAATTGCAATGAAACTTCAATGAAAAGAATGAGAAATCTTGTGAAATTCTTGGTGCAAATGAGGCCAACCCTTGCCAAATTCTCCTTTCATGAATATATAGACCCCAAATGAACATTCTAGATCCATCTTGCACATTCCCTTGTTTTCAAACTTTGGCTCATTTTTGATTATGTTTCTTAAAAGGTAAGCAACCATGGATAACTTCATTTTTTCCTTCTAAACTCAAAAAAGTGTGTGAACCATTGTTCTTAGAATTGTTTTTCCATTCAAAATCATATATTGGAAGTCTCCATTTGGACTTGGAAATCTCCCAAACCATTTTTCAACTTGAAATTATTCACTTTATAAGCCTTTTTAGTTCATATTTTGACCAATTATGTAACATCATGCTATGAGCTTCTCCAATAACTTGTGACCTTCTTTCTAGACTTAAAATCCCATTTGGAGCAAGTTTGATGTTGTAAGTTTTTCCATTTGAGGCCTCCTTGTATGAGTTTTGGACATAGGTTAAAATGACCTGTAATTCACAAATGCCCAAAATACCCTTTGCTTGTCAAGACCATAAGTTGAGTTCTCCACATCATATGAAGGCATGCCATACCATTCTAGAAAGCTAAGACAATGAGGAACAATTCTTATGTTGACCAAGAATTCATTTGAAATCTCCTTGAGGGGCAAAACTAGCTTGGAAGTCAAGTCACTTTCACAGACAAAAATTCAGACACCTCAGATGACCTGTAACTTGTAAGGACCATAACTTGAGTTCTATAAATCTCCTTGAGGTCTTCCACCACTCAAATTAAAGGTCTTGAGATCCTCTACAAGTTTCATGTTGGCCAAGAAGCCATTTGAAGTTAGCATTTTGACTTATCTTGCTTGGAAATTTGACCTAAACTAGGGGATTTTACAGAGAAACCCTAATTTAGTAACTCCTCTTCTCCTTGATTTCTCTTGAATTCTCCTTGTCATATCTCCATATCATTCTTCATATGTTCAATGATGATCCCCACATCTCTCCAATAGACTTGAATGCCCTCTTAAGTCAGTCAATTGACCTAGGGTTGACCTAGGGTTGACCCAGATGAAACCCTAGTTGACTGTCTTCAGTTATAACTATTGTGATCACCTCAACAACTTATTTTCTTCTCCAAATGACCTTTTGAGTCTCTCAAGATGTCTAGATACTCTCCATGCCTTCACTCCACAGCTCACAATCCTCTTGTTGGTCCTCAGATACCCTCAGCTAGGAGATGGTCTCAAGGCTTGATCTGCTGAACTCCTTGCTTTCAAATTCTTTCCTGATGACTTGAATAGGGTGGAATTAGGATAATAACCTCTTGCTAGGCCTCTAGAGATGAAAATAATGATTGGTCCCCTGTTGAATGACTTGCTATGCTTATGCTATGCAGATAGTTAGTCTATGTACATGATTCTATATGCAAATGCTAATGATAATGAAACATAAATCCAAGGAATAAGGCTGGGCAAATTTTTGGGTGCAACAGCTGCCCCTATTCAAGCGACTTGGACCCGATTGGATGAAGAGCCCGAAGCCTTCAGACATTCGCGGTACGAGACGGTTGAATACTAGTGAAACCAGAAATTTGCCAACCGCAGAAATAAACTGCGCTCCTGCTTGAGGAATGACATTCGTCAGCTGAATCTGACTGTTACGATAACCCACTGATCTTGCGCGACCGTGCTGGGGATTGTTTCCATCGTTCTGAAGAGGATTCTGTCATAACAGATTGCTTGCTTGTCCACGTTAGGACTCTGTCTGTCATCGATACGAAGAAATCTCAACTAAAACTTGTCCACGTTAGGACTCCACTTACTGTCAACCCAGGAAAATCTCGGCAACTCCGCTGGGGATAATTCACCTGCATTTCCGTAAACTGAATCGCCCACGTTAGGAATAACACTCTTCCACATTAGGAGTAACACCTGTCCACGTTAGGAATCACATCATCCACGTTAGGAGTAACGCTTTTATCTTTCCACGTTAGGAAGCAATCTTCTTTCCACGTTAGGAAACTATATCAATCTGTCCACGTAAGGACTCCAATGCCATTTGACGTGTCCGCGTCAGGACTCCGATCTTTCCACGTAAGGAATTCCACTTTTCTTGAATCTGTCCACGTAAGGACCTCAATTTCTTCCACGTCAGGAATAATCTTCTTCTTTCCACGTTAGGAATCAATCTTGATATGCCCGCGCGAGGACTCAATCTTTCCACATAAGGAATAAACTCGTCTTTCCGCGTAAGGAAACCATTTTTCTTCCACGTAAGGGATGCTCTTAATACGTCCACGTAAGGACCCTGATCTTTCCACGTTAGGAATCAATTCTTTCTCAATTTGTCCGCGTCAGGACCCATTTTTTCCGCGTTAGGAATACTGTCATTTCCACATAAGGAAACCTCTTCTGATACGTCCGCGTAAGGACTACATCTTTCCACGTTAGGAATAATAATCTCTTTGATCTGTCCGCGTTAGGACACTGATCTCGCCTTGATTTATCCACGTTAGGACTCAGGCGTCTTCGACTCACTGAGGAAATAAGACTTGTCCACGTAAGGACTCACACCTTCGACTCACTGGGGGAATATCCGCGTTAGGACTTACACCTTGCCAACAACACGAAGAAGGATAAATTTGTCCGCGTCAGGACTCTTGTATCTTGTCATCACAAAGAACTGCAAACTTGTCCACGTCAGGACGCACATTTCACCATTACGAATAAAGATATCTGCTGCAAACACATGATCCACGTCAGGACACCAACACGAAGAGTAACCAATCTTTTGTCAACGTCATGACCTCCCTTTCTCCAAATTTCGAGAGACCGAATCTATCCACGTCAGGATTAACACACCTTACCAATCTGGTAAAACAAACCTGTCCACGTTAGGACGCCCACTTCTGAAGGAATCCCGTCATTCTAGGAGTAAATTTGTCCGCGCTAGGACTTAATTCTCCAATGATCCTTACCCACAAACTTCTTAGCGCTGACGCGACAGCGACTTTGAGATGAACTCCACTGGGGATGTCTGAAAACCAACTATCGGACGCCTGCTCTGATAACCGGCGGTGGTCTCTGAAATTCTGATTCATGCGACCCGTTGATGACAAACAAACTCTGCTTGGGGATAAGGAGATTCTTATCCTGGCCACTCTGGCTGGGGAAAATCAGATACATTTGCATAAATGACTCTGCTGGAGACGAAGAGAGTTTTATCACGATAACTCTGTGGGGAATACCGCCGAAACTGACATTATCATTGAATATCTCCTGCCGAGATCTTGAATGTTTGGTAATTTATTTGAGCAAGAGCTCTCTCCACCTGAACTGCTAGAATACAAAAACTGCTTCAGCAAAATAAATGCTGGAAGGATAATGCCGACTCGCCGGGGATAGCCTGATGCTACAAAATTATTCCGGCAAAATAAATGCTGGTAGGATGAAGTCGACCCTGCTGGGAATTTGGGAACTCAAACCACCCGTCTTATTGAAGTAACCCCCCCTGCCAGGGAATATAACTCTGCTGGGGAATGGCAGATGCACCTGGTATGATTGATCTTTCTGCTGGAACGTGAACTGATATCACCGGTATCTCTGACAAAATAAATGACAGGACCCCCCATCAACCCTGCTGGGGAGAGTCTTGATCTTCGGATTCCACTGGAAGGAAAGAACACTTGCTGAAAAGAGAACTCCGCTGGGGATGGCTGGATTCTCTTGGGGAAAATTAACTGACTCCGCCGGGGGAGAATGCACGACCCTGCGGGGGGAGATGAACCTGTCTGAATACAGCCTTACGATCGCGGAATCACCAAACTCTGCTGAGGACGAGTAACTTCTCTGGAGCACGTCCTTTGGATAAGCTACGGCGAGCTGGAGAATTCTATCCTTCTTCGGGAAGAACATGCATGACCTGCGTGAGGATCAAGCCTTTCACTATTGCAATCTTTTGATCACCTTCCTCGTACAGTTATGAAACCTGCAACAACACAAACAAGACACGACAAGCCTATGCAATCAAATCAATTCAGGTTAGTGACGTTACCCTCAGTTAATTCAAAGCTTTAACGATTGTTGGCAAGGGCCAGTGATGTTATACTCATGCTAGTTTCAATAAACTTAGGCGTTTTATCATGCGCAAAACAGTAAAGAACAGGCATCAAGTACTGAATAACACATTTTCATTGATTGGGCCCCTGAATGGGCGGAGTTTTTGTACACGGGATGTAACTCCTGAAAAGAGGAAGCTACACAAAGCAAATATACAAGTATGCAAGTATTCACAAGAAGCATAAATATTGACAAATTAAATTTTGTACACATGTCGGCAGCTGGATGCAAATGAACATCACGAACTGATCCTCCCATGACTCGTCCGACTCTAATGCTTTCCCGGTATCCGTCTTCTGAAGAGGTTGTATCCGATAACTAATTCCTCAAATATATTCTCCCGCACTGATGCTCATTGAATACCAAATTCGGCCCGCAGTCATTTGCTTTTCTCATCCCTAACTTTTGCGTGAACCGCCCTTTACGGGTTTTCAGTTCACCGGGATACCCCTTTTTGCCGAAGCCGCCCAGTGTAGGTTTTCGACTTCGCGGGTGTACATTTTTTCAATTTTATCCCTAACTTTTGCCCGAACCTTTCATTCTGTTTTTTGGTTCGCCAGGATGCCCCATTTTTGCCTGGACTCTCTTTTTCTGTCCAGCGGGTCTATTTTAAGCAAAGTATTTTTTAACTGCGTCCGAATTCACAGGTGATGCAAAGTCTTCCCCGTCCATGGTGGACAACAATAAAGCTCCTCCTGAAAAGACCTTACTGACAACGTATGGCCCTTCGTAGTTGGGGGTCCACTTGCCCCTGTGATCTGCTTGCGGCGGGAGAATCCTTTTCAGCACAAGGTCGCCCGTCTGAAAGCTTCACGGAAGTATTTTCTTGTCGTATGCTTTCTTCATTCGTCTTTGGTACAAACGACCGTATGCCAGAGAAGCTAGCCTCTTCTCATCCATCAAACTCAGTTGGTTCAATCTGTTCGTTACCCATTCTGCCTCGTCCAGCTGAACGTCTCGCAATACCCTCAGAGAAGGGATCTCAACCTCCAATGGTAATACCGCTTCCATTCCGTATACCAACGAGAACGGAGTTGCCCCGGTTGATGTGCGTACCGTCGTACGATAACCGTGCAAAGCGAAAGGTAGCATTTCATGCCAATCCTTATACGTCACCACCATTTTCTGGACGATCTTCTTGATATTCTTATTGGCCGCTTCGACAGCGCCATTCATCTTGGGTCGGTAAGGGGAGGAGTTGTGATGTTCGATCTTGAAATTCTGACAGAGCTCCTTCATCATTTTGTTGTTCAGATTAGAACCATTATCCGTGATTATCCGCTCGGGAATTCCGTATCGGCAAATGATATCTCTCTTGATGAATCTAGCCACCACTTGCTTCGTTACATTTGCATAAGACGCTGCTTCCACCCATTTGGTGAAATAATCGATTGCTACTAGTATGAACCGATGCCCGTTAGAAGCCGTCGGCTCGATCTTTCCAATCATATCGATTCCCCACATTGAGAATGGCCATGGAGATGACATCACATTTAGAGGACTCGGAGGCACATGTATTTTGTCAGCATATATTTGGCACTTGTGGCACTTTCTTGCAAATTTGAAACAATCAGTTTCCATCGTCAGCCAAAAATAACCTGCCCGCAGCAGTTTTCTCGTCATAGCATGCCCACCAGCATGCGTACCAAAGGCACCTTCGTGAATTTCCTCCATGAGAAGCTTTGCCTCCTTCTCGTCCACACAACGCAACAACACCAAGTCGTGGTTCCTTCTGTATAAGACGCCATCCGGGTTCAAATAGAAATTGCCCGCTAATCTCCTGAGAGTCTTCTGATCTTGACTGGATGCCCCAGCCGGATACTCTTTATTCTTCAGGAAATTAAGGATATCAAAATACCACGGTTTGCCATCAGACGCTTCATCAATAGCAAATACATAAGCTGGCCTGTCCAACCGAGAGATAGTGATTTGGGGAGCTTCGTTCCAGAAGTTGACCTTGTACATGGAAGACAAGGTGGCAAGGGCGTCAGCCATTTGATTTTCTGCCCGTGGCACGTGATGCAATTCAACTTTGTCGAAGAAAGGCAACAATCTCCTTGCATAATTCATGTAATGTATCAAATTGGGCTGCCGTGTCTCCCATTCCCCTTTGATCTGATTCACCACCAGAGCTGAGTCTCCGTATACGTCTAAATGTTTGATTCGCAAATCAATGGCTTCTTCAAGCCCCATTATACAAGCTTCGTATTCGGCCTCATTGTTGGTAACGGCAAAGGTCAGTCGGGCAGTAAACGGGATGTGCGACCCATGTGGCGTAGTGATAATTGCCCCTATTCCGCTACCGTAAGCATTCACAGCTCCATCAAATATCATCTGCCATTTGGACCCCGGCTCTGGTCCTTCGTCTGGTAACGGCTCTTCACAATCCTTCATCTTGAGATACATGATATCCTCGTCAGGAAAGTCAAATCTCATCGATTGATACTCTTCAATAGGCTGCTCCGCCAGATATTCAGACAACACACTCCCCTTTATTGCCTTTTGCGAGACGTATTGAATATCATATTCAGTCAAGATCATCTGCCACCTGGCAATTCTACCTGACAACGCCTGCTTTTCAAATATATATTTGATTGGATCCATCTTCGAGATGAGCATGGTTGTATGATTCAGCATGTACTGCCTCAAACGCTTGGCGGCCCAGGCTAGCGCGCAGCAAGTTTTCTCCAGCATTGAGTATCGGGATTCACAGTCTGTAAATTTCTTACTCAGATAGTAAATTGCATGCTCTTTTCTCCCTGTCTCGTCGTGTTGACCGAGAACACAACCCATGCTTCCCTCAAGAACCGTCAAATACATTATCAAGGGTCTCCCTGCCACCGGGGGTATCAAAATAGGAGGCTCCTGCAGATACTTCTTTATTTTATCGAACGCCTTTTGACAATTATCGTTCCACGTTACAGCTTGATCTTTCTTTAACAGCTTGAATAATGGTTCACACGTGGCCGTTAGGTGAGATATGAACCGAGCAATGTAGTTCAATCTCCCCAAAAACCCGCGCACCTCTTTCTCTGTTTTAGGCGTCGGCATTTCTTGAATTGCTTTTATTTTAGCAGGATCGACCTCTATTCCTCTTTCGCTTACCATGAACCCCAGGAGTTTACCCGATCTTACCCCGAAGGTGCATTTGTTAGGGTTCAGCCTCAGCCTGAACTTCCTAAGCCTTTTAAACAACTTCAACAGATTCACCAGATGCTCTTCCTCCGTCTGGGATTTAGCAATCATATCGTCAACATAAACTTCAATCTCTTTATGCATCATGTCATGAAAGAGAGTTGTCATCGCACGCTGATATGTTGCCCCAGCATTTTTCAAACCAAAGGGCATCACTTTGTAGCAAAATGTTCCCCAAGGCGTTATGAAAGTAGTCTTCTCCATATCCTCTGGCGCCATTTTAATTTGATTATAGCCTGAAAAGCCATCCATGAAGGAGAATACGGAGTATTGAGCGGTATTATCAACTAACACGTCAATGTGAGGAAGTGGAAAATCGTCTTTTGGGCTTGCTTTATTCAAATCTCTATAATCCACGCACATCCGAACCTTGCCATCTTTCTTCGGCACTGGCACGATGTTAGCAACCCATGAAGGATACTTCGTCACAGCCAGGAAACCAGCGTCCCACTGTTTCTGAACCTCCTCTTTGATCTTCATTGCCATATCTGGACGAGTTCTGCGAAGTTTTTGTTTGACAGGCGGGCAGTCTTCTTTCAGTGGCAGACGATGCACAACCATATCAGTATCGAGCCCTGGCATATCTTGATACGACCAAGCGAATACATCATTATACTCTCGGAGCATTTCAACCAGTTTTCGCTTGATATCACTCTGTAGTGCGGCTCCGATACGAATATTTTTCTCAACCCCTTCCGACCCCAAATTGATAATTTCGATAACCTCGTCGTGAGGCAGAATGGCTCTTTCCTCTTGCTTCACCAACCAAGACAGTTCTTCAGGAACGTCGCTATCTTCAACAACCTCTTCTTCAGTCTGGAATACCGGGTGCTCGAAGTCGGGACGAGTCATAGGTGGTTCAAGGATGTCATCTGAAAATGTTATCCTGCAAAAGAAAGGGTTAAGTGCTTCAAAATGCGTATAAAGCGGATAACCACGTTGCCATTTTATTGAAAAATACAAAACAAGAAAGACAGGGATTACAGTATTTGCACATGAAAAAAACGCCATTTATTTAATGATTAACAAAGCAATGTTTATAACAACACAGCCCTAAGCAAATCCTGATGCCCCGGGCAAGACATCAGATTATTCAACAATTAATAAAGCAAAGCATTACTGTTTAAAAGTCACAGGAACAAGCTCCTGAATGGACCAGTTGCACAGTCCTTGTCCTGGCGTGCTTGGCTGAATCCAGGCATCCATATCACAGTCGCTGTCCCCTTCATCAGATTCTGAAGCAGCATTGACAGATTCATGGCATACTCCACTGGCAGAGATGGTGATTGACTTCCTGAAATGAGGGGCCCCCACAGAAGGAGTTGATGACGACGGTCTATACCCCAGTCCGAACCGGTCCATTTTTACCGGAATGTCCAATACTTTGCCCCAGCCCGTGGCTTCTCCTGCCTTCACTAGCGCTTGAGCCTCTTTATACGAAGAAACAGCTATCTCTGGCACTTTGCTTGGCCCGGGACCCTTGTCCTTTATGCGCAAACCTTCGAATGCCTGGCATGGCGTCTCGTGGATCTCCCCGTCGACTTCCACATATTTAAACGAAGAAAGATGGCTGACCAGGATGTCTTCTTCTCCGCACACGGTGACTACGCTGTCTCCGACCATATACTTTAACTTCTGATGCAGGGTTGACGTGACAGCCCCCGCCCCATGAATCCAAGGTCTTCCCAGCAAGCAGCTGTACGCAGGCTGTATATCCATGATATAAAACTCCGTTGCAAACACTTCCGGCCCCACTTGCAGAGGCAAGGTGATCGATCCGAAGACTGTTCTCCGCGTGCCGTCAAACGCTCTGACCACCAAATCACTTGGTGTACACAAAATCCCTCGAACATCCAGCTTCATCATAGCCTTCTTAGGCAGCACATTCAAAGACGACCCGGTGTCAACCAATACATGTGACATTGTCGACCCTCTGCACTCAACGGATACATGTAATGCCATATTATGATCCCTTCCTTTCGGAGTCAAGTCGAAATCAGTAAAGCCCAGACTGTGGCCTGCATTTACGTGTGCCAATACTCCTTCTAGCTGGTTCACGGAGACATCCTGGGGTACAAAAGAAGTGTCCAGGACTTTCAGCAAAGCATTTCGGTGAGCCTCTGAACACAACAGCAATGACAGAATAGATATTTTGGATGGCGTTTGCTGCAGATGCTCCACGATTTTATAGTCGCTTTTCCGAATTAAGCGCATGAATTCTTCGACATCCTTAGATGCTGCTTCTTTTTCATTTGCTTGAACCGGAACATTCTCCACCGCTTTCCCTTTTCCTTTCGCTAGCCTTTCGGCCTCTACTTCAGGAGATATAAAGATCCTGCCGCTTCTCGTCATGCCTCCCGAGCCCACAACATTATCCACAATCTCTGCTGACTGCTTGTTAACATCGATTTTAATCCCGTCACAATACACCTCTAGCCCATATGACCATGGGACCGCTTTCGTGCTTTCATACGGGATTGGCCCGGCTTTAGTTATAGTAATCGGTGGTCGCTGAGCTGGTGCTAAAATAGTGATCGTCTTCCTAGGAATTGTCACTGTGGCAACATCACTCTGATTATCCACTACTGCCCCTGCAGGCTCATCAGTTGTTGTTCTATCAAACTGCAATGTACCATTATCAATTAAGGCCTGAATGCCTTTCTTCAAATCCTCACACCCCCCAGATAGGGCCCAACAGTCTAAACAGTACTCATTACAACCCGGGTAAACACCTCTTTGCAACAGTCGACTCTTTATTTCGCCCAGCGGCGTCTTTAAATCCTCAACATTCATAATCAGATTCAGCTCTTCCTTGGTCAGAACAGCGTTCGCCCCATGATTAGGCATGGGTTTCTGGACTATATTCGCACCGGTCGTTCCGAAGTTGATAGACTTGTTGTCCAAGAGATCCTGCACAACGTGCTTAAAAGCATGACAACCTTCTATATCGTGGCCCGGGGCCCCAGAATGAAACTCGCAGCGCCTATTTGCATCATAGCCGAACGGGGGAGTTCCCGTTATCGGTGCCAAGGTTCTTTTCTCTACCAGATTCAATCCCAACAAGGTCTGCAATAAATCAGCATAGTTAGAGGGAGGCTTCTCGAACACCCTTCTCGGCTTACCACCCTGGAATTTTCTCTGAGCTTGCTGTGCCCCCTGCTGAGGCTGCTGCTGCTGTGGCATTGGTTGCTGCTGAACCTGTTGTTGTTGCTGAATTGGCTGCTGTTGATACGGGATGGTGACACTCGACACTTGCTGCTGCTGACGATATGGATTTCTTCCCCTGCCTCGGCCTCGGCCTCGGCCTCCAAATACAGCACTAGCTTCGCCCTGACGGCGCCCACCATAAGCTTTCCTATTACTGCCAGATGCAGCTGACTCGTCGACCTGGAACTTTCCTTGCTTAATGTTCCGCTCAATCTTTTCACCCATCAGAATCAGGTCTGAAAAACTAGCCAGGGACGTATGAAACAGCATATCATGAAACAGCCCGGTGAATGTGCCAACAAACATGTCGTTCATTTCTTTATCTTCCACAGGGGGACGGACCCTGGCAGCCATATCGCGCCACCTTTGCGCGTACTCTTTAAAACTCTCCCCCTTCTTCTGCGAAAGCCCGGCCAATTGGACCCGATTGGGTGCCAGGTCACTGTTATATTTGTAATGGGCTACGAACGCCTCCGCTAATTGCTTCCAAGTCTTGATATCAGTGGGCTCCAACCCCATGTACCACTCTAAGGAAGGACCCGATAGGCTATCCTGAAAGAAATGCATGAGCATTCTTTCGTCAGTGGAGTATGCAGACATCTTTCTGTAATAAGCTCGTACATGCACTTTCGGGCATGTATCTCCTTTGTACTTATCGAACGCAGGCGCTTTGAACTTGATCGGCACCCTCAGCCCAGGTACCAAGCCCATAGTTGCCATGTCCAGACCCACAGCACTCTGGTTTAGGACTCCCTTCATTTGCTCTTCCAGCATTCTAATCTTTTGAGAATCATCCATCGGCCCTTCAAAGCCTCCTCCAGAGAAGGCGTCCTCCTGTTGATCCTCTTGCCACATACCGTTTCCAGCCCCGTATCCGTCATATGCATTATTACGTCCAGCTCTGACCTGATTCATCCCCGGAACTCGGCCTCTGTTGCCATACCCTTGAACACCTCCAGCAGGACCTCCAGCCATAAAACCAGCACCGTTTCCGTTTCCAAAACCTCCGTAGCCCTGATTGACCATACCATAACCATCTTGCCCAAAGCCTTGAGCATTAAAGCCATACTTGCCAGTATTGTCGAATCCCTGATCGTTGAATCCGAACCCAGCGTTGATAAAACCATTGCCTCCGAGATTATCTCCCACATTGACATCACCCAGCCCAGCGTTATGGACAGCAGTTTCATTTCCACCTCCGACGTTACCATTCACAGCAGCGGTAGCGTTGTTGACGTTAGCAGCATTCACATTGACGACAGGCGGAGCCACTGGCGTTGGAGTGCCATCTCCATGAGCAGTATCAACCCGGACAGACTGGTGATCTTCGTTACCATGACCAGCGTTGCGAGCCAATAGAGGCTGGACCATGGCCTGCAAATTCTCTTGCCCTTTTGCTATAGCCTCCATGGTCTGCATGAAGAGGGCGAGCTTCTCGCGTACATCCTGCATCTCGTTCTGAATCTGGTCCATGACTTTCCGACAGTTGGATCGTGTAGAATAGCGGTGCGGATGTTGATCTGGAATCCTGTTAAGTACCTGGATCAAAGCAGGAGATAAGACACCATTCATATATTACCTGTTATGCAAGATGAATATGAATGCAATGCAATGTGTCTGTGCATTAGGGAAGTTCATTCCCCCAGTTCTAGTGCGAAGATGCCGGTGCGGTGACAGTGTTGACAATAAGAATATCGGAGCTGAATCATAGAAAGCCTCGTATATTGCAGAGAGAATCAATAAGCCCAGGGTACAATATCACTGAGAGTACAAAGATGGCATGACCTCAACCAACAGTCCTGGTGATGGTCAGCACTATGCAAATAAAGCATACAAATAATGGAATGATCAGATCCTCCCAAAAGTCTGGTACTCCTCTATCAACTTCTTGGTCTCCGGATGGCTTGGTCGATCAAGCAGCCCTTCAACAAGCTGGTTTCTCTTCTTAAGGACACGGCGTACGTCTTCAGCAGTTTCTTCCCATGCCGCTTCTCCGAAGCAATCTTCTAGCTTTCGCTTCTGGGACACTGCTTCATCTCTGGATTTGATTGCCTTGTTCAGTGCATGCTGGACACTATACCGGTTCATCACTTCCTCCTCACACTTCTTGATGCTAGACTTCAACTTCTCCTCGAGGTCGGAAATTTGCTGCTTTAGCTTATCTTCCCTCTGCCTGTTGTTGGTGAGTGTAGCATTCCAAGTCTTGTTGCAAGAAGATATCTCTCGGTGTGCTGCGTCGAGCGCTTTCTTTTTGGCTTCCAGCATGTCATGGGAGCTTCTGAACTCTTGCCCCAGACGTTCGCGCTTTTTCTTCTCCTCGGTCAACTCAGCTCCTAACCTGTTTACCAGCTCAATCTGTTGCTGGAAAGCATATACGGCCTTGTTTTTCTCGCTGCGCGCCTGGGCTAACTCTTGCTCTAACCCTTCGTTAATCTTCATCAGGGCTTCTTTCTCCCTCACAACCTGTTCATATGCTTCTCTAGAAACAGTAGTCGGCTCTTCTACCGGAATAGGATCAAGAATTGGTGCATCTGGAAACGGCATCTTCAACTGAATAGCCCTCTCCTGAATCCAAGCTCTATAAGGTGCATAGGCCTGACAGTCATTCTTTCCCAACAACGGCTTCCCTTTGTGGTTAATACTCGTCCAGGCATGTCGCAACTTGGCTAATAACTCCCCCTTCACGTCACCGGTGAAGTACAGAGATTCCTGTACTTCTTCCTCTTGAGGTGGGCTCTTCAGCGCATATCCGAACTGGCGAATGAATAGAGAAGGGTTGTAGTTGATACACCCTTTTCTTCCTATCAATGGCACATTAGGGTAACCGGAACAACTGAAGATGAGCTCCGATCCCAACAGGTCTCTATCAAACCACTCCATATCTTCCGACGATAACCTCATCAAACGCTCCGGCCAACCAACTGGAACTGTAGTCTCTGCAGCAGATCCTCTCTTAGGAAGATGACTCTCAAACCACATACTCAATAAGGGCACACACAGATGAACATTCTTCCCTCTTCCCTTCTCATTCTTGTAATGCAGCGAGTGGTAGAGATCTCCGAGTAAGGTAGGTACAGGATTACCAGCGGCGAACAAGTAGAAAGCATCGAAATCCACAAAATCCGGTATATTGGGGAATAGTACTATGCCATAAATGCACAAGGCCAACACAGCATTGAAAGCAACCCAGCACCCATTCTTGGCGTACTCTTGGGCTTTACCAACTAAGAACTGAAATGAGAAGCCTGGAACTCCACGGGAAACAGTAGTCACAAGTTCAGAAGCATCAACATGCAAGGCTTTTGCTAATTCCTCCGGCTTAGGTTTGGCATCATAATGAATGAATGGAACCTGGTTCTGCACGGGCAGCTCAACATACTCAGCGTATTCCTCCAGAGTTGGTCCCATAATAAAGTCAGAGAACGTGAAACACCTCAAAGCAGGGTCATAGAATTGCATCAAAGCATACAGCCCATCTAACTCTACCTCTGTAGGTTTGCACACCAATCTCAGTAATCTACCATAACTCATCCGGAAACTCCTACGAACACCCTCGTCAGCAAGAGAGATCAACCCAAGTAGAGGAACAATATCAGGCGT
Organism: Lathyrus sativus; assembly: GCA_963859935.3. Classification (NCBI taxonomy): domain Eukaryota; kingdom Viridiplantae; phylum Streptophyta; class Magnoliopsida; order Fabales; family Fabaceae; genus Lathyrus; species Lathyrus sativus. The sequence continues at coordinate 352,589,481 of OZ012737.1, forward strand.
AGGCAATTTGTAAGCAACCGTTCTCCGTAAGCTAGTCATGATCAAACACTCAGAAGTCTGGGCACTAGAACTAGGGAAATGCAAATGCACCTGCAGCACAGACACACGTTAGTGAAATGCAAATGATAATGTATATGCAGGGATGCAATGCAAGTAACATTCAACAGGGACCAAAGCTGTAGCTGAATAGCCTAAACCCAATCAAGAAAGGTCTCAGATAGACCATCCAGAAGTCATCAAACCCTGGTCTCAGATAGACCTAAAATAGAACTCCAACACTGGTCTCTGACAGACCTCAAACCATAACTCCACCTGGTCTCTGATAGACCTCAAATCACATCCATAATTGGTCTCTGACAGACCTCAAAACACATCTCCAACTGGTCTCTGACAGACCTCAGAACAAATCTCCACATGGTCTCTGGCAGACCTCATAACTCTCCATAAATAACCCGGATCTCTGATCAAGAAATAACCGGTAATCTGGAGGTCTAGTTACCTGCATAACCCTGAATCCCCTCACAGGTGGGTGGCCCTATAACTGGCACAAGGTACGGCGTCCTATGCGGTCGTCGGCGTCACAGACTTTCAGGGTTGATGATACGATTCCCAGAAGGAGTGGCATCATCAATTCCTGAAGAGGCCTCACTCAGCCAACTTCCAAATGATCGGTCCCCAGAGTCGACAATCCAACTAACCAGCAACCCACGCCAACCAAAGGAAGGGGCAGGAGGCCAACCAGAGGAACCTCGTCTGAGTGTAGATTTCATGGGACACCAAAGCAAGCAAAGCAAGCGGGCGCCCACTAATTTCTACTCTAATTCTAGGTGCACTCAAGCCCAGGTCCGGCTTATCTCTCAATATCAGAACACCCGTCACACCCCAGATACAGCAATAATAAACAATATATATAAAGCTGGAAAATGCAGGGTTAGAAGTATACAATAACTCCATACAAAATCCTCGACGGGAAAACAAGCGTTAGGATTGACTCTCTCAAGGGACGTTGGATCCCAAATGCATAAGAACCATCGCAGTCCTTAGCAGCCAGGGGACGTTGGATCCCCAGCAGAGTCGCCAGCTGTCGCTACTGCGAAAATCGGCGCCGGCTGAACAGAAGAGTCGCCACCGTGCGTTATTTATCCCACGGGAGGGAAAGGAAACGCTCGAAGTAAACCTCGCAAAGACGGGAAAAGGTATGGTCATCGCAACCAAAACCTGGATTCGGGAGTCGGTTACGCAAGGGGAAGGTATTAGCACCCCTCACGTCCATCGTACTCGATGGGATCCACGCTTGGTGTTTATAGGTAAAAGGGTGTGGATTGTTATTCTATCTAAACTATAGGTCAAGGGTGAAAAAGAAAATAAAACGAAAATAAAAATGACTCGGCAAAGTATCGCACTTTATGCCTACGTATTCCCGTCTAGAACGAGAAATCAGAGTCAACGTAGTTCGCCTACCTACGGGAAATGAGGGGAAGGTTGCTCGCTAGGATATCGCATCCTATGCCTACGTACTTTCATACAGCATGAAAGATCAGAGCAAACGTAGTTCGGGCCACGTGCGACACAAGTCTGTCTTGATTGGTTTTATTCCTTCTGAAAAAGGTTTTTTTGATTAACAGTCCAAGAGGACAAAAATGACGTTTTGATGAGTTCACATTCTTTTACGGAAGAAGTGTCTTTTATTGTGTTTGAAATCTTTATGTGTTTTTCTGTTTGTTTTGAGAAAGAAAGAGACGGAACTCTAACCTACGGTTGCGAAGGGAAACAAACTAACCTAATGTTATCATGCATGGGTTAAGACCTAGTGTCTATCATGCTCCTCTCTTGCGCAGAGAGAAACAGAGATCCTAAGGGATAGGCCGAAACAGAAACAATATCAGATATATACAGTAAAACAGTAAAATGCATGGATGCAGCAATACAAGCGAGGCAAGGGAGTCCCACTCAACCTCGAACCTAGAAAACAATAGGCGAAAGTGAACAGGCTTCACCTTCAACCCAACAGGGTAAACAGCAAACAATACAGTTCAGAAAACCAATCAATACATCAGCAAATGCAATACAGCAAAAAAAGAAACAGCATCAGCAGCTCTGAATCAACAACTGGCTTCAAGCAATCTCCAATCATTCACAAGCTTCAACAAGCATCAATCTCCATCTTTATGGCCTTCAGACAAGGGCTTTGATCATCAGTCTTCCATCTGCACTGGCTTTTCTTCAAACTCAAACCTCCAGGATGAGGGATCAGTCATAAGAGTGAATTGGGTGTTAAGCAATCAGCTGACTACCAAAGGTGGTGAACAGACTGCTTCTAACACAAGAGACATTTTCTCTCAAGAGTTCTATCTCATAGACACCATCACCAAGCCTTCCAAAGGAAGGGGGTGAGTGTCTTAGAGAGACTCTGAATCACAGAGAAGAATGGATGCAGACAAGGCAATCCATGTTTGAGAAACAATCATTCTAATCTAGAGCTCTGCCTAGATCCTAAACTCTAGTCTCCTTAGCAGCTGCTAGCAAGAAACTCCTCCTCAACTCTGACAGTTGATCTTCAATCTTTGAATCTCCAATAGCTTCATCTCCACAAATCTTCAGCTTCCCCAGGGCCCCAGACAAACCCAATACCCAACAAACAATCAATAAACCCCAGAGGGCACACCACACCAGACAGCAGATATACAGACAATAATAATAGCAGTAGGGGAATCCTAACTGTTCTCTAAGGGATCTAATAGCTACCCATAGCCCCTATAGTCCCATAACTAATCTATTCAAACCCTAAGTCCTAAGGGAGAAAATTGAACTTCCTAAGTTGCCACCTAAAACCCTAGTTTTGTACATGATATTCAAGCATTTATTAATCACCTAAAATTAACTCCTAAAAATGGGAACTAAAATATTTCTACAAGCTTAATATCTCATCTAAACAATATGAAAAGAATGATCAAAAAATATCAAAGCATATGAGAGAACAAAAATCATAAAAATAATGCATGAAATGAATCTATTTAATATGACATTTATTTAGAAAATATGTAAAAAATATGAAATAAAACTAAAAATGAAATTTTATTTTCCTATAATATTCTAGACATTTTAATGAAAATATGGTAAAAAGAATGAATTAAAATGCATTTTCTATGAATTATTTATGATTTTATGAAAATTGGTAAAATAAAATGGAATTAAGACAAATAAAATGAATTAAATGAGCCAGAGGGGGTATGAAAAGAAATTCGCCCCAGTTATAAATCCAGAATGGGCCACATATAGGGGGTGCGAGTAGCGCTTTGGATTAGGCCCAGAAACAACTCAGAGTTCCACACACGCTGGGGGGTGAGAATAGAATAGAAATCACGTTGAAATGGTTTGGGCCTAACACATTGGGGGTGGGATTAGCATGACACTCAGTAAGCCCAGATGCCAACATTAATGAAACGCCGCGTTTAGTTCACACTATCTCCCTCTCATTTTCAGTTCAAATCTGGACCGTAGGATATGAGTCTTGGTCAACCATTTTAGAATGATCCAACGCTTATGGCATTATCTTCTTCAAATGAACCTGCAACCTAGGGTTTCATTCACCATGAGAGCTCATGCACGAGCAGGTTTACACCAAACCGTTCTCCTTCTACACGCGATGAAAAGCCACGCCATAAACACGAAACTTGCTCAGAATCTTTCACTCTACAATCCTATGATCTCAATTCAATCTGAAACTCAATAAATCTCTCAATCCGATAGCATCAATCTCTGATTACCATGGAAGGACACTGATATGCAACATCACCATTCTCAATCAAACTTAACCTAAACTGAACTACAACTAATGGAGAGTAACATATGCTATCAAGCCACAATTATAACACACTAATCTAAGAGATATGAATCTTAACAGTTTGTTGCACCTGTTAACAACCCTCACCAAATCGTTCCAAATTCATCTAACTTAATCTCCTAACCACCTAGATCAATTCTACACTAACAAAATCATGCCTAACTAACTGGATCAAGCAGTTTGAATGAAAACTTACCTTGTGCAAAATCTTGTAAACAGCTATGGAGATTGATGATTTGAGGCTTTTGAGACTTGGATCTTGATCAATCCTTGATGAACTTGATTCTGTATGCAAGCTTTGGATGAGATTTGGCCAGAATTATGCTATCCACTTGCAACTTCAATCTTGATGCTCTTGAAAAAAAGTGCTCGAAAATGGATGATAACCACCTTGTTCTTGATTGAATTATACTATATGATGATGAATCAGTATGAGAAGGTTGATTATGATGAAGATTTGGTGAAGAATTTGTGAGAATTGCAATGAAACTTCAATGAAAAGAATGAGAAATCTTGTGAAATTCTTGGTGCAAATGAGGCCAACCCTTGCCAAATTCTCCTTTCATGAATATATAGACCCCAAATGAACATTCTAGATCCATCTTGCACATTCCCTTGTTTTCAAACTTTGGCTCATTTTTGATTATGTTTCTTAAAAGGTAAGCAACCATGGATAACTTCATTTTTTCCTTCTAAACTCAAAAAAGTGTGTGAACCATTGTTCTTAGAATTGTTTTTCCATTCAAAATCATATATTGGAAGTCTCCATTTGGACTTGGAAATCTCCCAAACCATTTTTCAACTTGAAATTATTCACTTTATAAGCCTTTTTAGTTCATATTTTGACCAATTATGTAACATCATGCTATGAGCTTCTCCAATAACTTGTGACCTTCTTTCTAGACTTAAAATCCCATTTGGAGCAAGTTTGATGTTGTAAGTTTTTCCATTTGAGGCCTCCTTGTATGAGTTTTGGACATAGGTTAAAATGACCTGTAATTCACAAATGCCCAAAATACCCTTTGCTTGTCAAGACCATAAGTTGAGTTCTCCACATCATATGAAGGCATGCCATACCATTCTAGAAAGCTAAGACAATGAGGAACAATTCTTATGTTGACCAAGAATTCATTTGAAATCTCCTTGAGGGGCAAAACTAGCTTGGAAGTCAAGTCACTTTCACAGACAAAAATTCAGACACCTCAGATGACCTGTAACTTGTAAGGACCATAACTTGAGTTCTATAAATCTCCTTGAGGTCTTCCACCACTCAAATTAAAGGTCTTGAGATCCTCTACAAGTTTCATGTTGGCCAAGAAGCCATTTGAAGTTAGCATTTTGACTTATCTTGCTTGGAAATTTGACCTAAACTAGGGGATTTTACAGAGAAACCCTAATTTAGTAACTCCTCTTCTCCTTGATTTCTCTTGAATTCTCCTTGTCATATCTCCATATCATTCTTCATATGTTCAATGATGATCCCCACATCTCTCCAATAGACTTGAATGCCCTCTTAAGTCAGTCAATTGACCTAGGGTTGACCTAGGGTTGACCCAGATGAAACCCTAGTTGACTGTCTTCAGTTATAACTATTGTGATCACCTCAACAACTTATTTTCTTCTCCAAATGACCTTTTGAGTCTCTCAAGATGTCTAGATACTCTCCATGCCTTCACTCCACAGCTCACAATCCTCTTGTTGGTCCTCAGATACCCTCAGCTAGGAGATGGTCTCAAGGCTTGATCTGCTGAACTCCTTGCTTTCAAATTCTTTCCTGATGACTTGAATAGGGTGGAATTAGGATAATAACCTCTTGCTAGGCCTCTAGAGATGAAAATAATGATTGGTCCCCTGTTGAATGACTTGCTATGCTTATGCTATGCAGATAGTTAGTCTATGTACATGATTCTATATGCAAATGCTAATGATAATGAAACATAAATCCAAGGAATAAGGCTGGGCAAATTTTTGGGTGCAACAGTAAGATGACAATATTAACAAATGAACACATTTCCACATAGCTAGAAGGCATCACAATTAATAACAAAATGTAATATTTTTATAACTTATGAAAATAGACTTTAAAAAAAACATATTGCAAAAAGAATGAGTTCAAAAGGATAAGTAATGAGAAAGATATGAACATTTGAAGTAAAATTAAAATAAAAGAAAGTGCAAGGGGTGGGAGTTGAACCCACGCCCCTCAGCCCACACATGCGCGCGCAAGAAAAAAGAAAAAGACCAAAAGGGTTGATCCTCCTCAGGGATCGAACTCAGGTCTAGGCAGTGAAAGGCATGATTATGAGTAAGTTGCTTACCACTGGGGTGGCTATACCTCCGTTGATATAGCCACCCCCATAAACATATAAGGCGCGCTTTGTGAATTTTCTTGGCAAAACCAAAGAACCAAAACCAAGACATTTTTCAAAATGCATTTTGATGCTAACTTACTCAAATCTTAATGGATTTCAGCAAACTTTAGATCAAACTTGGGTAGAATTGAACAAGGATCATGATGGTACAACTGGTTTTTGAAGATCACACATAGAAAATGAAACACGATGGTAGTTGCAAATTTGGTGATTGAAATGCATTTTGATGATTACAAACTGAATCAGGGGTGAACAGGAGGATTGAACAACATGAGCAAACCATAAAGGTGATATAAAAAGTGTTCTAACAAGAAACTAAAGCAAAACAGCCCTGGATTGAGAAATGACATATGAGTTGCAATTATAAGCATGATATGGACATGTACCAAGATGTTATGATCAAAATACATGAGTTCAAAACCAAAACTAATTTGCACATGTTTGAAATATAGCAAGGGATGAATTCTAATAGAAAAGTTGCTCAACAAGTATCTAGGCCACAAAATGGTATGTGAGTTGAAAAATGGAACATGAGTTGAAAACAGCCCACACCAGTTTATGATAGATCTCAAAATCAAACTAAGTTTCAATCAATACACATCCAAAACACTTCATAGAATTATCCCCAAGTAATTAATCTAACAAGAAAACTTATGGACCAAGGGATTGCAATGACAGGCTTATGGGAGCAATAATCTCATTTCAATCAGAGAAAAAAAACAAGGCAAATAGTTTATGGATTAAGGATCTAAGGCATAGTGTCATGTGATTACAATCATCAAAACTAGATGCTACCATCTACAGCCACTAACAGCAAACTAAGACTCTGCCTCTCTTGGTAGTCAAGGTGATTTAACAGACCAAAATTCCTTGGCATAACAAAGACAGTCTACTAAGCACAATCATGTTGACACTAATGACAGGGTACACACTCTTCAATTTGCACACTTGAAAATTATTGACAATATTGAACAGAAAAAAATGCTACATAACCTGCTACAAAGTTGATGACAACAATAGTTAAAAAGCCCAAAACAACCAATGGCAACCAGTATGATTTGCTATTATGAACATGAATAAACAAATGCAAGATGATAAAAAAAGAGTGAGCTACCATGAGGTGATAAACTCTAATTCAGAAACAGTTTCAATCAACAAGCAAGGAAAACTTTTAGCATGGAAACATGATTAAGTATGATTTTGGCATGGTCATGAATTCAATGTGTGTATCATGGTGATCACAAGTTTTTGACAAAAAATGCAAGTTCAGACTTAGAGCAGGATTTTGATGAAATGATGCATATTCTCATGATGTTAAAGCAATGAGTGGACAATGTTCAACTTTACCATACCAAATGCAGTAGGTCCATGAATTTCAATGCCAAAATGCAAGCCTTAGTGTACAAGTCAAATGCTGGCAGTAAATGATGCAAGAAGACAATGCTAACATGGTATGTGGACAATCAGTTTAGGTGTAATATGATTATGAAAACAAGATGCACATATCACAAGTATGGAGATGGATGAAACTGAATGCAAAACTTGAGCATAGTTCAACTGAATCAAAATTGGCATTGTGAGTGGAAAGTGCAAGTTAGCTTTAGCATTGTGATGAGGCAGCAGGGTGATTTTTCAAACAGTAAGGTTTTACATCAAAACAAAAGCACACACACACATAGTACATGATGACAAATGAGTTTTAATTTAAGAATCTAACACCCTATGCCTAAAACAGAAATTGGCAAACTTTGGTAATGTGGAACTGTCTTGATGAGGGCAGTGGGTGAATTTTCAAAAGATGAGATTTCAAGCCAAAATGATGATCAACATACATCATAAATATGATTAGGAAAGTAATCATGCATTAAAAACAAGCTCATAGTAGTTGGAACAAAGTTTGGTATATTTGTTGAAATGTAAAACAGTCTTAGTGAGCTAATGTAGCAGCAGGTGATTTCATGACAATTTGAGATAAATAGCATCACACACAAATTTCAAATCAATAGGGCAGTGATTCTATGCACATAAATCATGTAGGAATTGACTGAAACAGAAAATGATGTGTTGGTGGTATCAATGATATTTGAAATGCAAGTGAAGCAATGACAAGTCAGTTTGAACACTTAAGAAGATTTTGAGCATAAAAGCACCATACACATTCTCAAAATAAGTAAACCAATGAGTCTCTAATCATAAAGTCAAGCAAAAGTGCTCCAAGCCAAAAATGACATGTTGAACCAAATTGGACAGCAAAATCAAACAAATCTCACAAGACATCCCTAATGACTAAGCTTCATACTTCTCACATCTCCACCAACACAAACATCATGAACAAAATCAAACATTAACCAAAGACTTAGGATACAAGAAATAACAAGCATAACAACTCAATACCTAATTCATGATAATGGTAGGCAAGATGACACCAAAGTAACATAATAGCCAAAACAAGAGCCACATTGATTCAAACATGATCAAGGGCAGGGGGATCCTAGGAGTGACTTACAAGTTGAGTCAAACATCACTAATGAGCTAGGTCTAACAAGCCTAGGGCAAGCATATCATTATTTCAATATTGACCCCTAAAACCATCACATGACCAAAACTTCACAAACAAGTTAAGCATGAAATCTAATCACAAACTTGGTAATACAAAATCCTCATATCATTTACAAATGACAATATATTAACAAAACAAGTATCATGATCATGGAAACTAGAGTTCTTGACAAAGAACCACAATGGGGCAGCCATGGTATGTTTTCACAAAAATCACCACAAAATGACAATACATGATAATATATGATTAATAGAGAGTTGGAATGTAACATACCTCTTGTAGACAAGCCTTGAGCAAGCTAAAAAGCTTAGAAACCCAGAGATACTCCTTCCTTTGCAAAGAGATGAAGCTTGCTTCCTCTTGAAGCAACAAAACCAACTTTCAAGATAGTTGGAGTTATGTGATTTTCAGCTGGTTTTTTATGGCTTAGACACTTGAGATATGATGTATAGGAGGTGTTAGGAGTGTTAGAATGGTAAGAAGTGCTTTGAGTGAGGATTTGGCTTTCAAAGTGGAAGAAAGTCAAACTATTAAGGTGTGAAAGTTGACTTTTGTGAAAATGATATTTTTGAGAGGTTTGAATGTATGACACCTTATACACCATATTTAGGGATTGTGTGGATGATTTTGAGGGACTTGGAGATGGTAGAACTGGTCTTGAGCAGAGTTTTGCTCGAGACAGCTTTTTGGTGAAAATTAAGATTTTGGAATTTTGAGGTTCTTAAGGAATGAGAGGAGAATGAGAGCTATTGTTTCTCTAGTTTTTTGAGATTTATCTGGTGTGCCTAACATCAATGAGAGTGCCTCTATTTATAGTGAAAGTCAACATGAGGGAAGATTTGAATTTTCCACATTTTGGAGGGAGTTTATGAAGTTTTGAAGTGAATCTTCCAAAATCTTGGTGGCAGCCTCTTCCCATCAACTCCTTGGCTCAAGGCAATCAAAACCAGATGATATGAGAGGGATGAGGTGACTGGAGAGAGATATGAAGGTAGGGGGCTGTTGCTGCCATCATGTTGGAGAAAAGTTTCTCTTTCCTCCTTTAAAAATGATTATTTTATTTGCAACTTACTATCCACTTGCTTGGCTCATCATTTCAACCTCTCTTCTGGTTTTATCTCCATCTAAGCCTCTTATTATCAGTTTGCAACATGATCCAAGGGTTGAGAATAGTCCAAGTTGTGAAAAACTAATTTTTGGGAAGTGTTGGAGTGTGGTTTTAAGTGTTGACAAGCCTAACTTCCATGGTGCATAGCTTCCTGCTCAAACATGCTATTGAGGAGTTCTACCATAATTTGGAAAGCCCTTAAGTAGCTCTACAACTTTCATGTTTTGGGAATTTCCAAATTCTTTATGGAACTAGGTTGAAAAACCCTTCAAAGTTCTGGAAAAAATGGTTTGTATGGCCAGAACTTATGAAATTTCACTAAGTCCTTTACCCTTGAAAAATGATTTTTGCTATAACTCCAATTCCATGCTTTTTTTGAATATGGACCACTGTGGGACTTTTGTAGGGTTTGTCAAGACCTTTCAAACAAGCTTAGAACCACTTCAATTGGATGTGTGGTTGAGGCGTTATGGTCTTGCCCCTTTCGAAACCCTAATTCTCGATTTTTGCAATTACTTCTCAACCCTTTGTCCAATGGTCTTGAAATTTTATGGGGAGGTGTAATATGATATAAGGAACATTTTTCAATCACACCTTGAAGTCAAATTCCTTATTGTTGGAGAGTTGACTTTTTGGTCAACTTTTCGATCGATCGGTGTCTATCGAGTCACCCGTTGGTGATCCGGACATTCTGAGGACTTGAAACTCTTTGGATGGACTTTACTAAGCCATAGGAGCTTAATGGACCTTGATCCCACCATTGAAATACTATTTGAATCAAAAGTCAAACTACAGTTGCCTTTTTCTAGTCGAAAACCCTAATCGGGTGTCTCAAATTGCACTGTTCTGAAACCCCGGGTGACCACCTCAAATTGCACTCATTCTTGGTCCAATGTATCATCCTTGATCTTGTTTGAAGTTGGATCAATCCAAAACATTGATTGATCAAACCATCGAAGCCTTGATTTCTACGGTACGGAATCCTGTTTCATCTGCATCTTAACAAAGATAAACTGAAAATGGGTTAAGGTTAGTTAATCAAGCAAATATGATCCTACAATGATGATGAGGATCTAAGGGGTCAAAATTTGGGGTGCAACAGATTCCCCTATTTAAATATCTTCACTAGATGATAATGAGAGATGACAATCCTCATAGAATCGCAGTGAAAGGTATTTAAATATAGCAAACCATAAATTTTGTCCCTTAGATCCGATGGTATGCAAAAGGAAAAATGATGAAATGCAAATGAATCTAGATTATGTTTTATGATGCTTGAATGCAAGACAGATGCAGACACACAAGAAAATATAAAAGAACGACAAAATGATGAGTAACCACTCATGAGGACCCAACACACTGGGGAAAGATTCCAAGCGAAGTAAGCAAGATAGTTCAGACATGACTAAAGATGCTTGTTCAAGGAAATCTTTCATGCAGGGGACACAAATTCCTCCAGGGAAGACACATCTTCATTGGGGAAATGAGATACGAACCTCACTGGGGATAACCATATGAGGAAGCCCACCAGAGAAGATGACAATTCTTCACTAGGGAAACGAAAGAAAAGAAATGCAAACCACACTGGGGAAGGGACCCACTAGGGAGAAATTTGCTGCAGAACAAATCCACTAGGGAAGCAAAGCTTCACCGGGGAAAAGACGGAACGAAGACACGAGTCTCACTGGGGACAACCAGATGAGAAAATTTTCTATACCGAAGAGTTCAAACGGGATCTTCAGGAAAAGGTTAGAAACAAGGCTAGATGCGCCGGGGAAGCTAGTATCCACTAGTTCTCCGAGACTCGACTGGAAAAGAAAAAGCTTCAACTGGGGAGACTGGTGACAACCAGAATAACAAATAGCTTCAAACAGTACTAGTTTCCACTAGACTTACTGGGGAAGAATGGTGATGACCAATCCAAAGTTCGGTTTCCAAAAAGTGCTAAATACCATTAGACTTCCTGGGGATATGGTGACAACCAAATCAACAACGGTTTCCAAAAAGTGCTAAATACCATTAGACTTCCTGGGGATATGGTGACAACCAAATTGAATTTCCAAATTCAATTGGGAATTTCCAAGAATATTGATAAAACACAAAACTTCGGCTGGGGAAGTTGGTTACAATCAACTTTCGGCAGTGATAACGATTAGTTTTTCAAGCAATGCCAGTAACTACTAGACTTAGAGGGGACTGGTGATGACCAAATCAGGATATACCAATAACAATTGGTTCTGGATAATGCTAGTAACCACTAGACTTAATTGGAGAAATTGGTAACGACCGAGTCCAATGAGACCAATGACCATTGGATTTTCAAAGAGTTTGGTAACGACCAGACCAAAGTGATGATAACAATCTGCTTTAAGCGGTGCCAATAACTATTGGACTTAGACCAATTGGTGACGACCAAACCAGGGGTATACCAATAACAACCGGTACTGGATACTGCTAGTGAAAACTATATTTTCCAAACAATGCTAGTGACCACTAGACTTAGAAAGATTGGTAATAACCGAATCAAAAGGCACCAATAACAATTGGATCTGAAGGTAATGCTAGTAACTACTAGATTCAGAAAGACTGGTAATAACCGAATCAAAAGGTACCAATAACCATTGGATTCTGGCAATGCCAATATTTATTGGTCTTTTTAGGGAATTTTGGTGACGACCATTCAAGTACCAATGACCATTGGTTTTAGAAGGCAATACTAGTAACCACTAGATTTAAAGCAAAGATTGGTAATAACCGAATCAAAAGGATTCTAATAACGATCGGTAGGCTTTAGTGACAACCAGGTTTGGAAAATTGTTGGTGACGACCAGGAAGCACAAATATATCCCTCAATACCTTAGGAACAAAAACTAATACCCTCAATACATTAGGATATAGAAGAGACACAACCCTCAACACATTAGGATTGGACGAAGACCCTCAAAACTTTAGGATCAAAAACTAAACATCCTCAATACATTAGGATATAGAACACTTCATGCCAATGCAACTACTTTAGTCTCTGGGAATTTTTGAACTCGGGATTCGAAGTATACATCTCCAAAGGTACACAACATGTGCTAGGGATGACAACAAACATCTTCCAAAGGTACAAAACTTGTGCTTGGAATCAAACAATATATCTTCAAAGGTACGAAAGGTATACAACCTATGCTCCAAAGGTACACAACCTGGGATCAAACAATTCATCTATCTCCAAAGGTACACAACCTGTGCTCGGGATAGAAACAAACCTCTTCCAAAGGTACAAAACCTGTGCTTGGAATGGCAAGAAACATCTTCCAAAGGTACAAAACCTGTGCTTGGAATCCAACAATACATCTCCAAAGGTACGAAACCTGAGCTTGGGATGAAAACCAACATCTATCTCCAAAGGTACACAACCAAATTGTCAGTATTTGTTGTCCATGGATTTTCATAATGTCAATTACCAATGGGCCTTACTTGAAATATGATTGGTCACCACCAAATTACTTATACCAGTATCCACTGGATTTTCAAACAATGCTGGTCACAACCGTGCGTCGACATCCTTAAGATAAACTTCTCAAATGAGACTGCTATTTATCGTTGAAGAATGATAAGCTTCTCTAAAGAGACTGCCATTTATCGCTGAGGACGACTAAACTTCTCCGAAGAGACTGCCATTTATCGTTGAGGACGATTAAACTTCTCCGAAGAGACTGCCATTTATCGCTGAATACGATTAAACTTCTCCGAAGAGACTGCCATTTATCATTGAAGACGATTAAACTTCTCCGAAGAGACTGCCATTTATTGTTGAAGATGAATAAGCTTCTCTACAGAGACTGCCACTTATGGATAAGCTTCTCTACAGAGACTGCCACTTATTGATAAGCTTCTCTACAGAGACTGCCACTTATCGCTGAGATGAATAAGCTTCTTGCCAAAGATTACCACTTATCTGTATCGCAATGTAAAATGTTCTTTTTGATAGATAGTGCAAAATAAATGCACGTCCAGGTAGGTTTGGAGACCGACAGGGACCAAAGTTCAATCTAGAATCGAGCTAGAAAGAAACTGTTAAACAAGACTCCAACCATTGAGAAATGAACTCGAATGGGGGACACATCTTATCCAATCATGGAAAAAGATAACTGAAGCAACCATCATCCACGAGGATTAAAATCTGTGGGGAATTGATAAAGGATGGACGTTTTATGCTTAAGGGTTAACAACTCTATTAGAGAGAGACAACACACCCAATCAATGAGGAGGGAACCAAAGTGAAAAATGAACAAGTAACAACCAAAGATAGAAACAATGCACGGATACTGTGCGTATGCTTTATGCCATGCTTATGTTTATGCTGACAAAACAGACAAAACAAAACTGGAGATGAAATAAACATCTCGACACGGAGACCTAACCAACTTCACCAAAATTGGACATCAAAGGGATGATCATGAAGAACAATAATTCCACTTCAAGGTTACCACCTTCTTTGGGAGAGAGTAATCTTCTTTGGCCGAAACGTCAGGACTTTATTTGGATTGCCATCCTGAGCTTGAATTCTTTGTTGAAGGAAAATCACCAAGGGAAGTTCCAAGATCAACCGAAGTAACAACTTAATCGGGGAGCTGACAAAGGGTATCATGAGACCAAAATCTTTCTGCCCCATTAATAGTATAACAATCCTCTTCAGTGAGCAACGACTCTTGCGACACACAGTCTTCAACCCTTTCTGCCCCAGATTACATGGTCTGTGGGAAGAAACCATAAAGAGAACTAGCATAAAGATGCTTCAATGTCTTCAAACTCTTATAGAGAGAGATTTACAAATCTCGACGTGATTGCCCCAGTTTAACGGTGCTTGCACAACAAAGTCTTCAGACTGTGGAAGTAACGACTGGGGAACAAACTTGCCCCTGCTAGCTGGCAACTGCAAAAGATTTTCCCCAGACTAAATTGTTCATTGCGAGTTTCATCTGATCTTGACCTGGTCGGCTCTGATTAGCTGAACGTTATGACAAATGATTAACAAATCCTTCAAATCGGTTGCCCCAGGCTAAGCTTCCTTTATCAAGTCAAATTCCCTAGCTGGAAGCTTTTGTTGGGATTCCTTTGACATTGTATTGTTTTGCACACAATGTTGTTCATTAAAAATTGGCAATTTTCAATGTAAAATTCATGCAATCTTTTGAAAACATTTTTTAATGAAACACACACGGCGGAGTGATCAAAGTGAAAGTGATCCAATCTTTTTACAGATGATGGATAAAGTGATTAACACACACAATTAACAAAGATCATTAGGAGTCAGGTTATCCAACCTTGCTGTAATATGCTTTCAAAACAACCTTACCTCATTAGGTCTTTCAAGGGTTGTAACGTGGCTTAGTTCATGGTTCATGAAACAAAGGATAAAGGCTCAAAGTTATTTGGTCCCACCCACTCTCCATGATGAACTCCAATCCTACACTCAGTTAACTCAAACTATACACTCAGGTTCTTACAGACTTTAAGAACTGAACTGATGATAGTTGGTGATGGCTCACAAACCTAGGGTAGTCACAACTCCCTTACAGTATTTGATAGCTTTCTCCATTTGAGGATTTTTAGAGTGAAGAATCTTACAAAATTCCTCGCTTTTGTTTATCCCTGACTTTTGTCTAAACTTCTTTGTTCGGTTATACAGTCAACGAGATGCCCCATTTTTGCCTAAGTCTCCTTCATAGGTTTTTGACTTAGCGGGCTTTTTCTTTTTTTCATTTTTCCCTCTTTTCTTTTTAGAAAGGAAGTGACCACCTAGTTTAATGGCTACGGCGAACCATCATCATCTTTTATGCTGAAAAGCATTTTCGACACTTTCTTGTTGTGTACGAAGGAAAACCCGAGTGCACCACCTTTATATAAAAAGTGTCTTGTATGCACATATCTTCAAGTTAACTGAGAACTACCCGCCCCAGGTTTGAGATTTAAGGTTTCTGTTTTTGTAAAGGAAGAAAAACTCATACTTCTAGGCTCGAAGGGGTTAACGAGGGATTATCTTCCTTATTTCTCCAGTGTTTAGGGATTGAAACAATGCCTTACATCATCGGAAAAGTTAAATTGAAAGCATATCAACAACAGTTTTGGATATAATTTTCATCATCCTCCGCAATCTTTGCTTTAAACAACAGTTTAGTAAAGAATTTTTTTTTTGTTGCATTTTTCGTCATCTCATAATAATGAAAGGAAAAAGAAAGAGTGAAACGAATGGACTTAATCAAAAGATGCACAAACATTTCATTAATCTTGCCAATTCAAAATGAACAACAACTTACAAGCAATTCAAATGCAAATAAACTCAACAAAATGTTGAAACAGTCTACAGCTACCAGCCTTAGGGAATTAAGATTATTTAACAAAACAAGGAAAGAGCACTATCAAGGGCCTTCTTCTTTAGTCCACCATATGCAGGGATGGGGTTGCTTCTTCGTTAAGCAGAAGGTTGATTTGTACTCGAGGTTTGTATATCTTGAAAGATATGACTCCGGCTTCAATCATCTCTTTCACTTTATTCTTGAGGATGTAGCATTCCTCAATATTATGACCTGGCGCTCCATGATGGAAGGCGCAGAAAGCGGCATCGATTAAATAACTTTGGTGGCCCGGAGGAAGAACGGGTGGAAGTTCCTTTTGAACTAAACCATTCTGCAAGAGTATGGGGAACAACCTTGCATAAGGTATAGGAATACTCAGAGACCCACCATATGGCTGATTGGTGGACGAAGCCGATCCTTCTTGTCGTTGGGACAAGATCAAATCTCTGACAAAATTTGTCAGACTCCTCTTGGCACGTTTTACCCTCTCTAGCTCGTCACTGAGCTTCTGGTTTTCCTTTTCTTGAGTATCCATTATATCCCTGACGGTAGTAGCGAAAGCTTCGGTGTTACTCTTCAAACAAGCAACTTCTTCCCGGAGGGCTCGGTTTTCCTGCTCAAGGTGATCCATCCCTTTGAGTACTAGCTTTTGTGATATACTCTCTCCCTTTTTCTGATATCAACAGAACACAGAATGAACCAAAGGACCGACACGAGCGAAGAATGATATGCAAAACACTGACGCAAGTGCAAAATCGCAATTAGTTTTACAAAACTCAGAATTTTGATTAGGTCAAAACCCTCATTTAATCAATTGTTGGAGAAGTTACAACTTTAAAAATACCAGAGATCGACTGAGTTTTACAAAACTAGTTGCGACATGATATGCTCATGGTGATATGATGAGATGATGCACACATAACAGAAAGGAAAGTATTCACAAATACAAAGCATATACAAAGACCTCATAGGCTCAAGATCAAAGCAAGGAGTCAAAGGTCTACCCATCCCCAAGAATTTGTACTATGGGTTAATTTGTACCTGCCGAACGGGTTCTTAACAAAGTTCCCAGAGTCATCAACCCATCTTTCGGATATTATCAACTTCCCAAATCACTTGGTAATTGATGATATTCTCAAGAGAGTCCCGTCCAAGTGTAGTATCGCGTATCAACTATTTCGGAAATACTTCCTTATAGCTATCGCACTACATCCTAATAAGGTTAAAGTAGGGTAAAATGTAATCTAAAAGTCCACAGTGTCATGGGCTCCTTCGTCGAAAGTAGAATTGTTTTCATGAATACTTGATAAACAATACTAAACTTTCAAGAGGGCCTATACTGAGCGGTGGTTTCTCAAGTTAGCTTGGTCGGGAACAACTCCTTATAAGCCTTCTTGAATATACCACCATCCTATCATAATTGCACTCAAGTCCGGGTATAGGACCGTCTCACCACTCAAAGCATCCAATATCCAACACTCAAACAAATATATTGACAAATATACATGTTAAGAAAATATTTACAAATATAGCATGCAATTAAACAAAATAGGCTAAACCCTCAAGTTAAAATATCCCCAGTGAAGTCGCCATTTCTATTGCGGTGAGAATCGTGATACCAAGCTATCGATTAACTTGAATCTTTAATTCTTAAATTCACAATCGGACTTTAATTTATCCAAAGGAAAGGTCTAAAAAAAGAAAAACCCTTTTGCGCGATATAACAACAATGCTAAGAGATTCGGGGATCGGGGGTTGGTTATGCCTAGGGTAGGTATTTCACATCCTAAACATTTGTAGAACCCTACAAGAACCTTTTGTTTATTTGTATGCTAAGATTGCTAAATGTTTGCTATGGCTTGGGATTGGGTAAAAGGTGTAGGTTAAGACCTAAAGATAGTTTCTAAGTTTGCTCGCTAAGACATCGCGTCCTCTGCCTACGTATCCTTACTATGATAGAATTAGAGCAATCGTAGTTCACCTCACTAGGGATAAAGAACACTTGATTATGATCAAGGTTCAAAGGGGAGCAAACATAACAATGCTTGTGTAGAGTTTATCCAAACTCTCTAGATCTATGTTGAACACTCAAGAAAGGGGGAGTAAGTAATCATCTCCATGATTCTTACATAGAGTTAACCAAACTCTACCTAATTCTATGTTATAAGACCAATTGGTGTAAGAGCAAGATTTGTCTCTACAGGATTATCTCTATGTTTTGATGATAATAATTGAGTATTTGTGAAAGAACCATTTTATGGTTTAATGTTTGTTATGTGCAGGTCATATTAAATTAAATATATTAGACCAAACAAACAAAAGCAACGTGTGCAGCTAGTAATATATGGAATTACTATGTGTAACGTCATGAAGCGCTTGGGAGAAGCTAGTTTGCTTATGTATCTGATCACCATCAGTAAGGAACCAAGGATGCTGTATATTGCAGTTGCAATGCTCCTGTGGTTTATGATCTGAAGAAGTGCATCTGATCTAAAAGCAAATGAAGCTCAGTAAAGAAGCAAGTTTGTTTCTGCATCTGATCATGTTCAATAAAGAATCAAGGATGCTGGATATTGCAGTTGCAATGCATCTGTGGATTCTGATCTGAGTTGTGCATCTGATCTGGAAGCTAACGAGCGTCTCTGAAGAGTGAGCCCTCTAAAGAACTGAAGTGCTGAAGAATCTGATGACTTGAAGTTCTGAAGGCTGAAGGCTCTGAAGACCAAGTGCGTCAAGACTCTGAAGACATGTTCTGAAGGACAAAACTCTGAAGACTCTGAAGACATGTTCTGAAGGTCAAGACTCTGAAGATTCTGAAGACATGTTCTGAAGGTCAAGACTCTAAAGATATAATCATCTGAAGAAGTTTGTGCTGAAGACTCTGATGACTTGAAGTTCTGAAGGCTGAAGGCTCTGAAGACCAAGTGCAAAAGACTCTGAAGACCAGACTCTGAAGAAGAAAGATTATGAAGCTTCACCAGACAAGACGTGTTCAATCAGATGAGCTGTTGCTATCAACTCTGATGAACAAAGTGCTGAAGTCAGAATCTGATGTTTACTATGCTATCTATACCAAAGTAGTTTCTGAACTACTCATTTGTAACATCATCAGAAGAACCAAGCCAGAAGCAAATTTGTCCAAGCTGTTAAATGGAATATTACCGTTGCAAGAAAAGGACAAGAAAGTGATGTCATCCAACACGTGCTTATCTATCCGTTGAAATATGACCGTTGGAAATAGAAAGGACTTTTCTATCCTCACAACGTCATTCTTGGAAGCACTATAAAGGCAGAATCATTTGATTATTCAAATGTTGCTTGGTGAGCTGAAGTGGTTACTAAGTGGCTGGAGTTGTTGCTCGTATTTGCTACTTGCGCTGTTGTGCTACTGTTGCCATGAAGAAAAGCTCTTAAGTAATATAAAAGCTATGTTTTAATAATCTCTTAGAGATTTATTATTAGATTAGTTTTTATATTAGAAAGCAAGGAGTTGTTGCTCAATACTTGCTAGGAACTTAATTAGGAGTAATTTGCTTATTTGAGAAGCACTTATGTAATCTCCGGCAACACAAATTCTTTTTAGAATTAAGTGGTTCCTCAAGTGATCTTGTTAAGATCAGTATACTTGAGATGACAAGTGACAGTAGTCATTTGTGGAAATCCTAATAGGAGATCTTTAGTGATCGGATTCTATTAAGGTGTCAATGAACGTTATATCCTTAGGGATCCCTGAACGTGTCATTGTCAAGTTGTTAGTCACTTGCAGTTAGCTTGTGCATCTGTAATCAGTTCGGTTATAGTGGATTAAGTCCTTATTTGATTAAGGCGAAATCACCTTGGAAGGGTGGACTGGATTAGCTTGAGAGTTGCTCAAGTGAACCAGGATATATGTTGTGTTCTTTACTTTCAGTATGCTTTGTTATTTATGCTTCCGCAATATATTTAATATAAGCGCATAAAAGCATCAAGTTAAGAAGAAGACAAGAAATCAAAAAGGTTTATAAGAAGGCATAAACCCAATTCAATCCCCCCTTTCTTGTGTTTATTTCACACCTTCAATTGGTATCAGAGCTCCGGTTCTGTTATTGATGGATATCAAACACCTAACAGTGTCAGATAAAGATCCATAGGCTGTGTGAAGAAATACTTTTGGGGATATTTCACCGTTCTTACAATTTCAGTCTCATATCAGTTTTTGAGGATAATGAGTACTAAAATTGTAATCTATTGAGTTACCTTTAGCAAGTCACTGATTCTATGAAGTTTGAAATTTGAAGTGTTGAAGCCTTCAACAGCAAATCTCCTCCAGAAGATTCTGAAAGAAGAATGAAGAATCAGTTGACAGGATAGATTCATCAGATAAGAAGATATATCTGTTGAATGCTGATCTGAAAATACGTTTGGATTTACAACATATTTGCTCAAAGATAAATCTTCTGCAAGCAATAATTCTTGATCTCTAAAGATTAATTCTGGTGAGTATGAGATGTTTTCAAGAAATGGATTAGTCCACACTTGACTTTCTCATGACAACTCATTGGGATTTATCTTAAGTAAGAAAAGATATATTGTTGGCTAATGAATCCTATTCATCAGAACGCCAGAATGAAGTCTGCAGAAAAGGGTAAGTTTAGAAAAATATTCAAATCTGGAAGAAATGATTCTTCAGATCCAAAACATTTGAAAGTTGCTCTCCTTGAAGAGCTTCAAAGAATTCTGCAGAGGTTTCTAGAAAGGCAGTGTTTCTAACTCATCTGGATTATGATGATATGATGAATTCAGAAGATCTCATTAGAAGTAGCATGGACAATTAAGTTCTATTAACTCGAGATGTTGAACAAACTGAAATTGGTCAGATTCTATCAGACATTATTTTTCAGAAATTCATAATGAATGTTTTGAGAAATAAAGATATGAGGAAAGATACAATGACAGTAGTCATTCTGTCAAATGTAAAAAGGATTTAAGTTTCTGGGGTTATTCAATTTGAATAAGTCAGTAAACATTCTTTTTCAAGAGCAGATGTTATGTCAACTCTGATAATTAACTCCTTACATGTTAGCTCAGCATTGTAAGAGCAAAATTGTCAGTCAGACTGTGTCTTTTGATGCATCTAAGTTTGATGATAACTGTATCTAGATTGGATCTGTATTTGTTTCAAGCAGAAAAATTCAGAAGATGAAGCCTGATGGAAGCTAGATTCTCTCTACACATGAAGATCAGATTATCTGTGCTCTGAGGATGTCTCTCAAGAATCAAATGGATGTTGTTGTGTTGATGAAGATGCTGCAGAATGCTAATAAAGGAATTGAGATCTGTTCAAGAAGAGTTATTCAGAATATTCTACTTTAGTTGCTGTTACTGGTTTGTCTCACAAGATGTTGGAGAATCAGAAGCAGAATGTGTTCCAGCTGAAGAATCAGGAGCTACTCCAGATGCTATTCAATTAGCTGTTTCTGAAGAATCAGCTCTGAGAAGTTTCCCCCAGAATCAAATCTTCTTTTCTAGAAGAGACATTCATTGGAAAGAAGGATGATTCCATAAGAACAAGATTCTTTCTTCTCAAAGATTGTCAGCAAGAAATTCTTGACTATACAGAAGACATATGCTTTTGTGACAAGGTTAGAATTCATATTCTTTTCATCTCGTTCGTTGATCAGTATAACATCAATATAAATCAGATGAATATTAAAAATACTTTTAAATGGTTTTATTGAAGAAGAAGTATATGTTTATCAACTTCCCAGGTTTCTTTTTGAAAATTATTTTGTCAAAAGTAAAGTTGTTACTACTCTTCTTCTTAAAGACTATTAAGAAAGATATTTTAAATCTGTCAGATTTATTTACATTGATAATACTTCTATTTAGAACCATATACTTCACTTGGAAAGGAGTTTGCTGAGTGTATGCAGGCAGTAGCTAAAACTAGCATTCTAGAAAAGGCTAGTGAAGTCAGATTAGTAGCTGTACAGAAGGTTCTGTAACACTGATTTTGTAGAGGCTCTGTCAATCAAGACATCTCTCCTTCAATTGTTGGTGACTCTGAAGCAAAGCTATAGAAGATAGTTCAAAGCATCAGAAGCAAAGCAACTGAGGCAGGATACTGAAGACACTTAAGTTGGTATCAGTATAGACTCAGAAGAAAAGCTACAGAGGCAAAATTACAGAAGAATCTGATGAAGCAACTCTATAAAAGACTCTGAGCAGTTGGTTGATATGTCAGCAACATAGCTCACTTCTGGATAATAAGGACACCTGAAGAATGAAGATCTGGTTTGATCTGAAGCATACCTCTGGATGAACGGTTGGTTGAATCATTCTCTAGAGCTAAGCTGCATAGATCTGAAGCAGAGGATCTAATGCAAGGAATCATTTCCATAGTTGTTCACTTAATAGATGCTGATCAAGATAAGTTGGGTTGCAACTTCACTGTCAGAAAAGTCTACTTTGGATATCATAAAGTTGGTATCAGACTCTTATCAGTCTCCAACCTTCTGAAGAAGAACTTCTGGGTTTGATGTTATTAATTGAGCTAACATCTGTTGATTAAGTGCTTTTGGGCAAAGGCTGATTGTTGATGATCAGAAGAACTTACTAACATAACAGAAATAGTTATGGTTAGAAAGTTTGGTGTAGAGAATCTCTTCAGAAGATTAGAGCAGAAGCTTTGAAGATTTCTGAAGCTAATTCAGAAAGGAAACATTGTCTCAATTGGTATAAGGTATTATCTAATGAAGCACTGATGCTAAGATTCAAGTTTTGATAACAAGCTTGGAATCAGAAATCAAAGGTGGAGAAACCTAAGGTGATTTAGCAGAAGATCCTACTCCTTCTATTGGTACTCAGAAGTTCTCACACCTTCAGTTGGTACGAGAATTCTAGAAGAAGAAGTCACCCTCAGATACTGATTGATAAGAACAAGATTGTCATTCAAATCAGTTCAAGAAATTCATCTTGGTTTGATGATAATTTATGATGATCAACCACGTCTGTCCAAAGGATAAATTCTTGGTGCAAGAAGATATAGCTTTCATCTGGAAACAAGTCATCTTGAAGATAAAGAAGCATGATCATCGGCATCCAAAGATGGATGATCAGAAGATGAAGACCAAAGGAGGAATCAGATAAAGAATGTAGCAGATAGAAGGATAATCTGTTAGAGAGTAGCCATCTAAGACTCTCATGTTTTTAACGTACACTCTGAGAAAGAAAGAGGTTAGTAAAATGATAGATCAGAAGCTCTACAAAGATATGAGTTGTACTCTTCTGTATTTTACTGTTTCTAGTCCTGACATTCTTTTCAGTATATGTGTATGTGCTTGATTCCAATCAGATCCTAAAGAATCTCATTTAACAGTTGTTAAGAGATTTCTGAGGTAGCTGAAAGGTACTACTAACGTGACTCTGTGTTGCAGAAAACCAGATAACTATTTTTAGTAGGTTTTTGTTATGCTGATGATACTGAAGTCAGAGTTAGTTGCAAAAGTACCTCTGGTTAGCACTATCCCTTAAAGAAGCAAAATACATCAGATGCTGATTGAAGTATCAGATGCTCTGGATGAAGTGTCAAATGAAGGACATTCATGTACAGAAGATTGAAGGATCATATGGCACATCACCTTCAATTGATATCAGATGATATCTAAAGATCTGAGCAAATCTGAAGTCGTAGACTATCAGAAGATTTGGATTATCTGGAACTCTGGATAAAAGATTCTATTAGAAGATGGTTTGTTAAATCAAACATTGATACTTCTGTAGTATAGTGTTTTGATGTTGAAGAAACGAGCTGAAATAATTTCATTATTTCACACCTTCAATTGGTATCTTACATCTTAAATTGGTATCATGTCTCTGACATCCAACCAGAAGCAAAGTGTCAGATAACTCTGAGAAAAACTTCAGAAGATGTTTGAGTGAAGATACAGAAGGTTCTGGGCGCAGAATCAAGAATCAAAGCAAAGGCCAGAACAAGTACTTCAACTCTGGAACTTGAGACTTCTTGAGATATTTTTCAGAAGTAATTAGACTCTGAAATTGGACGTATTTCAAGTTGTTCTAAGGACTGGAATTATTGGTATCAAGATCAAGCTAGAAGGAAGAAGAGTTTTCAACCTTCTTGTCTAAATCTAGCAGAGGAAAATTTCAGAAACGAAACTTCCAGATTAGTACAAGAAGCTGAAGATGCTAAGAAGACTAAGCAAAATGTTGTAGTTGGATTCTCTTGTGAAACTACTTTTGTACGTTGAGAACGTGACATTAGTAAGTTTAGAGGAGATCAACAAGCTATGAAGGATGTACAACAAGTTGTCAGAGAAAGTTCTGTTGAATAGAAACCTGTCAACAATCCTCGTCAGAGCATGCTTCTACAAATTCTGAAGAATTGTCACTCTCCAAGAAGCAGGGGGAGATATAGAAGATGAAATCTGAGAAAAGATATCAACCTACCTTAATTGGTATCAACCTGTAAGAATTAAGTTCTCAAGGGGAGAAATGAAAGATGATTAAGTTCTCAGGTGCTATCTCTCAACTCTTATCTTTTTAAATTCTGACTTTAAAAAGAGAAATTTTTTAAAAAATCTGTTTTGATGAAAAACTCAAACTTTTTGATGATGTCAAAAAGGGGGAGAAATGAAAGATGATTTTGATATTATCTGGAAGAATAGAATATAACTTGGGGAGAAATGGAAAATGTTTTTGAGAAATAGAATATAACTTTGATATATTCTATAACCTGAAAGAGAATGCAAAAACATATAAACTGCGTTTATTACTAATTATTTGTTTGATGTTTTCCAAGGAACTTTGAACAAGTTCACTAGGCATTCTAAACAGGATAAATGAAAGAAATCTAAGTTCAAATGAACTGGTATCATATAATAGAAGTTATACACTTCGTGAACATAGATTCAGAATCAGATGGACCCAATACTGTTCAGAGATCTGAAAGTTAAAGTTATCTGGAATCATACTGTTTAGAAGATGTAAATTGTCTGTGAATATGATAATCAGAGCATAAAGAATCAGAAATCTTCATAGAAGCAAGATTTGGATTTAGACACAGAATCATGAGTATCATGTATTGGTATCTGTCTTAGAATCAACATTGGCATCAGATTCATAAGTAAACATTCTACTAGTTTCTTTTGGTATCAGACTACTTCAAGAAATCAAGAATCTATCAAGAATCTGAGAAGAAAGCAAGTTTGAAAAAGCAGAATCAAGACTGTATCAAGATCAGAAGATCCAAATATCTGACATATTGTAATCAGGGGGAGTTCTCCCAGGAAGGTTCACAAGTCAGGATATTTGATTTTCACCCAGTCTGAAACTCAGGGGGAGTTTCTCATCTGAAGGATGTTCTAAGGAATAAGAGAAAATGCTTTAGAAGATTCTGAAGTTATATGACCCTGATACAATGCTTAGAGAAGATAAGTTCTAAAGATCTGAAGATGGAAGTTCTGATTGAACTAGTCCAGATGCTGAAGACTCATGCTCTCTTATATTGTAGGGAAGTATTCCTTCTATTCTATTCTATTTGATTGTGTTTTATCAAATTTATATTTTGTAAGTCTTGGGATCAGAGTATGTCTCTGAACAAGCATAAAAATGTGTTTAAAGTTAACACATTCAGGGGGAGCAGTTGCTTAGAACTCTGAATAGGTTAATGCTTGGTGATTACCCTGTATAAAATGTTTTATCAAAATACATGTTTTTGTCATCATCAAAAAGCGGGAGATTGTAAGAGCAAGATTTGTCTCTACAGGATTATCTCTATGTTTTGATGATAACAATTGAGTATTTGTGAAAGAACCATTTTATGGTTTAATGTTTGTTATGTGCAGGTCATATTAAATTAAATATATTAGACCAAACAAACAAAAGCAACGTGTGCAGCTAGTAATATATGGAATTACTATGTGTAACGTCATGAAGCGCTTGGGAGAAGCTAGTTTGCTTATGTATCTGATCACCATCAGTAAGGAACCAAGGATGCTGTATATTGCAGTTGCAATGCTCCTGTGGTTTATGATCTGAAGAAGTGCATCTGATCTAAAAGCAAATGAAGCTCAGTAAAGAAGCAAGTTTGTTTCTGCATCTGATCATGTTCAATAAAGAATCAAGGATGCTGGATATTGCAGTTGCAATGCATCTGTGGATTCTGATCTGAGTTGTGCATCTGATCTGGAAGCTAACGAGCGTCTCTGAAGAGTGAGCCCTCTAAAGAACTGAAGTGCTGAAGAATCTGATGACTTGAAGTTCTGAAGGCTGAAGGCTCTGAAGACCAAGTGCGTCAAGACTCTGAAGACATGTTCTGAAGGACAAAACTCTGAAGACTCTGAAGACATGTTCTGAAGGTCAAGACTCTGAAGATTCTGAAGACATGTTCTGAAGGTCAAGACTCTAAAGATATAATCATCTGAAGAAGTTTGTGCTGAAGACTCTGATGACTTGAAGTTCTGAAGGCTGAAGGCTCTGAAGACCAAGTGCAAAAGACTCTGAAGACCAGACTCTGAAGAAGAAAGATTATGAAGCTTCACCAGACAAGACGTGTTCAATCAGATGAGCTGTTGCTATCAACTCTGATGAACAAAGTGCTGAAGTCAGAATCTGATGTTTACTATGCTATCTATACCAAAGTAGTTTCTGAACTACTCATTTGTAACATCATCAGAAGAACCAAGCCAGAAGCAAATTTGTCCAAGCTGTTAAATGGAATATTACCGTTGCAAGAAAAGGACAAGAAAGTGATGTCATCCAACACGTGCTTATCTATCCGTTGAAATATGACCGTTGGAAATAGAAAGGACTTTTCTATCCTCACAACGTCATTCTTGGAAGCACTATAAAGGCAGAATCATTTGATTATTCAAATGTTGCTTGGTGAGCTGAAGTGGTTACTAAGTGGCTGGAGTTGTTGCTCGTATTTGCTACTTGCGCTGTTGTGCTACTGTTGCCATGAAGAAAAGCTCTTAAGTAATATAAAAGCTATGTTTTAATAATCTCTTAGAGATTTATTATTAGATTAGTTTTTATATTAGAAAGCAAGGAGTTGTTGCTCAATACTTGCTAGGAACTTAATTAGGAGTAATTTGCTTATTTGAGAAGCACTTATGTAATCTCCGGCAACACAAATTCTTTTTAGAATTAAGTGGTTCCTCAAGTGATCTTGTTAAGATCAGTATACTTGAGATGACAAGTGACAGTAGTCATTTGTGGAAATCCTAATAGGAGATCTTTAGTGATCGGATTCTATTAAGGTGTCAATGAACGTTATATCCTTAGGGATCCCTGAACGTGTCATTGTCAAGTTGTTAGTCACTTGCAGTTAGCTTGTGCATCTGTAATCAGTTCGGTTATAGTGGATTAAGTCCTTATTTGATTAAGGCGAAATCACCTTGGAAGGGTGGACTGGATTAGCTTGAGAGTTGCTCAAGTGAACCAGGATATATGTTGTGTTCTTTACTTTCAGTATGCTTTGTTATTTATGCTTCCGCAATATATTTAATATAAGCGCATAAAAGCATCAAGTTAAGAAGAAGACAAGAAATCAAAAAGGTTTATAAGAAGGCATAAACCCAATTCAATCCCCCCTTTCTTGTGTTTATTTCACACCTTCAATTGGTATCAGAGCTCCGGTTCTGTTATTGATGGATATCAAACACCTAACAGTGTCAGATAAAGATCCATAGGCTGTGTGAAGAAATACTTTTGGGGATATTTCACCGTTCTTACAATTTCAGTCTCATATCAGTTTTTGAGGATAATGAGTACTAAAATTGTAATCTATTGAGTTACCTTTAGCAAGTCACTGATTCTATGAAGTTTGAAATTTGAAGTGTTGAAGCCTTCAACAGCAAATCTCCTCCAGAAGATTCTGAAAGAAGAATGAAGAATCAGTTGACAGGATAGATTCATCAGATAAGAAGATATATCTGTTGAATGCTGATCTGAAAATACGTTTGGATTTACAACATATTTGCTCAAAGATAAATCTTCTGCAAGCAATAATTCTTGATCTCTAAAGATTAATTCTGGTGAGTATGAGATGTTTTCAAGAAATGGATTAGTCCACACTTGACTTTCTCATGACAACTCATTGGGATTTATCTTAAGTAAGAAAAGATATATTGTTGGCTAATGAATCCTATTCATCAGAACGCCAGAATGAAGTCTGCAGAAAAGGGTAAGTTTAGAAAAATATTCAAATCTGGAAGAAATGATTCTTCAGATCCAAAACATTTGAAAGTTGCTCTCCTTGAAGAGCTTCAAAGAATTCTGCAGAGGTTTCTAGAAAGGCAGTGTTTCTAACTCATCTGGATTATGATGATATGATGAATTCAGAAGATCTCATTAGAAGTAGCATGGACAATTAAGTTCTATTAACTCGAGATGTTGAACAAACTGAAATTGGTCAGATTCTATCAGACATTATTTTTCAGAAATTCATAATGAATGTTTTGAGAAATAAAGATATGAGGAAAGATACAATGACAGTAGTCATTCTGTCAAATGTAAAAAGGATTTAAGTTTCTGGGGTTATTCAATTTGAATAAGTCAGTAAACATTCTTTTTCAAGAGCAGATGTTATGTCAACTCTGATAATTAACTCCTTACATGTTAGCTCAGCATTGTAAGAGCAAAATTGTCAGTCAGACTGTGTCTTTTGATGCATCTAAGTTTGATGATAACTGTATCTAGATTGGATCTGTATTTGTTTCAAGCAGAAAAATTCAGAAGATGAAGCCTGATGGAAGCTAGATTCTCTCTACACATGAAGATCAGATTATCTGTGCTCTGAGGATGTCTCTCAAGAATCAAATGGATGTTGTTGTGTTGATGAAGATGCTGCAGAATGCTAATAAAGGAATTGAGATCTGTTCAAGAAGAGTTATTCAGAATATTCTACTTTAGTTGCTGTTACTGGTTTGTCTCACAAGATGTTGGAGAATCAGAAGCAGAATGTGTTCCAGCTGAAGAATCAGGAGCTACTCCAGATGCTATTCAATTAGCTGTTTCTGAAGAATCAGCTCTGAGAAGTTTCCCCCAGAATCAAATCTTCTTTTCTAGAAGAGACATTCATTGGAAAGAAGGATGATTCCATAAGAACAAGATTCTTTCTTCTCAAAGATTGTCAGCAAGAAATTCTTGACTATACAGAAGACATATGCTTTTGTGACAAGGTTAGAATTCATATTCTTTTCATCTCGTTCGTTGATCAGTATAACATCAATATAAATCAGATGAATATTAAAAATACTTTTAAATGGTTTTATTGAAGAAGAAGTATATGTTTATCAACTTCCCAGGTTTCTTTTTGAAAATTATTTTGTCAAAAGTAAAGTTGTTACTACTCTTCTTCTTAAAGACTATTAAGAAAGATATTTTAAATCTGTCAGATTTATTTACATTGATAATACTTCTATTTAGAACCATATACTTCACTTGGAAAGGAGTTTGCTGAGTGTATGCAGGCAGTAGCTAAAACTAGCATTCTAGAAAAGGCTAGTGAAGTCAGATTAGTAGCTGTACAGAAGGTTCTGTAACACTGATTTTGTAGAGGCTCTGTCAATCAAGACATCTCTCCTTCAATTGTTGGTGACTCTGAAGCAAAGCTATAGAAGATAGTTCAAAGCATCAGAAGCAAAGCAACTGAGGCAGGATACTGAAGACACTTAAGTTGGTATCAGTATAGACTCAGAAGAAAAGCTACAGAGGCAAAATTACAGAAGAATCTGATGAAGCAACTCTATAAAAGACTCTGAGCAGTTGGTTGATATGTCAGCAACATAGCTCACTTCTGGATAATAAGGACACCTGAAGAATGAAGATCTGGTTTGATCTGAAGCATACCTCTGGATGAACGGTTGGTTGAATCATTCTCTAGAGCTAAGCTGCATAGATCTGAAGCAGAGGATCTAATGCAAGGAATCATTTCCATAGTTGTTAACTTAATAGATGCTGATCAAGATAAGTTGGGTTGCAACTTCACTGTCAGAAAAGTCTACTTTGGATATCATAAAGTTGGTATCAGACTCTTATCAGTCTCCAACCTTCTGAAGAAGAACTTCTGGGTTTGATGTTATTAATTGAGCTAACATCTGTTGATTAAGTGCTTTTGGGCAAAGGCTGATTGTTGATGATCAGAAGAACTTACTAACATAACAGAAATAGTTATGGTTAGAAAGTTTGGTGTAGAGAATCTCTTCAGAAGATTAGAGCAGAAGCTTTGAAGATTTCTGAAGCTAATTCAGAAAGGAAACATTGTCTCAATTGGTATAAGGTATTATCTAATGAAGCACTGATGCTAAGATTCAAGTTTTGATAACAAGCTTGGAATCAGAAATCAAAGGTGGAGAAACCTAAGGTGATTTAGCAGAAGATCCTACTCCTTCTATTGGTACTCAGAAGTTCTCACACCTTCAGTTGGTACGAGAATTCTAGAAGAAGAAGTCACCCTCAGATACTGATTGATAAGAACAAGATTGTCATTCAAATCAGTTCAAGAAATTCATCTTGGTTTGATGATAATTTATGATGATCAACCACGTCTGTCCAAAGGATAAATTCTTGGTGCAAGAAGATATAGCTTTCATCTGGAAACAAGTCATCTTGAAGATAAAGAAGCATGATCATCGGCATCCAAAGATGGATGATCAGAAGATGAAGACCAAAGGAGGAATCAGATAAAGAATGTAGCAGATAGAAGGATAATCTGTTAGAGAGTAGCCATCTAAGACTCTCATGTTTTTAACGTACACTCTGAGAAAGAAAGAGGTTAGTAAAATGATAGATCAGAAGCTCTACAAAGATATGAGTTGTACTCTTCTGTATTTTACTGTTTCTAGTCCTGACATTCTTTTCAGTATATGTGTATGTGCTTGATTCCAATCAGATCCTAAAGAATCTCATTTAACAGTTGTTAAGAGATTTCTGAGGTAGCTGAAAGGTACTACTAACGTGACTCTGTGTTGCAGAAAACCAGATAACTATTTTTAGTAGGTTTTTGTTATGCTGATGATACTGAAGTCAGAGTTAGTTGCAAAAGTACCTCTGGTTAGCACTATCCCTTAAAGAAGCAAAATACATCAGATGCTGATTGAAGTATCAGATGCTCTGGATGAAGTGTCAAATGAAGGACATTCATGTACAGAAGATTGAAGGATCATATGGCACATCACCTTCAATTGATATCAGATGATATCTAAAGATCTGAGCAAATCTGAAGTCGTAGACTATCAGAAGATTTGGATTATCTGGAACTCTGGATAAAAGATTCTATTAGAAGATGGTTTGTTAAATCAAACATTGATACTTCTGTAGTATAGTGTTTTGATGTTGAAGAAACGAGCTGAAATAATTTCATTATTTCACACCTTCAATTGGTATCTTACATCTTAAATTGGTATCATGTCTCTGACATCCAACCAGAAGCAAAGTGTCAGATAACTCTGAGAAAAACTTCAGAAGATGTTTGAGTGAAGATACAGAAGGTTCTGGGCGCAGAATCAAGAATCAAAGCAAAGGCCAGAACAAGTACTTCAACTCTGGAACTTGAGACTTCTTGAGATATTTTTCAGAAGTAATTAGACTCTGAAATTGGACGTATTTCAAGTTGTTCTAAGGACTGGAATTATTGGTATCAAGATCAAGCTAGAAGGAAGAAGAGTTTTCAACCTTCTTGTCTAAATCTAGCAGAGGAAAATTTCAGAAACGAAACTTCCAGATTAGTACAAGAAGCTAAAGATGCTAAGAAGACTAAGCAAAATGTTGTAGTTGGATTCTCTTGTGAAACTACTTTTGTACGTTGAGAACGTGACATTAGTAAGTTTAGAGGAGATCAACAAGCTATGAAGGATGTACAACAAGTTGTCAGAGAAAGTTCTGTTGAATAGAAACCTGTCAACAATCCTCGTCAGAGCATGCTTCTACAAATTCTGAAGAATTGTCACTCTCCAAGAAGCAGGGGGAGATATAGAAGATGAAATCTGAGAAAAGATATCAACCTACCTTAATTGGTATCAACCTGTAAGAATTAAGTTCTCAAGGGGAGAAATGAAAGATGATTAAGTTCTCAGGTGCTATCTCTCAACTCTTATCTTTTTAAATTCTGACTTTAAAAAGAGAAATTTTT
The DNA here is from genome assembly GCA_963859935.3 of Lathyrus sativus. NCBI lineage: Eukaryota > Viridiplantae > Streptophyta > Magnoliopsida > Fabales > Fabaceae > Lathyrus > Lathyrus sativus. Next base: position 352,621,847 of record OZ012737.1, read on the forward strand.
TAAAAAATCTGTTTTGATGAAAAACTCAAACTTTTTGATGATGTCAAAAAGGGGGAGAAATGAAAGATGATTTTGATATTATCTGGAAGAATAGAATATAACTTGGGGAGAAATGGAAAATGTTTTTGAGAAATAGAATATAACTTTGATATATTCTATAACCTGAAAGAGAATGCAAAAACATATAAACTGCGTTTATTACTAATTATTTGTTTGATGTTTTCCAAGGAACTTTGAACAAGTTCACTAGGCATTCTAAACAGGATAAATGAAAGAAATCTAAGTTCAAATGAACTGGTATCATATAATAGAAGTTATACACTTCGTGAACATAGATTCAGAATCAGATGGACCCAATACTGTTCAGAGATCTGAAAGTTAAAGTTATCTGGAATCATACTGTTTAGAAGATGTAAATTGTCTGTGAATATGATAATCAGAGCATAAAGAATCAGAAATCTTCATAGAAGCAAGATTTGGATTTAGACACAGAATCATGAGTATCATGTATTGGTATCTGTCTTAGAATCAACATTGGCATCAGATTCATAAGTAAACATTCTACTAGTTTCTTTTGGTATCAGACTACTTCAAGAAATCAAGAATCTATCAAGAATCTGAGAAGAAAGCAAGTTTGAAAAAGCAGAATCAAGACTGTATCAAGATCAGAAGATCCAAATATCTGACATATTGTAATCAGGGGGAGTTCTCCCAGGAAGGTTCACAAGTCAGGATATTTGATTTTCACCCAGTCTGAAACTCAGGGGGAGTTTCTCATCTGAAGGATGTTCTAAGGAATAAGAGAAAATGCTTTAGAAGATTCTGAAGTTATATGACCCTGATACAATGCTTAGAGAAGATAAGTTCTAAAGATCTGAAGATGGAAGTTCTGATTGAACTAGTCCAGATGCTGAAGACTCATGCTCTCTTATATTGTAGGGAAGTATTCCTTCTATTCTATTCTATTTGATTGTGTTTTATCAAATTTATATTTTGTAAGTCTTGGGATCAGAGTATGTCTCTGAACAAGCATAAAAATGTGTTTAAAGTTAACACATTCAGGGGGAGCAGTTGCTTAGAACTCTGAATAGGTTAATGCTTGGTGATTACCCTGTATAAAATGTTTTATCAAAATACATGTTTTTGTCATCATCAAAAAGGGGGAGATTGTAAGAGCAAGATTTGTCTCTACAGGATTATCTCTATGTTTTGATGATAACAATTGAGTATTTGTGAAAGAACCATTTTATGGTTTAATGTTTGTTATGTGCAGGTCATATTAAATTAAATATATTAGACCAAACAAACAAAAGCAACGTGTGCAGCTAGTAATATATGGAATTACTATGTGTAACGTCATGAAGCGCTTGGGAGAAGCTAGTTTGCTTATGTATCTGATCACCATCAGTAAGGAACCAAGGATGCTGTATATTGCAGTTGCAATGCTCCTGTGGTTTATGATCTGAAGAAGTGCATCTGATCTAAAAGCAAATGAAGCTCAGTAAAGAAGCAAGTTTGTTTCTGCATCTGATCATGTTCAATAAAGAATCAAGGATGCTGGATATTGCAGTTGCAATGCATCTGTGGATTCTGATCTGAGTTGTGCATCTGATCTGGAAGCTAACGAGCGTCTCTGAAGAGTGAGCCCTCTAAAGAACTGAAGTGCTGAAGAATCTGATGACTTGAAGTTCTGAAGGCTGAAGGCTCTGAAGACCAAGTGCGTCAAGACTCTGAAGACATGTTCTGAAGGACAAAACTCTGAAGACTCTGAAGACATGTTCTGAAGGTCAAGACTCTGAAGATTCTGAAGACATGTTCTGAAGGTCAAGACTCTAAAGATATAATCATCTGAAGAAGTTTGTGCTGAAGACTCTGATGACTTGAAGTTCTGAAGGCTGAAGGCTCTGAAGACCAAGTGCAAAAGACTCTGAAGACCAGACTCTGAAGAAGAAAGATTATGAAGCTTCACCAGACAAGACGTGTTCAATCAGATGAGCTGTTGCTATCAACTCTGATGAACAAAGTGCTGAAGTCAGAATCTGATGTTTACTATGCTATCTATACCAAAGTAGTTTCTGAACTACTCATTTGTAACATCATCAGAAGAACCAAGCCAGAAGCAAATTTGTCCAAGCTGTTAAATGGAATATTACCGTTGCAAGAAAAGGACAAGAAAGTGATGTCATCCAACACGTGCTTATCTATCCGTTGAAATATGACCGTTGGAAATAGAAAGGACTTTTCTATCCTCACAACGTCATTCTTGGAAGCACTATAAAGGCAGAATCATTTGATTATTCAAATGTTGCTTGGTGAGCTGAAGTGGTTACTAAGTGGCTGGAGTTGTTGCTCGTATTTGCTACTTGCGCTGTTGTGCTACTGTTGCCATGAAGAAAAGCTCTTAAGTAATATAAAAGCTATGTTTTAATAATCTCTTAGAGATTTATTATTAGATTAGTTTTTATATTAGAAAGCAAGGAGTTGTTGCTCAATACTTGCTAGGAACTTAATTAGGAGTAATCTGCTTATTTGAGAAGCACTTATGTAATCTCCGGCAACACAAATTCTTTTTAGAATTAAGTGGTTCCTCAAGTGATCTTGTTAAGATCAGTATACTTGAGATGACAAGTGACAGTAGTCATTTGTGGAAATCCTAATAGGAGATCTTTAGTGATCGGATTCTATTAAGGTGTCAATGAACGTTATATCCTTAGGGATCCCTGAACGTGTCATTGTCAAGTTGTTAGTCACTTGCAGTTAGCTTGTGCATCTGTAATCAGTTCGGTTATAGTGGATTAAGTCCTTATTTGATTAAGGCGAAATCACCTTGGAAGGGTGGACTGGATTAGCTTGAGAGTTGCTCAAGTGAACCAGGATATATGTTGTGTTCTTTACTTTCAGTATGCTTTGTTATTTATGCTTCCGCAATATATTTAATATAAGCGCATAAAAGCATCAAGTTAAGAAGAAGACAAGAAATCAAAAAGGTTTATAAGAAGGCATAAACCCAATTCAATCCCCCCTTTCTTGTGTTTATTTCACACCTTCAATTGGTATCAGAGCTCCGGTTCTGTTATTGATGGATATCAAACACCTAACAGTGTCAGATAAAGATCCATAGGCTGTGTGAAGAAATACTTTTGGGGATATTTCACCGTTCTTACAATTTCAGTCTCATATCAGTTTTTGAGGATAATGAGTACTAAAATTGTAATCTATTGAGTTACCTTTAGCAAGTCACTGATTCTATGAAGTTTGAAATTTGAAGTGTTGAAGCCTTCAACAGCAAATCTCCTCCAGAAGATTCTGAAAGAAGAATGAAGAATCAGTTGACAGGATAGATTCATCAGATAAGAAGATATATCTGTTGAATGCTGATCTGAAAATACGTTTGGATTTACAACATATTTGCTCAAAGATAAATCTTCTGCAAGCAATAATTCTTGATCTCTAAAGATTAATTCTGGTGAGTATGAGATGTTTTCAAGAAATGGATTAGTCCACACTTGACTTTCTCATGACAACTCATTGGGATTTATCTTAAGTAAGAAAAGATATATTGTTGGCTAATGAATCCTATTCATCAGAACGCCAGAATGAAGTCTGCAGAAAAGGGTAAGTTTAGAAAAATATTCAAATCTGGAAGAAATGATTCTTCAGATCCAAAACATTTGAAAGTTGCTCTCCTTGAAGAGCTTCAAAGAATTCTGCAGAGGTTTCTAGAAAGGCAGTGTTTCTAACTCATCTGGATTATGATGATATGATGAATTCAGAAGATCTCATTAGAAGTAGCATGGACAATTAAGTTCTATTAACTCGAGATGTTGAACAAACTGAAATTGGTCAGATTCTATCAGACATTATTTTTCAGAAATTCATAATGAATGTTTTGAGAAATAAAGATATGAGGAAAGATACAATGACAGTAGTCATTCTGTCAAATGTAAAAAGGATTTAAGTTTCTGGGGTTATTCAATTTGAATAAGTCAGTAAACATTCTTTTTCAAGAGCAGATGTTATGTCAACTCTGATAATTAACTCCTTACATGTTAGCTCAGCATTGTAAGAGCAAAATTGTCAGTCAGACTGTGTCTTTTGATGCATCTAAGTTTGATGATAACTGTATCTAGATTGGATCTGTATTTGTTTCAAGCAGAAAAATTCAGAAGATGAAGCCTGATGGAAGCTAGATTCTCTCTACACATGAAGATCAGATTATCTGTGCTCTGAGGATGTCTCTCAAGAATCAAATGGATGTTGTTGTGTTGATGAAGATGCTGCAGAATGCTAATAAAGGAATTGAGATCTGTTCAAGAAGAGTTATTCAGAATATTCTACTTTAGTTGCTGTTACTGGTTTGTCTCACAAGATGTTGGAGAATCAGAAGCAGAATGTGTTCCAGCTGAAGAATCAGGAGCTACTCCAGATGCTATTCAATTAGCTGTTTCTGAAGAATCAGCTCTGAGAAGTTTCCCCCAGAATCAAATCTTCTTTTCTAGAAGAGACATTCATTGGAAAGAAGGATGATTCCATAAGAACAAGATTCTTTCTTCTCAAAGATTGTCAGCAAGAAATTCTTGACTATACAGAAGACATATGCTTTTGTGACAAGGTTAGAATTCATATTCTTTTCATCTCGTTCGTTGATCAGTATAACATCAATATAAATCAGATGAATATTAAAAATACTTTTAAATGGTTTTATTGAAGAAGAAGTATATGTTTATCAACTTCCCAGGTTTCTTTTTGAAAATTATTTTGTCAAAAGTAAAGTTGTTACTACTCTTCTTCTTAAAGACTATTAAGAAAGATATTTTAAATCTGTCAGATTTATTTACATTGATAATACTTCTATTTAGAACCATATACTTCACTTGGAAAGGAGTTTGCTGAGTGTATGCAGGCAGTAGCTAAAACTAGCATTCTAGAAAAGGCTAGTGAAGTCAGATTAGTAGCTGTACAGAAGGTTCTGTAACACTGATTTTGTAGAGGCTCTGTCAATCAAGACATCTCTCCTTCAATTGTTGGTGACTCTGAAGCAAAGCTATAGAAGATAGTTCAAAGCATCAGAAGCAAAGCAACTGAGGCAGGATACTGAAGACACTTAAGTTGGTATCAGTATAGACTCAGAAGAAAAGCTACAGAGGCAAAATTACAGAAGAATCTGATGAAGCAACTCTATAAAAGACTCTGAGCAGTTGGTTGATATGTCAGCAACATAGCTCACTTCTGGATAATAAGGACACCTGAAGAATGAAGATCTGGTTTGATCTGAAGCATACCTCTGGATGAACGGTTGGTTGAATCATTCTCTAGAGCTAAGCTGCATAGATCTGAAGCAGAGGATCTAATGCAAGGAATCATTTCCATAGTTGTTCACTTAATAGATGCTGATCAAGATAAGTTGGGTTGCAACTTCACTGTCAGAAAAGTCTACTTTGGATATCATAAAGTTGGTATCAGACTCTTATCAGTCTCCAACCTTCTGAAGAAGAACTTCTGGGTTTGATGTTATTAATTGAGCTAACATCTGTTGATTAAGTGCTTTTGGGCAAAGGCTGATTGTTGATGATCAGAAGAACTTACTAACATAACAGAAATAGTTATGGTTAGAAAGTTTGGTGTAGAGAATCTCTTCAGAAGATTAGAGCAGAAGCTTTGAAGATTTCTGAAGCTAATTCAGAAAGGAAACATTGTCTCAATTGGTATAAGGTATTATCTAATGAAGCACTGATGCTAAGATTCAAGTTTTGATAACAAGCTTGGAATCAGAAATCAAAGGTGGAGAAACCTAAGGTGATTTAGCAGAAGATCCTACTCCTTCTATTGGTACTCAGAAGTTCTCACACCTTCAGTTGGTACGAGAATTCTAGAAGAAGAAGTCACCCTCAGATACTGATTGATAAGAACAAGATTGTCATTCAAATCAGTTCAAGAAATTCATCTTGGTTTGATGATAATTTATGATGATCAACCACGTCTGTCCAAAGGATAAATTCTTGGTGCAAGAAGATATAGCTTTCATCTGGAAACAAGTCATCTTGAAGATAAAGAAGCATGATCATCGGCATCCAAAGATGGATGATCAGAAGATGAAGACCAAAGGAGGAATCAGATAAAGAATGTAGCAGATAGAAGGATAATCTGTTAGAGAGTAGCCATCTAAGACTCTCATGTTTTTAACGTACACTCTGAGAAAGAAAGAGGTTAGTAAAATGATAGATCAGAAGCTCTACAAAGATATGAGTTGTACTCTTCTGTATTTTACTGTTTCTAGTCCTGACATTCTTTTCAGTATATGTGTATGTGCTTGATTCCAATCAGATCCTAAAGAATCTCATTTAACAGTTGTTAAGAGATTTCTGAGGTAGCTGAAAGGTACTACTAACGTGACTCTGTGTTGCAGAAAACCAGATAACTATTTTTAGTAGGTTTTTGTTATGCTGATGATACTGAAGTCAGAGTTAGTTGCAAAAGTACCTCTGGTTAGCACTATCCCTTAAAGAAGCAAAATACATCAGATGCTGATTGAAGTATCAGATGCTCTGGATGAAGTGTCAAATGAAGGACATTCATGTACAGAAGATTGAAGGATCATATGGCACATCACCTTCAATTGATATCAGATGATATCTAAAGATCTGAGCAAATCTGAAGTCGTAGACTATCAGAAGATTTGGATTATCTGGAACTCTGGATAAAAGATTCTATTAGAAGATGGTTTGTTAAATCAAACATTGATACTTCTGTAGTATAGTGTTTTGATGTTGAAGAAACGAGCTGAAATAATTTCATTATTTCACACCTTCAATTGGTATCTTACATCTTAAATTGGTATCATGTCTCTGACATCCAACCAGAAGCAAAGTGTCAGATAACTCTGAGAAAAACTTCAGAAGATGTTTGAGTGAAGATACAGAAGGTTCTGGGCGCAGAATCAAGAATCAAAGCAAAGGCCAGAACAAGTACTTCAACTCTGGAACTTGAGACTTCTTGAGATATTTTTCAGAAGTAATTAGACTCTGAAATTGGACGTATTTCAAGTTGTTCTAAGGACTGGAATTATTGGTATCAAGATCAAGCTAGAAGGAAGAAGAGTTTTCAACCTTCTTGTCTAAATCTAGCAGAGGAAAATTTCAGAAACGAAACTTCCAGATTAGTACAAGAAGCTGAAGATGCTAAGAAGACTAAGCAAAATGTTGTAGTTGGATTCTCTTGTGAAACTACTTTTGTACGTTGAGAACGTGACATTAGTAAGTTTAGAGGAGATCAACAAGCTATGAAGGATGTACAACAAGTTGTCAGAGAAAGTTCTGTTGAATAGAAACCTGTCAACAATCCTCGTCAGAGCATGCTTCTACAAATTCTGAAGAATTGTCACTCTCCAAGAAGCAGGGGGAGATATAGAAGATGAAATCTGAGAAAAGATATCAACCTACCTTAATTGGTATCAACCTGTAAGAATTAAGTTCTCAAGGGGAGAAATGAAAGATGATTAAGTTCTCAGGTGCTATCTCTCAACTCTTATCTTTTTAAATTCTGACTTTAAAAAGAGAAATTTTTTAAAAAATCTGTTTTGATGAAAAACTCAAACTTTTTGATGATGTCAAAAAGGGGGAGAAATGAAAGATGATTTTGATATTATCTGGAAGAATAGAATATAACTTGGGGAGAAATGGAAAATGTTTTTGAGAAATAGAATATAACTTTGATATATTCTATAACCTGAAAGAGAATGCAAAAACATATAAACTGCGTTTATTACTAATTATTTGTTTGATGTTTTCCAAGGAACTTTGAACAAGTTCACTAGGCATTCTAAACAGGATAAATGAAAGAAATCTAAGTTCAAATGAACTGGTATCATATAATAGAAGTTATACACTTCGTGAACATAGATTCAGAATCAGATGGACCCAATACTGTTCAGAGATCTGAAAGTTAAAGTTATCTGGAATCATACTGTTTAGAAGATGTAAATTGTCTGTGAATATGATAATCAGAGCATAAAGAATCAGAAATCTTCATAGAAGCAAGATTTGGATTTAGACACAGAATCATGAGTATCATGTATTGGTATCTGTCTTAGAATCAACATTGGCATCAGATTCATAAGTAAACATTCTACTAGTTTCTTTTGGTATCAGACTACTTCAAGAAATCAAGAATCTATCAAGAATCTGAGAAGAAAGCAAGTTTGAAAAAGCAGAATCAAGACTGTATCAAGATCAGAAGATCCAAATATCTGACATATTGTAATCAGGGGGAGTTCTCCCAGGAAGGTTCACAAGTCAGGATATTTGATTTTCACCCAGTCTGAAACTCAGGGGGAGTTTCTCATCTGAAGGATGTTCTAAGGAATAAGAGAAAATGCTTTAGAAGATTCTGAAGTTATATGACCCTGATACAATGCTTAGAGAAGATAAGTTCTAAAGATCTGAAGATGGAAGTTCTGATTGAACTAGTCCAGATGCTGAAGACTCATGCTCTCTTATATTGTAGGGAAGTATTCCTTCTATTCTATTCTATTTGATTGTGTTTTATCAAATTTATATTTTGTAAGTCTTGGGATCAGAGTATGTCTCTGAACAAGCATAAAAATGTGTTTAAAGTTAACACATTCAGGGGGAGCAGTTGCTTAGAACTCTGAATAGGTTAATGCTTGGTGATTACCCTGTATAAAATGTTTTATCAAAATACATGTTTTTGTCATCATCAAAAAGGGGGAGATTGTAAGAGCAAGATTTGTCTCTACAGGATTATCTCTATGTTTTGATGATAACAATTGAGTATTTGTGAAAGAACCATTTTATGGTTTAATGTTTGTTATGTGCAGGTCATATTAAATTAAATATATTAGACCAAACAAACAAAAGCAACGTGTGCAGCTAGTAATATATGGAATTACTATGTGTAACGTCATGAAGCGCTTGGGAGAAGCTAGTTTGCTTATGTATCTGATCACCATCAGTAAGGAACCAAGGATGCTGTATATTGCAGTTGCAATGCTCCTGTGGTTTATGATCTGAAGAAGTGCATCTGATCTAAAAGCAAATGAAGCTCAGTAAAGAAGCAAGTTTGTTTCTGCATCTGATCATGTTCAATAAAGAATCAAGGATGCTGGATATTGCAGTTGCAATGCATCTGTGGATTCTGATCTGAGTTGTGCATCTGATCTGGAAGCTAACGAGCGTCTCTGAAGAGTGAGCCCTCTAAAGAACTGAAGTGCTGAAGAATCTGATGACTTGAAGTTCTGAAGGCTGAAGGCTCTGAAGACCAAGTGCGTCAAGACTCTGAAGACATGTTCTGAAGGACAAAACTCTGAAGACTCTGAAGACATGTTCTGAAGGTCAAGACTCTGAAGATTCTGAAGACATGTTCTGAAGGTCAAGACTCTAAAGATATAATCATCTGAAGAAGTTTGTGCTGAAGACTCTGATGACTTGAAGTTCTGAAGGCTGAAGGCTCTGAAGACCAAGTGCAAAAGACTCTGAAGACCAGACTCTGAAGAAGAAAGATTATGAAGCTTCACCAGACAAGACGTGTTCAATCAGATGAGCTGTTGCTATCAACTCTGATGAACAAAGTGCTGAAGTCAGAATCTGATGTTTACTATGCTATCTATACCAAAGTAGTTTCTGAACTACTCATTTGTAACATCATCAGAAGAACCAAGCCAGAAGCAAATTTGTCCAAGCTGTTAAATGGAATATTACCGTTGCAAGAAAAGGACAAGAAAGTGATGTCATCCAACACGTGCTTATCTATCTGTTGAAATATGACCGTTGGAAATAGAAAGGACTTTTCTATCCTCACAACGTCATTCTTGGAAGCACTATAAAGGCAGAATCATTTGATTATTCAAATGTTGCTTGGTGAGCTGAAGTGGTTACTAAGTGGCTGGAGTTGTTGCTCGTATTTGCTACTTGCGCTGTTGTGCTACTGTTGCCATGAAGAAAAGCTCTTAAGTAATATAAAAGCTATGTTTTAATAATCTCTTAGAGATTTATTATTAGATTAGTTTTTATATTAGAAAGCAAGGAGTTGTTGCTCAATACTTGCTAGGAACTTAATTAGGAGTAATCTGCTTATTTGAGAAGCACTTATGTAATCTCCGGCAACACAAATTCTTTTTAGAATTAAGTGGTTCCTCAAGTGATCTTGTTAAGATCAGTATACTTGAGATGACAAGTGACAGTAGTCATTTGTGGAAATCCTAATAGGAGATCTTTAGTGATCGGATTCTATTAAGGTGTCAATGAACGTTATATCCTTAGGGATCCCTGAACGTGTCATTGTCAAGTTGTTAGTCACTTGCAGTTAGCTTGTGCATCTGTAATCAGTTCGGTTATAGTGGATTAAGTCCTTATTTGATTAAGGCGAAATCACCTTGGAAGGGTGGACTGGATTAGCTTGAGAGTTGCTCAAGTGAACCAGGATATATGTTGTGTTCTTTACTTTCAGTATGCTTTGTTATTTATGCTTCCGCAATATATTTAATATAAGCGCATAAAAGCATCAAGTTAAGAAGAAGACAAGAAATCAAAAAGGTTTATAAGAAGGCATAAACCCAATTCAATCCCCCCTTTCTTGTGTTTATTTCACACCTTCAATTGGTTCTATCCAGACCAAAAGGTGGAAGAAGGGGGAAGGTTGCTCGTCAAGATATCACATCTTGTGCCTACGTATTCTCACTGTCCAATGAGAAATCAAAGCGGTCGTAGTTCGGGCACGAACCACAAAATAAGGATCAATTGGTTCTTTCTAGGCCAAAAGAGGGGGAAGGTTCTATCCAGACCTATGAGTTATCCAATTGATCTATCCAGACCAAAAGGGGAGAGAAGGTTCTATCCAGACCTATGAGGTAATATCCTATTAATTCTATCCAGACCAAAAGGGGAAAAAGGTTCTATCCAGACCTATGAGTTATCCTATTGGTTCTATCTAGACCAAAAGGGGAAAAAGGTTCTATCCAGACCTACGAGTTATCCTATTGGTTCTATCCAGACCAAAAGGGGAAAAAGGTTCTATCCAGACCTACGAGTTATCCTATTGGTTCTATCCAGACCAAAAGGGGAAAAAGGTTCTATCCAGACCTACGAGTTATCCTATTGGTTCTATCCAGACCAAAAGGGGAAAAAGGTTCTATCCAGACCTACGAGTTATCCTATTGGTTCTATCCAGACCAAAAAAGGGGGAGAAGGTTCTATCCATACCTATGAGTGTAAATCCTATTGGTTCTATCCAGACTAAAAGGGGGAGAAGGTTCCATCCAGACCTATGATGTAAATCCTATTGGTTCTATCCAAACCAAAAAGGGGAGAAGGTTCTATCCAGACCTATGAGTTAATGAGCTATCTATGACCCAAGGGTCAATAGAGAGACTTTCCTTTGGAAGGGAAAAGAGGAGGCAACTGGGATGAGTACTAAAGAGTTCCATCACTTTGGGGAAATAAACTTAACAAAGCATAATGAATAAAGCAAGAGGAATAAGATTACCATCAAGTAAGCATGCATATTACAATAAGCAGATACTTCAAACAAACACCAATGGTTACAACCGGTGATCAAATATCTTAACAAAGATGGAAGCATAGTCTTAACAAAGATTGAAACATGATGAAGGTAACAACCATGTAAACAAATCACAATTTGAAAGTGAACATGTTATAAATTCAAAGTATAACAAATGTAACAACAATATGTATTGATGACAATCAAACATAGGTAAATCAGTTTAACCTCATAATTTAGGAGGAATGCATTATGGGATTATGGTGACAACCAAGGGAGAGTAAACCATAGCATGTTAACTAACATGGGATGCAAAAATCTCACAAGAAAATCAAGCACATTCAAAAGGAAATTCGACAGTATGTAAGATGACAATCTTAACAAATGAACACATTTCCACATAGCCAAAAAGCATCACAATTAATAACAAAATGTAATATTTTTATAACCTATGAAAATAGACTTTAAAACAAATATATTGCAAAAAGAATGAGTTCAAAAGGATAAGTAATGAGAAAGATATGAACATTTGAAGTTGGATGAATTAAGTGTATAAATAATATTTAACAAGTAAAATTAAAATAAAATAAAGTGCAAGGGGTGGGGGTTGAACCCACGCCCCTCAGCCCATACATGCGCGCGCAAGAAAAAAGAAAAAGACCAAAAGGGTTGATCCTCCTCAGGGATCGAACTCAGGTCTAGGCAGTGAAAGGCATGATTATGAGTAAGTTGCTTACCACTGGGGTGGCTATACCTCCGTTGATATAGCCACCCCCATAAACATATAAGGCACGCTTTGTGAATTTTTGGGCAAAACTAAAGAACCAAAACCAAGACATTTTTCAAAATGCGTTTTGATGCTAACTTACTCAAATCTTAATGGATTCTAGCAAACTTTAGATCAAACATGGGTAGAATTGAACAAGGATCATGATGGTACAACTGGTTTTTGAAGATCACACATAGAAAATGAAACACGATGGCAGTTGCAAATTTGGTGATTGAAATGCATTTTGATGATTACAAACTGAATCAGGGGTGAACAGGAGGATTGAATAGCATGAGCAAATCATAAAGGTGATATAAAAAGTGTTCTAACGAGAAGCTAAAGCAAAACAGCACTGGATTGAGGAATGACATATGAGTTGCAATTATAAGCATGATATGGACATGTACCAAGATGTTATGATCAAAATACATGAGTTCAAAACCAAAACTAATTTGCACATGTTTGAAATATAGCAAGGGATGAATTCCAAAGGTAAAGTTTCTCAACAAGTATTTAGGCCACAAATTGGTATGTGAGTTGAAAAATGGAACATGAGTTGAAAACAGCCCACACCAGTTTATGATAGATCTCAAAATCAAACTAAGTTTCAATCAATACACATCCAAAACACTTCATAGAATTATCCCCAAGTAATTGATCTAACAAGAAAACATATGGACCAAGGGATTGCAATGACAGGCTTATGGGAGCAATAACCTCATTTCAATCAGAGAAAAATAAACAAGGCAAACAGTTTATGGATTAAGGATCTAAGGCATAGTGTCATGTGATTACAATCATCAAAACTAGATGCTACCATCTACAGCCACTAACAGCAAACTAAGACTCTGCCTCTCTTGGTAGTCAAGGTGATTTAACATACCAAAATTCCTTAGCATAACAAAGAAAGTCTACTAAGCACAATCATGTTGACACTAATGACAGGGTACACACTCTTCAATTTGCACACTTGAAAATTATTGACAATATTGAACAGAAAAAAAAAATGCTACATAACCTGCTATAAAGTTGATGACAACAACAGTTAACAAGCCTAAAACAACCAATGGCAGCCAGTATGATTTGCTATTATGAACATGAATAAACAAATGCAAGATGATAAAAAAAAGAGTGAGCTACCATGAGTTGATAAACTCTAATTCAGAAACAGTTTCAATCAACAAGCAAGGAAAACTTTTAGCATGGAAACATGATTAAGTATGGTTTTGGCATGGTCATAAATTCAATGTGTGTATCATGGTGATCACAAGTTTTTGACAAAAAATGCAAGTTCAGACTTAGAGCAGGATTTTGATGAAATGATGCATATTCTCATGATGTTAAAGCAATGAGTGGACAACATTCAACTTTACCATACCAAATGCAATAGGTCCATGAATTTCAATGCCAAAATGCAAGCCTTAGTGTACAAGTCAAATGCTGGCAGTAAATGATGCAAGAAGACAATGCGAACATGGTATGTGGATAATCAGTTCAGATGTAATATGATTATGAAAACAAGATGCACATATCACAAGTATGGAGATGGATGAAACTGAATGCAAAACTTGAGCATAGTTCAACTGAATCAAAATTGGCATTGTGAGTGGAAAGTGCAAGTTAGCTTTAGCATTGTGATGAGGCAGCAGGGTGATTTTTCAAACAGTAAGGTTTTACATCAAAACAAAAGCACACACACACACATAGTACATGATGACAAATGAGTTTTAATTTAAGAATCTAACACCCTATGCCTAAAACAGAAATTGGCAAACTTTGGTAATATGGAACTGTCTTGATGAGGGCAGTGGGTGAATTTTCAAAAGATGAGATTTCAAGCCAAAATGATGATCCACACACATCATAAATATGATAAGGAAAGTAATCATGCATTGAAAACAAGCTCATAGCAGTTGGAACAAAGTTGGGTATATTTGTTGAAATGTAAAGTAGTCTTAGTGAGCTAATGTAGCAGCAGGTGATTTCATGACAGTTTGAGATAAATAGCATCACACACAAATTTCAAATCAATAGGGCAGTGATTCTAAGCACACAAATCAATAGAGCTAATGTAGGAATTGACTGAAACAGAAAATGATGTGTTGGTGGTATTAATGATGTTTGAAATGCAAGTGAAGCAATGACAAGTCAGTTTGAACACTTAAGAAGATTTTGAGCATAAAAGCACCATACACATTCTCAAAATAAGTAAACCAATGAGTCTCTAATCATAAAGTCAAGCAAAAGTGCTCCAACCCAAAAATGACATGTTGAACCAAATTGGACAGCAAAATCAAACAAATCTCACAAGACATCCGTAATGACTAAGCTTCATACTTCTCACATCTCCACCAACACAAAAATCATGAACAAAATCAAACATTAACCAAAGACTTAGGATACAAGAAATAACAAGCATAACAACTCAATACCTAATTCATGATAATGGTAGGCAAGATGACACCAAAGTAACATAATAGCCAAAACAAGAGCCACATTGATTCAAACATGATCAAGGGCAGGGGGATCCTAGGAGTGACTTACAAGTTGAGTCAAACATCACTAATGAGCTAGGTCTAACAAGCCTAGGGCAAGCATATCATTATTTCAATATTGACCCCTAAAACCATCACATGACCAAAACTTCACAAACAAGTTAAGCATGAAATCTAATCACAAACTTGGTAATACAAAATCCTCATATCATTTACAAATGACAATATATTAACAAAACAAGTATCATGATCATGGAAACTAGAGTTCTTGACAAAGAACCACAATGGGGCAGCCATGGTATGTTTTCACAAAAATCACCACAAAATGACAATACATGATAATGTATGATTAATCGAGAGTTGGAATGTCACATACCTCTTGTAGACAAGCCTTGAGCAAGCTAAAAAGCTTAGAAACCCAGAGATACTCCTTCCTTTGCAAAGAGATGAAGCTTGCTTCCTCTTGAAGCAACAAAACCAACTTTCAAGATAGTTGGAGTTATGTGACTTCCAGCTGGTTTTTTATGGCTTAGACACTTGAGATATGATGTATAGGAGGTGTTAGGAGTGTTAGAATGGTAAGAAGTGCTTTGAGTGAGGATTTGGCTTTCAAAGTGGAAGAAAGTCAAACTATTAAGGTGTGAAAGTTGACTTTTATGAAAATGATATTTTTGAGAGGTTTGAATGTATGGACACCTTATACACCATATTTAGGTATTGTATGGATGATTTTGAGGGACTTGGAGATGGTAGAACTGGTCTTGAGCAGAGTTTTGCTCGAGACAGCTTTTTGGTGAAAATGAAGATTTTGGAATTTTGAGGTTCTTAAGGAATGAGAGGAGAACGAGAGCTATTATTTCTCTAGTTTTTTGAGATTGCTCTGGTGTGCCTAACATCAATGAGAGTGCCTCTATTTATAGTGAAAGTGAACATGAGGGCAGATTTGAATTTTCCACATTTTGGAGGGAGTTTATGAAGTTTTGAAGTGAATCTTCCAAAATCTTGGTGGCAGCCTCTTCCCATCAACTCCTTGGCTCAAGGCAATCAAAACCAGATGATATGAGAGGGATGAGGTGACTGGAGAGAGATATGAAGGTAGGGGGCTGTTGCTGCCATCATGTTGGAGAAAAGTTTCTCTTTCCTCCTTTAAAAATGATTATTTTATTTGCAACTTACTATCCACTTGCTTGGCTCATCATTTCAACCTCTCTTCTGGTTTTATCTCCATCTAAGCCTCTTATTATCAGTTTGCAACATGATCCAAGGGTTGAGGATAGTCCAAGTTGTGAAAAACTGATTTTTGGGAAGTGTTGGACAGGCCTAACTTCCATTGTGCATAGCTTCCTGCTCAAACATGCTATGGAGGAGTTCTACCATAATTTGGAAAGCCCTTAAGTAGCTCTACAACTTTCATATTTTGGGAATTTCCAAATTCTTGATGGAACTAGGTTGAAAAACCCTTCAAAGTTCTGAAAAAAATGGTTTGTACGGCCAGAACTTATGAAATTTCACTAAGTCCTTTACCCTTGAAAAATGATTTTTTCTATAACTCCAATTCCATGCTTTTTTTTTAATTTTGTAGGGTTGGCCAAGACCTTTCAAACAAGCTTAGAACCACTTCAATTGGATGTGTGGTTGAGGAGTTATGGTCTTGCCCCTTTCGAAACCCTAATTCCCGATTTTTACAATTACTTCTCAACCCTTGATCCAACGGTCATGAAATTTTATAGGGAGGTGTAATATAATATAAGGAACATTTTTCATGCACAACTTGAAGTCAAATTCCTTATTGTTAGAGAGTTGACTTTTTGGTCAACTTTTCGATCGATCGGTGTCTATCGAGTCACCCGTTGGTGATCCGGACATCCTGAAGACTTGAAACTCTTTGGATGGACTTTACTAAGCCATAGGAGCTTAATGGACCTTGATACCACCATTGAAATACTCTTTGAATCAAAAGTCAAACTACAGTTGACTTTTTCTAGTCGAAAACCCTAATCGGGTGTCTCAAATTGCACTGTTCTCAAACCCCGGGTGACAACCTCAAATTGCACTCATTCTTGGTCCAATGTATCATCCTTGATATTGTTTGAAGTTGGATCAATCCAAAACATTGATTGATCAAACCATCGAAGCCTTGATTCTGACGGTACGGAATCCTGATTCATCTGCATCTTAATAGAGATAAACTGAAAATGGGTTAAGGTTAGTTAATCAAGCAAATATGATCCTACAATGATGACGAGGATCTAAGGGGTCAAATTTTGGGGTTCAACAATATCAATACACAATTACAAAACCAATATGAAGATAAAATTCCAGCACAACTTGATCTTGCTTCACAACTTTGATCAAGGAACACACACTCTTTCTTAACAGCTTTGAGTGACACAATGAACACACCTATTCATACACAATAACCACAACAATTCTATAGCATACAATTGCTTGGCACACAAGGAATCCTGAGACTCCTAAACTCACGTGAAGAACAAAGTTCTTCACTCACAAACACACTCTATGATCTCTCACTAGATGCTCTCTCCTCTGTGTGTCTGCCCATTAGGAATGCTCCTTCTGCTATTTATAATAGCAGACCTGCTTTGGGCCTTGGTGGAGAAATTAGGTTTACCCAAGATAAACCTTTCTTCATGAAGCTGCACACTTATCATTAGGTCAGGAGCCTTCTATGTTATCCTTAACAATGCTTGTTATGTTGCCTAAAATAACTATGCTTCCTGGATTGTTTCCTGAAGAATAGCCTAAGCTAATAACAGAAAAACAAACCTGCGCGCCCTGATGCCATACGATCCATGTCATAACATTCAGTCATGACACTCAACTTCACTTACTCATACCTTTCCTTGCATAACACTCTTCATGTATGTCCTAACATCAATTATGACATTGACTCATACATTAATGTTTTTCCATAAAATGAAGCCAATCAAAAGCATCTACAAACTCCCCCTTTGGCAAATTTTTGGCTAAAACACCCTGTTAACATATTAGAGTTTACAAGCAGCAGAAATCTAACATGACATGCAGGAAAGCTACTAGCTACACACTATCAATGTTGTCTACACACTCATACTGTTAGCTCTCAGGATCAACCTGTTCACAACACCATCGGTTAGTAAGCACTACAAATGTCACAATTTATTGAGTAACATATCAAAAGTTACTCCCCCTCAACTGATGCATATCACACCAGCTGTACAAACCTGCAGACACTCTGCAGTCACACATATTCATCCAGCCTGCTCTGGATGTTATGACATTCAGGATGACATCCTAAAGCACACCTGCTATGGAATAACCTGTGCTACTCCCCCTGAAGAGATTCACAACATTCTGCAATTATCCTGCAGATACACATATCACTAGCAGCTATAGAGCTACTAGGTTCCATCAAGGAACACACATATATCTAACATACATTCCTATACTCATTAGGAACTCACACATCACTAACAGCGTCAGCTATTATCACATAAATTAGCAGCATCACAAGTAATTCTTCAACCTGTTCTTCAACCTGCTGTTATCTAATAGTATGGATCATAATGAGTAACATTACTAATGTTTGGGGTCATTACAAACAACAACTGCTCTGGAGAGCATCACAAATGCAAGCTGTTACAAAAGTCAAAACAAAACAATGAAATCATCAACCCAGCAGCATACCATTCGCATCTCAGCAACCAGCAGACTGAGCCCTACAGCAGTCTATCAGCTCACCTTAGTCATCTTCCTCAGAGGAACTGGAATCACTGTCATCTGAATCTGACAATGAGATGTCCTTATTGATGTCATCAGGATCATCCTCTGGCATATCAGAATTGTGAGGTGGATCCCGGCGAGCCAGGGGAATGGTGATGCCCCTAAAGGGTAGTCCTTTCTTGAGGATATCATCGATAATTTCCCTAATGTATTTGTCTACATATGCTGAGCCTTCCCTATTTTTGATTTGTTTAAGTTCTTCAGCAGTGGCAGGAGGATATTTGCGCTTGGGTTCTTCAGCAGTGAGGGGGGCATCTTTTGAGGATTTGGGAAGGGTCTTGAATTAAGAGGCATCATGATAGGAAAACATCTTGTTGCGGAGTGTATATTGAGAATTCTATAGAGTGGAGGATATGGACAAAATTGGATAAGCAGTGATATGGAGAGTTTTTGCGGTCAAGGTCGTGGACTGCATTAAAGATTTAAAACTCACGTGCCAGTAATTGCTATGAGTCCTCATACACGCAGATACCCAATCTTCCTCTTAGATTCTCAAATTGAGCAGCATCTAGAGCCTTTGTAATGATGTCAGCTAGCTGTAGTTCAGTGGTCACATGTTCCAAGGAAATCACTTTGTCTTCCACAAGGTGTCTTATGAAATGATGTCTTATATCTATGTGCTTAGTTCTGCTATGCTGGATTAGGTTCTTGGAAATATTGATAGCACTGAGATTGTCACAGTATAATGTCATGACATCCTGAGTGACATTATACTCAGTTAACATTTGTTTCATCCAGACCAGCTGTGAACAACTACTACCAGCTGCTATGTATTCAGCTTCAGTAGTGGATAATGAGACACAATTTTGCTTTTTGCTGAACCAAGATATGAGGTTGTTCCCTAAGAAGAAGTATCCACCAGATGTGCTCTTTCTATCATCTGCACTTCCAGCTCAGTCAGCATCACAATATCCAGACAATGTAGGATCACACACATGAGAGTAAAGTATACCATAATCACAGGTTCCATTCACATATTTGAGAATCCTTTTGACTTGATTTATGTGACTTACCTTAGGGTTAGCTTGATATCTGGCACATACACCAACTGCAAATGCAATATCAGGTCTTCTAGCTGTTAGATACAACAAGCTTCCAATCATGCTTCTGTACAGGCTTTGATCCACAAAAGTACCACTTTCATCTTTTGATAACTTCAGATGAGTGGGTGTAGGTGTTCTTTTGTGACCAGCATTGTCCAAGCCAAACTTTTTGACTACGCTTTTGGTATACTTACTTTGGGAGTGAAATATAGACTCCTCCATTTGCTTGACTTGCAGCCCAAGAAAGTAAGTTAGTTCTCCACACAAACTCATCTCAAACTCAGATTGCATCTGATTGATAAATTGTTTAACCAATTTCTCAGACATTCCACCAAAGACTATGTCATCCACATAGATTTGAGCAATCATGAGTTTTCCATCCTCATTTTTCACAAAGAGGATCTTGTCTATTCCTCATTTCCTGTATCCATAGGTAGTAACAAACTCAGTCAATCTTTCATACCAAGCCCTAAGAGCTTGCTTCAATCCATAGAGTGCCTTCCTCAACTTGTATACATGGTCTGTCAAGTTAGGATCCTCAAATCCCTTTGGTTGTGCCACATATACTTCCTCATTCAAATATCCATTCAGAAAAGCATTCTTCACATCGATATGGAATATTTTAAATTTCAGGATGCATGCAATTCCTAACAACAGCCTGATTGACTCAAGTCTTGCAGCAGGTGCAAAATTTTCATCAAAATCAATTCCTTCAACTTGAGTATAACCCTGTGCCACTAATCTAGCCTTGTTTCTGGTTACAACTCCTTGTTCATTAGACTTGTTCTTATAAATCCACTTGGTTTCAATGATGTTTGTTCCTTCAGGCCTTGGAACCAATTCCCACACTTTATGCCTTTCAAAATGTTCCAACTCATCTTGCATAGCCTTGATCCAATATTCATCAGTTAAGGCCTCCTTTACATTTTAGGTTCAATTTTGGATACAAAGCATGAATTTGAGATGATTTCTCTAGCTCGAGTCCTTACACCACTGGTGGGGTCTCCAATGATAAGCTCTTTAGGATGATCCTTTAGAATCCTGATAGAGGGATCTTTGTTGGGAGATTCTGATTCAGAATCTGGCTGTTCATTTTGAACCTCTTTAGTATTGACCATGTCCTCAGCAGGTGTCTCAAGGAATGTTTCAACATCCTCAATGACATTGGTTTCTTCATGCTGATCATCAATGATAACATTAATGAATTCCATTAAGACTTTTGTTCTGGTGTTGTATACTCTATAAGCTCTGATGTTGATAGAGTATCCCAGGAAAATGCCTTCATCACTTTTGGGATCCATTTTCCTCCTCTGTTCTGGATCTGTCAAGATGTAACACTTGCTCCCAAAAACATGAAAGTACTTCGCTATTGGCTTCCTTCCTTTCCACATTTCATACAGGGTGGAAGAGGTTCCTTTTCTCAAGGTCACTCTGTTGTGTACATAGTAGGTTGTATTCATAGCTTCAGCCCAAAAATGCATAGGTAATTTCTTTACATGAATCATGGCCCTAGCAGATTCTTGGATAGTCCTGTTTTTCCTTTCCACTACTCCATTTTGCTGAGGGGTAATAGGGGAAGGGAACTCATGAATGATCCCTTCAGATGAGCAAAATTCAGCAAATTTGGAGTTTTCAAACTCCTTACCATGATCACTTCTGATCCTGACCACACCACATTCCTTTTCTCTTTGAAGTCTAATACACAACTCTTTAAAGACTTCAAATACATCTAATTTTTCTCTGATGAAGCTTATCCAGGTGTATCTAGAGTAGTCATCAACAAGTACATAGGCATACCTTTTTCCACCAAGACTTTCTACTTGCATTGGCCCATCAAGTGCATGTGCAATAGTTCCAGAACTCTGGAGGTGGTCAGGTGTCAAACCCTTGGATGAGATGTCTTGGTTTGCTTTCCTACTTGACATTTACCACATACCTTTCCTTCATCAATAGTTAGTTTTGGAATTCCTCTCACAAACTCCTTGGAGATGATCTTCTTCATTCCTCTTAGATGAAGGTGCCCAAGTTTTTGATGCCACAACTTTACCTCCTTTTCTTCTCTGGCCATAGAGCATGTTGTGGATCTACTAGAGTCCTTAGCCTCCTATAAGTAACAGTTGTCTTTAGATCTAGACCCCTTCATTACTTCTTCATTATCACCATTTGTGACCACACATTCTTCTTCAATGAATTTCACACTTAGTCCTTGATCACAGAGCTGACTAATGCTGATCAAGTTGGCAGTTAGTCCTTTCACTAGCAATACATTGTCCAGGTTAGGTACTCCAGGGCAGTCCAATTTCCCAGCACCTTTGATCTCTCCTTTTTCTCCATCACCAAAGGTCACATAACTAGTGGAATTAGGTTTGATGTCCACCAACAGATTCTTTATTCCAGTCACGTGCTTAGAACAACCACTATCAAAGTACCAGTCTTCTTTAGCTGACACTCTTAGAGAGGTGTGAGCTATTAGACTAACCTCCTTTTCCACCCATTGTTGCTTCTTGGCAGGAGCACTTTGATGAGTATGGCTAGGATATCCATGCAGTAATGACACCTCCACCTTTGAAACTTTCTTCTTGTCTGCTTCAAGTTCTTGTTCCTCTGATGTTGTGACATTGGTCGTGACATCTGGTTTGACCTCTGATTTTCAGCCTCTGGTCTCTTGAACCCCACGATGGGTTTTTGTTCACCAACAAACCCCAGTCCAGACATGTCTCCAGCTATCTGACCACTCTGTAGAATTTTTTCAAGACTGTCAGTCCCAGGGTTTAGCATCCTGATTGATCTTGACATCTGCTCAAGTTTACAGTTCAATAAGCTGACCTCACAGTTGAGTGAGTCTATTGTTGCCAGATGTTCCTTCTTCTCAACTTCCAACTTCTTAATAATCCCTTTTTGATTTTCTCCTTGTTGGCATACCTCTGCACTTCTGAAACACAGTTGTTTGTATGAAGCTGCAAGCTCATCAAAAGTCAGCTCATCCTTATTTGAGTTATCATCAGATGTACATACATTGTTTAGAACAGTGACATGCCTGGCATACTCCTTTTCTGATCCACTTTCAGAGTCTCCATCATCCCAGGTCACATTTAGGCATCTCTTCTGTTTCTTTACGTAGGTGGGGAATTTAGTTCTAATGTGACCATAGCCCTCACATTCATAACACTGAACTCCTTTTTCTTTGACTAGAGTCATCTTCAAATTTATCCCTTCTGTTCTTGGCATAAGATTTAGACTTATAGTCTATTCTCTTGATCAGTTTATGAAATTGTTTTCCAAGCAATGTTATAGCCTCTAACAGATTCTCCTCTTTTTCACATTTGTCTTCTTCTTAGTCATATGCAGTGTTTGAAACAAGAGCAATGCTTTTGTTCTTTTTCTCCACAGCCTGATCACACATCCCCATCTTAAATGTTTGGAGAGAACCTATGAGTTCATATACCTTCATGTTGCATATGTCTTGAGCTTATTCAATGGCTGTGACCTTCATGGCAAACCTCTGAGGCAATGATCTTAAGATCTTCCTCACTAGCTTTTCTTCAGACATCTTTTCTCCCAGAGCTCCTGAGGTGTTTGCAATTTCCAGGATATTCATGTAGAACTCATGAATAGTCTCATCCTCCTTCATTCTCAGGCTTTCAAACTTGGTGGTTAACATTTGAAGTCTTGACATCTTGACTTTAGAGGTTCCGTCATGAGTTGTTTGAGAGTATCCCACACCTCTTTAGCCAGCTCAATATGATGCACCAATCTGAAGATGTTCTTGTCTATACCATTGAATAATGCATTCAATGCTTTATAATTCCTAAGAGCCAAGGCTTCTTGCTATTTACTCCATTCTTCTTCAGGTATAAGCACAGACAATCCATCTTTATTAGTCTTCACTGGATGTTCCCAGCCAGAGTTTGCAGCTCTCCATGCCTTGTTGTCTAAAGACTTTAAGAAGACAATCATCCTAGGTTTCCAATAGTCATAATTAGAGCCATCCAGAATTGGTGGTCTATTTGTGAATCCTACGTCTTTATCCATAGTACCAGAATTTATCATCCCTAGATCTCATCCAGAAATTAACAAGCAGGGTGCCTGCTCTGATGCCAATTGAAATTCTGGCAAGCACACGATGGATGTTATTGTAGATGTTATGACATCCACTGTCACATGTGAAACACCTCAAATTTAATCGGAATATGTTAATTAATTATTTAATTGATAATATTCATGTTTCGGTGAATTTCTGGTGGTTTTGCGAATATTGGAAAATGTGCATTTTCGGGTATTTATTTGACTAAGAGCATATAATATTAATTTATTAGTATTATTATTAATTAAATGGAATATAAGTGAAATAAGGGCAATTTGGGCATTTGAGGGAGTTAGTAAGGGTAATGAGGGAAAAGCCCAATTTGTTAGGCCTAAGACTAGGTTGGACAAAATAGAGTTCTGAAAGGAATTTATATTCTTTTTGTGTTAACCGTGAAAGTTTGGTGGCCAGAGCTCTGATGGAAAGGTTGGAGGTAGAAGATCCCAAAGTTAATCGTGAAAGCTGCGAATCGACTAAGGTATGAGGAGTATCGTTGTTCATGGTTTCCTATGTATGCCTTTAGATGTGTTTATGGTTGGTTTATGATTTAAGGTATTTTGGGTTGGTTGTGGAAAATAGGTAATTTGACGATAAGCTTTTAGGTTAGGGGTAATGGCATGTAACACTGAATATTGATATGAGAATGGAAACCTTAGGCCTTCGTGGCCAAAACTTTGGATCGTTATATGTTTGACCCTGTAGGAATAGGAATGTTCAGATGTGAGTAACTCTGATGCACTCAGAGCAATTGCAGGAAAATAGTGATTTAGGCCGTGCAAATGTTGCCAGATTGGCCTAATAAACCATAGATGTTATGCCGTTATCGCCGTGTGACCGTAGGGATGTTTTAGGGATGTTTTAGGGGCATCGGGTAAGTGAAATCGTATGAGTATTTGGACAAGAATCAGTTCTAGTCGTAACAGGTTTTTGCTGTCATCACTCTGTTCGCCTAATGAGCAAGCCAGCGAAGGTTCACTACAGACTCGCCTAGTGAGCAAGCCAGCGAAGGTTCGCCACAGGCTCGCCTAGTGAGCAAGCCAGCGAAGGTTCGCTACCAACTCGCCTAGCGAGCGAGCCAGTAAACATAGCAGAGTTCGCGAAATTGATCGTTTTGCAGCGATGCCTTAATGTGTAATTCTGGGATTTCTGGGATGGATTACCCCGAGTATGACAGTGGGTTTTGGGTGATGTGTACATGAGGTTATGATAGTTTCCTATGATGTATCGGTTGAGTTAATATGATGAAATTACCATGATTTGATGAACTATGTGATAATATGAGGTATGATAATTTTATGTGATGATGATGAGTATGATGAATGATGATGCACCATATGCTATATTGTGAGGATTATTATTGTGACGTGTGCATCATGCATTCATGTGCATCCGGACTTCGATTCAGGACCTCGATTGCTTTGGCTTCAATCCCACTGTGTGGATGTGAAGTATGTTGATGTGCTCTGATCCTATTGATGGGGATCTACAGAGGATTGATGGCCCAATGTCCATCGCGCTGTGATGATTTGTACCACGTGCATTGAGTCTATGTTGTATTTTCATTTATGAGCCTTTGTGTATAAATTATGACGTTGTGGCCTTTGAGGCATATTTGAGGATATGAATGTGTTGAATATGATTATGATTCCGTTTATGCATTAAGTGTTATACATTGATTATTATGAATTGTTTTACTCCCCTGCCTATTTGAATGTTACCTCTACGTGGGTAACATGCAGATGATCCAGTTTAGCCGTGGACGTCGGCGAGGAGTATGTTTTGAAGTTTTTGAGCGGTTTAGTCTTTTGGTTAGCTTAGAGGGTCTTGCTCTGATATGTAACATCGGGTTGGGTTCCTTGAGTTGATTTTATACTGTTGACGTTATTTTGATTAATTTCCCTTTTTGAGGAAAACTTTAAATTATGTTTTGAATTCCGTTGTTTATGATGTTTATGATGCTTTGGGAAACTTTCAGAGGAACAATCCGCCGACTTTTGTGGGTACTCATGATCCTGATGGTGCGCAGAAGTGGCTGAAAGTGATTGAGAAGATTTTCTGAGTTATGGTATGCACTGATGCGCAGCAGGTACAGTTTGGTACCCATATGCTGGCAGAGGAGGCTGAGGACTAGTGGGACAACACTCGCTAGAGATTAGAAGATGCGGGCATTGCAATAACTTGGACTGTGTTTAAAGAAGAGTTTCTGAGAAAGTATTTTCCTGAAGATGTTCTGGGGAAGAAAGAGGTGGAGTTCCTTAAGATGAAACAAGGTAATATGACTGTGGTTGAGTATGCGACAAAGTTTGAGTCTTTGGTCAAGTTTTGTTCGCGTTACAACCATGCTGACGCATAGATGTCGAAGTGTCTCATGTTTGAGAATGGTTTGAGACCAGAGATTAAACAGGGAATTGGGTATCAGCAGATTCGTCAGTTTTTGGAGCTAGTGAACAAGAGCAGAATTTATGAGGAAGATAGCCGAGCTCGATCTACTCACTACAAGCAGCTGAGTGAGAAGAAAGAGAAAGGTCAGTTCAGGGGAAAACCGTATGTGACTTCTGGTGATAAAGGAAAGCATAAGGCTTCTGATGGGAAAAAGCCAAGTAAGGGAGCGACTACTGCTCTAGGTAAGTGTTATAAGTGTGGCGACCAAGGCCACCGTGCTGAGAATTGTAAAGTGCTGAGGTGTCATTGTTGTGGAAAGAAGGGTCATAAGGCTAATAACTGCAAAGACGAAGCTCCAACTTGCTTCAACTGTGGAGAGAAGGGGCATATCAGTACCCAGTGTCAGCAGCCGAAGAAGACTGCTACTGCTACTCAGACAAGTGGCAGAGTGTTTGCTTTAAGCGGTGCAGAAGAAGCCAAGACAAATAACTTGACCAGAGGTATGTGTTTTATTAATGATGTTGAATTGATTGTTATAGTTGATACTGGGGCTACTCATTCATTTATTTCGCTTGAATGTGTTAAGAGGTTGAATTTGAATTTGTCTGCTATGAGTGGGAGTATGGTTATTGATACCCCGGCTAATGGTTTTATGACTAATGTTTTAGTCTGTTTGAGTTGCCCTTTGACTATCTATGACAGGAACTTTGTGACGGACTTGGTTTCTCTACCTTTGAACCAAATTGATGTTATCCTTGGGATGAACTGGTTGGAGTACACTTATGTTCACATTGATTGTTATAGTAAGACGGTAAGATTTTCTGAGTTTGGTGATGGTGGAGAGTTAATGTTTGTATCTACCAAGCAAGTGGAAGGACTCTTAGAAGATGAGGCTAAGATGTTTGCTTTGTTTGCTTCGCTTCAAGTGGATTGTGAAGCAGTGGGCGTGGAGCTACCAGTTTTTCGGGAATTTCCTGAGGTGTTTTCAGACGACATGAATGACCTACCTCCTGAGCGTGAGGTAGAGTTTACTATTGAGGTGATACCGGGCACTAGTCCTGTATCGATGGCTCCTTATCGGATGTCTGCATCTGAGTTAGGGGAATTGAAGAAACAGTTGGAAGATTTGCTTGAGAAGAAGTTTGTTCGACCGAGTGTTTCTCCGTGGGATGCTCCTGTGTTGTTGGTGAAGAAGAAAGATGGTAGTATGATATTGTGCATGGATTATCGACAGTTGAATAAAGTGATGATTAAGAATAAATATCCACTTCCGAGGATTGATGATTTAATGGATCAATTGGTGGGTACTTGTGTGTTTAGCAAGATTGATTTGAGGTCTGGTTATCATCAGATTCATGTTAAGCCTGATGATATTTCGAAGACAGCTTTCAAGACGAGATATGGACACTATGAGTATACTGTGATGCCGTTTGGAGTTTCAAATGCACCTGGCGTATACATGGAGTATATGAATAGGATTTTCCATCCTTATTTGGATCAGTTTGTAGTGGTGTTTATTGATGATATTTTGATATATTCTAAGTCTGAAGAAGAGCATGCGCAACATCTAAGAGTCGTATTGCAGGTTTTGAAAGACAAGAAGCTTTATGGCAAGTTGTCTAAGTGCGAGTTTTGGTTGAAGGAAGTGAGTTTCCTTGGCCATGTGATTTCTAGTGGAGAGATTGTTGTTGATTCTTCGAAGATTGATGCTGTGTTGTAGTGGGAGGCTCCAAAGTCTGCTACTGAGATTCAAAGTTTCCTTGGGTTGGCTGGTTATTATCACAGGTTTATTGAGGGTTTTTCTAAGTTAGCATTGCCATTGACTCAGTTGACTCGAAAGGGTCAAGCTTATGTGTGGGATGTTGCTTGTGAGAAGAGTTTTGTAGAACTCAAGAAGAAGTTGACGACTGCTCCAGTATTGATTTTGCCAAATCCGAGTGAGTCCTTTGTGGTGTATTGTGATGCGTCAAAGATGGGCCTTGGAAGCGTATTGATGCAGAACAGTCAGGTTGTTGCTTACGCTTCCAGACAACTGAAGGTTCATGAAAGATATTATCCTATGCATGATTTAGAGTTGGCCGCTGTGGTGTTTGTGTTGAAGATTTGGAGACATTATCTATTTGGGTCCAGATTCGAAGTGTTCAGTGATCACAAGAGTCTGAAGTATTTGCTTTATCAGAAAGAGTTGAACATGAGGCAGCGAAGATGGCTTGAACTTCTGAAGGATTATTATTTTGAATTGAGTTACCATCCGGGTAAGGCTAATGTTGTGGCTGATGCATTGAGTAGGAAGTCCTTGCATATGTCGATTCTTATGGTTCGAGAGTTGGAACTGATTCAGCAATTCAGAGATATGAGTTTGATTTGCGAAGAGACTCCTAACAGTGTGAAATTGGGTATGTTGAAGCTGACTAGTGGTATTCTCGAAGAGATCAGAGAAGGTCAGAGAACTGATTTGAGTTTGGTGGATCGTCTTGCGTTAATTAATCAAGGTAACAGAGGTGATTTTCGGACTGATGAGAATGGTAAGATGAGGTTCTGAGATAGAGTATGTGTTCCCGATGTGCCAGAAATCAGGAAGAGCATTCTTGAAGAAGGTCATAGAAGCGGGTTGAGTATTCATCCTGGTGCCACAAAGATGTATCAAGACTTGATGAAGTTGTTTTGGTGGCCTAGTATGAAGAAGGAAATTGCTAAATTTGTGTATGCTTGTTTGACTTGTCAAAAGTTGAAGATTGAACATCAGAGACCGTCGGGTCTGATGCAACCGTTGAGTATTCCAGAATGGAAATAGGATAGCATTTCTATGGATTTTGTGACAAGTTTTCCGAAGACGTTGAAGGGATATGATTCGATTTGGGTAATTGTTGATAGATTGACTAAATTGGCTCATTTTGTACCGATGAGGGTCAATTATTCGTTGCAGAAGCTTGCCAAATTATATATTGAGTAGATTGTGAAGTTACATGGTGTTCCGTCGAGCATTGTGTCTGATAGAGATCCGAGATTTACATCGAGGTTCTGGGAGAGTTTGCAGACAGCTTTGGGTACTAAGTTGAGGTTGAGTTCTGCCTATCATCCGCAGACGGATGGATAGACAGAAAGAACTATCCAGTCTTTAAAGGATTTGTTGAGAGCTTGTGTTTTGGATCAAGGTGGATCGTAGGATAGTTATTTGTCGTTGGTTGAGTTTACCTACAATAACAGTTACCATTATAGTATCGGAATGGCACCGTATGAGGCTTTGTATGGTAAGAGGTGAAGGACTCCGTTGTGTTGGTATGAATCAGGCGAGAGTGTTGTGCTCAGACCTGAAATTGTGCAAGAGACGACTGAAAAGATCAAGATGATCTGTGAGAAGATGAAAGCGTCGCAGAGTCGTCAGAAGAGTTACCATGATAAGAGGAGGAAAGCACTTGAATTCTAAGAGGGAGATCATAAGTTTCTGAGAGTTACGCCGGTAACTAGTGTTGGTCGAGCTTTGAAGTCTCGAAAGCTCACATCATGTTCTGTTGGTCCGTATCAGATTTCGCAGAAGGTGGGGGAAGTAGCCTATCGGATTGCTTTACCACCGTCACTCGCGAATTTGTATGATGTGTTTCATGTGTCTCAGTTGAGGAAGTGCATTCCAGATTTGTCGCATGTGATTCAGATGGATGATGTACAAGTGCGAGATGATTTGACTGTTGAGGTGTTGCCTGTTCAGGTTGACGAACGAGAAGTGATGCAGCTACGAGGTAAAGAGATCGCCTTGGTGAAGGTATTGTGGGGAGGACCAGCTGGAGAAAGTTGGACTTGGGAACGTGAAGATCAGATGAAAGAGTCGTATCCAACTCTGTTTTCTGCAGGTAATTTTCGAGGACGAAAATACTTTTAAGTGGGGGAGAGTTGTAACACACCAAATTTAATCGGAATATGTTAATTAATTATTTAATTGAGAATATTCATGTTTCATTGAATTTCCGGTGTTTTTGCGAACATTGGAAAATATGCATTTTCGAGTATTTATTTGATTAAGAGCATATAATATTAATTTATTATTTTTATAATTAATTAAATGGAATATAAATGAAATAAGGGCAATTTGGGCATTTGAGGGAGTTAGTAAGGGTAATGAGGGAAGAGCCCAATTTGTGAGGCCCAAGACTAGGTTGGACAAAATAGAGTTCTGAAAGGGAATTTGAATTCATTTTGTGTTAACCGTGAAAGTTTGGTGGTCAGAGCTCTAAAGGAAAGGTTGGAGGCAGAAGCTCCCAAAGTTAATCGTGAAAGCTGCGAATCGACTAAGGTATGGGGAGTATCGCTGTTCATGGTTTCTTATGTATGCTTTTAGATGTGTTTATGGTTAGTTTATGATTTAAGGTATTTTGGGTTGGTTGTGGAAAATAGGTAATTTGACGATAAGCTTTTAGGTTAGGGGTAATGGCATGTAACACTGAATATTGATATGAGAATGGAAACCTTAGGCCTTCGTGGCCAAAACTTTGGATCATTATATGTTTGACCTTGTAGGAATAGGAATGTTCAGATGTGAGTAACTCTGATGCACTCAGAGCAATTGAAGGAAAATAGTGATTTAGGCAGTGCAAATGTTGCCAAATTGGCCTAATAAACCATAGATGTTATGCTGTTATCGCCGTGTGATCGTAGGGATGTTTTGGGGGCATTGGGTAAGTGAAATCGTATGAGTATATGGACAAGAATCCGTTTTAGTCATAACAGGTTTTTGCTATCATCGCTCTGTTCGCCTAGCGAGCAAGCCAGCGAAGGTTCGCTATAGACTCGCCTAGCGTCAAGCCAGAGAAGGTTCGCTACAGACTCGCCTAGCGAGCACGCCAGCGAAGGTTCGCTACTAACTCGCCTAGCGAACGTAGCAGAGTTTGCGAAATTGATCGTTTTGCAGCGATGCCTTGATGTGTAATTCTGGGATTTCTGGGATGGATTACCCCGAGTATGACAGTGGGTTTTGGGTGATGTGTACATGAGGTTATGATAGTTTCCTATGATGTATCGGTTGAGTTAATATGATGAAATTACCATGATTTGATGAACTATGTGATTACATGAGGTATGATGATTTTATGTGATGATGATGATTTTGATGAATGATGATGCGCCATATGCTGTATTGTGAGGATTATTATTGTGACGTGTACATCATGCATTCATGTGCATCCGGACTTCGGTTCAGGACCTCGATTGCTTTGGCTTCAATCCCACTGTGTGGATGTGAAGTATGTTGATGTGCTCTGATCCTATTGATGAGGATCTACGGAGGGTTGATGGCCCAGTGTCCATCGTGCTGTGATGATTGGTACCCCATGCATTGAGTCTATGTTGCATTTGCATTTATGAGCCTTTGTGTATAAATTATGACATTGTGGCCTTTGAGGCATATTTGAGGATATGAATATGTTTAATATGATTATGATGCCGTTTATGCATTAATTGTTATACATTGATTATTATGAATTGTTTTACTCACCCTGCCTGCTTGAATGTTACCTCTACGTGGGTAACGTGCAGATGATCTAGTTTAGCCATGGACGTTGGCGAGGAGTTAGTTTTGAAGTTTTTGAGCGTTTTAGTCTTTTGGTCAGCTTAGAGGGTCTTGCTCTGATATGTAACATCGGGTTGGGTTCCTTTAGTTGATTTTATACCGTTGACGTTATTTTGATTAATTTCCCTTTTTGAGGAGAACTTTGAATTATGTTTTGAATTCCGTTGTTTATGATGTTTTGATGTATTTTGGGAAAGACCCGTAGTTACGGAGTATGGACCTATTTTGATTACTTTGAGAAATGTACGCCCTTTTAGTGGCTTTTTAATGAGATTTATTTATTCACTCTGATTTTCTGCGTTATGTTGCCTTGATGTTTTTGGGGTAGAAAAAGGGTGTTACAACATGTACTACTGCACTTAATAATAAGCTGTAAATGGAAAGCAGTAAATAACACAGGTAATTGTTCACCCAGTTCAGTGTCAACCACACTTATATTTGGGGGCTACCAAGCCAGGGAGGAAATTCACTATTAGTAGAATTAATTCAGAGTCAAACAATCCTAGTTTGCACTCCTCACTTAAGACCTACTCAATGACACTTCAGCCT
This sequence comes from Lathyrus sativus, assembly GCA_963859935.3. Lineage (NCBI taxonomy): Eukaryota > Viridiplantae > Streptophyta > Magnoliopsida > Fabales > Fabaceae > Lathyrus > Lathyrus sativus. The sequence goes on from OZ012737.1 coordinate 352,654,026, forward strand.
AGAGACCACTAGACCTGAGTATACCCACACACTTCCCCTCAATCACCTCAGTGATATCAATAGACAATTACAAAACCAATATGAAGATAAACTTCAAACACACCTTGATCTTGCTTCACAACTTTGATCAAGGAACATACGCTCTTGCTTAACAGCTTTGAGTGACACAATGAACACACCTGTTCATACACAATAACCACAAAAGTTCTATAGCATACAATTTCTTGGCACACAAGGAATCCTAAGACTCCTAGACTCAAGTGAAGAACAAAGTTCTTCACTCACAAACACACTCTATGATCTCTCACTAGATGTTCTCTCCTCTATGTGTCCGCCCGTTAGGAATGCTCCTTCTGCTATTTATAATTGCAGACCTTCTTTGGGCCTTGGTGGAGAAATTAGGTTTACCCAAGATAAACCTTTCTTCATGAAGCTGTGCAGTTATCATTAGGTCAGGAGCCTTCTATGTTATCCTCAACAATGCCTGTTATGTTGCCTAAAATAACTATGCTTCCAGGATTGTTTCCTAAAGAATAGCCTAAGCTAATAACAGAAAAACAAACCTGCGCACCCTGATGTCATGCGATCCATGTCATAACATTCATTCATGACATTCAGCTTCACTTACTCATAGCTTTCCTTGCATAACACTCTTCATGTATGTCCTAACATCAGTTATGACATTTACTCATACATTGATGTTTTGCCATAAAATGAAGCCAATCAAAAGCATCTACATACATCGTGTTCCATTTTCTGTTGATCCTTCAGTAGTTTAGATTAAGTCTCTTTCTATGTGCTTGAGAAAAAGTCTTGTCTCATTGGGATTCAAGCAACAAGTCTTGAGCTAAGATGCTTAAGCCAGGTAAGTCTCATTGCTTAAGTGCTTGAGCTGTGAAAGTCTTATTCAGCTAGTCTGATTGAGCAAGGGGAAGTATCTGTCTGAGAGGTGTGAGCAAGAAGTCTCGAGTGTATCTTGAGCAAAGGAAGTCTCAGTCTGGATGGCCAGAAGAGCAGGTGGCTCGGCCATAAGATGTGAGCAACAGAAGTCTTAAACATGTGCTCTAAGAAAAGGGGAGTCTCAACCAGAAGATAGTGGAGCATGTGGCTCAGTAAAAAGGTGTGAATAAAAGGTGAAGTATTAGACATGTGCTATAAGGAAGGGAAGTCTCAGACATTTGGTCTGAGCAGTTGTAAAAGTCTTAGGCAGAAGCATAAGCGATTGTAATCATGAAATGGTTATAATGAAAATCTCTTGCGAGGCAAGGGGACTGGACTACTCTCAGTTTGGGGAGGAACCAGTATAAATATTTTGTGCCTTATGCGGTTATTTTATTTACTTCTGTTATATCTTCTGCCAATAAACTAATTCAGAATCTGAACATCAGTTCTGATTTTGAAACTCTGATCAGAAGTTAAATTAAAAGAAAATTTGAAACACAATTCAACTCCCCCCTTCTTCTGTACCTTTTTTACACATTTAATTGGTATCAGAGTATGGTTTGTGCTTAACACTTAATAGTGGCGCAGATAATGATCCAATAAGAAAAGTATATTTCTTCTTCAAGAAGGAATCAAGTTCCACATGAAAAATATCATGCGGATTTTCCTACCATATTCAAATGGATGTCTCCACTGAATTTAAATGATGTGAAGGCTAAACATATTTTTAACTCATTGGACTTGATAAAGGGTTGTTGAAGGTCTATATAAAATCCTTGGAAGGGGTATTACTATAGAAGTTGAAGGTATTAAAGATGATCATCTTGAAAATCTCTTTCACCAACTCCAAAGATGCATATTGATATCTTCAGAGTTAGTTGCATTCTGGTAGATGCTCTACCTCACTTATGAGTATATCAACATCATTGATATGTCTAATGCTTGGGATATCTTTGAATTATTGTGCTTGGGTTTGTGGGGATCAGTATTTGAAGCTTGAAGTAGTTACATTTCATCTAATCTTTTTAAGAAAATTTTGAGAAGACTGTTCATTTAGTTAAATTTAAAGTCACAGATGATCATCTTTAATACCATCAACTTCTATAGTAATACCCCTTCCAAGGATTTTATATAGACCTTCAACAACCCTTTATCAAGTCCAATGAGTTAAAAATATGTTTAGCCTTCACATCATTTAAATTCAGTGGAGACTGTTCATTTAGTTAAATTTAAAGTCACCAACTCCAAAGATGCATATTGATATCTTCAGAGTTAGTTGCATTGTGGTAGATGCTCTACCTCACTTATGAGTATATCAACATCATTGATATGTCTAATGCTTGGGATATCTTTGAATTATTGTGCTTGGGTTTGTGGGGATCAGTATTTGAAGCTTGAAGTAGTTACATTTCATCTAATCTTTTTAAGAAAATTCTGAGAAGACTGTTCATTTAGTTAAATTTAAAGTCACAGTTTTTTTTTTATGTTTACATCTTGAATTTTCTATGCTCTGAAGGTTTGTCTTGGAATCTTCAAAGGAAAGAAATGAATTTAACTGATGAAAAACTATTCAATTGATCATTTTCTCTCTTTAGCTTAAGTTATGTGGAATGACTAATGATAAGAAACATAGGTTTCTTGTCAGAAAGACTTCCATACTGGCTGAATGAATTATGATATCTGTTGATAGAAGAGTAACTTCAGAAGCTCCTGAAATATTTTTATTTCAACTGATTTCCCATATTTGAAAGCAAGTAGTAACATTACCAAAACCTAATATCAGACGCTTTTTTAAAGCTGATATTAGTGCAGGACACAGGTGAAAAGAAGCATCTGTGTTCTGAAATAAAAACTCAAGTATTGAAGAGCGAGAGATGTTGTTGAAACTATCTTGCTTCAAAAATATTTGATAATATGGAGTTGGTTCTTTAAGGTGATATCTTAAGAAACTCCATTGCTTCTTGTTTGAGGACCATCTTAGAAGTTGTTTTAAAAGACATTTCTATGAGAAATCTTCAACTTCTCTTTGAGTTCTGTCAACCATACTAAGACAATACCTTGATCTGCTTTATGTCAATTTCTTATAGCAAACACAAACTAGCAAAGCTACCACCAAAACATCATAAAGTTCTCTAGGCGAACTATGTAGCGAAGGCTAGGAATCCAAAACAGTAAGGAAATGGCCATAAACTCGCTAGGCGAAGGAGGAAACTAAGAGCTCGCTAGGAGAAGTGGTAGCGAAGAGGTAGCGAACACTCCCAGACTTGAGACAGTAAGAAAAGGGCCATAAACTCGTTGTGCGAAGTTTGCAGCGAAGGCTTCGCTAGGCGAACATTTTTTCGCACAACAAACATTGGGATTTCTGTATGGGGAGCTTTCACAGATCATAGGCACTTTAGGTGCCATTTTGGGTGTTCGCTAGGCGAACAATTCGTTTGCACCGCGAACGTGACAACTCAGCAGTCGCTTCTATAAGTAGTATGAGCTACTTTTTGTAAAAATATCTAATTTTTTTGTACTTGCATTTGAGAGGATTTTCTGACCTAGAAAACTCATTCCTCCGTTTCTCATAATCTCTTAGCAATATTTCACATAAAGAAGGTGGATTCCCATCCAATCTCGATTATTCGACTCGGATGTTGATCAACCTTCTTCCGAAACTTGTTGCTCAAGCTATCATGGAAATGGTTTGCTAAATCCCTCTCTATTCAAGGTTAGAAGTACTTGGTTCAGATTTTATGTATTCCATTTGATCTTTTGTATGTGAACAAATGTTGTGATCAATATAGATGAAGTTATTTGCTACTCTTTGTATATTTATGGTTTGGGTTGCTTTAGACATGAACTTTCCAAGTCTTGACCTAATATCTTCATCTATCAACTATACAAATTCCAGACATAGGTTTGAAAGTTGATATCCGCTTTGTATTGATCTTAATGCTTATTGTTTTGATTGTTACTTAGAGAGATCATTTAACGGTCGAAACAATAACATTCACGAAATCGCTTTAGAAATGAACGTTTTTGTGAGGATACACGGTTATGTTGGTTAAAACTTCGTTCACATATTTGATCAGTTGGATACATTTAGGACAGACTAGCGAACCCTAGTCTTGACATGTTTTTATCAAACTTAGACCGAATTTTATTCCGCTTTCTTTCTTGCAAACTTTAGTTACGAAAATTGAAACCATTCTAAAAACCCCTTTCCTTAAGACATTAAACTGTTGAACGACAAGCATTTATATTCTCTTCAATCCTTGTCGAGACGATAAAACACTACCCCAAAATGATTTCAAACAAATTCGTTGCCGGAGATTGTTAGTAGAATATTGCAAGCATTGCAATAGTTTAGTGATTTTAAGATTTTTGTATTATGAATCTATTATCTTTGTAATTCTTTGTGCTTTTTAATTTGTTTGGTTCGTGTGCAGAATTCGTTTATGCGAGTTGAGGTCTAAAACCATGACATTTTCACACTTAGTTCAAGCTTAAGTTACATATCCAAATCACTCCATTAAGTTCCAAACAAGGGTTTAATCTCCACCATTGGATCACTCACAGCATAAGTAACATGAATGGAACAAGCTTGAGGCATGGCAAGCTTTGTTTTCAAGATTTGCAAGTCTACCACATCAATGAAATTGGATTTTTAATTGGACTTCTACAGGCTGTAATTGGGCTCAAATGTCATCCATATCCATTGTATATAACTCCATTATCATTCACAATCAAGAATAACAGAATTTGGAGCCATTTTCAGTTAGAAATCAGTTGGAAAAAGTGAAAGAAAAGTGAGATTCGAGTTTTCAGTTTCATTAAGATTCAAGCCAAATTGATCATTCTAACTGCTCTAGGAAGGATCATTGATCGTTTCTGGATCAAATTCATCAAGAATTCATAGCATCTGAAGGCCTAGTGGAAGCTCTCCACTAGGTAATCCATCTTTCAACTTTCCTCTATGATTAGAGATAATTGGCATGCCATTTTCACATGTTTGTAATCCTTGCACTTCATATATTGATTCTGGATTGGTTTGATGCTTGATTATGGCAATTCATGATGGAGAATGGAAACTTGTAGCTTTCAGTTAGGCTTGTTTAGGAGGAATTAGGGCAAGAAAATTATGGCATTGTGTTGTGTTAAGCAAGACGAGTTGATTGATATAAATTCCGTTGAGTTTCGTGAGCATTTTTGGACCTGTTGTTGTTGATGCTCAAGGTAGGAGATGACCGGAGCTTTTCCGGCCACCGTCTGGTTCATCTCCCTCCTTTCACGTTTTGAAATCAGTTAAATGGCGTGGCAAAGCGAGAACCCTTGGATTATGTTTGAAGACTTGACTTTCATCCCGTCACACGGCCACAATTCACTCCCATTTTTGTGTTGAATTTCTGATAATGGCGTGGCACGCTCATGCCCTTAGGATCCATTGACTAGTCTTGATCTGGATGGCTGAGATTTGGCCTCACATGGTTTACTGGGAACTTAAATGAAATGCAGCGTATTAGGCTGCAACTGACTTGGACCTGGGCCTCTATTTCTATGCGCACCCCCCTCACGTTGAGCCCAAAATAATACATGCGTATGGATTGCTACTTGCACCAATAGTTTTCCATTTAATTTCTTCTTCTTATTTTTTTTCATATTTTCACATCTGATTGATTTTAATGCATGAAAAATATTTTAATACATCAAAAAATTATGAGAAAAATATTTTAGATACTTTGGCATGTGTTTTAATTTTCCATATTTTTTAATTGAATTTTTAATTCTTTTTCAATTTAATATTGTATTTTCTTTTTAATGTGTCCATTATTGTTGAAGATTGCACATACTCAGTTCTTGGTTTTCCTTTCCTAATCAAAACATCAAATAAATTCATGAAATTTCTTATGCATATTGTGTATACTTTGATTGATTTTTGAGTATTTTTCTCTCTGATTTTTGAGGCATTTTGATTAGGTTTTGGATTAAATCTTTAGGACCCTCTCATCTTGCTTAGTTCATAGAGTACCCTATGATGTTTCCTTCTGTTGGCATAACTAGTTTTAGAATTTCCTTCTCAAATTTTGACCCATGGGTCCTAATACCAGAGGCGTCTCCTAGGATTTTTCTTAGATGTTTTAGTCTTGTTTTACTAGTTTTGGTATATTATATATTCTGGCTTATCTTTTGTGTGTTTCCAACCCTACGTTTGGCCTTGTTTGCATTTTGTTTGATCTTTGTGCAATGCTTGTGCCTCCAACTCTTCCATGTTCATACCCTAGACATCTTAAGGCACTTGTGTCATGAATTTTAAGTCTTAAACATGTTCATACCTTGCTCCTAACTTAGGCTTCCTTTAGGACCTTTCCTTTAGCCTTTCCTTGTGAGTACCCTTGAATGACTTCCATCCTTTTGCCACTTCTTTGCTTATTCTCTTGCTATATCTTCTTCTTCTAATTTCTATTATCCAAAAATCAAAGGATCCTTCTTGTGAGAGCCTAGTTCTTCCTTAGGAAGAACTTAGTGCATTCCATAAAGAAGTTGAGCCTTTGATGGACTCTTGTGTTGATACACATTGAACATAGTGGGTTCCCTTGGTTCACACTATGCTTCCCATCATTCCTTCTTATCTGTCCTTTGATCTTAGGATCCTTCTTGTGAGAGCCTAGTTCCTCCTGTGGAGGAACAAAGTGAATTCCATAAGAAGTTTGAACCTTTGTGGACTCCTGTGTTTTTACACATTGAACTTGATGAGTTTGGTTCTCCTTTTGCTTTCCCATTATCTTGTTTATCCCCTCCCCTGCATGTTGTTGGATTTGGTGCAATAGGATAGAAATGCATGTATAGGCATTCTTTCTCTTAAGTCCATGTTTGCATTAAAGGTTGAGGTTGCCTCCCTTTGCTTGTGTGTTGTTTTCTTTTATGTTTGCATTAAAGGTTGAGGTTGCCTCCCTTTGCTTGTGTGTTGTTTTCTTTTATGTTTGCCTTGTTTGCATTAAAGGTTGAGATGTCCTCCCTTGCTTGTATTGTTGCATAGCATGTGCATCCATTCACATTCCTATTTCATATGCTTGATGAATTTAGCATTCTGCTTTTGCTTTCCATTGACATGTTCCCTTAGGATTCTCACATCCATGTTCAAGGATGGTGATGATAGAAATTAGGGTTGATCCTTTGCATGATAACAAGTAGTATAGAATTCCCTTTCTAAACTTAACCTTAGGACCATCTTGCATGAGAACATTAGGGTTTTGACTTAGTTCCCTATAGAGTCCTTTCTCTCTTCTCATCTCAAAACAACTTCAAAGTACATAATAAAGGCTAATGAGTATTATACGCTACGAGCCATAAGCTACTTGGGAAATGGTGATTGGGGGGCTTCTCCTCAATTACCTAGAGTGTTTAGTATACGCCCTTAGGGAGATATGCGACACATTCATTCCTAAGTCATAGTCTCTAATGTAATATGAATTACAAACATTCATTCAAAACACTTCTCTAATAAAAGACTTCAACACAAACAGTCAAACTTCCTTTTATCTTTTGGTACCTTTAATCCAGGAAAATCTTTTCAGATAAAACATTGTTGTTAACTCTTAGTTCTACTGCAAACCGTAACGCCTAAGTCTCCAATGGTCGAGCTGCATGCACCAAACAGCTGGAACTATTTGTTAACCCTACTCGGATAAAACAGACGAACAAACTTGTGTTCTCTTTATCCTGAACTACGTTAGCTCTGATCTCTCATACCTGTTGAGAGTACGTAGGCACAGGACGCGATGTCTTGGCGAGCAACCTTTTCCCACCGTTCACCCGTAGTTAGTCGAACTACGTTGACTCTGACTTTCCCATTGCACGAGGGAATACATAGGCCCAGAACTGCGATGCTCTGTCGAGTCTTGTCCTTTCCTTTTTCTTTTAACCTAGACCTTTAGTTATATAGATAAATAACCCTTAGATAAGCAAACAAGCATGGATCCCGTTGAGTACAACGGACGTGAGGGGTGCTAATACCTTCCCCTTGCGTAATCGACTCCCGAACCCGAGATTTGGTTGCGATGACCGATCTTATCCTTTTCCGCTAGGTTTGTCCTGATTGTTTCCTTTCCCTCCTTTGGGATAAATAACGAACAATGGCGACTCTTCTGTCATTGCCGGCACCTTTTTTCGCAGTAGCGACAACTAGAGACTCTGCTGGGGATAATATAGCTGCTGGGGAATTTTCCCATCCCCTCTGTTGGGACCGTTTCCCATCCCCTATGTGAGTCAATCCTAGCGCTTGTATGTTAATCTTTTGGGTGTGTACATATGTGTTGAACTTTATTTTTCCCGCATTTATTTTCAGCATTATATATTATTATTGTTATGCTGTTGTGGGGGGGGATTTTTCTGTTGAGTGATAAGCCAGACCCAGGCTTGAGTACAAACATAGCATTAGTAGGGGAAATTAGTGGTGAACCTGCTTGCTTAGCAAGCACAAATTCCCATGAAATTCACGCTCAGACGAGATTCTCTTTGATGATTTATTTTCTAGTCCTTAGGATTGGAAATGATTTTGGATCTGAGGATTGTCGACTCTGGGAACCGATCATTTGTGATTCAGCTAAGTGAGGCCTCTTCAGGAGATTATGATGCCAAACTAGAAATGGTGAATGTATCATCGTTTCTTGAAAGTCTGTGACGCTGATGAACGCATAGGATGCCGAACCTTTATCAGTGGATAGGTCCATACCTGTGAGTGGGACTGGGGTTATGCAGGAAACCTTGACCTTCAAACAACCTGGTTTTCTTGACAGTATGAATCAGTGTCATTGGTATCAGGGGTTCTTATCTTCATAGCAGTGCTATGTTCTTGTTGAAGTAGAATTTTGGTCCTTCTCAGTCAACAACACAACAATCTTGATCTCCTGCTTGCATCCTTAGCATTTGCATGTGGCATTTTCATTTGCATTTCATTAACGTGTGTCTGTGTTGCAGGTGCATACTTCCTCCCCGGTTCTAGTGGTCTTGTTTATTATTTCTGATATGGAGACTTTGAAGAGGGCAATAGCTTACAGGTTCCCAGCTCCAGACATTAGTTCTATACTGAGATTGGATGCTTTGGCTGATGGAGCAGTGTTGGGAGACTTTAGGCAGTCATACAGGAGGTTGTTGAAGATTGTTTGCAAACCCTCAGCACACGAGATCAATGGCCTGTACACCCTGCTACAGTTCTATGATGCTCAATTGAGATGCTTTGTGTTTCCAGATTATGTTTTGGCATTCACTCTAGAAGAGTATTCTGAGCTATTAGGCATCTCTGTCATGGATCAGATGCCTTTCTATCACGTCGATGATGAGCCTAATCTGGCTAATCTTGCCACTGCACTACAGTTAGATGTGTCTGAATTAAAGGGGAAGTTGACTCAGAAGAATGGGATGTATGGTTTTCCTCTATCCTTCCTAGTGGAAAAAGCTCAGGAATTCACCAAGGAGGGTTGTTGGGTCGTGTTAAATGCCATTTTAGCCCTTTGCATATATGGCATCATATTATTTCCTAACCTTCAGAATTTCGTGGATGTAGACGCTTTCCACATCTTTGCTTCGGGTAATCTGGTACCCACATTGCTCGGTGACGTTTACCACTCAGTTCATTACAAGAAAAGAAAACAGAAGAGGGAAAAATGTATTGTGTTGTGTTCCTCTACTGTACAAATGGTTTGCCAGCCATATGCCCAAAGCGGGTCCTTTTATTACCTTTGCAGGTACCGTGGACTGGTCTGAACGCTTGATGGGTTTGACTGCTGAAAATATCATTTTGGTTTGACCGGGATAGGTTGGGTGCAGAACTCATCTACAGCTGCAGTGGTTTTCCCAACATTCCTTTAGTCGGAAGGAAGGGGTGTATTAATTACAACCCGTCATTGTTGATCAGACAGTTTGGTTATGCATTGAGGGACGCTCCCAAAGCAGAAGCAGTGCAGGAATCTCTGTACTTTACCGGGATATTGGACAATGATATGTTGGCCAAGCTTGAGCATGCTTGGAACAACATTCAGAGAAAATGAAAAGCAGCGTTGGGGAAAAGTAATAATCGTGCCTATGACCCCTACTTGAGTTGGATCCAGGGTACGACGAAGAGGATTCTGTTGCCATTTCCTTCAGTTATGCCTTCATATCCCCTAAAAGTTGAAGATCTAACCATGGTAGATATTCAGAAGTATAATCAACATCAGGCTAAGAATGAAGAGCTGAAGAAAGCCAACGAGGAGTTAGAAAAGGAAATTGTTCAGCTCTGGGGAGAAAAGAATGATGATGTATACTCCTTTAAAAAGCAAACTGAACTTGTGAATCGATTGGTTACAGATTTTACTTGGCAGATCGACGCTCGTGAGAGCTTAGCTTTGGACTTGAAAGCTGTTAATGGTGTTCTTACCACCAAGAAACAGGATTTGGACAAAGCCTACTTGAAGATCTCCAAATTCAATACTCAGTGGAATATCACCTTGTCAAACCACAAAGAGCGCGGAGATAAGTTAAAGCTGCAAATCAACAAATTGAAGACCCAGTTGAGAGCCAACGACGAGAAGATTGAAGCTGAGGCATCACTCAGACGTGACGCTGAGTGCCGATTGAGCGAGGCTATAGCAAACTTGAAAGATTGTAACCTAAGAGCTGATTCTAAGAGATGTAAATTGGAAGATTACTTCGGAGAGAGAGCCTGAGAAGACTTTGCTAAGGACATCCAGAGCACCATCAGACAGAGAGAGCTGCTTATTCGAGGATTGCTCACCAGGCCTGATCACCCCGAGACAAAGGAACTATTAGAAGATTTCTGTGCCCGCTTCCGCACTTGATTTCTTTGTATTTCTTTGTAGTTTTCATTCACTGCTATATTGTTGACCATCACCAGGCTTGTTGGTTAAGGTCACTTTATTACCGTTGATTCAGTTATACTCGGTTACTCCTGTATGCTGCCTATGTGGGCTCATTGTATATCAGATATTGATCATTTCCGTGATTGGCTTCTTATTTGTCTCACTATTATTCTAGAACTAGAATCAAGGGGAAACATCCCTAATGCAAAGACACATGTTTGCATTTGCATATCATTTTGCATAGCAGGTACCTTGGGCTTGTGCATCTAACCCTCATGTGTTTACTCCACTAGTTATGTTACAAGATAGACAACCAGGCTATTCACCGGTACGCTACTCGAGGAAACCAGAAAAGAGAAATGGAACAAATCCAGTCTGAAAGGCAGGAAATGAGGGACCGTCTGACTCAGTTTATGGAGCTCATGCAAGGCGTTTCCAACGGACAGGAGTAGCTCCAGACTCTAGTCCAGCCCTTGATTGCACGTGTGGATAGCAACGGAGTGTTGCATGGAGGAATTGCTACAAATCCTCCACTTGTTGAGACCCTTCATGCTGACAACTCTGTGCCTGTTGTAAATATCCCTGTTACTGGAGGGATTGGAAGTGGTAATGGTATTGGTGCTGCTAATGTTGGAGTTAATGTGCATGCAACTGGAATGGGCAACGGTAACTTTGAAACCAATGGCAATGTTGGTGGAGCCCATGTCAATGTTGGTGGGGCTAATGGCAATATTGGTGGAATAGGTAATGCTGGAAACATTGGTGCTGGTAATGTGTATGGTCACAACGCTGCTGGGGTTGTTCATGGTAATGTGCATCAACCTTGGAACGAGGATCGTCAAGAGGATATTTTCTCAGTGAGGGATGTCGGAGCTGAAATGACATCTGAAGCTAGCAGACGGTTCAAGTGGTTAGAAGACAAGATAAGAAACCTTGAGAATCAAAACGCCATGGGCCTCGACATGGCAAACTTGGGACTCATCCCTGATTTGAAAGTGCCTCCAAAGTTCAAAGTCCCCGACTTTGATAAATACAAGGGTACCACGTGCCCTAGGGTCCACTTGCGCTCGTACTACAGGAAGATGTCCGCGTATTCGGACGATGAAAAACTACGGATGCACTTCTTCCAAGACAGCTTGTCCGGACCGTCTCTTGAATGGTACATGGGGCTAGAGCCCACCCATGTCTGAAGCTGGAGAGACCTAGCTGAAGCTTTTGTAAAGCATTACTAATATAATAGTGACCTTGCTCCAAACAGGGTCCAACTTCAGAATCTCACCCAAACGAATAATGAGTGCTTCAAGGAGCACGCGCCAAGGTGGCGTGAACTCGCAACAAGGGTACAACCCCCAATGGTGGAGTGTGAGCTAATCGATCTATTCGTTGCTACTCTACCTGGGGTCTACTACGAGAAGCTCGTTATTAACATGTCGGGTAGTTTCTCAGACTTAATAATCACGGGAGAATGGATCGAGAATGGTATAAAGCTCGGGAAGATCAAAGCAGGTGAGATGCCCTCAACTAGAGGATGTAAAAAGATGTTCGGTAATAAGAAGCATGAAGGCGAAATTAACGCAGTGTCTAGTTCTCGCATAAAAAACAGAAGTCAGAACTATTCTCGCCAACAACAGGTTGCCAGTGTCACAATTCCAGTGCAACAACAACAACAACAACAGCAGCAGCAGAATCAAAATCAAAATTATGCTCCTGGGAGATTCCAAAATTGGGGCCAGGCAGTGAGCAGAGTATTTGATGCGCCACCGATGTCGTACTCTCAACTTCTTCAAGCTTTGTTGCAACTGCAGCTTATTCAGAAGAGAACGTTAGCTCCGCCGACAGGTGCGCTTCCATTCGGTTACGATGCGAACACTCATTGCGAGTTCCATTCCGGGGCACCCGGTCATACCATTGATGATTGCAAAGCATTCAAACATAAAGTGCAAGACTTGATCGATAACAAGGCAATTAACTTCTCCAATGATGTCCCAACGTTATACAAAACCCTATGCCAAACCACAGACAGGTTGGAGTCAGTGCAATAATTGAAGATGATGGGTTGGATTTGATAGAAAATGTCAGTGAGCTGAAGACTCTATTGAGCTTCGTGAAAATGAAATTGCTGAAAAAGGGTTTATTCCCAGGATGCGGGGAGTTCTGTGCTGAGTGTGCCTGCCATTTGGACGGTTGTGGTCAGTTGAGAATCAGTATTCAGAGTTTGATTGACGAAGGGGTTCTACAGTTTGATTGGGCCGTTGAAATTAGATTCTGGGAAGTAATAACCAAGCAGAGGGGTGAGATTGCTACGATCTCCATCCCATACAAAACTATTACAATTTCTGCTCCGAAACCACCAACAATAACCATTACAAAAGCTGGTCCTGTACCTTTTGAGGATACCAAGATAGTTCCATGGAACTATGGAGCCGAGGTATATGTTAATGGACAGAAGCTAGACTTAAAGGGTCCGCCTGTCGGGTCTGTGGAGAATCTGGTGGGTGCTGGAGGTATTACCCGGAGTGGCCGAGTCTTTTCACCGCCCGAAGTGGTGGCTGATAAAGTGGACAAAGGAAAGGGTAAAATGGTTGTGGAAGAAACCTCTCAGGCTGGAGAGAAAGAGCTTTTGGCTAAAGACGTAGAAGAGTTTATGAGGTTAATACGGAAGAGCGACTACAAGATAGTCGACCATCTACAACAAACTTCTTCTTTGATCTCCATATTATCGTTGTTGCTTTGCTCAGAAGCACATCGCAATGCATTACTAAGGATACTGGACAATGCATACGTGCCTCAAGAAATTTCAGTTAACCAACTCGAAGGGGTTGTTGCTCACGTTAACGCAGGAAACGGTCTTGGGTTTACTGACTTGGATTTGACGCCAAAGGGCCGCAATCACAACAACGCATTGCATATTTCGATCGAATGTCGAGGGGCTATTATGTCGCATGTATTGGTTGATACCATATCTTCTTTGAACGTACTTCCAAAGAAAGCCCTAATGAAGCTGTACATGCAAGGGTTGATTTGCATGCCAAGTGATTTGGTGGTGCGATCCTTCGACGGTACGAGAAGATCTGTGTTCGGAGATGTGACATTGCCTATCCAGGTAGGGCCAGAAGTGTTCAATGCAGTGTTTTACATAATGGATATCCAACCGGCTTATAGTTGTCTATTAGGCCGCCCGTGGATACATTCAGCAGGAGCTGTGACCTCTACATTGCATCAGAAACTCAAATATATGGTAGGTGGTAGCATCGTCACCGTGTGTGGGGAGGAAGACATAATGGTTAGCCATTTATCGTCATTCAAGTATGTGGAAGTCGATGGGAAGATCCACGAAACTCTCTGTCAGGCGTTCGAAATTGTCCAGGTTAAGGATAAGTCTCCTGCAATGAGCAAAGCGCCGGAGGTGGCCCTATCATCTTTTAAAGAGACCCAAGCAGCAGTGCAAACTGGGGAAGTGCAGGGATGGGGCCAGGTGGTAGACATTCCCTACAAACAGGATAAATTTGGTCTAGGGTACCATCTGTCTTCTTCAAGATCCTCACAGGGCGCGCCACGATACAATGGGCCGGTACATTTCACTAAGGGCGGAGTTATTTTTGAGCGCATCAATGCTATTTCCGATGAGGAAGGGGATAGCGATTGCGACATGGACGCCTGGATCACGTCGAGCACGTCGGGACAGCGCCTCAACAACTGGACTATTTGTCACACCCTAATTTTTGACCATAAGATCCCACCTCTTTTGTGCATTTTCTGTTGTTATTTGACTTCAAATTAATATTTATGTTTTTTTTGCAACTAACAAACTGGTGCAGATGCAGTAATTTCAAGTAGAGATGATATTTGGTCCTGTAGTTGAACGTTATTATTATTACTATTATTATTTTCATTCTTGGGCCATTATTGGATCAATACACCGAAGATATCTTTGGATGCACTTTTCGGCCGTGTCTCGTTAAATTCAAGATCAGGATTTGGAATTGCAAGGCATGGTACAATAGAAGAAGTTATGAATTCGTTAAGGTTAGGGTGACAAAGTAGTGTGATTTAATCCCATGCAACGTCAAAGCTTGTCCCATATTTTGTTCAAGTAATTCAATTTGGTTGGTTTCAAATTAAGTGAGGGTGCTAAATTTGGGAGAACCATTTATAGGAATCCTTCGAAATTCAATACTTATGAAGGATATAAGTTATTAAGTGTAAGAACATCCAGGTCATAATGGGATTCAAGAAAAATCAAGTTTCTTTCAGAAGGCAAATCCAAATTTGAATTCTGAATTCAAGAAATACAAAGATTCATTGCATATAAATTCACTGTCTCACCATACAAGAATCCAGATGACTAATGCAAAAAGTTTGTTGCTCAAAATAAATGCGAAGATAAAGATAATCCCTATCATTTTGGTTCACAACGATATTAAATTCTAAACTAAAGTGGAAACATGCACACCAACTCAGTATTCGAACGAATCCTACATATTTGATTTGTTGTCCCTATGAAGCTCATTACCATCCTACAGGAAAAGAAGACATTGATGCTCAAACATTAGGCCTGGACCGACCACTTCTTGTTGTCGCGTCGCCGACATGCCGGAAACTGCACCCCGCCGACCAAAGCTAGATTACTGCACATAAAGAAAAGACTATTAGGGATGGAACAATTCATTATACAAGTTCACGAGTTTCAGAAGATTTACTTATGTTAAGCTCAGAAATGATTCAACTTGATGAACCGTTGATGTTGAAGGCTAACGGACATATCTCGAGAAGCCAAATGGTGTGGCAAGTGAGTTTCTGTCACGATAACACAACCAAAGCAGACCCCTGTCAACTGCAAAAGCCATAATTTCATGTTCCAATTTTTTTTTTAATGCAAACCATTGCAATACATTGGATTATAAAACAAAATCAAAAAGCTACGAGGAGTTTAACCAAAAGTACTTATAGCTACCAACTTACGATGTTATCAGTTTCCAAATCCATCCTGCTCATGTTAAGCAACAACAGCAATCCACGAAAAAACAGAAGTAGAACCGTGTTAGTTATCATAACACGAAAATCATAAGCACAAAGAAGACAATGTTACCACTATAAGTTCATCTGTCAATTGAATCATGGGGTGATGTTTTTAATTACAGCACTTCAAACGAGGAATTTAAGGAAAAAGAGGAAAGACCATGTATGAGCCGCGCGTCATTACCAATGTCTGATAGCATGAACAAGTCTTGTCCGATATTTACGGTCGCCATGGACTTTTGCAACACAATGACACCAAAGTAGGAATAAACCAGAAACAGTTCTATATACCTGTGTACAAAATTTCACTTCTTGGTTTTAACATCCTAAATCATGTTTGAACACAGATCACAGTTTGAAACGCGGAACAATTAACTACCTGTGACCTTTGAATGAAACATCAAGAGTTTAAAACTCTTAAGTTGATACCAGTTCTTAGCAGCATTGACTTAATTCCTGCTTACATGGCGGCGGCGGTGGCTTAGTTATCTGGGATCTTTCATTTGGGGGGCCAGCATATTTTGACACATGAACTCCAAAACACTGTAGGGCGTCGGCATTGAACAGATTGATCGACGGGTGTTTAATGCGTAAAACTGCAAAAATAAAAAAGCTATTAATAAAAGGCATTTTCTGTCTGATACGATTAAATTATACGGGGTGAATAACAAGGGATTTCATGGATACCTCAAAGGTTTTTTTGGGCACGCTTCGTACAAGCCTGTTGCGGATGGGCGAAGGTGAAAACCGCAAACCAGGCGTTCGCATTGGTTCGTAACTAGACTCTTACTCCAACACTGCAAGTCAGATAAGAATGCAAAGTTTCAGCAAAGAGCCATTTTGAAAGAGATCAAGAACATCACCGTTTGTACTCTGTCATTAAAATGAGATCAATACATAGGAAGACCGGAGGAATTACTCATGCTACGTCTCTCAGCGTCGACACCAAAAGAATCAATCCAATTAACTCCCGTACTGACTACGGTCTATCGCCAGGTTTCAATCTTCATTTTTTGGAAACCATAACATTGGTTTAATCTCTGTCAACACCATTTGTCCTGCATAAAATTCAAAGTCACTGTGAGACTCGTCAACTTGGCCAGCAGCTTCAGATATGACGAAAATAAGGATATCATGGATAATTACCAGTTTTCGTTTCCTGATAGGCAGGCCGAGGTAGTAAGAGCATAGGTGTGGTTTTTCTAACTGTAAACCATTAAGCTATGACTTGGTTTGGCTATATCAGATTCAACTTATACCATGATCCTCTCCTACACATGCTTATCCCCTCAGGCTCCCTACATGGCAGATCAAAGAAGAATTGTTTTCAGTTATCACAACTATTTTTATAAAGCATAGCACCAATAAATTGAATCATAGACAAAGAAGGAAATTTATCAATCATAGAATGACTCCTCAGATTCACAGCCTACACTTTTGGAAGGAGCCTTAACACTGTTTTCTGCAAATCAAGGCAAAGTCAATTAGTTTCCAAACTTACCCAAGCATGTCCAGACAGGCTGATTCAATTCCAGAACGAGAATGGAAATAAATTAAAAATATCCATTAACACATTCAACCGACAATCAAGAGTTTACGAGTATAAAAAGGGTTCATTCACAAGCCGCAAATGCAGGGATCCCAAATACTAAAACCCAAAATAAGTTTGTGAGGAGGGGACTTATCTAAAAGACCGTGAACGTTGCTACTCCAGGGATCCTCAAAGTTCCACCGCTCACGAATCGCCATCAGTCCAAACCCTCTGTCAGCACCGATACCCCACGGGAAAACCGACCCGACGCGAATCACCCTTCAACCGCCGAGAGAAGCTTCTGTCGTTGTCAAGACCGCCAAACCCTTGCTCCGCTCACGAATCACCATCCGTCCAAACCCTCGTCTCAGCCACCGTGAAATCGCAGGAGAATCATCATTGTGATATCCCCAGATTCGTAACCCGAGCACGTTTTCATCAGGGGGTAATGTCTTCCTCAATTAACTTTTGCAATTCATAACTAATGCTTGTTTTTGGATGTTTTGATAGGTTTTTTTGTGTATGAGAATCTGAGAGCATGAAGAAGAAACAATGGTGAGGAAAGAAGAGAAGAGGAACAAATCGCGAAATCGGAGAGAAGAGACAAAGGGGGTAGCGACGACAGACAAAAAAGGGGGATTAAATTTGGGATTAGGGTTCCTATTGTATTTCCTTTGATTTTTATGTTGTAACGTAATCACACGCACACACCTCCACGGCAGCTATCATACACCCGCGCTCACCATCATTCATCACCCACATGATCTATCCTCATATCAGATTATATGTTCCACCATGCAGCCCTACGATAAGCCCTCACAAAACCACCACACCAGATCCTCGTCCGCCCCCATTAAATTAATCTCCATTAACCCTCCGTTAACCACCCCACTAAGCCTTTAATCAGTTTTAATTATTTTATTTAATTAACCCATTAACTTAACTTAATTAACTAGCCTAATAATTAATCATCTTATCAAATCAGTTTTTTATTAAATCAACTAATAAAACCAATTTTATTTAAATTCCTCCCCTGTTACATTTATTTTATTTTAAACAACTTTCTTTTAAACTAATTGACTTATATTTCATATTTATTCATTTTTTTATTTAATCAATTTAATAAAATTTTTATAATATAATATAAGCTTATTTCATTTAATTTTAATATACCTTTTGTAATACCCCAAATTTTACCCTTATATTTAGTCAGTCACTTCACATATCATCTCATATGTACATTTGCTAACCACTAACAAGTTGTGAAGGTTTTTGTTTTGCAGATTAGGTCTCAGGGGTATTTCGGTCATTTTACACAAATTCTACCAATTCTTTGAAAAAGGGCTGTTATTACGTTCTGAGGCATTCCCCGGAAATTCCGACAGGATCTCTTCATTCCCCGGAAATATCATTATTGCAGAAACACTTTCAAACCATTGCACCAGTGATAGTCCCCAGAGAGACTATAAGCTGACAACCTTTTCTTGGGGTAACTTAAAAGTGTCCCTCAGGATTTCTTCTCCCCATGTGAGGACGTGATACTGTACGCCCGAACAGATTATCTTCACCCCAGAGAATTCAGAACTTTAAAACCAGACATGGTTCCACCATTGATCTTTTCTTGCCCATGATTGACGTATTGGTTGCAGAGAACGCAGGGTATTTCCGTCGAGATGTTTATTTCATCTCTCGTCCCGTCTCTAGTCTGTTTCGTCAGCATACGCAGGGGCATAAGCATCACGTGCCTATGTCATATACTCATTTCACATACTCATTACGTACTCATTTCATAACATCTTGCATATTTGACTACATACATAGACATTAACATACATTCACATATGCGTTAGCATTCACAGGTTCATTGCGTCTCTGTCATTGGTTGTTACTGCTGAGTAACTGGGTTCGTCCATTCTCTCCAAATAGATTGTCAGTCCTAAGCATAAAATACTTACTTGTTTCCAATTTCCCCACAGAGCTCGATCCTCGTGGATGACGGTTACTTCAGCTATCTTTCCTCGCCAAGATAAGATATCTACCCTTCGAGTTCATTCCCTCGATGGAGTCTTGATTACCAGTCTTCTTTCTAGCTCGATCCTAGATTGAATCTCAGTCTTGTCGGTCGTCAAGCCCAACCGGACGTGCATTTATTTTGCACCATCTAAAGATTTTCACCATACCATGGACAGATACGCGACTATCTCGCTTGAGAAGTTTATCAATGTACCCGGACGTGCATTTATTTTGCACTATCTTTCAAGAAAATCAGCTACAATCATTTACAGATACACGCCAGTTCACGCCTGAGAAATATATCAGTACAACACTTTGCAATCTTACATGTTACAACCCTTTACACTTTACATTTTACAGCATCAACATACGACATTTTTCACCTAAGAAGTCGATCCTATCCTCATTATGACTCGCAGCAAAGGGCCATCTCCGTGGAGCAGTTGGGCTTCCATTTACCTGCCGTCTTGAGATTTGAACCAAATCGTATTCAGGAGACCACGATTTCTGAGCATGAAGAAGTTCATTTATCCTTTAGTAAAAGAAGGAGCGGAATCGTATTCAGGAGAGCACGATTCTGAATTATGAGGAAGTTCAGTTGGCCGTTTTTCAGGAGAGCACGATTCTGAAAAATGAGAAAATTTCAGTCATCCAGTTTCATATTCAGGAGAGCACGATTCTGAAGTATGAGCGTATTCAGTCATCATATTCAGGAGAGCACGATTCTGAAGTATGAGAAAGTTCAGTCAGCCCTTTTCATATTCAGGAGAGCACGATTCTGAAATATGGAGATTTTCATTTACCCTTTATCCGAATCATATTCAGGAGAGCACGATTCTGAGTTATGAGGAAGTTCAATTAGCTCTTTTCATATTCAGGAGAGCACGATTCTGAACTATGAAAAATTTCATTCACAAGAAAGAGCCAAATCATATTCAGGAAAGCACGATTCTGAAGTATGAGGAAGTTCAGTTTATCCTTTTTATGTTCAGGAGAGCACGATCTTGAAACATGAAGAAGTTTACTTATCCCTCGGTAAGAGAAGAATCAGAATCGTATTCCAGGCGCCGACCTTAAATGCGAGAAGATTTATTTATCAGATAAGCAGCAGCCTCTTTATTTGAGTGCTTATCCATTTTTGCACATAAGTCCTTTCCAACGATAAGTGACAGTTCTCCCTTGAGAAGCTTATCAGGGCATTTCCCATTAAAGACCATTTATTTTGGCATACAGTCGGTCTTTACCCTGTATATTTGCTACGGAGTTCCGAAAAGTCCGTTTGATCCTGTCACGAGAGATAGTTCACAGAAGCTTGGATGTTATTCTTTGCTCAATGCTCCAGCATTCTGTAATCAATCTTACCATCGTACGTGATCCAGTTTTATTCCCCAGTGGAGGCCGTCTCATAGGTACCATCTCCATTCGAGGATCTCGTTCCTTTTCTAAAAGTGACAATTGGTCATTCGCACCAATTGACTATCATTTTTAGAATTCCCCAGTGTTATACTATGTCTCAGCGCGCCATTTTCCCCAGTGTGTTTCTTCTCGTGGCGTCTGTCCCGGTATCGTCATGTTTGTCAGCATTTTCGCATTCATTATTCCAGCATACGCAGCATATCATATTCATGTCATCATCTGCATTAAGTCATTCCAGTTTTGTCCATAGCATTGCATATCATCGCATATAAGGGCAAAATTTTCGGTTATCTATATTTAAATCTCTCCACCACGATTCCTCGAGTCTCTGTTACTCAAATCGTCCGGTGTAGCTATTTAAATAGGGGCAACTGTAATACCCCAAATTTTACCCTTATATTTAGTCAGTCACTTCACATATCATCTCATATGTACATTTGCTAACCACTAACAAGTTGTGAAGGTTTTTGTTTTGCAGATTAGGTCTCAGGGGTATTTTGGTCATTTTACACAAATTCTACCAATTCTTTGAAAAAGGGCTGTTATTACGTTCTGAGGCATTTATTTGCCAATTGGGTCAGGGTGCCGGTTTGTTTTGTCAGAAATATGATTGGACTCGGGGCCGCGTTTTGTTTGATACTGAAACATTTCTGAAACAGTTTTGTTTCCTCTTAGTAAAATGAAGTTGGGTTGAAAAAGGAAGTGGATACTGCTAAGGCTATTTTGAGAATAGATGTGGTCAACGAGATTTTAATTTGAATTTGTTTGGATATAATCATATGGCGGGGTATCATTTATAAAAGGCAAAGGAGAAATAAGTTTTAAATATTTTTTGAACTTGGTGTTCATAAGTACTTATAAGTTACAACTCAAGAAGGAACTTAAATAATTCTGAATTATTATTCATGGATACTCTGAATTTGCAAGTGAGAAAGTAAATATGAATATTTGTTGAATTTCATTTCATAAATATTTATAGTTTACAAATTGATAAAGTGAATTCGAATTTGGTTTACAAGAGTTTCATTTACAATAAATCCTAAATCCTAAAAGTTCCTAAATGCCTTCATGCTGTCCTTGAGCTTCTCCACGAGTCCTCGGCTAACCTGCACGTCAAAACAATACAACACAGAATGGAAAAGTGTTAGAAGTTGTTTGACACTCTCAGAACAATTGTCATCATCGAGTGCCGGGAGGGCACAACCGAAGCCGCATCCTACTCCCGTTACCGGTCCATGCCATTGGCATCAGATCATGAAGTTTCGTTCTTATCTTAAGAGGTGACCGAGAGAGAAAGAGATAAAAGAAGTTTTGGGCCGAAAGAGGATTCACGCGACTTTGGATCATCTCATCAAGTAAATTCTCCAGATTGATAACCAAACTGAACTAAAATCTGAACCATTTCTCCATCACCTACAAGCATAACATCATCACTAACACAATAACAGTTAGCAAACAGCATCATCATTCGCAAGCAGTATCAGCACATAAGCTACATATCTGCAAGCCAGTATTTGCAAGCAAGAAATGTCGCAGTATCAGCAACAACAGTTTCATGACAGCAGGTAGCTTATCAGGCCTGCATTAAAGAATGCAAGGATCCTATACAGCAAGACATATGTGCATTGCACACCCAACTGATAACCATGTTCTGCACTAAGAAAGTTAGTGAGCGGGCACAATGCCTTACGCACAAATTGGCAACAGCCAGCATCCAAAGCGCATCAGACAAACGGGTCTATTCCCCAATCAGCCCAACACCAGTATGGAAAGAAACATGAAAACTCCCATCAATGGAATGCTATCCAACGCTGGAAATCTGCAGCTTTTGGAGCAGACTTTCCCAATGATCAGTGCGTAAAGTGAATGTATGAATGCAGACCCCTGCCAACTGCATAAGCCACAACTACAGCGTACAACCTACATTGGGCATAAATCATAAATAGCCTAGATTAGTCAACAATAACAACAATAACAGGCATAACAGGTCAAATTAGCGAAGCAAAACTGTTACACCTTTTTCAAATTCGGCAACGTCCTGCAATTGTATGATACACCAGGCGAGTAAACTTGAGAGATGTGACCAAGTGGCAACTCACAAAGATGCAGCTCCAACTGCTATCGACACGGCTTTGAGCATGTCTTCCTGACTTGCATCTATGATGAAGGATACAATCATCAGCCAGCAGCAAGTCTTTGTCTCTGCGTGCGTAAAACTGGTAAATCAGGCATTGGCATGATGTTTTGGGGAAATAGAAAATCAAGGCATTTTATGAACTACAGGACTGATAGTCCAAAGGAGAGTGAAATTTTAACTTCGGCCCTCAGCTCAACTCATCATAGGGCACGAGACTCGAGCGGCCAGGAGGACTATGGCCATGGCCATTATCAAACTCCCTACCGAGCATCGAAGATCGAAATAAGGCAACTGTTTCGAACAATTCAATATAATTCGCAAGGTAACTACATCCGACAACCCAATGTGGCTCAGACTATTAAGTCGTCATCGCCGTTATGTCCTTTCTCGCCAATGGCACGAGACCGGCAGCCTCCGAATTTATTTGCACCTGAAAGCAGAGAAGAGAAAATCAGTGTACTTCCCAAATAACGCGAAACTCATCACAAGTCAAAATGGATTATATCAGTAAAACCAGATTTATCAGAACAGATCAATCCATATCAACAGGTGAATCACAAAAGTCCACAACTGGATATCAGCATCAGATCGAAATCCATATCAGAAGACAGAGCTGGATACTAAAACTGAACTGCACTACCCAAATTCATAAACATCACAGAAAAATCAGGCTTCATGTTCGAAAAAGCAGAAATAGGCAAGGAAAATCATAAACAGCGTGGAACTGATTGGGAAAATTCGAAGCAAGTCAAACAGGGAAGAGCAGTCATGTTGATCCCAACCGTAAATGAAGGTCACAAAAAGTAAGGCTCAGTTGTCACCCATCATGGCCAATTCACTATCAGCTTCAACTCAGGAAGTCGAAGAGAATGAAATCAGTTCATGTCAGCTCACAGCAAGTGCCCAAATCTAGAGCAAGTTTGGATGGCTCCAAAACAAATTAATCGAAACACAAAGACTGGATATCTGTATCTGAAAAGAGGATCGAAACAAAATTCGGTTGAGGTCAATGGATCCAAATCCTACCAGAAAAGATAACAGAAATCAAATCAGAATCACAATATAACAAAATCCATATCTGCAAAATAACACCAGAATCAATATCAAATCCAATCTCAGTTTCGAATCCCACCAGAAAAGATAACAGAAATCAAATCAAATCAATTTCAATCAAAATCATATTTCAGTAACGTAAAAAACCCAACAAAAGCCCAAAAGAAGAGATTATAAAAGGACAACATCACCTCGTAGAAAAGAGGGAAGAGGGCCAAGAAAAATCACCGAACGAGAAACCCTAACGACCGCGACGTCAGAAGAAGAAGAAGAAGTCTTCCACCAAAGTCATCACACGAAGGACCGCCGGCGCCGTTTAACCAAACGACGAGCAATCAGTCGCCTCAGCCTCAGAATCTCTTCATCATCGGCCGTTTTCGCTTTAAATGTAAGCCATGGGACGTTTTTCCTTACAGATTTCATGTTTGTTTCAGGAATGAGGAAGATCAGAGAGAATCGCGGCGAGAGAGAAGAAGAATGAAGTGTAAACGGCGCTGCGAAAAGCCAAAGGGTTCTAAAACCCTAGATTATCTTGCAAACAATCATCTCAAACCGGGTTGGGTCCGGAGGTAATGACCGGCCCAACCCTTTTATGTTTTTATTTTCTTTTTCTTTTTAAATTTAATTATCAAATTTTAAAAAATATTTAGGTTGATTTTTAAATAGTAAAATTAAATTCTTTTTTTTAAGTATTAAAAATTAAAAACATTTTTTTTAGTATTAAAAATCAAAAATATTTCTTAAAATATTAAAATTAAAACATTTTTTATAGTTAGAGTCAATATATTTTTTTAAAAAAAGAAAACCAAGAGAAAATATTTTTTAAAGATTAAGATCTTCTTTTTTTATTTATTTACTCATTATCAAGTAAAAAAAAAATTAAGCTTAGATTCATAGTAAACTTCTCATAAAAAAAAAAGAAACCAAAAAAATGTCCCATAGCTTCATGCTTCTGTTTTGTGTTTACTAACCTAGTTCGTTCACTGTGCAGCTTACCATGTTGTTTCTTTATGTTCGCGTTCTTAAAATTGAATTGTATCATATTGTTGTAACTGTTCCTCCTCTGTAACCTTGCGAATCTTAACAATCGCATTTACGTTTCCGCATTTAAATTTCCGCTGATGTATGATTTCTCACACTGTCATTACTATTATTTTGTCACATTGCACGCACCTCCGAAGGAATTAGGTCTAGCTTTTGGTCGCCGCGCCAATAGTCCTCAACTTCAAAACCTCAAAACTACACCCTTACAAACCCTAATTTTTCATAAATGCCTCTCCGCAGGCAAAATTACAATTTTACCCCTAGCATTAGGTCAAAGAGTCGCCGCGCTCATTTTAGGGTTTCCCGCCGTGGAATCCCTAACCTAACCTAACCCTAATTACAACTTAACAATTCAACGTAGAGATTTGGAGTTTCTACACTCCACGTAAGCGTGTCCTTAAGATGCGTTTATTCCCCTTGAGACCTTGACCACAGTCAAGAAGTCTCTAACCTCCCTTTTGAGGGGAACTACGATTACTCTGATTCCACTCCCGTAAGGATACGTAGGCACAAGATGCGATGTCTTGCCGAGTAAACTTAGAATTAACCCCTTAGGTCTCCTTTCTCACTTTTAATCCCTTTGTACATATACCTTAAGAATAATAAAGCGAAATAGTAAACATTTGAACAAAAGGTTCCCGTAGAGTACTACGGAAGTTTAGGGTGCTAATACCTTCCCTAAATTTAACCAACCCCCGAACCCTAGATCTTTCCCCGCATTGTGTTTACGATGCAAAATAGGTTTTCCCTCTTTTGACCTTTTCCTTCGGATAAATCAAAGAGCGGTTGTGAATTGAATTGCGATTCAAACTAATTAATAGTTTGATATCCTATTTCCACCGCAACAGAAAATGGCGACTTCACTGGGGACTCCTAAACTTTTAAGGGTTATCCCTAACTTGTTCATATTTATTACTATCTGTGTTATTATTCATTTACATGTATATATTTGTGCCTTGATTGTGGGACTGTTCCTTGTGCTGTGAGATAGGTCCTAACCCGGATCTAGTGTACCTTAGGTAAATGGCAATAGACCAAGGAAACTGTACGACGTATATCGATGCGGTTGATCTGGTGGCCATAGTTAGTGCGACTTCTTGGTTAGTGCTTATATTCCTTATGTCAAGTTGAGGATAATATTGAGGCTGCCATATGTTGTCAATGCACTAACTGACTTTTAGAACCCTAGTTAACTCATCTTGGCCTTTAGAAAGTAGTGAGGTAGCCGGCTTTGGTGCAGACTGAAGTTGGTTGACACTCGATACTACGCTCATTGAGATCTTAAACTTGGAGGGTTTTGGTTGGCAAGTAAGTTGCCTTCTGAACAACCACCCTTGTGAAGGATCAATGATATTGAGATCCCTTAGAACCTGGTTACTTTTGTAGGACAGGATGAACCATCCTAACTTCAGGGGAGGGTACTTGCCTTTGAACCTCATGCAAGCCTTTAACCTAGGACTTTGTGTGTTTTCATGCATTGCATCCATAAAGCATCTCATTGCATTGTATTCCATGGAGTTCAAATATCATTTATGGATATCGCAGGATACCACAAATAAAAAAAAATAAAATGAAAAAACAAGAAAAAGATTTCTTTGGTACCCCACGACATTCGTAAATGTGTTGAATTCCATGAAACCTTCATTTACATTCACATTTAGCATCATACTTTTGCATTACATGTGTCTCCCGATTTCTCACACTCGGTTCTCTCACCTTCCAGTTTCGCCACCCTGAGTTCTCGGCACCAATACAACACCAGAGCTCAAACTCGGAAGAGAATGGAGGATCAGGCAAAAGAGATTGATCGCCTTAGCAATGAACTCGAAGACCTTCGAGGGGGTATGGGGCGTATGATGGAATTGTTACATGTCATGAATGCTAAGATGGATACCCAGCCCACTGTTGTTTCTGAGATTACCGGCGTTACTGTGGACCCTTCACCAAGTGTGACTGTAGCAAAGGACCCACCCTATGGTCTTGCTCCAGGTTTTGTGCCTCCTCAAGCCACTGTCCCGATTAATCAACCTGTTCAGCAAGCCGTGCCTTTGTTTTCTGAAGTTTCTAGGGGGGCTCCTATCTTTGCACCACCTGTTGTACACACTCGTGCGCAACCGTATTTCAATGAGACAGTTTGTGATGATCTTGATGAGAATGTTGAGGGTTATGAGAAACATGATAAGCTTCGTAAGGAAGTAAACACTATCGTCCAGAGATTGAAAAAGGTAGAGGGTGATCAGATTTTTGGGACTGCTGCAAGAGATGTTTGTTTGGTCTCAGGTTTGGTTATTCCCCCGAAGTTCAAAACTCCGAACTTCGATCGTTACGAAGGTGCCACCTGTCCTAAGAGTCATTTGATCATGTATTATCGCAAAATGGCTGCCCATGTTGAGAATGATAAACTGATGATTCATTGCTTCCAAGATAGCTTGAAGGGTGCTTCCTCCAAGTGGTATTTAACTTTAGACCAGTCTCGCATTAAGAGTTTCCAGGATTTATCTGACGCTTTCATCAAACACTACAAGTACAATATGGATCTGGCTCCTGACAGAAGACAGTTGTTGAGTATGTCGCAAAAGAATTCTGAGTCATTCAAAGAGTACGCTCAAAGGTGGAGAGAGACTGCTTCGCAGGTAGAACCTCCTTTGACCGAGAAAGAGTTAGCTGATTGGTTTGTCGACACAGTCCGTCCAGAATTTTACGAAAGAATGGTGGGTAGTGTGACTTCAAATTTCTCCGACATCGTTGCTGTGGGTGTCAAGATTGAATTGGGTATGAAGAGTGGTAAAATGACAAATAATCATGGCGCTTCTAAGGATCAGCCGAAGAAACCTCCGTATAGCTCCCAGAAAAAGAAGGAGAGTGAGACTAATGCTATATCCTCTAGTAGACCAAGGGAACGCTTTTATCGGCATCCGCAAGGTTATGCTCAACCTCAAGGGTACCCAGTCCAATATGCTCAACAACCCTATGTGGCAGCTATTACACCTTCTTTCAATCAACAGGTTCCCATGTATCAACCTATGCAACAACCTCCTGTTTATCCGCCTCCTGTCAGCTATCTACAGGCACCCAATACTCCTGCTCCTCAACAGCCAAAGAGTCCGGCTCCTCGCCAGAATGTTCCGAACAGAAGAACGTATAAACCTTGTCCGCCGATCCCGATGACTTTTACCGAGTTGTATCCCTCTTTGGTCAAGCAGGGTCTCATCACCACTCGGGCTTTGGGTCCGCCTCCTAATCCTCTACCCGCCAATTACAACGCCGCTGCTCACTGTTTATTTCATGAGGGTGCGCCTGGCCATGATCTGGAGAATTGCTATGCTCTCAAAAATATTGTCAGGGATTTATTGGAAAAGAAGATTTTGACATTCGAAGATCCTCAACCAAATGTTAAGAAGAACCCTTTTCCTAACCATGAGAGTGTCAATGCCGTTAGTGTTGGTTCGGGGGATGGTTATGCCCTTGACGTTGAACAGATTAAGACTCCTCTCAAAATGTTCCATTCAAAACTGTTTGAAGCTGGTTTGGTAGATACTTCCCACGTTGCATGTGTAAGTTGTGAAGCCAGTACTAAAGGTTGTGTGGTGGTTCAGAATGATGTTCAGAGGTTAATTAATGAGGGTGTTTTACAAGTGACAAGCCAAGCCAAGAAGGATGTAGTCGCCGTGGTCGAGCCTGTCTTCCATCAGCCTGAATCAAAGGGTAAGGTACCGGTGTTTAATCTATCAGGGGCAGGCTCCGCCAACCTCGTGTTCGATATACCGAGGTCGCATATCCCTGAAGTGAATCAGCCTAAGCCTATAGTTATTCGAAGACCGAGTCCATTTCCTTTCAGTGACCCTAAAGCCGTGCCTTGGAAATACGACGTGACGATGATTGACAAGGAATCCGGGAAGGTTATTCCAAATGAAGAGGTTAAGGGCACGATGACCAATATCGCAGAGATAAGCAGGATGACTCGCAGTGGTCGTGTGTATACTCCCCGTTCTAATGAGGATCCACCTAAGGAGATCACTAATATCCCAGTGCCTGCCAAAGACAAAGGTAAGGGAGCCGCCACGAATGATGAAGATGCCGAATTTTTGAGGATCATCAAGAAAAGTGACTATAAAGTTATTGACCAACTTCATCAGACTCCTTCCAAGATTTCGATTTTATCTCTGTTGATGAATTCGCCCGCTCATAGGATGGCCTTGCAGAAGGTTTTGACTCAAGCACATGTGGATCAAGATATTAGCACCAGTCGATTTAATAGTGTGATTGCCAATTTAACCGCCTGTAACACCCTCAGTTTCAGCAATGAAGAGTTACCGAAGGAGGGTCCGAACCATAATCGTGCTTTACATATATCGGTGAAATGTCAGGAAGACAATTTAGCAAGAGTGCTAGTAGACACCGGGTCTTCTCTGAATGTGCTACCCAAGAGGGTTCTTGATAAGTTGGCTTGTAAAGAGACTGTGTTGAAACCTACTCCTTTGGTTGTCAAGGCTTTCGATGGCTCTCGCCGATCGGTAATGGGGGAGGTTGAGCTTCCTATCCTGATTGGTCCGCAAGTTTTTAATATCACGTTTCAAGTCATGGACATTAATCCCAACTACAGTTGTTTACTCGGAAGGCCGTGGATTCATGCCGCTGGGGCAGTGACCTCAACGTTACATCAAAGGATGAAATTCGTGATCGATGGAAAGTTGGTTATTATACACGGTGAGGAAGATCTGATGGTCAGTAACCTGTCTTCTTTCCGTTACATCGAGGCCGATGAGAATGCTCTAGACATCTCCTTTCAAGCACTTGAGATCGCCAATGCTGTTCTGCTGGAAGTCGAAGAGACAGTGGGTCAGGGTAATCCATCTTTTGCATCTCTGAAGAGTACCAAAGCAACAATTGACAGGGGCATTCCTGAAGGTTGGGGAGAGGTAATTGATGTCAAGACCAAGACTGATCGCTCTGGGTCGGGTTACAAACCAACTCAGAATGGAGCTGCCACAACTGTCGAAGGGCGTCCGAAGGTTATCCAAGAAGTATTTGTCAGCGGAGGCTTCCAAGTCAATGCCATCAGTGAATGTGAGAAAAATGAAGAGCTGAGCAACCTGGTGTTTAAGGGTGATGCAGTTTTGAACAACTGGGAGGCCGTAGAGATCCCTGTTATTTTTCCCTTGTCAAAGTAATTGTTTTTTTAAGTTTCATTTACCTTTTCAAATAAAAATCTGTAGCTCTGCCCAAGGCTATAGGGTTGTTTTGTCGGGCCACCTTTCATTTCTAAAAAGATATTAATAAAAGCATTTTGTTCAATTCCACTTTGGTTCATCTGCGTTTTTCGTTTTCACCTTTAAAAATGAAATTGGCAACCTTTTCTTCCAAAAAATAATAATAAAAAAAAAAACAACATTTCATTCTTACATGTCTTCGAGCATTTTAATTAAGTAAGCCTTCCATCATGCAGAGATATCGTAAACCTTGTTGGATCCAATGACTTTGCTGACACTCCCGACTGGGATGCACCCATCAATCAAGCTGAGGACGAGGGTGAAGAAGATTTTGAAGTACCCGCGGAACTGACAAGATTGATTGAGTACGAGTACACAGAGCTTCAACCGCATAAAGAGCAAGTGGACCTAATTAATCTCGGTACAGATGAGAGCAAGAAAGAGGTCAAGATAGGTGCAATGCTTGGGACGGAGATTAGGCCGAGGTTGGTTGAGTTGTTAAAAGAGTATATTGATGTGTTTGCGTGGTCGTATCAAGATATGCCGGGCCTAGACACGGATATTGTTGTTCACAAGTTGCCGCTTAAGCCAGATTGTCCGCCTATCAAACAAAAGCTTCGAAGAACGAGACCCGACATGGCTTTGAAGATTCGAGATGAGGTTAAAAAGCAGTTGGATGCAGGTTTCTTGGCAGTCGCAAAATATCCATATTGGGTTGCCAACATTGTGCCAGTACCTAAGAAGGACGGTAAAGTTAGGATGTGTGTAGACTACAGGGACCTGAACAAAGCAAGTCCAAAGGACGACTTCCCACTGCCACACATTGATACACTGGTAGACAATACAGCCAGTTTTGCGTTGTTTTCATTTATGGATGGTTTCTCTGGCTATAATCAGATCAAGATGGATCCAGATGATCGAGAGAAGACTACTTTCATTACTCCTTGGGGAACTTTCTGCTACAAAGTCATGCCCTTCGGTTTAAAGAATGCGGGGGCAACCTACCAACGTGCTATGACCACTCTTTTTCATGATATGATGCACAAAGAGATTGAGGTGTATGTGGACGATATGATAGCCAAATCTCAGAGTGAAGAGGAGCATTTAGACCATTTGGTAAAGCTGTTTGAACGACTCAGGAAATATCGGTTGAAATTGAATCCCGCAAAATGTACCTTCGGTGTCAGATCCGGGAAATTGCTTGGTTTCATTGTTAGCCAGCGAGGGATTGAGGTGGATCCTGACAAAGTCCGAGCCATTCAAGATATGCCGGCTCCGCGAACAGAGACGCAAGTTAGGGGTTTCCTGGGACGTCTGAATTACATTTCCAGGTTTATCTTTAATATGACCGCTACTTGTGAGCCGATATTCAAGTTGCTTTGCAAGGGGCAGACAGTTGAGTGGAACCCAGATTGTCAGAAAGCGTTTGAGAAGATTAAGGGTTATTTGCAAGATCCCCCTATTCTGATTCCTCCCGTACCTGGAAGACCGTTGTTTATGTACCTTACTGTTCTCGAGAAGTCCATGGGTTGTGTGCTTGGACAACATGATGAGACTGGGAAAAAGGAACATGCAATTTATTACCTGAGCAAGAAGTTTACCGATTGCGAAAACAGGTACTCACCATTAGAGAAAACTTGTTGTGCATTGGCATGGGCCGCTAAGCGCCTTCGGCAGTATATGGTCTGTCATACCACGTTATTGATTTCTAAAATGGATCCGATCAAGTATATTTTTGAAAAACCTGCTCAAACCGGGAGGCTAGCCCGTTGGCACATGTTGTTATCCGAATATGACATCCAGTATGTACCCCAGAAAGCGATTAAGGGTAGTATCTTATCTGATTACCTTGCAGACCAGCCAGTTGAAGATTATGAACCTCTTAAGCTCGATTTTCCCGATGAGGATATTTTGTTGATTAAAAGAGATTGTGAAGAGCCAGATCCGAGCGAAGGTCCAGAACCAGGTCTTTGGTGGAAGATGATGTTTGATGGTTCCTCGAATTTCAATGGGCATGGTATAGGCGCCGTTTTGATGAACCCAAAGGGTGGATTTACTCCATTTACAGCAAGGTTGGACTTTGAGTGTACTAATAACGTCGCAGAGTATGAAGCGTGTATCCTCGGCCTCGAAGCAGCAATTCACCTCCGAATCAAACTTCTTAAAGTAAGTGGTGACTCAGCCTTGGTTATCTACCAGGTACAAGGCAAATGGGAAACGAAGAATGAGAAGCTGATCCCTTATAAGGACTACATTATTGAGCTGATCAAGTATTTCGACGAGATAGAGTTCGAGCATGTTCCTAGATCCGAGAATCACGTAGCCGATGCTTTAGCCATGTTAGCATCCATGTGGAAAGTTAAGTTCGTTAATGAAGCACCTCTTATCCATATTGAGCGCAAGGTTGAGCCCGCTTATTGTCAGTTGGTCGAAGAAGTTGAGGTGGATGAAAAGCCTTGGTTTCACGATATCAAGAACTATCTCGTCAAGCAGGAGTATCCCGATGGTGCTACTGGTCTGGACAAAAAGACATTGAGAAGATTGGCGTCCAAATTCTTTATCAGTAATGGTGTGTTGTACAAGAGAAATCACGACATGGTCCTGCTCAGATGTGTTGATAAACGGGAAGCGGACATGTTACTGCAGGAAATTCATGAGGGGACCTTCGGAACCCATGCCAATGGTTATGCTATGTCCAAGAAGATGTTAAGGGCTGGGTATTACTGGTTAACCATGGAAGCCGACTGCATCCAATACGCTAGGAAATGCCATAAGTGCCAAATCTACGCTGATAAAATGCATGTACCTCCATCACCGTTGAATGTTTTGTCTTCACCCTGGCCGTTCTCTATGTGGGGCGTTGACATGATTGGGGCAATCGAGCCGAAGGCTTCTAACGGTCATCGTTTTATTCTCGTTGCTATTGATTATTTCACCAAGTGGGTAGAGGCTGCCTCCTACGCCAACGTGACCAAGCAAGTGGTTGCCCGCTTCATCAGGAAAGAGATTATCTGCCGTTATGGAGTCCCAAGCCGGATAATAACTGACAATGGCACCAATCTGAATAATAAGACTATGAAGGAGTTGTGTGATAACTTCAAGATCACCCACCACAATTCTTCTCCGTACCGTCCTAAGATGAATGGGGCCGTTGAAGCTGCGAATAAGAATATCAAGAAGATCCTGCAAAAGATGGTTGTGACTTACAAAGATTGGCATGAGATGTTACCGTTTGCTTTGCATGGATACAGAACATCAGTAAGAACTTCGACAGGGGCAACACCTTTCTCATTGGTGTATGGAATGGACGCCGTGCTCCCCGTCGAAGTAGAGATACCTTCGCTAAGAGTGTTAATGGAAGCTGAACTTGAGGAGGCTGAGTGGGTTCAGGACAGATTGGATCAGTTGAATCTCATCGACGAGAAGCGTTTGACAGCCATGTGCCATGGGCAATTATATCAGAAACGGATGAAAAGAGCGTTTGATAAGAGGATTCGTATCCGTGAGTTCCGTCAAGGAGAGCTCGTACTCAAAAAGATCTTGCCAGTACACAAAGATATGCGTGGAAAGTGGATGCCCAATTATGAAGGCCCATTCGTTGTAAAGACTGTCTTCTCCGGAGGGTCTCTAATACTTACGACAATGGACGGTGAA
This sequence comes from Lathyrus sativus, assembly GCA_963859935.3. Classification (NCBI taxonomy): domain Eukaryota; kingdom Viridiplantae; phylum Streptophyta; class Magnoliopsida; order Fabales; family Fabaceae; genus Lathyrus; species Lathyrus sativus. The sequence continues at coordinate 352,687,887 of OZ012737.1, forward strand.
GAACTAGCACATCCCGTGAATTCTGATGCAGTCCGAAAATATTATGCCTAAAAACCCGCTAAGTCGAAAACCTTCAAAAGGCGACTTAGGCAAAAGTAAGGGTTGAAAAGAAAAAAGAAATAATAACAAAAGCTCGCTAAGTTGAAAACCCGAAAGGGCGGCTTAGGCAAAAAAGAGCGTCCCGGTGGATCGAAAACCCGAAAGGGCGGTCCAGGAAAAAGTTAGGGACAAAGGCATTTCATTGCATCAGAAGACACTGACTATCTCGAACACACTTTCCGCATGAGAGCCATGTTTCAGTTCTTTCATCCTGGCCCGAAGCAGGATTCTGGACTAGTCTTAGTTAGTAGTGTCGGTAGGTGTTATTGGATTCAATGTAACCTTTTTCCCATGTTGCCAATTTCAAAATGTAATCATCTGTGGAGCTATGCCTTCAGCAAGCAGCCACCCTTTAATAAAAGATACCATCTCGTTACTTACATTCCTTGGTGCATTGCTCTTTATTTTCTATTGTTATGCAAAATGCGTTTATTCTTAAAATTTGAAAATGAAAGGTGCATTGTAGATTTTTCAAAACTGTTTTTCAAAAAACAAACAAATTTGAAATGTAATAAATTACTTTGACTAGTGGAAATTCCGACAGGATCTCTTCATTCCCCGGAAATATCATTATTGCAGAAACACTTTCAAACCATTGCACCAGTGATAGTCCCCAGAGAGACTATAAGCTGACAACCTTTTCTTGGGGTAACTTAAAAGTGTCCCTCAGGATTTCTTCTCCCCATGTGAGGACGTGATACTGTACGCCCGAACAGATTATCTTCACCCCAGAGAATTCAGAACTTTAAAACCAGACATGGTTCCACCATTGATCTTTTCTTGCCCATGATTGACGTATTGGTTGCAGAGAACGCAGGGTATTTCCGTCGAGATGTTTATTTCATCTCTCGTCCCGTCTCTAGTCTGTTTCGTCAGCATACGCAGGGGCATAAGCATCACGTGCCTATGTCATATACTCATTTCACATACTCATTACGTACTCATTTCATAACATCTTGCATATTTGACTACATACATAGACATTAACATACATTCACATATGCGTTAGCATTCACAGGTTCATTGCGTCTCTGTCATTGGTCGTTACTGCCGAGTAACTGGGTTCGTCCATTCTCTCCAAATAGATTGTCAGCCCTAAGCATAAAATACTTACTTGTTTCCAATTTCCCCACAGAGCTCGATCCTCGTGGATGACGGTTACTTCAGCTATCTTTCCTCGCCAAGATAAGATATCTACCCTTCGAGTTCATTCCCTCGATGGAGTCTTGATTACTAGTCTTCTTTCTAGCTCGATCCTAGATTGAATCTCAGTCTTGTCGGTCGTCAAGCCCAACCGGACGTGCATTTATTTTGCACCATCTAAAGATTTTCACCATACCATGGACAGATACGCGACTATCTCGCTTGAGAAGTTTATCAATGTACCCGGACGTGCATTTATTTTGCACTATCTTTCAAGAAAATCAGCTACAATCATTTACAGATACACGCCAGTTCACGCCTGAGAAATATATCAGTACAACACTTTGCAATCTTACATGTTACAACCCTTTACACTTTACATTTTACAGCATCAACATACGACATTTTTCACCTAAGAAGTCGATCCTATCCTCATTATGACTCGCAGCAAAGGGCCATCTCCGTGGAGCAGTTGGGCTTCCATTTACCTGCCGTCTTGAGATTTGAACCAAATCGTATTCAGGAGACCACGATTTCTGAGCATGAAGAAGTTCATTTATCCTTTAGTAAAAGAAGGAGCGGAATCGTATTCAGGAGAGCACGATTCTGAATTATGAGGAAGTTCAGTTGGCCGTTTTTCAGGAGAGCACGATTCTGAAAAATGAGAAAATTTCAGTCATCCAGTTTCATATTCAGGAGAGCACGATTCTGAAGTATGAGCGTATTCAGTCATCATATTCAGGAGAGCACGATTCTGAAGTATGAGAAAGTTCAGTCAGCCCTTTTCATATTCAGGAGAGCACGATTCTGAAATATGGAGATTTTCATTTACCCTTTATCCGAATCATATTCAGGAGAGCACGATTCTGAGTTATGAGGAAGTTCAATTAGCTCTTTTCATATTCAGGAGAGCACGATTCTGAACTATGAAAAATTTCATTCACAAGAAAGAGCCAAATCATATTCAGGAAAGCACGATTCTGAAGTATGAGGAAGTTCAGTTTATCCTTTTTATGTTCAGGAGAGCACGATCTTGAAACATGAAGAAGTTTACTTATCCCTCGGTAAGAGAAGAATCAGAATCGTATTCCAGGCGCCGACCTTAAATGCGAGAAGATTTATTTATCAGATAAGCAGCAGCCTCTTTATTTGAGTGCTTATCCATTTTTGCACATAAGTCCTTTCCAACGATAAGTGACAGTTCTCCCTTGAGAAGCTTATCAGGGCATTTCCCATTAAAGACCATTTATTTTGGCATACAGTCGGTCTTTACCCTGTATATTTGCTACGGAGTTCCGAAAAGTCCGTTTGATCCTGTCACGAGAGATAGTTCACAGAAGCTTGGATGTTATTCTTTGCTCAATGCTCCAGCATTCTGTAATCAATCTTACCATCGTACGTGATCCAGTTTTATTCCCCAGTGGAGGCCGTCTCATAGGTACCATCTCCATTCGAGGATCTCGTTCCTTTTCTAAAAGTGACAATTGGTCATTCGCACCAATTGACTATCATTTTTAGAATTCCCCAGTGTTATACTATGTCTCAGCGCGCCATTTTCCCCAGTGTGTTTCTTCTCGTGGCGTCTGTCCCGGTATCGTCATGTTTGTCAGCATTTTCGCATTCATTATTCCAGCATACGCAGCATATCATATTCATGTCATCATCTGCATTAAGTCATTCCAGTTTTGTCCATAGCATTGCATATCATCGCATATAAGGGCAAAATTTTCGGTTATCTATATTTAAATCTCTCCACCACGATTCCTCGAGTCTCTGTTACTCAAATCGTCCGGTGTAGCTATTTAAATAGGGGCAACTGTAATACCCCAAATTTTACCCTTATATTTAGTCAGTCACTTCACATATCATCTCATATGTACATTTGCTAACCACTAACAAGTTGTGAAGGTTTTTGTTTTGCAGATTAGGTCTCAGGGGTATTTTGGTCATTTTACACAAATTCTACCAATTCTTTGAAAAAGGGCTGTTATTACGTTCTGAGGCATTTATTTGCCAATTGGGTCAGGGTGCCGGTTTGTTTTGTCAGAAATATGATTGGACTCGGGGCCGCGTTTTGTTTGATACTGAAACATTTCTGAAACAGTTTTGTTTCCTCTTAGTAAAATGAAGTTGGGTTGAAAAAGGAAGTGGATACTGCTAAGGCTATTTTGAGAATAGATGTGGTCAACGAGATTTTAATTTGAATTTGTTTGGATATAATCATATGGCGGGGTATCATTTATAAAAGGCAAAGGAGAAATAAGTTTTAAATATTTTTTGAACTTGGTGTTCATAAGTACTTATAAGTTACAACTCAAGAAGGAACTTAAATAATTCTGAATTATTATTCATGGATACTCTGAATTTGCAAGTGAGAAAGTAAATATGAATATTTGTTGAATTTCATTTCATAAATATTTATAGTTTACAAATTGATAAAGTGAATTCGAATTTGGTTTACAAGAGTTTCATTTACAATAAATCCTAAATCCTAAAAGTTCCTAAATGCCTTCATGCTGTCCTTGAGCTTCTCCACGAGTCCTCGGCTAACCTGCACGTCAAAACAATACAACACAGAATGGAAAAGTGTTAGAAGTTGTTTGACACTCTCAGAACAATTGTCATCATCGAGTGCCGGGAGGGCACAACCGAAGCCGCATCCTACTCCCGTTACCGGTCCATGCCATTGGCATCAGATCATGAAGTTTCGTTCTTATCTTAAGAGGTGACCGAGAGAGAAAGAGATAAAAGAAGTTTTGGGCCGAAAGAGGATTCACGCGACTTTGGATCATCTCATCAAGTAAATTCTCCAGATTGATAACCAAACTGAACTAAAATCTGAACCATTTCTCCATCACCTACAAGCATAACATCATCACTAACACAATAACAGTTAGCAAACAGCATCATCATTCGCAAGCAGTATCAGCACATAAGCTACATATCTGCAAGCCAGTATTTGCAAGCAAGAAATGTCGCAGTATCAGCAACAACAGTTTCATGACAGCAGGTAGCTTATCAGGCCTGCATTAAAGAATGCAAGGATCCTATACAGCAAGACATATGTGCATTGCACACCCAACTGATAACCATGTTCTGCACTAAGAAAGTTAGTGAGCGGGCACAATGCCTTACGCACAAATTGGCAACAGCCAGCATCCAAAGCGCATCAGACAAACGGGTCTATTCCCCAATCAGCCCAACACCAGTATGGAAAGAAACATGAAAACTCCCATCAATGGAATGCTATCCAACGCTGGAAATCTGCAGCTTTTGGAGCAGACTTTCCCAATGATCAGTGCGTAAAGTGAATGTATGAATGCAGACCCCTGCCAACTGCATAAGCCACAACTACAGCGTACAACCTACATTGGGCATAAATCATAAATAGCCTAGATTAGTCAACAATAACAACAATAACAGGCATAACAGGTCAAATTAGCGAAGCAAAACTGTTACACCTTTTTCAAATTCGGCAACGTCCTGCAATTGTATGATACACCAGGCGAGTAAACTTGAGAGATGTGACCAAGTGGCAACTCACAAAGATGCAGCTCCAACTGCTATCGACACGGCTTTGAGCATGTCTTCCTGACTTGCATCTATGATGAAGGATACAATCATCAGCCAGCAGCAAGTCTTTGTCTCTGCGTGCGTAAAACTGGTAAATCAGGCATTGGCATGATGTTTTGGGGAAATAGAAAATCAAGGCATTTTATGAACTACAGGACTGATAGTCCAAAGGAGAGTGAAATTTTAACTTCGGCCCTCAGCTCAACTCATCATAGGGCACGAGACTCGAGCGGCCAGGAGGACTATGGCCATGGCCATTATCAAACTCCCTACCGAGCATCGAAGATCGAAATAAGGCAACTGTTTCGAACAATTCAATATAATTCGCAAGGTAACTACATCCGACAACCCAATGTGGCTCAGACTATTAAGTCGTCATCGCCGTTATGTCCTTTCTCGCCAATGGCACGAGACCGGCAGCCTCCGAATTTATTTGCACCTGAAAGCAGAGAAGAGAAAATCAGTGTACTTCCCAAATAACGCGAAACTCATCACAAGTCAAAATGGATTATATCAGTAAAACCAGATTTATCAGAACAGATCAATCCATATCAACAGGTGAATCACAAAAGTCCACAACTGGATATCAGCATCAGATCGAAATCCATATCAGAAGACAGAGCTGGATACTAAAACTGAACTGCACTACCCAAATTCATAAACATCACAGAAAAATCAGGCTTCATGTTCGAAAAAGCAGAAATAGGCAAGGAAAATCATAAACAGCGTGGAACTGATTGGGAAAATTCGAAGCAAGTCAAACAGGGAAGAGCAGTCATGTTGATCCCAACCGTAAATGAAGGTCACAAAAAGTAAGGCTCAGTTGTCACCCATCATGGCCAATTCACTATCAGCTTCAACTCAGGAAGTCGAAGAGAATGAAATCAGTTCATGTCAGCTCACAGCAAGTGCCCAAATCTAGAGCAAGTTTGGATGGCTCCAAAACAAATTAATCGAAACACAAAGACTGGATATCTGTATCTGAAAAGAGGATCGAAACAAAATTCGGTTGAGGTCAATGGATCCAAATCCTACCAGAAAAGATAACAGAAATCAAATCAGAATCACAATATAACAAAATCCATATCTGCAAAATAACACCAGAATCAATATCAAATCCAATCTCAGTTTCGAATCCCACCAGAAAAGATAACAGAAATCAAATCAAATCAATTTCAATCAAAATCATATTTCAGTAACGTAAAAAACCCAACAAAAGCCCAAAAGAAGAGATTATAAAAGGACAACATCACCTCGTAGAAAAGAGGGAAGAGGGCCAAGAAAAATCACCGAACGAGAAACCCTAACGACCGCGACGTCAGAAGAAGAAGAAGAAGTCTTCCACCAAAGTCATCACACGAAGGACCGCCGGCGCCGTTTAACCAAACGACGAGCAATCAGTCGCCTCAGCCTCAGAATCTCTTCATCATCGGCCGTTTTCGCTTTAAATGTAAGCCATGGGACGTTTTTCCTTACAGATTTCATGTTTGTTTCAGGAATGAGGAAGATCAGAGAGAATCGCGGCGAGAGAGAAGAAGAATGAAGTGTAAACGGCGCTGCGAAAAGCCAAAGGGTTCTAAAACCCTAGATTATCTTGCAAACAATCATCTCAAACCGGGTTGGGTCCGGAGGTAATGATCGGCCCAACCCTTTTATGTTTTTATTTTCTTTTTCTTTTTAAATTTAATTATCAAATTTTAAAAAATATTTAGGTTGTTTTTTAAATAGTAAAATTAAATTCTTTTTTTTAAGTATTAAAAATTAAAAACATTTTTTTTAGTATTAAAAATCAAAAATATTTCTTAAAATATTAAAATTAAAACATTTTTTATAGTTAGAGTCAATATATTTTTTTAAAAAAAGAAAACCAAGAGAAAATATTTTTTAAAGATTAAGATCTTCTTTTTTTATTTATTTACTCATTATCAAGTAAAAAAAAATTAAGCTTAGATTCATAGTAAACTTCTCATAAAAAAAAAAGAAACCAAAAAAATGTCCCATAGCTTCATGCTTCTGTTTTGTGTTTACTAACCTAGTTCGTTCACTGTGCAGCTTACCATGTTGTTTCTTTATGTTCGCGTTCTTAAAATTGAATTGTATCATATTGTTGTAACTGTTCCTCCTCTGTAACCTTGCGAATCTTAACAATCGCATTTACGTTTCCGCATTTAAATTTCCGCTGATGTATGATTTCTCACACTGTCATTACTATTATTTTGTCACATTGCACGCACCTCCGAAGGAATTAGGTCTAGCTTTTGGTCGCCGCGCCAATAGTCCTCAACTTCAAAACCTCAAAACTACACCCTTACAAACCCTAATTTTTCATAAATGCCTCGCCGCAGGCAAAATTACAATTTTACCCCTAGCATTAGGTCAAAGAGTCGCCGCGCTCATTTTAGGGTTTCCCGCCGTGGAATCCCTAACCTAACCTAACCCTAATTACAACTTAACAATTCAACGTAGAGATTTGGAGTTTCTACACTCCACGTAAGCGTGTCCTTAAGATGCGTTTATTCCCCTTGAGACCTTGACCACAGTCAAGAAGTCTCTAACCTCCCTTTTGAGGGGAACTACGATTACTCTGATTCCACTCCCGTAAGGATACGTAGGCACAAGATGCGATGTCTTGCCGAGTAAACTTAGAATTAACCCCTTAGGTCTCCTTTCTCACTTTTAATCCCTTTGTACATATACCTTAAGAATAATAAAGCGAAATAGTAAACATTTGAACAAAAGGTTCCCGTAGAGTACTACGGAAGTTTAGGGTGCTAATACCTTCCCTAAATTTAACCAACCCCCGAACCCTAGATCTTTCCCCGCATTGTGTTTACGATGCAAAATAGGTTTTCCCTCTTTTGACCTTTTCCTTCGGATAAATCAAAGAGCGGTTGTGAATTGAATTGCGATTCAAACTAATTAATAGTTTGATATCCTATTTCCACCGCAACACCTTTTTATTTAATAAAATCTCCCTAATAATAAAATAATGAATCTTCTTTTTAATAACCAACAACCAATTTATTTAATGAATAATTTATTATAAACTATTTCTACCAAACTTAAGTAATCCAATTTCACTAAAAATTATTTTTATAATTTAATTCAACTTTCTCACTAGAAAAATAAATCAACTCACCTAATTAATTCAACCTTTCTCAAATCAATGTCACATTAAGATTAAAACTAATCTCCCCTAAAATGAATCAACATCATAAATCCCGCAACTTAATCAATTATGCACGTCTGCGTTCCCGCTCCGACTACGCTCACGCATTCACTTTTCACTCACAATTCACACACTCACTTAGCGCTTTCATGCGTTTGTGTATGCTCTTATTTAGTTGCCTTTACTTTACCGCTATTTATCCTTATCCGCAATATATTTTATCGCATTGCATGAACATCCAAAGGAAGAACCTGCGCATAACCTAAACAATTGTGCGTATGCATCTCATTTGCATCATACTCCCCATTAATCCTTGATCCCATTCAAGTTGATCTTCTAAGTTTAGATCCTACCCCATAAGGAGGACCTTTTATCTTTACAACTTAGACAAACACATTCAACAACTCAATTCAAACTTTTCAAACATATTAGAGAATAAGATGTTAATCATCTTAAGCGAGATAAAACTCCTACCCCATAACAATTCAATCAATATGTAGGGACTTTGCCTTAGGAGAGATAGAGGCGTACTTGTTGACAATCCGAGTACTTAAGCCCTTCTCTTAAGACGATGCAAAGACTATTTTCCTACAAAGTTGTGGTGGTTAAATCAAGTAATCTCCCTTAAAATGACGACTCATCTTTTCTACGAAAATCAATTAATCAACTACCTTTATCCCGTAGGAACTTTGACCACAGTCAAAGAACACCTCAAACCCTTTAGGGGAACTACAGGTACTCTGATTCCACTTCCGTAAGGATATGTAGGCACAAGATGCGATATCTTGTCGAGTATACTTAGAATTAAACCCCTAGGTCTTTCAACCATAAGCAGATAACCCTTAAAACAACATAAAACAAGAGGTTCTTGTAGAGTACTACAGAAACTTAGGATGCTAGCACCTTCCCTAAGTTTAACCAACCCGCGAACCTATAACTCTCTAACCTTTGCATGTGCATTGCATTGTGGGTAATTCGATCTTTTCCCCTTCCTTTGGACAAATTAATGTTCGGTTGCAAATGAATTAAGATTCAAGCTTATCAATAGCTTGGTATCGAATTTCACCGCGACAGAAATGGCAACTTCACTAGGGATGCTCGGTGGGTTTCCCTAACTTGTTTTGTTTTTTTATATATATTTACTTATATCTGTTTATTTGTATATTTGCTCTTGTTTGCTTTTGGGATGATATCTTTGAGTGGTGAGACAAAGTCCTACACCCGGACTTGAGTGAACTTAAGATAGGATAGTGGTATGTTCAACGAGACTTATAGGGGGTTGAATCCCGACCAAGTTGACTTGAAAATCACGCTCAATTGAGGCCCTCTCGAAAGTTGTACTGTTGAACGAGTTTTAATCGTGAAAACATACACTATTTTCGATGTTGGAGCCTATGATATTGAGGACCGTAGTTACCTTAACCCCACTTTGGCCTTTATTAGGATGTAGTGTGAGGACTATGAGGGAGTACTCTCGAAATAGTTGCTACGCGATGCTACACTCAAAAGAGGTTCTCTTGAGAATATTATTAACCACCAAGTAATTGGGAAGTTGATAATATCCGAAAGATGGACTAATGACTTTGGGAACCTTATTAGGACCTTGTTCTGCAGGTACAATCAACCTTTAGTCCACATCCTTTGGGAATGGGTATACCCTTTGGCTCCATGCGAGTTGCAAACCTAGGGTCCCCTTTGTTTGTTTATCTTTGTGCATCTATGTGCTTACTTGTGTTTGTTGCCTTCATAAAGTATCATACCGCATTGGATTTCATGGGATTCATCTTTGTTTATGAACATTGTAGGACACTATGGATTTCAACAAAAGACACACTTTGAAATATACTTTTAAGAGTCCTAAATTGGGTGGCCTAAGGAAGTTGGTAGCTTTGATTGAAGACCAAGAAAAGTTCAAGAGCAAATATGGGAAGCTAATATCTTTATTAAGTCGCCAAGTGGATGAAGGACTTCTTTCCACGTTATTGCAGTTTTATGCTCTGCTTTATCACTGTTTTACATTCCCAGACTTTCAACTATTGCCTACATTGGAAGAGTATTCCTTTTTGGTTGGTTTACCTATCCTAGAAGAATCTCCCTTCCCTTTCTTGGAGAGCGACCCTAAGGAAAGAGATATTGCTAAGGCTCTTTATCTAAAGGTATCTGACGTCAAGGGAAACTTAATTAGTAAAGGTGGTACTTTTGGTTTGACTACAGATTTCTTAATCAGTAAAGTTATGTTTTATGCCGATTATGCGAACAGGATTCCATTCGAGGCAATCTTCGCCCTACTTATTTATGGAGTGTTTCTATTCCCAAGTTTTGAGGGGTTCGTCGACCTTAATGCAATTAAGATCTTTATGAAGAACAATCCAGTGCCAACTCTTTTGGGTAATGCTTATCATTCTGTGCATCTCCGAAACTTCTATGGCGGAGGGATGATCACCTGCTGTGTGCCCTTACTTTATAAGTGGTTTATTTTGCACTTGCCTAAGTCTAGTTCTTTTTCGAATCTTAATAAAGGGATTTGGTCCCCGAGACTTATGGCGTTGACCCATTCCGACATTGATTAGTACAACCGAGCATATGATGGGACGTTAATTATTGATGGTTGTGGGGATTTTTCTAATGTGTCGTTACTTAGTTTTAATGGAGGGATCAGTTACAATCCGGTTTTAGCTCGTCGACAGTTGGGATATTTGTTGAAGGAGCCACCTAATAGTGTTCAAGTGGAGAGCACTTTCTTTAGGGATAACAAGGAACTTCAAGACAAGATTTTGGCTGCATGGGAACATTTGCATAAGAAAGGGAAGGAAAGTCTTGGGAAACTTAATTGTGTGTCCTTGGAACCGTACCTTCAATGGGTCAGAGAGAGAGAAATCAAGTTAAAGATGCCCTATTCTCGTCAGGATCCTATACCTCCGAGAAGAGAACCCACTTATGTCTTTATGTCCGAAGCTGAGAAGTTAGAGGTCGCTTTGAGGAAGGCGCAACATGAGTTAGATTCATGGAAGAACAAGTATCAAGTGGTCGTTGCAGAGAATGATGAACTTCGAAAACAGCTACAGTTGAAGGATGAAGAATTACTTCCTTGCAAGAAAAGGAAAGCTCTGGAGGATTTATTTTCCTCTGACCCGCAATGTGCTATTTAGAGGTTGATTGTGGACAATCTCACCCGTGAGAAGACCCAGTTGGAAGAGGAGCTCAAGCAGCGGAATTCGAAACTTCCTTAGGGCTTTCATTAGCTTTTATTTAGCTATTTATTTGGGACTTTTAAAAGAATAATTATTTGTAATCCGTTTCAAAATTAATAAAACGTTCTCTTTTACCGCAATGTTTATAAATAATTGGGATCCCATGAAGTCCTACTCATCTTACATTGCATTCTTTTTCTTTGTTCACTTCAAGAAACTCAATTTCGTTTTACAGGTATTGTAACGATGGATTTCAAAAGAGAAACATTGAAGTACACTTTTCAGAGTCCTAACATTGAAAGCTTAAGAGAGCTAGCAGATCTTATCGATAACAGCCACACTTTCTCTCTAGAATATGGAGGAGTTTTCTTTTTCCTCAAGCTCGAGATGAAAGAGGGACTGTTGGAGACCCTTGTTCAGTTCTACGATCCGTTGTATCATTGTTTCACCTTTCCAGATTACCAGCTAATGCCGACCCTGGAGGAGTATTCTGAATTTTTGAAGATACCTGTGACTACTCGACCTGTGTTTACCGGATTGGAGGACACGCCCAGTGACCAAGAAATCGAAAATGCTACCCGTCTTAGCCTAGTAGACGTTCAAGCTCATTTAACCACGAAGGAAGGAGTCCTTGGATTTCCGGCTGATTTCCTGATCGAGAAAGTCCGTTATCACGCTGAAAGAAAGGAGGTCCCAATAATGGAAGCTACTTTTGCCTTGTTAGTCTATGGAATCTTTTGGTTCCCAAAGATTGATGATTTTGTTGACGTTGATGCAATTAAGTTGTTCATCCTCAAGAACCCATCTCCTACTTTGTTAGCTGACACATACCATTCAATCCACTCGAGGAATGTTGAAGGAGAAGGACATATTGTTTGTTGTACCGCCTTACTATATTCATGGTTTATTGCTCGCCTAGCTCGGCATCCATCTGTTTGGGAGCAGATAGAAGAACCCCGTTGGTCTGAAATAGTCATGGCCCTTACTCACTCTAATATTGTATGGTATGACCCTACTTATGGATGTGTTGAAATGATCCATAGTTGTGGAGGATTCCCCAATGTCCCTCTTATGGGGAGGGAAGGATGCATCAGTTACAACCGCGCTCTGGCTCGCCGAAAATTGGGGCACCCGATGAACGAAGTGCCTGATCCAACTCTGATGGAAGGGATCTTTTTCAAGGAAGGAGAAGATCCAGACTTGAAGGCTACCATAATATATGCATGGAAGTACGTCAACATGGAAGGGATGATTGCTTTAGGGTTCCCTAATTGTGCTGCCTCTGAAGACTATCTGCATTGGGTGCGCGAGAGGGCTCTCGACCTTAAGATGTCGTTCCCTTTCCACGAACCTATGGTGTTAACCTTTCATGACCCCGACTGGTTTGATGTGAGTGAGATAGATCAGTTGAAGACCGCCTTGGACGAGGCTTGGAAGCTGAAGGCCACTTGGAGGAACAATTTTTTCACCCTTAAGGTAGAGAAAGAGAAATCTCGAAAGCTGCCGGAAATAGAATCTGCAAGAAAAAGGAAGGTGCGGGAGGATTTATTTTCCTCTCACACCTCTTCAAGAGCTGTCACCAGTGATGATCTTCCCCCAACTACTATGGCTTGGAAGGATTGTGTAGGTCGACTCATCAGTGAGAAGGCCAAATTGCAGGAGCGCGTCAACCAACTAGTGGAGGAGCTTCGCATGCAGAAAGAGCATAAGGAGTAAATCTCTAAGTTTTCTTTTGCTTGTGTTTCAATGTAATAAACTCTTAAAAGAGTACTTTGCTTTGTAGTGCTTCTCGAATATCAAAAGTAATAAAATAAGTTTTATCCAACGTTATAATACCGAAAAAACAATTTGAATTTCTTGAAGTTTCATATTCATTTGCATTTTTGCATCAGCATGGCATCCTTTACATTTCGGGGGTGTCTCACTCTTGCTTCATCTTCACAGACAAGCTGAATCACCAGTACAATACTCACGCTAGACAACATCAAAAGATGGATCAACTTGAACAAGAGAACAAGGTGCTCCGTGATGAGGTTGCAATTCTGAAAGAAAGTTTGGAGAGATTGAATGGTTTAGTTGAAGCTTTGTCCAACTAGTATGTGCTCAACAATCAGGATATTCAGAGGACTGTTACCTCCGAAGTTGTATCTGCACCGATCCCAATGGTTCCCATTTCTACTGAGCCTACCTACAACATGCCGCCAGGTTTCCGTGGGGGATGCCTCCTTATTTCACTCCTGCTGGCTATCGCCCGCCTGTTCCTGAGGTCCCTGTCGTAACCATTGTTCAAGCCATTCCTACAACTACTGCTGTCATGCCTACTACACCTCCATATGTGAATGTTGTTCCATATATGTTGGATGATCCAATTCTCCATAGGACACCCAGCGAAACTGTGGGTTTTGAAGAGAGGATGGATGGATTTCAAGACCAGTTTTCTGAGATTCAAAGAGACTTGAAAGCCTTTTGTGGAAAGGATTTGTTTGGAAAGAGCACTTCTGACTTGTGTTTGGTTCTGAATGTCAAGGTTCCACCGAAATTTAAGGTCCCCGATTTCGAGAAGTACAAAGGGAATACTTGCCCTCTGAGTCATCTCATCATGTATGCCAGAAAAATATCTGCCCAAACTGACAATGATCAATTGCTCATTCATTATTTCAAAGACAGTCTAACAGGCGTTGCGCTCAGGTGGTATATGGGATTGGATAGTGTGAAGATTCGAACTTTCAATGATTTGGGTGGAGCCTTCATCAAGCAGTACAAGTATAATATGGATATGGCTCCTGACCGTGATCAGTTGAGGGCCATGGCTCAGAAAGGCAAAGAGAATTTCAAGGAGTATGCTCAGCGTTGGCGCGAGTTAGCTGCTCAAGTCATACCGCCATTAGAAGAAAAGAAGATGACCAAAATTTTTCTAAAGACTCTGGGTCTTTTCTTTTATGAGAAAATGGTAGCAAGTGCACCCAGTGACTTTATCGAAATGGTAAACATGGGAATGTGCTTGGAAGAGGGGGTTCGTGAAGGAAGATTAGTCAAGGAAGGGAGTGCTCCCAATAACGCTCAAAAGTATGAGAGTAATTTTGTGAAAAAGAGAGAACACGAGGTAAGTGTTGTGCAGCAGGGACGGTCCAAGAGAGGGTATCTGCCATCACATCAGGTTGCTGCAGTATCACTAGTGTTCAACGCTCCGGTTTATCAGCCACAACATCAACAAAATCAACAAAATCAGCCATTCGACGATCAGAGTCATGTACACAGAAAAAAAGACTTTGATCCCATCCCGATGACGTATGCTGACTTGTTCCCAACTTTGACTCAAAAAGGTCACATCCAGATGAGAGCTCAACCTAAGGTACCCAAGAAACTTCCGTATTGGTACAAAGCTGACAAATTTTGCCCATACCATCAAGGTGCTCCAGGCCACAATATTGATAACTGTTACGGTTTGAAAGAAGACGTTCAAAGGTTGGTTAAGTGCGGAATCTTATCCTTTAAGGGTTCCATTCCTAATGTGCAATATAATCCCCTACCTCAGCATGGTTCGTCCTCCATGAACATGATCCAAGGTTATTCGGGAAGCTCATATCAATATAGTGCCTGAAGATGAATCTGAAGGCGACATATCAGACGATTCTGCAAGCCTCTCCACTCCATACAATCCAAGAGAAAGGACTTGTCTAGATTTTCATTTTGTTTGATTATGTGTATTTCATTTCTTTGATTTATAAAAGCATGTTTGGCTTGTAGAACTTGTTATTTTGAATAATTGATGCAATAAATGTTTGTCTTGAAGAAATCCATTCGCTTTCACTCGCAAAATGTTTTTCATAATTTATAACGCCAGCTTTATCCAATTTTCTTTTCACTTTAAAGAATAATTGGACGGAGGATGATGAAGTAAAATGCAGGATCTATCGTTGTATGCTTTTGAATAAAAACCCTACTGATGATGCAAGGCGTTGTTTCAAACCTCCTAAACACCAGAACTAGTTAACCCCTCTATTAAGCCTCGAGGAAAGATTTGTTTTTTTCTCTACTAAATCAAAACCTCGTTTTTAACCTGGGGCAGGGTATTAAAAAAAAGAGATTGAGCATCTTTTAAAAATTGGGTGGGCACAAATATATTTTAACCCTTTTATTCCTCTGCTTTATGAATCATAAACTAAACCCAGATACAACCCTCAAAGTCCTAATCGAGGTAAGGTTTAGTTCGAAAGCATACTCGATGAGATATTGTTTCCTGACTCCAGTGAGCTATGCTCAAATTTAGTATTGGCCTTGTAAATAGCCTTAATTTATATCCTAACTAGTGATTTCGGTCCCAATTATGGTGATATCTTTTTCAAAAAAAAGCTTCAAGAAAAACATGAATGTTGCATTAACAGTTCAAATTAAAATTTCTAATTTGTTAACATTGCTTTATATCTTAGAAATTTACATGACAAGTTCAGTCCATTGGAATTTGAAGACTTTGTTGACCTGGGGAAAGTTATTTTCCAAGAGGTTTGATCCAGACAAGTTTGGATTCACCTAGAACACAAGTTTGAAGACTCAGTTATACCATCAATTAGGGGCAGTAACGTCGAGATTCGGAGAATCTCTCCAAGAGTTTGAAAACAGTGGGGCATTTGAACGCCATGTTTTCTGTAAAATCCTCTCAAGATGACCTTTTTATCGTGAACCATGTGACTTAGGGCATTTGAAAATCGAAGGTGGTTGTGACAATTCTGCGACGAACATCTTCCATGCAAGAAATCTCCAGTTGGTGACCCGAGAATTCTCAGTGAACTGATTAGCTTCACCTCTCTAACGAAGTGGATGTTATTTCACTCCCCAGTGGATCTTTTACAACGTCGGTCTTCCCCAGCAAAGCGGATGTTTATTTCATCCCCTTTGAGTTTCTATGACATATTCAGCAGCTTTGTTTCCCCATGTGAAGTGGAAATTTATTTTATCCATGAAGGTTCTCCAAGTTATGAGTTGGATTCGTTCCCCAATGGATATGTATTCTCATTTTCAACAGGATACCCAGATTCCCCTTGACAATCCTTCAGTAAGATCAAGATGCTTTATCCCCAAGTGGAATGTTTTATATTCCCCAGATGGGAGGTTTTGAAGCCTTGAAGCAAGACTTTGATCCCATACATGGTCCTCTACCTATCCACAGTGATGCTTCTATCTTCGAAGATTGAGGGAATTCTAAAAGCAAGTGTACATTCTTCAAGCAATGTTTGATATGTGAAGATTTGGTTTGAGTGCCCACCGCCTGGGATGTTTTTCATCTTTGTTTGGTTTTGTTAACATACGCATAACATATAGATAGATAGCATGGCATATGCATTTTGCATCTTTGTGTTTGTGTGTTCTGTCACTCTGGCTGTGTTATCACCAAGTGACTAGGTGTGCCTTCTCCTTCCAAGTAGAATTGTCAGTCCTAGGCAGAAAAGAACGCAATATTTCTAATTCCTGACGAAGTTCGATCCTCGTGGAAGATGGTTGTTTTAGTTAAATCCCATTTGAGTTCACACCTCAATGGTCGAGTCTTGCTTGACAGTTTCTCTTCAGTTATTTCCTGAATTGAACTTCGGTCCCTGACAATCACATCATGGACATCTCCAACTTTTGAATAAGGATTAAGTGTGCATTTACTTTGCATTCGGCTCCCCAAGACGTTCTTTTTGAAGACCATTATCTGAAGACACATACTTCTCCAACAATATTATAAGGTTCTCTAAACAATTTACATCCGGACCACAAGCGACCTCTTTATTTGAGCAACTTGTTACGATCAGGTTTTCTATCAAAAATGACAAATGACGGTCTACTCTAGACAGTTTGTCCATCCCCGGTGGGTTTATCAAGATTATCAACTCATCATATGGCATCTCTTTGGAAATCCACCATAGTAGTTTATCAAAGACTTTACAGATATTTCTCTTTATTTGAGAATTCACACAGCTACAACAAAGATACTCCTCAAGAATGCATTCCCCAGTGAGTCTATCACACAAGCCTTAACTCCATTAAATGGCATCCCTCCCGAGAGGTTTGATGAAGTTTATTATAATGGATCTCTCTTTATTTGAGAAGACATATTTTACTGGTCAACCGGCTTACATCTTTTGAAGATCCCCGTTGAAGCTTTACAATCTCTAGTACATTTTGATTTTTGGTCAGACACCTTGGCTTAGGCTACCATATTGGGTAGTAGGTGATCTCGACATCTTTTGGTTATTACCTTTTCTTAGGCTATTATACATTTGATAGTAGGTAATACACCTTTCTTTTGGACAGACGCCTTTTCTTAGGCTACCATATGTTTGGTAGTAGGTGATCTCTCTGTCTTTGGGTTATTACCTTTTCTTAGGCTATCATACATTTGATAGTAGCTAATACACCTTTCTTTTGGACATACGCCTTTTCTTAGGTTACGATATGTTTGGTAGTAGGTGATCTCTTCGTCTTTGGGTTATTACCTTTTCTTAGGCTATCATACATTTGATAGTAGGTAATATACCATTTCTTTTGGTCAGATACCTTTACTTAGGCTACCTTGTTTGGTAGTAGGTCATCTTTCCTTTTTGTGTTACCTTTCCTTAGGCTATCCTTTGTATGATGGTAGGTAACACGCATTTTTTGGTCAGACACATTTTCTTAGGCTGCCATACGTTTGGTAGTAGGTGATATTTCCTTTTTTAAGTTTATTACCTTTTCTTAGGCTATCATATGTTTGATAGTAGGTAATATACCTTGTTTTGGCTATTACCTTTGCTTATGCTATCATACATTTGATAGTAGGTAATATACCACTTTTTTTGGTCAGAGACCTTTGCTTAGGCAGCCAAGATTGGTAGTAGGTCATCTTTCCTCTTCATGTTGCCTTTTCTTAGGCTATCATTGGACTGATAGTCGGTAACATGTGTTTCTTTGATTCAATCAGATACCTTTGCTTAGGCTGCCACGCGTTGGTAGGAGGTTATCCTTCACATTTCAAGTTTCTCGCCATGGTGTAAGCTATTGTACTCGTGGTGGTATTATTATATTACATCTTAATTTTTGGGAGATTCCCCAATGCTGGTTGTCACCTTTCCTCGCAGAGTCTCACCTCGTTGAGCTTGTTCCTCAAGTGTCGTGTCTAGTTATTCCCCTGTGACATCATTTCTCCACAGGCCCCCCTGCCTTGCATTCTTCATATCATCGCATATCATATACATTCAATGGCTTCTTAGGGCCAAAGATTCGTGCAATGTTTGTATTTAAGTCCCTCCTATCTCATCGAGACGAAGAATTCAATCTCCATATCTCCTGATAGAAGAAACTTAAATAGGGGCATCTGTAACACCCTAATTTTTGACCATAAAATCCCACCTCTTTTGTGCATTTTCTGTTGTTATTTGACTTCAATTTAATATTTATGTTTTTTTTGCGACTAACAAACTCGTGTAGATGCAGTAATTTCAAGTAGAGATGATATTTGGTCCCGTAGTCGAACGTTATCATTATTACTATTATTATTTTCATTCTTGGGCCATTATTGGATCAATACACCGAAGATATCTTTGAATGCACTTTCCGGCCGTATCTCGTTAAATCAAGATCAAGATTTGGAATTGCAAGGCATGGTACAATAGAAGAAATTATGAATTCGTTAAGGTTAGGGTGACAATGTAGTGTGATTTAATCCCATGCGACGTCAAAGCTTGTCCCATATTTTGTTCAAGTGATTCAATTTGGTTGGTTTCAAATTAAGTAAGGGTGCTAAATTTGGGAGAACCATTTATAGGAATCCTTAGAAATTGAATACTTATGAAGAATATAAGTTATTAAGTGTAAGAACATCCAGGTCATAATGGGATTCAAGAAAAATCAAGTTTCTTTGAGAAGGCAAATCCAAATTTGAATTCCGAATTCAAGAAATACAAAGATTCATTGCATAGAAATTCACTGTCTCACCATACAAGAATCCAGATGACTAATGCAAAGAGTTTGTTGCTCGAAATAAATGCGAAGATAAAGATAATCCCTATCATTTTGGTTCACAACGATATTAAATTCTAAGCTAAAGTGGTAACATGCACACCAACTCAGTATTCGAACGAATCCGACATATTTGATTTGTTGTCCCTATGAAGCCCATTACCATCCTGCAGGAAAAGAAGACATTGATGCTCAAACATTAGGCATGGACCGGCCACTTCTCGTTTTCGCGTCGTCGACATGCCGGAAACCGCACCCCGCCAACCAAAGCTAGATTACTGCACATAAAGAAAAGACCATTAGGGATGGAACAATTCAGTATACAAGTTCACGAGTTTCAGAAGATTTACTTATGTTAAGCTCATAAGTGATTCAACTTGATGAACCGTTGATGTTGAAGGCTAACGGACATATCTCGAGAAGCCAAATGGTGTGGCAAGTGAGTTTCTGTCACGATCACACAGCCAAAGCAGACCCCTGTCCACTGCAAAAGCCATAATTTCATGTTCCAACATTTTTTTAATGCAAACCATTGCAATACATTGGATTATAAAACAAAATCAAAAAGTTGCGAGGAGTTTAACCAAAAGTACATATAGCTACCAACTTACAATTTTATCAATTTCCAAATCCATCCTGCTCATGTTAAGCAACAGTAGCAATCCACGACAAAACAGAAGTAGAACCGTGTTAGTTATCATAACAGGAAAGTTATAAGCACAAAGAAGACAATGTTACCAGTATAAGTTCATCTGTCAATTGAATCGTGGGGTGATGTTTTTAATTATAGCAGTTCAAACGAGGAATTTAAGGAAAAAGAGGAAAGACCATGTATGAGCCGCGCGTCATTACCAATGTCGGATAGCATGAACAGGCCTTGTCCGATATTTACGGTCGCCATGGACTTTTGCAACACAATGACACCAAAGTAGGAATAAACCAAAAACAGTCCTATATACCTGTGTACAAAATTTCACTTCTTGGTTTTTACGTCGTAAATCATGTTTAAAACAATTAACTACCTGTGGCCTTTGAATGAAACATCAAGTGTTTAAAACTCTTAAGATGATACCAGTTCTTAGCAGCATTGACTTAATTCCTGCTTCCATGGCGGCGGCAGTGGATCAGTTATCTGGGATCTTTCATTTGGGGGGCCAGAAAGTTTTGACACATGAACTCCAAAACACTGTAGGGTGTCGGCATTGAACAGATGGATCGACGGGTGTTTAACTGGTAAAACTGCAAAAATAAAAAGGCTATTAATAAAAGGCATTTTCTGTCTTATACGATTAAATTATACGGGGTGAATAACAAAGGATTTCATGGATACCACAAAGGTCTTTTTGGGCACGCTTGTGCAATCTTCGTACAAGCCTGTTGCGGATGGGCGAAGGTGAAAACCGCAAACTAGGCGTTCGCATTGGTTCGTAACTAGACTCTTACTCCAACACTGCAAGTCAGATAAGAATGCAAAGTTTCAGCAAAGAGCAATTTTGAAAGAGATCAAGAACATCACCGTTTGTACTCTGTCATTAAAATGAGATCAATACATAGGAATACCAGAGGAATTACTCATGCTACGTCTCTCGCTGTCGACACCAAAACAATCAATCCAATCAACTCCCTTACTGACTACGGTCTACCGCCAGGTTTCAATCTTCAGTTTTTGGAAACCATAACATTGGTTTAATCTCTGTCAACACCATTTGTCCTGCATAAAATTCAAAGTCACCGTGAGACTCGTCAACTTGGCCAGCAACTTCAGATAGGACGAAAATAAGGATATCATGGATAATTACCAGTTTTCGTTTCCTGATAGGCAGGCCGAGATAGTAAGAGCATAGGTCTGGTTTTTCTAACTGTAAACCATTAAGCTATGACTTGGTTCGGCTATATCAAATTCAACTTATACCAAGATCCTCTGCTACACTTACTTATCCCCTCAGGCTCCCTACATGGCAGATCAAAGAAGAATTTTTGTCAGTTATCACAACTATTTTTATAAAGCATAGCAACAATAAATTGAATCATAGACGAAGAAGGAAATTTATCAATCATAGAATGACTCCTCAGATTCACAGCCGACACTTTTGGAAGGAGCCTTAACACCGTTTTCTGCAAATCAAGGGAAAGTCAATTAGTTTCCAAACTTACCCAAGCATGTCTAGACAGGCTGATTCTATTCTAGAACAAGAATGGAAAGAAATTAAAAGAAATCCATTAACGCATTCAACCGACAATCAAGAGTTTACGTCTATAAAAAGGGTCCATTCACAAGCCGCAAAGGGAGGGATCCTAAATACTAAAACCCAAAATACGTTTGTGAGGAGGGGACTTATCTGAAAGACCGTGAACGTTGCTACTCCAGAGATCCTCAAAGTTTCGCCGCTCACGAATCGCCATCCGTCCAAACCCTCCGTCAGCGCCGATACCCCACGGGAAAACCGACCCGGCGCGAATCACCCTTCAACCGCCGAGAGAAGCTTTTGTCGCTGTCAAGACTGCCAAACCCTTGCTTCGCTCACGAATCGCCATCCGTCCAAACCCTCGTCTCAGCCACCGTGAAATCGCAGGAGAATCATTGTCGTGATATCCCCAGATTCGTAACCCGAGCACTTTTTCATCAGGGGGTAATGTCTTCCCCAATTAACTTTTTCAATTCATAACTAATGCTTGTTTTTGGATGTGTTGATAGGTTTTTTTGTGTATGAGAATCTGAGAGCATGAATAAGAAACAATGGTGAGGAAAGAAGAGAAGAGGAACAAATCCGAAATCGGAGAGAAGAGAGAAAGGGGGTAGCGACGACGGACAAAGAGGGGGGATTAAATTTGGGATTGGGGTTCCTATTGTATTTCCTTTGATTTTTATGTTGTAACGAAATCACACGCGCACACCCCCACGAAAGCTATCATACACCCGTGCTCACCATCGTTCATCACCCACATGATCTATCCTCAGATCATATCATATGTTCCACCAAGCAGCCCTACGATAAGCCCTCACAAAACCACCACACCAGATCCTCGTCCCCCCGCATTAAATTAATCTCCATTAACCCTCCGTTAACTACCCCACTAAGCCATTCATCAGTTTTAATGATTTTATTTAATTAACCCATTAACTTAACTTAATTAACCAGCCTAATAATTAATCATCTTATCAAATCAGTTTTTTATTAAATCAACTAATAAAACCAATTTTATTTAAATTCCACCCCTGTTACATTTAGTTTATTTTAAACAACTTTCTTTTAAACTAATTGACTTCTATTTCATATTTATTCACTTTTTTATTTAATCAATTTAATAAACTTTTTATAATATAATATAAGCTTATTTCATTTAATTTTAATATACCCTTTTATTTAATAAAATCTCCCTAATAATAAAATAATGAAACTTCTTTTTAATAACCAACAACCAATTTATTTAATGAATAATTTATTAGAAACTATTTCTACCTAACTTAAGTAATCCAATTTCACTAAAAATTATTTTTATAATTTAATTCAACTTTCTCACTAGAAAAATAAATCAACTCACCTAATTAATCCAACCTTTCTCAAATAAATGTCACATTAAGATTAAAACTAATCTCCCCTAAAATGAATCAACATCGTAAATCCTGCAACTTAATCAATTATGCACGTCTGCGTTCTCGCTCCGACTCCGCTCACACATTCAATTTTCACTTACAATTCACACACTCACTTAGCGCTTTCATGCGTTTGTGTATGCTCTTATTTAGTTGCCTTTACTTTACCGCTATTTATCCTTATTCACAATTTATTTTATCGCATTGCATGAACGTCCAAAGGAAGAACCTGCGCATAACCTAAAAAATTGTGCATATTCATCTCATTTGCATCATACTCCCCATTGATCCTTGATCCCATTCAAGTTGATCTTCTAAGTTTAGATCCTACCCCATAAGGAGGACCTTTTATCTTTACAACTTAGACAAACACATTTAACAACTCAATTTAAACTTTTCAAACATATTAGAGAATAAGATGTTAATCATCTTAAGCGAGATAAAACTCCTACCCCATAACAATTCAATCAATATGTAGGGACTTTTCCTTAAGAGAGATAGAGGCGTACTTGTTGACAATCCGAGTACTTGAGCCCTTCTCTTAAGACGATGCAAAGACTATTTTTCTACAAAGTTGTGGTGGTTAAATCAAGTAATCTCCCTTAAAATGACGACTCATCTTTTCTCCTAAAATCAATCAATCAACTACCTTTATCTCATAGGAACTTTGACCATAGTCAAAGAACTCCTCAAACCCTTTAGGGGAACTACAGATACTCTGATTCCACTCCCGTAAGGATATGTAGGCACAAGATGCAATATCTTAACGAGTATACTTAGAATTAAACCCCTAGGTCTTTCAAACTTAAGCAGATAACCCTCAAAACAACATAAAACAAGAGGTTCCTGTAGAGTACTACAAAAACATAGGATGCTAGCACCTTCCCTAAGTTTAACCAACCCCCGAACCTATAACTCTCTAACCTTTGCATGTGCATTGCATTGTGGGTAATTCGATCTTTTCCCCTTCCTTTGGACAAATTAAAGTTCGGTTGCAAATGAATTAAGATTCAAGATCATCAATAGCTTGGTATCCGAATTTCACCGCGACACTATCCAGGAGGTCATTCAAGTGACGCACGAAGAGTAATTCCTTGTTTTCTCGATTACTGTACAACCCTATGTTCTACCCGAGACATAGTGGTTTTACCTTAAGGGCCTCGTTGTTTATACTTGAACATTTTATCAATAAATCAAACGGCGGTTTTTCATATTCAAATTTTGCGATCCTTGTTATTCTTGTTTTGTTTTTTGTTTAAACAATAAAATGGCAATGTGGTTTTTGCATATCATTTTAAGCATGTAACCATTGTTATTGCAGGACTTACATTATTACACCAGTCAAGAACCTCCTATGACTCGTTTCGACTTTGATCATCCGATATATCAAGCTGAAGAAGAGATTGATGAAGAGGACGACCTGCCGGAAGAGCTGCCTCATCAGGAAGTGATTGAGGTCATCAATTTGGGTTCTGAAGAGGTTGTCAGAAATATCATAATAGGGGCTGCATTACAGAGTGACGTCAAGCAGAGATTGGTCGAGATGCTTCGAGAGTATAGTGACATCTTTGCTTGGTCCTATGAAGATATGCCCGGGCTCTATATTGATATCGTGGTTCATCACCTACCGTTGCCTGAATAATGTCCGCCAATCAAGCAGAAGCTTAGAAGGACGAGACCAGATATGGCTGTAAAAATCAAGGAAGAGGTCCAGAAGCAATTGGACACTGGATTTTTAGCCGTAACTTACCCTCCCTGCGTCGCCAACATAGTGCCTGTACCAAAGAAAGACGATAAGGTACGGATGTGTGTTGATTATCGAGATTTAAATAAGGCGAGCCCAAAGGATGATTTCCCGCTCCCTCACATCGACATATTGGTCGACAATACTGCTCAATTCTCAGTATTCTCCTTCATGGATGGTTTCTCCGGTTATAACCAAATCAAGATAGCACTGGAGGATATGGAGAAGACGACGTTTATCACACCGTGAGGGACGTTTTGCTACAAGGTAATGCCGTTTGGGTTGAAAAATGCAGGGGAAACTTATCAGCGAGCTATGGTCACTTTGTTTCATGATATGATTCATCACGAGATTGAAGTTTATATTGATGAAATGATAGCAAAGTCGCAAACAGAGGAAGAGCACCTGGTCAATTTGCAGAAGTTGTTTGAGAGGCTTAGGAAGTTCAGGCTGAGGTTGAATCCGAACAAATGTACTTTCAGAGTACGGTCCGGAAAACTACTGGGGTTTATTATTAGCGAAAAAGGAATTAAGATTGATCCTTCAAAAATAAAAGCTATAGAAGATATGCCCGCGCCGAAGACAGAAAAATAAGTTTGCGGTTTCTTAGGAAGATTGAACTACATTGCTCGGTTCATATCTCACCTGACAACCACATGCGAACCTTTGTTCAAGCTGTTGAAAAAAGATCAGGCGGTCATATGGAATGATAATTGCCAAAGGGCATTTGACAAAATCAAAGAATATCTGCAGGAACCTCCTATGTTGATACCTCTAGTGGTTGGAAGACCATTAATCATGTACTTAACGGTTCTTGAAAACTGCATGGGTTGCGTTCTCGGTCAGCACGACGAGACTGGAAGAAAAGAACACGCAATATAATATCTAAGTAAAAAAAGTTCACAGATTGTGAGTCCCGTTACTCCATGCTCGAGAAAACGTGTTGTGCACTCGCGTGGGCTGCCAAACGTTTGAGACAGTATATGCTTAACCATACAACCATGCTGATTTTGAAGATGGATCCGATCAAGTATGTCTTCGAAAAGCAAGCGCTTTCAAGCAGAATTGCCAGGTGGCAAATGGTACTGACAGAGTATGATATTCAATATGTTTCCCAAAAGGCCATCAAGGGAAGTGTTTTGTCCGAGTACCTTGCTGAACAGCCCATCGAAGACTATCAACCAATGAATTTTGAGTTTCCTGACGAAGATATCATGTTCCTTGAGATGAAGGACTGCGAAGAGCCATTACCCGACGAAGGGCCAGAGAGAAGTTCTCAGTGGCAATTAATATTTGACGGTGCTGTTAATTCGTACGAAAGTAAAATTGGGGCAATCATTACGACTCCCCATGGGTCTCACATCCCATTCACTGCCAGATTGACATTTCCGGTCACTAACAATGAAGCAGAATATGAAGCGTGCATCATGGGTTTAGAAGAAGCCATCGATCTAAGGATCTAGATTATAGATGTGTACGACGATTCAACGCTTGTTGTTAATCAAATCAAAGGGGAGCGGGAGACTCAGAAACCTAATCTAATTCCTTACATTAATTACGCGAGGAGGTTGTTGTCGTTCTTCGATCGGGTAGAATTTCACCATGTGCCTCGAGCGGAGAATCAGATGGCAGACGCTCTGGCTACGTTGGCCTCAATGTACAAAGTAAACTTCTGGAATGATGCTCCCAGAATTGTTATTTCTCGCCTCGACCGCCCGACTTTCGTATTCGCCTTTGAAGAAGCCGCCGATGGCAAGCCATGGTTTTATGATATACAAAATTTCCTCAAGAAGCAAGAGTATTGTCGCGGTGAAAATCGGGTATCAAACTATTGATTAGTTTGACTCTTTAATTCATTTTGCAACCGAACTTTGATTTGTCCAAAGGAAGGGATAAAGATCGAAATTCCCACAATGCAATGCAAATGCAAGCTAGAGATTGTTTTAGGTTCGGGGGTTGGTTAAACTTAGGGAAGGTACTAGCATCCTAAGTTTCTGTAGTACTCTACAGAAACCTCTTGTTTTATGTTGTTTATTGCTAAGTGTTTATCTGCTTAATGGTTAAAAGACCTAGTGGTTTATTTCTAAGTATACTCGATAAGATATCGCATCGTATGCCTACATATCCTGACGGGAATGGAATCAGAGTATTTTGTAGTTCCCCTAAAGGGTTTAAGGAGTTCTTTGAATGTGGTCAAAGTTCCTACGGGTTTAGGGTAGTTGATTGATTGATTTTAGGAGAAAAGATGCGTTATCATTTTAAGGGAGATTTAACCGCCACAAGGTGTAGGAAAATAGTCTTTGCATCGTCTTAAGAGAAGGGCTCAAGTACTCGGATAGGGATCGACGAGGTACGCCTCTATCTCTCTTAAGGCAAAGTTCCTACGATATTGATTGTATTGTTGTGGGGTGGAGATTCTATCTCGCTTAAGATGATTAACATCTTTCTCTATTGTGTTTGAATATTGAATTGAGTTGAATGTTTGTTTTTCCTATGTTGTAAAAGATAACGGTCCTTCATATGGGGTAGGATCTATCTTAATTGATCAACTTGAATGGGATAAAGGATCAAGAGGAGAATGATGCAAATGGTGTGCACTACACACGATTGTTGAATCATGTGTAGGTTTTTCCTTTGGACGGAATGCGATGCGAGAAAGATAAATTGCGATAATGTAAATGGCGAAAAATGTAAAAAGCATACACATACGCATGAAAACACTGAAGTGTGTGAGAGTGAATTGTGGAGTGATGTGAATGTGCGGATACGGAAGCGTGCACGATTGAATTCGATGCGATGTTGATTTTAGGAGGATCGCTTAATTTAAGAAAAGGTTGTAGTTTAGTTTTATGTGAATTGATTTGTAAGAAAAGAGTTGAATTGATTTTAAGTGAAATTATTTTAAAGGGTGAATTAGCTTTATTAATTTAGTGAGGAGTTTAGGTGACAAAATAATTTTAAGAAAAAAAGATTATTTGATTATTATGAGAAAATTATATTATTGGTGAAATTGATTAGACTAGGTGAATATTAGTTTAGTAAAAAGTTGAGTTTTATGAATTGATTTTAAGAAAAGAAGTTATATTAGTTTTTTTAATAGATTTCTAATAAGTGATTTTATTTGAATATGAAATGATTTATATTTAATAAACATTGTTTGTTTTTATTATATGAATTGTAAGAGGTTGTTATCATTATTAAAGGTCTAAGATATTTAAAATTATGAAAGGAAGGCTTTTTTTTATTGAAATAGTTTTTTATATTAAATAGGTACAAGTTATTAGATTATGAAAAAAGATTTATTAAGAAACAAGTTATGTTTATTTTAAAAGAGTTATTAAGTTATATAAAAAAGTGAAATAGATTAATTAAAAATTAGTTAAAAAGATTAATTGAAAGAGTTATTTATAAAAAGTCCATTTACAATTATTAAATTAATTAATTAAAAGGTTAATAAAAAGTTGATATTAAATTAATTAATAAATTACATGAAGAGATTAAATTTAAAATGTCATCATTTTAATAAAAAAATATTAAAGTTAATTTAGCCAATTATAAAAAAGATGTGTTAATTCAGTTAAATAAAAAGCTGATTGAAAAAAGTTAATTGGTAATTGGGTTAAATATTAAATATTAGGTTAATTAGGGGTTGATGAGTGGTTTAGTGGTTTAATTAGCAGGTTAATGAAGTTAATTAGGGGGCTAAAAACGTGTGGCATGGTGATACGCAGGGAGAGGGGTGCACGGTGGGCAGCAGTATGTGGATCGTGTGATTGCGATAAAGTGGTGACGATCGTGCGGTGCATGGTGTGGTGTGTGTATAAGCATACATAGGATTACAATATAAAAATTAAAGAAAAACAGAAACCCTAAGACTATTTTTCCCAAATCCTCCGCGCCGTTCTCCCTCCTCTCCTCGCTCTTCTCATTCCTCGATCTCTTCCTCGTTCTTCGTCTCCCCTTCTCAAGCCCTTCATTCTTCTTCTTCCGCTTCCACCGTTTCTTTTCTCAATCGCCCTAACCTCCTCTTCGCTCATCTCCTTCTAGCTCTCTCCGCTCATTTTCGTAGCTGGAGCGCGGGTCTCCTAAGGATGGAATGGTGCCGGTAATACCAGGAACCAAGCTTGAATAAATTATGCAGGAGCTACGGCGGATAACGATGGAGGCAGCAAACTTCTCACGCAGACCGCTTATTTTGTGAAGGCATCCTCTTGGCCATCAAAACGTGAATGGTTGGTGGAGCATGCAGCTGCTTTGAATTTTACTCTGCGGCCTTGGAATTCATCCACTCTGTTATAAGATTGATTTACATTGTAATTTTATACTTTATGAAATATTCTTTGTAGCACACTTATGATTGGATCTCAATGTTTGAATCCAATGAACTATAGCTTGTATTTGATCATAAATTTAACCTTCACACATCTTTGAAAGTGGAAATGCACATGAATTTTGTTGAGGACCTGGACTTGGGTGAATGCCAATATTCTTGGGTTAAGCATAAGTTCAGTCTCTTGTTTATAATGAATTTTGACTACTTGCACCTTGAACTTTATTTGAATTGACTCAAAGTTTTGAAGCTCCCAAATAGTCTTGAAAATGGAGCATTGTATTTGACTTCATCCTTTTGCACCATGGTCATGATAATACTAGAATGATTCTTAGATTCATCACTTGTACTTTGTATGAATGGGAATTTCTATTGAAATTTATGAACCCCACCACGACTTCATTTTGAATTTGATGTTACAGTATGCATCTTGTGCTTCAACTCGGGACGCAAAACCATGAATTCTGAAATTAAGTTGTGACTTCATAAAGAAACATGAGCTTGGAAATCCTTTAACACAACTCATTGCCCTATCGGCCGAAGATGAATGGTGATGTCGAAGCGGCCAACAAAAACATCAAGAAGATAGTGCAAAAGATGGTTGTCACTTACAAAGATTGGCATGAGATGTTGCCCTTCTCTCTTCACGTTTATCATACGATGGTACGCACATCAACCGGGGAAACTCCTTTCTCTCTGGTGTATGGTATGGAAGTTGTCCTACCATTGGAAGTCGAGATTCCCTCTTTAAGAGTTCTGGTCGACGTGATGCTCGATGAGGCAGAATGGATAAAGAATAGACTGAATTAGCTGAGCTTAATGGATGAGAAGAGGTTGGCATCCATCGCATACGATCGATTGTGTCAAATCCGGATGAAGAAAGCGTTCGATAAGAAAGTGCGCCCTCGAAGCTTTTAGACGGGCGATCTTGTGCTGAAAAAGATTCTTCCACCACAATCAGATCACAGGGGCAAATGGACTCCTAATTACGAAGGTCCATATGTCGTGCGAAAGGTCTTCTCCGGAGGAGCCTTGTTGTTATCCACCATGGATGGCAAGGATTTTACAAACCCTGTGAACGCGGACGCAGTTAAAAAATACTTTGCTTAAAATGACCCGCTGGAAAGAAAAAAGAATATCCAGGAAAAAATGAGGCATCCCGGCGAACCATAAAAAAGGAATAGGTTCGCGCAAAAGTTAGGGATATAAATGAAAAGATGTAAACCTGCAAAGTCGAAAACCTTAAAAGGAGACTTTGGAAAAAATGGGTATCCCGGTGAATTGAAAACCCAAAAGGGCGATTCACGCAAAAGTTAGGGATTGAAAAGCAAATGACTGCAATCTGCGAGTGATACTTCATTGCTTAGTGGTTTGGGAAAACCTGTGGGCCGTGTATCCAAATCAATCTCTTCTGAAGATGGAGCATCGGAAAGAAATCGAGGTCAGGCGAGTCATAGAGGGATCAGCTCATGGTGTTCGTCTACACCACATTGCTGACATCTTTATACACTTTTGTATGCTTCTGTACATATCTGTATATTTTTTGCGCAACTTCCTCTTTTCAGGGGTTGCATCTGTTGTAAAACTTTGCCTATTTACAGGCTATTTATCAATAAAACATATACTATTCAGTATCTTGTTTGCCTTATTTTAACTTTTACTGTTTTGTTTATGAGAAGCACCCTGTGTTTTTGATAAACTGCACTTGCATAAACTTGCAGGCCTTGGCCAATAATCGGTAAAACTTTGAATCATCTGAACAACGTCACTAATGACGGTTGAGATATGCCCTTTGTACAGGATGTCTTGTTTGGTTTGTTCATTTTTGCAGGGTCGTCACCCTTGGGAATTTATAAGGGATGTGTCCTCAGTATGATCATCAAATCCTCAGTAGAGGCATATGCGGAGTATTGAGTCTACTCCTCAGCAGATTCAGTTGTGTTTCCCCACAAAGTCTGAACGTCGGACTGCAAGCAGAGATAGACTCCCCAACCAGAGTCCAGCAGTGGGAATTTGCATCTTTATCCCCAGTAGAGTTGTGTTCAGGTTAAAGGAGCAGTTAAATATGTATCCTTTGTCCCCGACAGTTGGTCGGTATACCGTTAATCCCCACAGATTGCAGGTATGTACTTACTCCTCAGCGAGTCGAGAGCAGGTTTCTTTCCACCCAGCAGGTGTGGAAGCTTTCCCAGCAGCGGGTTTAGCATGCAGTTTTCTCTAGCAGATTTTGTGTAAGTGTTCAGCTCTCATTGTTTAGACCGAGGTATCCGACAGAGTTGATTTCCCTGCAGAGTTGTATTTTTCCCGGCAAGTAAGATTTATTCCAGCGTCTGGTTGTCTATCCTCGGCCGAGTTTGCAGTTCCCCAAGAGAGTCGTATCTCGGAAGGCCATTTGTGGCATCGTCTCTCTTCAGCAGGTGAGAATGGTTGTTTAGCATGCTATTTAGTCTCCCCAGTGGATCCGTCTATTTCCTCAGAAGAGTTTGTATTTTGGAAAGCCGTTCATGGAATTTTCCCCAACTGAGTTAGCCATTCAGGCTCGCATCCTCAGCATAAGTGCAGTTGTTATTGGCATGTGTAAGCTATCCCCAGAAGGGTCATTTGTTTCCCCAGCGGAGTTGGCTTCGTTTCTCCAACATTTATTTTGCTGGAGCGGTTCCTTTGCATTTTGCATTGTGCATAACATCTACCCAAATGCGTAGCATTTCCATTTCGTATGGAGCATTACGCCATTTTCAAACATATGCATTCTGAAACATAAGCCAGGTCGTTACCTCTGTGCTTCCAGGTATATCTCCCACATGTGTTGGTTATTCGGGCCCGTCTGGTTTTCAGTCCCAGAAAACATGATGCGTTTATTTCGCCCTCGGTTTATGATATTTCCCAGCGGCATCGCCAGACATGGATTTGTGATATTCTATCCTCCAAGTCCTTACAGGTGTTCAGGCTTCGGCAGAAGATTTATGACAGACGTGTGTATCTCACCATGTGCTCCCCCAACTAAGTTGCGGGATTAAGTTCCTCTTTGTTCCTCAGCATAGTGGCCTGATTAGGTTTCTTTGCACTCCCAAAGTAGAGTTACTGGTTCAAGTTCTCTTTTTCCTTAGTGGAATATTCTTGTGATTCATCAAGATGTTATCAACTTCGGTTGATCCGGCCCTCTGGTTCGATGCTCGCTTTTATTTAGCGATTGCCTGCTTTGGTTAGCGGATGTTATCAACTTCGGTAGATCCGGCCCTATGGTTCGATGCTCGCTTTTATTTAGCGATTGCCTGCTTTGGTTAGCAGATGTTATCAACTTCGGTTGATCCGGCCCTTTGGTTCGATGCTCGCTTTTATTTAGCGATTGCCTGCTTTGGTTAGTGCATGTTATCAACTTCGGTTGATCCTTTTGGTTAGCGGATGTTATCAACTTCGGTTGATCTGACTCTATGGTTCGATGCTCGCTTTTATTTAAAGATTGCCTGCTTTGGTTAGCAGATGTTATCAACTTCGGTTGATCCAGCCCTCTGGTTCGATGCTCGCTTTTATTTAGCGATTGCCTGCTTTAGTTAGCGGATGTAATCAACTTCGGTTGATCCGGCCCTCTGGTTCGATGCTCGCTTTTATTTAGCAATTGCCTGCTTTGATTAGCGGATGTTATCAACTTCGGTTGATCCGGCCCTATGGTTCGATGCTCGCTTTTATTTAGCGATTGTCTGCTTTGGTTAGCGGGTGTTATCAAATTCGGTTGATCCGGCCCTCTGGTTCGATGCTCGCTTTTATTTAGCGATTTCCTGCTTTGGTTAGCGGATGTTATCAACTTTGGTTGATCCGGCCTTATGGTTCGATGCTCGCTTTTATTTAGCGATTTCCTGCTTTGGTTAGCGGATGTTATCAACTTCAGTAGATCCGACCCTCTGGTTCGATGCTCGCTTTTATTTAGCAATTGCCTACTTTGGTTAGCGGATGTTATCAACTTCGGTTGTTCCGGCCCTATG
This sequence comes from Lathyrus sativus, assembly GCA_963859935.3. Taxonomy (NCBI): domain Eukaryota; kingdom Viridiplantae; phylum Streptophyta; class Magnoliopsida; order Fabales; family Fabaceae; genus Lathyrus; species Lathyrus sativus. Next base: position 352,720,688 of record OZ012737.1, read on the forward strand.
GTTTGATGCTCACTTTTATTTAGCGATTGCCTGCTTTGGTTAGAAGATGTTATCAACTTCGTTTGATCCGGCCCTCTCATTCGATGCACGCTTTTATCTAGCGATTTCCTGCTTTGGCTAGCGGATGTTATCAACTTCGGTTGATCCGGCCCTCTGGTTCGATGCTCACTTTTATTTAGCGATTTCCTGCTTTGGTTAGCAGATGTTATCAACTTCGGTTGATCCAGCCTTCGGGTTCGATGCCTATTATGTTTTAACAGATGCCTAGTAGAGATATCAGATGATCCTTCCGACTTAATTTCGTTTCCTGCGCGTTAGCAGAGGTCCTTCTGTCTACATGTCGAAGATTGTTAATCATTCAGCTAGTTGCCGTGCAACTACCAGTTCAGCTTCTCCGAAGGGTGTTATCACATTTTCAGATTTTTGAAGTTTATTTATGCGGTTGGCAAATTTCCGGGTTTGTTGGTATTCAATCGTCTTTTACCTTGATTGTTCAGAAGCCGTTCGCTTTCCATCCAGTCAGGTCCAAGCCGTTTGAATTGGGGTAGTTGTTGCACCCCAAAATTTGCCCAACCTTTTCTTTACCTAGCTTATGTTTCATTGCATTCATTGTAGCATTAGCATATGCATTGCATTGTCATTTATGCAGGGGATCAAGTTATCATCCCCATCAAGCCTTCATGAAGAAGTCAAAGATCCTTGGGAAAAGGGATGGATACAAGTTTGCCTACCTCCTATCTGGGGGGTTAATGAAAGTCATCAAGAGTTTACAAGTCCATGGATATGGGCAAAAGTTCTTGAGAGAGCTCATGAGATGTCTTGAGAGGCATGGAGGAGCTTGTGCAAGTCATTATTCAAAGTGCAAGAAGCCACAGCCAAAGGTGGTGCAGTTAGGGTTTTCATCTGGTCAACCTTAAGTCAATTGTGAATTTAAAGGAGATAAAGACTCAATTCCAAGTCTTTATGATCAAGGAATGTTATTTTGAGACATGTCATATATCATTTCAAGATCAATTCACCAATATTCAAGAGTGTGAGGAGTTACTGAGCTAAGGTTTCTAAGCTTTGCCAATGTAAAATCCCCTGTTTAGTGCCTAACTTCAAGACCACATATCTCAAGATACAAGTTTCATCTCATCTTGACTCCAACATGAGACTTGTAGAGCATGTTCTTAGCTTTCTTTTGAGTACTAGAAGTCTTCCATTGGATTTCTAGAACTCAAGATATGAAGCATACAAGTTACAGGTCATCAGATGAATGTGATTTTGGTCCATGAAAGTCAACCAACTTCCAAGACATTTTTGACCTAGAAGGATGTCTCTCCTCATCTTGACCCAAGCATTAAAGTTGTTCCTTATGATCGTATCTTTCTAAAAGTACTAGAAGTCCTCAAGCTGCTTTGTGAAGCTCAAGATATGAAGCTTGCAAGGCAGGGGTATTTTGGGAAACTAAGATTATGGGCCACTTTTCATTATAGGTCAATTTCACCACTTTGCATAACTCAAATGGAAATCTTTCCAACTTCAAACTTGCTTCAAATGGGGGCATTTGCTCAATCAAACATCAAGGTACCATGTAATTGGCTTGGATTGAAGAGTTAGTGAAGAAATTTCCATGGAGAAGGCATTAAAAGTACAAAAATTAAATTATTTCATATGGAATCAATTTTGTCCAAGTTTGTGCATATTTTGAGTGCAAAATACATTCTAAGCACAATGGCACTTTTGGAATTGCAAGTTGAGGTCCAAAACCATGACATTCTCACACTTAATTCAAGCTTAAGTTACATATCCAAACCACTCCCTTAAGTTCCGAACAAGGGTTTAATCTCCACCATTGGATCACTCACAGCATAAGTAACATGAATGGAACAAGCTTGAGGCATGGCAAGCTCTGCTTTCACGATTTGCAAGTCTACCACATCAATGAAATTGAATTTTTAATTGGGCTTCTACAGGCTGTAATTGGGCTCAAATGTCATCCATATCCATTGTATATAACTCCATTATCATTCACAATCAAGAATAACAGAATTTGGAGCCATTTTCAGTTAGAAATCAGTTGGAAAAAGTGAGAGAAAAGTGATATTCGAGTTTTTAGTTTTATCAAGATTTAAGCCAAATTGATCATTCTAACAGCTCTAGGAAGGATCATTGATCGTTTCTGGATCAAATTCATCAAGAATTCATAGCATATGAAGGCTCAGTGGAAGCTCTCCACTAGGTAATCCATCTTTCAACTTTCCTCTATGATTAGAGAGAATTGGCATGCCTTTTTCACATGTTTGTAATCCTTGCACTTCATATATTGATTCTGGATTGGTTTGATGCTTGATTATGGCAATTCTTGATGGAGCATAGAAACTTGTAGCTTTCGGTTAGGCTTGTTTAGGAGGAATTAGGGCAAGAAAATTGTGGCATTGTGTTGTGTTAAGCAAGACGAGTTGATTGATATAAATTTCGTTGAGTTTCGTGAGCATTTTTGGACCTGCTGCTATTCATGCTCAAGGTAGGAGATGACTAGAGCTTTTCCGGCCACCGTCTGGTTCATCTCCCTCCTTTCACGTTTTGAAATCAGTTAAATGGCGTGGCAAAGCGAGAACCCTTGGATTATGTTTGAAGACTTGACTTTCATCCCCTCACACGGCCACAATTCACTCCCATTTTTGTGTTGAATTTCTGATAATGGCGTGGCACGCTCATGCCCTTAGGATCCATTGACTAGTCTTGATCTGGATGGCTGAGATTTGGCCTCACATGGTTGACTGGGAACTTAAATGAAACGCAGCGTATTAGGCTACAACTGACTTGGATATGGGCCTCTATTTCTACGCGCACCCCTCAAACGTTGAGCCCAAAATAATACACGCGTATGGATTGCTACTTGCACCAATAGTTTTCCATTTAATTTCTTCTTCTTATTTTTTGCATATTTTCACATCTGATTGATTTTAATGCATGAAAAATATTTTAATACATCAAAAAATTATGAGAAACATATTTTAGATACTTTGGCATGTGTTTTAATTTTCCATATTTTTTTAATTGAATTTTTAATTCTTTTTCAATTTAATATTGTATTTTCTTTTTAATGTGTCCATTATTGTTGATGATTGCACATACTCAGTTCTTGGTTTTTCTTTCCTAATCAAAACATAAAACAAAGTCATGAAATTTCTTGTGCATATTGTGGATACTTTGATTGATTTTTGAGTATTTTTCTCTCTGATTTTTGAGGCCTTTTGTTTAGGTTTTGGATTAAATCTTTAGGACCCTCTCATCTTGCTTAGTTCATAGAGTACCCTATGATGTTGCCTTCTGCTGGCATAACTAGGCTTAGAATTTCCTTCTTAAATTTTGACCCCTGGTTCCTAATACCAGATGGGTCTGCTAGGACTTTTCTTAGAATTTTTAGGCTTGTTTTACTATTTTTGGTATATTTTATATTCTGGCCTATCTTTTGTGTGTTTCCGACCCTACTTTTGGCCTTGTTTGCATTTTGTTTGATCTTTGTGCAATGCTTGTGCCTCCAACTCTTCCATGTTCATACCCTAGACATCTTAAGGCACTTGTGTGATGAATTTCAAGTCTTAAACATGTTGATACCTTGCTCCTAACTTAGGCTTCCTTTAGGACCTTTCCTTTAGCCTTTCCTTGTGAGTATCCTTGAATGACTTCCATCCTTTTGCCACTCCTTTGCTTATTCTCTTGCTACATCTTCTTCTTCTAATTCCTCTTGTCCAGCAATCAAAGGATACATCTTGTGAGAGCCTAGTTCTTCCTTAGGAAGAACTTAGTGTATTCCATAAACAAGTTGAGCCTTTGATGGACTCTTGCGTTGATACTCATTGAACATAGTGGGTTCTTTTGGTTCTCACTATGCTTCTCCTCATTCCTTTGTCCTATAATATTAGGATCCTTCTTATGAGAGCCTAGTTCTTCCTTAGGAAGAACTTAGTGCATTCCATAAAGAAGTTAAGCCTTTGATGGACTCTTGTGTTGATACACATTGAACATAGTGGGTTCCCTTGGTTGACACTATGCTTTCCATCATTCCTTCTTATCTGTCCTTTGATCTTAGGATCCTTCTTGTGAGAGCCTAGTTCCTCATGTGGAGGAACCAAGTGCATTCCATAAGAAGTTTGAACCTTTGTGGACTTCTGTATTTTTACACATTGAACTTGATGAGTTTGGTTCTCCTTTTGCTTTCCCATTATCTTGTTTATCCCCTCCCCTGCATGTTGTTGGATTTGGTGCAATAGGATAGAAATGCATGTATAGGCATTCTTTCTCTTAAGTCCATGTTTGCATTAAAGGTTGAGGTTGCCTCCCTTTGCTTGTGTGTTGTTTTCTTTTATGTTTGCCTTGTTTGCATTAAAGGTTGAGGTTGCCTCCCTTTGCTTGTGTGTTGTTTTATTTTATGTTTGCCTTGTTTGCATTAAAGGTTGATGTGTCCTCCCTTGCTTGTATTGTTGCATAGCATGTGCATCTATTCACATTCCTATTTCATATGCTTAATGACTTTAACATTCTGCTTTTGCTTTCCATTGACATGCTCCCTTAGGATTCTCACATCCTTGTTCAAGGATGGTGATGATAGACATTAGGGTTGATCCTTTGCATGATAACAAGTAGGATAGAATTCCCTTTCTAAACTCAACCTTAGGACCATCTTACATGAGAACATTAGGGTTTTGACTTAGTTCCCTATAGATTCATTTCTCTCTTCTCATCTCAAAACAACTTCAAAGTACATAATAAGGCTAATGAGTATTGTACGTTACGAGCCTTAAGCTACTTGGGAAATCGTGATTGGGGGGCTTCTCCTCAATTACCTAGAGTGTTTAGTATACACCCTTAGGGAGATATGCGACACATTCGTTCCTAATTCATAGTCTCTAGTGCAATATGAATTGCAAACATTCATTCAAAACACTTCTCTAATAAAAGACTTCAACACAAACAGTCAAACTTACTTTTGTCCTTTGAGACCTTTAATTCAGGAAAATCCTTTCAGATAAAAGAGTGTTGTTAACTCTTAGTTCTACCGTAAATGGTAACGCCTAAGTCTCCAATGGTCGAGCTGCATTCACCAAACTGCTGGAACTATTTGTTAACCCTACTCGAATAAAATAGACAAACAAACCTGTGTTCTCTTTAGCTCGAACTACGTTAGCTGTGATCTCTCATACCTATTGAGAGTATGTAGGCACAGGACGCGATGTCTTGAAGAACAACCTTTTCCCACCGTTCACCCGTAGTTAGTCGAACTACGTTGACTCTGACTTTCCCATTGTAAGAGGGAATACGTAGGACCAGAGCTGTGATGCTCTGTCGAGTCATGTCCTTTCCTTTTTCTTTTAACCCAGACCTTTAGTTAGATAGATAAACAACCCTTAGATAAGCAAACGAGTGTTGATCTCGTTGAATACAATGGACGTGAGGGGTGCTTATACCTTCCCCTTGCGTAATCGACTCTCGAACCCGAGATTTGGTTGCGATGACCGATCTTATCCCTTTTCGCTAGGTTTGTCCTGATCGTTTCCTTTCCCTCCTTTGGGATAAATAACAAACGGTGGAAACTCTTCTATCATTTCCGACACCTTTTTTCGCAGTAACGACAGTATGTTCCTCTGTTTCAGATCTTTTATGATTAGGATGCTATAGTTTATAGTAGAACATCCCATTTGGGTTCTTTAGGGTGAGTAGCATAACTGTAGAATTTAGGGTTGCATGTATGCTTAGAACTGTTCTTAACATGACAAAATGTTGTGGTTCATGAATTGTGGGAGTAAAAAAAATTTTGTCTGGAGTTTAGGTTGAAAACAGTGGGAGAATTCAAAAACCCGCAGCCTAGGCGATTTGCTAGGTCTTTGCAAAGCGAAGCTTGCAACGAGCATGACAGTGTTTTATTTTTTTGCTCTGATTGCTGCTCTGTTGTGTATATGATTTTGTTTCTCTTCTGTGTTATGTTTGCAGATGGTGTCTAGGTCGATTGCTTCTAAAAAGAGAAAGGTTGGCAGCACCTCTCGTCCTCACCCTGTCCAGTATGACACCGAGCGATTCGTGGGTTCGAAGCAAGTCGCCCGCTATGTGGCTTTAAAGAAGCGAAGGATTCTGCCTGAAAAAGGTTTCTTATTCATCCTGAGGGATCGTACAGAACTTTTGCCGGACTCATCAAGAGCAACAAGTGGGACGTATTGGTGACTCGAACTGACAGTTATAACATCGAGGTGGTGCGGGAGTTTTATGCTAACACACTTCCTAATGATGATGAGCCTTTTACTTGGACCACACATGTGGCAGGACAACCGGTGAGTTTTGATAGAGATGCCATTAATAGGGTGCTCGGAAGACCTCTCAACTTGGGTGAGGAAGAAATTGATGAGTACCACCATGATTTGAGACTTCATAGGAACACTGATGGAATTTCCGAGGCCATATTGATGGAGGGAAAAACGGTAGAGTTGAACCCATCTGGGGTTCCAAGGAGGTACCACTGAGGGGACATGAAACCTCTACCTCAGTTGGTGTTGCTGCTAATTCTGGAAAACATCAAGCCAAAATCCCACACGTCAATAGTGCCGATCCCAGTGGCACACTTAGTCCATTCTATTCTTACCAATGTGTAGATTGATGTGGCTCGGATAATTGCCGATGAGCGCGGTCCGTAGTGGAGAGTGGCCTGAAAGCGGGGGCACGAGTTAATTTCCCCATTGCTTTCCCCTGTCTCATTATGGCCTTGTGTGTTCAGATGAGGGTGAGATTACCTTCCCGTAGACAAGTGACTATTTCGGCCGCGATTGACGACAGGTACATGGACAAGTATTGCCGACCCAAGGGATTTAAAGCAAGTTCATCTGTTGCAAATACCGGGGCAACTGATGGCCTTGGTGTTGCTTTTTCACAGGGTTTTGATCCATTCTAGCAGGATGTTTGTAATTACAATTGGGATTCGGTGGCGGTGACTCAGCGTGCCATGGTGGATATACATGATTCTATGCAGGTACTTTAGCTGCAATGCCATGACTCCCCGTGGAGCGCACTATGATAATGCGTGAGCAGTTCTTGCAGCACGTGAGCTGGCCTAAAGTCAGGTCTGTTTTTGGAGAAGAGGCGGGTGCCTCTGGTCCTGATGATGGTGGTGCTGAGGTGGATGATGATGGTGATGGTGATGATGATGATGATGATGCTGGTTCTGAGAACGTGGAAGAGACCGAGTCCGAAGAGGACTGATTCTTTTTGATATTTTGATCTTGTGAGCGTGAATTCGAGCAACTTCCTTTGGTCGTCAAAGTGAAGTACTTTTTAGCTTGAATCATTGCTTTTGTTGTTTTTATTGTACTGTTATTTCAGATATTTGGCTCTTGTACTATTTTTGGGTGTTTTTTTTTTCCCCGTGCACATTTTATTAATGTTTAAGTAATGTTAAGTTTTTATGTTTAAAATATTTTGTTTCTTTTCAAGTGGTTGTTAATAGTTTCTAGCTGTTGAGCTTTCTAAAACTTTTAGATTGGTTGCTCTCTGGAAAGAAGTATCCAATGAAGGTGCATCTAAGTTTGGATGGCGATGATAATAATTAAACAAGCGAATAATGTCAAGGTACATGGTTACCTTTTGTTAGAATTTTAAAATGCTTAAGGACTTTAATCTTATTGTAAATGAATATTGTTCTTTTGGCAACATTGTTAAATGAATGTTTCACTAGAACTTAGAACCGCAAATCATGAGGAAAACCTCCATTGTACACTAAATGCTGGATTCTAATAAACTTTGTTGATTCATTTATTCATGCTTTATCTTTTATTATTGTGAATTTGTGGAAGCAATTAGAAATGATCAAGGTACTTGTTTTTATCGAGCACAAACAGTTCCAAATGCAACTTACCTATGAGCATAGAGTATTCGTGAACCCTTTGAGCCTAAATAGTGTGAATCTCAACCTGAAATTATGTGAGATTCCAAAAACTTTTTTCTTGAACCCTTGAATTTTGTGTTAATTGTTTTCTTTGCCTTAAAAAGTCAAGAGCATTCACTTGAGGGTTGAATAAAAGCTAAGTTTGGGAGAACGAAAAAGAAGTATGGTAGGTTGCTACAACTCTTAAAAAATCAAGCAAGCATTGAGAAAATTTTTTTTGTTGTTATGTGAATATGATTGTAAAAGAAAAAAAAGAATAAGTTGTGAACTAAGAGTTGGGAAGGTTTTCAAATGAGAAAGAAGTTGAAGGAAGTTGTGATGTGTAAATAACTTGTACAGTAAATGTCTCTTTTGCATCGACAATTTTGTTTCAATGGCCTAAGATATGTCCCTTGTTTGTAAACCCGACCAAGCTACAACCGAAAAAGACCTTAGTGATCTTCTTGCTTCCATATTTTCATCTATAATTGTTAGATATTGTATGAATTGGATTGATTTTGGTATTATTTGTTAGTTGTGTGAAATTGTCCCTGCAGTTGCAAACGCGTAATTTCTTCAATCCTTATTCGAAGAGGAGAGATAGGGTGATTCATTCAAGATAACATTGTTATTTATTGATATATGTTTTGCATTGCTTTAAGAATTTAGTTCTTGTGTGGCTGTTTCTTCTTCTGATTCACTGTCAGAATCAGTCCATGTGACAGTCAGGCCTCTTCCCTTTTTCTTGAAGTATGTTGGACATTCCTTTCTGATATGCCCATACCCTTCACATTCATGGCACTGAACTGTACTAATTTTTTCCTCAGTTTTTTCTTTGTCAGCAGCCAAGCTTTTGGAATAAAGTTTAGACTTGGCATCTATCCTTTTAACCAGTTTGTTGAACTGTCTCCCAAGTAGGGCTATTGCCTCTGATAGATTCTCCACTTCTACCTCATCTATCTCCTCTGCAGAGTTTGTGATAAGGGCTATACTTTTGCTCTTTTTCTCCACAGCCTGATCACACATCCCCATCTCAAAAGTTTGAAGAGATCCAATGAGTTCATCCACTTTCATGTGGCATATGTCTTGAGCTTCTTCAATGGTTGTTACCTTCATGGCAAACCTTTTAGGTAGTGACCTCAGAATCTTTCTTACAAGTTTCTCTTTAGTCATCTTTTCCCCCAAAGCTCCCGAGGTGTTAGCTAGTTCAAGAACATTCATGTAAAAGTCATGAATGGTCTCATCTTCCTTCATTCTTAGACTTTTAAATTTTATGGTCAGCGTTTGAAGTCTTGACATTTTGACCTTGGAGGTTCCTTCATGAGTAGTTCTGAGAGTGTCCCAAACATCCTTTGCTAGTTCACAGTGGTGGACCAGTCTAAAGATATTTTTGTCAATACCATTGAAGAGTGCATTCAATGCTTTAGAGTTTCCAAGAGCCAATGCCTCTTGCTCTTTGGTCCATTCCTCTTCAGGAATTTGCACAAATACTTCATCCTTGTCAGTCTTCACAGGATGTTCCCAGCCAGAGTTTGCAGCTCTCCAAGCCATGTTGTCTAAGGACCTTAGAAAGGCAATCATCCTAGGCTTCCAATAGTCATAATTAGAACCATCCAGAATTGGAGGTCTATTTGTGAATCCAATATCTTTACCCATAGTACCAGAATTTTGTTTCCCTAGATCTCACCCAGTAATAAACAGGCAGGGTGCCTGCTCTGATGCCAATTGAAAATTCTGTCCAGCCCACGATGGATGTTCTAACAGAAGTTATAACATCCACTGTGACATTCACTACAGACCTATTATTATGCAGTACTTAAAGCAGTAAATAACACAGTTGGTTGTTGACCTAGTTCAGTGCAACACACTTACATGTGGGGGCTACTAAGCTAGGGAGAAATTTCACTATCAGTAGAATTAATTCAGAGTCAAACCTCCAATTTGCACTCCTCACTTAAAACCTACCCAATGACAATTTAACCTAGAGACACTCTAGACCTGAGTATACCCACTCACTCCCTACAATCACACACAAGTGATATCAACCAGTTACAAATTAAACAGTAGAATGAAGAGACACTTCAACTACACACACACCTTGATCTTACTTCAAAGCTTTGATCAAGTGACACACACTCTTGCTTAACAGCTCCGAGTGGTACACAACCTAGAAACTACCTAACCAATGCAATCAACAGTTGCTTGGATTACAAGTGTTTCTAAGACACAATCGTGAAGAACAACCTCTTCACTTCTGAACCAGTATGGTGATTTCTCTGTTTCTCTATCTCCAACAGCTGCCTTCTTGGATTGCTTCTCCTGGTATTTATAGCAGCAGATCAGTCCTTGGGCCTGGGCGCACAAGCTAGGTTTTATCCATCATAAAACCTCTCTTTAGTATTCTGCACGTTTTCCACTTTAATCATGTACATATTAGTTCCCGTAGGGCGTCTAAAATGTCTCCTGCATTCCAGCTTGAGCTTCTGAGTTGTTTCCTGAGTTCTAGCTACCAGAATAACAAATTTTCGATTGATGTCATACGACCTATGTCTTAACATTGAGTATGACATCCAACTTAACTTATAGTTAACTTAGTTAACTTACCCTGCACAGTCCATATTATGAATGTAACAACATCAAACATGACATTCATACATGTACTCATATTTTGCAACAAAATGCAGCCAATCAAGAGCACTTACAGCCAGGAATCCAAAACAGTAAGGAAAGGGCCATAAACTCGTTAGGCGAAGGAGGCAGCGAAGAGCTCGCTAGCCGAAGTGGTAGCGAAGAGGTAGTGGACACTCTCAGACTTGAGACAGTAAGGAAAAGGCCATAAACTCGCTGTGCGAAGTTTGCAGCGAAGGCTTCCCTAGGCGAACATTTCTTCGCACAACGAACATTGGGATTTCTATCTGGGGAGATTTCACAGGTCATAGGCACTTCAGGTGCCATTTTGGGTGTTCGCTAGGCGAATAATTCGTTCACACTGCGAACGTGACAGCTCAGTGTTGCACCCCAAAATTTGCTCAACCTTTTCTTGCCTGATTTATGTTTCATTGCATTTCATTTGCATAGTTACATCATGTACATAGTTCAATCATTGAAATATCATAGCATAGCATGCATCCAACAGGGGATCAAGTGTGATTCTTATCAAAAGATCCTAGCAAGAGGTCTTATCCAAGTATGAGAAGTCATTCAGGCCATCAAGAAGTGATTTGAAGTCTTGAGAAGTTTGAGTGCCTACATGTGGGTTTTGCTTCTATCTTGAGGAATATTGAGAATCATCAGTGGGATGTGAAGCAGGGAATGTGAATTTGAGGTGTGTATGGATCTCATGGAATGCCTAGAGGGCCCTATTGAAGCTGAGACAAGTCATTGATTCAAGTATGAGAGCCACAGTTGAGGTGCAGTCAACTAGGGTTTCATCTGGGTCAATCCTAGGTCAATTGTGCAAATTGGAGAGCATCAAAGCCTAATTTGAGGTCATGGGGTTCATGGATTGGTATGTTGATACATGTGTGGTGTTGTTCCAAGATCAAGCAAAGAAGAATCAAGAATGTGGGAAGTTGCTAAATTAGGGTTTCAGTGCAAATCACCCTGTTTAGTGCCTAACTTCAAAGCCACATAAGTCAAGATACAAGTTTCAAATGGATCTTTGGCCAACATTAAACTTGTATAGAATCTCAATAACTTTAATTTGAGTACTAGAAGTCCTCAAGGGGATTTGTAGAACTCAAGTTATGGTCCAGACAAGTTACAGGTCATCAGATGACTATGAAATTTATCTGTGAAAGTCACTTGACTTCCAAGCAAATTTTTCCCTTCAAGGAGTTTTCAAATGGACTTTTGGTCAACAAGAATTTTGTTCCTTATCCTCTTAGCTTTCCATAGAGTACTAGAAGTCCTTGATAGTATTAGTAGAGCTCAATTTATGATCTTTGCAAGCCAGGGGTATTTTGGGAAAGTAAGATTATAGGTCACTTTGGATTATAGGTCCATAACTCCAACTTGCAAGCTTCAAATGGAAAATTGTTCAACATGGAACTTGTTCAAAATGATGTTTGAGTGCAACCAAGTGGTCATGAGAGTTTGGTTTGGCTTGGAACACAAATTCATTTGAAATGGCTTTGAAAAGGAACTTTAATACACCTTAAAAGGCCAAAATTTAGGGAAAATTGTTTTGTGGCCAAATTGAACAATATTATATGTCATTTTGATCAAAAAATGCATTTTGAGAAGGTTGGCAATATTACATTTTGCATTTGAGGCCATTTTCAAGCACTTCCATTTTGTTACTTCAAGGTGAAGTAACACATCAATTGCATACCATTGGATCAGAAACAAGGAAGCTATCATATCCATCCATTCCAAAACCTCATGAGATGAACATTACAAAGGAAATCAGGCTGAGAATAGGGCACATTCATGACAGTTACATATGATATTTTGGAAGTGCATGAGAAATTGAATTTCTCATTTAGATGATTACAGAAGTTTCTAGAGTGTTCTAATCATTTCTATATAACCAATGCAATGTGTTCAGATCATTTTTTGGGCAAGCATTAAAGGGAATCGAGAGAGAGAAATTGAGATTTCTTCATTGCATATCAGAATTGGGTTTTGAGATTGAAGAGGATTCAAAGCAAATTGATCATTGGAGTAGCTTCAGAGTGTGTTCTTGAGTGAATCTGGAAGAAATTGGAGGCTGAATCGAAGGAAATCACTATTTGTTCATCTCTCAAAACCAGGTATGCACTTTTCAACTTTCAGCATAATTTGTAGTGAATTGCTTAGGTTTTGATATGAGGATAGATTAATGATGATGCTTAGAAGGATTTAGGCACAAGAATTGAGCAATTAGAGACCAAACTAGGCATGGCAAGATTTCTGTTGAAGCACATAACTCCTGATTCTTGAGGTATTAATGGTGTTTAGATAGTAGGTTTTGATCAGTGAAACGTGTAGATGAGATTAGGCTCATTAGTTGCAAGATTTGAGACAATTGAAGTGTGGTGCATCTCTAAACATTTGATCGAATTTTAAGATGGAGCAAGAATCAATAAATTTGGAGTTGATATTTGGAATCAGTAGAGAATTTTGTGTGGAAATGACTATTAGAGTGTTAGGTTTGATGGACTTTTGGGTAACCCTCACCGGAGACGACGGTGGCGCTGCAGCTCAGGCCACCGTCCAACTTTCCCTCTCAGATTTAAATGTTTTGGAGACGATGAACAAGAATCGTTGGATGGCTTGTTGACCTTGACTGAAACCTAGATCCAAAGGCCACGATTGCATGATATGTTTTGAATAGAATTGAAACAACATCAAAACGCTACGTTTCATTTATTTTTGGCTTTGGGCTTAGTAAGATACTTGCTCTTCACACCCTGCATTTAGACCCAGCTTGTTTTTGAACTAGGATGAGTTGCTATTTCACACGAGCATTTTTTAACTTCCATTGATTTCCATTATTTTCTGTTATGTTGCTTTGGGCTTAGTAACCTGCGCGCTATTGACACCCCCTGCATGGCCCATGTCTTGAAAACAACTGGAGAATATTGCTATTTGGCACGCTGATTTCTTTATTTTCATTATTTTTTTCTTATTTTCACATTTGCATATAGTTTAGGAATTAAATCATAATAATTAGGAAAATTAACATTTTTAGGCTAGATTTTTTTCCCCTGACTCCTTAAAGAGTCTAGAATTTAATAGGGTTAGAATTTCATTAATTCATGCATTTTATTTTATAATTGCATTTTTGGAAGTTTAATTGGTTTCATTTTGAATATGTTTGATGCATGATCTTGTTGATTTTAGTATGGGAGTTTGGTGTAGATTTTTTAGGTGATTCTTTTTGGGTATTTAGCTTAGAAAGGCATGTACCCTTAGTAATTTTCCCACAATTTTGTGGAGAATGTTTAGGTCAGTTTGAGCAATGAACAATAGGTGGTTTAGAATTAGGGTTTTAGGATAGTACCCTTTGGTTTAGGGCATAGTTTTAGGACTTAATGAATGGTTAACCCCCTGGTTTTTGTATGGAGATATTCTTAAGAGGTTTAGGAACCCTTAGAATTTTTTATAGGATTTTACAATCATTTTTGGTATTTTAATTAGAATTAGTTTTAGGACTAACTTCTAGGTGTTTCTAATGAACTAACTTGACTAGTTTAACTCAATAGCTCCCATTAGACTTAAGTGGTGGTGCCTTTGCTTTTGGATGGACATGAAGACAACTTGAAGATGCTTTGGAGAGCTTTAAGGAGCTTGGAGATGAGAACTTCTCATCTTGTGGATGCTTGTCAGGAGCTTAGGGAAACTAGGGTTTTAGGAAGAGCATTAGATTAGTTTTGTTTCTTTCTTCAAACATGGAGTATATTGTTCATCTCCATTCAATCCAATGACATAAAGTCCTCTTAAAGAAGTCACATCTCTCCTTTGGAGGGATGAATGGCATGCTTTGAGAGTAGAACTTTGAGGATGCCACTCTCTTATAATGTTAAGTTCTTGGTGGCTTCCTTTGGTTGTCATTAAGTTACTTAACATTTCAACCTGATCTTGTTAATTGATTCTCCTTTGGAGGTTGCTTGTTGAGAATTAAGTTTGTGCTTGTTGAAGCTAGAAGCTTGTTGAAGTTAGGAGTGTTTCTTGTTGAAGTTTGTGCTTGTTGAAGCTGGTTGCTTGTTGAAGCTAGGGTTTAGCTGCTTGTTGAAGATGAAGTTAGGAGCTTGTTCAAGCTGTTTACTGGTTGAAGTTTGCTTGTTGGAGCTGTTTACTGGTTGAAGTTTGAAGCTTGTTGAAGCTTGGTGCTTGTTGAAGATTGAAAGTTTAGTGGAGCTTGAGGATAGGAGTATTCATGAAGATGAAGGTTGTTGCTGTCAACTTTTTGTTGTTTAACCAACTGTTGCTGTCAGAGCTGTTGTTTGTCAACTGTGGGAGTTTGATGTTGCTGCTTGGGCTGCCTCCTCTGTTTTATTTTGGGTTTTTCTGTATTGTTTGTTGGCTTGTGCAGCTTACCCCCTTAGGTTTGAAGTGAATGTTGATTCACTTTGCCTGTTGTTTTCCCAGGTTCGAGGTTGAGTAGGACTCCCTTGCCTCGCTTGTATTGCTGCATTGCATGCATTTTACTGTATTTGCTTGCTTTCTTTTCTATTTATCCCCTAGGATCTCTGATTTCCTCTGTGCAGGAGGGAATTATGACAGACATTAGGATTCTTATCCATGCATGACAACATTAGGTTAGTTTTTATTCCCTTTTCAACCCTAGGCTTTTTAGAGCTTTTTTCTCTTCTTATCTCAAAACAACTCAAAAATACAGTAATAAGGTTAATCGATGTCGTACGTTACGAGCCTTAAGCTATTTGAGAAAGGGTTGTTTGAGAGCTTCTTTCCAGTAGTCTGGCTGCTTAGTGTGGCACCCTTTGGGTGACACGCGACGTAGTCACTCTCAAATCATAGCCTCTAGTGCGTCAGAGATTGCAAGCAAACTAAAAAACACTTCTTTCGTATTAGATTCAAACAAACATCAAAGTGTCATTTTTGTCCGCTTGGACTCTTAATCAAGGAAAACCCTTTCATAAGGTAATAAAAAATAGTCAGACAAGCTTGTGTCTTCCGTAGCCCGAACTACGTTTGCTCTGATCTTTCATGTTGTATGAAATTACGTAGGCATAGGATGCCGTATCCTAGCGAGTAACCTTCCCACCTTCCTTCGTAGTTAGCCGAACTACGTAGACTCTGACTTTCCCATTGCACGAGGGAATACGTAGGCATAGAGCGGCGAAGCTCTATCGAGTCTCTTTTCTCTTTTCTTTCCTTTTGTCCCTTGACCTTTAGTGTAGATAGAATACAATCCGAACCAGAAAACAAGCGTGGATCCCGTCGAGTACGGCGGATGTGAGGGGTGCTAATACCTTCCCCTTGCTTAACCGACTCCCGAATCCAGGAATTTGGTTGCGATGACCATTCCTTTCCCGTTTTGCGTTAGGTTTACTCTGAGCGTTTCCTTTCCCTCCGTTGGGATAAATAACGTACGGTGGCGACTCTTGTCATAGCCGGCGCCGATTTTCGCAGTAGCGACAGCTGGCGACTCTCCTGAGGACTCCAACAGTTCCCTACGCGAGTCAATCCTAGCGCTTGTTTTCCCGTCGTGGGTTTTGTATGGATTTACCTTTCTGTATTTACTTTCAGCATTATATTATTGTTGTTATGCTGGGTAGGGGGTCAGATTGAGAGATAAGTCGGACCTGGGCTTGAGTGCACCTAGAATTAGTTGTGGGAAGTAGTGGGCGCGTGCATGCTTTGCATGTACTAGTGTCCCGCAAAATCCATGCTCAGACGAGGTTCTTCTGGTTGACTTCTTTTTCAACCCTTTCGGTTGAGGGGGTTGTTGGTTAGTTGGATTGTCGACTCTGGGGACCGATCAATTGGAAGTTGGCTAAGTGAGGCCTCTTCAGGATATGATGATGCCACACCTTCTGGGTATCGTATCATCAGTCTTGAAAGTCTGTGACGCCGACGACCGCATAGGATGTCGTACCTTGTGTCAGTTGATAGGACACCTACTTGTGAGAGGGATTGGGACATGCAGGAAACTTGACCTCCAGACTACCCGGTTTTCTTGATATTGGATCAGTATGTGTGGTTACTTGGGGTTCTTCATCAGGACAGTGTTATAGGTCTGGTGAGACCAGGTTGGAGCATTGTTGTGGGTCTGTTGAGACAGATATTGTGGATGGATCTCTTCAGCAATATATCACTTGATCCCTGTTGCATTGCTTGCATATTGCATTGTTGCATACTCATGTTGCATATCATTAACGTGTGTCTGTGCTGCAGGTGCATTTCATACCCTCTGATTCTAGTTGCCCGGATTTCTTTCTGGCTGCTATCATGGATACTTTGAAGAAGACGGTGGCTTACAAGTTGCCTACTTCAGATGTTTCTTCTTTGCTTGGTTTGATATCCTTGGCTGATGATGATGTGAAGAGAAGCTTCAGAAAGATTTATGGGAAACTGCTTAGGTTGGTCTGCAAACCAACTACGTATGAGCTGAACGGATTGTACACGCTGATGCAATCCTATGATCCCCCGCTGAGGTGTTTTACTTTCCCTGACTTTATTCTAGCTCCGACCATGGAGGAATATGCTGAGATCTTGGAGTTAACCATTCAGAACAGGGTACCCTTCATTCATATGGATGCTGAGCCCAAGCTGGAGGATTTGGCTGTTGATTTGCATTTAGACTCCTCAGAGTTGCTGTTAACCAAGTGGAACGGGGTTCCTGGTTTTTCTCTCAAGTTCCTAGTGGGGAAAGCACAAGAGTATGCCAAGAGTGGTTGTTGGATTGTGTTTAATGTTATCCTTGCTTTGTACATCTATGGCATTGTACTGTTCCCTAATATGTCTGACTTTGTTGATTTGGATGCATTCCATATATTTGCTTCAGGCAATCCTGTGCCTACATTGATTGGAGACTTCTATCACTCTCTGCATTATAAGAACGAGAATAGGAGGGGCAAGAACGTCTCTTGTTGTGTGCCTTTGTTGTATATGTGGTTTGATAGTCACTTGCCCAAGAAGGGTATCTTTGCTGAGTCTGCAGCTACGGTGGAATGGTCTGAGCGTCTGATGGGGATTTCTTCAGAAGATGTTGTCTGGTTTGATATGGATTTACTGGGATCTGAGATTATCTACAGCTGCACAGGATATCCTAACGTTCCTCTGATTGGGAGGAAAGGGTGCATTAACTACAATCTGTCATTGTTGATCAGGCAATTCGGTTATGCTTTGAGAAGCCCGCCAAAAGAGGAGGAAGTGCAGGAATCTTTGTACTTCACAGGTGATCTGAGTGGAGAATTGTTATCCAAGCTTCAGCGTGCTTGGAATAACATCTACAAGAAGGTAAGCCGTTGTTGGGTAAGAATGATAGTCAAGCCTATCCTCCGTACCAAGTCTGGATCCAAGATAGGGCAAAGCAGGCGCTGATGCCGTTTCCTGCAGTATTACCTCCTGCTCCCCTCGTGGTTGAGGAGCCAACTACTGTGCCTATTGAGAGGTATGAGCGGGTTGTGAAGGAGAAAGAAGAGTTGATGAAAGCCAACGAGAAGTTGGAAGAAGAGCTAGTTCAGCTCAGAAGCGAAAGAAATGAAGCCGTATATTCCTTCAAGCAGCAAACAAAGTTGGTGAACCAGTTAGGTACATAACTGACTGAACAACGAAAGAAGCGTGAACGTTTGTGGATAGATTTCAAGAGCTCTCATGACATGCTGGAGTCTAAGAAGAAAGCACTTGATATGGCTTACTTGGAGATCTCTACATTCAACAAAACCTGGAATGCTACACTGACCAATAATAAAGAAAGAGAAGACAAACTGAAGCAACACATCTCTGAACTGGAAGATCAGTTGAAAGCTAGCCAGAAAAAGTTTGAAGAAGAGGTTATGCGGAGATACGACATTCAGAATTCGTTGAATAAAGTTGTCAAGCGTAAGAAAGAGTCTGCATCCCAGAAGCGGAAGCTAGAGGAGTGCTTTGGAGAGGGTGCATGGGAGGAATCCATTGGGGATCTCCAGCGTGTTACCAGGCAAAGAGACTCGCTCGTTGAAGGGTTGCTTTCCCAGCCAGATCATCCCAAGACTAAGAAATTGTTAGAGGAGTATCGGGCATATGGTCGCACTTAATTACCTTATGCACTGTTGTATTTGCTTTATTTGCATTGTGCTGGCCATCACCAGGATTGTTGGTTGAGGTCATGCCTTCTTGTTACTGTACACTCAGTGATATTGTATTTCTGCCTTGATGGGCTTTTCAGCAATATATGAGATGTTTCTTCCATGAGTGGATCTAGGCTTCTTAGCACTTCACTTCACTGGCACTGCACTGGCACTTTGGCACTAGAATCAGGGGTTGATCTTGTTGCACCCTAAAATTTTCCCAACCTTATTCACTTGGTTTATGTTTCAATGTCATTAGCATTTGCATATAGAGTCATGTGCATAGTCTAATCATCTGCATAGCATAAGCATAGCAAGTCATACAACAGGGGGACCAATTATTATTCTCATCTCTAGAAGCCTATCAAGAGGTTATTATCCCAATTCAATCTCATTCAAGTCATCAGGAAAGAATTTGAAAGCAAAGAGTTCAGCAGATCAAGCCTTGAGTCCATCTCCTAGCTGAGGGTATCTGAGGGTCAACAAGAGGGTTGTGAGCTGTGAGTTGAAGGCATGGAGAGTATCTAGACATTATGAGAGACTTAGAAAGTCATTTAAAGAAGGAGACAAGTCATTGATGAGAGCACAAGAGCTATAGCTGAAGGCAGTCAACTAGGGTTTCATCTCGGTCAACCCTAGGTCAACCCTAGGTCAATTGACTGATTTAAGGGGCATTCAAGTCTAGTGGAGAGATGTGGGGTTCATCATTGGACATATAAAGAAGGATATGGAGATATGCCAAGAAGAATTCAAGAGAAATCAAGGAGAAGAGGAGCTTCTAAATTAGGGTTTCTGTGTAAAATCCCCTAGTTTAGGTCAAATTTCCAAGCAAGATAAGTCAAAATGCTAGCTTCAAATGGCTTCTTGGCCAACATGAAACTTGTAGAGGATCTCAAGACCTTTAATTTTAGTGGTGGAAGACATCAAGGAGATTTATAGAACTCAAGTTATGGTCCTTGCAAGTTACAGGTCATCTGAGGTATCTGAAATTTTGTCTGTGAAAGTGACTTGACTTCCAAGCTAGTTTTACCCCTCAAGGAGATTTCAAATGAATTCTTGGTCAACATAGGAATTGTTCCTCATTGTCTTAGCTTTCTAGAATGGTATGGCATGCCTTCATATGATGTGTGGAACTCAACTTATGGTCTTGGCAAGCAAAGGGTATTTTGGTCATTTGTGAATTACAGGTCATTTTAACCTATGTCCAAAACTCATACAAGGAGGCCTCAAATGGAAAAACTTACAACATCAAACTTGCTCCAAATGACATTTTGAGTCTAGAAAGAAGGTCACAAATTGTTGGAAAAGCTCATAATATGAAGTTGCATGATTGGTCAAATTTGAACTAAAATGGCTTATAACTTAAATAAAGTGAAAGTGAAAAGTGGTTTGAGAGATTTATAAGTCCAAATGGAGACTTCCAATATATGATTTTGGGTCCAAAACACATTCTAAGAACAATGGTTCAAGTACATTTTTGAGCTTAGTGGAAAAAATCAAAGTTATTTATGGTTACTTGCATTTGAAGAAACATAACCAATTTGGAATGCAAGGGAAGTTGCAAGATGGTTCTAGAAAGTTCATTTGAGCACTATATATTCATGAAATCAGAATTGAGCAAGGGTTGGATTCATTTTTTCACCAAAAATTTCCCAAATTCTCTCTATTCTTTCTCATTGCAATTCCATCCAAATTTCTCAAAATCTTCATCAATCATCACCAATATTGATTCTACCATATTCAATCATTATCATGGACTAAAGATCAACAAGGATCTGATTGAAATTGATCCATTTTCGAGCACCATAATCATCAATATCCAAATTGCAATTTCAAGTGGACAGCAAGATCCAAGGCAAGAATCATCCAGGTTTTGCAAACAGAATCAAGCACTGAGATAGTTGATCAAGATCCAAGCATTAGAAGCCTCAGATCCACGAGTTCAACATCCATTTCCAAGCTTTTGCACCAGGTTCAATTTCTCTCCCATGGCTTGATATAGATAGATTTACATGGTTTTATTAGTTTAGATGTGATCTAGGTTGTTAGTAGATCGATTAGGACGAGTTTGGTGTTGTTTAGTGATAATTGTTGACAGGTTGTTAGAACTGTTAGGACTTAGAACTCTTAGGATAGGCCATGATAATCTTAGGTTGTTAGCACAGAATGATCTACGTGAAGTGTAGTTTAGATTAGTATAGGTTTGATTAAGAATCTTGAGGATGAGTTGCAGAGTATGTTAATGGAACCAAGAATGTCATGCGCTCGGGTTGAGTGATTTGCTGAATTTTAGAATGAACTACCACCATAGTCTTGTAGAGGAAGAAAATTGGAGTGTTTTTCATGTTTATATCGTGTTGATCCATGGATTGGAGAGAGAGAACCGAGAGCTTGAAGTATGCGTGCATGGAGTTTTCATGGAGGGAAACCCTAGTTCTCATAGATTCAAGGTTGAAGACGCAATCCTGAGCGTCCATCGCGTGTTGGACCTTTGACCCAAAAGCCAATCGTGTGGCTGGAATTCATACTGAAGATTGGAGGGAAGAGAGGTGCCCTAAACGCACCGTTTCATTTAATGAAACGGGCGGGCCTAGGTGTGTTATTGATATCCCCACCCCCCGTGACCTGAGCCCAATTTAATTTGCACGTGAAAACCCTGCTGAATGCACCCCCTGCGTCCTTTTTTTTCATTTTTATTATTTCTGACTTGTTCTGGGCCTAATATAACTTGCTACGCGCACCCCCGTTTGCTGGCCCATTGGAATTTGAACTGGAGCGAATTGCTATTAGTACCCCCTCCCTCTCATTTTAATTCAATTTAGTTTTTTTTAATTCACTTTAATTTTTACCAACCTTTAAAAAATCATATAAAATAGGAAATTAACTCTTTTTTAGTGGTTGTTTTTTCTATATTTTCTTGGTTCTGTCTAGAAAATTATAAAAAAATAAAAATTGCATTTTATTTTTATTTGATATTTTTCCCATATTTTCTAAATAAATAGCATTTTAAATAGCTTCATTTCATGCATGATTTTGTTAATTTTTGTTCTACTAGATGCTTTAATATTTTTTGTTCATTCTTTTTAGGTTGCTTAGATGAGATATTGAACTTGTAGAAACAATTTAATTCCCATTTTTAGAAATTAATTTTAGGTGCTTAATGTAGGCTTGAACAACATGAACAAATTAGGGTTTTTAGGTGATGACTTAGGAGATTTGATTCCTTTCCCTTAGGACTTAGGGTTTGACTAGTTTAGTTATGGGACTATAGGGGCTATGGGTAGTTATTAGATCCCTTAGAGAAAAGTCAGGATTCCCCTACTGCTATTAATACTCTGTGTATGTCTGATTGTCTGGTGTGGTGTGCCCTCTGGGGATTATTGCTTGCTTGCTTGGGTATTGGGATTGTCTGGGGACTTGGGAGAGCTGAAGACTTGAGGAGATGAAGACCATTGGAGATCCAGAGATTGAAGATCAACTGCCAGAGTTGGAGAGGAGGTTCTTGCTAGCAGCTGCTGAGGAGACTAGGGTTTAGGAGCTAGGCAGAGCTCTAGATTAGAAAGCTTGTTTCTCAAACATGGAATGCCTTGTCTGCATCCATCCTTTCTCTATGATTCAAAGTCTCTTTCAAATATCCACCTCCTTCCTTTGGAAGGATCAGTGAATATATTTGAAAGATAGAACTTTTGAGAGGAAACTTTCTGTTTAATGTTAACAGTTGATGAACCACCCTTGGTAGGTAATTAACTGTCTAACATTCATTCACTTCACTCTTGTGACTGATTCCTCATCCTGGAGGTTTGAACTTGAAGAAAAGCCATTGCAGATGGAAGACAGATGATCAAAGCCCTTGCCTGAAGGTCAGGAAGATGGAGATTGATGCTTGTTGAAGCCTGTGGCTGAGTGGAGATTACTTGAAGCTAGATGTTGATTCAGAGCTGCTGATGCTGTTTCTTTTGCTGTTGTATTTCATTGCTGATGTATTGATTGGTTTTCTGGACTGTATTGTTTGCTGTTTACCCTACTGGGTTGAAAGTGAAGCCTGTTCACTTTCGCCTATTGTTTTCTAGGTTCGAGGTTGAGTGGGACTCCCTTGCCTCGCTTGTACTGTTGCATCCATGCATTTTACTGCTTTACTGTATATATCTGATATTGTTTCTGTTTCTGCCTATCCCGTAGGATCTCTGTTTCTCTCTGTGCAAGAGAGGAGCATGATAGACACTAGGTCTTAACCCATGCATGATAACATTAGGTTAGTTTATTTCCCTTCGCAACCGTAGGTTAGAGTTCTGTCTCTTCTTTCTCAAAACAAACAGAAAAACACATAAAGATTTCAAACACAATAAAAGACACTTCTTTCGTAAAAGAATGTGAACTCATCAAAACGTCATTTTTGTCCGTCGGGACTGTTAATCAGAAAAAAACCTTTTTCAGAAAGAATAAAAAATAATCAAGACAAGCTTGTGTCATACGTGGCCCGAACTACGTTTGCTCTGATCTTCCATGCTGTGTGGAAGTACGTAGGCATAGGATGCGATATCCTAGCGAGCAACCTTCCCCTCCTTTCCCGTAGGTAGGCGAACTACGTTGACTCTGATTTCTCGTTCCAGACGGGAATACGTAGGCATAAAGTGCGATACTTTGCCGAGTCATTTTATTTTCATTCTCTTTTCTTTTAACCCCAGACATTTAGCGTAGATAGAATAACAATCCATACCCGAAAACAAGCGTGGATCCCGTCGAGTACGACGGACGTGAGGGGTGCTAATACCTTCCCCTTGCGTAACCGACTCCCGAATCCAGGTTTTGGTTGCGACGACCATACCTTTCCCGTGTTGTGCGAGGTTTACTCTGAGCGTTTCCTTTCCCTCCCATGGGATAAATAACGCACGGTGGCGACTCTTCTGTTCAGCCGGCGCCGATTTTCGCAGTAGCGACAGCTGGCGACTCTGCTGGGGATCCAACTTCCCCTGGCTGCTAAGAACTACGATGGTTCTTATGCATTTGGGATCCAACGTCCCTTGAGAGAGTCAATCCTAGCGCTTGTTTTCCCGTCGAGGATTTTGTATGGAGTTATTGTATATTTCTAACCTTGTATTTTCAGTTTTGTATATTGATTATTATTGCTGTATTGGGGTGTGACGGGTGTTCTGATATTGAGAGATAAGCCGGACCTGGGCTTGAGTGCACCTAGAATTAGCGTAGAAAGTAGTGGGCGCGTGCCGGCTTTGCTTGCATTAGTGTCTCATGAAATCTACACTCGGACGAGGTTCTTCTGGTTGGCTTCTTTTTCTACCCTTTGGGTCGAAGGGGTTGTTGGTCAGTTGAATTGTCGACTCCGGGGACCGATCACTTGGAAGTTGGCTAAGTGAGGCCTCTTCAGGAATTGATGATGCCACTCCTTCTGGGAATCGTATCATCAACCCTGAAAGTCTGTGACGCCGACGACCGCATAGGATGCCGTACCTTGTGCCAGTTATAGGGCCACCCACCTGTGAGGGGATTTGGGGTTATGCAGGTAACCAGACCTTCAGACTACCGGTTATTTCTTGATCAGAGATCCTGGGTATTTATGGAGAAGTATGAGGTCTGTCAGAGACCATTTGGAGATGTGTTCTGAGGTCTGTCAGAGACCAATTAGAGATGTGATTTGAGGTCTACCAGAGACCAGTGGGAGTTATGGTTTGAGGTCCATCAGAGACCAGTAATGGAGCTTTGTTTTAGGTCTATCTGAGACCAGGGTTTGATAACTTCTGGATGGTCTATCTGAGACCTTTCTTGATTGGGTTCAGGCTATTCAGCTACAGCTTTGGTCCCTGTTGCATGTTACTTGCATTGCATTGCCTGCATATCCATTACCATTTACATTTCACTAACGTGTGTCTGTGCTGCAGGTGCATTTGCATTTCCCTAGTTCTAGTGCCCAGACTTCTGAGTATTGATTATGGCTGGTTTGAGGAAAACAGTTGCGTATAAGCTGCCTTCACCTGATATTACTTCTTTGCTTGGTCTGATATCTCTTGCCGACGAGGAGGTTAGGAGAAGCTTCAGAATGAGCCATGGGAGATTACTGAGATTAGTCTGCAAGCCCACTGCTGATGAGATGAACGGGCTATACACCTTGATGCAGTTCTATGACCCCGCATTGAGATGCTTTACTTTTGCTGACTTCATTCTAGGACCTACTATTGAGGAGTATGTGGAGTTTACTGAGCTTCCCGTGCAGAACAAGGTTCCCTTTATTCACTCTGCTGCTGAGCCCAAGTTGGAGGACTTAGTCAAAGCCTTACATATGGACGCTGCAGAACTGTTATTGACTTCTTGGCTTGGGGTTTCAGGTTTCTCTCTTGATTTCTTAGTTGTCAAAGCTCGAGAGTACGCCAAGAGCGGTTGTTGGGTGGTTTTCAACGCTATTTTGGCTTTATGCATCTATGGAATTGTGCTGTTTCCTAACTTGCCCAACTTTGTGGATTTGGATGCTTTCTATCTGTTTGCTGCAGGCAACCCAGTGCCAACGCTGATCGGAGACTTCTACCACTCATTGCACTACAAGAACGAAAACCGAAGGGGAAAAGTTGTTTACTGCTGTGCTCCTCTATTAAATATGTGGTTCAAAAGTCATCTCCCCATGAAGGGACCCTTTGCAGACAGTGTAACCTCAGCCAGTTGGTCAGAGCGCCTGATGAGGCTATCGTCGGAAGATATGGAGTGGTTTGATCGAGACCTGTTGGGATCTGAGCTCATCTTCAGTTGTTCTGGGTACCCTAATGTGCCGCTGATAGGAAGAAAAGGGTGTATCAATTACAACCCTTCTCTATTCATTCTCCAGTTCGGATATGCACTGAAGAATCCACCTCAGGAGGAGGAAGTACAGGAATCTATGTACTTCACCGGAGACGTGAAAGGGGAGTTACTAGCCAAGCTGCAACATGCCTGGACGCGTATTAACCGCAGAGGGAAGCCTTTGTTAGGAAAGAATGACTGTCAGGCCTATGAACCTTACAGGGTTTGGATCCAGGAACGAGCAAGTCAGTTATTAATGCCATTTCCAGCTGCACCCGTCATTGTTCCCGTCCCGGCAGAAGAGCCAACTACTGTTTCTAGGGAGGCCTACGAGCAAGTTGTGAAGGAAAAAGAAGCCTTGATGAAGATTAATGAAGGGTTAGAGCAAGAGTTAGCCCAGGCACGCAGTGAGAAAAACAAGGCCGTATATGCTTTCCAACAACAGATCGAGCTCCTAAACAGGTTAGGGGCTGAGTTGACTGAGGAAAAGAAAAAGCGCGAACGTCTGGGGCAAGAGTTCAGAAGCTCCCATGACATGCTGGAAGCCAAAAAGAAGGCGCTCGACGCAGCACACCGAGAAATCTCCTCTTGCAATAAGACTTGGAATGCCACACTCACCAACAATAAGAAGAGGGAAGATAAGCTGAAGCAGCAAATTTCCGACCTCGAAGAGAAGTTGAGGTCTAGCATTAAGAAGTGTGAGGAGGAAGTGATGACCCGGTATAGTGTCCAGCATGCACTGAACAAGGCAATCAAATCCAGAGATGAAGCAGTGTCTCAGAAGCGAAAGTTAGAAGATTGCTTCGGAGAAGCAACATGGGAAGAAACTGCTGAAGACGTACGCCGTGTCCTTAAGAGGAGAAACCAGCTTGTTGAAGGGCTGCTTGATCGACCAAGCCATCCGGAGACCAAGAAGTTGATAGAGGAGTACCAGACTTTTGGGAGGATTTGATCATTTCATGTAGTAACTTGTATGCTTTATTTGCATAGTGCTGACCATCACCAGGATTGTTGGTTGAGGTCATGCCTTCTTTGTACTCTCAGTGATATTGTACCCGGGGCTATTGATTTTCCCTGCAATATATGAGGCTTTCTATGATTCAGCTCCGATATTCCTATTGTCAGCACTGTCACTGCACCGGCACCTTCGCACTAGAACTGGGGGAATGAACTTCCCTAATGCACAGACACATTGCATTGCATTCATATTCATATTGCATTACAGGTAATCTTTGGATGGTGTCTTATTTCCTGCTTTGTATCAGGTACTTACCAGGATTGCAGATCAACATCCGCACCGCTATTCTACACGCTCCAATTGTCGAAAAATCATGGACCAAATGCAGAACGAGATGCAAGATGTGCGCGAGAAGCTCGCTCTCTTCATGCAGACCATGGAAGCTATAGCAAAAGGGCAGGAGAATTTGCAGGCCATGGTCCAGCCTCTGTTGGCCCGAAACGCTGGTCATGGTAATGAAGATCATCAGTCTGTCCGGGTCGATACTGCTCATGGAGACGGTACTCCCACGCCAGTGGCTCCGCCTGTAATCAATACACCTGCTGCTAATGTCAACAACGCTACCGCTGCTGTGAATGGTAACGTCGGAGTTGGGAATGAGACCGCTGTCCATAATGTTGGGCTGGGTGATGTCAATTTGGGAGATAATCTAGGAGGCAATGGCTTTGTCAATACTGGGTTCGGATTCAACGATCAGGGATTCGATAACACTGGGAAGTATGGCTTTAATGCTCAAGGCTTTGGGCAAGATGGTTATGGTATGGTCAATCAGGGTTACGGAGGCTTTGGAAACGGAAACGGTACTGGATTTATGGCTTTTGGTCCTGCTGGAGGTGTTCAAGGGTACGGCAACAGAGGCCGAGGTCCGGGGATGAATCAGATCAGAGCTGGACGTAATAATGGATATGATGGGTACGGAGCTGGAAACGGTATGTGGCAAGAAGATCAGCAGGAAGACGCCTTCTCTGGAGGAGGTTTCGAAGGGCCGATGGATGATTCCCAAAAGATTAGAATGCTGGAAGAGCAGATGAAGGGAGTCTTAAATCAAAGTGCTGTGGGATTGGACATGGCAACCATGGGTCTGGTACCTGGTTTGAGGGTGCCAATTAAATTCAAAGCTCCTGCGTTCGATAAGTATAAAGGAGACACATGTCCGAAAGTGCATGTACGAGCTTATTACAGAAAGATGTCTGCATACTCCACTGATGAAAGAATGCTAATGCATTTCTTTCAGGATAGTCTATCGGGCCCTTCCCTAGAGTGGTACATGGGGTTGGAGCCAACTGATATCAAGACATGGAAGCAATTGGCGGAGGCGTTCGTAGCTCACTACAAGTATAACAGCGACCTGGCACCCAATCGGGTCCAGTTGGCCGGGCTTTCGCAGAAGAAGGGGGAGAGCTTTAAAGAGTACGCGCAAAGGTGGCGCGATATGGCTGCCAGGGTCCGTCCTCCTGTAGAAGATAAGGAAATGAATGATATGTTTGTCGGCACATTCACCGGGCTGTTTCATGATATGCTGTTTCATACGTCTCTGGCCAGTTTTTCAGACCTGATTCTGATGGGGGAAAAGATTGAACGTAATATTAAGCAAGGAAAGTTCCAAGTCGAGGAATCAACTGCATCTGGCAGTAATAGGAAAGCTTATGGTGGGCGCCGTCAGGGCGAAGCCAGCGCAGTATTTGGAGGCCGAGGCCGAGGCCGAGGCAGGGGACGAGGTCAATATCGTCAGCCGCAGCAGGTGTCGAGTGTTACTATTCCCTATCAGCAACAACCACTCCAGCAACAACAACCGGTTCAGCAACAGCCAATGCCACAGCAGCAGCAGTCTCAGCAAGGGGCACAGCAAGCTCAGCGAAGATTCCAGGGTAGTAAACCGAGAAGAGTGTTTGAGAAGCCTCCCTCAACATATGCCGATTTATTGCAGACATTGTTGGGATTGAATCTGGTAGAGAAAAGAACTCTGGCACCAATAACGGGAGCTCCCCCGTTCGGTTACGATGCAAACAGACACTGCGAGTTTCATTCTGGGGCCCCGGGTCACGATATAGAAGGTTGCCATGCTTTTAAGCACGTTGTGCAGGATCTTTTAGACAACAAGACTATCAATTTCGGAACGGCAGATCCGAATATAGTCCAGAAACCCATGCCCAATCATGGGGCTAACGCCGTTCTGACTGAGGAAGGTCTGAATCTTATTATGAATGTTGAAGATTTAAAGACGCCGCTGAGCGAGATAAAGAGCCGACTGTTGCAAGGAGGTGTTTACCCAGGATGTAACGAGTATTGCTTAGACTGTTGGACCCTAGCTGGGGGGTGTGATGATTTGAAGAAGGGCATTCAGGCCTTAATTGATGAGGGCTTATTGCAGTTTGATCGAGCGGCAACTGACGAGCCTGCAGGGGCAGTAGTGGATAATCGGAGTGATGTGGCCACTGTGACAATTCCTCGGAAGACGATCACTATTGCAGCACCAGCTCAACGACCACCGATCACCATAACTAAGGCCGGGCCAATCCCGTACGAGAACACGAAAGCAGTCCCATGGTCATATGGGTTAGAGGTGTATTGTGATGGGATAAAGATTGATGTTAACAAACAGCCAGTGGAGATCGTGGATAATGTTGTTGGTTCAGGAGGCATGACGAGGAGTGGCAGGATCTTTATATCTCCTGAAGTGGAGGCTGAAAGACTAGCGAAAGGAAAAGGGAAAGTGGTTGAAAATGTTCCGGTACAAGCAAGTGAAAAAGAAGCAGCATCGAAGGATGTAGAAGAGTTCATGCGCTTAATTCGAAAAAGTGATTATAAGATTGTGGAGCATCTGCAGCAGACACCGTCCAAAATATCTATCCTGTCACTGCTGTTGTGTTCGGAAGCTCACAGAAATGCTTTGCTGAAAGTCCTGGACACTTCTTTTGTACCCCAAGACGTCTCCGTAAATCAGCTAGAAGGAGTATTGGCACATGTGAATGCAGGCCACAGCTTGGGCTTTACCGATTTTGACTTGACTCCGAAAGGGAGAGATCATAATATGGCATTACACGTATCTGTTGAGTGTAGAGGATCAGTAATGTCGCACATATTGGTTGACACCGGATCATCTTTGAATGTGCTGCCCAAGAAGGCGATGATGAAGCTGGATGTTCGAGGGATTTTGTGTACACCCAGTGATTTGGTAGTCAGAGCATTTGACGGCACGCGGAGAACAGTCTTTGGATCAATCACTTTGCCTCTGCAAGTGGGGCCGGAAGTGTTTGCGACTGAGTTTTATATCATGGATATACAGCCTGCGTACAGCTGCTTGCTTGGAAGACCTTGGATTCATGGAGCAGGGGCAGTCACGTCTACCCTGCATCAGAAGTTAAAATATATGGTCGGAGACAGCGTAGTCACCGTGTGCGGGGAAGAGGACATCCTGGTCAGCCATCTATCGTCGTTTAAATATGTGGAAGTCGACGGAGAGATCCATGAAACGCCCTGCCAGGCGTTCGAAGGTTTGCGCATCAAGGACAAAGGTCCCGGGCCAAGCAAAGTGCCAGAAATAGCCGTCTCATCGTATAAGGAAGCTCAAGCTCTAGTGGAAGCAGGAGAAGCCAAGGGCTGGGGCAAAGTGCTGGACATTCCTGTGAAGATGGACCGGTTCGGGCTGGGGTACCAACCGTCGTCATCAACTCCTTCCGTGGGGGCCCCCCGTTTCAGAAAGCCGATTATCATCTCTGCCAGTGGAGTATGTCATGAAACTGTCAATGCTGCTTCAGAGTCCGATGAAGGAGACAGCGACTGTGATATGGATGTCTGGATTCAGCCAAGCACGCCAGGACAAGGACTGTGCAACTGGTCTATTCAGGAGCTTGTTCCTGTGACTTTTAAACAGTAATGCTTTGCTTTATTAATTGTTGAATAATCTGATGTCTTGCCCGGGGCATCAGGATTTGCTCAGGGCTGTGTTGTTATAAACATTGCGTGTTAATCATTAAATAAATGGCGTTTTTTCATGTGCAAATACTGTAATCTCTGTCTTTCTTGTTTTGTATTTTTCAATAAAATGGCAACGGGGTTATTCGTTTTATACGCATTTTGAAGCACTTAACCATTCCTTTTGCAGGATAACATTTTCAGATGACATCCTTGAACCACCTATGACTCGTCCCGACTTTGAGCACCCAGTGTTTCAGGCTGAAGAAGAGGTTGTCGAAGATAGCGACGTTCCTGAGGAACTGTCTTGGTTGGTGAAGCAAGAGGAAAGAACCATTCTGCCTCATGACGAGGTCATCGAAATTATCAATTTGGGGTCGGAAGGGGTTGAGAAAAACATTCGTATCGGAGCCGCGCTGCAGGATGATATCAAGCGGAGACTGGTTGAAATGCTCCAAGAGTATAGTGATGTATTCGCTTGGTCGTATGAGGATATGCCAGGGCTCGATACAGATATGGTCGTGCATCGCCTGCCATTGAAAGAAGATTGCCCGCCGGTCAAACAAAAGATTCGCAGAACACGACCAGATATGGCAATGAAGATCAAAGAGGAGGTGCAGAAATAGTGGGACGCTGGTTTCCTGGCTGTGACGAAGTATCCTTCATGGGTTGCCAACATCGTACCAGTGCCAAAGAAAGATGGCAAGGTTCGAATGTGCGTGGATTATCGAGATTTGAATAAAGCAAGCCCAAAAGATGATTTTCCACTTCCTCACATTAACGTGTTAGTTGATAATACTGCCCAGTACTCCGTATTCTCCTTCATGGATGGCTTTTCAGGCTATAATCAGATTAAAATGGCGCCAGAGGATATGGAGAAGACTACTTTTATAACACCTTGGGGAACATTTTGCTACAAAGTGATGCCCTTTGGTTTGAAAAATGCTGGGGCAACATATCAGCGTGCGATGACGACTCTTTTCCATGACATGATGCATAAAGAGATCGAAGTTTATGTTGACGATATGATTGCCAAATCCCAGACGGAGGAAGAGCATCTGGTGAATCTGCTGAAGTTGTTTAAAAGACTTAGGAAGTTCAGGCTGAGGCTGAACCCTAATAAATGCACCTTCGGGGTGAGATCGGGTAAGCTCCTGGGGTTTATCGTAAGCGAAAGAGGAATAGAGGTCGATCCTGCTAAAATAAAAGCGATTCAAGAAATGCCGACGCCTAAAACAGAGAAAGAGGTGCGCGGGTTTTTAGGGAGGTTGAACTACATCGCCCGGTTCATATCTCACCTAACGGCCACGTGTGAACCGTTATTCAAGCTCTTGAAGAAAGATCAAGCTGTAACGTGGAACGAAAATTGTCAAAAGGCGTTCGATAAAATAAAGAAGTATCTGCAGGAGCCTCCTATTTTGATACCCCCAGTGGCAGGTAGACCCTTGATAATGTATTTGACGGTTCTTGAGGGAAGCATGGGTTGTGTTCTCGGTCAACACGACGAGACAGGGAGAAAAGAGCATGCGATCTATTACTTGAGTAAGAAATTTACAGACTATGAATCTCGATACTCAATGCTGGAGAAAACTTGTTGCGCGCTAGCCTGGGCCGCCAAGCGTTTGAGGCAGTACATGCTGAATCATACAACCATGCTCATCTCGAAGATGGATCCTATCAAATATGTATTTGAAAAGCAAGCGTTGTCGGGTAGAATTGCCCGTTGGCAGATGGTCTTGACTGAATACGATATTCAATACGTCTCGCAAAAGGCTATAAAGGGGAGTGTGCTGTCTGAGTATCTGGCGGAGCAGCCTATTGAAGAGTACCAATCGATGAGGTTTGATTTTCCTGACGAGGATATCATGTACCTAAAGATGAAAGATTGCGAAGAACCATTGCCAGACGAGGGACCAGAGTTGGGGTCCAAATGGAAGATGATATTTGACGGAGCTGTGAATGCTTACGGTAGCGGAATAGGAGCAATCATCATCACGCCACACGGGTCGCACATCCCGTTTACTGCCCGATTGACCTTTGCCGTTACCAACAATGAGGCCGAATACGAAGCTTGTATAATGGGGCTCGAAGAAGCCATTGATTTGCGAATCAAGCATCTAGATGTATACGGAGACTCAGCTCTGGTAGTGAATCAGATAAAAGGGGAATGGGAGACACGTCAGCCCAATTTGATACATTACATGAATTATGCAAGGAGATTGTTGCCTTTCTTCGACAAGGTTGAATTGCATCACGTACCGCGGGCAGAAAATCAAATGGCTGACGCCCTTGCCACTTTGTCTTCCATGTACAAGGTCAACTTCTGGAACGAAGCTCCCCAAATCACTATCTCTCGGTTGGACAGACCAGCTTATGTATTTGCTATCGATGAAGCATCTGATGACAAACCGTGGTATTTCGATATCCTTAATTTCCTGAAGAATAAAGAGTATCCGGCTGGGGCATCCAGTCAAGATCAGAAGACTCTCAGGAGATTAGCGGGTAATTTCTACTTGAATCCAGATGGCGTCTTGTACAGAAGAAACCACGATTTGGTGTTGTTGCGTTGTGTAGACGAGAAAGAGGCAAAGCTTCTCATGGAGGAAATTCACGAAGGTACCTTTGGTACGCATGCTGGTGGGCATGCTATGACGAGAAAGCTGCTGAGGGCAGGTTACTTTTGGCTGACGATGGAAACTGATTGTTTCAAGTTCGCGAGGAAGTGCCACAAGTGCCAAATCTATGCTGACAAGATACACGTGCCTCCGAGTCCTCTAAATGTGATGTCATCTCCATGGCCATTCTCGATGTGGGGAATTGATATGATCGGGAAGATCGAGCCGACGGCTTCTAACGGGCATCGGTTCATCCTAGTAGCAATCGATTATTTCACCAAGTGGGTGGAAGCGGCGTCTTACGCGAATGTAACGAAGCAAGTGGTGGCCAGATTCATCAAGAGAGATATCATTTGCCGATATGGGATCCCCGAGCGGATAATCACGGATAATGGTTCAAATCTGAACAACAAAATGATGAAGGAGCTCTGTCAGAATTTCAAGATCGAACATCACAACTCCTCCCCTTACCGGCCCAAGATGAATGGCGCTGTTGAGGCGGCCAATAAGAATATCAAGAAAATTGTTCAGAAAATGGTGGTGACCTATAAGGATTGGCATGAAATGCTGCCTTTCGCTTTGCACGGTTATCGTACGACGGTACGCACATCAACCGGGGCAACTCCGTTCTCGTTGGTATACGGAATGGAAGCGCTATTACCATTGGAA
Source organism: Lathyrus sativus (assembly GCA_963859935.3). Classification (NCBI taxonomy): domain Eukaryota; kingdom Viridiplantae; phylum Streptophyta; class Magnoliopsida; order Fabales; family Fabaceae; genus Lathyrus; species Lathyrus sativus. The sequence continues at coordinate 352,754,306 of OZ012737.1, forward strand.
GTTGAGATCCCTTCTCTGAGGGTATTGCGAGACGTTCAGCTGGACGAGGCAGAATGGGTAACGAATAGATTGAACCAACTGAGCTTGATGGATGAGAAGAGGCTAGCTTCTCTAGCATACGGTCGTTTGTACCAGAGCCGAATGAAGAAAGCGTACGACAAGAAGATACATCCGCGAAGCTTTCAGACGGGCGACCTTGTGCTGAAAAGGATTCTCCCGCCGCAAGCAGATCACAGGGGCAAGTGGACCCCCAACTACGAAGGGCCATACGTTGTCAGTAAGGTCTTTTCAGGAGGAGCGTTGTTGTTGTCCACCATGGACGGAGAAGACTTTGTGTCACCTGTGAATTCGGACGCAGTTAAAAAATACTTTGCTTAAAATAGACCCGCTGGACAGAAAAAGAGAGTCCAGGCAAAAATGGGGCATCCTGGCGAACCAAAAACAGAATGAAAGGTTCGGGCAAAAGCTAGGGATAAAATTGAAAAAATGTACACCCGCGAAGTTGAAAACCTACACTGGGCGGCCTCGGCAAAAAAGGGTATCCCGGTGAACTGAAAACCCGTAAAGGGCGGTTCACGCAAAAGTTAGGGATTTGAAAAGCAAATGACTGCGGTCCGAATTCAATGAGCATCAATGCGGGAGAATATATTTGAGGAGCCAGTTATCAGACACGATCTCTTCAGAAGTGGGGATACCGGGAAAGCATTAGAGTCGGATGAGTCATAGGAGGATCAGCTCGTGGTGTTCATCTGCATCCCGTTGCCGACATGTGTACAAAATTTAATTTGTCAAAATATTCATGCTTCTTGTGCATACTTGTATATTTGCTTTGCGTAGCTTCCTCTTTTCAGGAGTTACGTCCCGTGTACAAAAACTCCGCCCATTCAGGGGCCCGATCAATAAAATATGTTATTCAGTACTTGATGCTGGTTCTTTACTGTTTTGTGCATGATAAAACGCCTAAGTTTAGTGAAGCTAGCATGAGTATAACATCACTGGCCCTTGCCAACAATTGTTAAAGCTTTGAATTAACTGAGTGTAACGTCACTAACCTGAATTGATTTGATTGCATAGGCTTGTCGTGTCTTGTTTGTGTTGTTACAGGTTTCATAACCATACGAGGAAGATGATCAAAAGATTGCGATAACGAAAGACTTGATCCCCGCAGGGTCATGCACTCTCCCCCAGCGGAGTCGGTGGAATTCACCCCAAGAGAATCATCCTATCCCCAGCGGAATTCTCTTTGCAAGTGTTTTCATTCCGTCCAGTGGAACTCGAAGATTATGACTCTCCCAAGCAGAGTTGATGGTGGTTCCTGTCATTTATTTTGTCAGAGATACTGTGTAATACAGATTCACTCTCCAGCAGAAAGTCCGATCGTACTATGCACATTTGCTATTCCCCAACAAAGTTATATTCCCCAGCAGGGGGTTACCTCAGCAGGGTGCTCGGTTTGAGTTCCCAATTCCCCAGCAGGGTTGACTTCACCCTCCCAGCATTTATTTTGCTGGAATAATTCTGTAGCATCTGGCTATCCCCAGCAGAGTTGGCATTATCTTCAACTTTTATTTTGCTGAAGCAATTTCTGTACTCTAGCAGTTCAGGTGAAGAGAACTCTTGCTTAAATGAACAACCAAACAGTCAAGATCTCGGCATGAGGCATCCAAGGATAATGTCAGTTTCGACAGTATTCCCCACAGAGTTATCAGGATAAGTTTCTCTTTATTCCCAGGCAGAGTTAGTTGTCATCAGGGGTTCCATGAATCAGAATTTCAGAGGCCACCGTCGGTTATCAGAACAGGCGTCCGGTAGTTTGGTTTCCAGACATCCCCAGTAGAGTCCGTCTCAAAGTCGCTGTCACGTTGGTGCTGAGGAGTTTGTGGGTGAGGATCATTGGAGAACTAAGTCCTGACGTGGACAATTTACTCCTATATTGACGGGATTTCTTCAGAAGTGGGCGTCCTAACGTGGACAGGTTTATTTCCCCGGGTTGATGAGATGTGTTAGTCCTAACGTGGACAGATTCGGGTTCTCGAAATTAGTGGAATGGGAGGTCATGACGTTGACAAAAGTGATTACTCTTTGTGTTGGTGCCCTGACGTGGACAGATCAGACAAGGGTGCGAGTCCTTACGTGGACAAGTCTTATTTCCTCAGCGGGTCGAAGATGCCTGAGTCCTAACGTGGACAGATCAAGACGAGATCAGTGTCCTTACGTGGACAAATCAAAGAAATTATTATTCCTAACGTGGAAAGGTGGGTCCTAACGTGGACGATGTTCTCCTTACGTGGAAAGACAATGTTTCCTTACGTGGAAAGAAGATGGTTTCCTTACGTGGAAAGACGAATTTATTCCTTGCATGGAAAGAAGTTGGTATTCCTTACGTGGAAAGATGTAGTCCTTACGCGGACATATCAAGGTGGATTCCTTACGTGGAAAGAGATGATTCCTTACGTGGAAAAAGATAGTTTCCTTACGTGGAAATGACAGCATTCCTGACGTGGAAAGAGGGGAGTCCTTACGTGGACAGATTAAGATGGCATTCCTTACGTGGAAGAACGTAGTCCTGACGCGGACAAATCGGGAGGAATTGGGTGCCTTATGTGGAAAAGTTATGTTTCCTTGCGTGGAAAACGGATAGCATTCCTTACGTGGAAAGAAAGAGTGTATTCCTGACGAGGAAGAATGATGTACTCCTTACGTGGAAAGTTGAGTCCTGACGTGGACAGGTTGAACTCCTTACGTGGAAAGATTGGAGTCCTGACGCGGACATGCCAAGTGGTATTGGAGTCCTTACGTGGACAGATTGATATAGTTCTCCTTATATGGAAAGAAGATTGCTTCCTGACGTGGAAAGATGAAAGGGTTAGTCCTGACGTGGACAGATACAGAAGAAATGATTCCTAACGTGGACAGGTTACTCCTAACGTGGAAGAGTTTTATTCCTAACGTAGACGATTCAGTTTATGGAAATGCAGACGAATTATCCCCAGCGGAGTTGCCGAGATTTTTCTGGGTTAACAGCAAGTGGAGTCCTAACGTGGACAGGTTTTAGCTGAGATTTCTTCGTATTGATGACAGACAGAGTCCTAACTTGGACAAGCAAGCAATCTGTTATGACAGAATCCTCTTCAGAACGATGAAGACAATCCCCAGCACGGTCGCACGAGATCAGTGGGTGCCGTAACAGTTAAATTCAGCTGATGAATGTCGTTCCCCAAGCAGTGGCGCAGTTTATTCCTGCGGTTGGCAAATTTCTGGGTTCCTAGTATTCAACCGTCTCGTACCGCGAATGTCTGAAGGCTCCGGGCTCTTCACCCAATCGGGTCCAAGCCGCTTGAATAGGGGCAGCTGTTGCACCCTAAAATTTGCCCAACCTTATTCACTTGGTTTATGTTTCAATGTCATTAGCATTTGCATATAGAGTCATGTGCATAGTCTAATCATCTGCATAGCATAAGCATAGCAAGTCATACAACAGGGGGACCAATTATTATTCTCATCTCTAGAAGCCTATCAAGAGGTTATTATCCCAATTCAATCTCATTCAAGTCATCAGGAAAGAATTTGAAAGCAAAGAGTTCAGCAGATCAAGCCTTGAGTCCATCTCCTAGCTGAGGGTATCTGAGGGTCAACAAGAGGGTTGTGAGCTGTGAGTTGAAGGCATGGAGAGTATCTAGACATTATGAGAGACTTAGAAAGTCATTTAAAGAAGGAGACAAGTCATTGATGAGAGCACAAGAGCTATAGCTGAAGGCAGTCAACTAGGGTTTCATCTGGGTCAACCCTAGGTCAATTGACTGATTTAAGGGGCATTCAAGTCTAGTGGAGAGATGTGGGGTTCATCATTGGACATATAAAGAAGGATATGGAGATATGCCAAGAAGAATTCAAGAGAAATCAAGGAGAAGAGGAGCTTCTAAATTAGGGTTTCTGTGTAAAATCCCCTAGTTTAGGTCAAATTTCCAAGCAAGATAAGTCAAAATGATAGCTTCAAATGGCTTCTTGGCCAACATGAAACTTGTAGAGGATCTCAAGACCTTTAATTTTAGTGGTGGAAGACATCAAGGAGATTTATAGAACTCAAGTTATGGTCCTTGCAAGTTACAGGTCATCTGAGGTATCTGAAATTTTGTCTGTGAAAGTGACTTGACTTCCAAGCTAGTTTTACCCCTCAAGGAGATTTCAAATGAATTCTTGGTCAACATAGGAATTGTTCCTCATTTTCTTAGCTTTCTAGAATGGTATGGCATGCCTTCATATGATGTGTGGAACTCAACTTATGGTCTTGGCAAGCAAAGGGTATTTTGGTCATTTGTGAATTACAGGTCATTTTAACCTATGTCCAAAACTCATACAAGGAGGCCTCAAATGGAAAAACTTACAACATCAAACTTGCTCCAAATGACATTTTGAGTCTAGAAAGAAGGTCACAAATTGTTGGAAAAGCTCATAATATGAAGTTGCATGATTGGTCAAATTTGAACTAAAATGGCTTATAACTTAAATAAAGTGAAAGTGAAAAGTGGTTTGAGAGATTTATAAGTCCAAATGGAGACTTCCAATATATGATTTTGGGTCCAAAACACATTCTAAGAACAATGGTTCAAGTACATTTTTGAGCTTAGTGGAAAAAATCAAAGTTATTTATGGTTACTTGCATTTGAAGAAACATAACCAATTTGGAATGCAAGGGAAGTTGCAAGATGGTTCTAGAAAGTTCATTTGAGCACTATATATTCATGAAATCAGAATTGAGCAAGGGTTGGATTCATTTTTTCACCAAAAATTTCCCAAATTCTCTCTATTCTTTCTCATTGCAATTCCATCCAAATTTCTCAAAATCTTCATCAATCATCACCAATATTGATTCTACCATATTCAATCATTATCATGGACTAAAGATCAACAAGGATCTGATTGAAATTGATCCATTTTCGAGCGCCATAATCATCAATATCCAAATTGCAATTTCAAGTGGACAGCAAGATCCAAGGCAAGAATCATCCAGGTTTTGCAAACAGAATCAAGCACTGAGATAGTTGATCAAGATCCAAGCATTAGAAGCCTCAGATCCACGAGTTCAACATCCATTTCCAAGCTTTTGCACCAGGTTCAATTTCTCTCCCATGGCTTGATATAGATAGATTTACATGGTTTTATTAGTTTAGATGTGATCTAGGTTGTTAGTAGATCGATTAGGACGAGTTTGGTGCTGTTTAGTGATAATTGTTGACAGGTTGTTAGAACTGTTAGGACTTAGAACTCTTAGGATAGGCCATGATAATCTTAGGTTGTTAGCACAGAATGATCTACGTGAAGTGTAGTTTAGATTAGTATAGGTTTGATTAAGAATCTTGAGGATGAGTTGCAGAGTATGTTAATGGAACCAAGAATGTCATGCGCTCGGGTTGAGTGATTTGCTGAATTTTAGAATGAACTACCACCATAGTCTTGTAGAGGAAGAAAATTGGAGTGTTTTTCATGTTTATATCGTGTTGATCCATGGATTGGAGAGAGAGAACCGAGAGCTTGAAGTATGCCTGCATGGAGTTTTCATGGAGGGAAACCCTAGTTCTCATAGATTCAAGGTTGAAGACGCAATCCTGAGCGTCCATCGCGTGTTGGACCTTTGACCCAAAAGCCAATCGTGTGGCTGGAATTCATACTGAAGATTGGAGGGAAGAGAGGTGCCCTAAACGCACCGTTTCATTTAATGAAACGGGCGGGCCTAGGTGTGTTATTGATATCCCCACCCCCCGTGACCTGAGCCCAATTTAATTTGCACGTGAAAACCCTGCTGAATGCACCCCCTGCGTCCTTTTTTTTCATTTTTATTATTTCTGACTTGTTCTGGGCCTAATATAACTTGCTACGCGCACCCCCGTTTGCTGGCCCATTGGAATTTGAACTGGAGCGAATTGCTATTAGTACCCCCTCCCTCTCATTTTAATTCAATTTAGTTTTTTTTAATTCACTTTAATTTTTACCAACCTTTAAAAAATCATATAAAATAGGAAATTAACTCTTTTTTAGTGGTTGTTTTTTCTATATTTTCTTGGTTCTGTCTAGAAAATTATAAAAAAATAAAAATTGCATTTTATTTTTATTTGATATTTTTCCCATATTTTCTAAATAAATAGCATTTTAAATAGCTTCATTTCATGCATGATTTTGTTAATTTTTGTTCTACTAGATGCTTTAATATTTTTTGTTCATTCTTTTTAGGTTGCTTAGATGAGATATTGAACTTGTAGAAACAATTTAATTCCCATTTTTAGAAATTAATTTTAGGTGCTTAATGTAGGCTTGAACAACATGAACAAATTAGGGTTTTTAGGTGATGACTTAGGAGATTTGATTCCTTTCCCTTAGGACTTAGGGTTTGACTAGTTTAGTTATGGGACTATAGGGGCTATGGGTAGTTATTAGATCCCTTAGAGAAAAGTCAGGATTCCCCTACTGCTATTAATACTCTGTGTATGTCTGATTGTCTGGTGTGGTGTGCCCTCTGGGGATTATTGCTTGCTTGCTTGGGTATTGGGATTGTCTGGGGACTTGGGAGAGCTGAAGACTTGAGGAGATGAAGACCATTGGAGATCCAGAGATTGAAGATCAACTGCCAGAGTTGGAGAGGAGGTTCTTGCTAGCAGCTGCTGAGGAGACTAGGGTTTAGGAGCTAGGCAGAGCTCTAGATTAGAAAGCTTGTTTCTCAAACATGGAATGCCTTGTCTGCATCCATCCTTTCTCTATGATTCAAAGTCTCTTTCAAATATCCACCTCCTTCCTTTGGAAGGATCAGTGAATATATTTGAAAGATAGAACTTTTGAGAGGAAACTTTCTGTTTAATGTTAACAGTTGATGAACCACCCTTGGTAGGTAATTAACTGTCTAACATTCATTCACTTCACTCTTGTGACTGATTCCTCATCCTGGAGGTTTGAACTTGAAGAAAAGCCATTGCAGATGGAAGACAGATGATCAAAGCCCTTGCCTGAAGGTCAGGAAGATGGAGATTGATGCTTGTTGAAGCCTGTGGCTGAGTGGAGATTACTTGAAGCTAGATGTTGATTCAGAGCTGCTGATGCTGTTTCTTTTGCTGTTGTATTTCATTGCTGATGTATTGATTGGTTTTCTGGACTGTATTGTTTGCTGTTTACCCTGCTGGGTTGAAAGTGAAGCCTGTTCACTTTCGCCTATTGTTTTCTAGGTTCGAGGTTGAGTGGGACTCCCTTGCCTCGCTTGTACTGTTGCATCCATGCATTTTACTGCTTTACTGTATATATCTGATATTGTTTCTGTTTCTGCCTATCCCGTAGGATCTCTGTTTCTCTCTGTGCAAGAGAGGAGCATGATAGACACTAGGTCTTAACCCATGCATGATAACATTAGGTTAGTTTATTTCCCTTCGCAACCGTAGGTTAGAGTTCTGTCTCTTCTTTCTCAAAACAAACAGAAAAACACATAAAGATTTCAAACACAATAAAAGACACTTCTTTCGTAAAAGAATGTGAACTCATCAAAACGTCATTTTTGTCCGCCGGGACTGTTAATCAGAAAAAAACCTTTTTCAGAAGGAATAAAAAATAATCAAGACAAGCTTGTGTCATACGTGGCCCGAACTACGTTTGCTCTGATCTTCCATGCTGTGTGGAAGTACGTAGGCATAGGATGCGATATCCTAGCGAGCAACCTTCCCCTCCTTTCCCGTAGGTAGGCGAACTACGTTGACTCTGATTTCTCGTTCCAGACGGGAATACGTAGGCATAAAGTGCGATACTTTGCCGAGTCATTTTATTTTCATTCTCTTTTCTTTTAACCCCAGACCTTTAGCGTAGATAGAATAACAATCCATACCCGAAAACAAGCGTGGATCCCGTCGAGTACGACGGACGTGAGGGGTGCTAATACCTTCCCCTTGCGTAACCGACTCCCGAATCCAGGTTTTGGTTGCGACGACCATACCTTTCCCGTGTTGTGCGAGGTTTACTCTGAGCGTTTCCTTTCCCTCCCATGGGATAAATAACGCACGGTGGCGACTCTTCTGTTCAGCCGGCGCCGATTTTCGCAGTAGCGACAGATCTCCCTAACGCACAGACACATATTGCATCTGCATATTCATTTTTGCATTGCCAGTTACTTGTTGAATATGTATCTTACTTCCTGCATCTCACAGGTTTTTCAGGATTGACGACCAAAGAATCCACCGCTACTCCACCAGAAACAACTGTAAGAAAGCAATGGATCAAGTTCAAGTCGAGATGCAGGAAATCTGTGAGAAGCTGACTCTGTTCATGCAAGCTATGGAGAGCATGGCCAAGGGCCAGGAGAGCCTTCAGACCTTGGTGCAGCCGCTGCTGAGGCGGACAAACGGAAATGGCAATATTGACCACAATTCTATTGGAACTCCTCGCCGGGAGGATGAGATACCGGTAGTTACTCCACCTGTTGCGACTGTCAACGAAAACACTGGTGCAGGTGCTGGCGCTGGTAATGGCAATACTGGAAATGGTGGTGATGGGCATGTTGTTAACAACAAAGGCAACACTGGGGATGCCGATCTAGGATTCGGTGATAATGCTGGCTTTGGAAACAATGGGTATGGCAATGTCAATCAGGACGGGAACTTGGTGTTGGATGTTAATGAGTTGAAGACACCATTGAGTGAGGTGAAAAGCAGGTTGCTCAGAGGGGGAGTATTCCCTGGTTATGATGAATACTGTTTAGAGTGTTGGACCCAGCCTGAGGGTTGTACTGATTTGAAGCAGGGCATTCAGGCCATGATCGATGAAGGGACCTTGCAATTTGATCGAACTGCGGTTGAGAAGCCTGCGGAGGCATTATGTGATAAGCAGAATGATATTGCAACGATGACAATCCCGAGGAAGACTATAACGATAACGACGCCCGCCCAGCGACCAACTATTACGATTACCAAAGAAGGGCCTGTTCCCTTTGAGAATACGAAAGTTGTCCCGTGGACATACGGATTAGAAGCATATTGCAACGGTGAAAAGATTGTGGTGAATAGCCAGCCAGCTGGGGTTGTTGATAATGTCGTTGGAACGGGGGGCATGACCCGTAGCGGAAGGATCTTTACCTCACCTGAAATAGAAGCAGAGAGATTGGCCAAAGGCAAAGCCAAAGTAAATGAAAGCGGGCCTACTAAACTGAAAGAAAAGGATACGTCACTCAAAGACGTAGAGGAGTTCATGAGACTGATTCGCAAAAGCGACTACAAAATTGTTGAACACCTACAGCAGACGCCGTCGAAGATTTCTATCTTGTCGTTGTTGTTATGTTCCGAGGCCCATCGGAACGCCTTGCTAAAGATTCTGGATACGTCATTTGTGCCTCAAGAAGTTTCTGTAAATCAGTTAGAGGGGATAATGGCACATGTCAATGCTGGACATAGCCTGGGTTTCACAGATTTTGATCTAACACCCAGGGGTCGAGAGCACAACATGGCTTTGCATATATCAGTGGAAGGCCGGGGCACCGTAATGTCGCGTGTATTGGTGGATACTGGATCATCGTTGAACGTATTTCCAAAGAAAGCCATGATGAAATTGGACATACGGGGAATTATTTACATGCCCAGCGATTTGGTTGTGAGGGCGTTTGACGGGACGAAAAGATCAGTGTTTGGGTCAATAACATTACCGCTTCAGGTGGGGCCAGAAATTTTTGATACCGAATTCTACATCATGGATATCCATCCAGCTTATAGCTGCCTTCTTGGACGCCCATGGATCCACGCTGCAGGGGCCGTAACGTCCACATTGCATCAAAAGTTGAAGTACATAGTGGGTGATAGTGTTCTCACCGTTTGCGGGGAGGAGGACATTTTGGTCAGTCACCTGTCATCGTTCAGATATGTGGAGGTCGACGGAGAAATACACGAGACACCTTGTCAAGCCTTCGAAGGGTTGCGGATTAAAGACAAAGCTCAGGGTCCCAGCAAAATGCCAGAGGTGGCAGTGTCATCCTACAAGGAAGCTCAGGCTTTAGTGCAGACTGGTGAGACTAAAGGTTGGGGGCAGGTACTGGAGATTCCCGTGAAGAATGACAAGTTTGGGCTAGGGTATCGACCGGCGTCGTCAGCGTCATCTTCAGGAGCGCCCAGGTTCAAAGGACCGATAACGATTACGCCAAGCAGGGTGTTCTTTGAGACAATCAGTGCTATTTTCGATGCTGAAGACGGAGATAGTGACTGCGATATGGACGCGTGGATCAAGCCAAGCGTGCCAGGACAAAGTCTCTGCAACTGGTCCATCCGGGAAACTGTCCCAGTGACTCTTAAACAGTAATGATTTGTTTTCTCAATTGTTGAATAATCTTATGTCCTACCCGGGGCATAGTGATTTTACCTTAGGGCTACTTGATTATGTGTATTGCACTGTTTTAATCATGAAATAAAGGCGTTTTTCATATACAAATATTGTGATCCCTGTTTTTCTTGTTTTTTTACTTTAACAATAAATGGCAACGTGGTTATTTGCTTTGTTTGCGTTTTGAAGCATTTAACCATTTCCTTTGCAGGACTAATATTTCAGATGACATCTTCTACGAACCGCCTATGACTCGTTTCGACTTCGAGCACCCGGTATTCCAAGCAGAGGAGGAGATTGTTGAGGATAGCGACTTGCCAGAGGAGCTGACTCGTTTGTTGAAACAGGAAGAGAGAATCATTCTGCCTCATCAGGAGGAAATTGAGATTATCAACTTGGGGTCAGAAGAAGTTGTGAGAAATATCCTTATAGGGGCTGCGCTGCAGAGCGACATCAAGCAAAGGCTGATTGAGATACTGCGAGAGTATAGTGATATATTTGCATGGTCGTACGAGGATATGCCTGGGTTGGATACGGACATGGTTGTGCACCGTCTGCCGTTGCGAGAGGAATGTCTTCCTGTTAAGCAGAAACTCAGAAGAACCAGACCAGACATGGTTGTGAAAGTCAAAGAGGAAGTTCAAAAACAGTGGGATGCTGGTTTCCTAGCCGTTACAACTTATCAGTCATGGGTCGCTAATATAGTACCAGTGCCGAAGAAAGACGGTAAAGTGCGAATGTGTGTAGACTACTGTGATTTGAATAGGGTGAGCCCGAAAGACGACTTTCCACTTCCTCACATTGATGTGCTGGTTGATAACACTGCTCATTTCTCCGTATTCTCCTTCATGGACAGCTTCTCAGGCTATAATCAGATCAAAATGGCACCAGAAGACATGGAGAAGACTACCTTCATTACTCCCTGGGGAACATTTTGCTACAAAGTGATGCCCTTCGGACTGAAGAACGCTGGGGCAACATATCAACGTGCTATGACGACTCTCTTTCATGACATGATGCACAAAGAGATCTAGGTTTATGTTGATGATATGATTGCCAAATCTCAGACAGAGGAGGAGCATTTGGTTAATCTGCTGAAACTGTTCAAAAGACTTAGGAAGTTCAGGTTGAGACTAAACCCTAACAAGTGCACCTTTGGGGTGAGATCGGGTAAACTGCATGGGTTTATTGTGAGCGAAAAGGGAATAGAGGTTGATCCTGCAAAGATAAAAGCTATACAAGAAATGTCGACGCCTAAAACAGAAAAAGAAGTGCGTGGGTTTTTAGGGAGGTTGAACTACATTGCTCGGTTCATATCTCACCTAACTGCGACATGCGAGCCGTTATTCAAGTTGTTGAAAAAGGATCAGGTGTTGACCTGGAATGAAAATTGTCAAAAGGCGTTCGACAAGATAAAAGAATACTTGCAGGAACCTCCTGTTTTGATACCCCCAGTGGCCGGGAGACCTTTGATTATGTATTTGACGGTTCTTGAGGAAAGTATGGGTTGTATTCTCGGTCAACACGACGAGACCGGATGTAAAGAGCATGCGATCTACTATTTGAGTAAGAAGTTTACCGACTGTGAGTCCAGATACTGAATGCTCGAGAAGACGTGTTGCGCGCTAGCCTGGGCCGCCAAACATTTGAGGCAATACATGCTGAATCATACAACCATGCTAATTTCAAAGATGGATCCAATCAAATATGTGTTTGAGAAGCAAGCACTCTCCGGAAGAATTGCCCGATGGCAGATGGTGTTAACAGAATAGGATATCCAATATGTCTCGCAAAAGGCTATTAAAGGTAGCGTTCTGTCAAAGTACCTCGCTGAGCAGCCGGTTGAGGACTACCAATCGATGAGGTTTGATTTTCCTGAAGAGGATATCATGTACCTGAAAATGAAGGATTGTGAAGAACCATTGCCGGACGAAGGACTAGAGTTGGGTTCCAAATGGCAGTTGATATTTGACGGAGCAGTTAATTTCTATGGTAGCGGAATAGGTGCAATTATCACTACTCCTCATGGGTCGCACATCCCATTTACTGCCCGATTGACCTTTCCTGTTACCAATAATGAGGCTGAATATGAGGCTTGCATCATGGGTCTGGAAGAAGCCATTGATTTGAGAATCAAGAACCTGGATGTATACGGAGACTCAGCTCTAGTGGTGAATCAGATTAAAGGAGAATGGGAGACACGTCAGCCCAATTTGATACCCTATATGAACTATGCAAGGAGATTGTTGCCTTTCTTTGACAAGGTGGAATTGCATCACGTGCCGCGAGCAGAAAATCAAATGGCTGACGCCTTGGCGACATTGTCTTCAATGTATAAAGTTAACTTCTGGAACGAGGCTCCCCAGATTGTTATCTCTCGGCTCGATAGGCCTGCCTTCATATTTGTCATTGACGAGGCTCCCGATGGTAAGCCCTGGTATTTTGACATCCAGAATTTCCTGAAGAACAAGGAGTATCCGACTGGGGCATCCAGTCGAGATCAGAAGACTCTCAGGAGATTGGCTGGCAATTTCTATCTGAACCCGGACGGTGTCCTGTACAAAAGAAACCACGACTTGGTGTTGCTATGCTGTGTAGATGAGAAAGAGGCGAAGTTGCTCATGGAAGAGATACATGAGGGTACATTTGGTACACATGCTGGTGGGTATGCTATGACGAGAAAACTGCTGCGGGCAGGTTATTATTGGCTGACTATGGAAACAGATTGTTTCAAGTTTGCAAAGAGGTGTCGTAAATGCCAGATTTATGCGGACAAAATCCATGTGCCTCCGAGCCCTCTGAATGTGATGTCATCACCGTGGCCTTTCTCGATGTGGGGGATTGATATGATTGGCAAGATTGAGCCTACGGCATCAAACGGACACCGGTTCATTTTGGTGGCAATCAATTACTTCACCAAATGGGTGGAAGCAACATCATATGCCAATGTGACCAAACAAGTGGTAGCCAGATTTATCAAACGAGATATTATCTGCAGATATGGAATCCCTGAGCAGATTATCACCGAAAACGGTTCAAATTTGAATAATAAAATGATGAAAGAGCTGTGTCAGAATTTTAAGATTGAGCATCACAACTCTTCTCCTTACCGGCCCAAGGTGAATGGCGTTGTCGAAGCGGCCAATAAGAACATAAAGAAGATTGTTCAGAAGATGGTTGTGGCGTATAAGGACTGGCACGAGATGTTACCTTTCGCTTTGCACGGTTATCGTACGACGATACGCACATCAACCGGGGCAACCCCTTTCTCATTGGTATACGGGATGGAGGCGGTGTTACCGTTGGAGGTCGAGATTCCTTCCCTGAGGGTTTTACTTGATGTCCAACTCGACGAGGCAGAATGGATTAAAGATAGACTGAATCAGCTTAGCCTAATGGATGAGAAGAGACTGGCTTCTCCAGCATACGGTCGGTTGTATCAGATCCGGGTGAAGAAAGCTTACGACAAGAAGGTGTGCCCTCGAAGCTTTCAGACGGGCGATCTTGTTTTGAAAAAGATTCTCCCACCACAATCAGATCACAGGGGCAAGTGGACTCCCAATTACGAAGGTCCCTACGTTGTCAGAAAAGTCTTCTCTGGAGGAGCCTTGTTACTATCCACCATGGATGGTAAGGACTTTACGTCTCCTGTGAATTCAGATGCAGTTAAAAAATACTTTGCTTGAAAGTGACCCGCTGGACAGTAAAAAGAGAGTCCAGGAAAAAATGGGGCATCCCGGCGAACCATAAAAAATGAATAAAAGGTTCGAGCAAAAGTTAGGGATAAAATTGAAAAGATGTACACCCGTGAAGTCGAAAACCTGAAAAGGGAGGCTTCGGCAAAAAAGGGTATCCCGGTGAATTGAAAACCCGCAAAGGGCGGTTCACGCAAAAGTTAAGGATTGAAAAAGCAAATGACTGTGGTCCGGATTTGATACGGCATTGCTTAGTGGTTTGGGAGTACCTGGGGGCCGTCTATCCAAAAACAATCTCTTCCGAAGATCGAGTACCGGGAAAGCGTAGAGTCAGGCGAGTCATAGGAGGATCAGCTCATGGTGTTTGTCTGTGCCACGTTGCCGACATGTATACAAATATTGTTTTGTATTTTCTTTATGCTTCTTGTGCATATATTTATGTGTGTTTATGCGTAACTTCCTCTTTTAAGGAGTTGCATCTAGTGTACAAAACTTTGCCTATTCAGAGGCCCGTTATCAATCAAACATGTTATTCAGTACTTGATGCTTGTTCTTTACTATTTTGTTTGTGAAAGACGCTGATGTTTTTGATAAACTTGCACTTACATAATCTTGCTGGCCCTTGCCAATAATTGTTAAAACTTCGAATTGACTGAAGTAATGTCACAGATGCTAACTCGGATAGATTCTGTTGTATAGGCCTGTTTTGTCTCGTTTGTGTTTTGCAGGGTTCTTACCTTTGGAGCAAACGGTCAGGAATTGTATTCCCCAACCAAGGTCGCTTGATGTAAGACCTAACTCCAGTTGATGTCATTCCTCAGCTAGTCGCAGCTTATCCCCAGAGAGCTGAAATGACATTTATCCCTTCCCGAAGGAGGGAATTATTCTTCCCAGGAGAGTGTCCTCATGGAAAGCCGTCCATAGGATTAACCCAAGTAAGTCAAAATCAATGTCCCCAGCAGAGGTTGCGCTCCTCAGTGAATCGAAGATGTGCACGTTCAATCTCCAGCATGGGAGATTCCCGCAATAGTTAACCAAGTTGTTGGTTCGAAAGGTTTATATCCGCGAAGGATGGGTTTCCTGCTCCCCACAGGTTGTCTTGCCTCCGTCGGGATGTTTGTCCCCAGCAGAGTGGTAACTCTGAATGTGTAAACTGTGCCCAGACAGTGTGCTTTGCCTAGAAGTTTCGCTGCTTCCCCAGCTAAGTTTGTTCACCAGCAGGGTGTTTGTTCTTTCCTCCCAGTGGAAATTGATGTTTAATCTCTCCCCGGCAAAGTTGACTGTGTTTCCGGCATTTATTTTACCGGAATACCTTATGATACTTGTTCTCCCCAGCAGAGTTGGCTTTATCCTCAGCATTCATGTTGTTGAGACACCCTTATCAGAGTGGCCCCAGCAGCTTGAGCCTGCATTTGCATTTGCATATATCGTCATATTTGCATCTACTCAAACGTGTAGCATTTCCGTGTCGTACGGAGCATTACGCCATTTTCAAACATATGCATTTTGAAACATAAATCAGGTTGGTTAACCTTGTGCTTTCAGGTGTGTTTTCTCAGCAGGAGTATGGAGTTCTAGCTCAGATCTATTACCAGGTATTCAAGGTCTCGCCGTGAGACGTGTGATGATACAGTTCATCTTACTATTTTCCCCACAGAGTTGCTTGTTGAAGTTTCTCTTATTCGACCAGCGGATTATTTTTTTCAAATTTGCTGTTACGTCAGCGTCAAAGGCTTTCATGAATCAAAATTTCAGAAGCTGCCGCCGGTTATCGAAACAGGCGTCCAGCCGTTTGGTTTCCAAATATCCCCCGTAGAGTCCTCCTCAAAGTCGCTGTCACGTCAGCGCTAAAAGGTTTGTGGGTTGGGACCAATGGAGTTAGCTACTGCAGAGATAAGCAGAGAAACTGTATTCAGAGTATCTTCCCGTATGGATAAACGAATGTATTTTCCTACTGGTTGACAGAAGTATTTCCCCGGAAGTCACCAAAATTTTATAGCCTATGTTAATAGGAGTTCCTCGTGTTGACGAGATATGAGTCCTGACGTGGACAATTTATTCCTGTATTGACGGGATTTCTTCGTGTTGGCGAAGTGTGCGTCCTAACATGGACAAGATTTATTTCCTCGTGTTGACGAGATGTGCTAGTCCTAACGAGGGCAGATTTGATTTCTCCGTGTTGACGGAATGTGAAGTCCTGACGTGGACGAATTGATTACTCTTCGTGTTGACGAAATGGTGTCCTGACGTGGACCATTTATCCCCAGCAGATATCTTTCTTCGTATTGGCGGAATGTGCATCCTGACGTGGACAAGTTTATAGTTCCTCGTGATGACGAGATGCGCGAGTCCTGACGTGGACAAATTTATCTTTCTTCGTGTTGACGAAACGGTGTCCTGACGTGGACAATTCACTCCTATGTTGATAGGATTTCCTCGTGTTGACGAGATGTGAGTCCTGACGTGGACAAATCAAGTTACCTTCCCTCGTGTTGACGAGATGCGAGTCCTGACGTGGACAAGTTTACCGTTCTTCGTATTGACGAGATGGAATCCTGACGTGGACCAATTTATTTCTCTTCATGGTGACGGGTTTATTTCCTCGTGTTGACGAGATGTGAGTCCTGACGTGGACAATTTATTCCTATGTTGATAGGAGTTCCTCGTGTTGACGAGACGCAAATAAGATTTTATCTCCTCGTGTTAACGAGATGCAGACAACTCATCCCCAGCGAAGTCGCCGGGATTTCTCCGTGTTGACGGAATGTGGAGTCCTGATGAGGACAAGTTTTATTCCTATGATGATAGGATTTCTCCGTGTTGACGGAATGTGGAGTCCTGATGAGGACAAGTTTTATTCCTATGATGATAGGATTTCTCCGTGTTGACGGAATGTGGAGTCCTAACGTGGAAAAAGTTTTATTCCTATGACGATAGGATTTCTTCGGGTTGACGAAATTTGAGTCCTAACATGGACAAGTTTATGATGGGATTTCTCCGTGTTGACGAAGTGTGCGTCCTAACATGGACAAAGTTTTGCTCTTGTTGAGGGGATTTCTCCGTGTTGACGGAATGTAGCGTCCTAACGTGGACAAAGTTCTATTCCTGTGTTGTTGAGATTTCTTCGGGTTGACAAAATGTGAGTCCTGACGTGGACAGATTTGTATTTATTCGTGATTTAACGAAATTTGGGTCCAGATGTGGACAAGGTTACTCCTGTGACGACAGAATCTCTATTCGTGTTGACGAATTTGTTACTCTTCTTGTGTTGACAAGGTTAGTCCAGTTGTGGACGGAGGTGTTTTTGCAAAAAAAATTGTTCAGTACCTGTGGCGTTACATAGGTGGTTGAAGTTGAAAGCAGAATTATTATCAGACGTTGGATCAGTTATTGCCGTAACAACCGGATTTGGATAGGGGATGTTGCTCCCCAAGCAGTGCAGTTTATTTCTGCGGTTGGCAAATTTCCAGGTTTCTTGGTATTCAACCGTCTCGTACCTCGATTGTTTGAAAGCCGTTCGCTCTTCACCCAGTCGGGTCCAAGCCGTTTGAATAGGGGCAGCTGTTGCACCCCAAAATTTTCTCAACCTTTTCTTGCCTGATTTATGTTTCATTGCATTTCATTTGCATAGTTACATCATGTACATAGTTCAATCATTGGCATATCATAGCATAGCATGCATCCAACAGGGGATCAAGTGTGATTCTTATTAAAAGAGCCTAGCAAGAGGTCTTATCCAAGTATGAGAAGTCATCCAGGCCATCAAGAAGTGATTTGAAGTCTTGAGAAGTTTGAGTGACTACATGTGGGTTTTACTCCTATCTTGAGGAATATTGAGAATCATCAGTGGGATGTGAAGCAGGGAATGTGAATTTGAGGTGTGTATGGATCTCATGGAATGCCTAGAGGGCCCTATTGAAGCTGAGACAAGTCATTGATTCAAGTATGAGAGCCACAGTTGAGGTGCAGTCAACTAGGGTTTCATCTGGGTCAATCCTAGGTCAATTGTGCAAATTGGAGAGCATCAAAGCCTACTTTGAGGTCATGGGGTTCATGGATTGGTATGTTGATACATTTGTGGTGTTGTGCCAAGATCAAGCAAAGAAGAATCAAGAATGTGGGAAGTTGCTAAATTAGGGTTTCAATGCAAATCACCTTATTTAGTGCCTAACTTCAAAGCCACATAAGTCAAGATAAAAGTTTCAAATGGATATTTGGCCAACATGAAACTTTTAGAGCATCTCAATACCTTTAATTTGAGTACTAGAAGTCCTAAAGGGGATTTGTAGAACTCAAGTTATGGTCCATACAAGTTACAGGTCATTAGATGACTATGAAATTTATCTGTGAAAGTCACTTGACTTCCAAGCAACTTTTTCCCTTCAAGCAGTTTTCAAATTGACTTTTGGTCAACAGGAATGTTGTTCCTTATCCTCTTATCTTTCCATATAGTACTCGAAGTACTTGATATGATTTGTAGAACTCAAGTTATGATCTTTGCAAGCCAGGTATTTTGGGAAAGTAAGATTATAGGTCACTTTGGATTATAGGTCCATAACTCCAACTTGCAAGCTTCAAATGGAAAATTGTTCAACATGGAACTTGTTCAAAATGATGTTTTGAGTGCAACCAAGTGGTCATGAGAGTTTGGTTTGTCTTGGAACATAAATTCATTTGAAATGGCTTTGAAAAGGAACTTTAATACACCTTAAAAGGCCAAAATTTTGGGAAAATTGTTTTGTGGCCAAATTGAACAATATTATATGTCATTTTGATTAGAAAATGCATTTTGAGAAGGTTGGCAATATTAAATTTTACATTGGATCAGAAACAAGGAAGCTATCATATCCATCCATTCCAAAATCTCATGAGATGAACATTACAAAGGAAATCAGGCTGAGAACAGGGCACATTCATGACAGTTACATATGAGATTTTGGAAGTGCATGAGAAATTGAATTTCTCATTTAGATGATTACAGAAGTTTCTAGAGTGTTCTAATCATTTCTATATAACCAATGCAATGTGTTCAGATCATTTTTTGGGCAAGCATTAAAGGGAATCGAGAGAGAGCAATTGAGATTTCTTAATTGCATATCAGAATCGGGTTTTGAGATTGAAGAGGATTCAAAGCAAATTGATCATTGGAGTAGCTTCAGAGTGTGTTCTTGAGTGAATCTGGAAGAAATTGGAGGCTGAATCGAAGGAAATAACTATCTGTTCATCTCTCAAAACCAGGTATGCACTTTTCAACTTTCAGCATAGTTTGTAGTGAATTGCTTAGGTTTTGATATGAGGATAGATTAATGATGATTCTTAGAAGGATTTAGGCACAAGAATTGAGCAATTAGAGACCAAACTAGGCATGGCAAGATTTCTGTTGAAGCACATAACTCCTGATTCTTGAGGTATTAATGGTGTTTAGATAGTAGGTTTTGATCATTGAAATGTGTAGATGAGATTAGGCTCATTAGTTGCAAGATTTGAGACAATTGAAGTTTGGTGCATCTCTGAACATTTGATCGGATTTTAAGATGGAGCAAGAATCAATAAATTTGGAGTTGATATTTGGAATCAGGAGAGAATTTTGAGTGGAAACGACTATTAGAGTGTTAGGTTTAATGGACTTTTGGGTAACCCTCACCGGAGACGACGGTGACGCTGCAGCTCAGGCCACCGTCCAACTTTCCCTCTCAGATTTAAATGTTTTGGAGACGATGAACAAGAATCGTTGGATGGCTTGTTGACCTTGACTGAAACCTAGATCCAAAGGCCGCGATTGCATGATATGTTCTGAAGAGAATTGAAACAACATCAAAACGGTACGTTTCATTTAGTTTTGGCTTTGGGCTTAGTAAGATACTTGCTCTTCACACCCTGCATTTAAGCCCAGCTTGTTTTTGAACTAGGATGAGTTGCTATTTCACACGAGCATTTTTCAATTTCCATTGATTTCCATTATTTTCTGTTATGTTTCTTTGGGCTTAGTAACCTGCGCGCTATTGACACCCCCTGCATGGCCCAGGTCTTGAAAACAACTAGAGAATATTGCTATTTGGCACGCTGATTTCTTTATTTTCATTTTTTTTTCTTATTTTCACATTTGCATATAGTTTAGGAATTAAATCATAATAATTAGGAAAATTAACATTTTTAGGCTAGATTTTTTTTCCCTGACTCCTTAAAGAGTCTAGAATTTAATAGTGTTAGAATTTCATTAATTCATGCATTTTATTTTTTAATTTCATTTTTGGAAGTTTAATTGGTTTCATTTTGAATATGTTTGATGCATGATCTTGTTGATTTTAGTATGGGAGTTTGGTGTAGATTTTTTAGGTGATTCTTTTTGGGTTATTTAGCTTAGAAATGCATGTATCCTTTGTAATTTTCCCACAATTTTGTGGAGAATTTTTAGGTCAGTTTGAGCAATGAACAATAGGTGGTTTAGAATTAGGGTTTTAGGAGTGTACCCTTAGGTTTAGGGCATAGGTTTAGGACTTAATGAATGGTTAACCCACTGGTTTTTGTATGGAGATATTCTTAAGAGGTTTAGGAACCCTTAGAATTTTTTATAGGATTTTAAAATCATTTTTGGTATTTTAATTAGAATTAGTTTTAGGACTAACTTCTAGGTGTTTCTAATGAACTAACTTGACTAGTTTAATTCAATAGTTCCCATTAGACTTAAGTGGTGGTGCCTTTACTTTTGGATGGACATGAAGACAACTTGAAGATGCTTTGGAGAGCTTGAAGGAGCTTGGAGATGAGAACTTCTCATCTTGTGGATGCTTGTCAGGAGCTTAGGGAAACTAGGGTTTTAGGAAGAGCATTAGATTAGTTTTGTTTCTTTCTTCAAACATGGAGTATATTGTTCATCTCCATTCAATCCAATGACATAAAGTCCTCTTAAAGAAGTCACATCTCTCCTTTGGAGGGATGAATGGCATGCTTTGAGGGTAGAACTTTGAGGATGCCATTCTCTTATAATGTTAAGTTCTTGGTGGCTTCCTTTGGTTGTCATTAAGTTACTTAACATTTCAACCTGATCTTGTTAATTGATTCTCCTTTGGAGGTTGCTTGTTGAGAATGAAGTTTGTGCTTGTTGAAGCTAGAAGCTTGTTGAAGTTAGGAGTGTTGCTTGTTGAAGTTTGTGCTTGTTGAAGCTGGTTGCTTGTTGAAGCTAGGGTTTAGCTGCTTGTTGAAGATGAAGTTAGGAGCTTGTTGAAGCTATTTACTGGTTGAAGTTTGCTTGTTGGAGCTGTTTACTGGTTGAAGTTTGAAGCTTGTTGAAGCTTGGTGCTTGTTGAAGATTGAAAGTTTAGTGGAGCTTGAGGATAGGAGTATTCATGAAGATGAAGGTTGTTGCTGTCAACTTTTTGCTGTTTAACCAATTGTTGCTGTCAGAGCTGCTGTTTGTCAACTGTGGGAGTTTGATGCTGCTGCTTGGGCTGCCTCCTCTGTTTTATTTTGGGTTTTTCTGTATTGTTTGTTGGCTTGTGCAGCTTACCCCCTTAGGTTTGAAGTGAATGTTGATTCACTTTGCCTGTTGTTTTCCCAGGTTCGAGGTTGAGCAGGACTCCCTTGCCTCGCTTGTATTGCTGCATTGCATGCATTTTACTGTATTTGCTTGCTTTCTTTTCTGTTTATCCCCTAGGATCTCTGATTTCCTCTGTGCAGGAGGGAATTATGACAGACATTAGGATTCTTATCCATGCATGACAACATTAGGTTAGTTTTTATTCCCTTTTCAACCCTAGGCTTTTTAGAGCTTCTTTCTCTTCTTATCTCAAAACAACTCAAAAATACAGTAATAAGGTTAATCGATGTCGTACGTTACGAGTCTTAAGCTATTTGAGAAAGGGTTGCTGGAGAGCTTCTTTCCAATAGTCTGGCTGCTTAGTGTGGCACCCTTTGGGTGACACACGACGTAGTCACTCTCAAATCATAGTCTCTAGTGCGTCAGAGATTGCAAACAAACTAAAAAACACTTCTTTCGTAAAAGATTCAAACAAACATCAAAGTTTCATTTTTGTCCGCTTGGACTCTTAATCATGGAAAACCCTTTCATAAGGTAATAAAAAACAGTCAGACAAGCTTGTGTCTTCCGTAGCCCGAACTACGTAGACTCTGACTTTCCCATTGCACGAGGGAATACGTAGGCATAGAGCGGCGAAGCTCTATCGAGTCTCTTTTCTCTTTTCTTTCCTTTTGTCCCTTGACCTTTAGTGTAGATAGAATATAATTCGTACCAGAAAATAAGCGTGGATCCCGTCGAGTACGGCGGACGTGAGGGGTGCTAATACCTTCCCCTTGCTTAACTGACTCCCGAATCCAGGAATTTGGTTGCGATGGCCATTCCTTTCCCGTTTTGCATTAGGTTTACTCTGAGCGTTTCCTTTCCCTTCGTTGGGATAAATAACACACGGTGGCGACTCTTCTGTCATAGTCGGCGCCGATTTTCGCAGTAGCGACACTCAGCAGTCACTTCTATAAGTAGTATGAGCTACTTTTTGTAAAAATATTTAATTTTTTTGTACTTGAATTTGAGAGGATTTTCTGACCTAGAAAACTCATTCCTCCATTTCTCATCATCTCTTAGCAATATTTCACAAAAAGAAGGTGGATTCCCATCCAATCTCGATTATTCGACTCGGATGTTGATCAACCTTCTTTCGAAACTTGTTGCTCAGGCTATCATGGAAATGGTTGGCTAATTCCCTCTCTTGTCAAGGTTAGAAGTAGATGGTTCAGATTTTATGTGTTCCATTTGATCTTTTGTATGTGAACAAATGTTGTGATCAATATAGATGAAGTTATTTGTTACTCTTTGTATATTTATGGTTTTGATTGCTTTAGACATGAACTTTCCAAGTCTTGACCTAATATCTTCATCTATCAACTATACAAATTCTAGACATAGGTTTGAAAGTTGATATCCGCTTTGTATTAATTTTAATGCTTATTGTTTCGATTGTTATCTAGAGAGATCATTTAACGTTCGAAACAATAACATTCACGAAATCGCTTTAGAAATGAACGTTTTTGCGAGGATACGCGGTTATGTTGGTTAAAACTTCGTTCATATATTTGATCGGTTGGATACGTTTAGGACGGACTAGCGAACCCTAATCTTGACATGTTTTTATCAAACTTAGACTGAATTTTATTCCACTTTCTTTCTTGCAAACTTTAGTTACGAAAATTGAAACCATTCTAAGAACCCCTTTTCTTAAGTCATTAAACTGTTGAACGACAAGCATTTATATTCTCTTCGATCCCTGTGGACATGATAAAACACTACCCCAAAATACTTTCTAACATCTTATAGAAATATGAGTATCATAATGTATCTACTACAGATATCAAGGTCAGAAGCCGAGGAATCTTCCATGAGGTTGTTTACAACATTTATTGGAGGAAGAGCCAACAACTCATATTCAAGTACTGGTGGTACTGAATTCGGTGAGAGTAGTGGAATCAATGGTTAGACAGTCATTGTATCAGAATCCACTCAAAGTTATATTCATACTCTATTGGTTAAGTCTGAATACTAAATCGAGTCTAGCCAACAGAAAAAAGGGTATGCTTGTTCTTTTCTGGCTTATGTTTTGATTCAATGAAACATTTGTATAGATATAAATACAAAGTTTCTATTAGATTTATAGAGAAGTTCTTTTGAAGAAAGAGAACTTCATAAATCTTTAAGAGGAAACTCCATTGTATTTGTCTACACTGAATGTCTTATTAAGCTAGATGATGATCATATTTATGGAAATAGTTTTCTCACTTTTTGAGATGATATTGTTGCTTGTTAGATATATAAAGAAGACAATTCATATTCATCTATCACTCATGACTTTTGTTTCAAGATAAAGTGCTAGTTCTTAATAGAATCTTAGAGACCTATGGTTGACAATTGATATCTCTGTCTATGTCTTGTTCTACTAGACTCTGATGGTTGATAGCATTAAAAGTTGTTAGTTTATGAAGATTTAGAAGAAGATTCTTTACTTCTGATATAGGAGTTGATGTAAAAAAATTTCTAAAAGCTTTTATAATACTTAAACTTTCATAAAGGTGAAACTCATCTAGTGGAATTAAAATATTTACTGGATAAGAACCTTTGAGAAATGATGTTTTATTTTCTAGTACTTGCTATTACTATTCCCTCTCTTGTAGAACATCATTGTGTCCTTTTTCTGACAAGATTCTTATTCTTGTAAGATTCTTGTTCAATTCTTCTTCTTCCTATTCTTCTTCTTTTCTTCTTGCTTTGTGTGTTGACCAAACTAAACCTGAGATGAGTTCTTCAGTTAATTCTCCTTTGAATCATTTGGTTGTCATCAATGAAAAGTTTATGGATTTTGATGAGTTGCTTAAGATTGGTTTCAACTTCTGGAAGACTGTGTCTGAACAAGGGTGGAATGGCTACTTTGAGTGCTTTATGGTTTCACGTATCCAAGTCTTGTCAAAGAATTTTAGATCAATGCCTCCATTGTTGAGCTGAATTCTGAGTATGCTATTCTGTCTAGAGTAACTGGTGTTTCTATTATAGTAACCTCTAAAGCGATTGCAAATGTGATCAATTTTAAGGAGATTTGATAAATCCCAGGAACTCTTGTTTAGGAACATTATCTTCCTACTTGGCGTATCTTTGTAGATCCATCTAATACATCAATGGTTTCAAATCTTCTTCCTGTGGCTGTTGTGGAGTCAGGTTCTGAATTCAAACATACTTCCTAAGGATAAATATTTAGACCAAGTGGATCCTATTGAAAAAGATATGCTTCTACTTCTTAATTCAGATTTGAAGATTGATCTTCCTCAAGTTATGTTTGACCATTTGAAGAGGACTCTTTCTTTTTTTTAAAAGGGAAAGACTTTCTCCATTCCTTTTGGACAAGTTATTTTTGAAATACTTGTTCAGTAAGGGGTTAACATAAGTACTGAGGCTAGTTCTTCCAAGATCTGGAGAGACACGTTTGAAGCTATCTATGAAAAAAATTTATGTTAGATTTCTGCATAGTTATGCTTTGTAGGTTGTTGAAAATTTTGTATTAAGCATCTTATTAATAAATTCAGAGTTTGTTCATGCTTGTGTTCAGTTCTAACTTATTAATATTTATTCTTGTTGTTTAATGAAAATCTAAAATAGTCAAAAGAACTCAAATGTTTGCAACTTATTTTATTAATAAAAAGGTAGTTATTACAAGACAGTTAGAATTTCTAGTCTAATGGATGAGCCCTTAAGAATTCCCTAGGATCATCTAACATGTCTATATTATCTAAGAAATCTTTCTATTCTTCCTTAGCAAACTCCAAAGCCTCCTTTCTCAGTTTTTTTATGCGTTTAGATCCAAAAGATCTTCTTCTTCTGTGTGTATTCACAAAGGATGCTGAAGAGGTGAACACTTCTGAGGATGTCTGCTTGCTTGCAGATCTTTCAGTTGCTGTTTTGCCTTAGTTTGCTTGGGTTGTTACATTCAGTAGCGTTGCCTTCCTGAAATCTCTCTTTGAAACCCAAATTTTCTTTTGCTTATACATCTTGGTGTTTTAGGTATTAAGTGATTATGGATGAAAGCTTTCTAGAGTCCTTTTTATAGACGTGTTACATACATTGTCTTGAGTTTAATATTATTTAAGTTCTGATTAAATTTTATCAGTACTCTAATAATGACTCTTGGAAATGTGATCTAGTAGTCTAATCTATTAAGATTCTCTGAATTACTATGAGTTTATGTTTGATCTATTTTAACTACCGTTTTGTGTCAGTTTCACTTTGATTACTTTTAGAAAATCAAAATAAATTACTGGAATGTACTTGCATGCTGAAAAGAATTCTTGGTCAAAATAAACTTTTTCATTAATTAAACTAATTTATTACAAAAGTAAAAAAAAAGGAACAAGATTATTCTATAAAAGATCCCTAGCCAGAGAATCTCGTGCCCAGAGACGTCCATTATTGTCATAGTTTACCTCCTCATATTAAGAATCAATCACCTCTTCCTCTTCTATAACTGAGAGAGAGTAGTAGAACTGCTTGTTGACCCTCGTTTTCTTCCTTGACCTCTTCATGCTTTTTCTCCTTGGCTTCAAGGCAGCTATTGTTGAGCCTCCTTCTGAAGGTCGGTTAGGTGCTGTTGAAGTTGTCTGTTCAGAAGTAAGTTGTGCTGAGGGCAATGTCTCAGTTGTAGAGAACTCAGAAGCAGCTCTCCTCTGAGGGGATTGGGTTGCTAAACTTGTAGAGCTCTCGGTTACATCTGTTACGACAAATGTATTATGACTCTCAATTGATGACTCCATATCTCTTGGTTGATGATTGATGAAAATGAATTATGAGCTAAATGCTTTTATAATGACTTTTGTGGATACCAAACGTCTAAATTAATCCTTGTTTAATTCTTGGAATAAGTAACGACCACTAAGACTTCAAAGCATGCACTTTACAAATCTTAATGACTCTTATTACTTGATTACTTTTCCTCTTTGGAAACTGATCTAGTAATGATGATCTAAGATACATTTATTTTTTATATTCTTTCTCTTTACTTTCTTTTCCTTTTATTATTTTTGATGTGACAAAAGGGGGAGAAATAATAGTAAGTATTTAAGTGAAAACTGAACCCATTGAATACCTGTTATGTACATATTGGTCATTTATTTTCTGTTTTTATGGTTACCTTGCTTAGAGCGTATTTTTAACTTTCTTGTACATAGGTCTAAGGAAAAGCTTACAAACCTCAGACTTAGCCTATCAGACCCAGAAGGAGCTTAATAACCTCATATTTTGGTGTTGCCAAAGAAAGTTAAAACGGGCAACATATTTTAACTCTCTTGTACATAAAGTTAAGTAAGAGCTTACAAACCTCAGACTTAACCTATTAGACTCAGAAGGAGCTTACAGACCTCGTATTCTGATGTCTCTAAAGGAAGTTAAAATGTTATTATTTTGGTTTTCTTAAATATCGAACTAAGGGGGAGCTTACAAACCTCATACCCTGTTATTGTAGAGAAAATTAAATGCCCAACATTGTCCTTTAAATACTTGTGTTTGTCATCATCAAAAGGGGGGAGATTGTTAGAACAAGATTTTTTCTTGACATATTCTCTTTTAGTTTTGATGATAACAAAAGTATTAAAAGAACAATGGTTTATTTGATGTGTGTTTTATTTATGCATGTTCTTGTACATAAGTAATCAGAATCTATTTTACTTAAACACACTTGGGAGTTACTTCATTGCTAGCTTCTGGTGGCAGAGTCTAAAGAACAATTGTTAGTGTGGCTTGGCGCAGACTCTGAGCTGAAGGCCTCAGTATTTAGATGAGTTGGTGATAAAGCTTGTACCATCCAGCATCTGGTACCATTTAGAGTTGGTGATAAAGTTGTGAATTATCTGTACTATAAAAAGTAAGTTGTATTGTCTTATCAACTTGTCAGCTAGAGTCTACAAGATTGCAAGGCTCAAGAAAGGTTGACATGCTCTACAGACGTCTGCTCCCGAAGACTCTATCAGTATAAAACCTCTTGAAGACTCAAAGTTTAAACGCGTTACACACTGGATTCAGAATATGATGTGCATCCATCTTCAACATCTCTTGTACTATGGAGTAATGATAAAGACACTTGAGCAAGTCACTTCCTCAACAACTAGTTTCTGCAAAGGCTATATATATGGCTAAAGATTCAAGTTTGAATATTAACAAGGATTCTTCTAATAAAGGAGTAGCAAGATCAAGTAATTATCAACTCTAATGTAATACGCAGATTTTCTATTTTAGGTTGTAATTATAAAAGCCTTAATATTTCTTACCATTGTATATCTTAGAAATATTAAGAGTTTTAGGTCTTTGTTATTGTGATTTCTCGTACCTCTGATACTTGTATCATGTACACCTTGTTCTCTATTCTTTTGAGCCTTCAGTAGTTTAGATTAAGTCTCTTGCTATGTGCTTGAGCAAAAGTATTGTCTCATTAGGATTCAAGCAACAAGTTTTGAGTCAAGATGCTTAATCCACATAAGTCTCATTTCTTAAGTGCTTAAGCCGTGAAAGTCTTATTCAGCTAGTTTGATTGATCAAGGGGAAGTCTCTGTCTAAGGGGCGTGTGCAAGAATTCTCGAGTGCAGCTTGAGTAAGGGAAGTCTGAGTCTGGATGGCCAGAAGAGCAGGTGGCTTGGTCAGAGGATGTGAGTAAGAGAAGTCTTAGACATGTGCTCTAAGAAAAAGGGAAGTTTCAACCAGAAGATTATGGAGCAGGTGGCTCAGTCAGAAGGTGTGAGCAAATGTGATGTCTTAGACATGTGCTCTAAGCAAGGGAAGTCTCAGACAGTTGGTCTGAGCAGTTGCAAAAGTCTTATGCAGAAGTATAAGAAATTGTAATCATTAAATGGTTATAATGAAAATCTATTGTGAGGCAAGGGGACTGGACTACTCTCAGTTGGGGGAAGAACCAATATAAATCTTTCGTGTCTTGTGTTGTTATTTTATTTACTTCTGTTATATCCGTTGCCAACGAATTAATTCAAAATCTGAATATCAGTTCTGATTCTGAAACTTTGATTAGAAGTTGAATTAAAAAAGAACGCGAAACATAATTCACCCCCTTCTTGTGTACTTTTCACACCTTCAATAATAAATATATGGCAGCACCTAAACCAATTGAAACCGAATAAAAATGACTAACATTTAACATGAAAAATCCCTAAAAGCAAGAGGCAAAATCATGGATTGTCCAGACCAAACAAATAGCTCAAATATGATCTAACGAGGTTACAATAAAGTATTAAAATAATGCACTAACTAATCAAAACAGCAAAACACAAAAGCTTACAATTTGAGAATGAGAAAACAAAAATTTCCCAAATACATGGTGCAAGACGAACACAATATCTCTGTGTTAAAATTTTTTTTTCTGAATATTCAGATGGTGAAAGTGTAAAAGTATGTCTCACAAACCTTCTGTCCAAAAATTAGGCCGATCTAACAATTAACAAATATGGAATATATACTTTTGTGAAACTTGTTTATGAAAAAGGAGAATGTGGTTTTTCACTTATTTTCTACTAATGGCTCATTTTTATTTTCTTTAATCTCAATGTACTAATCGTATAATGAACATCTCAAATTAATATAATTGAAACATAATGAGATGACATATTTGTGCCTTTTTCCATTTAGGAAGGGAGGCCAGTACCCAACATATATCCTCACTAACAAACATGTGGAGGTAATTGCCAAAGCGGCAACATCATAACAGGTTGTACACTTCCCTATTGGTAAATCATTAGTCATAACATCAACTTCATTATAGTCGGTATTAACTTTAACTAACTACAACAACTTAGCATCCAAAATATCATGTATTTACTAATTCATCACATGAATGTGTTTAAACCTACTAAGAAAAGTCTTATTCTTGCCAAGAAGAATATCAATTTGACTATAAAAAAATAACAAATATTTGTCTTGAACAAAAACAAGATCTTACAAGAGTTTATTTAACAATATCAACTATTTGCATACATTAGTAATGACAATGAACTCTACCTCTTTAGTAGAGAATGCTACACACTTTTGCAAATTAGATTATCAAGCCACAACTCCCCCTACAAATATAATCATGTAGCATGAAGTAGACATTTTAGAATCAATTTCTTCATCCGTATATGACTCGGAGTGCCCTCACTAAAATAGGTTTGTCACCTTGAAAACAAATTCACGTACAAGTAGTATCACAAAGATACCTAAAATTTCATTTTACAACACTCCAATGCTTAATATTTGGAGTTGACAAAATTCTACTGCTTGCACCAACAACATGTGCAATATTTGGCCTTGTACATACCATTTCATAAATCAAAATATCCACAATAGATGCATAAGGAATTTTTTCCATATCTATTTTTTCATATTCACTAGAAGGATTTGCTTAGAACTTAATTTATAATGAGTGGCAAAAGAGGAGTGATTGATGCCTTAGTTTTCTTGTGACATATAAAGTTTATTCTCTTTTCTTTCACGCAAAATTATTATATCAAGAACTTGTTTAGTTTCTCCTATGTCTTTCATGGAAAAATACTCACCAGTTGCTTCTTTAACCTATCAATATGCAAAATATCTTTACAAATATTAAGCATGACATAAACATATAATATTCAGATATGGAATCAGCATTAGAAAATTTTCTAACAAAAACACAATGATTAGAAGTAGTCTTCATGTATCCTTGGTCTTACATAATTGACTCAAAATTCTTGTACCACTTCCTTGAAGTTCGCTACAAATCAGATAGACTACTTATAAGTCACCACACACAATCTTCATTTCCTTCAACAAGAACAACATTAGGTTGTCTCATATGTATTTCTTCCTCCAAATCACCACAAAGGAAGGCTATTTTCACATACATTTTCACTATCTCTAAGTTAAGTGTAATTGGCAAACTCAACACAATTCTAATTGATGACATTTTTATCATATGTGAGAAAATATAGTTAACATCAACACCTTTTGAGCATTTAAAGTTACTTTCATGTTTCACTCTATAGATCCACCTATTTTTCGAATCCCCTTTTCCTTTTGGCAATGTCACCAAATCATAAGTCTGATTATCATGGAAATGTTTCATTTCATCTTGCATTGCATATAACCCACTTTTAATTTTATTCACCTTCCATGGCTTCTAAAACACATTCAAATTTACCTTCATTTGTTAAAGCCACACATTCATTAGAATCATATGCTATAAAAGGTTTTCATGGTCTATTTGATCTCATAAGTAGGGATTGACATGATTTGGAATCATCACCATGATTTTCATCTTCTCACATATCATGTTCCCGACCATCATTATCACCCGTTTGAAAATTTGAATCATCTCCAAACTGTTGATCACCAACATAATAATAAGGCTTACTATTTTCAACATTTCCATAAATAGTATCTAAATTAGGATCAGCTAATTGAAATGGATCAACATTAGAAAAGATTTTATCTTTCTCATGCATAGTGCTTTTCTCCCCCTTATGAATGTTTTCAATGGTTTGGCCTTCTATGAACACTACATTATATATCCTAATAAGCTTTTTACTTATAAGATCATACAACTGTAACCAAATTCATCTTGGCCATAAATAATAAAGATACACTGCTTTTATTTTGCATCCAACTTAGATCTTTCATCCTTTGGAATATGCATAAAAGACTTACAGCCAAAAACTCTCAAATGATCATAGTGGGTAATCTTCCCAAACCAAAATTTATCACGGACCTTAATATTCAAATCCATGTTAGGATTAAGATTTTAAAAAGCACAATTATGCATAATGCCTCATGCCAGTAATATTTATGAAACATGGCTTCAAAGAGCACACACATCACTCTCTCACCTAGTGTTCGATTCATCCTCCATACTAAACCATTCCTTTGAGGAGTTTTAGGAGGATTATTTTCATGTGCAATACTCTGCTTCTTGCAATAGACGTCAAAGAGTCCATGGTACTCATTATTGTCAGTACGAACACGTTTCAATTTATTACATGTATGCCTCTTAACCAAAGCATGAATTTTTTTTGAACTTTTCCAACACTTGATTTTTTTTCTCTTCAAAGCATAAAAACTTAGTTTTCTTCAACAATCATTACTAAAAGTAACAAAATATTGTGTACCACTAAAATATTTTACCTTTAAAGGTCCACAAACATGATAATGCACCAACTAAAGCAACTTTAACTTCCTTGAGAGTGGATGTCTTTTGAAGGATACTTTAGTATTCTTACCAACCATGCAATGACAATATTTCTCTAAATCTTCCTTATTCCATCCTAGAAGCACATCCTTTCAGGATAAACACTTCAACCCTTTCTTCCCGATATGGCTAAGCCTTTAATGTCGCAAAAATGCTTCCATATCCATAACATTGAAATTATCTTTAGAAACCAAAGTTTTTTTCTAATATAATTTATAAACTTTTTTCATTCTAGTCATAACCAAATTACCTTTGTTGAATTTCCACTTTCTAGAAGTAAAGTGATTATCAAAAACAACATCATCAACTATATACACATAAATCAAATTAAATTGAACATATAGAGCATGCTTAAATTCTTTAGTCAATAATTGCATTCCCATGTTGGTTTGCAAACAAACATCACCAAAACCAATTACGTTAGATACACCATCATTAGGCATCAATTCCAAAGTCACCTGAAGTATAAGAAGTGAATAACTACTTCCTTTGTGTAACATATAGTGCATCACCACTACCAATTATCCACATGGTCCCATTGGATACAAGATTAACTGACTCATAGTCACAAAAAATAACAAGATCATCACTAGTACCAATAATAACATGATCATCATCATTATCATCATCATGACCGCTTTTTTTGTGCTTACTCTTCTTGCCTTTACTATACTTTTTTCAAAGAAAACAATTCTTTTGTATGTTCCATGTTCTATGACAATAATGAAACTCCACATTCTTGTATCGACCCTAAGACTAACTTATGTTATTATCTCTACCACCCATTAATTCCTTTTCCAGACTTCTCCCTCTATTTTCAGTGACAAGTATTTTAGATTGAGATTAAGAACTTTGTGCTTTCCTTCTCATATCCTCATTAAGAACTCCACAATTAGTCATTTTCAGATAAACAACATCTTTAGGAGTTAAACTCGTTATAGAAACTTAAAATGTCTCTTAAGACTCTAGTAAAGATAACAATAGAAATGGTCCCAATAACTTATAATAAAAAAATTTATTCTCATTCCTGACATTGGATCAATGAGAACTTTAAAATCACTTAAGTAATATGAAATAAAAGTCTCATCCTTAAACTTCAAACTTATGAAGCTATTCAACAATAAAAATTTATTATTCTGTAATTTAGAGGCATAAAAGGACTTCACCTTCTTCCACAAGTTTTTTGCATTTGTATCATTATAAATATGATTATAAACATCATCTTTCACATATTTTCGAATGAAACCACACACTTATTAATGTTCAAATTCTCATTCTTTGTTAGATTTAAAATTTGGATCTTTAGAACCAAAAATAGGAAGATGCATTTTCTTCACAAATAACAAATCCTTCATCTATCACTTCCATAAATGCTAATTAATATCATTCAAGCTCACTGTCTTTATATTTATATTTCCTCAATCATTCAATCAAGTTAAACCAACCCCTAACCAAGAGCTCTGTCACTCTTATAGAAATTAACATAAAAAACATATTAACAAACAATACACAACAAATATAAAATTCTTAACTTGCAAGAATCTTTGAGGAGAAACAATAAATATATGACAACAACTAAAGAAAATAAAGAAACACAAAATCTTTAACATGGATAACCCCTCGAAGAAAGAGGCAAAATCATGGGTCGTTCAATCCAAACAAATAGATCCACTATGATTAAATGATGTTACAAACCAAAAGCTCTAATGTCACTCTGATAGGAATTAACATAAAAAAAAACATATTAACAAACAATACACAACAAATATAAAATTTTTAACTTGCAAGAATCTTTGAGGAGAAACAATAAATATATGACAACAACTAAAGAGAATAAAGAGACACAAAATTTTTAACGTGGATAATCCCTCAAAGAAAGAGGCAAAATCATGGGTCGTTCAATCCAAACAAATAGATCCACTATGATTAAATGAGGTTACAAAAAAGTGTCAAAATAATGCATAAATAGAATCAACAACCAGACAAAACAACAAAACACCAAAGCTTACAATTTGAGAATGAGAAACAAAGAATCTACAAAAAAATATGGTGCAGAGCAAACACGATATCTCTCTAGTCAGACATTGCAGTCATTGCTTCAACGGTGAAAATGTAGCACTATAACTCACAAACCTTTTGTTTAAAAGTTAGCTTGATCCAATGATTAACAAATCTAGAATCACTATTTTTTAGAACTGATTTGATAAAAACGAGAAAAACATTTCTCACTTCTTTTCTCACTAGTAAGTGATTTTCTCCTTTCTTTTATCTGTATTAACCCTATAATGAACATACTTAATATAAATGAGACACTTAATTAACATATTTGTGAAACACTTCTAAACATTTTATGTTCATATATATAGAGTTTGAAAGATTGAGAAACAATGGAGTAGAAAATATGATTTGTTTTTGGAAATTTTAGAGACTATTTTGTTGTAACTCATATGTAGTATCCTGTAACAATTTTTTGAAATAGTGAGCCGACGAAATTGGTCTCAACCCCAGAATTGATTGATTTGATCGAACTAAATAAAAAATATTTTTTGTATGCTTATCTTTTATCTTCCTCTTACTTATTATGAATTTGCGGAAACTATTTAACATATAAGTTTTTATTCGAAATCGTTTATTTTAGTTGTTAAGGTTCTTTGTAGTACTAATTATTATTCTTAACGTAATTAATATTAATTTTAGATTTTCAAAAAAAAAAAAAATTCTTATTGTGGTTAAACCTTTTAATTTCAGAGTAGATTTAACTAGATTTATGATATTTTTTTGTAGATAAGAGGAAAAGTTTGCATAAAACTGATTTATGAAACCTCCATTAAACTCTCCAATTCATAACTTTTCTACTCAATGTGGCCATACATGAATCAAAACAATCACTACAATCAAAATGCCCAAAACTTTCTTCTTTCTTTTGGGTACAAAATTCCTATGAAACAAACTAGTAATAACAACAAGCAAAGAATGTGAACAAAACTAAATCCAAAAAGTAGAATCAAATCCAATTCTAGCTAATCCAAAAACTGACAAAGAAAAGTAACATCATGGGCTAAATCTTTTCAGCATTTGGGAAGATCAGAGGGTGGAGGGGGCAGCTTCTGATTGTGTCCTTTCCCATCCTGAACAACCCATGCCATTTTCAGTCCCCAACTTGTATGCACTTCAAGATGACAATGCATGAACCAAACACCTATTCATTTATCATCAACAAAATATCAATGTCACCTATGAATCACAGACATAAAACATGCGACACCGACACCGATACATTGATACCAGTAATAATTTGAAAAATAAATCAATTAAACATAATCATAAGAGTCGGTGTAAGTTTCAAACACGAACACTGACACAAACACATCTTTTTTCCAAGGTGTTAGTGCTACAGAGAATGCGATAGAATGTGAGAAACATTAACCTTATATCAGCACTATATCAGATCTTTTTGTTACTCTAACATGATATGAAAGATATGTATTGATTAAAAAAGTTGGATTTAAATCTTTTCAAATGCTACCCACCTGGATTATCTGCAAGGAATCTCAAAGCAACCCATCCACCAGATGGAACACCAGCAGTGTTTCTCTCAGGAGGATCAACCAGATTGAACTTAGAAGGGTCATTTTTAGGGTCAAAGTTTCCATTCCCTTGACCAACAATAAAGAAGTTAAAACCATGTAGATGCAATGGATGACTCTCAGCACCAATGATACTTGTATCCTGCAACACCAACTCCACTTTGGTATGGTATGGCAAAACCACAACCTTTGTTCCACTAGTTACCATGATGTTCTTTGGCGGTGTTCCGGTGTAGTTGAATTTGAAAGCTGGATTAGAAGGAAAATCAGTAGTGAACACTCCTTTAGATTTGTTGAAAAAATGAGCTTGAAGTAAAGCAGTGTTTGGCATCACAAATGAAACATTGTTAATGGCTGCTGCTACCCTTGTGTTATTAGGTCCTTGACATGCTTGGTTTTTTGAACATTGGCTAATTCCTAAACCAACAGTGAAGAAAAAGTGTCTGTCAACAGTTTTCGGAAGTTTTGCGGGAAATCTCGAATTCGCCAAACTACGGAATTTCTTATTGAAGTTCATTGCAAAGACAGTGTCATTGAATTTAGGAAGTGTTGGTTTGAAAAGCTTAAGATTGTTTTTGTTTGGCTTAGTGTTTGAATGTGAGTGTTTCTTGTACTCCAAGAAACCTATTGCTGTTGTGTTGTCGAAAGACGCAGGACCTGTAGCATAAGGTCTTGAAGCTATGATGAATTTGGCATTTGGGGTTATGGAATTGGTCTTGAGAAGGACATTAGTGGTTTGGCCCGGCGTGATGAGTACGATGTTTGTTCTGAATGGCTTTACGTAGACAGCGTCGGCTTCAACAACATGGAGAGTGTGATTAGCAATGCTGAAAAACATCTCATCATTGAGTGCAGCATTGATTATTCTGAGTAGATATGTTTTTCCCGGCTGAACCTTGAGCTTGAAGGTATCTGCATTAATGAATGTAACCGCGTGTGTCAGTCAGTGCCACGTTAATGTCAGACACTGATATGTGTCAGACACCAGACACAATTTTAATCTAGAGTTTTGGTGCTACATACCTTTAGCTGAACAGTTGTTGAGAGGACCTGGAAGGCCATTGATGGTGTGAGTATCTGAGGTATTAGGTGCCAATCCTGTTTTTATCGCTTGATTAATAACAGCTTCTGTGTCTGCTTTCCACCATTCCCCTGCCATGTTATCAAGGTTAACATCATCATACTAATTCAACAAAAAAAAGTGTACACTTTATAATAAGTAGAGTTCTAACTTACCTAATACAATGGGAACTTCTTTAAAGGGATGAGGGAATGGATAAGGCACATGTTTTTTGGGAAGAATGACAATAGAACCATGAAGAGTAGACCTAAGCCATGAGATATGTGCATGCCACCACAATGTTCCTCTTTGACCTATGATTGTGAAGTTGTACACATAACTTTGGCCCGGAAGAATTGGACATTGTGTAATGTATGCAGGTCCGTCTGCCCAACTACTTCTTATTTGGCGAATTCCATGCCTGAAAAAATTTATTAAATCTTAATTGTGTACTAACATTGGAAAAACGTTTTAGATATTTGGTCAAATTTCGCAAAGAAGAGAGACACTTGTGTAAATTAATACCAATGAATTGAGATATTGTACTTCACGTGGTTAACCACTTTAATTACGACTCTATCGCCTTCTCTTGCTATGATTCTAGGACCTGGAAATTGTCCATTAACCGTTACAATGTTCTTTGTATGACAAAGCCTGGTTACGTTTTGCATTTTGATCTGCAAAAAGTAAAGAATATATTAGTATCAACAAGATTGAATTAAATGCACAAAAAATTAAAATGCAATACACATACATTAAACTTGTAATGCCTTGTTGTTCTAGCATGTGCTAGCAATGGCAATATCCACAAAGCACATAACACAATCAACATTGCTCTCATGAAGCTTGACATTGTTCTGGTTTATTGTTTTTTGATTTGGATGGAGAAAACAGCAAAATGATGCAACTTATATAGTAAAGATTTTATTAGTTTGATTAGATAATTAGGTGATTGAAAATGAAGTATTACAAATTTGGTATAACTTGAGCAATAATGTTGCAAGCTTTATTCACCATGCCACTTGCTTAAGAGCGTAGAGTATTTTTCAAGCTAGATTAAGATTTCATATTTTGGAACATCCTCTAACGATCTAACATCATTTTCCTAAAATGACCCTTATTAAGACAAGTTAACTACTATCTCACTAGATCTTAATTAAATCAACATAATAGATTCTTTTAATGTCATTTAATGAAAATTAATGATTCAGTCATAGAGATTGGACATTGACTAATCAAAAATTGAATTCTTGCTGTCGGATTTAACAGTTTGATTTTGTTTAGACAAATCAAACAAAATAGATTTAATTTTTTTAAAATGATTTATTTTAAATTAGAATTATTCGATCAAAATCAGATCAGATACGACTAAATGCGTAAATACACGATAATTTAACCAGAGAAAATGAAGGTCACACAAATCAAGTTAACTTTTACATGTTTATGTTTTTTTTTTACATTGGAACAGATTAGGTAATATAACTATTGGTGATAGATCAAGGGTCAATTTGGTCAAATCATATTATTATCCAATATTTTTCTTGATAGTTGGAGTGAGGAATAAAATAAAATAAATGTTGAAAAAGAAAAAGATTGATGAACTTGGTTGGGAGGTAAACTTCAAACATCTACCGTTAAAACTTGCTAATAAAGGAAGAAAAGGAAATTAGTTGCATGTTTCACAACCACATTGTATAGTTAGGAATGTCGGTTGTTAATTTTATAATATAAAAATCTAACAGCTTTTAATGTTATTCTTGTGGAAAGTGAAAGAACATTTCCCCTTCAGTATAAGCACTTATTTATGTAAGCACTTTTTTGTGTGGAAATGGATACAACCATTTGTTTGAATCTTTATTCTTTTTCATAGAGGACCATATTAACTTACTACTCCATATTAGCATATTACAAAATGTTTGAACTTATTTCTAAATTCATTTTCCTAACATTATTAATTTAATGTTGTTATATATAGTTTCTTGCAAATATCTAGAGAGGAAAGTACTTTAATTTAATATTTAATAATTTTAGAATATTTATAATATAAAGAATTAGGTCTATACATTTCTACACTTTCAATATCAATGGCCGACTCCATACATATTGGAATTAAAGACAAATTAAGACAAATTTTGCGCGGTTGTAAGAATAAATTGAAAAGTTTTGAAAATTTTAAAATTTTAAAATAATAATTTAAATAATTTAATTGAAATTAATTTTTTTAATAGAGAATTAAAATTATTCATTATTAAAATTTTAAATTATTTTATAAATTTTAAAAATTTGAATCAAATTTAAAATAGGAATAAATTTACCGTTTTTGAAAATTTAAAGGGATTAGTTTGTAAAATTTTAAAATTATGAGAGATGATTTGTAAGTTTTCAAATGTAGTGGAATTAATTTGTAAAATTTAAAAATTATTAAGAATTAATATATAACTTTTAGAAAATTCAAGGAGTCAATTCGGAAATTTTACAAAATAGGTAACATGAAAATTTGAAAGATTTAATAATAATCAATTTCACATTTAGAATGTACAAAGTGATAGAAAAATTTTCAAAATTTTCTCTCTTAAATGTTATTTAAAATTTTGTAATTTAAACAAAATATTTGATACATTTCTATCATTTTAAACATTTTCATTTTTTTATCCAAACAATAAATTTTGGTCAAATTGTTTTTAATTTCTTCAAAAACTTATTTTTCCTCTTTAAAATTCATCATCCAAACACAGTTTAAGAGAAATTTTTGCATCAAAAAAAGTGTAACATTCCAATTTATATACATCGGACCAAACCGACGAATAGACAATTAAAAAAAAAAAGAGGAGGAGAATTAAGAAAAACTAAAAGAGGGAATGCTAAAGCGGCCCCAGAAGAATTCCTCTCTAATAAATAATGCTAAGGATTCCACCAAACTACATCAATGATGTTATGGCCATGGTTGACCAACTTATCTTAACAAAAATTACCTTATCTCCGAGTATAAGAATGAACCAAAGATAGACTAAGAAATAAATTTTTATCTCATAGTCTAACTTTTATCCATATACCCCTATATTTTATAAAAAATACCTATTTTGTCATTGTATAATTGTAGCTAATTTATAATTTTAGCCTATGTGACATTATTATTTGTGTATATATAATACTGTAGCTATCAACTGTTGTATCCACTGAATATTGTAGTGCAGTGTGTGTGCAATTATTTTGTTGTAACCGTTTTAGTAGAGTAGTTGAAGTTTCTTATTCTCTTCTCGCTCTTCTTCTATCTTCATCTTTTTTTACTTTGTGCACCAATAATTAATATCTAGAAGTTTGATTCAGATCCACAGGAAAACACGAGTGAACGGTGAAGCGTTGTATGATTGATCTTGTTTCTTGAATTCGTGTTGAATTTCTTGATCAGAACCTTAACACAATCACATTTATTGATTCTGCAGAATTGGGAAACAATAGTGTTTGGTAAGATCTGAGTGAACTGCACGAGGTCAAAGATGAATGAAAACAGTAATTTGAGTACCAAGCTTCCATTATTTGATGGCAAGAAATGGAATGGTTAGATGATTCAAATGCGTGTGTTGTTTGACGCTTAAGATGTTATTGATCTTGTCAACAACTGTTACGTTTTGGTTGCACTTTCGGAAAATGCAATGGATGGGCAGAGGAATGCTAAACATGATCTGAGGATGAATGATTAGAAGGCGTTGTTCTACATCCACCAGTGTGTGAATGCGAACGTGTTTGAAAAAATTGTTGATTCGACGATGGTGAAGGTTGCGTGGGACACATTGGTATGGTGCTATGGTGCTGATGCATCAGTGAAGAAGGTGAAGCTTCAGTCTCTACGTAAATAGTATGAGAATCTCAACATGAAAAACAATGAAAAGGTACTTGATGACAATTTGTCGTTACATGATTTTTATGAGTATTTGCGATTAATTCGATGAAATCTCAAGTTAAAGATGAGATAAACATGAAAAAGCATGAAGAAAATGAAGAAGTCGAAGAAACAGAGCAAAGCCAAGAAATCGGGAAGAAATTGTAAAGAAACGAAAAATTTTCAGCACAATTTACATCTTGACGTCTATCTAGTAAATTGATCATATCTGGAGTTTTGTAACTCGTTTTGGTGCCCTTTTTTTAAATGAAGCAAAGATAATTATCTATATTCTAGAATAATCACACGCGTGATGGAAAGTATTGCACGCACGATACAATATGTGAAATATCGTGTGTGTGATGGTCCTTTTTCTGACATGTTTCTGATCCATTCTAACTGCTTTTAAAGGGGGAATTTGGCACGTTTTCAAGGGTTACAAAAATGGGTAGTTAGGGAACGAATTCAGAAGCACAAAGAAGATTTTTAGAGCATTTGAAGTCATTAGAGGTCATCTCCTCAAGGGACTTCTCATCTTATTTTCATCTATCAATTGTGGTATTCTTTTCTAAATGATGTGTAGCTAAATTCTCTTAGGTTAGGTTGTGTGATGATGAACCTTATTCAATCTTGTTGGCATTATATGTTGGTTTTACTTTGTATGAATCCTTTGAATTATAATTTTATTTAGTTGTTGTTTATGCTTAATGCTTTTTATTTGAGTCACTCTGTTAATCTATTGTTAGACACATAGGGATTCTTGACCTGTAACCTATGTGTTGGACCTAGGTAAACAGTTCTACCTACGCTGGTTGAATAGGGATAGGAAACCCTAAGTAGTGGCATAGGGATTTAACGGTATGTACATCGCCTAACACCGCTTACACTGGCAGACTAGGGATAGAAAGCTCTAAGTAGTTGTTAGTGAGTTATTTCGTGGGGGACTGGCTATAACAGTTTTGTTAATTCGCCATGAGATTATAAGGATAAGCCCATTCATATAAGGCATCATACATCAACAAGAAAGGATAAGGGGATTCTAAAATACAACCTGACCGCTTTCATGATCTTGTTTTCTCGTTTATTTACTTTTTTCACTGAAACTTGCAAAACCCCCATTTTTACTATTTGTATTTCAATTTGCAAAAATCATTGTCTTGTTTGAATATAATCCTTGTGGGTTCGATCTTTTTATTACCGCGACATTATCGATACACTTGCCGAGAAGTCATCAAGTTTTTAGAGCTGTTGTCGGGGATTGTTGATTGTAACAAGGCAACACTTGTGCAATATTTAATTTTGTTTTGAATTGTATTATTTTCATTTTTCTTGTAATTAGTTATTTTTGTTTCTTCTTAAATTTTCTTTCCCATTCTTTCTCTTTTTAGTTTTATTTTTGTTTAGTTTTTTTATCTAATACAATTCTACTAAGATATTTTTCTTTTTGTTTTGTCTGCAAGGTCAAGATAGTTATGCAAGGTGATGTATATGCTATGTTTCAAAAAGTTGAAGCTTTTACAAAGGAACTTCCATAAAAATCGCTCATTCTGGAAAATGCTAGAAATTATTTTGATCCAAAACTTTACGTCAACACTGATCATTCATGGGAAGAGGATTCATCATCTCAACCTAGAGAAACTTTGACTCGGTTTATAAAGACGACTTAACTCAATTTCGAGAAAATCAATAGGCATCGAAAAACCATGCTAAGTAACCTAGAAACATCTTTCAAGAAGTTAGAGATGCAACTTGGTCAATATCCAGCCAATTAGAATTAAAATTGAGACCTAGTGGGGATTTCTATGAAAGTAGGTTAGATAGTCTAGAGATGAGGAAATTGAGAGAGAAGTCAAACAAGAATATGAGGTATTTGATGAAAGAGGAGTTGAAAAAAACTTGACCCAATTCATAAGACTACTTAAATCAATCTTCGAAAAATCAACAGGCAGCAAGAAACCTTGCAAAGGGACATGGAAGCATCCTTCAATAACTTAGTTATGCAACTTGGTCTAGTATTTGGCCAATTAGCATTAAAACTTAGCTCTAGTGGGGAGTTCGATGGGAAAATCTAGATAGTCCCAGAGGTAAGGAAATTGAAAGAGAATTAAAATAGGAATATGAGATAGTCGATAAAGGAGGAATCGAAAAAGAGAAAGTGCACACCATCTGGTAAAAAAAATAGAAGCAAGAATAGAAGAAGCAGAGGTGAAAATTATATGTGGGAAAAGAACAAGAACGAAATATGAATATTATATAGTTTTAGATGAAGCCCTAAATTCAATAATTCATTTAGACGTAGATGTCCAACTACAAGATCTTCAACAAAAGGATAGTCCTACAGCTAGAAACAAGACTGATAAAAGAAGAGAAATAGATGAATTATCGAATGAGATTTATGCCTTGTTCGATACTATCAAACTAAAAAATGGAAGAAAAACCTTCAATTCCTGAGAGTGATAGAATTCCTACCAAACAAAAGGAAGAATAAGGATGATGTGTATTTTGTGTCATATATGCCTCCCTAACACAAAATTGAAAGGTCAGGCATATGACCTTAAAGAAGCGCTTAATAGGAGGCAACCATCAGATAAGTTTTTATTTAATTTGAAAATTATAAATTTCAGTTTATTTCAATTAATTGTTTTTGTTTTGTAGCATTTCACATTTAGGAGGAGTAGAACAAAGACTTAAGAAAGGGATTGAAAGAAGAAACAAAGACTAAAAACTCTCTCTAATCATATTATTATTTTTCTAATCTCTGCACTTTCTAGTGTTGTTATTGTTGTTGTTGTTGTTTCAAGTAATGGGTCCAAAGAGAGGCTTCTCCTTTTGAGCATCTTCATCAATCAGATGAAGGCATAGTGTACCAAACAGAACCAAGACTTCAACAACACCATGCAAGACATGCATGCCCTTTTCCGCTCTAATGACATGTTAATTTGGAGGTTTGTGAATTAGTATTAATTTATGCAATTCCCTTTTACATCTAATAAGTCAATCTAGAGTATTATCTAAAATACTTGGTTCCTGTAATACCCCAAATTTTACCCTCAGATCAATCGATTCATGTCGCATGACATCTCATTTTTTCATCAGCTAACTACTAACGGGTTACGTAGTCTCTTTGTTTTGCAGGAATTACGTCTGGTACATTTTAGTTGTTGAAGGGTGAAA
Organism: Lathyrus sativus; assembly: GCA_963859935.3. NCBI lineage: Eukaryota > Viridiplantae > Streptophyta > Magnoliopsida > Fabales > Fabaceae > Lathyrus > Lathyrus sativus. The sequence goes on from OZ012737.1 coordinate 352,797,781, forward strand.
TTGTCATTTATGCTTTGTTTACTGACAGTTCATGAAGCTGAATCATCGTCAGGGATTTATTAGAGCCTCCATTTCCGAGTTCCTTATTTTCTTTGAGGCTAAACAACAATTCACGGTAATTTTGGCATCAGGGTTTTGAGATATGGTAATTAATTCAACGGGTCGAGACTTTGTCGTCAGTGGATTTCAGGGATTTTGTTCGATCGTATGAGTTTGATTATGTTGAGATATCAATTTGGTTCGGCTCAAGTCAGTGCAAAATATCATTATGCGGAGTTCTGTTTTTAACAGGCGCTTATTTTCTGTTCTCCTGTTGTCTGCCAATTTTAAAGTCAAAGCAGTGGAAATTTTGATTCGTGTTCAGGTTTATGATTTCTGTTTAATCGTGATTTTTGGGCTGAATTGGTTCAGGACATGGGGCTTAGTTATCAGAGACACAAATTGAATTTTTGATGCGGTTTATATTTTTGTCTACACTGTTAATCGGATTTCTCTGTTCTTTTCTGTTCTACTTCGTTCGTGGCCATCATCGATTCTATCATCAGGCGCGATTTAATCTGGGAAATATTGGATTGGAATTGAAGGTTATATCATTGTTTTAAGTGGAGCAACACATGTTGAAATGGAGAAGTTTGATTCAATTGATTTCTTTGGATTTATTCGTATTGAATTTATATGGTGAAGATTAATTCTATTTGTTTAAGTTTAATCATTTAAACTTTAATCGGTTGAATTTATTCGGAGGCTCTTAATCAGTTGGATTTAGTCGGATTGTGTCGCTACTGCGAAAATCGGCGCCGGCTGAACAGAAGAGTCGCCACCGTGCGTTATTTATCCCACGGGAGGGAAAGGGAACGCTCAGAGTAAACCTCGCAAAGACGGGAAAGGTATGGTCGTCGCAACCAAAACCTGGGTTCGGGAGTCGGTTACGCAAGGGGAAGGTATTAGCACCCCTCACGTCCGTCGTACTCGACGGGATCCACGCTTGTCTTCGAATATGGATTGTTATTCTATCTACTCTACAGGTCAGGGGTTAAAAGAAAATAAAATGAAAAATAAAAAAATAAAAATGACTCGGCAAAGTATCGCACTTTATGCCTACGTATTCCCGCCTGGAACGAGAAATCAGAGTCAACGTAGTTCGCCTACCTACGGGAAAGGAGGGGAAGGTTGCTCGCTAGGATATCGCATCCTATGCCTACGTACTTCCACACAGCATGGAAGATCAGAGCAAACGTAGTTCGGGCCACGTACGACACAAGTCTGTCCTTGATTGATTTTATTCCTTCTGAAAAAGGTTTTTCTGATTAACAGTCCCAGCGGACAAAAATGACGTTTTGATGAGTTCACATTCTTTTACGGAAGAAGTGTCTTTTATTGAGTTTGAAATCTTTATGTGTTTTTCTGTTTGTTTTTGAGGAAGAAGAGATAGAACTCTAACCTACGGTTGCGAAGGGAATCAGACTAACCTAATGTTATCATGCATGGGTTAAGACCTAGTGTCTATCATGCTCCTCTCTTGCACAGAGAGAAACAGAGATCCTAAGGGATAGGCAGAAACAGAAACAATATCAGATATATACAGTAAAGCAGTAAAATGCATGGATGCAACAGTACAAGCGAGGCAAGGGAGTCCCACTCAACCTCGAACCTAGAAAACAATAGGCGAAAGTGAACAGGCTTCACTTTCAACCCAACAGGGTAACCAGCAAACAATACAACCCAGAAAACCAATCAATACATCCGCAGATGAAATACAATAGCAAAAGAAGCAGCATCAGCAGCTCTGAATCAACATCTGGCTTCAAGTAATCTCCAATCAGCTACAGGCTTCAACAAGCATCAATCCCCATCTTCATGACCCTCAGGCAAGGGCTTTGATCATCAGTCTTCTACCTGCAATGGCTTTTCTTCAAGCTCAAACCTCCAGGATGAGGAATTAGTCACAAGAGTGAATTGGGTGTTAAGCAATCAGTTGACTACCAAGGGTGGTGAACAGACTGCTTCTAACACAAAAGACATTTTCTCTCAAGAGTTCTATCTCTTAGACACTATCACCAAGCCTTCCAAAGGAAGGGGGTGAGTGTCTTAGAGAGACTCTGAATCACAGAGAAGAATGGATGCAGACAAGGCAATCCATGTTTGAGAAAAAAACTTTCTAACCTAGAGCTCTGCCTAGCTCCTAAACCCTAGTCTCCTCAGCATCTGCTAGCAAGAATCTCCTATTCAACTCTGGCAGTTGATCTTCAATCTCTGGATCTCCAATGGTCTTCATCTCCTCAAGTCTTCAGCTCTCCCAAGTCCCCAGACAATCCCAATACCCAAACAAGCAAGCAATAATCCCCAGAGGGCACACCACACCAGTCAATCAGATATACACAGAATATTAATAGCAGTAGGGGAATCCTGACTTTTTCTAAGGGGATCTAATAACTACCCATAGCCCCTATAGTCCCATAACTAATCTAGTCAAACCCTAAGTCCTAAGGGAAATGAATTGATTCTCCTAAGTCATCACCTAAAAACCCTAATTTGTTCATGTTGTTCAAGCCTACATTAAGCACCTAAAATTAATTTCTAAAAATGGGAATTAAATTGAATCTACAATTTTAATGTCTAAACTAAACAACCTAAAAAGAATGGGCAAAAAATATGAAAGCATCTAATAGAACAAAAATTAATAAAATCATGCATGAAATGAAGCTATTTAAAACGTCATTTATTTGGAAAATATGGGAAAAATATCAAATAAAAATAAAAATGCAATTTTATTTAATGACAATTTTCTACACATTCTAATGAAAATGATGTAAAAAGAATGGATTAAAAATGATTTTTTATCTATTTATTATGAATTTTAGAAAATGCATAAAAAAATTAAAGAAAATAAAAGAATATATAATGAAATAAAGTGGAGGGGGGGGGGGGGGGGTTAGAATAGAAGACACGCTCAGTTCAAAATCCAGGATGGGCCAGCAAACGGGGGTGCGCGTAGCAAGTTGGCATTAGGCCCAGAACCATTCAGAATTAATAAAACAACGTAATAGGAAGCAGGGGGTGAGAACAGCAAGTTATTCACGTTCAGATTCTGATGGGCTTGGTACTGGGGTGGTGGGATTAGCAAAGCACTCTTAGGCCCGCCCGTTTCAATTAATGAAACGGTGCGTTTAGGGCACCTATTCACTCCCTCCAAAATCAGCTTTAAATGAGAGCCACAGGATTGGCTTGGAGGTCAAAGGTCCAACACGAAATGGACAGCCACGATTTCATCTTCAACCTTGAATCTGTGAGAACTAGGGTTTCCACCATGAAACTCCATGCACGCATACAATTCCACCAATCTGTTCTCCCTCCACAGTCCATGGATCAACACGATACAAACATGAAACTTACTCAGAATTTCTCCCTCTACAAGCCTATGGCATTAGTTGGTTTTGAAACTCAGCAAATCACTCAACCCGAGCGCAACAATTTCTGGTCACCATGGAAATGCTCTGCAACCTATCCTCAAGAACCTCAACCAAACCTATACTAATCTCTCCTATGCTTCACGCAGATCATTCTGTGCTAACAACCTAAGATTATAATGCACTATGCTATGAGTTCTACATCCTAACAGTTCTAACAACCTGTCACAAACTATCACTAAACCTCACCAAACTCATCCTAATCGATCTACTAACAACCTAGATCACATCTAAACTAATAAAACCATGCTAAACTAACTATATCAAGCTGTGGGAGAGAAATTGAACCTGGTGCAAAAGCTTGTGGATGATGATGGAACTCGTGGATCAGAGACTTCTAATGCTTGGATCTTGATCTACAATTGTACTACTTGATTCTGTATGCAACACCTTGAGGAGTCTTGCACTGGATCTTGAGTTCCAACTGAATTTGCAGCTTGTGTGTTCTTGATGAAAGTGCACGAAATTGAGCTCTAACCACCAGGATCTTGATTGAATTCTATGCCATGATGATGATTGAATGGAGCATGATCAATGTTGATGAGAATTGATGAAGATTTTGGGAAATTTGGAGGGAATTGCAATGAGAAAGAATGGAGAGAATTTGTGAGATTTTGGTGAAAAATGAATCCAACCCTTGCTCAATTCTGATTTCATGAATATATAGGGCTCACATGAACTTTCTAGAACCATCTTGCCACATTCCCTTGCATTCCAAATTGGTTGATCTTGGTTATGTTTCTTCAAATGCAAGTAACCATGAATAACTTTGATTTTTTCCACTAAGCTCAAAAAAGTGTTTGAACCATTGTCTCTAGAATGTCTTTTGGACCCAAAATCATATATTGGAAGTCTCCATTTGGACTTATAAATCTCCCAAACCATTTTTCACTTTGACTTTCTTTAAGTTATAAGCCATTTTAGTTCAAATTTAACCAATCATGCAACTTCATGTTATGAGCTTTTCCAACAATTTGTGACCTTCTTTCTAGACTCAAAATGTCATTTGGAGCAAGTTTGATGTTGTAAGTTTTTCCATTTGAGGCCTCCTTGTATGAGTTTTGGGCATAGGTTAAAATGACCTGTAATTCACAAATGACCAAAATACCCTTTGCTTGCCAAGACCATAAGTTGAGTTCCACACATCATATGAGGGCATTCCATACCATTCTAGAAAGCTAAGAAAATGAGGAACAATTCTTATGTTGACCAGAAATTCATTTGAAATCTCCTTGAGGGGTAAAAATTGCTTGGAAGTCAAGTCACTTTCACAGACAAAATTTCAGATACCTCAGATGACCTGTAACTTGCAAGGACCATAACTTGAGTTCTATAAATCTCCTTGATGTCTTCCACCACTCAAATTAAAGGTCTTGAGATCCTATACAAGTTTCATGTTGGCCAAGAAGCCATTTGAAGCTAGCATTTTGACTTATCTTGCTTGGAAAGTTGACCTAAACTAGGGGATTTTACACAGAAACCCTAATTTAGAAGCTCCTCTTCTCCTTGATTTCTCTTGAATTCCTCTTGGCATATCTCCATATCCTCTTTTATATGTCCAATGATGAACCCCCCATCTCTCCACTAGACTTGAATGCCCCTTAAATCAGTCAATTGACCTAGGGTTGACCTAGGGTTGACCCAGATGAAACCCTAGTTGACTGCCTTCAGCTATAGCTCTTGTGCTCTCATCAATGACTTGTCTCCTTCTCCAAATGACTTTCTAAGTCTCTCATAAGGTCTAGATGCTCTCCATGCCTTCAACTCACAGCTCACAACCCTCTTGTTGACCCTCAGATACCCTCAGCTAGGAGATGGACTCAAGGCTTGATCTGCTGAACTCTTTGCTTTCAAATTCTTTCCTGATGACTTGAATGAGATTGAATTAGGGTAATATCCTCTTGATAGGCCTCTAGAGATGAGAATAATGATTGGTCCCCTGTTGAATGACTTGTTATGCTTATGCTATGCAGATGATTGGACTATGTACATGACTCTATATGCAAATGCTAATGATATTAAAACATAAACCAAGTGAATAAGGTTGGGCAAATTTTAGGGTGCAACAGATTGTTTTTGCTTAAGTGTTTCACCCCGATGTGGCAAAGTTAGCTGAAGAATAATCTAAAGAAGATTAATTGGATAAAAAAATATATATTGAATTTTATTCATAAATATTTTTTTATTACAATTTACAAAAAGGAAAATAAAAAAGTACATTTTATTCCTAAGCTCTATTTTCGGTCTTCAGGCTCATTTCTTCATGCCGATTATTCCAGACCCGACTTCTTTCGTACCTGCACGAGACAACAAAACAAAGAAAGCAGTTGTAATATTAAAGTTAGGAAGATTTTTCGATAGTTCTGATACCCTCAGTTATCCATAATCGGGTACGTCGGGAGGGCAACAACAAAGTCGAAGCCGGCTCCCGACTCATATTCACGACCTCGGACTAAAACCAGAAAATATCTGTTCTTTTTTCGGGACGGCCGGGAGGAAGAGGAAAAGAAGTAGTTTTATGCCAAAAAGTGATTTTTGCCGAGAATGAGATTATGGAGCCAAATAGGTCACTAATGGAATCCAGAAATCAAAAACAGCTTCTATCAAGTAAATTATCTGGATATCTAACAAACCACAATCCGAATCCAAATTCAAAGCAACAGATATCCAAAAATCAAATCCGGTTCATCAAGTAAATACCAAAATCAAATCTGGATTATATGTAAAACCGAAAAATCAAGCAGATCCGGATAGTACCAAATCCAAAACAAAATCCGGAAATCACATCAGAAACGAATCCAGTTCATAATCTGAATCCAATCCAAATCTGCACAAAATCAAATCACAAAATCAATCTCGGATTTTTTCACTCAAATAAAATGTAAATCCAAAAGCCCAACAAGAAGATATAAAACAAGGTCAAGAAGAACAGAACCCAGAAACGGCCGTGAAACCCTAACAAGGTCAAGAAGAACAGGATCACAAAACGGCGTAGAGGCTAACCATAAAGAGGAACGAACTCACCCAAAAAAACGGCGACCAAAAATGAATTCAGAGAATCTCAACGATTCCTCGTCATTATCCGCGGAAGAAGAAGAGGAAATGTTTTTTTCCATCGCATCCTAGAGAGGCGTCATCACCATCATCAAAGAAAGGATGAACAACCATCATCGGACGGCGCCGATAATCACTAATCCAAACTGTCAAAAGCCCACAGCCTCAGCTTCAAACATCATCGGCCGATAATCACCGCGCAAACATTAGAAGAAACTCTCACGGCCATAAGTCATCGTCACCAAACTAAAAAACTCGACGGACGACACGAGGCCATGAGTCAACCACAACGCCATTATCCATAATCGAAAGGGTAATATTAACTGAAAATTTTTTGGTTCTGGTTGTTTGTTTCAGGAGAAAGGAAGAAGAAGATCAACGAAGTAACAGAGGGAGAGATACGGAGCCATGCAAGTTAGATCGAAGGAGCTCGAGGAGTCCGTCAATGGCGCTATTGCTCTGAGGAAAGAAGAAGGTGGAACAATCCTAAATGCCAACATGGATTTTCCGTCTCCCCATGTTTTATTGATTCTGTCATTTTATTTCCTTATTCTTTATTTCTTTTAGTTTTATATTATTTTTCTATTTAGTTTAAAATATCCTCAGATTAGTTTATTTGTTATTTTATTTCTTAGGTGAGTATGAGTGTTAGTCATACGTTTGGTTTAATGTATTAACCAATACGTTAGTTAATAAAGCCTAAGACATAAGAAAAATCCATTTTTAAGCAAGGTCATTATAAAATAAAAAACCTTTCTTTTTCTTAAATAAAACAAAATTAAAATAAAAAAAAACGTTTTCTTAATCACATTTACACTTTTTTTTTAATACAATTTCTAAGCATTTTCTTTAATCAAATTTTAAAATATTTTCCTAAATCAAAAGTTAAAATCTTTTTCTTAATTAAATCAAAACATTTTTTTTAAATCAAAACAAATTTTTTCCAAAAATTAAAATAAATTCTCCTTTTAGATGCAAAGCTAATTTCTTCCTTAAATAAAATTAAAAAAAAAATTTCATGATGTGATAGTGTCGATTTCTGTCTAACTGTCGTCATCTCGTTTATTATTAATTCATTTGTTTGTCACCGTCGACTTATTCTGTTTTTATGGTTTGTAACCTATTCGAGACATTGTCGCATTTACTTATTCTTTTACTTTTTTCATTTTTGGGATTTTGTAATTTACGCAAGTGGTCGCGATGCTTTCATTTACCGTTTCTTTATTTTCATGTTTTATGGCTGTCATGTGATGATTTGTTTGCATGCATGTTGTTTCCTACCATTAACCTGTCCAAACGAATTAGGTCTAGCGGTTTGACCGCCGAGTCAATAGCCTTACCTTTGAGAATTTCAGTCTCCAAAACCCTAATTCATAAGTGTCCCGCCATGGACGAAAATATCCTTTACCCTAGATTTAGGTCGAAGAGTCGTTGTACTCTGCTTTAGGGTTTCCCGCCGTGGAATCCCTAATTTAACCCTAATTTTAATTAACAATTTCAACGTAGAGATTGAAGTCTCCGCACTCCACATAAGCATGTCCTTAACATATGTTTACTTCCCATTGAAACCTTGACCACAGTCAAGACGTTTCTAACCTCCCTTTCGAGGGGAACTACAATTACTCTGATTCCATTCCCGTCAGGATATGTAGGCACAAGATGCGATGTCTTGCCGAGTAAACTTAGGACTAACCTTTAGGTCTTTCTCTTTAACCTTTAACCCTTTGTATATACCTTAAAGCAAATAATTAAAGCAAATAGCAAAAATAAACAAAAGGTTCCTGTAGAGTACTACAGAAGTTTAGGGTGCTAATACCTTCCCTAAGCTTAACCAACCCCTTACCTAGATTCTCTCCCCGCATTGTGTTTACGATGAAAAAATAGGTTTTTCCTCTTTTGACCTTTTCCATCGGATAAATAAAAGAGCGGTTGTGATTTGAATTGTGATTCAAACTAATTAATAGTTGATATCCTATTTCCACTGCAACAGTTCCCCTTTGTACCATTAAATTTATGTTTGTCTTTAATAAACAAGTTTGTTGCTGGCGTTTCTTTCAGATTTACAAAATTAAAATTTTAGTAGTGAACATGTGAACCATAAACATCGTCAAAAACAAAGGTGATCACCAGGAAAGTTCCTTGCCGATTGAGAGTTAAGGAAGAAAAGAACAACCAACTACCTTGTACTTAATATCTAGATACCTCAACTAGTAAGGTTTGAGCCAAATATTTCATTGTTTACTTTTCCTTCTTATGAGAGTATTCGTACAATTGATATTTTCTAGATTATTTATGATTTAATCTATTGGTTTGATAAATACACATTGAGGCACTTGTTTATGGAAAACTCTGAGCATTTTCAAACTAACTCGTATATCTAGTTTATATTTTTTTCTAACCACTTTGAGCCTAAGCCAATTCCTTCGGTGACATAGCCACAATAATTAGCCAATTGACTTGAAAGATTAAATCTTTCCACCCTCTCTTTGGAGTTATGTAGAAAATTTAGTTACTTGGAAATATGCCAAAGAATAAGTTTGTGGTTGCTCTTGGAAGTGAGAAAAGTTTAAGTAGGGTTGGTGTACTAGATATTTTGGTCAAAAATTCAAAAATTTAAAAATATAAATGAGAAAAATCAAGAAGTCAAAGCAACTTCTTAAAAAAAATGAGAAAAGAAATGTTTAGAACCATAAAATTTTAATCTCTAGTACCAAAGTAATTAAGTAAGGGTTGATATGAAAAGGAACATGATAAAATAAAGAAACTAGGTACCTAACTCCAACGGTTTAAGCCTACTATCCTAAATTATCCTACCCTGACATAAGCCCCATTAGAACCTTGAAAGACCTCCAAAAGTATGTGTTTAGATGACTTTTATTGATTTTATTATATGTTTTACAAATTTATGATAAAATACTTTTGTACGTTGATTGTGTGATTAACTTGTCAATTCGAGTGGAAAATTAATGAGCTGAGAGACAGATTTAGTACTTGTTGTATTGGAAAAACTTTTCCAAATTTGCTCGATTGAAGTCGAGAACTGGAATGATGATCAGGTAACACAATTGGTAATGTTCATTCATTATTGTTGCAATTTTTTTTTGAAATGTGCAGTTGCAGGCGAGTTACTTAAGGACAGGCAAGGATTCAAGTTTGAGGGTTGTGATGACAGTTTGTCATTACATGATTTTAATGAGTATTTGCGATGAATTTGATGAAATATCAAGTTAAATATGAGATAAACACAAACAATTATGAATAAAATGAAGAAGCCGAAGAAACATAGCAAAGCCAATAAATCGGGAATAAATTGTGAAGAAACAACAATTTTCCGCATAAATTACATTTTTATGATGCGTTTCTAACCCATTCTGACTGCTTTTAAAGGGGATTATGGTACTTTTCAAGGGTTACAAAAGTGGGAGGCTAGGGCACAAATTTGGGAGCACAAAAGGAGAATTTTAGAGCATTATAAGTCATTGGAGGCCATCTCTTCAAGGGACTTCTCATGTTATTTTCATCTATCGATTGCGGTATTCTTTTCTAAATAGTGTGTAGATAAATTCTCTTAGGTTATGTTGTGTGATAATAAACCTTATTCAATCTTGTTGGCATTATATGTTGCTTTGACTTCGTATGAATCTTTTGAATTATAATTTTATTCAGTTGTTGTTTATGCTTAATGCTTTTTATTTGAGACACTATGTTAATCTGTTGTTAGACACATAAGAATTCCTGACCCATAACCTATATGTTGGATCTAGGGAAAATGTTATACTTACACTTGTTGAATAGGGATAGGAGACCCCAAGTAGTGACATAGGGAATTAACAGTCTGTACATCGCCTAACACTGCTTACGCTGGCGGACTAGGGATAAAAAGCTCCGAGTAGTTGTTAGTGAGTTATTTTGTGGGGAACTAGCTATAACGATTTTGTGAAATCTCTGTGAGCAATTCTGATAAAAAATGAGATGAAGTTGTATGGAGAAACTCTTAGTGAACAAAAGATCATTAAGAAGGTACTTAGATATCTTACTCTTCAGTTTGATTACATTGTTGTAGCAATTAAACATTCTAAATATTTGAGCACCATGAGAATAGAAGAGCTGCAAAGCAGTCTAAAGGTACAAGAGTTGTGTCTGACTGAAAGAACCTCTAAGAGAGAGGTAGAGCAGGCTCTGAAAGCTTCTTTTGTCAAGAAAAACCAGAAGCATTCTTGGTCAGAGGCCAAGAAAAGACATGGTAGATCTCAAAAGTCAGAAAACTCAACTTCTTGAAGGCATAAGAGTGCTCAGAAGGAGAATGAGAAGTATGACAAGAGAAAATTCCAGTACTACTGTTGTAAGAATTTTGGCCACTTTGTTGCTAACTGTTAAGGTCAAACAAAGAAAGGAAGTCAGAATAAGAAAACATAACCATAAGAGATTCTGATGATGAATCTTTGCTATTAATGAATTCTGAATCTGATGATGCGTATTTGACAGATTGGTGGTATATGGACACTGGCTGCTCAAATAACCTTACTAGAAATAAGAAATGGTTGGTTGACTTTGACTCTAGAAAGAGGATAAATATCAGATGTGTTGATGATAAATACCTCAATACTAAAGGTATGGGAAATGTTAGAGTAGTTATAAGTAATGGTAAATCTGCATTGATTCAGAATGTGTAACGCCCCGATTCTGAATTTCCCATTTTATTGAGTCTTTTGATTTATTTTGAATTATTTTGATTGATTATTATTTCATTTGTGAAATTTGAATATTAATATGTTAAATGTGCATATTATGTTATTTTATTATTCGGAGAGTTTTAGGAATTAATTAGAGGGAGTTTTAGATAATCCTTAATTAGTTGTTATTTGAGAGAAATAGAATAGAAAGAGTATAAGTGGAAATAGAGAGAAAAGAAAAGAGATAGAAAGAGATAGAAAGAAAAAGAAGAGAAAAGAGGAGGAAGAGGAGAAAAACCTAGAACCATCAAGAATCAAACTTCCAAGCTTCGATTAATCGGGTAAGGGTGTGAAACTTTATTATTCTTTCGATGTGTATGATTATGTATGTTCTGTTGGTTTGATTTTGGATTAGGGAGGTTTTGCTCATTTTCCATTTTTAGGTCGAATTTGATTTAATCAGTAGAAACCGAGTTTTAATAGTTAAAAATGAGAATAAGTGGTAAAGTTTAGCTGAGTTCGCATATTCGCTAGCTTTCGCTAGGCGAATGGGAGTGAAGGTTCGCCAGGCGAATCCCAGCGAGTGGGCAGCGAACCAAGTCAATAGCCCAACTTTGTCTTCGCCAGTGAGTTCGCCAGGCGAAGGAGGCGGCGAGAGGCTTCGCCAGGCGAATGTGGTGGCGAGTGGTAGCGAACACTTCCAGTAGCTACTGTCTGTCTTCGCCAGCGAGTTCGCCAGGCGAGTATGGTGGCGAGCATTCGCCAGAGGCTTCGCCAAGCAAAGGTGACATCATTTTCTTTTATTTCCTGTGCTTTCCATCCAATTGTCGATCGTTTGGTTAATTATGTTTAATCCTTATCTGAATGGATAGTTTGTGTGTTATTGTGATGTGATGTGTTGTGGCCGTTTGGCATGATTAACGTGAATGTGCGTAAATTGTATATACTTGTATGATGTGGATGATGCATGATTATATATTTGTGAATATGTATGCATTTCAAGAGTATGTTGGGTCATTTTTCATGTGAAGCATCATGATTGCATTCTTGTGTGTTTGATCCCGTGTAGGATCTGCAGAAACGATCTTGTGCCCTTGTGGGGTGTGAGCGATGGTTTATTTTTGATTCCATGGAGAATCTACATAAATGATCGTGTGCCCATGTGGGGTGTGAGAGATGGTTTATATTTGATTCCGTGGAGAATCTGCAGAACGATTGTGTGCCCTTGTGGGGTGTGAGTAATCGGATTGTGTGCCCGTGTGGGGTGTGAGCAATCCTGAAACATCGTGTGCCCATGTGGGGTGTGAGAGATGGGTAAACATTGTAGGCCCGACAGGGAGTTACTTTGGTAACGAGCGATGGTTCCATTTGGTTCTTCAATTGAACCTACTGAATGAGTCAGTACCGCATTTGCATCTGCATAGAGTCGTGAGTCAGACTCTATGAGTTGCATTATCATCTTCATATGATGTATTGGTGTAATGAACATAATTGTGTATGTTTATATGAATTATTGAAGTAAACATAAGTGTAAATGTTTATGTGGAAATGTTGTGAGTTGTGAAGAATGATTGGTGAATATGCTTAGTTGTGTAGATATACATTGTGAAGTATGTGATGAATTGTGATGAGTTGCGGTGAGAAATATGTTATGTGTATTCTATGTTGGTGTATATAGATATATAATTATATGCATTGTTAGTTATGATAATGTTTCTCACCCTTCTGCTGTTTTATGATGCTCTATGAGACATTGCAGAGTAGGTTTGCTGGAGGTCTTTTGTGAAGCGTGGCTTCATTCTTTTTGGTCGGTTGGCTCTGATATGTAGCACCGGGTAGTTAGGAATTGTTTTGATTCTTTTGTGATACATCTGTGTACGTATCTGCTGATGAATGTTTTGTAAACATGACTTATGACTTGAATTAAACTGTTGATGCATATAATGTTTATATGAATGAAGTGATTCAATGTTTAGATGTTTCCGCTTTTATTCTAAATATTGATATGTGGGTTTTAAGGACTAAGTTCCTTTGTGGTGATTTACCCTTTGTTGCATATCCTTATGAGCAGGTGTTGTATGTGTTTTGAATTTCCTGGATAATGTGACGTACCTCTTTTATACCATGTGTTAATTTATACTCTGATGAAATATTTTATTAAGTGCCTAAATGATTTAATTGTTTATTTGGGGGTATAGAAAGGGGGTGTTACAGAATGTACCTGGCATGAAAAGAAATCTGATGACGGTAGGCCAATTAACTGAGAAAGGTTTTTTAGTTAACATGAAGGACAACCTTTTGAAGTTGTATAACTATAATCAAAAGCTGATTATGAAGTAAGAACAAGGGAAGAATAGAACATTCAAAGTGAATGTTAAAATTCCAGACTTGGAATCCCTTAGTGCAATAAGTGTTGTGAAGGAAAGTGAGTTGTGGCACAATAGATTTGGTCATTTGAACTTCAGAAGCTTAGCGCATCTGAATTCGAAGAAGTTGGTGCAAGGAATTCTGCAATTAAGAAGCTAGATAAGTCATGCAATATGTACATGAGAGGGAAAGAAACCAAGATTTCCATTTGCATATGAAATGTCTCCAAGAGCAAAACATGTTTTAGGTGTGATGCATTCTGATGTGTGTGAACCATTTCCAGTACCTTCACTTGGAGGGAATAAATACTTTGTGTCATTTGTGGATGAGTTCATAAGGATGACATGGGTATCCCTTATAAAGTTCAAACATGAGGTGTTTGTTGAATTTAAGAAATTCAAAATCAAGGCTGAGAATCAGAGTAGTCAGACTCTGAAGATTCTCATAACTGATGATGGAGGTGAGTATAACTCTACCGAGTTCAGAAAGTTATGTGAAGAGAATAAAATCGAGCATGAGGTGACTGCTCCATGAACACCTCAACACAATGGTGTTTTTGAAAGGAGAAACCAAGCTTTGATTGATATGATGAGGAACATGCTGAAGGAGAAGAAGCTTCCTCACACCTTGCAGGGAGAAGTTGTTGCAACTGCAGCATATGTGATCAACAAGTGTCCAACCAAGAAGCTGAAGGAAATTGTTCCTTTAGAGAAGTGAAGTGGAGATAAGAAAAGTGTGAGCCATATGAAGGTGTTTCGTTTTGTGTGTTACAAACATGTCCCAGATGCTAAAAGAAGGAAGTTGGATGATAGAAAAAGAGTTATGTTGCTTGTAGGGTACCAAAATACTTGTGCTTATAAGCTCTATTATCCTGTCACTAACAAGGTTAATTTTAGCAGAGACGCCATTGTGAAAGAATCATAAGCTTGGGTTTGAAGTGAATCTCAATCCAACTTTGGTGCGGTGTTAACACTGGAGTTAACTTCTGAAGATACTTCAAAATCTGAAGGTTATGAAAATGAGTCAGAATTAGAAGTTGATTATGAAGGTGAGTCTAAAGATGAGCCAAAGTCTGAAGGTGACTTTGAAGCTAAAGGAGACTCTGAAGGTGAATCTGATTCTGATGGTGATTCAGACTCTGGCGGTGATCTAAACTTTTGGAAAATTCCAGACTCTAAAGGTGGTACTTATGGGGTTCTAGCATCTGATACTGTTCCAGAACTCGAAGACGATTCTAAACAAGTTTAAATTCCACAAAGAATCAGAAACATACTAAGGAAATTTTCAGAGTTTGACATGTTGCAAGATACTGAAGTGGACTTTGAAGGGGAAGTCATTTAGTGTACCATGTTAGTAGAATCTAAACCATTTAGTGTTGAAGAAGGACTCAAGAAGAAAGTGTGCCTGAAGGCCATGAAAGAAGAACTTGAGGTTATAGAAAGAAATAAGACTTGGAAGTTGACTGAGCTTCCAAAGGACAAGAAATCCATCAACGTCAGATGGGTTTTCAAGGAGAAACTAAAGCCATATGGATCAATTGGCAAACGCAAAGCAAGGTTAGTAGCAAGGGGATTTATACAGAAACACGAGTTAGATCACTTTGAAGTTTTCATTCCTATAGTGAGACATGAGACAATCAGACTGGTGATTACGATAGTTGATAACACGAATCGACCTATGATGCATTTAGATATGAAATTTGCTTTTCTGAATGGTCCATTGCAAGAAGAGGTATAAAATTTACAACCTTCTGAATTTGTGTAAAAGAATCAGGAAGGGATGGTGTACAAGTTACATAAAGCGTTGCATGGATTAAAACAAGCTTCTAGAGCTTGGAATCTGAAAAATTGATTCATTTTTCAAGCATCAAGGATTTAGAAAGTGTGAGATGAAGTATGGCGTTTATGATCAACATACTTCTTAAGGTAAAATGATTCTAGTGTGTTTGCATGTTGATTAAATATTGCTATCAGGGAGCTGTGAACATGAGATAACTAAGTTCAAGAAGGTGTTGACGAATGAGTTTGAGATTACTGATCTATGAAAAATGACATATTTTTTAGGGATGGAGTTTATGTACTTTGAGAAGGGTATCATTTTGCATCAGTTGAAGTATGAACTTGAGCTTCTAAAGAGATTCAAGATACTAAATTGTAAGGCTATTGTCACACATTCAGAAACAAATCACAAATTGGATTCTGATACTGAAGGTGATGATTTTGATGCTCAACTTTTAAGAAGTTGGTTGGTTATCTGAGGTATTTGTGCAATACTAGACCTGCCATTTATTATGCAGTTGGAATGGTTAGTAGGTTCATGAGTAATCCGAAGTGGTTTCATTACCAAGTTGTTGTCAGGATTCTGAGGTATATTAATGAGACTCTGAAGTATGGAGTTTTGTTCCTTTCTGGAGGAAAGGGTGATTTAGAGCTGATTAGCTACTCATAATCTGATTGGCGCGGAGACATAGTTGACAGAAAAAGTACTTCTAGATATTTGTTTAGGTTTCTGGAAGGTCCTATTTTTTTGTGTTCTGAGAAGCAACCGGTTGTTGCTTTGTCATCCTATGAATCTGAATACATTGCAGGTGCTATGGTTGCATGTCAAGCTGCTTGGATAGTGAATTTACTACAGGATCTGAAGATCAAGATAAACAAGCCTCTGAAGCTGATGATTGATAACAAGTCTGTAATCAATATTGCCAAGAACCCTGTGCTGCATGGGAGAAGAAAACATATTGAGACGAAGTATCATTTCTTGATAATTCAAGTCCAGAATAGTGTGTTAGAAGTTATGCACTATAGCACCCATAAGTAGATGGCATATGTTCTGAAGAAAACGACCAAGACTGGTCAATTTCTCCACTTTAGGGATGGAATTGGCATTGTTAGTTTTGATTACTTAAATCCTGAATTAAGGGATGGTGTTAAAGGGTAATTTGGTATTTTAATATTTAGCCTACGAGGCATTTTATTTGTGTATATATAGTATTGTAGTTGTCAACAGTTGTATCCATTGAGTATTGTAGTGTAATGCGTGTACAACCATATTGCGGTAACTTTTTAGCAGAATGATGGAATTTTTTTATTCTCTTCTCTCTCTTCTTTCATTTTCATCTTTTTCACCTTGTGCACTAATAAAAGAATCTTATAAGATGTAAAATGGAAGCTCTATCAATGTTGAAACTAAGCATATTATAAAGCCAAAGCGAAATATTGAAAGCAAAAGGAAAACTAAGAAACTATTGAAACACTTCTGCTAGGGCAAGTATTGTTTTATCGTATCCACATGGATTAGTGTGATATTACTGCCATTCTACAGTTAACAATGCATCCATTAGAATTTGTGACAATGATAAAAGATTCATAAAATTAACATTTAAAAAGCATATCAAGATTGTAGTTCATCGACCTATTTCATATGTATATGTAATACCCTAACTTTTACCCCTAAGATCCCACATATCATTTGCATCTCATCCCACAAACAAGATCGCAAGCTTTGGTTCTCTTTTGCCTTCCTCTGTAGGTTTATTCTTGAGCGATCACCGGGCACCCTTGTTTCTTGTTTGTTTGATATTTATATATGTTTATGTTTACTAACCATTGATTAAAATCCAAAAAAAAATTGTTTTTCCTTTACTAACTTTTTCAGGAAGAATTTGGATGAAAGATATCAAATATCAATCCCTCATCTCGAGTGAATTTCATCTGAAAAAAGTCGAAGTTGATCCACAAACAATTCAAATCATCTGATCAGGAGTCTCAAAAGATTTGATTGACTTTTATTTAAGAGACTCCAAGGTTCATGTGTTTATTTCCATGCCTTCTTTGACAAGAAAAATAATCGAGCTAGAGCTAAGATAGCACACCAAAAAGGCCATTTTCACCATTTTTTTGTGGTAATCGGTTACCAATATTGGGTAACCGATTACCCTATGCGAATTTTGTGAAAATTGGGTAAATTCAAATTCTGCAGCACTTTTGGCACCAAATTCAAATATTGCAACATGAGAATATTCTAGATCACTTCATTTTAATTCCCCTACCTCATCATAATTAATTCCCACCATACACCTTCACTAATCACCACTTGATCATTAATTTCCCTCCAAATTCAAATTCCAAGCCTAATTTTGATTCCAAACCAAATTCCAATCCACCAAATTTTCCAAGCCTAAATGCTATAAATGGAGGTCTCATTTATCTCATTTGATAAGCTTTTGATAGCCAAAATCACCTTGTCAAATTCCTTCTTGACTCTTAATTTTCTTCAATTACCAAATTCACCAAAACTCTTTCTTCCTTTGAAAGTTAGTAAGTTCATCATTAGAACTTACTAACCTTTGAGCTAAACCTTCATCCATTCACTTTTTCATCATCAATTCTAGTAGATCAAGGCTTTGAAGTATGGTTTGTGGAAATGATTTGAAGAATTTCCAGATTTGGAGTGGTAATTTCTTGATCCACCATTATTGCTCTTGATACATCTTCCACAATATGATCTATTGTTGATTCTTATTGCTTTATCTTTAGATCTTGCAAATTGTGTTCTATTGGTGTTGATTACTGTTATTTTACTTGAATTTTCATGCTCAATTGCATCCTTGATCATGAGGTATTTGCAAAGATGATTGATCAAATTTCTGCATATTTTCAGACTATTTTACTGCTGTTTTGGCAGTGGTAACCGATTACCAGCTTTGGCTAATCGGTTACCCATTGTCTTTTTTGCCTTTTTGGCTCTGCTTTAGGACTGTTTTGGTTCTTTCTTCTTCGTCTTCTATTTCCTTTTGATTTTTGCCTTGGAATACACTTTTAAAGATCATTTTTCTCTTTAAATTCATTGGACATAGGGTGTAGATGAAGTTGGATAAACATTCATTAATTCAAATCTATCTTTAAAGTGAATTGTTCAATTCATTCTAGGTGATTTGATTTAATGGTATGTTTAGTGCTTTAGTCCACCAAGATGAGTGGATTAACTTAAAGATGGAATGATCTTGAACTTGTAATTCAATTTGGCATTCCCTCTCCTTTTCTCTTTTTCTTTTGATCGATGAAAATCTTCAATATCGTTTGAACTTATTTCAAGTTCTTAATGAAGATGAGATCGTTACCTATTTTCTTTTTGCGCGACATTGCTTTTGGAGAGTGATCTACATATCACTTCTCTAGCATGCATTAACACTAACATTGTTATTGACTGGCCTCAGATAGTCGTGGTTTCTACATAAACCCGATTACGATTGCTTAATATAGCGCTAAATTATCCCGTAATCAGAAAGTGATCATTTGTGGCTCAAACTTATGTTTGAAAGTCCAAGTATGGTTGATTATTTGCCTTAAGTCCATCACCTATGAAGCTTGTTCTTAGGAGACTTTGATTTTATCAATCCTCTAATGAGTCTTCATCAAATTTGGCTTAAGTGCATGAGTTAACCATCGTTGATCATTTGCTCTATCAACTAATCAATAACTCACTAACGATATCATTATGCTAATTTTGTTTATATTTCCTTCTTGCTCCCTATCTCTCTTTTATCTTTATGCTTCATTATTATCATCTCATATCATATTATTGTTTATGCTTCCATTATTTTTCCTTTATCCGTTTGAGACATATTTATGTTTCCGCTCTTCTCTTTTGTCCACTTCGACCATATCTTCTTCAAAAAACTAATAAATGATTAAACCTCTAAAAAACTTGGTGCTCTTGACTTTGCGGTTATGCTCTCGGACTATTCTTAGACCTTGGACTTCTTGGACCCTTGGACTTAGAATTAGGAATCTTTCCCTATGCTTGGAGTATTATGTATCTTTGTCTTTATTTGGCTTGCTTATTGGCTTATGCTTCAAGATGGATGGAATTCTTATTTGGCTTGCTACAGAGTGTGCTACAAGTTGGTTATGTCCTTCTTATCTCTAGCTTTTATTTTGCTTTCTAGGGTAGTCACTTCATCTTCTCCCCTTCTTAAATTTTCAAAATCTCCTCCCCTTTTTTCAAAAACTTTCTTGCTTTCAAACTTAAAACCGCTTTCATAATAAAACTTTGACTTTTGTCAAGTGATTTTCAAACCTTGTTTTCTTTAATAAATGTCAATCAAAGTTAATCATATTTTGACAAATTTCAAAAAGACTTTAAAAAGATAAACCTCATTCAAACTTTTTGTGCCTTTGCGTACTTTTCATTGTAAAAATTTTCATAAAGCTTAGCCATGAGTCATTTCCATAGTTGAGATATAGTTCTCCTATTCCCCATAGTATTAATATTTTGTCATTTTCCACTTAGGTGTTGAGTGATGGACTTGTTGATAATCCAAGCAAAATCCTTCATCTTTAGGTAATGCAAATGTTGTCTTATACTTGTGAGCGACTAGTCGTAGTTTTCTCCTTAAAATGATGACTTGTCTTTACATTTAAAAGCAATCAAAACCAACCAATTTTTGTTATTTGTACCATGAACTACAAGGTTTTGATCCTATATTGCACTTTGTGGGTACGTAGGCATCAGGCCATAAGTCTCTTCAAACACAAAAATCTAAAAAAATAATTCTCTTCTCACTCCCCAATCTCTTTTCGAACAAACCTTTTTCAAGCCAAAAAGTGTAGATATTTCAAAGGGCTCCTATAGAGTACTATAGACGTTTTGGGTGCTAACATCTTCCCATTGCGTAACCAACCCCTTTACCTAGATCTCTGTTTATTTCTTCTTTTTTTAGAACTCTTAGGTCTTGTTTTATCTTTTTCCTTTCCTTTTTTTGGATAAAATAAAAGTGCGGTGGCGACTCTTACATTTTTGAGTTAAGT
This sequence comes from Lathyrus sativus, assembly GCA_963859935.3. NCBI lineage: Eukaryota > Viridiplantae > Streptophyta > Magnoliopsida > Fabales > Fabaceae > Lathyrus > Lathyrus sativus. Next base: position 352,818,151 of record OZ012737.1, read on the forward strand.
TAATCAATTTCTTACACTCACAAATTTCCCCGCTACAGAAAAATGGCGGCTCTGCTTGGGATTATCGGTTCTTAGTGGGTTTCGCCTACTTTGATTTATTTATCGCTTTTTGTTTGACTTGTTTGTTATTGCTTATTCTATTTTGGTGCCTCATGATCTGTGTGGTGAGATAAGTCCTATACCCGGACTTGAGTGCACTTATAATATGAGGGTGGTATAGTCATGTTGGCTTACATGGAGTAGTCCTTACTATGTTGACTTGAGATCCTCTGCTCAGTGGAGGCCCCTTTGGAATTACTGATGTCTTACGAGTAGTCGTAATTGACATTACTTTTTCTGACCTGGGGGTGGCTATTCAGGTGTAGACTTGTATTAGTTTTTACACGATACCACACTCAGACGAATTTCTCTTGAGAATATTGTTGGTCGACAAGTAGTCGTTTAAGCCGATAATATCTAAAAGATGGAATTATGACTCTGGGAACTTATTGTGGAGGCAAATCGCCACATATCACACAAGTCTGTAAGACATTGGTAAATGCAGGTTTCGATGATGACAAATTCCCAGGATAGACTGGAAAGTATGAATTCCAGATCCACTAAACCAGATGCAACGTATCACCCACCATATCCTTCTTTCGCTTATCTTAAAAATTTCTGAAATGAATAAACTTTGTGTTGACAAAATGCAATCATGACTAAAGGCATGAAAAACTTCAAACTAATGAATTTTTGCAGGCTTGCAGGACATGGGTCGACCATAGGGTCGGCGTAGTCATCAAAAAGGTCCAAATCAGTCAGCGCACAAAGCATGCGTCGACCATAGGGTCAGCGCATGAAGGAATAACATTCCAGCGGGTAAGCGTGTAAGGGCATGGGTCGACCATAGGGTCGGCGCAAAAAGGAAATGAATTTCAACGGGTCAGCGCACGCCGACTGTATGGTCGACGCACACTGATGAAATTTCCAGAAATCCAAAACAGCACAGGCCATGCGTCGATGCACAGACCTGTTAAGGTCGACCGTTCGCGCGGAAAATCTGTTTTAAAATACTTCCCTCTCATATTTGAAATACTGTTATGTCCTGAATTATGTTGGCACTATATATACTTGCTTAAACACTTGTGTCTACTAACATTTGATATTCTTTTGATTCATGTGTTCAAAAACAAGAAAGAGTGAAATAGGTGTCCAAGATTCATCATCTTCATCTTCAACATCTCACAACATTTCAATTACACACAATCATTTTTGAAATGCATTTGTGAGAGATTCAAGGTGATAAGGTTCGAGGCTTAGATTGGAGAATCAAGCTCGGGTTGAAGATTGCGACAGGTTATTTCTTGAATAAAACCATTGGGGTTTTGCCCTCCAAGATTGGTTCGAATTTTGGGGATTTTTGGACGAGATTCTTCATCAACGATCAATCGAGCGAAGGTGATTGTGAAGAGGTGGTCTTCACAAGTCTAGTAGCGGATTCAATGATTTTGAAGGGAAGATCTCGGGTTCAATTTGGTGCTGTTGAGATCAGCCGGAGCCAAAGGTTTGAACAACAACGTGTTCTTCAATAAGGTGGCTGGAGTTGGAGGTCCATCAACACAAATCGAAGAACTTGATTCAGCTTGAATCAAGGGGCAAGGAGTGAAGGCAACTTTCAACACATTGAGATTTTTGTTGTATATTTGCTGCTCAATCCTTGTATAAACTGTTCATTCAAACAGGTGTTATCTATACAATATATCTCAATTCTAGTTTTAGAATTGAGGGCAGACGTACCCCAAAGGGAGGACGACGGGGGAACTGCCTCACCAAATTACTTGTCTTCTCTATTTTCAGCATTTACGTTACAGCTCAAATAAGTAATTTTTGTGTAAGCTCTATTGTCAAAATTGTGATATCAATTGAGTAAGAGATTAAAACTTTGTTGTAAACTATAAAGTACAACAATACATTGTACTAGGCTGGTTGAAATCACTTACTCATCATAAACATCACTTGGAGTGTTTTTGCACACCAAGTGTTTGACATATTGCTTGAACCAAAATTATCTTACTTGTGTATCTAGTTTTGGTTTGATTTTGAATCATTGGAACTAGGAATCCTTACAACTGAAGTAAATAATTGATAAACGTAGTTTGTGTTGTGATTCTATTTTTCCGAATTGTCATTAATCCATAGGCTTACGTATATCAGGTTTTCCAAATAACCGTTTGTTTTAGACTATATTTTTCCTCGGCCGCTTCCGCACTTAAAACATTTTTAAAACCAATTTTAAATTGGTAGCACCGACTCAAATTTTAATTGGGGATCTATTCAACCCCCCCTTCTAGATCCGTGCCATAGTCTAACAAGTGGTATCTAGAGCTCCGGTTATTCGGTGCTTCAAATACAACGAGATAGAAAATGGCAAACGAACCTAAAGGGGCGTACAATAGGGCTCCTGTTTTCAACGGTGAAAATTATAGTTATTGGAAAGACTGTATGCGTGTGCATATAAACTCCATAGACAGAAAAATATGGAACGTTATCCTTAATGGTCCAATAGAAATTACTATGACCAATGCGGATAACGTAGTTGTGCCAAAGCCTGAAGCACAATGGACCGATGACGATGAGAAAAAATACAATTATGATTGGAAAGCTAAAAACATCTTAATCTCCTCATTAGGTGTAGATGAATACTATCGTGTATCCCATTGTCCTACCGCTAAAGCCATGTGGGATTCACTACAAATAGCCCATGAGGGGACAAACGATGTTAAGTTGTCTAGAATCAATACATTAACTCAAGAGTTCGATCTCTTTTTCATGGAGCAAGGGGAAACCATTGCTGACATGCAAAAGAGATTTACTCATCTCATCAATCGTTTACATTCATTAGGTAGGCCTGTTTCCAATGATATTGCTACTAATAATATCTTAAGATGTCTAAACAGGGAATGGCAGCCTAAAGTGACCGCCATCAAAGAAGCACATGATCTTACCTTATTAGATTTAACAACATTATTTGGCAAATTACAAGAGCATGAACAGGTACTCTTGAGCTTAGACCAACGCGAAAAGATGGAAAATAAAGACAAAACGAAGGTGAGTGAAAAGAAATCGATAGCTCTCAAGACTTCCTCCTCGAAGTCTCAAGCAAAAGAGCAAAATGATTATTCCTCGAGCGACGAAGAAGAAGAGGACACAAGCGAAGATATGAGGTTGTTTGTTAAACGGTATAACCGTTACGTGAGAAAGAACGACATCCAACATTCCGAGAAGAACTTGGTAAACTTCCGGAAACAATCGAGACACTCCAAGGATGATGAATCGAAAGGTAAAAAGACTAGAGGGACGTGCTACAAGTGTGGAAAGCCCGGTCACTACAAACCGAACTGTCCAATGAATAAAAAGGGAAAGGACAAGGAATCATCAAAATCACACAAGAAATCATCAAACCCTAGGAGAGCGTACATAGCATGGGAAAGTGACAGCGACTCTTCCTCCTCTGATGAAAGTTCTAGTGATGAAGAAGAGTCTGTGAATCTATGCCTCTCCGCCAATCAGAAAAATAAGAAAAAACAGGTACGTCACTCTAAATATGATAAGTCCTCAAATATGTCGCATTCAGAATTACAAACCGCATTTCATGCCTTACATAATGAAGCAGTTGAAGCCTTCAAGAAACTTGCTTCTAATAAGAAAATCTTTACGTATTTAGAGCATAAAGTTAAAGAGTCCGAAAAGAAATTAGAGGACCTTAAGGCTTCCATTGTGAAAGGCAATGAATCGGATTGTAAAGACAATAGAAATCCTTTCAACTTCGGGTGTGGCACTTGTCATATTTGGCAAGGTGAGGTTAGAAACCTCAAGGCCAAATTAAACAAGGCACTTGAGCCTAAAGTTACATTTGCTATTGATAAAAAGGATTTAAGAAAAAGTATGATTAACCCATACCAAAAATATGCATATGTAATTAGGGATCAAGCAAGTGAAAGTGTCTCTAAAGTTGATTTTGCTTGCTTATATTGTTGCAAGAAAGGCCACTCCATTGGTAAATGCCGGTTTAGGAGATTTCTGGTTCCTAAAGGAATCTACCAATGGTTGCCCAAACGCAACCATTTTGTCGCTAACCTATTAGGACCCAATATGCCATTGGGTACCTCCTTGTGTTAATTATGTTTTGACAGGTGAAATGTGTCGAGACCACCGAGAGAAGATGGGTTCTCGATAGTGGGTGCTCAAGCTTTCCCAAAATAAGTTAAATACAAACATAGTGTCCATTAGGAGCGACCATGGAGGTGAGTTTGAAAATCACTTATTTGAAGAATATTGCGGTAACCATGGTATTGATCATAACTTCTCCGCTCCACGCACTCCTCAACAAAACGGGGTGGTGGAGCGCAAAAACCATATTTTAGAAGAATTGGGAAGAACAATGATTAACGAAAGTGGTTTACCTAAATATTTTTGGGCCGACGCCATTAGTACGGCGTGCTATGTTTTGAATAGGGTACTTATTCGCCCCATTCTAAACAAAACACCGTACGAACTTTTAAAAGGGCGAAAGCCTAATGTTTCTCACTTGCATGTGTTTGGATGTAAATGCTTTGTCTTAAACAATGGAAAGGAAAACTTGGGAAAATTTGATTCCAAAGCCGATGAAGGTATCTTTCTCGGATACTCTCACTCGAGTAAAGCATATAGAATATATAATAAACGATTACTTGCTGTAGAAGAGTCTGTGCATGTTACCTTTGATGAGTCCTACCCGAGAAATGTCGGAAAGGATAGTGTTGTTCATGGTGCAGGTACATCCACTGAAGACATACTCAAAAGTGGCGAGACGGGGATTGATCAACCTGACAAAGCCAAAATTGAGGAGGATAAGGATGCACACCGTGATGCAACAGAGGAAGTTCATCCGCCTTCAAACGACGATCTTCCTTAAGAATGGAAGTCATCTAAAGACCATCCAATTGAAAACATTATTGGAGACATCACAAAGGGTGTAACAACTCGAGCTAAGCTAAGTAATTTCTGTTATTACTTCCCTTTCGTGTCACATATGGAACCTAAAAACCCTAAGGAAGCCCTACTCGATGAACATTGGTATTTTTCAATGCAGGAGGAACTGAATCAGTTTACTAGAAATGAGGTTTGGGATCTTGTCCCTCCTCCACGAGGTCATCGAGTAATCGGCACCCGATGGGTGTTTAGAAATAAACTGGACGAGAACGGAGTAATAACTCGCAACAAAGCGCGTTTGGTCGCGCAAGGGTATAACCAAGAGGAAGGCATCGACAATGAGGAAACTTATGCGCCGGTTGCCCGACTCGAGGCTATACGCCTTCTACTTGCTTTCGCTTGTGCGAAAGATTTTAAGTTATTTCAAATGGACGTCAAAAGTGCGTTCCTTAATGGGTTTATAAATGAAGAAGTCTATGTTGCTCAACCACCTGGTTTTGAGTCTCATGAGTATCCTGATCATGTCTATAAACTGAAAAGAGCTTTGTACGGTCTCAAACAAGCTCCTAGAGCTTGGTATGAGAGACTAAGAAAATTCTTACTTGATCAAGGCTACTCAAGAGGAAAGGTTGATACTACTCTCTTCATTAAACGTCAAGGAAAACACTTAATTCTTGTACAAATTTATGTTGACGATATCATATTTGGATCCACTAACATGAATCTCGTAAGAGAGTTTGCTAAGCTTATGCAGGGTGAATTCGAGATGAGTATGATGGGTGAACTCACATATTTTCTCGGGTTACAAATCAAGCAACTGAAGGAAGGAACATTCGTGAGCCAAACAAAATATTGTTTGGATCTTCTCAAGAGATTTGACATGGCAAATGAAAAAGCCATAGAGACCCCTATGCCAACATGTGCAAATATGAGTAAAGATGAAAGTGGAAAAGATGTTGAGGTAAAAAGGTACAGAGGTATGATTGGCTCGCTTCTCTATCTCACTGCTTCGCATTTCGACATTATGTTTAGCGTGTGTATGTGCCCCAGATACCAATCATGTCCTAAGGAATCCCACCTAAAATCTGTCAAACGCATACTTCGATACCTATCTGGTACTCCGAAGTATGGATTGTGGTATTCTAAGGGTAATGATTGTTCATTGGTAGGCTTCTCCGATTCTGATTTTGCCGGTTGCAAATCGGATAGGAAAAGCACCAGTGGTACATGTCACTTATTTTCAAACTCCTTGGTTAGTTGGCACAGCAAGAAACAAGTGTCTGTTGCTCTGTCAACCGCCGAAGCGGAATACGTAGCCGCCGGTAGTTGTTGTGCGCAAGTCTTATGGCTTAAACAACAACTATTGGACTTTAATTTGAAACTAGAACGTATTCCAATATTTTGTGACAACACCAGTGCTATAAATCTTACCAAGAATCCGGTGTTACACTCGCGTACCAAACACATAGAAATTCGACACCATTTTCTTAGGGACCATGTAGAGAAGGGTGACGTTGTCTTTGAACACGTCGATACTAAAAACCAACTAGCGGACATTTTCACAAAGCCGCTAGCCAATGAGCCCTTCTTTCATATCTGTGGAGAACTTGGTATTCTCGATATTTCTGATCGGGTTTAACAATTACTACGTTCAAATTTAATATATTTACAACTATGTTTTTGTACCACTAACAATCGTTTTGAGTTTGTTGCAAGTGCAAATCTGTGGTTAACAAGAGTGGTCGGTATAGAGTTGATATTGCTCCTTTCTCCTTCTTTTTCTTCTCTCTCTCTTAGCATTCATGACTTGAAAATAACTATATTGTTCTACAATCATGGTACTTATATATGTATATGACTGTTGCTGGTGGATACTATGTGTGTTGAATGCATGTCATATTGTGAAAAGATGAATAGGCATGATAAATAGGCAAGTGTGTCATTCTGCATAACATAAAATTGAAATTTTTGAGGTTTTTGAAGGTTTGAGTCGACGCATGCAGGGCTATGGTCGACGGCTCGCTTGAAAACCCAGAAATTTTCTCCTTTTGAAAAACGTTCCAAATTCCCTCTCCCCTACATTAAATGTGCAGAAAACTCTTATGATGTTTTGATATGACATTCATCTTGTAAATGGCATCTAGACACCTAATATGTCTCCTTGTCTCCTCCCTCTTCCCAAAAACCCTAACACCTCCCTCTATTAAATACCTAAGTATTATTCTTCTCCAACATTATTCCCAAATCATTCTCTTCAAAGTTCATCTTCAAACTCCTCCAAAACTCATCATCAATGGCTTCCTCTCTCCGCAAAACTACCGCAGGATGTTTGCTCTGAGAGACTCAAGTAGAGGCACTACTTTAGCCTATGGATCGTTCATCTCGGAAATTCTTGCTGCTGCGAATGTTGTGTATCCAACATTTCCATGTGTATCAGTTCCCTCGGATAAAGAATTTAGCACCAAAACCCTTGCAATGATGGGGTATTTTTGGTGTGCTGAACGACGTTCATACAGATTTGTCCGCCGGGCCAATATTCCTCCGGTGCCTTGTAACGATTCTGATGAAGAAGACAGTGAAGAGCATGGTGAAGAAGAAAGCGAAGAACAAGGTGAAGAAGAAAGTGACGAGGAAGGTGAAGAAGACGATGCAGAAGACAACATAGATGCAGAGATACAAAAACCTATCTATGGGACTCAAGATTATCATCAATCTCCAGTCCAAGATACGGCTACAAATACCGATTGGGTCCAGTACTCATATCCATCAGAAGAACAAGAAGGCGATTCTACAAATCAAGGATGGGGTGATTGGCAATATACAGGCTGGACTACCTTGGGTAGATTCTATGACCCATATCACGGCTACCCTCAAGACTATTAACCCTCTCAGCACTCATCACCTCTTCCGCCTTCGGATAACTCTGAAGTCATTACTACGATGCAGTCAATGCAGTTAGAACAACAAAACTTCATGAGGCGCCAAGACACTCAGATGGAGCAGATTAGAGTTGAGCTCCATGCCCAAAATGAAAGGTTCAATTCATTTTCTACTCGGATGGACGCCCGTATTGACTCTCTGGTTGAATCACATGAGCGGCAAGATTGGGAAATCACCAACTCTCTTAGTCATCTCAACATGTCCGTCGAAGCCTTTTTGGACTTCTCGGATCCTTACCACAATCCAGATGTTGCATACCGAGGGAGAGGACGAGGACGGGGTCGTGGTTATTAGATTCATAGTTGCATATTTCATATTTGCTTATCTGATTTCGTCTGTGTACTTTTCATTTTTTTCTGTATTATGTGTGCCTGAACTTTCATTACATGTTTTCGCCATTATTTATTAATTCACGATATTTGTGTTCATTATCATGCTTGTGTGTGAAGTTTGGTAATTAACTATCACCTATTGTATGTTCTCTGTTAATTGATGCATTCCTCTTCTCTTTTTGATGGTGTCAAAGGGGGAGAAGACAATGTAGCAAGCAAACACCAAAGCCAAGTCAGGATATTAACAGTTCAGGATATTCACAACATTTGATGGCTGTTTGTTCTACAACCTTATAGTGCAAAAGAAAGGGGGAGCCTGTATATACTCGTGTGTATACATTGCATATTTGGTGTTTTAGTTGTATACAGGTTGTCATCATCAAAAAGGGGGAGATTGTGGAGGCAAATCGCCACATATCACACAAGTCTGTAAGACATTGGTAAATGCAGGTTTCGATGATGACAAATTCCTAGGATAGACTGGAAAGTATGAATTCTAGATCCACTAAACCAGATGCAACGTATCACCCACCATATCCTTCTTTCGCTTATCTTAAAAATTTCTGAAATGAATATACTTTGTGTTGACAAAATGCAATCATGACTAAAGGCATGAAAAACTTCAAGCTAATGAATTTTTGCAGGCTTGCAGGACATGGGTCGACCATAGGGTCTGCGTAGTCATCAAAAAGGTCCAAATCAGTCAGCGCACAAAGCATGCGTCGACCATAGGGTCAGCGCATGAAGGAATAACATTCCAGCGGGTCAGCGCGTAAGGGCATGGGTCGACCATAGGGTCGGCGCAAAAAGGAAATGAATTTCAACGGGTCAGCGCACGCCGACTGTATGGTCAACGCACATTGGTGAAATTTCCAGAAATCCAAAACAGCACAGGCCATGCGTCGACGCACAGACTTGTTATGGTCGACCGTTCGCGCGGAAAATCTGTTTTAAAATACTTCCCTCTCATATTTGAAATACTGTTATGTCCTTAATTATGTTGGCACTATATATACTTGCTTAAACACTTGTGTCTACTAACATTTGATATTCTTTTGATTCATGTGTTCAAAAACAAGAAAGAGTGAAATAGGTGTCCAAGATTCATCATCTTCATCTTCAACATCTCACAACATTTCAATTACACACAATCATTTTTGAAATGCATTTGTGAGAGATTCAAGGTGATAAGGTTCGAGGCTTAGATTGGAGAATCAAGCTCGGGTTGAAGATTGCGACAGGTTATTTCTTGAATAAAACCATTGGGGTTTTGCCCTCCAAGATTGGTTCGAATTTTGAGGGTTTTTGGACGAGATTCTTCATCAACGATCAATCGAGCGAAGGTGATTGTGAAGAGGTGGTCTTCACAAGTCTAGTAGCGGATTCAGTGATTTTGAAGGGAAGATCTCGGGTTCGATTTGGTGCTGTTGAGATCAGCCAGAGCCAAAGGTTTGAACAACAACATGTTCTTCAATAAGGTGGCTGGAGTCGGAGGTCCATCAACATAAATCGAAGAACTTGATTCAGCTTGAATCAAGGGGCAAGGAGTGAAGGCAACTTTCAACACATTGAGATTTTTGTTGTATATTTGCTGCTCAATCCTTGTATAAACTGTTCATTCAAACAGGTGATATCTATACAATATATCTCAATTCTAGTTTTAGAATTGAGGGCAGACGTACCCCGAAGCGAGGACGACGGGGGAACTGCCTCACCAAATTACTTGTCTTCTCTATTTTCAGCATTTACGTTACAGCTCAAATAAGTAATTTTTGTGTAAGCTCTATCTCCAAAGGTACACAACCTGTGCTCAGGATAGAAACAAACATCTCCAAAGGTACGAAACCTGTGCTTGGAATTAAACAATACATCTATCTCCAAAGGTACACAACCTGTGCTCGGGATAGAAATAAACTTCTTCCAAAGGTACAAAACCTGTGCTTGGAATAATACATCTCCAAAGGTACGAAACCTGAGCTTGGGGTAGAAACAAATGTCTTCCAAAGGTACAAAACCTGTGCTTGGAATCAAACAATACATCTATCTCTAAAGGTACACAACCTGTGCTCGGGATAGAAACAAACTTCTTCCAAAGATACGAAACCTGTGCTTGGAATAATACATCTCCAAAGGTACGAAACCTGAGCTTGGGGTAGAAACAAATGTCTTCCAAAGGTACAAAACCTGTGCTTGGAATAATACATCTCCAAAGGTACGAAACCTGAGCTTGGGATGGAAACCAATATCTATCTCCAAAGGTACGAAACCTGAGCTTAGGATAGAAACAAACTTCTTCCAAAGGTACGAAACGTGTGCTTGGAATCAAACAATACATCTCCAAAGGTACGAAACCTGAGCTTGGGATGGAAACCATCGTGACTTAGTTTGGAATGATACACAACCAAATTGTCAGTATTTGTTGTCCATGGATTTTCATAATGCTAGTTACCAATGGGCCTTACTTGAAATATGATTGGTCACCACCAACTTACTTATACCAGCATCCACTGGATTTTCAAACAATGTTGGTTACAACCGTGCGTCGACATCCTTAAGATAAACTTCTCATATGAGACTGCCATTTATCGTTGAAGAATGATAAGCTTCTCCGAAGAGACTGCCACTTATCGCTGAAGACGATTAAACTTCTCCGAAGAGACTGCCATTTATCATTGATGAAGGTTAATCTTCTCCCAAGAGATTTCCACTTACCGCTGAAGACGATTAAACTTCTCCAAAGAGACTGCCATTTATCATTGATGAAGGTTAAGCTTCTCCCAAGAGACTGCCATTTATCGTTGATGAAGGTTAAGCTTCTCCCAAGAGACCTCCACTCACCTTTTGAAGACGATTAAACTTCTCCTAAGAGACTGCCATTTATTGCTGAGGACGATTAAACTTCTCTGAAGAGACTGCCATTTATCGTTGATTAAGGTTAAGCTTCTCCCAAGAGACTGCCACTCACCTTTTGAAGACGATTAAACTTCTCCTAAGAGACTGCCATTTATCGCTGAGGACGATTAAACTTCTCCGAAGAGACTGCCATTTATCGTTGATGAAGGTTAAGCTTCTCCCAAGAGACTGCCACTAACCTTTTGAAGACGATTAAACTTCTCCTAAGAGACTACCATTTATCGCTGAGGACGATTAAACTTCTCCGAAGAGACCGCCATTTATCGTTGAAGATGATACAAAAATGTCCTTCTTGATAGATAGTGCAAAATAAATGCACATCCAGGTAGGTTCAACGACTGACAGGGACCAAAGTTCAATCTAGAATATAGCCAGAAAGAAACTGTCAAACAAGACTCCAACCATTGAGAAATGAACTCGAATGGTGACTTACCTTATCCAATTCATGGAAAAAGATAACTGAAGCAACCATCATCCACGAGGATTAAACTTTGTGGGGAATTGATAAAGGATGTACATTTTATGCTTAAGGGGCTGACAACTCTATTGGAGAGAGACAACATACCCAATCACTAAGGAGGGAACCAAAGTGAAATAGGAACACGTAACAACCAGAGATAGCAACAAATGCACGGATGCTATGCATATACTTTATGCCATGCTTATGTTTATGCTGACGAAACAGACAAAACAAAACTGGAGATGAAATAAACATCTCGACACGGAGACTCAACCAACTTCACCAAGATTGGACATCAAAGGGATGATCATGAATAACAACAATTCCACTTCAAGGTTACCACCTTCTTTGGGAGAGAGTAATCTTCTTAGGCCAAAACATCATAACTTCACTTGGATTGCCATCATGAGCTTGAATTCTTTGCTGAAGGAAAATCACAACGAGAGATTCCCAGATCAACTGAAGTAACAACTTAACTAGAGATCTTGGAAAAAGGTACCATGAGAACAAAACATTTAAGCCCCATGATGGTAATAATCCTTTTCAAGTGAGCAACGGCTCTTGCGACAAACAATCTTTAACCTTTTCTGCCCCAGATTACATGGTCCGTGGGAAGAAACCATCAAGAGAACTAGCATAAAGATGCTTCCATGTCTTCAAACTCTTATAGAGAGAGATTTACAAATCTCGACGTGATTGCCCCAGCTTAACGGTGCTTGTACAACAAAGTCTTCAGACTGTGGAAGTAATGACTGGGGAACAAACATGCCCCTGCTAGCTGGTAACTGCAAAAGACCTGCCCCAGACTAAACTGTTCATTGAGAACTTCATCTAATCTCAACCTGGTTGGCTCTGATTAGCTGAACGTTGTAACAAATGATTAACAAATCCTTCAAATTGGTTGCCCCAGGCTGAGCTTCCTTTATCAAGTCATATTCCCTAGCTGATAGCGCTTGTTGGGATTCCTTTGATATCGGATTGTTTTGCACGCAATGATGTTCATTAAAAATTGGCAATTTTCAATGTAAAATTCATGCAATCTTTTGAAAAACATTTTTTTGATGAAACACACACAGCGGAGTGATCAAGTGATCAAAGTGAAAGTGATCCAATCATTTTACAAATGATGGATAAAGTGATTAATACACACAATTAACAAAGATCAATAGGAGTCAAGTTATCTAACCTTGCTGTAATATGCTTTCAAAACAACCTTACCTCAATTAGGTCTTTTAAGGATTGTAACGTGGTTTGGTTCATGGTTCATGAAACAAAGGATAAAGGCTCAAAGTTATTTGTCCCACCCACTCTCCATGATGAACTCCAATCCTATGCTCAGTTAACTCAAACTACACATTCAGGTTCTTTAAGAATTGAACTGATGATAGTTGGCGATGGTTTACAAACCTAGGGTAGTCAAAACTCCCTTGCTATGTTTGATAGCTTTTTGCTATTTGAGGATTTTTAAGAGTAAAGACTCTTACAGAACTCCTCTCTTTTGTTATCCCTGACTTTTGTTTGAACATACAGTCAACGGGATGCCCCATTTTTGCCTAAGTCTCCTTCACAGGTTTCGACTTAGCGGGCTTTTCAATTTTCTTTTTTCTTCTTCTCTTTTTTTTTTGTTGAGAAAGGAGGTGACTACCTAGTTTAACGGATACGGTGAACCATCATCGTCTTTTATGCTGAAAAGCATCTTCGACACTTTCTTGTTGTGTACGAAGGAAAACCTGAGTGCCACCTTTATATGAAAAGTGTCTTGTATGCACGTATCTTCGAGTTAACCGAGAACTACCCGCCCCAGGTTCGAGATTTAAGGTTTTGTTTTTGTAAAGAAGGAAAAACTCCTACTTCTAGGCTCGAAGGGGTTAACGAGGGATTATCTTCCTTATTTCTCCAGTGTTTAGGGATTGAAACAATGCCTTACATCATCGACAAAGTTAAATTGAAAGCATATCAACAGCAGTTATGGATATAATTTTCATCATCCTCCCCAATCTTTGCTTTAAACAACAGTTTAGTAAAGAAAAGAAAATTTCTTGCATTTTTGGTATTTCATAACAATGAAAGAAAAAGAAAGAGTGAAACGAATGGACTTACTCAAAAGATGCACAAATATTTCATTTAATCTTGCCAATTCAAATAAACAACAGCTTACAAGCAACACAAATGTGAAGAAAACACAACAAAATGCTGAAACAGTCTACAGCTGCCAGCCTTAGGGAATTGAAATTGTTTAACAAAACAAATTTCAAATTTTAGGCCCATGCGGGGAAACACCTTCAACAACCACATGCTCCTTGTGATATAGAATTATGAGGGGTCTCACGGGTCCTTTGCCTTTGGGTTTAGGAACCGCAACACTGACATTTGATTTATCCTCCTGAGGTTTCAGCAGCTCTTGCAGTCTCAGTTTAAAACTTTCACACTCTTCAACTAGGTGCCTTGTTGTCCCAGTATGATATCCACATTCCACTCTTGGATGGTCTTCCTCGAGGATCAAGCGTTTGTCAATGATCAGCTCTTGCACCAGATAACTCAATACTATGCATGCATCTAAGTCGTGTCCTTCAGCTCCTTTGTGAAATTCACAATTCAGGTTCACATTATGCCATGGTCCTGGCACAGGATTGGATAATCTTGGAGTCACCAGTGAGTTCTGAATCAGTAGCGGGTAGAGTTTGCTTAACGGTACTGGATTTTGTCTACAGCATGTCTTATTTTTCCTGACATGATCCTTCTTGTTCAATTTCCGGCTTTGAGAAGCTTGAGGAGGAACAAACACTGAGTGTTGGGAGTACTGACGTGATTGATGGTTATCTGTTCGTTGATGCCGAGGATGTCCTTGAGTTGGAGGAACCATCGGAGATAATGCATCCCTAGTTTCTCTAGACGCAACATGGTTAGAGTAACCCTCTTTCTTCATCATATTCTGCAATGTCTCAAGCACCCAATTCATCTGAAACTTGAGAATTCTGATGTCCTCTTTCAGCATTTCCCGAGCTTTCAAAAGTCCCTCCATTGTTGCCATTTGTGCTAGATACCCCCCCTTCTGATGTCAACGGAACACAGAATGAACCAAAAAGACCAATGCGACGAAGTATGATATGTAAAACATCGATGCAAGTGCAAAAACGCAACTGGTTTTACAAAACTCAGAAGTTTGATTAGGTTAAAACCCCATTTCATCAATTGTTGGTAAAGTTACAACTTTTAAAAATACCAGAGATCGACTGAGTTTTACAAAACTAGTTGCGACATGATATGCTTATGGTGATATGATGTTTATGAATGCAAGAATGCACAAACACGGGCAAATGCAAAGATCACACATATGCACAAAAACACAAGCTTAGGTTTAAAGGGCGAGCGTGGGTCCAAGGTCTACCCATCCCCAAGGATTTGCACTATGGGTTAATTTGTACACGCCGAACGGGTTCTAACAGAGTTCCCAGAGTCAACAACCCATCTTTTAGATATTATCAACTTCCCAAATCACTTGGTAATCGATAATATTCTCAAGAGAGTCTCGTCCAAGTGTAGTATCGCGTATCAACTATTTTGGAAATACTTCCTTATAGCCATTGCACTACATCCTAATAAGGCCAAAGTAGGGTAGAATGTATCTAAAAGTCCACAGTGTCATGGGCTCCTTCGTCGAAAGTAGCATTGTTTTCACGAATACTCGATCAACAATACTAAACTCTCAAGAGGGCCTACACTGAGAGGTGGTTTCTTAAGTTAGCTTGGTCGGGAATCAACTCCCTATAAGCCTTCTTGAATATACCACCATCCGATCATAAGTGCACTCGAGTCCGGGTATAAGACCGTCTCACCACTCAAAGCACCCTATACCCAACATCAAACAAATATATTGAAAAATATACATGTTAAGCAAATATTCACAAATATAGCATACAATTAAACAAAATAAGCTAAACCCTCAAGTTTAAGCTTCCCCAGTGAAGTCGCCATTTCTGTTGCGGTGAGAATCGTGATATCAAGCTATTGATTAACTTGAATCATTAATTCTTAAATTCACAACCGGACTTTAATTTATCCAAAGGAAAGGTCTAAAGAAAGAAAGAACCTTTTGCGCGATGTGACAACAACGCTAAGAGATTCGAGGATCGGAGGTTGGTTATGCATAGGGTAGGTATTTCACATCCTAAGCATCTGTAGTACTCTACAGGAACCTTTTGTTTAATTGCATGCTAAGTTTGTTAAATGTTTGCTAAGGTTTGGGATTAGGTAAAGGGTGTAGATTGATGGGTAAAGACCTAATGACTTGTTTCTAAGTTTGCTCGCAAAGACATCGCGTCCTCTGCCTACGTATCCTAACTAGGATAGAATCAGAGCAATCGTAGTTCACCTCACTAGGTTAAAGAATACTTGATTACGATCAAGGTTCCAAGGGGAACAAACATATCCATGCTTGTGTAGATTTTTCCAAAACTCTTTATGTCTATGTTGTAACACTCAAAGGGGGAAGTAAGTGATCATATCCATGATCCTTACATAGAGTTAACAACTCTATCCTAGGGTTCTAGTTGGTAAACACTCCTAGCGAGGGGGAAGGTTGCTCGTCAAGATATCAAATCTTGTGCCTACGTATTCTCATTGAGAAATCAGAGCGGTCGTAGTTCGGGCTCGAACTAAGGATCAATTGGTTCTTTCCAGACCAAAAGAGGGTGAAGGTTCTATCCAGACCTATGAGTTTAAGTACTATTGGTTCTATCCATACCAAAAGGGGGAGAAGGTTCTATCCAGACCTATGATTGAAATCCTATTGGTTCTATCCAGACCAAAAGGGGGAGAAGGTTCTATCCAGACCTATGATTGAAATCCTATTGGTTCTATCCAGACCAAAAGGAGGAGAAGGTTCTATCCAGACCTATGATTGAAATCCTATTGGTTCTATCCAGACCAAAAGGAGGAGAAGGTTCTATCCAGACCTATGATTGAAATCCTATTGGTTCTATCCAGACCAAAAGGAGTAATGAGCTATCTATGACCCAAGGGTCAATAGAGAGACTTTCCTTTGGAAGGAGAGAGAGGGGCAACTTGGATGAGAACTAAAAAGTTCCATCACTTGGGGAAGAAAATACTTAACAAAGTATAAACATATTCAAGCATGAGGAAAATAGAAGACAATGATTATGATCAAGGATTAACCAACACATTACAATGAGCAAGTATTTTGAGTAGGACGAATGGTTACGACCAATTATAGTAAGCATATTACAATAAGCATGTCTTGACAAAGGTGTAGGCATATCTTGACAAAGATTGAAAGCATGATGAAGGTAACAACCGTGTAAACAAATAACAATTTGAAAATAATCATGTCATAACCTCAAAGCGTAACAACAATATGCATAGATAACAATCTCACACAATTAAATTAGTTTAGCCTCGTAATTTAGGAGGTACATGGCAAGAGGATTACTTAACAAAGTAAAGATGAAGAAATCATGGTGACAACCATGGGAGAAAGTCCTAACATGCTCACTAATATGCAAGGAATGAGAATAAATGAATATCTAAGCGCAAACAATCATAGTGAAAAAGAAAATCGTCTGCGTATGGGAGATAACGATCTCAATACCAAGAAAACTTGCAAGTAACCCAAAGGCATGAAAATGAAAAAACATGGAATTTTAAAAATATCACATGAAAGTGGGCATCAATACAAATATAATGCAAAAAGAATGGGTTCAAAATGAT
Source organism: Lathyrus sativus (assembly GCA_963859935.3). Taxonomy (NCBI): domain Eukaryota; kingdom Viridiplantae; phylum Streptophyta; class Magnoliopsida; order Fabales; family Fabaceae; genus Lathyrus; species Lathyrus sativus. The sequence continues at coordinate 352,835,473 of OZ012737.1, forward strand.
GAAAAATGAGTGAGTTATGATTTTTTGAAGTTTGAGTGAAAAATGGCAAGTTTTACAAGTAACTTCCACTGGTGGAAGTTTAGTATAAAAAGTGACAATTTTCTTTCTGGGCAGTTTTACAAGTAACTTCCATTGGTGGAAGTTTAGTGTAAAAAGTGACAATTTTCTTTCTGGGCAGTTTTACAAGTAACTTCCACTGGTGGAAGTTTAGTGTAAAAAGTGTCAAATTTCTTTTCATGCAATTTTACAAGTAACTTCCACTGGTGGAAGTTTAGTGTAAAAAGTGACAATTTTCTGGCTGGGCAAAAATACACAACAAATGGATTTACGTTTTGTATCGTAACTTCCTAACCGTTAATCGGATCGGCACAAAATTTATATGGAAATTGGGTAGAATTGAATAAGGAAGAAGATGGTAATCTCAGTTTTCTAAAATTCTCAATGTGCAAGAAAATTCGATAGCTGGTGTGTATTAGTGTTATGTGATGCATTTTGAAGTTTTCCAACAAACTCAAACACTCTCAAGTCAGGCCAAGCACTCATACAAGATTCAAACATGATATAGAATGATGCTATCAATTCAAACTTTCTGAAATCCAACAGAATGTGTATATGTCATGTGAAATGCAAAATAGTGAAGGAAAGTGCATTTTATGGTATGGATCTCATGGCAGTGTATGTTTTGATTGAGTGATGATACAAACAGCCCAAGGATGATAATTAGAAAGTGTACATGAGGTGGCTTTGGTGAAAACTAGTCTGATGCAAAAAGTAGCAGTGTGAATGCTTGAAAATGCATTTTGAAAGACAAATCTCATGCCAGCCAACTTTTGGAGCAGAACTTATATCAATAGTTTTAGAATGATGATTAAGAGGTGCTCCAATGTGAATTTGAGTGAAAAACAGTTTTTTTTCAAGATCAAATAAAAGCCTATGCAAGTTGTACATACATTCCTTATGGACAAACTTAAAGGAAGAATTCAGCCCCTTTTTTCATGGATTATGAGATGATCACTAAATTACAATCTGTTGAGATGTTCCTCCTTGTTTAAAATCATGCAGTATCTTTTTACAATGCCAAAGCAACACACAATGGCAGCAACTATTTCTCAATACAAGTTAATGCACTTTAACAAAAAATGGAGCAGTTAGGAAATGAAATTTTACATGACAACAAAGTTTAAACAAACCTCAAAATAATAAACTGACAATTAATCAAAGTGTCAACCTATTCAACATTGGTTCTACAGCCACACAAGGTAAAAACAACAGGTTTTACAATCTCACTACCTCAGTCAAGGCTAAAGAGTTAAACCTAAAAGATTTCCAAAAGATTAGATGAAAACTTGATGAGAAAGCAGGTTGATGATCCTGACAACACTGTGGTCAGTAGGCACATCATAAAATAAACACTATGTCAACAAAGTTGAAACTCTATTCTGTCAATTCAAACAGACCTATGAAAACAACCCTCAAGCAAAGAACTCTAATGACAGTTACAAAACAAACTAACACATACTAGACAGGTCCAAGCATGTATAAAGGTAAACCTCACCAATGATAAAATATCAAACATAACAATGTTTAATATTACAGCTCTAACGTACACCTCCCTTACTGGCAGATTTTAAAATCCAAACAGGTTTTGATGGTTATTCATCATACTAATGTCAACAGCATAAACTTAACAGGTTTTCAATAACACACCTTTACAAAGGTAACAAAAAAACATACTACCTTAATGACATTTCAATAGCAACTACACATGGTATTGGTCTCACAAATATTTGACAGCAATAGTGCATAACAATGCTTACACTTATTCTACATGACAGTATGTGTGCACATGATAAGCAACAATGAGTTTTATGTTATGATAATGGATGGGGTGAGTTTAAACACTACATACCTGTGATAATAAACTTGAGCAAGCAAAAAATACTCATAGAAACCCAGAGATTTATGCTTCACTCCTTAGCCTTGAGACTTTTCTTCAACTTTAAGTAACAATTCACTTATGATGCTAAGTGTCAAAATAGAAGTGTCCAAGTGTTTCTAGTGGTTTGGACAGTTGAGGAATGATGTTGGTGAGGTGTTAGAGGGATTAGAATGGCAAGAATCTATATGGAATGAGTTTTGGCCATTTTAATGATTTTGGTCAAAGTATGGTGGGGAGAAAGTTGACTTTTTGATTTTTTTTTTGATGTTTTTGATGGTTTGATGGATTATACACCTTCTATATGTTATTTAGAAAGTGCATGGATGGTTGTGGGGGTGTTGGAAAGGTTAGAAATGAAAATGGTGTGAAAGTTGCAAAGTGACCAATTTTGGTGTTTTTGAACTCTTCTTCACTTACAAGCAAAAAGAGAGTGAGAAGGAGAGCTATGATACTTTGATCTTGTGAATAGCTCTGGTGTGAAAAAGAAGTTAGGGTGAGGCCTCTATTTATAGCAAAGATGAGGGTGAGGGCAGCTTGGTAACTTGCCACTTTTGGAGGGAGATTCATGAAGTTTTTTACAAAATTTTGCCAAGATCTTCTTCCATCAGCTCCATGGCTCAAGAAAGATCAGAAATATCAAGTGGAGATGTCCATGAAATGACTGAGGTGAGCTTAGAGGGTAGGATGGCACAGCTGCAGCAGTTGGAGATGAAAAGTTTCTCTCTCCTTCTTACACATTTGAATATTATAATCATACAAGTTGCAACTTGCATCTCTCTCTCCTTAATCTCTCTTTTTTTGTCATTCTCTTTCTCTACACATATAAATGTCATAATGCATCATGATCCAAGGGTGGAGAGTGGTTAGAGATGAAAAATTCTGATTTTGAGAAATTGGTTCAAGTGGATTTTTAGGTGTGACAGACCCAACTTCAAAGCACCATAACTCCTAGCTCATAAATCTTCTTGGGGAGTTCTTGTACTTTTTAGAAAGCCCTTGTGTAGCTCTACAACTTTCATGTTTTGGGAATTTCCAAATTCTTGATGGAACTAGGTTGAAAAACCTTTCAAAGTTCTGAAAAAAGTGGTTTGTGTGGCTAGAATTTGGGAAATTTCACCAAGTCCTTTACCCTTGAAAAATGATTTTAGCTATAACTCCAATTCAATGCATTTTTTGAATATGAACCACTTTGGGACTTTTGTAGGGTTTGTCAAGACCTTTCAAACAAGCTTAGAACCACCTCAATTGGATGTGTGGTTGAGGAGTTATGGTTTTGCCCCTTTTGAAACCCTAATTCCCGATTTTTGCAATTACTTCCTAACCCTTGATCCAATGGTCATGAAATTTTATGGGGAGGTGTAATATGATATAAGGAACATTTTGCATTCACACCTTGAAGTCAAATTCCTTATTGTTGGAGAGTTGACTTTTTGTTCAACTTTTCGATCGATCGGTGTCTACCGAGTTGCCGGTTGGTGATCCGGACATCCTGAGGACTTGAAACTCTTTGGACGGACTTTACTAAGCCATAGGAGCTTAATGGACCTTGATCCCATCATTGAAATACTCTTTGAATCAAAAGTCAAACTACAGTTGACTTTTTCCAATCAAAAACCATAATCGGGTGTCTCAAATTGCACTGTTCTCGAACCCCGGGTGACCACCTCAAATTGGATTCATACTTGACCTAATGTTGTATTCTTGATATTGTTTATAGTTTAATCAATCCAACATATTGATTGATCAAACCACCGAAGCCTCGATTTTGACGGTACAGAACCCTGATTTATCTGCATCTTGACAAAGATAAACTTGAAATGGGTTAAGGTTAGTTAAACGAATGAATATGATCCTACAATGGTGGTGAGGATCTAAGGGGTCAAAATTTGGGGTGCAACATTGTGGATCAACTCGTGTTATAGAAGATCAACATGAAGGACAACTATGAGAGAGAGATTAAGAGACTCCGAAGGAAGTATCAGGTCGGATCATCATTAGATGCTCCTTAGGACCTAGCTTTTTCTTATTGAACATTGATCTTATGTAACTTGTACTTCCAAGTGTAACTCTTTCCAATATTCAATGAAATTAGGTGTTTATCAGTATTTCAAAAAAGTGTTATTTCCTTACGATGTTTGTAATTGCTTTATATCTTAAAGATCCTGTCGCTTCCGCGAAAATAAGGTGCCGGCAAAACAGAAGAGTCGCCACCTTTCGTTATTTATCCCTCAGAACGGGAAAGGAAACGATCGGAAAAACCTGACGAAAAGGTATAAGACAAGGTCATCGCAACCATTGTCTGGGTTCGGGAGTCGGTTACGCAAGGGGAAGGTATTAGCACCCCTCACGTCCATCGTACTCGATGGGATCCACGCTTGTTGTGTTTATCTGACGGGTTGGTTTTATCTATCTACCTATCAAGGCTGGCTTAAAAAGAAAAGAAAATGACTCGGCAAAGCGTCGCACTTTATGCCTACGTATTCTCATCAAAGAATGAGAAATCAGAGTCAACGTAGTTCGGCTAACTACGGGTTACGGGGAAGGTGGCTCGCCAATACGTCAGTATTGTGCCTACGTACTCTCAACAGGTATGAGAGATCAGAGCTTACGTAGTTCGGGCTAATACAGATTACGGGGGTTCAAATTCATCTGTTTTATCGAGTAGGGTTAACAAACAGTTCCAACAGTTGGGCGTACGCAGCTCGACCTTCGGAGACTCAGGCGTTATCGTTTGCGGTAGAACTGGGAGTTAACGACACTCTTTTCTTCAGAAAAGCTTCCTTTGAATTACGGGCCCACGGGGCAAAAAAGGTTTGAAGTTTGTTTTCTGTCTTTTACGGAAGAACTGTTTTTTATGGATGTTTGCAACCAATATCGCACTAGAGACTATGACCTGAGAGTGAATGCGTCGCATGTCACCCAAAGGGTGCCATACTAAACATCTAAGCTGTCGAAAAGAAACTCTCCGACAACCCTTTCTCAGATAGCTTAAGGCTCGTAACGTACGACATCAGTTAACCTTTATTACTGTAGTTTAATTTGTTTTGATATGAGAAGAGAGAGGGACAACTAAAGGGAGACTATCAAGTCCTAATGTTGTCATGCCAAGGATTCATCCTATGGTCGAGGTTTGAAACAGGGAACTCCTAGAAGTCGTCATGCATAGGTTTCAACCTAGAGTTCTAATCGTCACTTCCTTATCAAAGGAAGTGAGATTCCTAGGGGATCATGTCAATGATAAATAGAAACAGATAAAGCATCAGCTAAAATAGTAAACAGTTAACAGTAAACAGTAAACGATTGTAAAATGCATGCAATGCAAGTGAGGGAGGAAATGTGTGTGGGGCATCAGCCTCCACAAGCTCGTCTCAACCTCAAGCCAGCTATGAATAACTGCAATCATACAGAAGAAATAAAATGCCATCAAGCAAAATATAATAACTGCAATCATACAGAAAACAAAATGCTATCAAGCAAACACAAGCCACATAGGCAAGGGAGCTGGGCTCTACCGAATACCAGCAAGCAAAGCTATACAGTAAAAAAAACATGCAGAGGGAGCAGCTCAACCTCTAGTGCAATCATGCTCCTAGATTAAAAGAATCTAAACATGAACTTATTCTAATGCATAAAGCAAATCACACAAGTCACATCAATACAGTTGCACAACAAGCAAACAGACAGGAAAGAAAGCAGATCAACAGCTTCCACAGCTCTACAACAAAGCAATCCTCTGACAGCAGTTCAGTCCTCAGTCCTCAACTGCTCTTCAAGGCTACCATCTTCAATATCAAGTTTCAAACTGCTTCTTCAAGCTTTCAACACATCAAACATAAGTATCAACTTATCCTTTCTTCTTCAGGCCTCAGCTCCAAAGTAAACTCCACCTTCAGGCTTCAATCCCACTAGCAAGCATCAACTTGTTCCTTCAGGCACTCCAAGCATTGAACTCACAGGTATCAACTTGATTTCCAACCTCAAGCTTTGGCTTCTTCATTCAACCTCCAATGGATTCCCCTCACAAGTATCAACTTGTTCTTTACCTTCTTCAAGCTTCAGCTCTTTCTTCAATCTCAGCTTGATCTTCTTCCACAAGTATCAACTTGTTCCTCTTGATCTTCAAGCTTCAGCTCCAAGGGTAGTCTTCAAACACAAAGAAGTAGCAACTTCTAGCCTCTTCACTCTTCTAACAAGGAATTCCATCCTCTAGCAAGGGAGAAAGATTCATCTAAAAAGAGCAAGGTTTGGATGATTGACAGCAGAGTGAAGACCAAAGGTCACCACTAAGCATCCTATCATCAGAGAAAGGGACCCTCAAATGTTCTACCAACTTGTAAAGAGCCACACATCCTACCAAAGGATGGATGAGGCCTTTACAAGGGGACCTTACATCATAGGGAAGAATGGAAGTGATCAACACCATCCATGTTTATGAAAGAAGAGAATCTATCTAGAAGCTCTGCCTACAAACCCTAATCTTAACATCTAATCAACACTACACTAAAAGAAGGGAAATCTTCACATCCAAGCTTCTTCATTCAATCCATGGTAGCCCAAGCTTGTCTTAAACACCATCCAAGAGCAAGAGAGGCAAAACCCTAATCTAAGGGAACTAAAGAAGTCAATCTAATTGAATTAGCAAGTTAGGATCACCTAAAACCTAGTACTAAAGTTAGTCCTAACTAAAATACTAAAACCAATTGTAAAATCTTACAAAAATAACTATGGGACCCTAATTCAATCATGAATCTACCATACAAAATTCAGAGGTTGAATCATCCACCAAGTCCTAGAAATAAAACCTAAATCATAAGGTACTAAACATAAACCCTAAAACTAGAGCACCTAAAGTTTCAACTTAAAACTACCACCTACATTCATCACAAAAATGTGAGAAAAATCTAAGGGGATCATGCATATCTATGCTAGCTACACAGAAAAAATCAAGGCAACAATCATCACCAAATGCTCAAACCAAATTCATCAAAACAAGGTATCAACCATGGTTATTTTAATATCAATTAATATTCAAAAATGAAAATAAAAATAAAAAATGCATGAATTATTAATATTTTTGATCTACAAAATTCTAGATTCAATCATGAATCAGGGGAAAAAAAGTTTGGAATTAATTGAGCTAGTCTTCTATTTTTTATGAATTATTTTCTAAGTCACATGAAATGAAGAAATTAAAAGAAATTCAAGGAAATTAATTAAATTAGCGTGGCAAATAGCAATTAAAACCATTTCAATTCTGGATTGGGCCAAGGGGGGGGGGTGTTGATATCAATCAGAGTGCTAAGCCCAATACAACTCAATTAATGAAACGGTGCGTTTCATTCTAATGTTTCTCTTCAGAATTTTCAAACAGATCGTGGCCTTCCATTTCATGCTTGAGTCAAGGGTCAAACCTACATCCAACGGGCATGCGTCATCGTCCCAGATTTAAACTCAGATGGAGGGAACCCTTCAGACGGTGGCCTGAGTTGCAGCACCACCGTCTTCTCCGGTGAGCCAACTTCCACAGGTCATCAAAAACCACAAAACCAATCAGTATCCTACTCCAAATTCGATGCTGATCACGAATCCACCCTCAGAATTCTCTAATTCCATCTCTAACTCAAAACACGATGACATTTTCAGAGTTCACTCAAATCTTGATTTTCACCATTCTTTAAATTAAAGGTCACAAATTAATCCTCACTCTTCACTGATCAATTTCCACCATCTAGCCATGAATAACCCTTCAAGAATCGTGAGATATCATCCTCAACAGAAAATGGTCACACACCTATTTTGTCCCTAATTCACCAACTTATGATCCTAAATCCAACTACAGGTTGCAAGGATCTTAACCACATATATATTTCTAAGTTTCTCCTCCTAAATCATGCATAATGATGAAATATACAAACCTGGTTTCAGAGAGGTAACAGAGGTGGTTTTTGCTCACTTCAACTGCCAAGATGATGCAGACACGTTCCAAATTCAATCTCCAAGCCTTTGCACACCTTGATTTGGCTTGATTCCCTCTTGAATTGAAAACCCGATTTCAACTTGAACCTTCAAAATTTCAATGGCTCCTTCTCTTACCAGCTTCAATTCCTTCCAAAAAAATGGCTGAGCTCACTCACTAGCTTATATAGAAATGATTAGACTCATCTAGAAACTTCTGGATCCATCCAAATGAGATTTTGGATTTTCAATTTCTCTTCAAAATATCACCCATGGCAACCACCATTCTGACTCCTTCTTTGCATGTCTATGTGTGTAATCATCTTCTCATGAGATTTTGAATTGGTTTAGAGTGTTATTTTCCTTGCTTGCAAGCCAAAGGCATGGGTTGATTATGTTACTTCACCATGAAGAAACAAAGTAAAAGTGGTTGAAATTGGGCTCAATTCAAAAAATTAATATTTCCATTGTTTCTAAAATGTATTTTCTAATCAAAATGACCTATAAGTTTGTATCATTTGGACATAAATCAATTCATTTGAATTTCTTGCCTTTTATGCCTTTTAATTCTTTCTTTTTTCAAACTTTCTTGAACCAAGTCTCTTCTTGAGCCATTTAAATGCCTCCTTGATGCATGGTCAAGGTTAAAACCCCATTTTTAGCAACTTTCTAGTTGAACAAAATTTCATTTGAAGCCTCTAAGTTCGTGAAAATGGCCTATGATCACAAATGACCTATAATCAACAAATGTCCAAAATACCCTTGACTTGTCAAAGCCATAAGTTGAGTTATAAAAATCCTATCAAGGACTTCTAGTACTCTCTATAAAGCTAAGAGAATAAGGAACAACATTCATGTTGACCAAAAGTTCATAGGAATCATCCTTCTAGGGCAAACGTTTCATGCAAGTTGGGTAACTTTCAAGCTCCAAATTCACATTCCTCAGATGACTTGTAACTTGTCAAAGCCATAACTTGGGTTCTAAAAATCCTATCAAGGACTTCTAGCACTCAAATTAAATCTAAGACCATGCTCTACAACAATCATGTTGGGGGAAAGATGAGATGACAATCACATCTTGAGCTAAATTGCCTTGAAGATAGGGGTCAAACTAGGGGATTTTACACTGTCAAGCCTTAGAAACCCTAGCTTGAAACTTCTCAAACTCTTCAATCATGATGAGTTAACCTTTGGAATCATCCTTATAACATCTCAATGTATCAATCCATGATCACATGGCTCTTGAATTAAGTCTCAACTTCCTTCAAACCCTCAGTTGACTTAGGGTTGACCCAGTCAAACCCTAGCTGCACCACTCATGGCTGAGGCTTCCTATTCTTGCATAATGACCTGTCTAGGCCTCAAAGTGATCTTTAACATCTCTCATGAGCTCTCTAAAGACCTCAAGTCCATCCTCATGACCTTAGAATCATCTGATGGCTTTCCACAACTTTCAAGTTAGGAGACACACCCTCTTGGCTTCAACCACTCTCTCTGAGGATCTTTTAACTTCTCTGACAAGGATATCAACCCTCAAACACCTAAATAAGCCTCCCAGCTAGCTTCAAAGTCTTGTATAGCTCTTGATTGGTAATCATACCTCTTGATCTCCTGCATACATGTCAATGAAATGCAAATGATAATGCTAATGTGCATGAAATGAAACATAAGCTAGGTGAAGAAATGTTGGGCAAATTTTGGGGTGCAACAAATCCTTGAAAAATAATTGAAACATTTGGATTTTGCATTTGCATTTGCATCTTTGTGAATTGTGTTTTTTATTTTCCAGGTGTCTTATTTGTTTCCTTTTGGTCTTCATTCAACCAAGCTATTGCATCGCTATAATACTCGAGCTAATCTCAAGAAAAAGATGGATCAGTTGCAACAAGAGAACTGCGAGCTCCGTGAAGAGGTATCAACTCTGAAGGATAGTATGGAAAGACTCACTGCTGTGATGGAAGCTCTGGTGGCTGCTCAGAATCAGCCACTACCGCCTCTTTCTTCTCCTGCGCAAAGAACTGTGATTTCTGAGATCATATCAACGCCCATTTTTGTGGCCCCGGTTAATGCTGCTCAATATCAGATGCCTACTGGTTTCCCTTGAGGCATGCCTCTCAATTTTGTGCCAGAAGGATATCAACCTCCTACTTCTAAAAGTCCAAGAATTCATGTTGTTATGACTGTACCACCTCATGTGGTTAATATTGTTCCTAATGTCCCTACTGTTGTACTTGTGCCACCGCCCGTGGTTCACACTACACCTTATGCTGAAGAGCAAATTTTCCACCTGCTTCGAGCGAGAGTTTGGATGTTATTAATCGTATGGATGATTTTCAAGATCAGTTTTTTGAGATGAAGAAAGAAATCGGGGCTTTAAGGGGAAAAGAGTTATTTGGGAAGAATGCTCTTGAGCTTTGTCTTGTTCCAAATGTGAATATTCCTGCCAAGTTTAAGGTTCCGGTTATTGAGAAATACAAAGGGAACACTTGTCCACAAAGCCATTTGGTCATGTATGCCAGAAAGATGTCTACCTATACTGACAACCAGCAGTTGCTGATTCATTATATTCAAGATATTTTGGTGTTGCACTTAAGTGGTATATGGGACTTGATAGTTCCCAGATCAATACATTCAATGATCTTTGTGAAGCTTTTGTCCTTCAGTATAAATATAATCTGGATATGGCGCCAGACCGTGATCAACTCTGTGCAATGTCTTAGAAAGAGAAAGAAACTTTTAAAGAGTACGCGGAGAGAAGGCGCAAGATTGCAGCTCAGATAAGCCCTTCACTTGAAGAGAAAGAGATGACCAAGATCTTTCTGAAGACTATGGTTCCGTTTTACTATGAAAGGATGGTTGTGTGCTTCTAGTGATTTCACAGAAATGGTCAATATGGGAATGAGATTAGAGGAAGCTGTCCGTGAGGGATGTCTGACTAAAGAAGGTAGTTCTGGAAATACCAAGAAGTTTGGTGCTGGTTTTTCTAAGAAAAAAGATGGAGAAACTAATGCCATCTCTCAAGAGAGGTGTAGAAGACGCAGGGTTATGAACAACAATGGTAGTCGTCGTCAGCAACATGTAGCGTCTGTTATGCCAGTTGTAAGTGCTCTTGATTGGCTGCATTTTGTGGCAAAATATAAGTACATAAATAAATGTCATGATCGATGTTATTAGATTCATAATATGGACTGTGTAGGGTAAGTTAACTAAGCTAACTATAAGTTAAGCTGGATGTCATACTCAATGTTATGACATGGGTCGTATGACATCAAGCGGAAGTTTGTTTTTCTGGTAGCTATAACTCAGGAAACAACTCAGAAGCTCATGCTGGAATGCAGGAGACATTTTAGACGTCCTAGGGGAACTAAAATGTACCTGGTTAAAGAGGCAAGCGTGCAGAATACATAAGTGAGGGTTTATGATGGATAAACCTAATGAATGCGCCCAGGCCCAAGAATTGATCTGCTGCTACAAATACCAGGAGAGGAAATCCTAGAAGGTAGTTGTTGAAGAAAAAGAAGCAGAGAAATCACCATATTGGTTTAGAAGTGAAGAGATTGTTCTTCACGTTTGTGTCTTAGGAATACTTGTAACCCAAGTAACTGTTGAGTGCATTGGTTAGGTAGTTTCTAGGCTGTGTTACACTCAAAGCTGTTAAGCAAGAGTGTGTGTTCCTTGATCAAAGCTTTGAAGCAAAGATTAAGGTGTGTGTGTAGTTGAAGTGTCTCTTCAAACTACAATTTAAATTGTAACTTGTTGTTATCACTGGTGTGTGATTGTAGGGAGTGAGCGGGTATACTCAGGTCTAGAGTGTCTCTAGGTTAAACTGTCATTGGGTAGTGATTAAGTGAGGAGTGCAAACTGGAGGTTTGACTCTGAATTGATACTGCTGATAGTGAAATTTCTCCCTGGCTTGGTAGCCTTCAGATGTAAGTGTGTTGCACTGAACTGGGTCAACAACTAATTGTGTTATTTACTGCCTTGTTATTACTGCATTATAGTAGATCTGTAGTGAGGGTCACAGTGGATGTAATTACCTATTTTAGAACATCCATCGTGGGCAGGCCAGAATTTTCAATTGGCATCAGAGCAGGCACCCTGCCTATTTATTACTGGGTGAGATCTAGGGAAACAAAATTCTGGTACTATGGATAAAGATATTGGATTCACCAATAGACCTCCAATTCTGGATGGTTCAAATTATGACTATTGGAAGCCTAGGATTATTTCCTTCCTAAGGTCCTTAGACAACAAAGCTTGGAAAGCTGCAAACTCTGGCTGGGAACATCCTGTGAAGACTGACAAGGATGGAGTGTCTGTGCAAATTCCTGAAGATGAATGGACCAAAGAGCAAGAGGCATCGGCTCTTGGAAACTCTAAAGCATTGAATGCACTCTTCAATGGTATAGACAAAAACATCTTTAGACTGGTTCACCACTGTGAACTAGCAAAAGATGTTTGGGACACTCTCAGAACTACTCATGAAGGAACTTCCAAGGTCAAAATGTCAAGACTTCAAATGCTGACCACAAAATTTGAAAGTCTAAGAATGAAGGAAGATGAGACCATTCATGACTTCTACATGAATGTTCTTGAACTAGCTAACACCTCAGGAGCTTTGGGAGAAAAGATGGCTGAAGAAAAGCTTGTAAGGAAGATACTAAGGTCACTACCTAAAAGGTTTGCAGTGAAGGTGACAACCATTGAAGAAGCTCAGGACATATGCCTAATGAAAGTGGATGAACTCATTGGATCTCTTCAAACTTTTGAGATGGGGATGTGTGATCAGGCTGTGGAGAAAAAGAGCAAGAGTATAGCTCTTGTCTCAAATACTGCTGAGACTTCAGAGCATGAAAGGGAGGAAGATCTGTCAGAGGCAATAGCTATGCTTGGAAAACAATTCAACAAACTGGCCAAAAGGATAGATGCTAAGTCTAAGCCATATTTCAAAATGTTTCCTGCTGACAATGAAAAAACTGAAGATAAAGCCAACCAAAGCAGAGGAGTACAGTGCCATGAGTGTGAGGGATATGGACATGTTAGGAAGGAATGTCCCACATACCTCAAAAAGAAGGGAAAAGGTCTAACAGTCACTTGGTCTGATGAAGATTCTGACAGTGGATCAGATGGGGAATCATCCAAACGTGTAACTATTCTCAACAGTGTGTGTGTATCTGATGGAGACTCAAGTGAAGAGGAGCTAACTTATGATGAACTAGCTGAATCATATAAGAAGTTGTCCATCCAAAGCACATAACTGTACCAACAAGGAGAGCATATGAAGAAGCTCATCAAAGAGCTAGAAGCTGAAAAGAGAGAGCATCTAGATACTATAAACTCACTCCAAGGAGAGGTAAAGGAGTTGAAAGGAGAAAAGGAGCAAATGACAAAATCCATGAGGATGCTCAATTCTGGATCTGACATTCTAGAGGAGATTCTTCAGAGTGGTCAGACTGCAGGAAATAGGCCTGGTCTAGGATTTGTTGAAAAACAAAATCCTGTCTTGAAACTCAAGAGGTTGCAGCCAGATATTCAAAAGTTACAAAGGATGTCACAACCAAAGTTACAACACCCTCCCCACAGAAATTGGTATCAAGTCAAGAGACAGTTCCAAAGGCATAGATTCTACCACTGTGGAAATCTTGGACATATTAGGGTTGTGTGCTTTTGGTTGCATGGATTTCCAAGGCAAAGAAGTGATAATCAGGGACAAAGACAACATCATGGACAAAGGTCTCATCATGCTCACCAGAGCTGGAGACAACATCAAGCAGAATCCAGAAAGAAGGAAGTGCCTAAGATGCAGGAACAATGGGTTGTCAAGAATGTAGCTCTAACAGCTAACATTTCCCTAAGAATGCCAACCAATGAGGATTGGTATTTTGACAGTGGCTGCTCCAGGCATATGACTGGAATTGAGGATCTGTTGATCAAACTCAAGCCTCATTCATCTAGTCATGTGACCTTTGGGGATGGAGCTAGAGGAGAAATCACAGGTGCTGGACAACTGGACAGTCCTAAAGCCCCAGAACTGAGAGATGTCTTGTTAGTTAAAGGATTAATTGTCAATCTAATAAGCATAAGTCAGCTATGTGATCAAGGTTTTAAAGTACACTTCTTCAAAAACAAGTGTGTGGTGATCAATGAAGAGAGTAAGGAAGAAATGAGGGGATCTAGATCCAAAAACAACTGTTACATATGGGAGCCCAGAAACAACATAAATGGACTGGTAAATGAAGTAAAGGATCACTGCAGCCTAGAGAGAAGAACCAGACCCAAATCGTCAACAAAAGGAGTCTCAAAATATGCTTCAGAAAGAAGGGCTGGGTGTAAGAAAAGTCAGGTAGGAAGGCTAGACAAGAAGGGATATCCTAAGATTAGTCTTCAGGAAAAGCTAGACATGTTGTATTGGAACCTAATGGAGTCCATGGAGGATACTCTGCAGAAGAGAAGCAATGTCACTCCTGAGGTTATGACCTTATTTTGTGACATCAAAGGAGTCATCCAAGAGAGGTCTACTGATCTCAAGAGGGGAATGCTCAGTGGTAGAGTGTGTAGATGGACGATGACGTGTGGAAACTACGGGGACCATGTACGAAGTACTGTTGACAGGGGTTCAAAAAGTATAAAGGAAGGTCAAGGCAAGATTGAGCAATGGAAAGTGAGTTTCTATAATAAGGAGTTATAGCAACTAACAGGAAGTGGGAATTATGCCTTGAAATTAGTATTATTAGAAACAAATCAAAAAGGAGAGTTCCTTCTTAGTGGGAAAACGTACCACATCATCACACATAATATACACCCCCTCATCTCTTGGTGTGAGCACAATCCTTTCAGTGTCTATAACAACTTAACCAAGCAAAGAAAAGTCATCATCTCTCGAGCAAAGTCATCAACCATGTCACAACATACAAACCCTAGAATCACCACTAGCAATGTTGAGAATAACCCTAATGAGATTCTAGAGATTGCGCCCCTGCGCATGCTGACACCAGACGGATTGCTGGTAAAGAAACCCAGAACGTTGCATGCAAGAAAACCTAGAAACCTCGGTCCTGGTCAAGCTCCCACTACTACTGAATCGACTGCCCTAGATACAGAAGAAGCTAGGAAAACCCACCTGAAACTCGCAGATATGGTGGCCAGTGCTCTCAATATACCCAGGTCATCTAGCACAAAGGGGTCTGAGCCTAAACGACATGATCAAGCCAACGTCTTGCCGGATGTCACAACACCAAAAGACCATGCACCAAAAGAAAAGAACAAAGGTGGAAAGGCCAAACTCACAGATGAATGCTCTCATGGAATCAAAAGAACTGCAGTAGTTGACCTAGAAGACTACTCAGACAATGCCTTATTTTTAAGCTCAATCCAGAAATAGCCAAACGACTAATGACAAGAAAAGGAAAAAGGACAGTTGATCAAAGTTCCCCATGCAAAAGAAGGATAAGAAGATTGCTGAACAAGAAACCGCTACCAAGAAAGCTGGTACAAAGAGGCCTAAGGTAGGTCCTCCTAAGGGCTGGAGCAAAGTTGTCACCAAGAAGCAGAAAGCTAAGTCCAGTTCAGAACCAGAAACGGACTCAGATGTAGATGTTGATGTCTCAGACATACAAACCAAGCAAAAGCCTTCTACGAGCAAATTGGCTGCAAGCATTCCTGAGATACCCACTGATAACATCATCTTTCACTATCCATCTAGTGTAAACAGATGGAAATACATGTATCACAAGAGATTAGCCATAGAAAGGGAGCTTGGTTAAAATGCTCTTGAGAACAAAGAAATCTTAGCCCTGATAAGCAAGGCTGGCCTGATGAAAACAGTGACTCAGTTCTCACAATGCTATGAACTATTGGTGAAAGAGTTCATAGTCAATCTGGCTGGAGAAAGTGCTGATAAGAAATCAAGTGAGTATGGGAAGGTATATGTGAGAGGAAAGTGTGTCAAGTTTACAACAACACTCATTAACAAGTACCTGGGACGACCTCATGAAGGGCTGATGGAAATACAAGCCACAGATCACCAAGTGTGTAAAGAAATCACTGTCAAACAAGTCAGATAATGGTCATCCAAAGGGAATCTTGTAGCAAGCAAGCTAAGTGTTAAATATGCTATGCTTCACAAAACTGGAGCTGCCAACTGGGTGCCCACAAACCATAACACCTCAGTGGCCACCATCCTTGAAAGGTTCATATATGCAGTGGGAACTAAGGCTCACCTCAATTATAGGGCATACATACATGAGCAAATCATGAAACACGCAGGGAGTTATAGTGTCAAGGGACCCATTGCCTTTCCCTCACTCATATGTGGTATAATATGTGATCAGCATCCCAACATTGTCAAGGAAACTGACATAGCCTGCAAGAGAGAAACTCCTCTGTCCTTCAACTATAAGTTGTTTAAAGGAACTCATGTTCCTGATATTGTTGTATCTCCAACTGAGCCTTCTAAAAGGACCTCAACAGCTAGCAAAACTGAGGTAATAGAAATGCTCAAAGACACATGCAAGGAGTTGGAGACAAGGAAGATAAAACTGGAAAAATTGATCAGAACTCTGGAACTTGAAGAGGGGACAGAATATGCTGATGAAACCAACAATAGTGATGACTCAGATGATAAAGTTCAGGAAGCAGAAGAAGCTGCGGGGAACCCGGAAGAAACCAGTGGTGCAAGTGAGGCAACTAGTAAAGATGAGTCAGAGGAATCAGATACAACAGAAGGCAGGGCAAGCTCTGCTGAAAAAGAGGAAGAAGGCTCTGGAGAGACTAAGGAAGACAAGTCCAGCTCAGTTGCAGAAGAAGACTAATGCCTTATTGCTCAAGCCACTGTTGGCTGAGGTGGTGGAGAAAGCTGGATTGCTGATATGTTGGTGTGATTTGTTTTGGTAGTCTTGTGTGAAAATTGTTAAGACAATTGTTTTGTTATGCTCTATCTGAGCAGTTTTTTTGTAACCCCAAACTAATGTATTGGTACAAGTTATGATCTATGCTAGCTGGTAGTTGGATCTAAATTTTTGGCTAAAAAGGCGGAGAGAGTATTAGATATAAACAGGTGCAGGTGCAGCAGATGTGGATGGAAAAATTGGTGGATTGGTGGATAACCATATGAGTACCACAAGTCATGTGGTAGCAACAGATGCAGGTGGAAGAAAAAGACTGCCATCATGGCAGTGATTGTGAGTGAGCATATGCACCATAGTGCTTATGATATCAGTATGCAGGTGATGCAGGTGATGCTGACTGATGAGATTTGTGTGTGATAACAGCTATTTGGGATGTTACAGATATGATATGTATGCCATGTATGTTAGAACTAGGACTGACATGTTGTAGGTACTAACATGGGTGATCCTAACAAGATGATCAAGAATTCTGTGCAAGAAGCAGAATGCATCCCTGCAGGGGGAGTAGGACAAATGTGTGACATCAGAAGGTCAGACTGAACGTTATAACATCCAGTTCAGATTGGATATTGCCCAGCTGATAAGTGCATCAGTTGAGGGGGAGTAACTCTGTTACTCAAACAAGCCAAGAGTGACATCTGTAGTAAAAGTCTGCAGAGTGTTAATAAAGTGAGTGCTAACAGAGCTGAAAGCCAACTGTGAGGATTCTGAGAGCTTAAGAAGCAAGTGACTTACCTGCATGATAGGACCATTGTTAAGTTTTCTGCTGTGTAAGAAATCTCTGATGTAAGTACATAGTGTTTTAGTAAAAAATTTGCCAAAGGGGGAGTTTGTAAGTGCTCTTGATTGACTGCATTTTGTGGCAAAATATAAGTACATAAATGAATGTCATGATGAATGTTATTACATTCATAATAAGGACTGTGCAGGGTAAGTTAACTAAGCTAACTATAAGTTAAGCTGGATGTCATACTCAATGTTATGACATGGGTCATATGACATCAAGCGGAAGTTTGTTTTTCTGGTAGCTATAACTCAGGAAACAACTCAGAAGCTCATGCTGGAATGCAAGAGACATTTTGGATGCCCTAGGGGAACTAAAATGTACCTGGTTAAAGAGGCAAGCGTGTAGAATACATAAGTGAGGGGTTATGATGGACAAACCTAATGAATGCGCCCAAGCCCAAGAACTGATCTAATGCTACATATACCAGGAGAGGCAATCCTAGAAGGTAGTTGTTGAAGAAAAAGAAGCAGAGAAATCACCATAGTGGTTTAGAAGTGAAGAGATTGTTCTTCACGTTTGTGTCTTAGGAATACTTGTAACCCAATCAACTGTTGAGTGCATTGGTTAGGTAGTTTCTAGGCTGTGTTACACTCGAAGCTATTAAGCAAGAGTGTGTGTTCCTTGATCAAAGCTTTGAAGCAAAGATCAAGGTATGTGTATAGTTGAAGTGTCTCTTCAAACTACAGTTTAAATTGTAACTTGTTGTTATCACTGGTGTGTGATTGTAGGGAGTGAGTGGGTATACTCAGGTCTAGAGTGTCTCTAGGTTAAATTGTCATTGGGTAGTGATTAAGTGAGGAGTACAAATTGGAGGTTTGACTCTGAATTGATACTGTTGATAGTGAAATTTCTCCCTGGCTTGGTAGCCCCCAGATGTAAGTGTGTTGCACTGAACTGGGTCAACAACTAACTATGTTATTTACTGCCTTGTTATTACTGCATTATAGTAGATCTGTAGTGAATGTCACAGTGGATGTTATAACTTCTGTTAGAAAATCCATCATGGGCAGGCCAGAATTTTCACCAGTCATTAATGTTGCTCCTACTTCTCAAGCTACTTCAAGTTATCAACCATGTTTCCAACAGAAAACAACTCAGCAAGGTCATATGCATAGGAAAGTGCAATTTGATCCCATTCCAATATCATATACTGAATTATTTCCTGCTTTGATAAAGAAGAATTTGGTTCAGACTCGTGATCTGCCAGATGTTCCTACTGATATCCCATGGTGGTATAAGCCAGATACCCATTTTGGATTTCATCAAGATGCCCCTGGGCATGATATTGAAAATTGCTATCCTCTAAAATATGAAGTTGCAAAGCTCGTAAAAAATGGTATTCTGTCTTTTGAAAATACTAATCCAAATGTGCAATCAAATTTGTTACCTAATCATGGTAATGTGACTTCCTGGGTGTCCTGGTACATACCGCATTTTTGATATTCGTTGGATTTGGAGGTCACTTTTGGAAATGCATGCTACTTTGAGTGAATTCCATGATATTGAACATGATTATGCCGATTGTTGTATGTGTTCGGTAAACCCTCGTGGGTGTGTGTTTGTAAAGAGGGACTTATAAAAGATGATTGATCAGAACTTGATTCAAGTTATAGCAAACAGAAATGAAGTGGAGAATGAGGTGAATGTCATAGTTCCATGTTTCAACATCTCGGAACAAGTTGTAATTTCTTACGATAGTCAGAAATCTGATGTGACACCTTTGGTCATTCGTTTTCCTGGCCCGATACCATATGAATCAGATAAAGATGTTCCTTACAAATACAATGCTACTATGTTAGAGGATGGAAAAGAGGTTCCCATTCCTTCTCTTCCCTAAATTGTGACTATTGCAGATGTAGGACGCGTAACCAGAAGTAGTAGGGTATTTGCTAATGTACCCTCGAAGGCAAGTGAAGATGTTATGGGTAAGCAAACTCAGTTGAAGACTTCTGTTGAATCCGGTCAATCAAGCAATGTGAACCAAAAATCAGATAATAATGAGGTATTTAAATTGATCAAGAAGAGTGAACATAATATGGTAGATCAACTGTTGCATAAACCATTAAAAATATCTATTCTATCTCTGTTAATGAGCTATGAGGCTCATCGTGAATCGTTGCAGAAAATATTGGAACAAGCTTATGTAGATCATGATGTGACTGTTAACCAGTTTGACAACATTGTTGCCAATCTCATTGCGTGTAATAATTTGAGTTTCTGTGATGAAGAATTGACTGAGCGTGGAAGAAATCATAATTTGGCTCTCCATATTTCCATGAATTGCCAAGTGGACGCTCTATCCAATGTGCTTGTTGATACCGGGTCATCATTGAATTTGATGCCAAAATCTACTTTATCCAGATTGTCTTATTAGGGTGCTCCTATGAGATTCAGTGGGGTTATTATGAAAGCCTTTGATGGCTCGAGGAAAATTGTGATTGGAGAGGTTGATCTTCCTATCAAGATAGGTCTGTGTTTATTCCATATTACTTTTCAAGTCATGGATATTCGTCATGCTTACAGTTGTCTTCTAGGATGCCCGTGGATTCATGAAGCCGGAGCTGTCACTTTGACACTCCACCAACAGTTGAAATTTGTCTAGAATGGAAAACTTGTTGTTGTTGGTGGAGAACAAGCTATGTTGGTAAGTAGTTTGTCGTCTTTTTCTTATATTGATGCTGGCGAGGATATTGGAAATCCGTTCCAGGCTCTTTTTGTGGTTGATAATGATGTTAAGAAGAATGGGGTGTCTGTGTCTTCTCTAAAATATGCACAACATGTGTTGGAGAATGGCCAAGCTGATAGATGAGGCCGAGTTATTGAAGTTGCTGAGAAAAGAGATAGAGCTGGTTTTGGTTTTACATCTGGTTCAACCCGCAAAGAGCTGAAGAGTATTCATGATGTTTTTCGAAATGTTGGGTTCATCCATACCAAAGATCATTCTACAGCTGCAGTTATTGAAGATGACTCTGAAGGTTACATCTCATATGGTTCTGAAAATGATTCCATTCCTGCTGAAGACTAGGAGCCTTATTTGGAAGATCCGAGATATGATTCTGAGACAAAAGATGCATATGTACCCTTCTACTCTCCTCCACCGAGACTTAAGATACCTGAGCATGAAGTCAATGCTATCATTGAGGATGATCAAGAGGAAGAAACGCCCAACTTTGTGACGCATGATTTATATGCCAGAATTGGATCACTGTTGACATTCCTACTGTTGTTCATGTTTTAAAGTAATTTCTATTTATTTCTTTCAAAAATCCTTTCAGTCTGCCCAAGATGAAAGTAAATTTGTGAGGGCTTTATTTCAACTTTTATCATCATCAATAAAATGTTATTCTATTTATCCATATTATGTTTTTTACTTTTGTTTTATTTCTGAAAAATGGTAACATAAAAAACCAAATAGTAATAATGTTATGATCACTTTTATCTGCATGATACTTGCACTTCTTGTTCATACTCTAAAATCAAACATAATTCATTGTGCAGTTTGATTGTTAAACCCATTGAAAATAATGACCCTATGCCCTCTCCCAACTTTGAGTTCCCTGTGTTTGAAGCGGAAGAGAAGGATGTTGAAGAAATTCCTGATGAAATTTCCCGATTGCTTGAGCACGAGGAAAAAACCATTCAGCCTCATGAAGAGCCAGTGGAATTTGTTAATTTGGGTTCTGAAAATGATAAGAAAGAAGTCAAGATTGGGGCACTGCTTCAGTCGGATGTTAAGAAGAAGATGGTAGAGCTTCTTAGAGAATATGTTGACGTGTTTTCTTGGTCCTATCAAGACAGTCCTGGTCTTGATACTGATATTATGGAGCACCGTTTGCCGTTGAAGCCTGAAAGTTCACCTGTGAAACAGAAATTGAGAAGAACTCATCCTGACATCACTGTGAAGATTAAGCAGAAATTGAGAAGAACTCATGCTGGTTTTCTTGTGACTGTCGAGTATCCTCAATGGGTAGCCAATATTGTGCCTAATCCAAAGAAAGACAGAAAAGTCTGAATGTGCGTTGACTATAGAGATTTGAATAAAGCAAGTCCGAAAGATGATTTTCCATTGCCACACATTGATTTTCTGGTAGATAATACTTCTAAGTTCAATATCTTTTCATTTATGGATGGATTTTCCGGTTATAATCAAATAAAGATGACACTTGAGGATATGGAGAAAGCAACATTCATTACACCCTCGGGAACATTCTGTTATAGAGTGATGCCTTTCGGTTTGAAAAATGCTGGTGCAACATACCCGAGAGCTATGACCACTATGTTCCATAATATGATGCATAAAGAAATTAAGGTCTATGTGGATGATATGATTTGTAAGTCGAGAACTGAAGAAGATCATATTGAATACTTATTGAAGTTGTTTCAATGTTTGAGAAAGTTTAAGCTCCGTCTAAATCCTAATAAATGCACTTTTTGTGTCTGTTCTGAAAAGTTGTTGGGCTTTAATGTTAGTCAGAAAGGCATTGAAGTTGATCCTGGTAAAGTTAAAACTATTCGGGAAATGCCTGCACCCAAAACAAAAAAACAAGTAAGAGGATTCTTGGGACGTTTGAACTATATCTCCCGATTTGTATCCAATATAACTGCCACATGTGCGCCAATCTTCAAGCTTCTCCGTAAAGATCAGGGTTGTGTATGGACAAAAGATTGTCAGAAAGCTTTTGAAATAACTAAAGAGTATCTGCTTGAACCTCCTATTTTTTCTCCTCTCGTGGAAGGAAAACCATTGATCATGTATTTGACCGTGCTGGAAGAGTCTATGGGCTGTGTTTTGGGTCAACAAGATGAATCTAGAAGAAAAGAATTTTCCATTTATTATTTGAGCAAGAAGTTCACCGATTGTGAGTCTCGGTACTCAATGCTTGAAAAGGCATGTTGTGCTTTAGCTTGGGCTGCCAAGTGCCTTTGCCAGTATATGTGGAATCGTACAACTTGGTTGATATCTAAAATGGATCCAATCAAGTATATCTTTGAAAATCTTGCTTTAACGGGAGGATTGCTCGTTGGCAAATGTTGTTGTCAGAATATGATATTGAGTACCGAACTCAAAAAGCGATAAAAGGAAGTGTTTTGGATGATCATTTGACACACCAGCCAATTGATGATTATCAACCTATTCGGTTTGATTTTCCTGATGAGGATGTGATGTATCTAAAGGTTAAAGATTGTGAGGAACCATTACCTGAAGAAGGACCTGAGCCTGGATCCCGATGAGGTTTGATTTTTGATGGAGCTGTTAATGTATATGGAAATGGTATTGGATCAATTATTGTTACCCCTCATGGTTCTCATATTCCTTTCACTGCAAGGTTGGTTTTCACTTGCACAAATAATGCGGCTGAGTATAAGCATGCATTATGGGCTTGGAAGAAGCTATTTATCTAAGAATCAAGATCCTTGATGTATATGGAGATTCAGCTCTGGTGATTAATCAAATTTGATTCCTTATCGTGATTACGCGAGAAGGTTGTCAACTTTCTTCAATACGGTTGAGTTTCACCATATACCAAGAGTAGAGAATCGAATGGCAGATGCTTTAGCAACTTTATCCTCCATGATTATGGTAAAGATTGATGTGATGCGTCTTGATAGACCAGCTCATGTGTTTGTAGTTGAAGAGGTTGTTGATGATAAACCTTGGTATTATGATATTAAATGCTTTCTTCAGAATCAAGAGTACCCACTTGAGGCATCTAATAAGGATAAGAAAACTTTGAGAAGATTGGCTGATAGTTTCTTCTTGAATAAAGGTGTGGTGTATAAGAGAAATTATGACATGATCTTGCTTAGATGCGTGGATAGACACGAAGCAGACATGTTGATGAAAGAAATTCATGAAGGATCCTTTGGTACCCATGCCAATGGACATGCAATGGCTAAGATGTTAAGGGAAGGTTACTATTGGCTGATGATGGAATCTGACTATTGTAAATATGTGAAGAGGTGCCATAAATGCCAAATTTATGCTGACAAAATTCATGTGCCTCCAACTCCAATCAATGTTATCTCTTCTCCATGGCCTTTCTCCATGTGGGGCATTGATATGATTGAAATGGTTGATCCTAAAGCGTCAAACGGACACCGTTTCATATTGGTGGCTATTGATTATTTTACTAAATGGGTTGAAGTGACATCAAATGCTAATGTGACCAAGCAGGTAGTGGTCCGGTTTATCAAGAACCAAATCATGTGTCGGTATGGTGTTCTGAGCAAGATTATCACTGATAATGGGTCGAATCTGAATAACAAGATGATGAAGGAATTATGTGATGAGTTTAAGATTGGACATCATAATTTTTCTCCTTATAGACCTAAGATGAATGGGGTTGTTGAAGCTGCTAATAAGAACATTAAGAAGATCATTCAGAATATGGTTATTACATACAAGGATTGGCATGATATGCTCTCTTTTGCTCTACATGGGTATCGTACATCTGTTCGTACTTCAACAGGGGCAACCCCTTTCTCTCTTGTTTATTGTATGGAAGTAGTGCTCCTGATAGAGGTTGAAATCCCTTCTATAAGAGTTTTGATGGAAGCTAAATTGTCTGAGGCTAAATGGTGTTAGAGTAGATACGACCTGTTGAATCTGATGGAAGAGAAAAGGATGACGGCTGAATGGTGTCAACAGAGAATGATGAAAGCATTTGATAAGAAGGTTCGACCTCGTTTTTTTAGAGAAGGCGACCTCGTGCTCAAAAAGATTTCGACTTTTACCAATGATTCTAGGGGCAAGTGGACTCCTAATTATGAAGGCCCGTATGTTGTTAAGAGAGCCTTCTCTGGCGGTGCATTAATTCTTACAACTATGGATGGTGAAGAGTTCACTCGTCCTGTGAATGCTGATGCAATAAATAAATACTTCGCCTAAAAAGATAAAAGAACAGCTCGCTAAGTTAAAAACCCGAAAGGGCGGCTTAGGCAAAAATGAGTTTCTCGGTGGATTGAAAACCCGAAAGGGAGGTCCAGGCAAAATTTAGAGACAAAAACAAAAATAATCATCCCGGTAGATTGAAAACACGAGAGGGAAATCTAGGCAAAAGTTAGGGATTATGGAAAGTAACTGCATCTGGCCAGTGTTGATCGCTTGAAGCAGCATTTCCTATCAAGGATTTTACTTCAACTATCCTCAACTGAAGTCTCAGGCACAATTGTAATTTAGAGTAAAGTAGTGGTCATTATATTTCAACGTAGCCTTTTCCATTGTATTTACCATTTTTCAAACTTTGTAATGATCCGTGGAGTTACACCTTTTTGCGGACTACCATTCTATCAATAAAATTCGGGCCTTTGTCCCTTTGTTTGCAATTCTTATTTTGTTTCTGTTTATAGAATTTCATTTTACTTTTGATGATGATTTTTGAAACAAATGTGAATAATTGATTTAAAATTTTGAAAATTATAAAAATATTTTTCTTTGATTTATGAATATATAGAGGAATGTCGACGGTAGTCCCAAGAATGTTAAAATCTCGAAGCGCAAAGCTTAGTGTTTTCCTCAGCGGTGTTTGTTCTTGTTGATTTTCTCCTCGATAGAGTTTGTTGATGTCTTCCTCAGTAGGGTTTTTTCTTGCTCCTCTAGTGGAATTTATTGACAACTTCCCAATAGAGTTGTGTTGAGGTTTCTCTAGTAGAGTTTGCTGATATTCCCTTAACAGTGTTTTGTTCCTTTGGATAATCAGACGAGTGTTGTTCAGTTTTCCCAGCTAAGTCTTGATTCAAATTTTCTCTAGCTGAGTATGTTTCCTTCATCCAGTCAGGTTATGGTCAGGAAGTTGAGCAGTTTGAAGGCCACCTTTCCTTGATGTTAATGCCCATGCAGAGATTTGTCTTTGTTGATTCCCAATAAAGGTTATACATATTTACTTTGGATTATTCCCCAAGTAGAGAACAATGATGCTTTCTTCTAAGAAGTGTTGATATAGCAGTCACCTGTCGGGTTTTTCTCTCACCTTGTGTTGGGTGTTGATGTAAAATCCCCCACATCTTGACTTTTTGCTATGATGTTAACTTTTTATTTTCCCCGACAAGTCCAGGATGTTTCTCTCAGAGTTGCATAATCCTCAGAGAAATTTTTTTCTGATATCCCTAGAAGAGCTGTGTTATTCCCTAGTGGAGTTGAGTAGCTGTGTTGTGGTGAAAATTTGATATCAAGCTATTAATTAACTTGAACCGTATTTCTTTTTACAACCGGTCTTTAATTTATCCAAAGGATAGGTCTAAAGAAAGAAAGAACCTTTCGCGCGATGTGACAACAACGCTTTAAGAGATTCGGGGATTCGGGGGTTGGTTATATTTAGGGAAGGTATTAGCACCCTAAATATCTGTAGTACCCTACAGGAACCTTTTGCTTAATTAATTTCTAAAGTTTGTGAATTGTGCACTATTGTTTAAGGATTGGGAATTGAAACAAAATAAAAAGGCCTAAGTGGTTTTCTAAGTTTGCTCGCAAAGGTATCGCACCTTCTGCCTACGTATCCTGACTAGGATAGAATCAGAGGAATCGTAGTTCACCTCACGAGGGGAAAGAACACCTGATGATGATCAAGGTTCAAAGGGGAACAAACATGACAATGTTTGTGTGGAGTTTGACAAAACTCCCTAAGCTAAGTTGAAGGGGAAGTAAGATGTCATGACGATGATTCTTACACAGAGTTGACGAACTCTTTTCTAGGGTTCTAGTTGAAGAACACTCCTAGTATGGGTGGGTTTCTTAGACTTCAAGCAAAGTCTAAAGGCTTCTAGTCTAGGGTTAAGGTGACTTAATAAAGTCAAAAAGGGTTTAAGATTTTGGTCCAAGACATTGACAGTCAAGTGGACAGACCTTCCTTTGGAGGGACAGTATTATCGACAACTGGACAAAAGCTAACGAGCTTCGTCGCTTGGGGATAAAATAAAATACAAACATTACATAAACATTTATGGTGACAACCAATAAAAGATTAAAAGATGAAAAGCAATGATGACAATCAGAGCAATTGTTTTGGTACGGGAACCGTGACGACAGTTCGCACCTGGAGTACTGTTAACAAATAGATGAGGTAAACATGATAATAATTCAATGTAAAAATTCTAACATGTTGACAAACATATATAGGCATGATAACGATCAAATTTCCTGAGAAAACACAAGAGGAACCTTTTTAATTTTCATCTGCAACCAAATAGGGTTAGTACCGTCAACGCGCGGATCGCACACAATCAAACATGGTGAAAAAATGATCAAACATGGGAAATAATTACATGGCATGAAAGTACATATAAAAACAAACACAATGAAAAAAGAACGGACGAAAAACGATAAAATATGAGAGAGTTACGAATTTTTGAAGTTTATGTAAAAAATAAGAAAAAGTGGCACCAAGGGTTATCACAAGGGATCGAACCCATGCCAAGACTGATACGCGCGCAAGTCTCTACCGCTGGGGCGGCTATTACATCCATTAACAAATGCGCATCAATAAATATATGAACCTTGCTTGGTTCCATGGCTGGGCAAACACATAATCAAAACCAAATACGTTTTATACCGTATCTCACTAACCGCTCATCGGATCGAGGCAAATTTTATATGGAAATTGGGTAGAAAAATGAGAGGAAGAGGATGGTGATGTTAGTTTTTTGAGATAGCCTCTGTGGTGGAAAACCAGATAGTACCCCTCTCTTGGGCTTTGAAATGCATTTTCTCATGAGTAGCCTTATACACTCGCATTCAAACCATGATAAACACATACACACCACAGGTAAGTACAAAAGAGTGAATTCAAATCATATTTGGGGCTGAGATTGGTCTGATATGGAAAGTCATGTTTAAAATGCAAAATGACATAACAAATATGCATGACATGTGGAATTTCTGTTTCAGGGCAGGCATTACTTGTAACAGCTTTTCATACACTTGCAAAATAATCTACTTAGTGAGTTTCGATGGAAATTTAAGGACTGTACTGACTGTGTAAGATTTTGGCATTCAAGGTGCATACTTTGTGTGTGATTATACATTTTAAAGTGTGGTTTGTGTTCCAAACAGTTTTAAGTTCAAGTAACTATGCAAACACTCTATAAATGACAAATATGAAGTGTAAGATCAAGTATTTCAATCCAAAACAAAGTTGATGCAAAAATGGTGTGTGGAGTGTCATTTTGTGAAGAAAAATGCATTTGAAAAGTGGATTTTCATGACAGTGATTTGCAGTGTAAAATGAGCATACAAACACATTTCAAATGACTATTATGATGTGTATGTGAAGTGAGTTTCAGGAAAAAAATAGACTTGTGCAAAGAGTAGCAGCTGTGTGGCTGGAATGTATGTGAGAGTGGTTTTAAAACATGAAACTTTGGAAGAGCTGCCTTGAGGCCAAGGCAATCACACCAACACATTTCAGATGGTATATATGAGATGCTCAAATGCTAATTGGATGTAAAAATGAATTGGCATGAAAAAGAGGTAGTTGAGTGACTTGTTGCCTTAATGGATTTATGTCAACATATGAAATTAGAATTTTATGCACAAGTAGGACAAGGTAAGCATACAAGCACATCTAAAATGCACATAGGAACATGTTGGAATCATGAAAATAGGCTTGGATGTCTTATGCAAGAAAGTGATATTTCTACTGTTTCTTGATGCTCATGACAGCAAATAAACACAAACCAATAAATCACAGCATAAGTTAAAACATCTAACACAATAAAAACCAATGAGGCTTGGTCTGCTAATGTCATGTATTTAGCAGAAATTGTTCACATTTTGGAAAAAAGCAATACAAAAAAACATCAACAAGGAGCAACCTATAATGAGAATAACAGTTAGCAATCCAAATTCTGTTATGACCACACACAATTCCCAGCTCCAAAGCATAAACAAATGACATACTTGCATCAAATGAGTAAATTGGTGGAACACACTAAGCAAACATACCAGCCAACACAACTGGATGTAGCTTCCAAGTTGAACCAAGACCTCCCCATATCCACTTTAACATAGCCAACACCAAATGAAACACAATGGTCATTTTAACCAGAAAAACTGTCATAACTGCTATGCCCCAAAAACCAAATCAACTTAAAAATCACAGCAATCAATGAGCTAGCATGCTGACTACATTTGACAGTACTTGATCAGACTCATAACACCAAATGCCCCTCCTTTTCTCTGACCATCTCAGCATGAGTGTACGCCACAGTTCCTCCAATCATCAATTCACAATCAGTTTGATCCAATAGTAATTGAAATAAGTGTGGAAACCAACAACTCACAGAACTTTGATTCATCCTCCACTGTAGTCAACAGCTTATACCATCTATGTTCTTACACAACCATAAGCAACATAGTTCCAACAAAGATAAAAACCTGTTACAATCCTCAACAGATCCTATCACCATTACACCCTTCACCCCATATGGTCTTAGATGTCCCCAAGCATAAAAATGAGACCAAAATTAAAGAACAGGTTGTGAACACAAATTCTGGTATGCTACCCAAAAAAAAAGGTTTTAGTAGCAGGCTCATCAATTCTTAACAATACTGGCCTGTTAATACCTCATGATTTGTAATGGAAAAAAAAAACTTAATGGCATTGTTATTTGGCCAAAATCAGTGGCATGAAGCTGACAGGATTGAGACTATACCACCAATCATTAGCAGTGGGAAGTTCATGAACATGTTATCAAATTAGTAGCAGCAAATCACCCTACAGTCAACAGAATTGAGCACCTACTCCCAATTCCTTAGTTTTTTCAAACAGTTCTAAGGGTATATGCAGTTTTGTTTGACATAATGGATGCAATAGAAGGAAAAAAGGTTAGCATTCAAAGGTTTGGGAACCTGTCCTCAATACAGCACAGTGATGTTAATAGCTTCAAGCAATTTCCTCTTAAACATGATATTAACAGTCAGAGCCAATTTCTCATTCAAAACCTTCATCCTCCAAAGCATATTCTCCAAATGACCACTTTTCCAAAACTGATGTGATTTAAAGCAACTGCATATCTTTGAGTCAGCTTACACAAAAAAACAACTCAAACCGAGCAAGCTAGATCTATCCAATGGTTCTCATGACAGCCTTCCACCTTTTAAGCCTTTTCTCAGGTCTGCTGCCACCTATGTTATCAGCCTGAGATGGACTTGGTTACTCTGTCCTCAAACCAAAACAGACCTCAAAGAATAAAATGGCCTAGCAAGATACTCACCTGCTTCTAGAATCACTTGCAGTTCAACAAAATAAACTTCATATTTCAACTGCTATAGCCAAGACAAACTGATATTCCTCATCCAAAGATAAAACTTACAGCATCATCAACAATACAAGTTGCAAACAACTCCAAGTTAATACACCTAACAACTAAGCTCCTTCATGAGGGTCTATCAATCAGTTGTGGTTTTAGGGAATGATCCTCAAACTGTTATGTCAGCATGCACCTAGATCCAAATTTTAACACTCTTTGACTTGACTGCCAGCTTGAAGATTGATACTTAACAAACAACACATCCTAGTTAATGACACAAACCAAGCAAGAATTTGAAAACAGCTACAAACCTCAAACCTCAACCCTACTGTGCTCAACAAACATCAGTTGTTCAGAGCCTATACCAAAAATCCCCACAGCCAATGCTAACTTAAATAGACAATCAATAACTTGAGCTTAACTAGCTGCAAGTCTGATGATAAGCACCAATTTTGAGCTTGACAAAACTCAGTTCCATGAGGACAGTCCTAGATATTTCCATAAGGATGAGTTTGTGACAGAGCTAAGGATGTGTTTTTTAAGTGTTCAAAACAAAGGTGGAAAACAGTTTTATGCACAATAACACTGCTAACAGAAACATGTAGCATATGTGTACACCAAACAGAAAAATGACAAAGTTGTTGCCTATATGCAGACCATTTGATGAGCCAAAAATGAAATACAATTCTTACCCTAATGATTTATCCTCCAAACAGGTTAGATTCATTCATTAAGAATCAAGCATCTTGCATCATAGTTCTCTAATTATATCAATCACAAGTAATATCATCCAACTCAAAAACACACATTGTAATCATACACCAAAGCACAAGCAACAAATGGAAAAAATGAGTTTTATGTCATAGTGATGCAAAGCAATAGTCTAGGTGTGACATACCTGTGATGATGCACTTGAGCAAGCTGTATTACTCCTTGAAAACCAGAGATCCTCTTGAATGCCTTACTTGCCTTGAAATTGCAGTTTTGAGTAAAATGTACTTAGGATGCCAAATGAGGATTTATGAGTCTCTAATGATTTTTAAGAGTTGGAACAGTTGATAAATATCATTTGTAAGGGGTATGAGTGGTTATAATGCCAAGAGTATGCTTAGAACAAGGTTTGGTGTTTTTTATGGACCCTGGTCAAAGTAAGCCAAATGAAATGTTGACTTTTTGATTTCTTGTGATTTTTGGTGGTTTAATGGTTTGTACACCTTCTATATGTTATTTAGAAGGTGTATGGATGATGATTTGGGAGCTGGAACATGTAGAACTTGATGTGGTAGTGAAATTGCAAAGGCTGAATTTTTGCCTATTTTGAACACTTTGGTGATTTTGCAAAAGGCAAGTGAGAGAGAGATATAGTGAGGGAGCTTGATTTCTCAGGTTTTTAGAATGATGTTCATGTGTTGAATGAGGGGTATGAGGTCCCTATTTATAGCAAAAAGCAAGGAGGTGCTTGCTTGAGAACTTTACTTACACATGAAGTTTCCTTTGATATTTTCATCCATTTGCCAACTTGCCTTGCTTTTTCTGATCTTTGGCTGTCCCTTAACCCAATGGGAAAGTTTAAATGATGTTTCTACTAATAAATTGCATCCTAGATGCTTGGTAGAGTGGCTGGAGCAGAATCACTTTCCACCTCATGCTTGGAAAAGTCAAGAATGGCAACTTAGGCAATGAACTTCCAATCTTTAATTCTATGCTATCTTCATACAATTTCTTTGCTTCAACTTGCTTGAGATGTTCAATATATCAGATAGTATGAGTTTGACAAGTTAGAATTGGCCCACTTGAGTGATAGAGATGGTTTTGCAATTTTGATCAATGTGGGGCTAAAGTGACAAAATACCAACTTTGAACACATGTATCTCTCAGCTCATAAATCACCTTGAGATGTATTTGTACTTTTTAGAAAGCCCTCACATAGTAATAAAACTTTCATGTTGGCCAGAAGTCTTGATTCTATTTGAAACTAGTTAAAAAATCCCCTTGAAGTTGGCTGCACACAAGTTTTAAAAGTGAAAATAACTTAGAAATTTTCTAAGTTATTTTCCCTTCTAGGAATGTTTTGCTTCTATCTCAAAAAGTATGCATTTTATGGTTGTGGACTAGTATGGGACTTTTGTAGGACTTGTCAAGAGCTTTCAAATGAGACTAGAACCAACTCAATTGGATGTGTGGTCAAGGAGTTATGGTTTACCCCTTTTCAAAACCCTAATTTCCCGATTTCTCGATTACTCTCTCATCCTTGATCCAATGATCATGAAAATTGATATGCAAGTCCATTATGACATAAGGAACAAGTTTGATTCACAACTTGGATTCCAATTCTCAAAATTTGAGGAGTTGACTTTTCGGTCAACCGTACGATCGATCGGTGCCGATTGAGTTGCCTGTTGACATTCTGGACATCCTGAGACTTTGATACTTCTTGAATAGTCTTTAATAGTCTATATGAACTTCATGGACATCAATCCCACCATTAAAACATCTTCCAACCTCAAAGTCAAACCACAGTTGACTTTTCACTATTTAAAAACCCTAGTCGGGGCCTCCCGACCGCACTGTCTTTGATTCTGAACTGATTTCTTCAAATTGACTTTTCATTTGACTTTGATATTATCTTTGATTTCATTCCATGATTAACTTGGCCCAAATCATTGGTTAATCATTCCTTGGTTGTTTTGAATTTGTCGGTGCAAAAACCCTGGTTTGTCTGTAACTTGACGATAATAAACTTGCACTGATTTAGGGTTAAGTAATGCATGATCATGCTTCTAAAAATGATAATGAGAATCTAAGGGGTCAAAATTTGGGGTACAACAAGCTGTTTACATGATTCCAATCCTTAGCAGATCTCTTCATCCCTTTGAAGCAGATTTCATATGGATTTTTCTTATCCCTAGGCATAGTTGGAAGATTTTTGTGTTGCTATGTTTTCTCCAACAAATCTTTCCCTAGAAGCAGAGTTCATATGGTTGTTCCCTCTTATTGGATTATCGACTATTGAAGATTGATCTTTGGATTTTCCCCAAGCAGTATCTTTCTCTTCACAGTGGTATTTGAGCCTTGTAGTAGGATTTATTTTCGTTTGATGGGTTTTGCTTATTTCTTGCTGGATTTCTGTTGCTAATCCCCAGCACAATCTCTAGTGATGTCTCCAGCTTGTAGAGATTAGCTGAGTATTTCAAGTGGTGTTGTGATGTTTTGTTCACCCTCTGGTTATCCTTTTTTCCTGTTTTGTTAGCATATTCATACCCATATGCGTTGCATGCGCGTTCATTTTGTTGAGTATAACATGTTTTTGTTGCATTGTGCATCCTGCACTTTTGTTGGTGCTTCCTTTCTCTTCGGTGTTGTTACCCCCGCTGAGTGCGTGTGTCCTCTCTCCATTAGAGTGTTGACCCCTAAGCAGAAAATGCTCATCCTTTCTAATTCCCCACTGAGTTTATGCCTCGTGGAAGATGTTTGTTTTAGATTTCCTCCCCAACTTTTATTTGGATGGAATTATTCCCCGTCGAGATATTTCCTCATCAGTTCGAGTCTTGTTTGACCGTTTCTCTCTAGTTTGTTCCTGGATTGAACTTTGGTCTCTTGCAACAGTTATTTTGGATTTCCTTGGGCTGCGAAACTTGGATGATGAAAAGGTATTTATTACTCCCTTTTGAGGATTTATTTTCCTCGACAGAAGTTTGTTATTAATCCCCATCAGGAGATGAAGATATGAATTTCCCAGCGGTGTTTTAATAACACTCTCTTAGTAATTGCTTGTGCAACTTCACGTGGAAGCCTCTTTATTTGAGCAGCATGTTGTCCGCAACAAGGTAAACCTCACCTAGTAACAAGTGACAACCTCTTTGTTTGAGCAACTTGTGTAATCTTCAGGAATTTATTTGTATCTTCGCAATAAATGGAAGTTCTCTAGTTCAGTCTCAGCAGAGAAGCTTATTGCAAAATATTGGATCCTTATCCGACCAGCTTTTCCATCAAATGGCATCTCCGTCGAAGAAGTACCAGTGAGAAGTTTGTTGTGAAATCCCCAACAAATGGCTGTCTCTTTATTTGAGAAGTCTGTTGTATGATTTAACCTGTCTGTATCTCTTTTGAAGATCTCTGACAGAGTTATTGATATTTCATCCCCAACAAATGGTTGCCTATTTATTTAAGAAGTTTGTGATTCGAGCTGCGCAGTGACAGGTAGCTGATAATGTATTTCTTTCTCCTACCCAGTGACAGGTAGTCGAGTATGTTTGTCCTACCTAGTGATAGGTAGTCGACCTTTATTTCTTTCTCCTACCCAATGACAGGTAGTCAACCTTTATTTCTTTCTCCTACCCAGTGACCTGTGGTCGACCTTTTTTTTCCTTCTCCTACCCAGTGACAGGAAGTCGAGTATGTTTGTCCTACCCAGTGACAGGTAGTTGACATTTGTAATACCCTACCCAGTGACTGGTAGTAGGTATTCCTTGTGAGTTCATTACCTTTATTTTTCTACCTAGTGACGGGTAGCTGGTAATGTTTCTTCACCTTTTGAGTATATTGCCTTTGCTTTACCTAGTGACGGGTAGCAGGTATCATTTCTCACACCCTTTGGTTGGTTATCTTTGTTTTTACCCAATGACCAGTAAAAGGTAATTTTTCATCCAGAGCTTTATTGCCTTTATTTTTCTACTCAGTAACAGGTAGTAGGTAACATTTATCTCACTTTTGGTCAGTTACCGTCATATTTTTCTACCCAGTAACCGGTAGTTGGTAAATTTCCCTTGTGGTGATGTTCCTTTTCCTACCCAGTAACAGGTAGTTGATATTTTGTTTACTCTATCCAGTAACCGATAGTTGGTAACCTTTTTCTTCAGGTTTATTACTCTCACCAAACTATCTAGTAACCAGTAGTTGGCATTGTTTCTTTTTCTACCCAGTAACAGGTAGTTGATTATCTCTCAACAAGTGGATTACGTTTTACCCAATAACTGGTAATAAGTAATACATCTCTTTGTTTTCTACCCAGTAACCGGTAGATAACAATTCCCTTGTGTTTATTGCACTTATTTTCTACTCAGTAACCAGTAGAAAGTATTTTACCTATTCTCTTTGGTTTGAGTATCTTCGCCCAATAACCGACAGTTGGTATCTCTTCTCCTGTGGAGTCTCTTTTCTTCTTTTGCTCCTCAACATTTGTTTGTCTCCTGTGGCATTTTCTGCCCACTGAGGTCTTGTGTTTGCATACCATATCATTAGCATAATCATATTATTTTGTGGCCTCTTAGGGCCAAAAATTGGGTTTATTTGTTATATTTAAGTCTCTCCTATCTGGTCGAGACAAAGATGTCAATCTTCATATCTTCGGATAGAAGAAACTTAAATAGGGGCAGCTGTAATACCCTAATTTTTATCCCTAAGATCCCACATATCATTTTCAACTCATCCCACAAACAAGATTACAAGCTTTGGTTCTCTTTTGCCTTCCTCTGTAGGTTTATTCTTGAGCGATCATCGGACACCCTTGTTTCTTGTTTGTTTGATATTTGTTTATGTTTATGTTTACTAACCATTGATTAAAATCCAAAAAATGTTTGTTTTTCCTTTACTAACTTTTTCAGGAAGAATTTGGATCAAAGATATCAAATATCAGTCCTTCAGCTCGAGTGAATTTCATCTGAAAAAAGTCGAAGTTGATCTGCAAACAACTCAAATCATCTGATCAAGAGTCTCCCAAGATTTGATTGACTTTTATTCAAAAGACTCCAAGGTTCATGTGTTTATTTCCATGCCTTCTTTGACAAGCAAAAGAATCGAGCCAAAGCCAAAACAACACATCAAAAAGGCCATTTTCCACCATTTTTGTCTATGGTAATCGGTTACCAATACTGGATAACCGATTACCCTGTGTGAATTTTGTGAAAATTTGGCAAATTCAAATTCTACAGCATTTTTGGCACCAAATTCAAATATTGCAACATGAGAATATTCTAGATCACTTCATTTTAATTCCCCTACCTCATCATAATTAATTCCCACCGTATACCTTCAATAATCACCACTTGATCATTAATTTCCCACCAAATTCAAATTCCAAGCCTAATTTTGATTCCAAACCAAATTCCAATCCACCAAATTTTCCAAGCCTAAATGCTATAAATGGAGGCCTCATTTTTCTCATTTGATAAGCTTTTGATAGCCAAAATCACCTTGTCAAATTCCTTCTTGACTCTTAATTTTCTTCAATTACCAATTCACCAAAGCTCTTTCTTCTTTTAAAAGTTAGTAAGTTCATCATTAGAACTTACTAATATTTGAGCTAAACCTTCATCCATTCACTTTTTCATCATCAGTTCTAGTAGATCAAGGCTTTGAAGTGTGGTTTGTGGAGCTTATTTGAAGAATTTCCAGATTTGGAGTGGTAATTTCTTGATCCACCATTGTTGCTCTTGATACATCTTCCACAATGTGATCTATTGTTGATTCTTGTTGCTTGATTTTTGGATCTTGCTAATTGTGTTCTATTGGTGTTGATTGCTGTTATTTTACTTGAATTTTCGTGCTCAATTGCATCCTTGATCATGAGGTATTTGCAAAGATGATTGATCAAGTTTTTGCATATTTTCAGACTGTTTTGTTGTTGTTTTGGCAATGGTAACCGATTACCAGCTTTGGGTAATTGGTTACCCAGTGTCTTTGCCTTTTTGGCTCTGCTTTATGTCGCAGTGAGAATTGGATATCAAGCTATTGGATTAACCTGAATCTTAATTCATTATTCACCACCAGTCTTTAATTTGTCCAAAGGAAGGGAAAAAGATCGAATTACCCACAAGATGCCATGCAAATGAAAAGCAAGATAATCTAAGGTTCAGGGATTGGTTAAACTTAGGGAAGGTGATATCATCCTAAGAATCTGTAGTAATCTGCATGAACGTCTTATTTTATGTGTTATTGTTGTTTGCTAAGGGGTGAAAGACCTAATGGTTTATTTCTAAGTATACTCGCCAAGAAATTGCATCTTGTGCCTACGTATCCTGACGGGAGTGGATCAGAGTATTCGTAATTCCTCTAAAAGGGATTGAGGAACCATTAATTGTTGGTCAAAGTTCCAGGAGGATAAGGTTTTGTTGATTGATTCTAGGAGAAAAGACGAGTCGTCATCTTAAGGGAGAATACTCAACTTAACCACCACAACTTGTAGGAGATGGTCTTTGCGTCACATTGAGTGAGAAGGGCTCAAAACTCAGATTTATCGACGAGTATGCCACATGCCTCCCTCAAACGGAAAAGATTCTACAGCTCGTAATAATATTATGGGGCATGAGAATTATATCTCGACTATCAAGATGACTTACGTCTAATTCTCTTGTGGGGAGAGTAAGATTGAATTGTATTATAAGGTTTATCTAAGTGTTGAAAGATTAAAGAGAAACCAGTCCTATCTTAAGGTGTAAGAGCTAAAGCCTAAGCTGATCAACTTGAAAACTCAAGGATCAAGCGAGGGAAATATGATGCAAATGAGATGCAATACGCACGACTTATGAAGTCCTGCACAGGTTCTTCTCTTGGACGTGTAATACAATAATAATATGATAGGGAGGAACCAAACAGGATATATATCAAGATGGCTGCAGAATATAATTAATAGTACAAATCCGAATTAAGCAGAAATGAAAATTAAGGCCCGTAAATGATAAATAAAAAGCTTAACAATCGCAATCGAAATATGATTGAATTCCAAAACCAAAATTAACGATTATAATTGAATTCCAACATTGTATTTAAGTTTTTAGAAGAAATTGATTAAATTTTAATATATAAAAAAGATTTTTAAGATTTTAAACAAAATTAGATTAAATGATTAAAATCTTAAGTTTGTTAATAAAAAAAGATTTAAGTTGTTTTAATAATTAACTCGCTAAGATTAGATTATATATAAAAGAGAGGTTTTAAAAAAAGATTAGCTAACCAAATATATTATCTGTTAAACATTAAAATATAAAAATTACTTATCTTACATTAACCTTATTATCTTTATTATTAATTATTTGTATTATAGTTGTTATTATTTTATATTATGTTTTTCTATATTATAGTTATTATTAGTTTTTTGTTAATTAAAAAAAATAAAAAACCAGACTGGGCCCAGCCCACAACCAATACAAAAAAGACAGAGAAAAAAAAGAAATAAAAAACGGTTGGGCCGGTGGTGGTTAGGTCCACCAGACCCAACCCGAGCAAACACACAAAAAAGAGGTGGGGGAAGGGTTCACAAAACCCTAATTTCTCTTTTGAGCGGTGCCCCCAACCCTCAATCTTCTTCTCTCTTTCTTTTCTTCTCTCTCTTTTTTCTCCCTCCGATCCTCTTTCTCCTCTTCTCTTTGTCGCGCCTTTCTTCTTCCTCCTCTTGTCAATCTCCGTCTTCTCCCACTTCCGTCTTCGACTTTGTAAACAAACAAAACAAAGAAAAAAACAAGGATTAACAATTAACAGACCACCTAAAATGGGAGATGATGGGTTCGCGGAGTTCGAACGGTTGATGGTCGACGACGGCTTGAGGAATTCTCGATTGTTCACGGTGATGACAGAAATGGTGATGGCGACTGTTGCGGTGACAATGGGATATCAAATGATTAATAAATTTGAATCGCAAATCTTTGATTCACAACCGATCTTTGATTTATCCGAAGGAAAAGGTCAAAAGAAGGAAAACCTAATTTTTGCATCGTAAACAATGCGGGGAGAGATCTAGGTAAGGGGTTGGTTAAGCTTAGGGAAGGTATTAACACCCTAAACTTCTGTAGTACTCTACAGGAACCTTTTGTTAAAATTTACTATTTTTGCTTTATTATTTGCTTGAGGGTATATTGCTAAGGGTTAAGAGTGAGAGAATGACCTAAGGGCTAGTCCTAAGTTTATTCGGCAAGATTCGCATCTTGTACCTACGTATCCTGGGTAGGGGATGGAATCAGAGTAATCGTAGTTCCCCTCGAAAGGGAGGTTAAAAACTTCTTGAATATGGTCAAGATTTCATGGGGGAATAAGTGTTATTAAGAAAGCGTTTACGTGGAGTGCGGAGACTCCTATTTCTACGTTGAAAATAGTTAATTGAAATGAAAAGGGTAATATAGGTATTCCACGGCGGGAAACCTAATATGGAGTGCGCCGACTCCCTATCCTATTGCTAGGGTAAAAGGGTAAAATAGTCCACGGCGGGACGCCTAAAAATATGAGTATGGCGAATCGAATTCTCTAGGTTGTAAAGTTGAATTGAATTTGAAAAGGTCAAAGAGGTATTCCTCGACGGGAAACCTAAAACCGAGTGCGGCGACTCCTTAACCTAATGCTAGTGTAATTCGGTCCACGACGGGGCCTATGTAATTAGGGCTTTGAAAGGGGAAAAGGTTAGGGTTATTGACTCGGCGATCAAACGGGTAGACCTAATCCTTCGGAAGGGCGTTAACGGTAAATGATGCAAACAACAAATTATTACATGGCAGAATCGAAATATAGGAAAATATGAAAGTAGTAAAAAAGTGCAAAGCGACGATCACTCGTGTAAATTACAACCATAAAAAATAACAGAATAAACCGACGATAGCCTCGCATAAGATACAACCATGAAAGGAAAAAAAAGCAAAGAATGACGGAATAAAAGCGACGATAGTCTCGCGTAATTTACAACTCAGAAAAAAATGTTAGGAACATCATAAAGTTAGACGAAAATTAAAGGGACAAAGATTAAGAATCAGGTTAAATTACAAATTAGAAATAAAGGGGCAAAAGTGTTAAAAAAAATTTATTAAATGGAATAATATTATAGTTTAGATTAAAATATTAGAGATTAAATTTAAACAAAATGTAAGAAAGTTTTGAATTAAAATGTTAGAGTTTTAAAAAGTGAATTAGAATTTTAATTAGTATTCAAAGAAAAAAAAAAGGAAAGGAAAGGCTAATTATGATTTTTAATTAGAATTTAAACAAAATGTAAGTCAGATTTTGATTTTTTAAAAAAGGAAAGGCTAATTATACAAAAGCAGTCATTAAAAAGAATTAATTAAAATAAATGAATATAAAAACGTTATAGGTTAATTATGATTTTTTAAAAAAGTTAATTATAAATTTAATCAGAATTTAATAGAATAAAATAAGAGAGTTAAAGAGATAAGATTTTGTGAGATTTTGAAAAAAAGTTTGAATTATAATAAAAAAGGGGATTAAAAAAAATAAAAAGTTAGAACTTGGATTAAGAAATGTTAGCAATTTAAATTGAGAAAATGTTAAAATTTAAAATTAAAGGAAAGTGTTAGGATTTTTAAAAAAAGAGAAGTTAGAAATTTTGAAAAAAGAGAAAAAAAAAAAAAGGTAGAATTTCAACTCAAAATAAATATTTACAAAAAAAATTAGAAAGATGATTTTAGACTTTTAATTTTTAAAAAAAGCGAATTGTTAGAATTATTTACAAAAAAATTAGAATTGATTTTAGACTTTTAATTTTTTAAAGAAAAAGTTAATATTAATTAAAAGGAATGTTATTTTTAAAAAAAAGTGTTGATTTTTAATTTTAAAAAAAATTTAAGATTTTTATTTCTACAAAAAAAACTAGTTAGGTTCAAAAAAAAATTTTAAAAACATAATTAGTAATTACTTTTGAAAAAGTTTGGTTTTAATTTTAAAAATTTGTTTTATTTGTGAAAAAAAATCTTAATTTTTTTAGAAAACCTAATTCTAATGTTTAATTACAAGACTTCTATTAAAATAAAAAATTAATTCTCATTACTATTTACAAACCAAATAATTAATAGAAATTAAAAATAAAAAAATATTAAAAAAACATAAAAAGGAAAACAACAAGACAGGAGGAGGCGTGTTCCCATTTGCTGAAGTTTCTAGGTTGTTCCCTTCCTCTTCTTTGAGGCCGGCGGCCATGGTTGCATGGATGAGCTCTGTTGAAATTTCTTCCTCTTTTTCGTCCCATTTCTCGTCTTCTTCCACTTAACATCTACAATCAGCGGACAAAATAACATGCAAAAAATCGTGAAATACCGTAATCAAATAAAGAAAAAGGTTACGGTAACGACAACGGATCCTTGAGTTGTGGTTTGTGTTGATGGACGAAAATGATGTTGACAACTGAGCCTCCGTCGTTGGGAAACTTTTTGCTCGCTGGTAGCGCTTGGTTGGCGTTGAGACTTCAAGCTTTCCGCCGCCGCCTCCGGAGTTCAATCCGTTCTGATCTCGATGATAATTGAGGCATTCTCTCTTTCGCATGCACTTGTTGGGCTTTCTTTTTACTTGATGATGATGATGAAGCCTCTAAGGTTTCTGAATCCCCTTCTTCTTTCTTGAGCTCTTGAATCCCCTTTCAGGTGATGTTTTATAACGTTCTTTTTCTTCATTTTCAGTGGGCCTTGATTCATATGACTTTGTCTGTTTAGTTTGGTTTTTTTTGAGATTTTTCAGGTGTTCTTGATGGCCATATTGTTTGATGCGTTTGATGGTTTTCAGGAATTTATGGTAGGTTACGAATTTCACGGTTTTTGTTTGTCCCATGGCTGGAAGTTTGGCTTAGTTGTCGACTTCTGAAACTTTGTTGGTTGCGCTGATTATGGTTGTGGAACTTGCTGGATACGAGTTAGGCGCTTTTTCTGCTAAGTTGGTTGTTGTTGATGTTTGATCCACCGTGGCTCAGATTTCCTTGGGAAATATTGTTAGTGGACTGTTTGGCAAAACCAATTTTCTGAAAAATGCTTTTCCAAAAGTGCTTATTCTAAAAATCACTTTTAAAAGTCACTCTCTCTCTCTCTCTCTCTCTCTCTCTCTCTCTCTCTCTCTCTCTCTCTCTCCGGGTTTCCTTGAACAGGAATCTGCCGGTCTCGTGCCATGTCGGGAAAATGAGTCGGGAGCTGGCTTCGAATTCGTCGTTGCCCTCCCGACGTACCCAATGATGAAATTAAATTGAGGGTATCAGAACCACTTTTCTAACCATTTAAAAAATGCTTTTTTGTCGTTGATTTTGCAGGTTCGGAAAAAAATCGGAACTCGAAGATTCGGCATTGAAGACGTCTTTTAGCAAAAATAGGAATTTTGTAGGAATTTAGAAAAATGTAATTTAAATCGTAATTCTTTTTCTTGTAATAAAAAATAACAGAATAAATAAAATTCTATTTTTTTCTATTAATTTGAATCTCTCAATCCAACTCATCTGATTAAATCCAATCTCCGATAAAATTCCTGAATAATTCATTCGATAACTTAAACGAATAACATCATCAGAATAAATCCAACTTGTTCGATTAAATTCAAATGGCTAAACTCTTCATCCAAATAAAATAAAATTAATTAAATTCCTCAAATGATACTTATCCGATTTCTAACTCCGAACTCGGCAATTAAACATTTTGTACGGTTTAGCAGTGAGTACGGGCTTGAACAGATAAGCAGAGAATCCATTTTCCTGCAAAAACCAACAGACTGAACAAACCGATTAGCGGTTAGTTAAAAATGCTATGCAGGATGAGATGACGTGCAAAATGAACCTAATAATCTCAGTGCAAAATTTGGGGTATTACGGTTGCCCCTATTTAAATAGCTTCATCGGATGATTTGAGCAGTGGAGACTCGATGAATCACGGTGAAAGGGATTTAAATACAAATGACCGAAAATTTTGCCCTCAGATGCAGTGATATGCAATGCTATGGACAAAACGAAAACGACTATAATATGGATAATGCCATGACTTTAATATGATGTGTATGATGAGAATGATAAATGCAAGGATGCATACGACACAACAACACACGAGACAGACGCGACGAACACCCACTGGGGAATACGACGCACTGGTGGAACAACACGACAACTGGGGAATTCTAAAGTGATGGATCAAACGGTGCAAGCGCGACCAATTGTCACTTTAGGATAAAATGGTAACACAGGATCCACACAGAGGTAGGATAAGGTAAACGACCAGTGCCAGAGTTTCCGGGACATTCCTTTAAACGAAGAGATCGAGCGGGATCTTCAGGAGTCGTCAGAAAATATACAGAGAGAAACAAACATTAGAAACAATCGGAAGAACATCGAATGAACTCTGAAACACACCAGAGATACTCGAAAAAACTTCGAATAAGCTATGGGACAAAGAATCAAAATGAGAACATCTATAAGAGCAATGATATGAAGACAAGGTCTCTGAAGGTACATCCGAAATATTTAGGAAAGCAATAAATGTATGAGACAAGTTTGAAGACATATCTGGAAGAACATCAATAAGCAACAAAGGAGCTCTGGAGGAACATCATAACCAACACTCAATCTGGAAAAACATAAAAATGGGAAACTAAATCCAGAAAAAACATCGGATAAGATTCCGGGAAAACAACAGGATCAACAGGAATATATGGAAAACCATCAGATAAGTTCTGGAAGAACATCAGAACACAAACTCGATCTGGAAAACCATCAGAAAGAGACACACATCCGGAAAAACATCGGATGGATTCTGAAAAACCGTCAGAATCGAAAGAAATATCTGGAAAACCATCAAATAAGAGACTCAATCTGGAACACCATCAGAAAGAGAAATAAATCTGGAAAAACATCGGATAAGATTATGGAAAACCATCAAATAAGTTCTGGAAGAACATCAGAACAAAAACTCGATATGGAAAACCATCAGAAAGAGACGTATCCGGAAAACCATCGGATAGATTCTGGGAAACCATCAGAATCAAAAGGAATATCTGGAAATCCATCCGATAAGTTCTGGAAAACCATCAGAAAGAGAAATAACAAAAAGGGCACCAGACATCCAATAATGGCTTTGAATGAAAGGTATAAACACAATATATGAGAATAGTATTGGACATAAAAGGAACAGACATATCCGGAAAAACAATCGGATAAGAAAAACGTCATATCTGGAAGAACGTCAGATAGACACGGCAACTCTATTTGGTAGATGCCAAGTAAGTTAGACTTTGGCCACAAGGTAAAACATGGATAAAACACAGCCTCGGGAGAAATGCAAATGAGGATGAAACACTCATGTTATGCATATGTATATGAATAATGCTATGATATATGATCGAATGCAAATGCAAATGCCGACGACAAGACTTGACTCTTTTGGTGAGATGACAAGACTGAAATACTGATTCCTCAACACGGATATCACTACCACTCTACTTGGGGACGAAAGATGTTACTGCTGAACACGTCTCTGCCACACTTCTAAACTTTATCAGGTTGATGGTCCTTGTAGGAAGGATGCATAACTGCTTGGGGATTCTTCAAGTAAACTGCCCCAGATTAAACCGTCTGTCATAGATAAGATGATAATTGCTTCAGCTTGTCTGATTCTGAAAATGACTGCTTAACTGCGCCCTCGGAAGCTTACCCCAGTCCGAGTCTTGAAAAATATTTTGGATAAACCAAATCTGAGAAGGACTTTGTCTTGAACAAATCTTGAACTTATTCTTAGACAAGATGTA
This sequence comes from Lathyrus sativus, assembly GCA_963859935.3. NCBI lineage: Eukaryota > Viridiplantae > Streptophyta > Magnoliopsida > Fabales > Fabaceae > Lathyrus > Lathyrus sativus. Next base: position 352,879,784 of record OZ012737.1, read on the forward strand.
AAAGGAACTTTCCCCTAATAAGATCACTTGACCAAGTTTCTCGATGTTTGAAAATTCCTTAGAGGAAAGCCAGTTTGCAAACAAAGTGTTCATACAAACATGGTAATGCAAAGTTCATGCAAATTTTGAAATCAAAATCATTTTTGAAAGATGAAAAAATAAATGAGTTGTTGGCAGAACACGGTGGTTCAAGACACTCAAAGTTTAAAACAAAGGTGTACTGCCAAAATAAATTATCCACAAAGATCTTTTGGAGTCAGCTTATGCAACCTTGCTGTAATATGCTTTCAAAATAACCTTGTTTCAATTAGGTCTTTTGAGGGTTGTAAAGTGGCCTGGTTCACAGTTTATGAAATAAAGGATAAAGGCTCAAAATTTATTTGTACCCACCCAATCTACATGATAATCTTCAGTCCTATGCTCAGTTAACTCGTATTATGCATTCAGGTTCCTATAGGTTAGGAATTGCACTGATGGTAGAAATGATGGTTCAGAAGTCAAGGACCTATGGAAAGGCATCCACTACTTCCCTATAACATTTGGTATATTTTGACATTGAGGATTTTCAGGATAAAGATTTAAAGATCTCCTCTTTTTACTATCCCTAACTTTTGCCTAAACTGTTTATTTTAAAGCACACAATCAGCGGGATGCCCTAGTTTTGCCTAAGTCTCCTTCATAGGTTTTGACTTAGCGGGCTTTTTCTTTTGATTTTTTTCTTTGGAAAGAAAGTGAATGCCTGGCTTTAATGATTACGGTGAACCATCGTCGGCTTTTTAGCTTGACACTTACTTGTTGTGTGCAAAGGAAAACTTGTGAATGTAACCTTTATATGAAAGGTGTATTGCAGGAACACACAACCAAGTTAACTGAGAACTACCCATGCCCCAGGTTAAGATTGCGGGTTTTTTTTTGTAAAGAAAGAAACTCCAACTTCTAGGCTCGAAGGGGGTGACAAGAGAATAACTTCCTTATTTCTCTAGTCTTTGGGGATTGAAACAATGTCTTACATCATCAACAAAGTTTGATTGAAAGCATACTTACAGCAGTTATGGGTATAATGTTTTCTTCATCCTCCTTCCAATCTTTGCATATCAAAACTTTGGACAAGAAGTAAATATTTGAAAGATTAAGCATAAAGATGCAAACAATAGACAAAATGAACTGAAATCGAAAGTTGCAATGCTTATTTCATTAATGTAAAAGTACGAACATAATTTGAAAGCAAACAAATAATAAAAATAAGGAAAGTACAAACAACAAGAAACAAAAGGCCTAATGACTAAATCAGTATAAGGGTGAGTTGTCCTGTCTGAAGCTTCACTTCTGATGCACTAGCAAAGGATTTTTCTGGACATTCGGAGGATTATCCTCAAAATCAAGGATTCCAGTTCTAACCAACTCACGCACTCTAGCTTTTAGTGCAAAACAATGCTCCAAGTCGTGGCCCAGTGCACCCTCATGAAAAACGCACTGGAGATCAGCCCTAAATCCAGCTGGAGGAGGATTAGGAGGAGGTGGTAAAGCCCTTGTAATGATCAGCCCTTTTTGAACCAGGTAAGGATAAAGTTCCGTGTAAGTCATTGGAATAGGATCAAATTGATTCCTATTTCGGTACTGGTCTTGTCTAACAACGAGACGTTGAGGAGTTTGAGCTGGTTGTGGAGTAGCAACAAAATGATGATCAACAGGTTGAGGTCCATGGCGAGGCCTTCTTGATTTAGTCATGACAAAATTGGTCTGTTCCTCTTTCTTTTTCTGGAAATTCCCATAGGATTTCTTTGCCCCACTAGAAGATTCGGCAGCTTTGGATACCTTACCATTTTTCAAACCTTCTTCTAACCTTTGGCCAATAGTCACCAAATCTGTAAATCTTGAAGAGACACTTCCAATCATATTTTCCTAATAGAAAGGAGACAAAGTATCCATGAACAGTCATGTTAGTTCCTTATTTTCTATAGGGGGTTCAACTTGGGAAGATAACTCCCTATAGCGCTGAGCATATTCCTTGAACGACTCTTTTTCTTTCTGAGACATACTTTGAAGTTGACGGTGATTGGGAGCCATGTCTAAATTGTATTTGTATTGCTTCATAAAAGCGTTGGTGAGATCCTGGAAGCAGTGAACGCTGTTATGCTCTAAGTTCATATACTATTTGAGAGAAACAACACTCAAGCTATCCTTAAAGCAATGGATGAGCAACTTCTGATTGTTGGTGTAAGCTGTCATCTTTCGGAAGTACATAACTATATGGGCTCTTGGACATGAGTGACCTTGATACTTCATAAATTCAGGAGTCTTGAACTTGGCAGGCAAAACAAGACCAGAAACTAGGCACATATTGTCTGCATCAACGTTGAAGAAATCAGTACCCTCGACAACTTGGAGTCTCTTGTTTATGATCTGAAACTGTTCACGGGTAATCTCAGGCTCAACAAAATCTTCCTGGTCTTCCCTTTGAACATCGATAACATTGTACTCATAGGAGGATTCTCAAAGGGATCTTGGACAATCTGATTAACAGTTGGGACCACAGGTCTGGCCTTGGTAAGGACAAGAGTTTGAAAAATCGGTCTGACAGTTTGACCAATCGTAGCAGTAGATGAAAAAGGTGGAGAGTAATTAGGAGGTAAACCAAACTCCGACCAAGTAGAGGGCGGCAGTGAAACAGGAGGTGGATCAGCACTTGAAACTTCTTGAATGACGGTCCTCTGAGGTGGCTCTCCTCTGGAAATCAGTACTTGAAGCATCTCAGTAAGCCTAGTCATGCCTGCTTTCAACTCATCGATCTCCATTCGGACTTCCGCATCATGTTCCTCTTGTTCCGACATCAGAAGTCTATAGTTAGCTCTGGTCCAATATCTATGTCGAGGAATCAGCTTGACGACTCAAAGGGACACTGGAAGATAAAGATAACTGGACATGAGAAACTAGAGGAAAAATTCAATACAAGACATGATGTTAATGCGATGCAATAGTTTCAAGAACTTCAACGGTCAATTGCAAATGTTTTCTAAGAAACCTGGAAAATGTTTTAGACTTTAAAATCTGAGACTTTTGAATTTGCAAAGGACATTTGAATTCCTTGAAACTAGGAATGATATGATGCTTTATGGATGTAATGCACACATACAAACAAAAGTTCTAGGTTAGAGGAACAATGAGTGGAGTTAAGGTCTACCCATCCCAAAAGGTATGTACTATATAGGTTAGTTGTACCTGCAGAACAAGGGTTCTCAAGCGGTGCCCAAAGTCATCAGTCCATCTTTCGGATATTATCAATTTCCCGACTAAATCGGTGGTTAATAATATTCTCAAGAGAACCTCTTTTGAGTGTAGTATCGCATAACAACTATTTTGGGACTACTCCCTCATAGTCCTCGCACTACGTCTTATATAAGGCCAAAGTAGTGTTAAGGTACTACGGTCCCCAGTATCATAGACTCCAATCGACAATAGTAAAATTTTTCACGACTACTCGTTCAACCGAACTATTTTTAAAAGGGTCTCAACTGAGCAGTGATTCTCAAGTCAGCTTGGTCAGGACTCACTCCCTATAAGCCTCGTCGAATATATCACCTTCCTATAATAATGTCACTCAAGTTCGGGTGTAGGACTTATCTCACAATAAAGATACCCCAAGCAAGGTATAATAATATATTATATACAAGCAAATAATGAAGCAAATAAAAAAGAATAAACAAAGTAGGGGTAACCCTTAAAAGTTGGATATTCCCTAGTGAAGTAGCCATTTTCTGTTGCGCTGAGAATGGGATATCAAATTATTAATTAATTTGAATCGCAAATCTTTGATTCACAACCGATCTTTGACTTATCCGAAGGAAAAGGTCAAAAGAAGGAAAACCTAATTTTTGCATTGTAAACAATGCGGGGAGAGATCTAGGTAAGGGGTTGGTTAAGCTTAGGGAAGGTATTAACACCCTAAACTTCTGTAGTACTCTACAGGAACCTTTTGTTTAAATTTACAATTTTTGCTTTATTATTTGCTTGAGGGTATATTGCTAAGGGTTAAGAGTGACAGAACGGCCTAAGGGTTAACCCTAAGTTTACTCGGCAAGATTCGCATCTTGTGCCTATGTATCTTGGGTAGGGGATAGAATCAGAGTAATCATAGTTCCCCTTGAAAGGGAGGTGAGAAACTTCTTGACTGTGGTCAAGGTTTCATGGGGGAATAAGCGTTCTTAAGGAAGCCCTTACGTGGAGCGTGGCGACTCCTATTTCTACGTTGAAAATAGTTAATTGAAATGAAAAGGGTAATATAGGTAATCCACGGCGGGAAACCTAATATGGAGTGCGGCGAATCCCTATCCTATTGCTAGGGTAAAAGGGTAAAATAATCCACGGCACGACGCCTAAAAATATGAGTACAGCGACTCAAAATCTCTAGGTTGTAAAGTTGAATTGAATTTGGAAAGGTCAAAGAGGTATTCCTCGGCGGGAAACCAAAAATGGAGTGCAGTGACTCAACCTAATGCTAGTGTAATTCGGTCCACGGCGGGACGCCTATGCAATTAGGGATTTGAAAGGGTCAAAGGTTAGAGTTATTGTCTCGGTAGTCAAACGGGTAGACTTAATCCTCCGGAAGGGCGTTAACGGTAAATGATGCAACCGACAAATTATTACATGGCAGAATTGAAATATAGGAAAATATGAAAGCGGTAAAAAAGTGCAAAGCGACAATCACTCGCGTAAATTACAACCATAAAAAATAACAGAATAAAGCGACAATAGCCTCACATAAGTTACAACCATGAAAAAAAAAAGCAAAGAATGACGGAATAAAAGCGACGATAGTCTCGCGTAATTTACAACCATAAAATGAATTGTGAAAAGTAAAGAATCAATAAACTATACAACTGAGAAAAAAATGTTAGGAACGTCATAAAGTTAGATAAAAATTAAAGGGACAGAGGTTAAGAATCAGGTTAAATTACAAATTAGAAATAAAGGGGCAAAAGTGTTAAAAAAAATTATTAAATGGAATAATATTATAGTTTAGATTAAAATGTTAGAGAAGGCTAATTTTACAAAACCAGTCATTAAAAATAATCAATTAAAATAAATGAATATAAAAACATTACAGGTTAATTATGATTTTAAAAAAAAAGTTAATTGTAAATTTAATCAGAATTTAATAGAATAAAATAAGAGAGTTAAAGAGATATGATTGTGAGATTTTGAGAAAAAGTTTGAATTACAATAAAAAAGGGGATTAAAAAAATAAAAAGTTAGAACTTGGATTAAGAAATGTTATCAATTTAAATTGAGAAAATGTTAAAATTTAAAATTAAAGGAAAGTGTTAGGATTTTTAAAAAAAGAGAAGTTAGAAATTTTGAAAAAAGAGAAAATGAAAATATTTAGAGTTGTAATTTAAAAAGATAATTTAGAATTTTAATTTTTAAAAAAAAAGCAAATTTTTAGAATTATTTACAAAAAATAATTAGAATTGAGTTTAGACTTTTAATGTTTTAAAGGAAAAGTTAAAATTAATTAAAAGGAATATTATTTTTTAAAAAAAAAGTGTTGATTTTTAATTTTAAAAAAATTTAAGATTTTTATTTTTACAAAAAAAACTAGTTAGATTAAAAAAAATAATTTAAAAACATAATTAGTAATTACTTTTAAAAAAGTTTTGTTTTAATTTTAAAAATTTGTTTTAATTGTGAAAAAAAATCTTAAGTTTTTTAGAAAACTTAATTCTAATGTTTAATTACAAGATTTTTATTAAAATAAAAAATTAATTCTCATTACTATTTACAAATCAAATAATTAATAAAAATTAAAAATAAAAAATATTAAAAAAACATAAAAAGGAAAACAACAAGACAGGAAGAGGCGTGTTTCCATTTGCTGAAGTTTCTAGGTTGTTCCATTCATCTTCTTTGAGGTCGGCGACCATGGTTGCATGGATGAGCTCGGTTGAAATTTCTTCCTCTTTTTCGTCCCATTTCTCGTCTTCTTCCACTAAACCTCTACAATCAACGGACAAATTAACATGTAAAAAATCGTGAAATACTGTAATCAAATGAAGAAAAAGCTTGCGGTAACGACAACGGATCCTTGAGTTATGGTTTGTGTTGGTGGACGGTGATGATGTTGACAACTGAGCCTCCGCCGTTGGGAAACATTTTGCTCGCCGGTAGCGCTTGGCCGGCGTTGAAACTTCAAGTTTTCCGCCGCCGCCTCCAGAGTTCAATCCGTTCTGATCTTGATGATAACATAGGCTTTCTCTCCTTCGCATGCACTTGCTGGGTTTCTTTTTACTTGATGATGATGATGAATCCTCTAAGGTTTCTGAATCCCATTCTTCTTTCTAAAGCTCTTTAATCCCCTTTCTGGTGATGTTTTTATAACGTTCTTTTTCTTCATTTTTAGTGGGCCTTGATTCATATGACTTTGTCTGTTGAGTTTGCTTTTTTTGATATTTTCCAAGCGTTCTTGATGGCCATATTGTTTGATGCGTTTGATGGTTTTCAGGAATTTGTGGTGGGTTGCGAATTTCACGGTTTTCATTTGTCCCATGGCTGGAAGTTTGGCTTAGTTGTTGACTTCTGAAACTTTGTTGGTTGCGCTAGTTATGGTTGTGGAACTTGCTGGATACGAGTTAGGCGCTTTTTCTGCTAAGTTGGTTGTTGTTGATGTTTGATCCACCGTGGCTCAGATTTCCTTGGGAAATATTGTTTGTGGGCTGTTTGGCAAATCCAATTTTATGAAAAATGCTTTTCCAAAAGTGCTTATTCTAAAAATCACTTTTCTGGAAAATCACTTTTAAAAGTCTCTCTCTCTCTCTCTCTCTCTCTCTCTCTCTCTCTCTCTCTCTCTCTCTCTCTCTCTCTCTCTCTCTCTCTCTCTCTCTCTCTCTCTCTCTCTCTCTCTCTCTCTCTCTCTCTCAAGGTTGCCTTGAACAGGAATCTGCCAGTCTTGTGCCGAGTCAAGAAAATGAGCTAGGAGCTGGCTTCGACTTTGTCGTTGCCCTCCCGACGTACCCAATGATGAAATTAAACTGAGGGTATCAGAAACACTTTTTTAACCATTTAAAAAAATGCTTGTTTGTCGTTGATTTTGCAGGTTCGAAAAAAAATCGGGACTCGAAGATTTGACATCGAAGACGTCTTTTAGGAAAAATAGGAATTTTGTTGGAATTTAGAAAAATGTAATTTAAATCGTAATTCTTTTTCTTGTAAAAAAACAGAATAAATAAAATTCTTTTTTTTTTCTATTAATTTGAATTTCTCAATCCAATTCATCCGATTAAATCCAATCTCTGATAAAATTCCCGAATAATTCATCCGATAACTTAAACGAATAACATCATCAGAATAAATCCAACTTGTTCGATTAAATTCAAATGGCTAAACTCTTCATCCAAATATAATAAAATTAATTAAATTCTTCAAATGATACTTATCCGATTTCCAACTCCGAACTCGGCAATTAAACATTTTTTACGGTTTAGATCAGACGTAGCTAAGCTCAAACAAATCATCTGACAAATTAATTTGTGGTCGATAATAAAGTCAGTGAGTATGGGCTTGAACAGATAAACAGAGAATCCATTTTCCTGCAAAAACCAACAAACTGAACAAACTGGTTAGCGGTTAGTTAAAAATGCCATGCAGGATGAGATGACGTGCAAAATGAACCTAATAATCTCAGGGAAAATTTTGGGGTATTACAGCAACATTGAAAGAGAAAAAAAGATAAGTTTCAAACTCCTTTCGTGATTTTAGGGTTTGTGTTTTCGGTCTTGTTTTCGCGAATCTGTGTGTTTGAGAGTAGATTTAGGTTTTCGTCCCCCTTTTTTGAATCTGAATCTCTCCCTTTTATACTTGACTGGACTAATCTTCCCATTGAATATCATTGATGATGTTTCCCTTTTTGTTTAAAACATGTTTGGTCCTGTTTTTATTTTTGTTAAAAATATTTCTAATTCAAAGAGGAAGTTACGACTGCCATAAACTTGTTTCCTTTCCTTTGAATGTGCAATTTTCTTTCCATTTCTACCTGATCCTGTCTTGAACGTGTTATGTTATGAAGGTTTAGAACTCTTCTCATGATTTTTCTTTGTACATGGCACAAAAATACTCAAGCTCCAAGAGCTTCAGATTGCTGGATTTATGGAAATCCTTTACGCTGGAGTTCTTTGGTGCTACGCGTTCGCGACTTGGAGTTTTGACAGCCAGCATCCTGCGGTGATTGGTTACCAGAATGTTCTTAAATGCACACATGATGAAGGGGAATCTCAAGGTTGAAGTCCTTTGGTTTTTTGTCCTCCCGAATGTGAAGAACGGTACCGGGCGTAATCTCACACATAGTAAATGGCACCATACTCTTGATAGACCTAAGGTATACTGTTTATTTGAATCGATTCTCACGTGTAATTTAGGATTTTATCTCTATTTTCTTGTATTATGCCTCTGTTTTGTCTCTTTTTCAGGATTTTATATTTTCAGAGCTACTCAAGAAGAAATGAAGAAAAAACAAGCAAAAAGACTAGCTTTTCAGGAAATTGTACACATGGCACTCACCATGGCGGGCGCCATAGGAGAAGCCATGAGTGGGATAAGAGACACACTTCTGACAACTGCCACGTCTCCCACTTCTTTCCATGGTGGGCGCCATGAGGACATGGCGGGAGCCACCCTTGCATTTTGTTTCCCTCCCAAAAGAAGTTGGGGAGCAGTCTAGTTTTTCCCTGTACTTTCCTAGCATTATAAATAGAATAGTTATGCCTCATTTCTAAGCATCCAAGCATAGTTACAGAACTCATGCCATAAATTTCCATCTGTTGTATAGTGATAAAATTCTAATCGAGTCTGTAATCGGGTTTGGAGCATTTTGGTAGAAGTTAATCCTGCCGCCAGTTTATTTCAGTCTTTTTCAAGTTGTACCAAGATTTAAAACCTCCCGTTTGGAGCAGGTTTCTATTTATTTTCCGCTTTTATTTATCCGTATTTATATCCTGCACTTTATTTATCACATTTTATTTACTCGCACTTTATTTACTCGCAATTTATTTACCGCCCTTATATATCGCACCTTATTTACCATGTCTATTTACGTTTCCATGTCCAGCTAAATCTTAGAGGTTAGAATATGAGGATCATAGTTAAAAGTGGTATTCCATACGGCTGTCGATAAAATCACTTAGGGGTTATTCTGACTTTTAATACATATTTTCTGCACTTAAAATATGTTGGGTAAGATCAAAGCCGTCCAACCTTTAGATAAATTTGGTTAGTCTTAACTGTTCAAAGGAAGCGAAAGCGCTTAGTCTAGTTAAGCAGGAATCTCTACTGCTTTAGAGAAACGATTTTAAAACTATTTTTGGACGCGTTTATGGATTTAAAGTCCGGTTCGCAAGAACCTCTTTTTGTTAGAAATTCTAGGTCAAAATACTTTTCAACTAAGTCAAGAAACTATATTTCTTAAAAATAGGTTTAATCACTCTAACGCAATGCGCGCCCTTTTATAAGTGACAATAAGAGGGATCAATTAGGGGATAAACTCGGTTCTGAATATGCGAAAGCGACAGTTCCCGTTAAATTAGTTCTTTTCATGAGAATAAGCATTTACCTTTCAGAAGTCTATTTATACGCATTTGGAATACTGCCTAGCTATGTGAATTACATCCAAGCCTGTTGTTTTATTATTGAATTTATTCTCGCACTTTACTTTTATTTCGCACAACCCAATTCCAAATTGACATACCTTAGATAAACACTGTAACAACAGTAATCGATAGATTGACGTTTGGCCTCTGTGGGATCGATAATCTTTTATATTACTCTGACGCTATTCGTGCACTTGTGAATCACAACATCAAGTTTTTGGCGCCGTTGCCGGGGACCAATTACGTCAAAATTTCGTACCCTTTCGTTACACCGTCTAGACTAAGGTTTTACCTACTGGTCAATGCGAAGACCTCGCAGCACCGATAATCTTATAGATCCTTTAGAGGAACCTGAATGTTACACTCGTGCACATCTCTTATTTCGTAGAATCAAGAAAGCTATGGATGAAGACCGTAACCAAAGACCCCTTAAGGATTTCGCCCAACCATCTAATGACGAACCTAGTTTTAGTATTGTGAACCCCAATATCCCTGCTCACAATTTCGAACTAAAACCCTCCTTATTATAATTAGTACAACAAAACTAATTCGCAGGTCTCCCTACTGAGAACCCGAACAAACATTTAAAATCCTTTATTCAATTAGCTAACACTTTTAAAACCAACGGTGCTACTCCTGAGGCGATTCATCTAAGACTATTCCCTTTCTTCATCAGAAACAAAGCCTTTACTTGGTTAGATTCCCTTCCAGCTAATTCTATAACAACCTGGGAAGACCTTAGGAGAGTTTTCCTCGCTAGATATTTTCCCCCGAGCAAAACAGTTGTTCTTAGAAACTAAATAACCATATTCACTCAAAACCAAGGTGAATAACTCTTTGAGGCTTGGGAGATATATAAAGACCTGTTGAGAATATGTCTACACCATGGCCAGAAATCATGGCTAATCATTCACACCTTTTATAATGGACTTCACTATAACACTAAGATGACCATCGACGCTGCCGCAGGTGGCGCTTAGATGAATAAACCTTACCCTGAAGTTGGTGCTCTCATCGAAGATATGGCTCAAAACCATTGTCAATGGGGGATATAGCGAGCAACGGTGGAGAAGAAAGAGGCCCAAGGAGGAATACATGAGATAAGTTCTATAGACATGATGCAAGCCAAAATGGATGCTTTGGACCTTAAGGTCGAATATATGTATGCAAACTCAGTTACTGCAGCAGCAGTCTCAACGGAATGTGAATTATGTGGAGCCAAAGGCCACCAATCAACAGAGTGCAATCTATTGAACAAAACTCATTCAGGAGAGGTCAACGATACTCAAGGAAACCCATTTTAAAACACCTACAACCCTAGATGGAAGAATCATCCAAACTTTTCTTATAAAAACAATAACCCCATCCAAACCCCTGCACCTCCGAGACCATCCGGTTTTCAAGCTCAAAGACAAAACCCGCCTATGTAAGCTGTGCAACCTAAGCCGAACTTTGAGAAAATCATGGAAAATTTCATTACGGCTCAAACCCAGCAAAACAAAGAATTCATGAACCAGAACATTCATGTTAATGAACTAATTACCCAGTTAGGAACTAAGGTAGACCAAATAGTCACCCACAATAAGATGCTTGAAACCCAAATCTCTTAGATAGCTTTGAAACAAGCCCCCGAAACTACACCTGGAGGGAAATTCCCTAGACAACCTCAACAAAACCCCCGAGGGCAAGCCAATGCAATTACTTTACGAAGTATGATCGCTTACGATGAACCAATTAACCCGACATCGAGCGAACCCAAGACTTCTGAAGAAAGCATAGTACCCACAGACGAAGTAGTGGAACCAGTACGATTCGAAAAACAGAAAAATCAAGACAAAGAAAAAACATTAAAAAAAACCAACGAACCACCTCCGCCATACAAACATTCTATACCCTATCCACAAAGATTAAAACAAACCAAGATCAATGACCAATATCAGAAATTCATTAAAGTCATAGAGAAACTTCATGTGGAGATCCCTTTCACAGAAGCCATCATCCAGATACCATCATATGCAAAATTCCTCAAAGACATCCTTACCAATAAGCATAGACTTGGCGATCCAAAACCCTTAGAATGCAATTCCATTTCCGAAAATAAACTTGCCAAAAAGGAGAAAGATCCTGGAAATTTCTCCATACCTTGTATTTTGTGGAGTCATGTCATCAATAAAGCTTTTCTAGACTTAAGAGCTAGTGTAAGCCTAATGCCTCTGGAAGTTTTTGAAAGGTTAAAACTGGGAGAATTATAGCCTACGAAGATGTCTCTTCAGTTAGCCGACAGATCCGTCAAATATCCGGTTGGCATATTGGAAGACGTCCCAGTCAGGATCGATCAATTATTCATCCCGACCGATTTTTTTGTCATGGGCATTAAAGAAGATGATGACATTCCAATCCTCCTAGGTAGGCCATTCTTATCAACCGTGGGAGCCATAATAGATGTCAAGAGAGGGAAGTTGACTTTTGAGGTAGGTGACGAAAAGATAGAATTCGTTCTATCAAAAATTCTTATGGCACCCGTATTAGGAGACGCATGTTATGCCATAAATATCATTGATGAATGCGTTCGGGAGCTAGAATTAGAAGAAACCATCTTGCTGCCTTCAACCTCCATAAAGGAAGATGATGGGTTTATGGAACCCTACATTGATGATAGTCTACACGAATGTTTATTCCTTACACCCGATCTAATGTCGTGCCCTAAGAAACCTACTTTAGAACTTAAGGAACTACCCGAGAATCTAAGATACGAGTTTCTGGATGAAGAAATTAACCATCCGGTTATAGTCAATGCTGCCTTAAACCAGGTAGAAACAAACCAACTCTTATATGTTTTACGCAAATATCCCTCAGCCTTAGGATATAACATCTCTGATCTAAAAGGTATAAGTCCATCCGTGTGCATGCATCGAATCTCACTCGAGGAAGACTCAAAACCCTCTAGAGAACATCATAGAAGGATAAACCCTATAATGAGTGATGTTGTAAAAAAGGAAGTTCTCAAGTTATCAGAAGCAGGTATAATTTATCAAATCTCAGATAGTAAGTGGGTTAGCCCTATGCATGTAGTACCAAAAAAGGGAGGCATCACAGTCGTGCAAAATGAGAAAGTAGAACATATAGCAAAAAGGATAGAAGGAGGGTGGCGTATGTGCATAGATTATAGGAAACTAAACAAAGCTACTAGAAAAGACTATTTCCCCTACCATTTATAGATTAGATGCTGGAACGTTTAGCCAGACACTCCAATTTTTTCTATCTCGATGGATATTCAGGATTTTTCCAAATCCATATCCACCCATAAGATCAAGAAAAAACTACCTTTACATGCCCTTATGGAACCTTTGCCTACAGACGAATGCCTTTCGGCCTCTGTAATGCACTAGCAACCTTCCAGCGTTGCATGATGGCAATCTTTGCTGATTACCTAGATGGAATTATGGAAGTATTAATGGATGATTTCTTGATATGCGGATTTGATTTCAAAAACTGTCTCGCTAACCTTGAGAAAATCCTGAAAAGATGTGTTGATGTTAACCTGGTGTAGAACTGGGAGAAATGTCACTTTATGGTCACCGAAGGTATAGTTTTAGGACATGTAGTCTCTGAAAGAGGTATGGAAGTAGATAAAGGTAAAATAGAAGAGAATAACCTAAATCCTCATAATACCCCCGAGAGATCTTTGGCAGTAAAAAGTGTACCTTGGTACGCAGACTTTGTAAATTATCTAGTTGCCGACATCATACCCCCTGACTTTAACTACCAGCAGAGAAAAAAGTTCTTTAGCGACGTAAGACACTTCTATTGGGATGAACCATTCCTTTTTAAAAGAGGAACTGACGGTATTTTTCGCCGTTGCGTCCCAGAAGAAGAGGTAAGAAAGATCATAGAACACTGCCACTCTGCACCCTACGGAGGACACACTAGCACCTCCAAAACACACACCAAGATTCTTATAGCAGGCCTGTTTTGGCCCACAATATAGTGTGATGTGCACGCCTATAGAGTTAAATGTGACCGGTGCCAGCGCAATGGGAACATCTCCCGGTGTGACGAAATGCCCTTAAGAAATATTCAAGAGGTAGAACTCTTCGATGTTTGGGGCATTGATTTCATGGGACCATTTTCGTCTTCCTTAGGAAACAAATATATCTTAGTAGCAGTTGACTACGTGTCTAAATGGATTGAAGCCATAGCGTCACCCACTAACGACACAAGTGTAGTGATAAAGTTGTTTAAGAATTACATATTCCCTAGATTCGGAACACCCCGTCTTGTCATCAACTATGATGGATCGCATTTCATATCAAGAATTTTCAACAAGCTTTTAAGAAAATATGTAGTTAAGCATAGGATAGCCACACCTTACCATCCACAGACTAGTGTCCAAGTAAAACCGCCTTATGAACCGCCTTCAAAACCTCTATTGGAACAACTCCTTACCAATTGGTCTATGGAAAGTCCTATCATCTACCCTTTGAGTTAGAACACAAGGCTTGTTGGACCATAAAGACCCTAAACTTTGACTATTTAACTGTTGGCGAAAGCCGCGTCCTTGATATTCATAAACTAGAAGAACTCCGCCAATAAGCCTACGAAAATGCCATCATATATAAGGAAAGAACCAAGGCCCGACATGACAACAAGATCGTAAAGAAATATTTCCATATAGGAGACCATGTTCTCCTATTCAATTCCAGATTGTGACTCTTTCCTGGCAAGCTTCGTTCAAGGTGGATAGGTCCTTTTACAGTTACTAAAGTCTTAAAATCAGGATCAGTCGAGATCCAGAGCCAGTCATGTAGCCCATTCACTGTAAACAGGCAGAGATTAAAATACTATGAAGGAGGTGACATTCCCGATGATTACTCCAGCCACACCTTGATTGATCCACCACTGCCTACTTCAACCACATAGGTTCTACTCGTTGAGCTAACGAAGTTAAACAAGCGTTGCCTGGGAGGGAACCCATGGTTTTATTTACTTTTCTTTACTTATTTTTTATTTTATTTTATTTTCCTTTTTTTTAGTAATTATTATTTTGTTTTGTGTCAACTAACTGTTTATGATGCTTGCACTTTCAGGTCTCATTTTCTAAATTTTACTTGTAGGATGCAGCCACTTGACGACATGCACGTCGCCTTTAGGGACGACAACCAGAGACAAAGATACTTAGTTCTTCAGCAGCGTCCTACGACACCTACCCGGTACCTAGATCAGGCCTGCATGGAAGCCTTGGGCATTGAGCCCAGCATAAGATTTCTCTGTTATCAGCTCCAGTGGGATGCATATGCTGATGAGTTAAACCAGACCTACAGGAACCTTACTCTAGAGTTCCTTAGCTCTTTCCGCCATGAGCCATACGTTGGTCAGGACGGAATGACCACACTCAGACTTTTCAGGACGAAGTATGCCTTTACCATGAAGGATTTCGGCGACCTGCTTAGATTCCAGACCACCCCTGATGCTATACCTCATCTGCTGATGGGATATTTTATGATTCGAGACATCGACCTATTATGGAGTGACATTACAGGCGGAGGAAGCCTCAATCCATCCACTCAGTTATCTCTAGTCATCCACAAGCCAGCTTTGAGATACTTTCAGATGGTCTTGGCCCACACTTTCCTCGGAAAGGCTGACTCTGATATTCATGTTAGTGAGGAAGAGATCTTTTTCCTATTTTGTGAAAGTCCGTCACGCCCAATGGCATGTGGGAACTTCTTGTTGAATCATCTCGAGGGCACAGCTAGATCCTTTGAAGGGATTATTCACGTAGGAGGCACCATCACTCAGATAGCCACAACATTAGGACTTACCAGCTAGCTGCTGCACCTGACTCCATACTGCAGATACACCTTACTGGACATTGAATTTTGTCTGGACAGAGGGTTGATAAGGAGAGAATCCTTTCAACCTGATTATTTCAGACTCTTGATCGACTACAAGACTATCCACTATTTTACATTGCCTGATCCTGCTATGACCAGTGTCCATGACCCTTCCAAATGGAGTTACGCCTTGGAAGGTTATAGAGAGACAGTTGATGAGCCGCGCTCACCACCTTCAGCAGAGTACCATCCTTCACCGCCCTCTTCGAGGACGACAATATTATCTAATAATCATTCACTACGAAGGACTGACTTATACACTCAGATAGCGGAGTTACGCATGGAGATAGCTAAGCTCCAGTAGATAGTTGCTGAACTTACTTTGTAGGGACATGTATCTGACGTGACTCATGCAACAGAAGCTGACACTTTATACCAGGAGATCTCAGACTTGCACTGAAAGTTACACGCACTCCAATATCCAGACCAAACAGAAGAGCACCCTACTCAGTGATGACCCCATCTTTTGTTATTTTTATAGTTTGAGTTATTTCCATTTTCTTTTACAGACGTCTCTTTATTTTTGTATGCTCACGTTTCTTTCTTGCATAACATTGACTATGCACTTTATATTTATATTTGCAATGATTATTGTGTTCTTATTTTATGATCCATGGGAAGGCTATCCTATCTATCGTTTTACCTTGCACTAGACGTACGGATGTGCGTATCGCAATGAACTAGACATACGATTTGGATGCTCCACCTATTACGGGTCCAGTACCTCCAAATATTCTTGTTGGTGATGGTGATGCCACCGACGACGAGTATGACCGAAGAGAGCAGTCTCTCGATCACCCTATGTCGCCTCACCATGTTTCACCCGCACACACTGCACCGTCTTCCTCTTACCATTCTGCAGGTACCGCTCCCAGTTTTTATATTTCTGAGCAGATGTGGCGAGACCAGTTAGCAAGAGAAGAAAGACTCGATAACTTGCTCAGTACCATACAACAGCAGTTAACTAAAAACATGAGATTTATGCAAGAGTCTCAGCAGCAGATGACCCAATCCATGCACAACATAATGCAAGCACAAGCTGCTTTGACCACTAGATTCAACGAGTTCGACGCTTCTCAGAGCGATCGTCGCCGTAGTAGATCTCGCCATCCTAGGTACTCACCGCACACTGGCGACAATACCAACAACATGCCTTAGGATTTTCAGGTAATTCGTCCCTATCGTATTTCGAAACATTGGGAAAGTGTTCGATTTAAGTGTGGGAGGAGACTTTATTTATTTTCTCGCATGTTATCGCATTTTCATTTTCTTTCTTTTTATCGCTTTTTAGTTTAATTCTAGTTTATTTCCCCTTCATTTTCTTTTTTGTTTTTAGAATACACGTGTGTTTAACGAGTCATTTGTAGTATATCCTTATTCCCTCATTTCTTAAGCCTCACCATTTCTTAAAGCCTCACAAAAAAATTTATTGACAAAAACTATCCTGAAAAGTTTTAGGCTTTGAGGCAAGTTCTGAAGGTGAGAAAATACTTAGAAGGGGGGTTGAATAAGTATGAAGATAAAAACTTAGAAGTAAAAACTCAAGTATTTTTATCCTGGTTCGTTGAACTCAACTACTCCAGTCCACCCTTTCTAGAGTGATTTTCCTATCTCAAACAAGGACTTAATCCACTATTTAATCAACTGATTACAATAGTAAGCACTAAGAACAACTATTCAAAGTATTCTCAAGAACTACTGATCCTAACTGGATCTTCTTAAGGTTTTCTTACAATCGAACGTAATAATAAATATAAGTGTTAAGATGCTTCTAATAAAGCTTTATCACAACTGTGATTTTTCACTTAAGATTAAAAACAAAGAAATAATTCTAGAAAGAATATATGAGTTGTATGAGAGCTTTGATAATGAATTCTTTTTTAAGTGTTTTGTCAACTGAAGAAGATGAGTGGAGACTTGCTTTTATAGGCACAGTGATCCAAGAGTATTTCACGTTGAGAAGTGTGTACTAAAAGGTCTGAGCCTTTTTTGTCTTCACATCAAGTGACCTTTCCTAGAAGAAGAAAGCACAGAGAAATCCTTTTTGTCTGTGTTCTTGTGTCTAGCATAAATGAGGAAAGAGTCGTTTGGATATTCCAACGGGCATAATCTTTGAATTCTTCTTCAGCAATTTTCAGCAAGAATCATCAGAGTCTAATTTAATCAGAGCCTTCTGATGTTGATAAAGGGTTTTGCTGAATCAGAGTCTTTGCAGCAAGTGTGCTTTTAGCGTGTATAAGTTCAGAGCAGAGTTTTGGGTCAGATCCTCAGTACTGGCAGCGTTAGTACTCTCAGAGTCTTCTGAAGTAACTATGCTTGAAAACTCTTCATACAGAATTCTTCATTGGTTCAGATGCTTCTGACTTGCTTCAGATTCTTCTGGAGCTTCTGCTTCAGATCCTTCTGGAGACAAAGCTCAGGATCTTCTGATGGCAGCGTTCAAAATCTTCTAATGGGTGCATCTAACGCTTCAGAGCCTTGCATATTTCTTATGTTCAGATCTGATTTGCTTCTGGAGTGATATTTACTTTAATATCTGCAGCAAACATTCTTAACCAAATTTTAGAGTATATAATTCTTAATTACAAAATTTCATAATAGTTATCATCAAAACATTGAGATATTATTATGAACCAATATGTGTTTTAACAATCTCCCCCTTTTTGATGATGACAAAAACATCAGAAATTTTGTTTAATTGTAAAGAGAATAATTATAACTCCCCCTGATATGATGATTCTCCCCCTGAATTAAATATTAATAAGGAATAGAAACTTCCCTTTTTGTCTTGAGTATTTTTCAGAGTTAGAGCTTGATTGTTCTAAACATTTGAGAGTCAGAGTCTCTTGCATATTTCAGAGTCAGAGTCTGATAAATTAAATATGATCTGGGAGTCTCAGAGTTTCTTTTAAAGAGTATGCTTATCAAATGTTCTGAAATACTCAGATATTATGTTAGATAAAATTGATATGTCTGAAGTTTCATTCTGGTAGAGTTTAATTAAACAGTTAGATCTATTTTCTCCCCCTTTTTTGTCATAAGCAAAAAGTAAGAACTTTTAAAAGACAAATAAAAGGAAAAACAAACGAGATAAATCATGTAGAGAAAACATTGAGACATTCATTCATTCAGAGCAGAAAGTACAAACATCAGAAAATATTCAAGTACATGTGCAATCATCAGATGCAAACATCAGGAAAAAATAAACTAAGATTGTTTTGACAAAATCATCTTCAATAGATCAGTGATCTTAGAAGAGAATTGTTCTTGTTTTGACATCTACTTAGCCATGGTTTCATTCTTCTGATCTTGTTTGGACATCCACTGAGCCATGTCTTCAGACTTCTTATCTTGCTTAGCCATCCATGACTTAATCTCTGATTGACCAGCTTCAAGAACTGCAATCTTATCTTCAAGATCTGGATACTCTTTCTTGATCTCAGATGAAGAAGGTGGGACAGATTCTGAAGCATGAACAGAGTCAATTTCCATTGGGGATTTGGAGTCAGGAGCAGCAGATCCAGAGGGATGTTCTACAAGAGTCATAGCCAGAGGGTTGTCTTCAGATGCAGATTCAGTATTCTCTTCTGATGATGAAGGAGCATCTTTAAGAAGCAATGGTGCAGATCTTTTAACAGTCCAGAACAAACTTCTAGCAGTTTCAGCAAATCTGAGCTTCGCATCATCAGAACATACGTTCTTCAGATTTGATGCTACAATATTGAATCTGTTGATGAAGCTATTCTTAACAGAGCCTAAATACATCTCTATTTCTTTCAAAAAACTTGTAAATAAATGATCAACATTCAGCCTAGGTTTTGGGTTTAGAAAAGTTTCCAATGTGATTGGTTTGGGTTGGGGTGAAGGTGGAATGGTGAATTTTGGAATGGTGATCAGAGGACGAGGGTAGAAGGGTATGAATGGAAGATTAGATGAATTGTCAGGTTTTGATCTGGTTAAAGCATTCAACAGATATGGTTTTGCATTTGATGCATAGGAAACAACATCAAATAGGGTATCAGAGTAAGGAGTGAATGCAGATTTATCAGATAAAATAGGTTCTGATGAAATCACATCTGGCAGTTCTTTAATATACGTTTGAAGAACAGATGGTAGAATGATGGTAAGTTTGGGTTAAAGAGGAGTGATAGTGTCAGATGGTTCAATTCTGGTGTAGAAATTTTTGAATTTGAAACCAGAGGGAAGTTTGTCAGATGAAAACAGTTTACACGAAGTAGAGGGTACACACTCAGATGTCCTTGGCTTAGGTGTTGGGATAGGATTGGGAATGAGAATTTCAGAAGAAACAGGTGGTTCTGGTTGGTTAACTTCAGAATTTCTGAGAGAGGGAGATATCAGAAAATCTGGGTGTATATCAGATTCTGATGAATTTGAGGATGTGGTTGGGGTATAAGACGTAGAGGACACTTCAAAAACAGTTTTGAGAGGTGTAACGTTTAGAACCTCTGTCTCAGGGATATTGGTTTCAGATGGGTTGGTTGATTCTGATGGATTCTCTAAAAGTTTTGATGGAGGTTCAGATGTAGGTGGTTCTGATGTAGGTGGATCAGATGTAGGTGGATCAGATGTAGGTGGATCAGATGTAGGTGGATCAGATGTAGGTGGATCAGATGTAGGTGGATCAGATGCCACTTGATTAGATTGTATAGGTTTAAAAAGAACTTGTGCAGATGCAATAGGTTCAGATGTGTTTGATTGAGGTTTTTCTAGTTGTGGTTGTTTTTCTGGTTGTTGTTCAGATTATTCTGTTGGTTTTGTTATAGGTTGTAGAGTTTGATTTGCTGGTGTTGTTGTTGTTGGTGTTGGTGCAGATGATTGATTAGTAGAAGGTTTTACAGGAGTGGTGGAAACAGGATCAGATGATTTTTGTGGGGAAGGAATTTTTAATGGTTCAAAATTATGAGATGGAGCAGGAACAAATTGTTTCTGAGTAGGAGGTGGTTTTGGAATTGACTTGAATGTTGATTCATTTAAAACAATATTATTGAAAGAGGATACAGAAGATTTGGTACCTCTAATCTTGATACGCTTTGTGGGAACAAAGGGAGCATCTCCAGATGCTTTCCTCTTGATCAGCTTCTGAGGCTTGTCAACAACTTTTGGCTTCTTCTGAGCAGCAACTTCTTCTGCTTCTGATTGACCTCTTTTCCTTGTGTGCTCATTTCCTCCATCAGGCACTGGTTCCCTTGCTCTTTCAGAATATCTGCAGGAACTGGGGTTCCATCTGCCTTGCAAGAATCAATATACCTCACAATTATTTCCCTTGGTTCTTCAGCACAGAACAGTGGGTAGTTTTCAACTGGAATTCTCTTCTCACTGAGTTCAGAGATATTCAGCTTCTTGGGTGCAGATGTGAGTTCCTATACAATTTTTAGTCTCTGAAGACTCTTGGCATTCAGAGGTTTCCCAACAATAGATTCAAGTTCCTCCTTGACTCCAGCAGCATATAGAGCAGTCACCAGTCCATTTTCTGTCAGAATATCTGAAATTAACCTTCCAAAGGGAATCCATGTTCTGATCTTCTGACCCTTATCTTTTACAGATTCACTTGAAGCGTTAATATGATTCCATAAGTGCATGAACAGAATGTAAGGAAGATCTACCTTGGTGCTCTGATTTAAACAGTACATGAAGTAGAGCTGTTCATTGTTCACATAGTCTGGAGAATTTGTAGATTTTTTGTGATGAATGCATCCCATAAAAATCTTTGCCCAGATTTTGTAGTCAGGCTTCAGATCTTTAAACTTGTTAGAGGCGTGTCCAGCAGTCATGACTTCCTCATAGACTTCTTCCATGTCTACATGTTCAGCTGGCAGATGAGATACTCCATCAGTCTCCTCATACCCTATGAGTTTCCTGATTAGATCTTCTATAATTATAATGTCCTTACCCAGAACAGGAGACAAGATGAATTTGGGGTATACAGAAGCATGTATCCAGAATTCTTTCACCAGATGAGGGTAAACTGGTCCAAATAATCTGTCAAAGTATTTTACCCAGCCCTGAGCATCAACTATTGAACGAAATTCAAATCCATTTTCAGCTAATGAATCAAATTCCACCATTTATTCACAGAGAACTTCAATTTTGTCAACAGGAGTTAACAAAGTTCTTTTAGGTGTCGTGTATGGAACCACACCCATAGTTGCAGAAGTAACTGCAGCCATGGTTGATTGAAACTGAGCTGCTGTAGAAGATGAGGTTGCCATTGAAGATGATTTTGACAAAGGTTTAGGGTTTTTGTGAAGAGAGAAAAGAAGACAAAAATGCATAAACTTGCTTGAGTTGTGAAAAGTGTGAAAGTGGTGAGAGATGTGGTATTTATAGAAAACAATTAGGCATACAAACAAACAATCAAAGCACATTCACACATGGCAATTAATGTCAATTAATGAAAGAGAATAAAAATCATTTCAAGCATTAATTGATTCTGACAAATTGGGGGGGAAATCAAGATTTTCACTATTCAAACCATACCTCAAACGTCTCTTCAGTAGTGTACACGCCATCTTTGCAGATTTAGAGTGACACGTGTTTGCTTGCATAAGCTTCTGAATTCTCTTGAGAAATGAAACGTTAACCAACGTTTAGATCCTCTGAGATTGGTTAGTTCAGATACACACAAATAGACATAAATCTAATAAACAACAGATGAAATACTTCAGAGTGATAAACAATTATCATCTGTAAAATTTGCTTATGACAAATATTATTCTGGACACAAATCCATACCAATATTTTTCATTATAAATTTGAATCTATCTTCAACAAGGGGTTTTGTGAAAATATCTGCCCATTGATGATCTGTATCAACAAAGGCTAAGTTTATAATTCCCTTCTGAACATAGTCTCTGATGAAATGATGTTTAATTTCTATATGTTTTGCCTTAGAGTGTAAAATGGGGTTTTTAGACAAACATATAGCAAAAGTATTATCACAGAATATAGAAATGTTACTTTCAAAAATCTGATAGTCTTCTAGCTGACTTTTCATCTAGAGCATCTGCGTGCTACATCCAGCAACATCAATATATTCTGCCTCTATAGTTGATAGTGCAATTGTGGGTTGCTTCTTGCTGTACCAAGAGATTAGATTTCTTCCTAGAAATTGGCAACTTCCAGAAGTATTTTTTCTTTCCACTCTGTCTCCAGCGTAATCAACATCACAGAATCCAACTAATTTGAAATCATCAAATTTTCTGTAACACAAACCCACATTAGAAGTACCTTTCAGATACCTTAGAATCCTCTTAACAGCTGTTAAGTGTGATTCTCTAGGATCTGATTGGAATCTTGCACACAAGCATACACTGAACAAAATGTCAGGTCTAGAAGCAGTTAAGTAGAGAAGAGATCCTATCATACCTTTGTAGAGTTTCTGATCTACTTTCTTACTTACCACTTCCTTGCATAGTGAACTAGTTGGATGCATGGGAGTCTTTGCCATCTTACTAACAGTCATGTTAAATTTCTTC
This sequence comes from Lathyrus sativus, assembly GCA_963859935.3. Lineage (NCBI taxonomy): Eukaryota > Viridiplantae > Streptophyta > Magnoliopsida > Fabales > Fabaceae > Lathyrus > Lathyrus sativus. Next base: position 352,902,809 of record OZ012737.1, read on the forward strand.
AAAAGTTCTTTAACATATTTGGTCTGATGAATGTAAGTGCACTCTGGAGTTTGGTTGACTTGAATTCCCAGAAAGAATCTCAATTCTCCCATCATGCTCATTTCAAATTCTGCCTGCATACATTGAGCAAACTCCTTTCCCAGCATAGTATTGGTAGATCCAAATATGATATCATCCACATATATTTGACAAATTAGAAGATCTTTCTTAAATGTTTTACAAAAGAGTTTTGTGTCCACTTTGCCTCTGATGAAATTTTTCTCCAGAAGAAAATTGCTTAATCTCTCATACCAAGCTCTGGGAGCTTGTTTTAAACCATACAGAGATTTCTTTAGTTTGAAAACATGTTCTGGGAATTTTTTACTCTCAAAACCAGGAGGCTGGTGAACATAAACTTCTTCTTCTATAATATCATTTAGAAAGGCACTTTTAACATCCATCTGATATAGAGTGATGTTATATTGTGCAGCAAATGAAATAAGAAGGCGTATAGATTCTAACCTTGCCACTGGAGCATAAGTTTCAGTGTAATCAATACCTTCTTGTTGACTGTACCCTTGAGCAACAAGCCTTGCCTTATTTCTTTCAACTTCTCCTTTCTCATTAAGCTTATTTCTGAAGACCCATTTAGTTCCAATTATGTTGAATCCTTTTGGTCTTGGAACTAAATCCCACACATCATTTTTGGTGAACTGATTTAGCTCTTCTTGCATGGCAATAATCCAATCATTGTCTTGCAGAGCTTCATCTACAGAAGTTGGTTCAATTACTGACACCAATCTAAATAATGATGCTTCAGATGATCTAAGGAAGGATCTTGTTCTGATAGGGTCATTCTTCTTTCCAATGATAACATTCTTTGGATGAGAAGCTTTGATTCTGGAAGATGATCCTCTAACAGTTGATTCTTCAGATATGTTTAGGTTGTTCACCTGAGAAGTCAAAGGAATTGCATCTGGCGTTGCTTCTGGTTCCTTCACTTGAGCTTTGTCTGCCTCTGAGCCTTCAGAGTCTGTGAAGACTACTTCTCTATCTGCAGAGTTTTCAAACTGCTTTGGCTTTTTAATGCCAAGCTTATCATCAAATTTAACATGAATAGATTCTTCCATAATCTGTGTTTCAGTATTGTATACTCTGTAGCCTTTAGAGCGTTCAGAATACCCAAGCATGAAACAGTTATGTGCTTTAGAATCAAACTTGTTCAGATTTTCTTTAGTATTCAACATATAACAAATACATCCAAAAGGATGAAAATATGAAATGTTGGGCTTTCTGTTCTTCCACAGTTCATAGTGAGTCATCTCCAGAAGAGGTCTTACAGACACTCTATTTTGAATGTAACAGGTTGTGTTGATTACTTCTGCCCAAAAGTGCTTTGCCAGATTAGTCTCATTGATCATGGTTCTGGCCATTTCTTGCAGAGTTCTATTTTTCCTCTCTACAACTCCATTTTGTTGTGGAGTTTTAGGACAGGAAAAATCATGAGCAATGTCATTTTCATTAAAATATTTTTCAAAATATTTGTTTTCAAATTCACCACCATGATCACTTCTGACTTTTATAATTTTGAAATCTTTTTCATTCTGGACTTGTTTGCAGAAGTCAAAGAACACAGAATGTGACTCATCCTTGTGTTTTAAGAATGACTAATCCATACTTTTTGCCTCTGATGGATGCAGTTTTCACTGGTCCAAACAGATCAATATGAAGTAATTCTAATGGTCTGGAAGTAGAAACAACATTTTTTGATTTAAAAGATGATTTTGAAAACTTCCCTTTTTGACATGCTTCACAAAGAGCATCTGAGGTGAACTTCAACTTAGGAAGTCCTCTGACAAGATTAAGTTTATTAATATGAGATATACGTCTCATATTAATATGCCCTAATCTTCTGTGCCAGACCCATTGCTCCTCATTAACAGACAAGAGGCATTTAACATTCTGAACCTTAAGTTCTGAAAGATTTTATTTTATAAATTTTGTTCTTCCTCTTTCCACTAAATAGGATTGAGCCATCCTTTTGACTAATAGCTTTACAAAATTTTTGATTAAAGGTTATGTCATAACCATTGTCACTTAATTGACTTATGGACAATAGATTATGCTTTAATCCTTCTACAAGTAAAACATTAGTAATAGAGGGAAGTTTACCATTTCCAATAGTGCCAGATCCAATGATCTTGCCCTTCTGATTCCCTCCAAATTTCACATCACCTCCAGATCTAAGCTCCAGACTTTGGAACATAGACCTTTCTCCTGTCATGTGTCGCGAGCATCCAGAGTCCAGGTACCATGATTGGCGTCCTGACCTTGCTGCTAAGAACATATGCAACATGAATTATTTTACTTTTAGGTACCCAGATCTTCTTGGGTCCTTTTGGGTTAGTTGTTCTGAAGGTTTGTCTAAACTTCTGTTTTTCAACATAAGGTTTATTCTGACTAGCCTTAGATTTAAACACATGAATGTTCTTTTCAGAACGAGTGTGTTCAATATCATTCAAGTGACCAAATTTAAAGTGGGAATATAAAGGAGTCATTTGATGATAATTTTTTCAACAGGTTTTGGATTTAAATACTTTCTAGAGGAAGATTTATATCCAATTCTTTTTCTGTTATTTCTGCTAACTCCATAGATCATAAAAGCCATTTTGCTTTTGTCTATGCTTTTAGCAAGAAACTTCTTAAAGCTGTAGTCATATTTTTCCAAAATATTTTTGCATTCAGACTCAGTTTCAGAATCAGAGTTTTGTTGAGCTAGTTCAGAATCATTTTTCAATTTTAAGTTCTTTTCATTTAGCTCAGCTACTTCTGATTTGAGAATATTATTCTCAGATACAAGGTTGCTTTGACGCTTCTTGTATTTGAGCTTAATATTGTTATAGCTCTTCAGAACTTCTGATAATACTTTGATAAGTTCATCTTTAGTGAGTTTAGCCATTACCTCTTCAGCGTCAGAGTCAGATTCAGAGTCAGATTCAGATCCTGAAGTTCCTTCCTCCTGATCTTCTATGTCTGCCATCAATGCTACGTTGGCACATTCCTCTTCTGACTCAAATTCAGATTCAGATGTATCTGAATCATCCCAGGTTGCCATTAGAACCTTCTTCTTCTTATCAGATTTTCTTTTAGGCTTTTCTTTCAACAGCTTTGGACATTCATTTTTGTAATCCCCAGGTTCTTTACATTCATAGCAGACAACCTCCTTTTTGCTAGATCTTCTGTGTCCAGAAGATTCTTTTCTTTGGTCAGGCTTCCTAAAGTTTCTGAACTTCATTCCTTTATGCTTCCAGAGTTTGTTTATTCTTCTGGACAGCATGGATAATTCATGTTCATCTTCAGATGTGGATTCTTCAGAGCTTTCCTCTATTACCAGCAATGCTTTAGCTGATTTATTAGATTTTAAGGCAATTGATTTACCTTTCTTTTGAGGTCATGTTCCTCAAGTTCAATTTCATGACTCCTCAGTGAACTGATTAGTTCCTCCAAGGAAATCTTGTTCAGATCTTTAGCCATTTTCAGTGCAGTCACCATAGGTCTCCATCTGGTAGGTAATCTTCTGATGACCTTTTTCACATGATCAGCAGTAGAGTATCCTTTATCCAGAACCTTTAGTCCAGCTGTAAGTATTTGAAATCTGGAGAACATAGCTTCAACAGATTCAGCTTCTTCCATCTTGAAGGCTTCATACTTCTGAATTAGAGCCAGAGCCTTTGTTTCCTTGACTTGAGAGTTTCCCTCATGAGTCATCTTCAAGGACTCAAACATGTCAAATGCAGTTTCTCTATTTGTGATCTTTTCATACTCAATGTGAGATATTGCATTTAACAATATTGTTCTAGCCTTGTGGTGATTTCTAAATTCCTTCTTTTGGACTTCTGTCATAGATTTTCTATCTACTTTCTTGCCATTCCCATCAATGGGATGAACATATCCATCTATGACCAAATCCCACAAATCAGCATCATAACCAAGGAAAAAACTTTCAATCCTGTCTTTCCAATAATCGAATTTCTCCCCATCAAACATAGGGGGTTTAGTGCTGATTCTGTCCCTTTCTTCATATTTGATGTTAATGTTAGATATTGAAGTATCAGCCATAGTAACAACCAAATATATATCAAAGTTTTTCTTACTGGATCTTTTCTGTCACTGTGAAGTGGTAGCACACACAGAACCGGAGCTTTGATGCCAACTGAAGGTGAGAAAATACTTAGAAGGGGGGTTGAATAAGTATGAAGATATAAACTTAGAAGTAAAAACTCAAGTATTTTTATCCTTGTTCGTTGAACTTAACTACTCTAGTCCACCCTTTCTAGAGTGATTTGCCTTTCTCAAACAAGGACTTAATCCACTATTTAATCAACTGATTACAATAGTAAGCACTAAGAACAACTGTTCAAAGTCTTCTCAAGAACTACTGATCCTAACTGGATCTTCTTAAGGTTTTCTTACAATCAAATGTAATAATAAATACAAGTGTTAAGATGCTTCTAATAAAGCTTTATCACAACTGTGATTTTTCACTTAAGATTAAAAACAAAGAAATAATTCTAGAAAGAATATATGAGTTGTATGAGAGCTTTGATAATGAATTCTTTTTCAAGTTTTTTGTCAACTGAAGAAGATGAGTGGAGACTTGCTTTTATAGGCACAGTGATCCAAGAGTATTTCACGTTGAGAAGTGTGTACCAAAAGGTCTGAGCCTTTTTTGTCTTCACATCAAGTGACCTTTCCTAGAAGAAGAAAGCACAGAGAAATCCTTTTTGTCTGTGTTATTGTGTCTAGCATAAATGAGGAAAGAGTCGTTTGGATATTCCAACGGACATAATCTTTGAATTCTTCTTCAACAATTTTCAGCAAGAATCATCAGAGTCTAATTTGATCAGAGCCTTCTGATGTTGATCATAGTTTTGCTGAATCAGAGTCTTTGCAGCAAGTGTTCTTTTAGCGTGTTTAAGTTCAGAGCAGAGTTTTGGGTCAGATCCTCAGTATTGGCAGCGTTAGTACTCTTAGAGTCTTCTGAAGTAACTATGCTTGAAAACTCTTCGTACAAAATTCTTCATTGGTTCAGATGCTTCTGACTTGCTTCAGATTCTTCTAGAGCTTCTGCTTCAGATCCTTCTGGAGCTTCTGCTTCAGATCCTTCTGGAGACAACGCTCAGGATCTTCTGATGGCAGCGTTCAGAATCTTCTAATGGGTGCATCTGACGCTTCAGAGCCTTGCATATTTCTTATGTTCATATCTGATTTGCTTCTGGAGTGATATTTACTTTAATATCTGCAGCAAACATTCTTAAGCAAATTTTAGAGTATATAATTCTTAATTACAAAATTTCATAATAGTTATCATCAAAACATAGAGATATTATTAAGAACCAATCTGTGTTCTAACAAGTTCGAGTTAGAATGCAGATGATTTGGAAAAATCCTCTTTGAAACATCGATATCATTGCAACACCTTAGGCTTCGTGAATGTAGAAATCAACCCCGATACCCTATGTACCGTGGCCTTAATAATAATGTTCATAATAAGTCCTTAGTAGTTTATCCTAGCAGTCAGCTCCAGCCAAAGCGTGATCTAAGTGAAGGACCGATGAATATAGGTGAATGATCTGCATGTTCAAAAATGATAATTGCAACTCGGGTATAGGTAACCATCACAAGGTCATTTAACCCAAAATGTTGTAAAAATTTCGAAAAAAAATATAATAAGAGCAAAACAAAATAAAAATCTTCCCATTGATAGTTGGTTCAGAGGTATCTGGTGCTGAACTCGGTATGGCGGGTTACGATTCGATCCCCCATAACTACAATAGGGTCAATAAAAGGGGATACGCCAATTTTTGTACCAGAGCCCCATGCTTGAGATCAGAATCACTAACCGGTCACTTCACTATGAGCACATATGGATAACGAGCTTAATGTGATTGCGCCTGAATGAAAAGGACCCAAAAGGAGATTTAAAAGTAGGCCTAGGTATATGTAATACCCTAATTTTTACCCCTAAGATCCCACATTTCATTTGCATATCATTCCACAAACAAGATCGTACTCTTGGCTTTCTCACCCTTATCTGCTTCTTACTTGTTTTTTGTTGATTATGTTTACTAACCTCTAACCAAAATACCAAAAATATTTTTCAATTTGCTTGTTTCTTCTTCTTCTCTGTGTGTTTAGGATTTTGCAGGGAGATTGATGGCAAGGACATTCATTCAAGTCTAAATCAAATGGAAGTTTGACCTCATCTTGGTCAGACTATCAAGAGTTTGCTTTAATCATAAGAGACCCGTGGTAGTGGGCTATTTTCTCAGGCAATATGATTGTTCAAGATCAAATTTTCTTGTGTTGAAATCCATTGGTTTATTAAGCAGTGTTCTATGAGAATTTTGGTTCAGAGATTCAGAGAATTATATCAAAGATCAAAATTGATGGTCGATGATTCAGTTGCAAGTTATTTAGTGGTTGATTTTTGAATCTATCCGTAATCAGGAGGTGTGTGGAAAATAGTCAAGTTGGTGTTACAACGAAATCGAGAGCTCATGGCTGATTGGAAAGTAAATATTTTGTTGAAAATGCTGATGGAATTGCTTCCTTTCGTGCACCAAAAAGCATTTGGCACTTGTCCCTTCTTGTTCACCACAGAAACTGCACCAACTGTGTTATCTATCCCATTCTTTGAATTGTATTCCAGGGAACAAGTTGGATGGGTTACATTTTTAGTGGATGCATGTTGAGTGTTTTCCAAACTTGATACGGATGCCCAGCCTGTTGCCATAGAAACAAGATAATTTACGGAGCCGGATTTCAAAGTTTTTGTCATCTGTTTCTGAATATTTTGGGGAGTCCTACGTGACATGCATAATGCTACCAGTATTTTTAAGTGCAGGTTTAAGGCCAAGATCCGCCGTTGCTAATAGGCTTTCTACAATGTGTGTCTTACCGCTTCGGTTAACCAGTGTTTTGAGTTCTCCTGGAAAACGTGGACAGTTAGAAGGATATTTAAAGAAGCTGCTTCAAGAAGATAGTTCCATGCAAAATCGATCAACCAAGCACACTCCTGAGATTATTATTGCTATCCACTTCATCTGCACACCTAAAAGAAAGTCTGATCTTTACTTTGAAATACAGGATAGAGTTATTCATGTATACCCCAATAGAAACTCCGAAGAAGAGTTTTTTTTTGTTGCCAATACAACTACATTTTTCACTGACATTCATCAGATATTTAGAGTTGTAGCAGCTGGGTGTCAGCTGGATTTGTCCTTTGGTTCACACGTTGGATTGCAGAGATCTTTGCCTAGCATTGGGCATTGCAAACTGTGCTTAGAAGATGTATAGCAATTTCAAGGAGCAAGCAATAGAATACGTGAAACAAGCGGTACAGGAAGATAATGCGGGAAACTACGCAAAAGCGTTTCCTCTATACATGAACGTGTTGGAGTATTTCAAAACGCATCTCAAGTACGAGAAGAATCCCAAAATTAAAGAAGCTATTACTCAGAAATTTACTGAGTATCTTCGTCGCGCTGAGGAGATCCGAACTGTTCTCGATGATGGTGGGTCGGGACCTGCTTCTAATGGGGATGTTGCTGTTGCTACGAAGCCAAAAACGAAGCCGAAGAATGGCGAGGGAGATGGAGAGGATCCCGAGCAGTCGAAGCTTAGGGTTGGGTTGAATTCTGCGATTGTGAGGGAGAAACCGAACGTGAAGTGGAATGATGTTGCTGGGTTGGAGAGTGCTAAACAATCTTTGCAGGAAGATGTTATCTTGCCTGTGAAGTTTCCTCATTTTTTCACCGGTAAAAGACGACCTTGGAAAGCATTTTTGCTGTATGGACCACCTGGAACAGGTAAATCATACTTGGCTAAGGCTGTTGCAACTGAAGCCGATTCTACGTTTTTCAGTGTTTCTTCATCAGACCTCGTTTTGAAATGGATGGGTGAAAGTAAAAAGCTGGTTTCAAATCTTTTTGAAATGGCTCGCGAAAGTGCACCTTCCATCATATTTGTTGATGAAATAGATTCTCTATGTGGTACGCGTGGAGAAGGCAATGAAAGTGAAGCTTCAAGACGAATTAAAACTGAACTTCTGGTGCAGATGCAGGGGGTTGGACACAGTGATCAGAAAGTTCTCGTTCTTGCAGCAATAAATACACCATATGCTCTAGACCAGGCAATAAGGCGGCGTTTTGATAAGCGTATATACATTCCACTACCAGATTTAAAGGCTCGCCAACACATGTTCAAGGTGCATCTAGGAGACACTCCTCATAATTTGACTGAAAGTGATTTTGAACACTTGGCTCGCAAGTCAGAGGGGTTTTCAGGTTAAGATGTATCTGTCTGTGTTAAGGATGTTTTATTCGAACCTGTTCGTAAAACCCAAGATGCCATGTTTTTCTTCAAGAGTCCAGAAGGTATGTGGATACCATGTAGACAGAAGCAACACAATGCAGTACAAATTACAATGCAGGATCTTGCCACACAGGGACTTGCTTCAAAGATCCTTCCTCCACCTATATCAAGAACCGATTTTGATAATACTTGCTCGAAGACAGTTGCTCAGGGAAGAATCTGTATATGATATTGGTAACATGTCTTTAGCTGGCGAAGTTAGCTCTAAAGAAACTGAAGATAGAACCAAGGGAGCATCTCTGGTTAATCTGTTTGCTGAAGCAATCAAAGGCCCATTACTTTCATCAGAGAGTCAAGTTCAAATCGGCACTCTATCTGCTCTTTCATTATTTGTCTTCAATTGGGACTTCAGGCGATCAGATTCAAGTCTTAGTGGAAGAAAATATTGCAGATTATTTATTTGAAATATTGAGACTAACAGAGAATAAGGATCCAGAAGTCAAGATATGCCTTCAGGTACTAAATCTTTTATCAAATTCAGAGGAAGCTTTTAGACCAAGGCTGGTTGTTGGGTTTTCAACTCTGGTTCCAGTACTGCGCTATGTGACTGAAGTTCCTTTTCATCCGGTTCAATGTGAGACACTGAAGCTCATTTATGAATGCATTTAGGAGTGTCCTGGAGCTCTATCAACTTCTCAGCTGGAGGAGCTTGTCCTTGTTTTGATAAGAATGCTTATAAAGCATTCTGATGGGGAGATGGGCATGGTTCCTGGGACATTTATAATGGCTTGCTTTGTATTTGTGGCTCTTATGAGATCTCTAACTTGTAATGGAGCTTTAGATCTCTCAAAATCAATTTTGGTAGCAGTCAAACATGCAATTTTAGCTTGTCTCTATGTCTCTGAGAGGAATATCAACCAAATTTTGCAATGCTTGTACCTACTTAATGAGGCATATGCCTACAGTCATGATGCAAACTCCACTCTCACTAGTAAACTAGAACTTAGAAGCGGCGTTCTAGATATATGCATAACACATTTACTGCCCTGGCTTGCAACAATCATCAATGAAATGGAATAGGAAATTATCCTGGGCTTGCTGGAAATTTTTCATTCGATTCTGCTTCTGCATTGTACTATTAATTCTAGGGAATTTGCAGAGACTTTGATGTCATTCCGTTGGTTCAGTTTTTTCATGTGGATGTTTGGGGTTATATGCAGGAGATAGGATGAAACAAAGGATATATTTGTTAATCGGTTTACTCATAGATTCTCTACTGAGAAATGTTGCAGGATATCATAAACAATTCTAAGTTAAGAGAAGGATATCTGACTCTTGCTCGTGATATTGAAATCATGAAGTTCAAGCCAAGCCTTCAAGTCACGTGTTAAAAAAAAGAAAATAATCCACGTCACAATTTGAATTTGAGCTGCAATCAGAAAGAAAGAATAACACGTGAGCTACAAAGAAAAATCAAAACGACATGAAAAAAAATATCACAACAAGAAAAAAAAACGCACAGAAAATTGTAAAACGGCAAATCACTCTCAATCTATAAATACGACACATACCTCATTCATTTCTTCAAGCTTGAATAGCCCCTCATCACTCTGCAAAAAATAAAACCAAACTTCAATCCAAATTGTCTTCAAAATCACCTTCAAGCTTCATTCAATTAACCTTCATAATCGTTGAAAATTCATCAACATTGTCCTTCATATTTTTCTTTAACCATCACCGCCAAAACCGCATTTCATTTTCGCATCTCACAGATCGCTGCAAATCTTCATCAATACAACAAATCTTCAGAAACATGAAGAAGAAGAGAAATCCAATCATCATTCACTTCAAATTGAAGGTAGTTACCGGTTTTCGTCGAAACTTCGTCTTCTGAATGTGCCTATATATTTGAGTTTCATTTGAAATCGAGAACATATTTGGAGTTCACTTTGCATTTCGATTGCAACCGCGTACTTTTCGTGTCCCGCTGCTTTGATTTGAGCAAGCGTTGAAGCATCCATGGCCGTGAACAGTGCCGCGTGAAAACTTGGAGAAGATAATGAATGATTCATTGATTATCTTTTCTGATTTCTTATTTTTGTTTAAGTGATGCACTATTTTGGTTGGGCCGTTTGGACCGTAGAATTTAGATCCTCATTACCTTCTGTTTTTCTACTGAACCTCCCTCTCATTTTTCTTTTAAAGATTTTCTTCAATTTTCTTTTAATATTTTTCTAATATTTGTTTTCTTTTGAAATAATTTTTTTTAAAAAAATAGCTTTTGTTTTGGATCTTAAATTTTGATAAGATCTCATCAATATCAATGGACTTTGGGTGTCGATTTTATCCACCAAGAGAGGTGATTGATATTGATGATGATATAATCGATTTAAGATTCAAATTGAGGTTTCTTTTCATTTTAATTCTCTTTCTTCTTCTTTTTTTATTTTGATAGATGAAATCCATGGATCATAGATTGTTGATTATCAAGGTTGTTTAATCTTCATTATTTCAAATCTATGGATGAATAATCATTGAGATAATTCTCCGTGCTTTGGAATAGAGATTACCTTTGATTAATTGATGAAAAATCTTGATTATGATGAGACCACTACCTCTTTTCTTTTTGTGTGGCATGTTTTAGGAGAGTGATTTACATATCACATCTCTAACATGTGTTAACACTAACATTATTATTGACCGGCCTCAGATAGTCGTGGTTTCTACATAAACCCGATTACGATTGCTTAACATAGCGCTAAAGTGTCCCTTAATCGGAAAATGATCATTCGTGGCTCAAACTTATGTTTAAAAGTCCAAGTATGATTAGTTGCTTGTCTTAAGTCCAATACCTATGAAAATCATTGTTAGGAGGCTTTGATTCTATCAATCCTCTAATGAGTTTTCATTAACCTTGGTCTAAGTGCAAGAATTAATCATCATTGATCATATGTTCTAACCACTAATTACTAATTCACTAACAATATCCCTGTTTAATTTTGTTTTTATTCTCTTCTTATTCCTTATTTCTTTACTTTTATGCTTCCATATTATCATTTCATATCATATCTTTGTTTATGTTTATGTCATTTCTCTTTTGTCCACTTGGACCATACCTCGTTCAAAACACTAATAAAGGATAAAAATCTCTAAAAAAAAAACTTGGTGCTATTAACTTTGTGGTTATGCTCTTGGACTACTCTTAGACCTTGGACTTCATGGACCTTTGGACTTAGAATTAGGACTTTCATTCTTATGCTTGGAGTATTATGGATCTTAGCCTTTATTTGGCTCGCTCATTAGCTTATGCTTTAAATCGGATGGAATTCTTTTTGCTTGCTATGGAGTGTGTTACAAGTCGGTTAGATCTTTCTTACCTCTAGCTTTTATTTTGGTTTCTAGGATAGTCACTTCATCTCCTCCCCTTCTTAAATTTTCAAAACTTTCTCCCTCTTTCAAAACCTTATTGGTTTCAAACTTCAAAACCGCTTTTGCAATAAAACCTTGACTTTCGTCAAGTGATTTTTAAACTTTTGTTCTTCTTAATAAAAGTCAATCAATGTTAATCATGCTTTGACCAATTTCAAAAGACATAAAAAATACAAAAACTCATCAACTCTTTTTGTGCCTTTATGCACTTTTTCACTTTAAAACTTTTCATAGAAGTTTAGACATGATTCATTTCTATAGTTGAGATGTAAGCCTCCTATTCCCCATATTATTAAGACTTTGACATTTTCCACGTTGATGTTGAGTGATAGTCTTGTTGATAATCCAAGCAAATCCTCCATCTTTATGTGACGCAGATGTTGTCTTAATACTCGTGGGTGAATAGTCGCAGTTTTCTCCTTAAAATGACGACTTGTCTTTACATCTAAAATCAATCAAAACCAACAAATTTTTGTCATTTGTACCACGAACTACGGGGTTTTGATCCTATATTGCACTTTGTGGGTACGTAGGCATGAGGCAATAAGTCTCTCCAAACACAAAAATCTAAAAAAATAATTCTCTTCTCATCTCCCCAATCTCTTTTCAAACAAACCATTTTCAAACCAAAAAACGTAAATATTTCAAAGGGCTCCTATAGAGTACTATAGACGTTTTGGGTGCTAACACCTTCCCATTGCGTAACCAACCCCCTTACCCCGATCTCTGTTTCTTGTTCTCGTTTTAGAACTCTTTGGTTTTGTTCGCTCTTTTTCCTTTCCTTTATCTGGATAAAATAAAAGTGCGGTGGTGACTCTTGTTTTTTGAGTTAAGTTAATTAATAACTTACGCTCACAATTTTTTTACCGCTACAGTACAATAGGGTAGTATAGATTGATTTTTGTAAGAACGAAGCATATATCCATATTTACGGAGAAGTGTCATTCTGATACCCATGGTTCACTGAGTTAATACCTATCGCTTCATCCCAGCTTGAACTTAGAAGCCCTTTTTGCCCAGAACTTCTAAGCATCCAAGCTTAGTTACAGAACTCAACCATAAATTTCCATCTGTTTTATAGTGATAAACTTCTCACGTCGAGTGGTTATCACATTGTCTAATCGAGTATGTAATCGGGTTCAGAGAACTTTGGTAGAAGTTAATCCTGCCGCCATTTTATTTCAGTCTTTTTCAAGTTGTACAAAGATTTAAAACTTCCCGTTTGGAGCAGGTTTCTATTTATTTTCCGCTTTTATTTATTGGCATTTATTTCCTGCACTTTATTTATCTCACTTTATTTACTCGCACTTTATTTCCTGCACTTTATTTACTCGCAATTTATTTACCGCCCTTATTTATCGCACCTTATTTACCATGTCGATTTACGTTTCCATGTCTGGATAAATCTTAGAGGTTAGGATGTGAGGATCATAGTTAAAAGTGGTATTCCATATGGCTGTCGATAGAATCACTTATGGGTTATTCTGACTTTTAATACATATTTTCTGCACTTAAAACCTATTGGGTATGATCGAAAGTCGTCCAACCTTTAGATAAATTTGGTTAGCCTTAACTGTACAAAGGAAGCGAAGCGCTTAGTCCAGTTAAGTGGGAATCTCTAATGCTTTAGAAAAACGATTTTAAAACTATTTTTGGACGCGTTTATGGATTTAAAGTCCGGTTCAGAAGAACCTCTTTTTGTTAGAAATTCCAGGTCAAAATACTTTTCAACTAAGTCAAGAAACTATATTTCTTAAAAATAGGTTTAATCACTCTAACGCAATGCGCGCCTTTTTATAAGTGACAATAAGAGGAATCGATTAGGTGATAAACTCGATTCTGAATACGTGAAAGCGAAAGTTCCCTTTAAATTAGTTCTTTTCATCAGTAGAAACCATTACCCCTTAAGAAGTCTATTTGTACGCATTTGGAACACTACCTAGCTATGTGAATTACATCCAAGCCTACTATTTTATTATTGAATTTATTCTCGCACTTTACTTTTATTTCGCACAACCCAATTCCAAATGGACTTACCTTAGATAAACATCATAACAACAGTAATCGATAGATTGACGTTTGGCCTCTGTGGGATCGATAATCTTTTATATTACTCTGATGCTATTCGTGCACTTATGAATTACAACATCAACTCTCGCTGGAATAAAGGGGAAAGCTGCGTAGAGTTTATGATCTTGTTTGCTCTGTATGATTGGACCATAAGTGAACTTTCCTCCGAGTTTGCGTTTTAACAACATGTTAAATAAAGAATTTCTGAGCAAAACAGATTGTGACCATGAATTTAACTCTCTTGATTGATATCTTGCAAACTTCCAATGGAAATAATCTCACAAATTTCTGTCTTCCAATCTTATGCAGGTTGTTTTGATGTTCTGGTATGCATTAATTCGACCAGAACGCGGTATTTGGTTTAGCATTTGTCATCATTGTCTTTGTCCGAAGTAGTTTTCGCCTTTAGCACGGAGAAAATGGCGGAACTTCTAGTATTGGCCTAGAGCTTTCCATGTTTGAACTACTTAGGATCTTTCTTGTAAAAAGTAGTTATATCATTGGAATTATGTATGGATTCTCATAATTTTGTATAGCTTCAAGTATAGCATATTTTAATTTTTCCGCGAAGATGCCTTTGTTCCAAGAATTCCTTATAAGGTTGTAGCATGAATAATTGAATGATTTACTTTAAATCGAACCCTTGAATTAGTGTAAACTCATTACTTGAATTCATTGGCTTTTGAATTTGCATTTGAAATGGTATGAGTTTCGGTGTATCTTGGACTTTGGGATGTTTTTTAGAGTGAACTTGAATTCTTGCCAAATTATACCTCTTGAGTCTTGCTAAATTTTGATCTCCTAAGATCAAACATGGAACACACTCTATGGAATTCTCCTCGAATTTCCACCTAAATAACATTTTACCAATACATTAGATTAGAACCTTGATATTTCGGACTTGAAATCAAAGTGTGGTGACATAGCTCATAATTTCGGATGGAACAATGTGAACTTCGGATAGAATAAAGTGAGCTTGATTTTGGCGGATTTGAATCACTCTCTTTTGCGTTCTTGTGAAAACTTTGGACGTGAAAGTGGGATACTCTGACAACATATATAGCTTGATCCTAAATTTGCAATCTTGGACATAGGTTTCATGGGCTTGAAATTTAAAATTAATCTTTGTAATTCAAACCAAACCACAACCTTTTATTAAAGAACTTGTATCATAAATGGGGATCTTGAACATCCACTCTGTTACTCGAAACTTTAAATAAATCATGCAAGATAACTCTTAGGACATAATGAAGGTCCCATAATCTGATATTACTTGAAACAATCTTAAATTTATAAATTTTCTGTCTCCCGCCTTCAGCTATATCACTAGTCAAACACATTCCTCTAGGCAGATTTTAAAAACATCTTGCTTTAATGAAGCGCCAAACACCCTTTAGACTGTGCTAAATATTTCAAATGAACCATGCCTTGAGAAATCCTTTGGAAATAGGGATATCATCTCGTGTTGATTGCAAGACCATAATAATGAGGATATATGCTTCCACAATAATTCAGCACAACCCGTAGGAGATAAGAAGTACACCTAAAGCCTTCACGGCTTCCTGAACTCAGCAACAAACCTAACTTCATAAAAAAAACAAACAAACAGTTAAAATGGTTAGCTATGCATGAATGATTGATCTAAATAAAGTGCCAATGATCAATGAATCTAAGGGTAAAATTTGGGGTACAACAGTTGTCCCTATTTAAATATCTTCACCAAATGATATGAGCGATGAAGAACTTCGTGAAATTATGGTGACAGGTATTTAAATACAGATATCCGAAAATTTTTCCCTTAGATGTAATGATATGCAATGCTATGAAATGCGAGACAAAGGTCCTGTGAGGAAAAGATGTCACAGGGGAAAATTTGGGCACAACACACGGGAAATAAAGGTTAACAAAAAAAGGCTCAAACAAACGAGACTCCGCGGGGAAAAATCAATAATTGACAATCACACGACATCTCCAAACATATCATGGAGAATTTGGTGAGAAAATCCACCTAAAGAACCTACTGTATAGGTCAAATGTAATGATTTCAAGAGATATTAGCTGGAGGAGTCTACTGTCGAGACTTGTAACTCATTTGGAGAACAATTTTTGCCAAGGTGTCTAGTGTTAATACTTTTAGGGAATCTACTACCGAGATTCTATGTCGAAGTCTATTGGAAACCTACTTCTGTCGAAGTCTTCTGGAAATCTACTGTTGAGATTCACCAGGAAAAGAGATACCTTTGAATAAAAATGTTTAAAAGGATAATAAACCTCCCCGTGCTTCAAGGTTGTATGCCAAGAACGGATATCAGTTTCTTCTTTTACTTGAAAAGGGTAAAATAAACCTCCCCACGCTTTAAGGTTGTATGCCAAGAATGGGTCTCAATTTCTTCTTTTACTTGAAAAGGGTTAAATAAACCTCCCCACGATTCAAGGTTGTATGCCAAGAACGGGTCTCAGAATCTTCCTGGAATGATGAATACTTATGAGTGTGTCTTCACAGGGGATTGGAATTTCACTGGAGATTAAGGACTTCAGCGGTTAATCCATAATTTACTGGAGAACATAAAACTTCATTGGCGATCTTCAAAAGAGATGCAGGCCGGTTGATTTGCAAAATATGTCTTCTTAAATAAAGAGAGATCAATCGTAATAATCTTCACCGAACTTCTTGGGAGAGATTCCATTTGATGGAATTAGACTTGTGTGACGGACTCACTGGAGAATTCTTGCATCAAAAAGATTCATCGGAGAAATCATGACCTCCTAAAATAAAATTTACCGGGGACATGAGTGAAGAATGTTGTGAAACTGATGTATTTTTGCATTGATGAACTGCGTGGTAGTAGCCATTTTGAACAATAGTTAGTTGTAAATGGATAAAATTATCTTTAATTCTTAAATGCCCCAACTCACGTGGTTCATGAGAAAAATTTATTCCAAGAGGATTTTACAGAAAACACAATGTCCGAAATGTTCCAATGTTTTCAAACTCTCTAGAGAGATTTGTCGAATCTCGACGTAACTGCCCCTGATTGACGATATTATGATTAACTGAGTCTTCAAAACTCGCTCTTGAGAACTGTCAGACTTGTAAATGAGCGACCTGGAAATAACTTGCCCTTGGCCAACAGAGTCATTCAGTTCCAATAGAACAAACTTATCGCCGATGTCTATATTTAAACTTTCTATGATATTGGGCAAAATCAACACGCATGAAATGTTAATTCTGAAACTGTTAATGCAACACACAGGTTTGTCTTGAATTTTTTCTTGAAAATGAAAACCACCATAACTAGTGAAAAAACCACTAATTAGGATATGAGTTAATTTTATTAAGCCAGCATAAATTTGAGCATAGCCCACAAGAGTCGGGAAATGTTATCTCATCGAGTATGCTTTCGAAATGAACCTTACCTCCATAAGGAATTTTGAGGGTTGTGTCGGGGCTTAGTTTACGATTTGTAAAACGAAGGAATAAAGGTCAGGGTTTTGTTTGTACCCACCCATTTTTCAATGATGCTCACTCTTTTTTTGAAAGTTCATGTGTTCAATCAAGCTGACTGAAAGTTGCTCTGCCCCAGGTTAAACGAGGTTTTTTATTTTATTTGGAAAGGGGTAAAGAGGGATTACCTTCCTTAAATCTCCGGTGTATGGGAGGTTTGAAATAATGCCTTACATCATCAGTAGGGTTCTATTCGAAAGCACACAACAAGAGATCTTGATTTCTTCATCTTCCTCTCAATTCTTCATCAAAGTGAGGAAAATTTGGGTAAATTTAGCATTATAAATCATGAAAAACATTTTGCGAGTGAATACAAATGGGTTTCTTCAAGACAAACATTTTATTGCATTAATTGTTCAAAATGACAAGTTCTTACATGCCGACTATGCTTTTATAATCAAAGAAATACAAATAATATAAGTAAACAAAATAAACTGTCTGATGGGCCTTTCTCTAGATTTCAATAGCTTGAAAAGGATCTTCTTGAGTCTTCATATCCATTAGCATAATGGTGTTCCGCTCAAGACTGGGCTTCCTCCTTCGAAGGTTAGCGCTTCATCATTGATCATTTCTTGAACTTTTTCTTGAAAAACCTTACACTCTTCAATCGAATGCCTCATCACTCCATCATGAAATTCACAGTTGGTGTTCGAGTTGAACCAAGGTGGGCGAGACTTCATAATTCTAGTCCTTCAAGGCGTCATTACTGAATTTCTAGCAAAATAACACCATAGGTTACTGTAAGTCATTTGGACTGGATCAAACCGGTGAGTTTCTTCTCTCGGAATACTCAGAGGTATCTTCTGATTCTGAAACTATCTTCAAACCTGTCGATTCTGATGTTGATTTGGAGAAGTCGACCTTCGTTGATGAGGTAGTCGATTCTGATGATGCCGAGCAGGCGCTGCATACCGATGTTGAGGATAAAATACTGGAACTGGATCTGACAAGATTTGAGAGGAATCCCATATTGCATTAACATCAACACTTCCTTCCTCATGGGAATCATTAACTGAATTCTCTTCATTAGCTTGGTTGTTCGAGTCATCTCGGAGTCTTCCAATTTTGAGTGCACTCTCAATGTTTATCCCGACTTTTATAACTTTAGAGAAATCTAATGGCACAACGCCTACCATCCTATCATAATAAGCCTCTGGCAGCATTCTAAGAAACATCTTAATTCTTTTTCTTGAAGTGGTGGATGAACTTGGGTTGTTAACTCACTCCATCGTCGCGCGTATTCCCTGAAAGATTCGTTGTCATTCTTATTCATGCTCACTAGTTGATCATTGTCTGGAGCCATATCCAAATTGTAATTGTATTGCAATTTTATTTCCATTTCCACCTTATTCTATCTTGAACGTGTTCTGTTGTAAAGGTTTATAACTTTTCTCATGATTTTTCTTTGTACATGGCACAAAAGTACTCAAGCTCCAAGAGCTTCAGATTGCTGGATTTATGGAAATCCTTTACGATGGAGTTCATTGGTGCTACGTATTTGCGACTTGGAGTTTCGACAGCCTGCATCCTGCGGTGATTGGTGCACCAGAATGTTCTTAAATGCGTACATGATGAAGGGAAATCTCAAGGTTGAAGTCCTTTGGTTTTTGGTCCTCCCGAATACGAAGAATGGTACCGGGAGTAATCTCACACATAGTAAATGGCACCATACTCTCGCCGGAAGAAAGGGGAATGATGTTTGAACTTCTAGTATTGGCCTAGAGCTTTCCATGTTTGAACTACTTAGGATCTTTCTTGTAAAAAGTAGTCATATCATTGGAATTATGTATGGATTATCATAATTTTGTATAGCTTCAAGTATAACATACTTTAATTTTTCCGTGAAGATGCCTTTGTGCCAAGAATTCCTTATAAGGTTGTAGCATGAATAATTGAATGATTTACTTTAAATCGAACCCTTGAATTAGTGTAAACTCATTTCTTGAATTCATTGGCTTTTGAATTTGCATTTGAAATGGTATGAGTTTCGGTGTATCTTGGACTTTGGGATGTTCTTTAGAGTGACCTTGAATTCTTTCCAAATTATACCTCTTGAGTCTTGCTAAATTTTGATCTCCTAAGATCAAACATGGGACACACTCTATGCAATTCTCCTTGAATTTCCGCCTAAATAACATTTTACCAATACATTAGATTAGAACCTTGAATTTTCGGACATAAAATCAAAGTATGGTGACATAGCTCATAATTTCAGATAGAATAATGTGAACTTCAGATAGAATAATGTGAACTTGATTTTGGCGGATTTGAATCACTCTCTTTTGTGTTCTTGTGAAAACTTTGGACGTGAAAGTGGGATACTCTGACAACTTAAATAGCTTGATCCTGAATTTGCAATCTTGGACATAGGTGTCGTGGACTTGAAATTTAAAATTATTCCTTGTAATTCCAACCAAACCACAACCTTTTATTAACGAACTTGTACCGTAAATGGGGATCTTGAACAACTACTTCGTTACTCGAAACTTTAAATAGATCATGCGAGATAACTCTTACGATAGAATGAAGGTCCCAGAATATGATATTACTTGAAACAATCTTAAATTTATAAATTTTCTATCTCCCGCCTTCAGCTATATCACGAGTCAAACACATTCCTCTAGGAAGATTTAAAAAACATATTGCTTTAATGAAGCGCCACACACCCTTTAGACTGTGCTAAATATTTTAAATGAACCATGCCTTGAGAAATCCTTTGGAAATAGGGATATCATCTCGTGTTGATTGCAAGACCATAATAATGAGGATAGATGCTTCCACAATAATTCAGCACAACCCGTAGGAGATAAGAAGTACACCTAAAGCCTTCATGGCTTCCTGAACTCAGCAACAAACCTAACTTCACAAAACAAAACAAACAAATGGTTAAAATGGTTAGCGATGCACGGATGTCTGATCTAAATGAAGTGCGAATGATCAATTAATCTTAGGGTAAAATTTGGGGTACAACACTTTGGGACTGTTTTGGTTCTTTCTTCTTCTTCTTCTATTTCCTTTTTTATTTTTTCCTTGGAATACACTTTTAAAGGTCATCTTCCTCTTTAAATTCATTGGACTTAGGGTGTAGATGAAGTTGGATAAACATTCATTAATTAAAATCTATCTTTAAAGTGAATTGTTCAATTCATTTTAGGTGCTTTGAGTTAATGATATGTTTAGTGCTTTAATCCACCAAGATGAGTGGATGAACTTAAAGATGGAATGATATTGAACTTGAAATTCAATTTGGCATTCCCTCTCCTTTTCTCTTTTTCTTTTGATCGATGAAAATCTTCGATATCGTTTGAACTTATTTCAATTTCTTGATGAAGATGAGATTGTTACCTATATTTTTTCGCGCGACATTGCTTTTGGAGAGTGATCTACATATCACTTCTCTAGCATGCATTAGCACTAAAATTGTTATTGACTGGCCTCAAATAGTCGTGGTTTCTACATAAACTTGATTACGATTGCTTAACATAGCGCAAAATTATCCCGTAATCGGAAAGTGATCATTCGTGGCTCAAACTCATGTTTGAAAGTCCAAGTATGGTTGATTATTTGTCTTAAGTCCATCAACTATGAAGCTTGTTGTTACGAGGCTTTGATTTTATCAATCCTCTAATGAGTCTTCATCAACTTTGGCTTAAGTGCATGACTTAACCATCGTTGATCATTTGCTCTAACAACTAATCAATAATTTACTAACGATATCATTTTGCTAATTTTGTTCATGTCTCCTTCTTGCTTCCCATCTCTCTTTTATCTTTATGCTTCATTATTATCATCTCATATCATGTTATTGTTTATACTTCCATTATTTTTCCTTTGTTCGTTGGACACATGTTTATGTTTCTGCTCTTTTCTTTTGTCCACTTGAACTATATCTTGTTCAAAACACTAATAAAGGATTGATATCATTTCCTCTCCAGAGTCAACGATCACACCGTCATCAGCTGCGTCAGCACGCCCGACAAAGACCAAAAAAGCCAGAGAGGCATTTCACTCGGTTGTCGATGTCGTACAGTCAGTTGTTTCCAGATTTGATTAAAGGTGGATGGATAGTGTCGAAGAAGATTAACCCAGAAATTCCGCCGCATCCGCCAAGTTTTGATGTCAACAGCCATTGTGAGTACCATGTTGGGGACTAGGGGTATTAAACCGAGGATTGTAAGGTGCTTAAAAGCAAGATTCAGACTTTGTTGGACTCTAATAGGTTCTCAATCACACCTCAGGGAATCCAGATCAGCAATCTTCCTTCATCCAGCCATGTGGGTTCAGCGGTTAATGTTGTGGAAGAAATTACCAATGGCAGAGGTTCAGAAGAGTATCAGATTGACTTCGACGAGCAATTCTAAAGGTGGCTGATTCAGCAGCAAGTCATGATTTGAAAGCCCGGCTCCCAGAAGCTGGCAATGTTTTTTGTCATGTCATTTCTTTGCATTTGTAGTTTCTTTTCTGTTTAAGTGCAAATTTCATTTGTAAAACTAGTTTGTTTTCGATTGATAATGATAATGAAATGAATATGCATGTTTTTGATTAAATCCATTTGTGTTCACTCAATGTTTTTATTGATGTCAAATGCTTGTTTAAGAAGAATCCGGGGGGATGACGAAGTTGAAATACGCGCAAGCTTCCGATTGTATGCTTTTGAATAAAACCTGCTGATGATGTACAGGCATTGTTTCAAATTCCTAAACATGGGAGATATAAGGATGATAATCCCTTGTCAACCCCTTTGAGCCTAGTGGTAGGATATTCCTTCTGAAAAACGAAAAATCCCTCAATCTTAACCTGTGGCAGGGTAGGTGTCAGTTAATTTGACCGAGCATCCAAATTGCAAAAGGAGTGTTCTCGTTTGAGGATCAATCACACCTCTAGAGGTCGTGCCTAAAAAAACATAGTGGTTAAACCTCACCAATCAGGAGTAAGACAGTCATAACCCTTTTGGAGAAATCAAGACAACCAGTGTCACATGACTTGTTTCAAAATAGAAAAAAGAAAAGAATCAAAAGAAGAAGCCCGCTAAGTCAAATCTTGAAACAAGCGACTTAGGCAAAATTAGGGCATCCCGCTGGACTTTGAAATCAGAAGGAACTCAAAAGAATCAGTCCAGGAAAAAGTTAGGGAGAAAACAAGTAAAAGAACAAAAAACAGAAAAGAGAAAAGGATTACAAAAGAAAAATCCTTGAGAAAAATGAGTCGTGCGACTCCAGGCACCAAAGACGAAAAGCGAGTGACTGTCACTCCAAAAACTTGTGGTTTCTTGAACCATCACTCTGGTCATTCTAACCTTTGAAAGGTGAACGCTTGTGTCGAATTAGCTAAATGTAGGATTGGAGAACATCAAGGAGAATGGGTGGGTTAAAATAAACTTTGATCATTATATCCTTTCTTTCAAACCGTGAACCTGACCATTATAACCTTCAAAAGTCCTAATTGAAGCGGGTTTGTTTCGAAAGCATACTTCGGTAAAGATCGCATTGAAACTGACTCCTAAAAGGATTCCTCTTACCATGTTGGTACTAAGGTTGACATTTTGATAGGTGATTCGTTCACTATATGTCACAACTTTTTTTCCAGTGAACAGACTTGGAATTCAAAACTATCATATGCATTGCATTAATATCTTTGTGCAGAACAATTTGTTTTACTTGTGAGCAAACACTTAACATCAGGAAAGTTTCCACAGTGAAAAGTTTGATCAGGAAAGAATGCAGAACGCCTGAATACTCCGTTGAACTGGGGCAAGCTATATCAAATGATCATATCATAAGAGTCAGCCATCCAGAGGTCAGTTAATCTAAAGGCAATCAGGTTAAGATTCGATAGATCTCTCGAAGTCAGAGGTACTGCTCCATAAATCCGCCAATCAGAGGCAAAGTCGTTTGAAAACTGGGGCAGGCCACCCCAAGAGCTATTCTCATCCAGAAGGAATTTAATTTGAAGCACCTCTTCAAAGTACAGAATGCTGAGGTAATTCGTATTAAGCCATCAGGGTACAAAGATTTCAAGTCTCCTCGTGAGGAAGTTTTTACAGAGATCCCACAGGCTGGGGCAAAATTGAAAGCGAAGAACTATTCCTCTCCATATTTTCAGAGCTTATCAGAGTTATTCAAACAGGTTCAATCAATCTTCAAGTTCAAGACGAATATCAGGAAGTCATAGAAATTATCTCCTGACCCACATTAAACATGCATTCAGATAGAACATTTCCCAACATCAGCCATACCTGACCTTTCATAGAAAACTTAAAGCCCGGTCACACTTGGCACATCCGGTTATCCCCGGTAAAGTTACCATATCTCTATCCCCGTGAGAGGAAGATGTGTAGTTTGAGAATAATCTTTCCCCAGCAAGTTGAGTCTGCATGCGACCAAGGTTGGTGTTTTCGGCAGAGTAGAGCCATCCCCAGCAGGTGGAGCGTTAACTCCTATTCTCAGCAGTTCAAATGCATATATATCATCCCTTGACAGGTAAATGTAGGGTTATCCTCAGTAGTGGAGCAGATTCAAAGTTCCGGTTCCCCACAGAGTACAAGTCTTTGACTCCTTTCCCCTCAGAGACTAGGTCTTTGACTCATTTCCCAAGAAGAGGTCGATGTTGATTCCCTCATTGAGTAATCCCTAGCAGAGTTGCTTGAGTGGGTTATTTCTCATCCTCAGCAGAGAGAGTTTGGGACGGATTCCCAGTAGATCTTATTTGTTTATCCCTAGCAGTTTGGATTTAATCTCCAACAGGGCAGAATCTGCGACAGAGATATTCCCTAGCAGTTTGCATACTCCCCGTTAGAGTCGTGTTCTTGGAGGCCATCCAGGGCTGATTTCCCCAGTAGAGTTGAGATGATCTCAGCAGTTGGATGCCTTTTTCCCAGCCGAGTCTTCTGTTACCCAAGAGAGTTCTTTTCCATGAGGCCATTAAGGGCTTGTTGTTCCCAACATAAGTCCAATCATAATTGGCATATCCTATTCTTTCCTCGGCAGGGTTGCTTTCGTCTCTTCATCATTTATTTTGATGAGGTGGTTCCTTTGCATGTTGCATTGTGCATAGCATCCTCCCAAATGCGTAGCATTTCCATTTCGTATGGAGCATTACGCCATATCCGAACATGTGCATTTGAAAAATAAGCCACTTTGTTACCCTCGTGTTTTCTGGTGTATTACCCAGCAGACAACGATGTATGTCTTGGCCTGTTTGGTATCCAGACCCCAGCAAAATCTTTGATAGATGTGTTCATCTTATCATTTTCTCCCCAACAGAGCTTGTTTGTTCAAGTTCCTTTTCCCCAACGGAATTCTTCTTTCAGCTGGGGAATGAGTGAGATGTTCTCAACTTTGTGTTGAGCCGGCCCTCGGGTTCTATGCTCGCTTTTATTTAGTGAATGCCTGCTTGGATTAGCAGATGATCTCCACTTCGTGTTGAGCCGACCTTCGGGTTCGATGCTCACTTTTATTTAGCAAATGCCTACATGGATTAGCAGATGTTCTCAACTTCATGTTTAGCCGGCCTCTGGGTTCGACGCTCGCTTTTATTTAACAAATGCCTGCTTAGATTAGCATATGATCTCAACTTCGTGTTGACCCGACCTTCGGGTTCAATGCCTGCTTGGATTAGCAGATGATCTCAATTTCGTGTTGAGCCAGCCTTCTGGTTCGATGCTCGCTTTTATTTAGCGAATGCCTGTTGGATTAGTAGATGTTCTTAACTTCATGTTAAGCCGGCCTTCGGGTTCGATGCTCGCTGTTATTTAGCGAATGCCAGCTTGGACTAGCTGATTATCTCAACTTCGTGTTGAGCCGGCCTTCAGGTTCGATGCCTGCTTGGATTAACAGATGTTCTCAACTTCGTGTTGAGCCGGCCTTCGGGTTTGATGCCGGCTTGGATTAGCAGATGTTCACAACTTCGTGTTGAGCCGGCCTTCGGGTTTAATGCCTGCTTGGATTAGCAGATGTCCTCAACTTCATGTTGAGCCAGCCTTCGGGTTCGATGCTCACTTTTATTTTGTGAATGCTTACTTGGATTAGCAGATGTTCTCAACTTCATGTTGAGTCGGCCTTCGGGTTCGATGCTCGCTTTTATTTAGCGAATGCCTGCTTGGATTAGCAGATGTTCTCAACTTCGTGTTGAGCCAGCCTTCAGGTTCGACCCTCGCTTTTATTTAGCAAATGCCTGCTTGGATTAGCAGATGATCTGAACTTCGTGTTGAGCCGGCCTTCGGGTTCGATGCCTGCTTGGATTAGCAGATAATCTGAACTTCGTGTTGAGCCAGCCTTCGGGTTCGATGCTCGCATTTATTTAGCGAATTTCTGCTTGGATTACAAGATGTTCTCAACTAAGTGTTGAGTCGGCCTTCGGGTTTCATGCTCGCTTTTATTTAGCGAATTCCTGCTTGGATTAGCAGATGATCTCAACTTCATGTTGATCCGGCCTTCGGGTTGGATGCCTGCTTGGATTAGTAGATGATCTCAACTTCGTGTTGAATCGGAATTCGGGTTCGATGCTCGCTTTTATTTAGCAAATTCCTACTTGGATTAGCAGATGATCTCAACTTCATATTGATCCGACATTCGGGTTCGATGCTCGCCTTAATTTAGCGAATGCCTGCTTGGATTAGCAGATGTTCTCAACTTCGTTTTGAGCTGGCCTTCGGGTTCGATGCTCGCTTTTATTTAGCAAATGATTGCTTGGATTAGCAGATGTTCTCAACTTCGTGTTGACACGACGTTCGGGTTTGATGGTCGCTTTTATATAGCGAATGCATGTTTGGATTAGCAAACATTCTCAACATCGTGTTGAGCCGGCCTTCGGGTTCGATGCTCACTTTTATTTAGCGAATGCCTTCTTGGATTAGCAGATGATCTCAACTTCGTGTTGAACTGGTCTTTAGGTTCGATGCCTGCTTGGAATAGCAGATGATCTCAACTTCGTGTTGAGCCGACCTTCGGGTTCGATGCTCGCTTTTATTTAGCGAATTCCTGCTTGGATTATCAGATGTTCTCAACTTCGTGTTGAGCCGGCCATCGGGTTCGATGCTCGCTTTTATTTAGTGAATACCTGCCTAGGTTAGCTGATGATCTCAACTTCGTGTTGAGCTGCCCTTCGGGTTCAATGGCTTCTTGGATTAGCAGATGATCTGAACTTCCTGTTGAACCGACCTTCGGGTTCGATGCCTGCTTGGATTAGCAGGTGATCTAATTTCGTGTTGAGCCTACCTTCGGGTTCGATGCCTTCTTGGATTATCAGATGTTGTCAACTTCGTGTTGAGAAGACCTTCGGGTTCAATGCCTGCTTGGATTAGCAGATGTCATCAACTTCGTGTTGAGCCGGCCTTCGGGTTCGATGCTCGCTTTAATTTAGCGAATGCCTCCTTAGATTAGCAGATGTTCTCAACTTCGTGTTGAGCCGGTGTTGCACCCCAAAATTTGACCAACAATTATTTATCCATCTAGTGTTTGAGAGTTGATACCTTCATCAGAAAGTTCAAGAGATCCTCAGAGGAAGTGGATTGAAACCAGGGTTGTGTGCTTCATAGCTTGAGAGTTGTGGGTACCCTTCAGATGATTCTGAGACTTTGATAATGAACTTGATGTTTTGAGAAAGCCTATGAGATGTCTTGATAGCCATCATGAAGCCCAGAGAGGTCATTAGGCAAGAATTCAGAAGATTCAACCATGATTGGTAGAATTAGGGTTTTGACTGGGTCAACCCTAGATCAACTGAAGATTTGGAGGAGGTTGAGACCCAATCCAAGGGCCATGAGATCATGGAATGATGTATGGATATGTTATAAAGATTATTCCTAGACCAACTCATCATGATTGAGGAGTTTGAGAAGTTTCAAGTCAGGGTTTCTGAGGATTGTCAGTGAAAAAACCCTAGTTTGATCCCTATCTTCCAGGCAGTTTTAGCTCTAGATGTGATTGATATCTCATCTTCCCCACAACATGAATGTTGTAGAGCTTGTTATTAGCTTTAATTTTAGTGGTGGAAGTCCTTGATAGGAGTTACAGAGCTCAAGTTATGGTTTTGACAAATTACAGGTCAGCTGAGGTGTGTGAATCTGGGTCCTTGAAAGTCACCCAACTTGCAGACAACTTTTGCCCTAGTAGGATGATTCCTATGATCTCTTGGTCAACATGAATGTTGGAGGGCATCTTCTTAGATTTAATTTGAGTGGTAGAAGTCCTTGATAGGATTTGTAGAACTCAACTTATGGATTGAGCAAGACAGGGGTATTTTGGTCATTTGTCAGTTATAGGTCATTTTAGCCAATGCCTAAAACTCCTATTTCCAAGCCTCAAATGGAAAAACTCAAAAGATGAAAGTTGTTCAAAATGTGATTTTAAGTCTAGAAAAGAGGTCATTGGTTATTGAAAAAGCTTGTAGCAAGGATTTACAAGATTGGGTAAAAATGACCTAAAAATGGCATATAAGTTCAAAAAGTTGGAATTGGAAATTGATTTGGAGGATCTAGGAATTCAAATGGGGTCATCCAATATATCATTTTGATTGGAAAAACCATTCTAAAGACAATGGTTCAAGCACATTTTTGAGTTTAGTGAAAAAAATAAAAGTTACTTAAGGTTACTTATGATTAAAGAAACATAACCAAGTTGGATCAAGCTTGGAATGCAAGGGAAAGTGTAAGATGGTGCTGGAAACTTCCATTGAGTGCTATATAATCATGAAATGAACATTGAGCAAGGGTTGGATTCTCATCTTTTGGCAAAATACTTCACAAATTCTCTCATTCTCTCTCATTGCATTTTGATCCCAATTCCACAAAACCTTCATCAAATCATCACCAATACTGATTTCACCATATTCAACCATCATCATGGATTAGAATTCAGCCAAGTTTGGATTGCAATTGGTTCAGTTTAGTGCACTTTCTTCATCAAGACACAAGTTGCAATTTCAAGTGGATCTCAAGATTCAAGCGTGCTACACAAAATCTTTTGCATACAGAAAGATCATCATCAAGAAAAGAGTGATTTTGGACAGTTTCAAGCATTGAAGAGGAGTGTAACCATTGCTGCCATCATCAAGTTGCAGGTTTGTAAATTCATTCGATGCTCTCTGTTTGCATAGTTTTAGATCATGTGGTTAGGGTAATTATGACTAGCAACCATTAGGGATGGATCTTGAGAAGTTAGAGCTCATTCTGAGGAGTTTGAGAATTTGACATCATACTTTGAAGATCAAGAATTGGTTGGTTATTGAGTTTTATTATTAATGCGTTAGCTTAGGTTGATCAGTGATGCATTAGGGCTAGTTTAGTACCGAGAGTTTGAGGTTTCGTGAGGATGAAAACCTTGAGCATTAATGGAGGATGAGCTTCGGGTTTACAGTTTGAGGCTGTTTTAATGCAAGATGAGGGCATGGTGGTGTTTGGGGAGGAAAACTGAGCAAGTTTGCTCTTTACATGAGTGAGTTTGGCTGAGAGACGAGAGAGATCAAGCTGGTAGAAGATGGCTGCATGAGAGAGTCGTGCATGGTTGCAGCAAACCCTAACCAAACGCAAGGAAGAAGATGATCCTCCATCGTTGGATCAGGTCAAAGAAATGGACTAAAGACTCCATCGGACGGTTGTGGTTTAAACGCAGAAACGGAGGGAAGAGTGAGCCAGCCAAACACTGCGTTTGGTTTAATGAAATCTCTGGGCCCATCTCTTTTATTCACACCCCCCCCGTGATCTGGCCCAAGTGTAATGAACTGCGCGCCTGTTCTATTCACACCCCTCCCTCATTTTCCTTATTTCATATTTTTATTTTGTTTTATATTTTTAATGAACTTTAAAAATTCATAAGTAATTGGTAAATAATGATTTTTTACTCATTCTTTTTTCTATGTTTAGATAATTGTGTGTAGAAAAATATAAAAATAAAAATGAAATTTTATTTTTAATGAAGAATTTATGGTGGTATTTTCTTTTAAATAGGACAATTATTTTCTTTTGGTTGATACCTTATTTTGCAAGAATTGTTTTAGGACCTTTCCTTAGGATTTTTGAGCCATTCTTTTTGGCCTAGTTAGATATTGAACCCTAGTTTCATTTAGGATTTATCTCTTGATTTGTGGATTAAAATTTGATGTAGTTTGATTGTTAGACATCTAGGTGTTCTAATTAGGGTTTTAAGTTGTATAGGTAGACTTGGACAAAATTGTTTTGGGGTTTATAGGCCAAATTAGTGTATGGGGAATATATGGGTTAAGGGTAAGTATGTATAGAATCCCCTAGAATTTTGTTAGAATATTGTGTGGTGTTTTAGTATTTTTCATTGATTTTTGAATGTATGGATAGTATGTGTGTTGCTTAAAGGCATAAGTTGTATTGTTGTGTTTTCTTTCCTTCTCTGTTGAGTGTGTGAGCTTTGAAGATTGAGTTGAAGACCTTGTGGATCATCATGGAAGCTTTGAAAACCTTGCAGAGGAGTTTAGCATAGCTTTTGTTTGTTTTGTTTATAGGTTTATAGGTGCATAGGCAGAGCCCTAGATAGAATATTTTGTTCAATAAACAAGGAGTGTTTTGTTCACCTCCTTCCTTCTCTATGACACAGAGTCCCTTAAGGGTATTCACCTCTCTCCTTTGGAGGGATTAGTGACCTTGCCCTATAAGGTAGAACTTTGAGAGAGCCTTTCCTTTGATGTTAAGTTCTCAATGGCATCCTTTGGAAGTCAGTGAGTACTGTAACATCCCCACCTCATCTTGTTAACTGAATCTTGTTTGCTGGAGCATTTGAGCCATTGAAGATGGAAGCTGAGGCCTTGATGAGGATGATTCCTTGAAGATTATTGAAGTCTGAAGACTCTGTGAAGACCAAGTGGATGCCTGAAGATCCCTGAAGATAGTGAAGCCTGAAGGTAGAGCTGATCAAAGGAGCTAAAGCTCAAGGGAGAAGATGAGTTGATACTCATGTTGTAGGGTTGATACCTGGAAAGCAAGTGATCTCTGAAGTCTGAAGACTGGGTTGCTGCTGGAGGAGCTGAGGCTTTCTTCTGTTTTCTTGGATGTATTGTGTGTTTTGTCTGATTTGTCTGCTGCATTAGACTAAGCACATTTAGAATAAGTTCAGTCTAAGAGCATGAGTGCATCTGATTGTATTGTTATTGCTTGGCTTTGCTTGCGAGTATTCGGTAGAGCCCAGCTCCCTTGCCCATGTGTTTATTTTGCCTGATGGTATTTCATTTCTTTCATCTGTATGACTGCAGTTTACTGTTTTTGCTGGACAGCATGTTGTTTATTTCAGTATGATTACTGTTATTTCATGACTGGCTTGAGGTTGAGACGAGCTTGTGGAGGCTGAAGCCCCACACACATTTCCTCCCTCACTTGCATTGCATGCATTTTACTGTTAAAGCTGATGCTTTCGTCTATTTTGGTGTATCATTGACATGATCCCTTAGGACTCTCATTTCCTCTGATGAGGATTTGATGATAGACTTTTAGGTTGAAACCTATGCATGACAACATCTAGGAGTTCCCTATTCAAACCTCGACCATAGGATGAATCCATGGCATGATAACAGTAGGACTTGATAGTCTCCCTCCTAGTTGGGCCTGTTCTCTTCTCATCTCAAAGCAGTTTAAGATACAGTAATCATGAATGATTTCTTTCGTACGTTACGAGCCTTAAGCTATCTGAGAAAGGATTGTGGGAGAGTTTCTTTTCCACAGTCTGGATGTTTAGTATGGTACCCTTTGGGTGACATGCGACGCATTCACTCTCAGGTCATAGTCTCTAGTGCGGTTGAAATCGCAAACACAATAAAAAACACTTCTTTTAGGAAATAACCCGTAGTTTCCCGAACTACGTTTGCTCTGATCTTTCATACCAGATGAAAGTACGTAGGCATAGGATGCGACGTCCTAGCGAGCAACCTTTCCCCCATAACCCTTCGTAGGCCGAACTACGTTGACTCTGATTTCTTGTTCCAGACGGGAATACGTAGGCATAAAGCGCGATGCTTTGCCGAGTCATTTTTCTTTTTCAGCCAGCCTTGATAGGTAGATAGATTATAACCAACCCGTCCAAGTAAACACCCAAGCGAGGATCCCGTCGAGTACGACGGACGTGAGGGGTGCTAATACCTTCCCCTTGCGTAACCGACTCCCGAACCCAGACAATGGTTGCGATGACCTTGTCTTACCCTTTTTCGTCAGGTTTTTCCGATCGTTTCCTTTCCCGCTCTGAGGGATAAATAACGAAAGGTGGCGACTCTTCTGTTGTGCCGGCACCTTATTTTCGCGCAAGCGACAGCCGGCCTTCGGGTTAGATGTTTGCTTTTATTTAGCGAATGCCTGCTTGGATTAGTAGATGATCTCAACTTCGTGTTTAGCTGGACTTCGGGTTCGATGTTCGCTTTTATTTAGCGAATGCCTGCTTGGATTAGCAGATGTTCTCAACTTCGTGTTGAGCCGGCCTTCGGGTTTGATGTCGGCTTGGATTAACAGATGTTCTCAACTTCGTGTTGAGCCAGCCTTCGGGTTCGATGCCTGCTTGGATTAGAAAATGTCCTCAACTTCCTGTTGAGTTGGCCTTCGGGTTTGATTCTCGCTTTTATTTAGAGAATGCCTGCTTGGATTAGCAGATGTTCTCAACTTCGTGTTGAGTCGGCCTTCGGGTTCGACCCTCGCTTTTATTTACCGAATGCCTGCTTGGATTAGCAGATGATATGAACTTCGTGTTGAGCCTGCCTTCGGGTTCGATGCCTACTTCGATTAGCAGATAATCTCAACTTCGTGTTGAGCCAGCCTTCGGGTTCGATGCTCACATTTATTTAGCGAATGCCTGCTTGGATAAGAAGTTGTTCTCAACTAAGTGTTGAGCCGGCTTTCCGGATTGATGCTCGCTACTATTTAGCGAATGCCTTCCTGGATTACCAGATGATCTGAACTTCGTGTTGAGTCGGCCTTCGGGTTCGATGCCTGCTTGGATTAGCAGATAATCTCAACTTCGTGTTGAGCCAGCCTTCGGGTTCGATGCTCGCATATATTTACCGAATGCCTGCCTGGACTAGAAGATGTTCTCAACTAAGTGTTGAACCGGCCTTCGGGTTTGACGCTCCCTGTTATTTAGCGAATGCTTGCTTGGATTAGCAGATGATCTCAACTTCGTGTTGAGCCGGCCATCGGTTTGGATGCCTGCTTGGATTAGCAGATGATCTCAACTTCGTGTTGAACCGGAAAGCGGGTTCGATGCTCTCTTTTATTTAGCGAATTCCTGCTTGGATTAGCAGATGATATCAACTTCATGTTTATCCGACATTCGGGTTCGATGCTCGCTTTTATTTAATGAATGCCTACTTGGATTAGCAAATGATCTCAACTTCATGTTGAGCCGGCCTTCTCGTTCGATGCTCGCTTTTATTCAGCGAATGTATGCTTGGATTAGCTGATGTTCTCAACTTCGTTTTGAGCCGGCCTTCGGGTTTGATGCTCGCTTTTATTTAGCGAATGATTGCTTGGATTAGCAGATGTTCTCAGCTTCGTGTTGACACGGCCTTCGGGGTTGGATGGTCGCTTTTATTTAGCGAAAGCCTGTTTGGATTAGCAAACGTTCTCAACATCGTGTTGAGTCGGCCTTCGGGTTCGACGCTCACTTTTATTTAGAGAATGCCTTCTTGGATTAGCAGATGATCTCAACTGCGTGTTGAGCTGGCCTTTAGGTTCGATGCCTGCTTGGATTAGCAGATGATCTCAACTTCGTGTTGAGCCGACCTTCGGGTTCGATGCTCGCTTTTATTTAGCGAATTCCTGCTTGGATTATCAGATGTTCTCAACTTCGTGTTGAACCGCCCTTCGGGTTTGATGCTCCCTTTTATTTAGTGAATACCAGCCTAGATTAGTTGATGATCTCAACTTTGTGTTGAGCCGACCTTCGGGTTCGACGGCTTCTTGGATTAGCAGATGATCTGAACTTCCTGTTGAACCAACCTTCGGGTTCGATGCCTACTTGGTTTAGCAGGTGATCTAATTTCGTGTTGAGCCTACCTTCGGGTTCGATGCCTGCTTGGATTATCAGATGTCATCAACTTCGTGTTGGGCTGGCCTTCGAGTTCGATGCTCGCTTTTATTTAGCGAATGCCTGCTTAGTTTAGCATATGTTCTCAACTTCGTGTTGAGCCGGCCTTCGGGTTCGATGCTTGCTTTTATTTAGCGAATGCCTGCTTGGATTAGCAGATGATCTCAACTTCGTGTTTAGCTGGGCTTCAGGTTCGATGTTCGCTTTTATTTAGCGAATGCCTGATTGGAATAGCAGATGTTCTCAACTTCGTGTTGAGCCGGCCTTCGGGTTTGATGCCTGCTTGGATTAGCAGATGTTCTCAACTTCGTGTTATGCCGGCCTTCGGGTTCGATACCTGCTTGTATTAGAAAATGTCCTCAACTTCCTATTGAGTCGGCCTTCGGGTTTGATGCTCGCTTTTATTTAGAGAATGCCTGCTTGGATTAAAAGATGCTCTCAACTTCGTGTTAAACCGGCCTTTGGGTTCGATGCTCGCTTTTATTTAGAAAATGCCTGCTTGGATTAGCAGATGTTCTCAACTTCGCATTGAGTCGGGCTACGGGTTCGATACTCGCTTTTATTTAGCGAATGCCTGCTGGTTAGATGATGATCTCAACTTTGTATTGAGTCGGCCTTAAGGTTCGATGCTCACTTTTATTTAGCGAATGCTTGCTTGAATTAGCAGATCTTCTCAACTTCGTTTTGAGCCGACCTTCGGGTTCAACGCTTACTTTTATTTAGCGAATGCCTGCTTAGATTAGCAGATAATCTCAACTTCTTGTTAAACCTACCTTTGGGTTCGATGCCTGCTTGGATTAGCAAATAATCTCAACTTTGTGTGGAGCCGACCTTCGGGTTCAATGCTCGCTTTTATTTAGCAAATGCTTGCTTGGATTATTAGATGTTCTCAACTTCGTGTTGAGCCGGCCTTCGGGTTCGATGCTCGCTTTTATTAGCGAATGCCTGCTTAGATTAGTAGATGTTCTCAACTTCGTGTTGAGCTGGCCCTCGAGTTCGATGCTTGCTTTTATTTAGCGAATGGCTGCTTGGATTAGCAGATGATCTTAACTTCGTGTTTAGCTGGCCTTCGGGTTCGATGTTCGCTTTTATTTAGAGAATGCCTGATTGGATTAGCAGATGTTCTCAACTTCGTGTTGAGCCGGCCTTCAGGTTTGATGCCTGCTTGGATTAGCAGAGGTTCTCAACTTCGTGTTATACCGGCCTTCGGGTTCGATGCCTGCTTGGATTAGAAAATGTCCTCAACTTCCTGTTGAGTCGGCCTTCGGGTTTGATGCTCGCTTTTATTTAGAGAATGCCTGCTTGGATTAGCATATGTTCTCAACTTCGTGTTTAGCCGGCCTTTGGGTTCGATGCTCACTTTTATTTAGCAAATGCCTGCTTGGATTAGAAGATGTTCTCAACTTTCGCGTTGAGCCGGGCTACGGGTTCGATGCTCACTTTTATTTAGTGAATGCCTGCTGGTTAGATGATGATCTCAACTTCGTGTTGAGTCGGCCTTAAGGTTCGATGCTCACTTTTATTTAGCGAATGCTTGCTTGAATTAGAAGATCTTCTCAACTTCGTTTTGAGCCGACCTTCGGGTTCAACGCTCACTTTTATTTAGCGAATGCCTGCTTGGATTAGCAGATGATCTCAACTTTGTGTTGAGTCAGCCTTTGGGTTCGATGCCTGCTTGGATTAGCAGATGATCTCAACTTTGTGTGGAGCCAACCTTCGGGTTCAATGCTCGCTTTTATTTAGCAAATGCCTGCTTTGATTATTAGATTTTCTCAACTTCGTGTTGAGCCGGCCTTCGGGTTCGATGCTCGCTTTTATTTAGCGAATTCCTGCTTAGATTAGCAGATGTTCTCAACTTCGTGTTGAGCCGGCCTTCGGGTTCGATGCTTGCTTTTCTTTAGCGAATGCCTGCTTGGATTAACAGATGATCTCAACTTCGTGTTTAGCTGGCCTTCGGGTTCGATGTTCACTTTTATTTAGCGAATGCCTGATTGGATTAGCAGATGTTCTCAACTTCGTGTTGAGCCGGCCTTCGGGTTTGATAACTGCTTGGATTAGCAGATGTTCTCAACTTCATGTTATGCCGGCCTTCGGGTTCGATGCCTGCTTGGATTAGAAAATGTCCTCAACTTACTGTTGAGTCGGCCTTCGGGTTTGATGCTCTCTTTTATTTAGAGAATGCCTGCTTGGATTAGCAGATGTTCTCAACTTCGTGTTTAG
This sequence comes from Lathyrus sativus, assembly GCA_963859935.3. Classification (NCBI taxonomy): domain Eukaryota; kingdom Viridiplantae; phylum Streptophyta; class Magnoliopsida; order Fabales; family Fabaceae; genus Lathyrus; species Lathyrus sativus. The sequence goes on from OZ012737.1 coordinate 352,938,416, forward strand.
CCGGCCTTTGGGTTCGATGCTCGCTTTTATTTAGCAAATTCCTGCTTGGATTAGAAGATGTTCTCAATTTCGCGTTGAGCCGGCCTTCGGGTTTGATGCTCGCTTTTATTTAGTTAATGCCTGCTGGTTAGCAGATGATCTCAACTTTGTGTTGAGTCGACCTTCAGGTTCGATGCTCACTTTCATTTAGCGAATGCTTTCTTGAATTAGCAGATCTTTTCAACTTCGTTTTGAGTCGAACTTCGGGTTCGATGCTCACTTTTATTTAACGAATGACTGCTTGGATTAGCAAATGATCTCAACTTCGTGTTGAGCCGGCCTTTGGGTTTGATGCTTGCTTGGATTAGCAGATGATCTCAACTTTGTGTGGAGCCGACCTTCGGGTTCAATGCTCGCTTTTATTTAGCAAATGCATGCTTGGATTATCATATGTTCTCAACTTCGTGTTGAGCCGGCCTTCGGGTTCGATGCTCGCTTTTATTTAGCGAATGCCTGCTTGGATTAGCAGATGTTCTCAACTTTCTGTTGATCCGGCCTTCGGGTTCGATGCTTGTTTTTATTTAGCGAATGCCTGCTGATTAGCAAATGGTCTCAACTTCGTGTTGAGCCCGCCTTTGGGTGCGATGCTTGCTTTTATTTAGCAAATGCCTGCGGGTTAATAGAGGTTCTCAACTCCTTGTTGATCCAGCCTTCGGGTTCGATGCCCGGTTTTCTTAACAGATGCCGATGGTTGAAATCAGATGATCTTACCGACTGCGTGTCGAGGTTTTCTTGTTGGTAATCAGTTAGCTTATTGTCGTTGGAACTATCATATACAGTTATCTCGGCTTATTCTACTCCAGTATAACAAGCTTGCAGTTATATTTTTGCGGTTGGAAAATTTCTGGGTTCTTTGGTATTCAATTGTCTTCTACCTTTGTTTGAAAGTTGTTCGCTTTTCATCCCTTCAGGTCCAAGTCGCTTGAATAGGAGCAGTTGTTGTTCCCCAAAATTTGACCAACCAGTTCTTGTACTTGGCTTATGTTTTCTTTTCATTTTTTATTTTTTCATATCATAGCATTTGTTCTTGAGGCATGGGATCAAGGTTTTTTCTGTGGCTCAGGTCTCTTTTTTATTGCAAGGGACTGAACAGCGAGCATCAAGAGCTCTGGCATTTAGTTTGCCCGGCGATCGAGCAGTCGATTTTATTTTTATTTTGCAGGATAATTTGTAGCTCAGGAGGCAGCATTCAAGCTATCTCAGGCATTCTCACAGTTTTTATATTCGAAAGCAAGTCTCAAAGGCTTAATATAGCTCAGAACGGAAGAAAACGGACCAATGTGCAGATTTCCCTCCAAAAAGGCGCCAAAATTCAAATTTTCAAGGTGTTAACCGATTAACCAATATGGTTAACCATAGCAAAATCAGACCAAATTTGAATTTTCAAGGGTGTTAATCGATTAACCAAAATGGTTAACCGATTAACCAAGGCAAATTTTGCCTCTGCACATGAGTTTTTCAAGTGTGCCACTTTGGGGTCCATGTTGATCACTTGTGAAGTTTATTTTACACCAGAAGAAGGATCTAGGACCACTTTGAATTTTGATTAGTTTTCAAATTAATTCAAATTCCCTCCAATTTCCCACTCTTAATCCCATTCCAGTTTTCATAACCACACTCCAAACCACCATTCTACTCCTATCTAGAGCATATTTAAATGATTTTCTCCAAACCTCACAAAAGGAATCCTCATAATCTCATTTCATTTTCAAAATTCACACTCATTCTCTCAATTTTCTCTCAACGTTTTCACTCCAAAACTCCATTAAAGCACTCTTTGCTTGAATTCTTTGATTCTCCATTGGAATCATTGAATTCTAGAGCTAAACCTTCATCCTTCATCCTTATCATCTTCAATTCTCCATTCAATTTTCGTGCTAGTGTGGGTTTGAACTTGGAAGTTGATTTGGAAGAGCTTATTTGGACCAGTTTTGCTTAATTTTGCTTGATATCCACTTCTACAACAAGAAAACACTTGGATCTTGAAGAATCTCTGGGTTTCTTGCTTGGATCTTCTCAATTCAAGTTGAATCAACATTTACCAAAGCAAATCTCCGCTTTGTAGGTTGGAAATTCTAGATCCAATTCTGTTTTTGAGCTTATTTGCATAATCATCATGTTGATCTTCATTTTTGATTGATGTGGTGGATTTTGATTTATGTGAATTGTGATCTTGATGTTTGAATGTGTTTACATGTTGTTGGATCACTGGATTCTGGTGTGAATTTCGTGTATAATTGATTACATGATCATTTGGATGATTGCACATTGGATTAATTGCTATAAGTGCTTTTGAGCTGATGTTTTTCTGCTTCTGGTATAGTGTTAATCGATTAACCAGTTGCAGTACAAACTGGTTAACCGATTAAGCAGTGCGAATTTTCAAAAATCTTTAATGGTTAATCGGTTAACCAATAGGGTTAACCGATTAACAGTGAACCAAAATGCGACTTTTGGTTGTTTTCAAGCATGTTTTGGTTGCTTCTCACTTTGAATCTTTATGGATCAATATGATGCATTTGAGTGAGTTGTTTTGGATATGTGTTGTTGTTCTTGATTGTTTAATCTTGATTATTCGACACGCGTGCTTCGGTTTCCATTTGAATGCATACTTTGTTGATGTTGTTCAAATGATGAGTGCATGTTTCCTTTGCTTGCATAGATTTGTTGAGATGTGCTTGTGGTGGCTGTTGTCCCACGCTTTTTTCCTCCCACTCTTCTTTGCATCTTTTGTGCTTGCATTTCATGTTGCATTCCTTTTTATCCTTCATTTTGTGATTGATTTATCTTGTGTTTTCTTGGTCTTTTACCATGATCCCTTAGGATTCCTAGTCCCTCTGTTTAGGATGGGAGTAGGAGAGACATTAGATGTTCAATCCAAGCATGCTAACATTAGGGTAGATTTCCCTTTCAATCCCAACTTTATGTCCATTTTGCATGACAACATTAGGGCCGAGTTTCCCCTAGACCTTCTGTGCGACTCTCTTCTCATCTTAAAACACATTTTAATTCATCTAATAAATACAATGAACATTGTACGCTACGAGCCTTAAGCACATGGGAAATGATGAGTGAGGGGTCTCCTCTCGCTTGCCTAGAGTGTTTCGTGTATGTCCCGTCTGGGGGCGATATGTGACGCATTCGTTCCTATGTCATAGTCTTTAGTGCAACGTGAATCACAAACTTAGCTCAATTCACTTCTTCTTAAGAAACACAAAAACAAACATCAAACCGTTTTTACCCTTCGGGATTAATGGAAAACCATTTTCAGAAAGAGTGTGTTAAGCTTTGGTTCTACCGCAAACAGGCATCGTCCCTAACTGCTGGAACGAAGGTTTAACCCTACTTGATTAAAACACTTAACCAATCTGTGGTCGTGTGTGCCTGAACTATGTTTGCTCTGATTTCTCATACCAGATGAGGATAGGTAAGCACAAGATGGCGATGTCTTGGCGAGCAACCTCCCCTACCTTCACCCGTAGTTTCCTGAACTACGTTGACTTTGACTTTCCCATTGCACGAGGGAATACGTAGGCATAGAGCGGTGATGCTCTATCGAGTCTCTTTTCTTTTCTTTTGTCATGTGAGCCATCCTTTTGATAGATAAACACACCCTTTGATTAGACAACAAGCGTGGATCCCATTGAGTACAACGAACGTGAGGGGTGCTAATACCTTCCCCTTGCGTAACCGACTCCCGAACCCAAGATTTGGTTGCGATGACCTTGTCTTTTCCCTTTTTCGTAAGTTTTCTCTGATCGTTTCCTTTCCCTCTCTTTGGGATAAATAACGAATGGTGGCAACTCTTCTATTTTTCTGCCGGGTGTTTTTCGCAGTTGCGACACGTATTACACGGATATCATACCTTGGTACGTACTTTAATTGGGGTAACTCCTTTCTCGTTAGTGTATGGTATGGAAGTTGTCCTACCATTGGAAGTCGAGATTCCTTCTTTGCGAGTTCTGGTTGACGTCAAATTGGATGAGGCAGAATGGGTGAGGAACAGATTGAATCAACTCAGCTTGATGGACGAGAAGAGATTGGCGTCCATTGCATATGGCCGTTTGTATCAAAGCAGGATGAAGAAAGCTTTTGATCAGAAGGTGCGCCCACGGAGCTTTCAGGCAGGTGACTTAGTGTTGAAGCGGATTCTCCCTCCTCAGATAGATCACAGGGGCAAATGGACTCCCAACTACGAAGGTCCATACGTGGTAAGGAAAGTTTTCTCCGGAGGAGCCTTACTACTCTCAACCATGGATGGTGAAGATTTCACATCCCCCATGAACGCAGACCCAGTTAAAAAATACTTTGCTTAAAATAGACCCATTAGAATAAAAAAGAAAATCCAGGAAAAATATGGGGCATCCCGGCGAACCATAAAAAGAATGGGTTCGGGCAAAAATTAGGGATAAAAAGAAAAGAATGTAAATCCGCAAAGTTGAAAACCTGAAAAGGCGACTTTGGCAAAAATGGGTATCCCGATGAATCGAAAACCCACAAGGGTGATTCAGGCAAAAGTTAGGGATTTGAAAAGCAAATGGCAGCGGTCTGTGTATTGATCTTTTGAGTACAGTGGATTCTGGGAGAACCCAAGGGTCAATCAATCTAGTCAGTCTCTTCGGATGATGAATCATCAGGAGAAGCATCAAAGTCATGCGATTCATAGATGAATTGACACATGGTGGTTGTCTGTACCACATTGTCGACATTTTGTATAGTTTTTGCATTCTGTACTATTTGCGCAACTTTCTCTTTTCAGGAGTTGCATCTGTTGTAAATTTTCCTATTTACAATCCATTTATCAATGAAGTATATATTATTCAGAAAGCTTTTGTTCTTGTTTTAGCTTTTACTGTTTTGTTTGCAAAAGACGCCTGATGTTTTTAATAAAACTTTGCATACATAAACTTGTGGGCTTTGATAATAATCATTAAAACTTTGATTGGCTTGAACAATGTCCTAGACAATAACCAAGATAGCTCTTGTTGTATACATATTACTTTGTTTGTATTTGTTGCAGGGCTCTCATTCCCGAGACTATTACAAAGGTGCATACCCAGTTGGGTCACCATGTCTCTATCCCCACAAGAGGAAGATGTGCAGTTTGAGACTAGTATGTCCCCAGCAGGTTGGGATTACATACGATTAAGGCTATCCCCAGCAGGTCGAGATTGATATCTCCGGCAGATTAGAGCTTGTAAGAGCAAGATTTGTCTCTACAGGATTATCTCTATGTTTTGATGATAACAATTAAGTATTTGTGAAAGAACCATTTTATGTTCTAATGTTTGTTATGTGTAGATCATGATAATTAAATATATAAGATCAAACAAACAACATGAACGTGTGCAGCTAATACAATATGAGAGTTACTATGTGTTACGTATCATAAAGCACTTATGGGAGAAGCTAGTTTGCTTATGCATCTGATCACGATCAGAGAGATCCAAGGACGTTGGATATTGCAGTTGCAATGCTCTCGTGGATTCTGCTTTGAAGTAGTGCATCTGATCTGAAAGCAAACAAAGCATATTGAAGAAGCAAGTATGCATCTGTATCTGGTCACGATCAGAAAGATCCAAGGACGCTGGATATTGCAATAGCAATGCTCCTGTGGATTCTGTTCTGAGAAATGCATCTGATCTGGAAGCTAACAAGCATCTCTAAAGAGTGAGTCCTCTGAAGAACTAAGTGCTGAAGATTTTGATGACTTGAAGTTCTGAAGGCTGAAGGCTCTGAAGACCAAGTGCAGAAAGACTCTGAAGACTTAAGGGTTCTGAAGATCAAGACTCTGAAGACTCTGAAGATATAGTCCTCTGAAGAACTACTCTGAAGACTCTGATGACTTGAAGTTCTGAAGGCTGAAGGCTCTGAAGACCAAGTGCAGAAAGACTCTAAAGACTTGTTCTGAAGATCAAGACTCTGGAGATTCTGAAGACATGATTTCTGAAGAATCAGTCACGAAGATTCTCAAGATTGTTTCAAAGGAAACTTAGATCTTGGAATGCTGAAGACTGGGTTCTGAAGTTGAAGATTGTGTCAGAAGAAGATTGACCTAGATAGAGGCGTATTACTCATCAGATAAGTTACTGCTATTAAATCTGATAAACATGTGCTTAAACAACTCTGATGCTGAAGCTGTCATACCAAAGTAGTTGCTGAACTACTCATCAGATGAATCATCAGAAGAACCAAGTCAATAAGACTACAGTACAACGCCTGCAAACATTTCACTATGACAAAGACGTTGGTACTATTCATAAGCGTGGTTTAAAATGTTGAGATATTAAAGCTACAAGCAAAGGTCACTGTCCAACACGTGAGCTTATTCTATCTGTTGGGATATAACCGTTGGAATTAAGAGATGACACTTCTACCTTCACAAAGCTGCACTATAAAGGAAGAATATTTGATTCATACAAAAGTTAGCTAATTACACAATAAGAAAGCTCATTACAAAGCAAGCCAGCTTGTTACGAAGCAATGATGCTGACGAGTGAAGTTAGCAACATAGTTGATTAACAAGGAAAGCTTTTAAGCAATATGGAAACTACTGTTCTAATAATCTCTTATAGATTTATCCTTAGATTAGTTTATGTATTATGAAACAAGGAGTTGTTGCTCAATACTTGCTATGTACTTAATTAGGAGTAATCTGCTTGACAAGAAGCACTCATGTAATCTCCGGCAACACAAATTCATTTTAGAATTAGTGGCTCCTCAAGTGATCTTGTGAAGATCAGAATACTTGAGATGACAAGTGACAGTTGTCATTTGTAATAACTAATAGGAGATCTTAATTGATCGGATTCTATTAGGTGTCAATGAACGTTATATCCTAAGGGATCCCTGAACGTGTCATTGTCTGTTTGTTAGTCACCTGTGTCGCTACTGCGAAAATAAGGTGCCGGCATAACAGAAGAGTCGCCATCTTTCGTTATTTATCCTACCGGAAGGGAAAGGAAACGATCGGAACAAACCTAACGAAAAGGAAAAGACAAGGTCATCGCAACCAAGTCTGGGTTCAGGAGTCGGTTACGCAAGGGGAAGGTATTAGCACCCCTCACGTCCATCGTATTCGATGGGATCCATGCTTGTTATGTTTATCTGACGGGTTGGTTTAACTATCTACCTATCAAGGCTGGCTCAAAAGAAAACAAAATTGACTCGGCAAAGCATCGCGCTCCGTGCCTACGTATTCCCGTCTGGAACGAGAAATCAGAGTCAACGTAGTTCGGCTAACTATGGGTAAAGGGGAAAGGTTGCTCGCCAAGACATTGCATCTTGTGCCTACGTACTTTCATCTGGTATGAAAGATCACAGTGAACGTAGTTCGGGCAACGAAACACATGTTTTGATTCATCTGTTTTTACCTGAGTAAAGTTAAACAACAGTTCCAGCAGTTAGGGACAATGCCTGTTTGCGGTAGAACAAAAGTTTAACAGCACTCTTTTCATCAGAAAAGGTTTTCCTTGAATTATGGGCCCACGGGGAAAAAAGGAGGTTTGAAGTTTGTTTTTGAGTGTTTTACGAAAGAAGTGTTTTTTATGAATGTTTGTAATTCATACTGCACTAGAGACTATGACTTAGGAGTGAATGCGTTGCGTGTCACCCTAAGGGTGCCACACTAAACATCCTGAGTGTTGAAGAGGGACCCTTCAACAATCATTTCCTGAGTAGCTTAAGGCTCGTAACGTACGGTATTCATTAACCTTTATTAATGTTTTAATTTGTATGAAGATGAGAAAGGAGGGACAACAGGGGAGACTATCAAGATTCCTACTGTTGTCATGCAATGGATTCATCCTATGGTCTATCGTCACTATCCTTATCAAAGGAAGTGAGAATCCTAAGGGAACATGTAAAAGGTAACAAAAAACAACTGCTAAAATCATAAAGCAGATAAACAAAGAATATGAATGCAGATGCAATGCAACAATACAAGCAGAGGGAGAAACTCAACCTCTAAGCAAACAAGCTAAGAGAACAACAGTCAAACAAAGGGAGGGTCACCTCAACCTTTCAATGCAAACAAGCAAAGGGAGCTCAACTCGACCTTTCAATGCAATCATGCACCTAAGCCTATAATACTCTACACATGAGACTATCCTAATGCATCAAGCAACAGGAAAACAAGCAACCAAACAAACAATCCATCAGGAAAGAAGAGGTGAACTGGAAGAGCAACAAGTAAGTCATCCCAAGGCTACATCTAGTTAATGTGTGTCAACACATGAGTCCATCAAAGGCTCAACCTCTTGAGGAATGCACAGAGCACTTCCTAAGGAAGGACAGGCTCTCCCAATAGGGATCCTATGTCAATAGGACAGATAAAGGAATTGGGGTCGATCCTAGATGTCAATCTAATGTGCATCAGCACAGGAGTCCATCAAAGGCTCCACCTCTTGAGGAATGCACAGAGAACTTCCTAAGGAAGGCCAGGCTCTCCCAAGAGGGATCCTATGTCAATAGGATAAAGAATTATTTAGGGAATGAACCTAGATGTCAATCTAAAACACTTGATTAATGTGCATCAGCACAGGAGTCCATCAGAGGCTCCACCTCTTGAGGAATGCACAGAGCGCTTCCTAAGGAAGGCCAGGCTCTCCCAAGAGGGATCCTATGTCAATAGGATAAAGAATGATTTAGGGAATGAACCTAGATGTCAACCTAAAGCACTTGATTAATGTGCATCAGCACAGGAGTCCATCAGAGGCTCCACCTCTTGAGGAATACACAGAGCACTTCCTAAGGAAGGCGAGGCTCTCCCAAGAGGGATCCTATGTTAATAGGACAAAGAAGATTCTAGATGATGGGAGGCATGGTGAAAACCTAAGGAATTCACTAAGGCACTTAACGAAATTCATTTGATTAAGAAATGATGGGAAGCATGATGTATACCAAAGGTATCCATCATGACACTCAACCAATCATAGGAGAATTGAATCATGGGAAGCATAATGTATACCAAAGGTATCCATCATAACACTCAACCATTCATGGAAGAATTGAATGAGTGTAAAGCACTCAAGGAAGAGTCATCTGTCTAAAGGTTCTAATGAAGACCTAATGATTAGTTACAAGAATCACCTAACCAAATGGATTTAGAAGCTCTATCAAGGCTTAACAATTGTTCTAAATAGGTTTCAACTTATGCTCTACTCTATCAAGAAGAAATTAGAAGCCTAAAGTTAGCTAAAGTTCACTTTAGAAACTAAACTATGAGGTAAGCTATGTTAGGATCACCTAAACACAATCAAATTATAAATTCTAGGAAAAATACTAAAATCAATCCTAAAAGGCTAGGAAAAATTATACGGCTTCCTAAGTGTGTTAAGGAATCATGGTACAAAATCCAGAGCCAAGACCTAAGTCTAAAGGTCCTAAACAAATTCTACACTTCAAGGTATGCTTAAGGGAACCCACAAGGGAAAGGTCCTAGAAATCTATCTCAAACCTATACCTAAAAGTTTCTAAAAAACCAAAGAAAAATCATACAACTCTATCAAGATATCTAAAGCAAACATGCAAAAAATTAGATCTTAACTCTAAAGTATGAGCTAGTACAAAAATCAGAAAGAACATCATGCATTTTTAACATTTTTAATCATCTAATAAAAATGGAAAAATGATATTAAATGGAAATTTAACCAAAAATTCAATTAAATTGCATACAAAAATCAGGGACATGCCAAAGATCACTCATGATTTTTCTAATATTTTTCTAGCAATTTCTACTATTTTTAAAGCATTAAAAATGATAAAAGAATAAAATAAAATCCAAAAATGAATAAAAGAATTAAAACTGCAAGGAAATACCATGACCATCAGATCAGATTACTAGTTTATGCATCCAAGCGCCTACAGCGCGCCATGCAGGCTCAGAAGGGGTTTAATGAAATGCATCGTTTCATTCATGATCAAGTGTGGTTTGTTTGACTTCAGTCCACCCTACCTTCTAATCTCACACGCCCATTCAAAAAGTAGTACAATCCAACACACATCAGCGTGCCACATCACCAGTCAACAGTCAACATTCTTCAGAATGAACCACACGCCTTGGATCTTAATACTAAGTCAATGGAGTCAAGTGAATCCAACATTTTAAACATCATCTTCTTCATTTTAAAACTGAAAATAAGGGAGGGAGTTTCACGGTGGCCTGAGAAGATTCCGGTCATCTTCTCTGGTGGCACCAACAGTGCCAAGGTCTCAACCTTCACCAAACTCAACCAAAATTACACTAATCTACACGTCTCTCCACCCTAATCATCATGCTCTATTTCTTTTTCATTCTTTCTCAACATAGAAGCAAACACGATGGCCAACAGAAATGGTATTCTTACAAGAATCATCACCAAATTCTACAACTCTAATCCTAAATCAATCTAGGCAACATCAGCAACCTAACCACATATCTAAACTAACCTAATTGTGCATAAATTAAGAGCAATCATGAGATGAGAAACCTGGTCAGAAGCTTCGAATGTGGCACTCTCAAGTGTGAATCCTTGCTCCAAACTGTGCATAATCAATCACTGATCAATGTTGGATCAATCTTGATGCTCAATTGTTCTTGAAATTGCTCAAACTCCAAAATCGATTCTCACTTGCAAGCTCCAAGTTTTGAACCGTTTCTAACTGATTTTTCCTCCAAATTGTATCTCTTTTCATCTGAAACTGATCCATGGCTTATATAGAGGATGTTTGGATCAATATCAGGCCCAATCATGGCCCATTCAATCCATTTCAACTTTCAATTTTCCTTACTTTTTCTTCATGGCAATGCACGCATACAACTCTGTTTAGTCTTCCAATTTGACTCAAATTTATTGCTTGAATGTTGGTGAGGATGAAGGGCTATGATTAATTCCTTAATCTCAATCAATGGGTGATCTTGATCATGTAACTTCCTCTTGAAGTAATTCCAAAATTGTCCATGAAATGTGCTTCAATTTTGAAATTTAAAAATGCCAAAGTGTTCTAAATATCATTTACACTCAAAATTTGCACAAACTTGCAATATTTTGAACCAATGTGAATTATTTTGCAATTTTCTCATTTTTACGCCTTTAATGATTCATTCATGAAAATTTCTTCACACTCTTCTCATTATAATCCATATTAATGAACTCTTGGTGGATGGTTGGACAAATAACATCATTTTGAGCAACTTTCAAGTTGAACAAAATTTCATTGGAGGTTTGTAAGTTGGTGAAATTGACCCATAATCAAAAATGGCCTATAATCTCAACTTCGCAAAATACCCTTGACTTGCAAAGCTCATATCTTGAGTTCTACAAATCCAATCATGGACTTCTAGTACTTTTTGAAACTCTAAGAAGATAAGGAACAACATTTATGTTGGCCAAAAGTTTAGTAGAAGCTTCCTTCTAGGTCAAAAATGGAATGGAAGTTGGTTGACTTTCAAGCACCAAAATCACATTCATCTGATGACCTGTAACTTGTCTGCTTCATAACCTGAGTTATATAAACCCTATCAAAGACTTCTAGTACTCAAATTAAATATATGATCATGCTTTACAACAATCATGTTCGGGTCAAGGTGAGATGAAAATCACATCTTGAGTTATGTGGTCTTGAAGTTAGGCACCAAACCAGGGGATTTTACACTATCAAGCTTAGAAACCCTAGCCTAGGAAGTCCTCACACTCTTGATTCATGATGAGTTAGTATTGGAATCATCCCTTGGGCATTTCAACACATCATTCCATGATCACATGGCCTTGAAATTAGGTCTCAACCTTCTTCAAATCATCTGTTGACCTAGGGTTGACCAGATAAAACCCTAGTTGCACCAATCTTGGTTGTAGCCTCATATCCTTCACATGATGACCTGTCTAGGCTTCAGAATGACTTTCAATACCTCTCATGATCTCTATCAAGGCTTCAAGTCCAACTCCATGGATTTAGAATCATCTGAATAGCTCCCCTACCTGTCAAGTTAGGAGATGTACACACTTGGCGTCAACCACTCTCTCTGAGAATCTTTGACTTCTTTGATGAGGATATCAACCCTTGGATATTTGAATAAAGACTTTTAGATAGTTTCATAATCTTGTGTAGCCAATTGTTGGTAGTCATACCTCTTGATCTCCTGCGCACATGTCAATGCAATGCAGATGATAATGCTAAAATGAATGCAATGAAACACAAGCTAGGTAAAGAAAGGTTAGGAAAATTTTGGGGTGCAACAACCTGCATTTAGCTTGTGCAACTGTAATCAGTTTGGTTATAGTGGATTAAGTCCTTGCTTGAGTAAGGCGAAATCACCTTGGAAGGGTGAACTGGATTAGCTTGAGAGTTGCTCAAGTGAACCAGGATATATCATGTGTTCTTTACTTGTGTTATGCTTTATTATATATGCTTCCGCAATGCATCTTAAAGAACTCTAGAAAGCAACAAGTGAAAAAAAAGAGAAAAAGTATTAATGGAGCAAATATCCAATTCAAACCCCCCCCCCTTTCTTATGTATTTTTCACACCTTCAGTTGGTATCAGTCCCTGGTTCTGTTATTGATGGATATCAAACACCTAACAGTGTCAGATAAAGATCCATAAGCTGTGTGAAGAAATACTCTTGGGGATTTTTCACCTCTCTTACAATTTCAGTCTCATATCAGTTTTTGAGAATGATGAGTACTAAAATTGTAATATAATGGGTTATCTTGAGCACGTTAGTGATTTGTTGAATTTTGAAGTTTTGAAGTTTTCAACAACAAAATCTTCTCCACTAGAGCTTGGAAGAAAATTGAAGAATCAGCTGACAAGAGAGATTCATCAAATACATTTGGATATACAACGTATTTGCTCAAAAAGATCAAAACATCAGAAAGCAAGAAATCTTGTTTGCTGAAGATTATTTCTATGTGAGTATGAGATGTTTTTAAGAAACGGATTAGTCCACTCTTGACTTTCTCATGAAAAGCTCATTGGGAATTATCTTTAGTAAGTGAAGAAATATTGTTGGCTAATGAATTTGACTCATAGGAACTTCATAATAAAATTCTGCAGAAAAGGGATGGAACAAAGATAGTTCAAATTTTGAAGCAATGATCCTCCTGATTCAAGGCATCAGAATGTTGTTGTTCTTGAGAAGCTTCAAAGAAACCTGTAGATGTTTCGTGTAAAGAAGTTCACTAACTCGTCATCGAGATGATGTAAAATGAACTTTGTAAGTTCATTAGAAGTAGCATGGATAATTAAGTTCTGTTAACTTGAGATTTTATCTTAGTTGAACAAACTGTAATTGGTCAGATGATATCAGACATTCTTTATCAGAAGTTCATAATGATTGGATCCTGAAGTCTAGCTGTTCAGAAAGATACATTGACTAAAGTTATTCAATCTGCTTTTAAAAAAGGATTTAAGTCTCTGGTGTTATTCAGAATGAATAAGTCAGTAGACATCCTCTTTCAGAAGCAGACGCTCTTGATGAACTAACTCCTCTAGTTAGCTCAGCATTGCAAGAACAAGAAGGTTTTTCGTCATATATTCAAGGCTAGTCAGCAAGAAGGCTTTGACTACACAAAATACATATGCTTCTGTGACAAGATTTATGTTGATGATATTTTTCTTTGGAAACAAATATTACGCTTGGAAAAGAGTTTGCTAAGTGTATGCATACAAAAGCTGAAATAAGCACTCTGGGAAAAGGAGAGAAAACCTTGTCAAAGAAACCCCATCTTCTGAACTTGATCTTAAGTTGATGACTCTAAGCTAGGAGTGTAATGATTTAGAAACTTCAGAAGACTCAGAAGAAAGGCTACAGAAGTGAAGCCTCAGAAGCAAAGCTACAGAAGCTACAAAGGACTCTGAGGAAGCAAAGCTACAGAAGATTCCGATCATTTGATGAGAAGCAACTCTACATAAGACTATGAGCGAAGAATGTAAAGATTCCGTTATTTCAAAAGACTTTGAGTGCACTGATCTCAAATGCTGCAACTGTAGAGGCTATGAGAATCAGATTACGCATGACTCTGAAACGTCAACAACAAAGCTTACATCTGGATGAACTGTTTGCTGAAACATTCGCTAGAGCTAAGCTGCATAGATCTGAAGCTTACTCTGAAACTTCATCAGAAGATCTGAGGATCACTCTGATAAGGGGAGAGATAGAACTTCATCAGAGGATCTAATGCAAGGAAACATTTCCATGTTTGCTCACTCAATAGATGCCAATCAAGATAAGTAGAATTGCAACTTCATAGTTTGAAGAAACTATTCTGGAAATCCAAATTGGTATCAAGGACTCAAAATTAAAGCACTGTTACTAAGACTCAAGTCATGATTGATTTGATAACAAGCTTGGAATCAGAAACCAAAGGTGGATTTGTAGAAGCTCTCACACCTTCATTGGTACGAGAATTCTAGCAGAAGAAGTCACCATCAGATGATCTGATGCTGGTTGATAAATAGCAATATTGTCATTCAAACAGATGTTAGAAATACATCTTGGGTTGAAGATAGTTTGTGATGATTAACTACGTTTATTCATAGGATAAGTTCTTATGATGCAAGATGTCAGCAAGTTTCCTCAACTCATAACCTTCCTTGATGCTTATGCTTTTTCTGAGAAATTAGCGTTCATCAGAAAATAAGTTGTCTGGAAGAAGATAAAGAGGTGTGATCATTGGTATAAGAAGATGGATGATCAGAAGATGAAGACCAAAGGATGAATCTGGAATTTATAACTATTTTTTAAGATGATACAAACATCAGAGGAGATATGTTTCTATTCAAAAGAAAGGAAGTTGAAGAAGTCATTATGATTCAAAAGAAGAATATAGCTGAAAGAAGACCAATCTGTTAGAGAGTAGCCAGCTAAGACTCTCATACATTCAACGTACACCCTGGGGAAAGAAGAGGTTAGTAAAAAGGTACATGTAATGTTGTATAGAGGTATGAATTGCTCTCTTCTGTATTTTACTACTCCTAGACCTGACATTCTCTCCAGTATATGTTTATGTGCTTGATTCCAATCAGATCCTAGAGAATCTCACTTAACAGTTGTTAAGAGATTTCTGAGGTATCTGAAAGGTACTACTAACATGGCTCTGTGTTACAGAAAATTAGTTGAATAAAATTTAGTAAGGTTTCTGTAATAATGATTTTGCTGGAGACGTAGTTGAATGCAAGAGCACCTCTGGAAGCTGTCAGACAATCTGATCCCTGTTACAGCAAGAAGCAACTCAAAATAGCACTCTCTACTGCAGAAGCAAAATATGTTGCTTCTTGTTGAAGTATCAGATGCTCTGGATAAAGAATCAGCTAGAGAACTATCATGTGCATAAGACCGAAGAATCAGAACGCATTTTTTGCACATTACTTTTTATTGGTGTCAAAGATGCTCTTCTAAATATCTAATCAAATTTGAAGTCGTAGATCATCTAAAGATTTGGTTTATCTGGAGATCTAGATAAAAGATTCAATTAGAAGAAGTTCTATCAAATCAAACTCTGATACTTCTAAAGTATAGTGTTTTGATGTTAAAGAAACAAGATGAAGAAAGATAAAAGTCAGAATGGAAAGAATAACTCTGAAGATCTTAGAATCTCAAAGATATATGAGCTTTCTGAAAAGTGAAAGTCTTGATTCTGAAAGCTCCTCTCCATCTGCATCTACTCCATTAAAAGAGAATATGGTTTCATCAATTTCCTACACCTCCTTCAATTAGTATTCCTCAGGAAACCAACTCTGATGAAGTCCTCTCACCACTTCACCATTCACACCTTCAGTTGGAAGCGTGGTGGGCCCATAACCCACAGGTCCCTCTTCAAAGCAACTAGATGATGCAAATCACTCTAAACCTTTTCCTCTGTCCTTTCACCACATCACCTCTGAGCACTATTCATTTCTCTGAGTATGTCCATGTTTCTGAAACCTCTCCTCACACTCAATAAACCTTCATGCTCTGGAGTTTGAGTCTTTCTGAAATGGCACTCAGAAGTGGTTGAACCTTGAATCTGGACGCTTTTCAAGTCACTAGAAGCTGAAGTTCAATTGGTTAAGGAAAGAGAAGACGAGCTAGAAAGGATAAGAAACTCCAAACTTCTTAAAAGCAAAAAGAAGCTGAAGAAAGAGCTGCTGAAGAAGCGAGAAAGTTTTGCATAGAAAGATTCCAGAAAAGAAACTGTCAGATTGAAGCAAGAAGCTGTAGATGCTGAAAAGGCTAAGCAAGTTGCTATAGTTGGTTCTTCTTCTGAAACTACTATTGTACGTTGAGAACGTGACGTTAGGGAGATTCAAGAAGATCAACAAGTTATGAAGAAAGAACAACAAGTTTTCAGAGAAAGCTTTGCTAAGCAGAAATTTGTCAACAACTCTCTTCTGTGCATGCTTCAACAAATTCTGGAAAAGATGTCAATCTATAAGAATTAGGCACTCAGGTTTTATTTCTTGACTCTCTTAATTTTATATTTTATTCGGATATAAAAGAGGGAGAAACAAAATATATTTTAAACCTTGTTTTTAATGAAAACTCACCTTTTTGATGATGTCAAAAAGGGGGAGAAAGAGAATATGATTTTGATATAATCTGGAGAAATAGAATATGTAAAAAGAATGCAAAACATCAATTCTGATATAAACTATGTTTATCACTAACTGTATGTTTGATGTTTTACTGAGGAACTCTGAACAAGTTCACTAGGCATTCTAAAGACAGGTCAAATGAATGAACTCTGAGTTCAAATGAACTGGTTGTTCATAGAAGCAAGAATTAGTATCAGACTCAGTATTAAACTAACTGATATCAGACTCAGTATTAAATTCATTGATATCAGACTCATAATCAATTAGCTTCAAGAGACCAAGGATCAAGACTGTATAAAGTTCTGAAGATCTAAATATCTGACCTATTGTAGCCAGGGGGAGTTCTCCCAGAAAGGTTCACAAGTCAGAATATTTGATATTCACCCAGTCTGAAACTCAGGGTGAGTTTCTCATCTGAAAGACTAGTTCTGCTTCAGAAAAGAATTGTCAAGCTGCTATGCTACAGATGTTTTGATGAACAGTAGCAAATGCTTTAGAAGGCTCTGAAGTTATATGGCTCTGATACGATGTTTAGAGAAAACAAGTTCTAAAGATCTGAAGATGGAAGTTTTGCTGAACTAGTCCAGATGCTGAAGACTTATGCTTTCTTATATCGTAGTGAAGTATGCCTAATCTTCTATTTGATTTGTGTTTTTAAATACTTCTATTTTATGAGTCTTGGGATCAGAGAAAGTCTCTAAACAAGCATAAAAAGAATTTTTAAGGTTAACACATTTAGAGGGAGTTGTTGCTTGAAACTCTGAATATGTTAATGCTTGGTGATTACCCTATATAAAATGTTCTATCAAAATACATGTTTTTGTCATCATCAAAAATGGGGAGATTGTAAGAGCAATATTTGTCTCTACAGGATTATCTCTATGTTTTGATAATAACAATTAAGTATTTGTGAAAGAACCATTTTATGTTCTAATGTTTGTTATGTGCAGATCATGAAAATTAAATATATAAGATAGAACAAACAACATTAACATGTGCAGCTAATACAATATAAGAGTTACTATGTGTGACGTATCATAAAGCACTTATGGGAGAAGCTAGTTTGCTTATGCATCTGATCACGATCAGAGAGATCCAAGGACGCTGGGTATTGCAGTTGCAATGCTCCCGTGGATTATGCTTTAAAGTAGTGCATCTGATCTGAAAGCAAACAAAACATATTGAAGAAGCAAGTATGCATCTGTATCTGGTCACGATCAGAGAGATCCAAGGACGCTGGATATTGCAGTAGCAATGCTCCTATGGATTTTGTTCTGAGAAATGAATCTGATCTGGAAGCTAAGAAGCATCTCTAAAGAGTGAGTCCTCTGAAGAAATAAGTGTTGAAGACTCTGATGACTTGAAGTTTTGAAGGCTGAAGGCTGAAGGCTCTGAAGAACAAGTGCAGAAAGACTCTGAAGACTTAAGGGTTCTGAAGATCAAGACTCTGAAGACTCTGAAGATATAGTCCTCTGAAGAACTACCCTGAAGACTCTGATGAATTAAAGTTCTGAAGGCTGAAAGCTCTGAACACCAAGTTGTTGAACCCCAAAATTTGCCCAACCTTTTCTTAATTTGGTTTATGTTTCATTTCATTTTGTTCTAGCATTTGCATTGCATAGCATGTGTCATTGAACAGGGGATCAAGAGGTTGTGCATAGCAAGAGGAGTCTACTCAGAGTGTTGAGCCTAAGCAAAGGGTGTTACTCAAGTTTGAATGGTCATCAGGTCATCTAGAAGTGGTCAATAGTCTTGTGAAAGGATTGATGGATGCATGTGGGTCAACTTCTAACTTGGAGGCCAGTTGAAGATCATCAGAAGTTTGTGAATGCATAATTATGGATATGGGATGTTGAGAGATCTCATTGAGTGCTTTGAGAGCCATGTTGGAGCTTATTCAAGTTATTGTGTGAGGTGGAAGAAGCCATAGTCAAGAATGTTGCATCTAGGGTTTTCATCTGGTAAACCCTCAGTTAACTGTGAAATTGAGGGAGGTTAAAACTCAATTCCAAGTCTCTATGGTCATGAGATGTTGTGTTGAGATGTCTAATATATCATTTCAAGATCAATTCATCAAGAATCAAGAGTGTGAGAAGTTACTAAATTAGGGTTCTTAGTGTAAAATCTCCTCTTTAGTCCCCAACTTCAAGACCACCTTTCTTAAGATAGAAGTCTCATATCATCTTGACATGGTCATGAAACTTGTAGAGCATGTTCTTAGCTTTCATTTGAGTACTAGAAATCATTCATCTGATTTTAGAACTCAAGTTATGATGCTGACAAGTTACAGATCCTCAGATGAATGTGATTTTGGTCAACAAAAGTCAACCGACTTCCACGCCATTTTTAACCGAGAAGGATGTTTCTCCTCAACTTTTGATGAACATGAAAGTTGTTCCTCATGGTCTTAGCTTTCCAAACAGTACTAGAAGTCTTTCATCTGATTTGTAGAACTCAAGTTATGAGGCTTGCAAGTCAAGGGTATTTTGGGAAAGTGAGATTATAGGTCATTTTCACCATCTTGAACACTTCAAATGGAGATTTTTCTAACATCAAACTTGCTCCAAATGGTGTCATTTGCTCAACTAAACATTTAGAATTCATGGATTTGGCTTGGAATAGAGAATTGGTGGAGAAATTTTCATGGAAAAAAGCTTAAAAAGGAGAAAATGGAATTGATTGATTTTGGATCATTTTGTACCAACTTTATGCATATTTTGAGTGCAAATGACATTCTAAACACAACGCCACGGTTGGATTTTCAATTTGAGTTCATTTTGATGGTTATTTCCATGGTTTCTTCAGCATGAAGTAACAAATACGAAATCCACCATAGGATCAAAACAAGGATCAATTGTTGGCCCTTTGATCAATTCATACCATGTGCAAGTGAATGGAAACAAAAATTGAGGCATGTGCATCTCAGAATGCACGATTTTGGCAAGCTTAAAATGAAGAAAAATTGAAATTGCAATTGGGTTGTTCATCTTGTATTTGGGCTTTCTTTGTTTCCAAATCCATCACATAAAACCTCAGTAAGCTTTACAAACCCTAAGAACACGATTTGGTGAAGGAATTGCAGAGAGAGCAACTTGAAAAAGCAAGGAAAAACTGAAATACGATTTTGGAGATTCAGTCATTCTCAAGCGAAATTAAGCATACCAAGAGCTTCATTCAAGTGTGTGGAGTGATTCTAGGAAGTTTTCTTGAAGCTTCAGCTAAGAATAAGGCCCAGTGGAGGCTCTCCACTTGGTAAATTTTTTCTCATCCATACTCTCTATTTAAGCCATGATTATACGCCATTTTTGCATAAATGTGTTCCATGTGATGTGTAGTTGATTTCTGGTTCATTTTCGTGGCTGTTTGTTGACATTTTTGATTTGAGCTTCTAACTGTTTTTTCTCGATTTGGCTTGTGTGTTTACAATTTTGGAAAATTAATACCATTTTCGTGATCTACGTTTGACGTAGATCAATTTTGACTATCAATTTGCCTATTTTGGTTGAGTAGATTTTATGTGTTGTTTGGGCCTCACTTGAGAAGGTGACCGGAGCCGCCGTGCTCCGGCACCTGTGTTCTCCCTCCGTTTTTAGGTTTTCAAGTGGAGAGGACGAGCGCATGGCCGTTAGATTGGACTTCTTTTCATTTTAACGTGCATGATTAAGAAACACGCTGCACCCGTTTGACCACGCTGCACATAATCTGATTTGAATTTTCATTAATGTGTTGGCACGCTCTGGTCCCTTTGTTTTGCATACTTTTTATCTGATGGCTCTTAGTGCATTCCACCATGCGCTGCTGTTGACTGGCCACACGTGATTTTTGTTTGACCTGAGTTTTGTTTGGTACGCGCTTGGGCTGGGTTGCTACCTGCACCCCCTTTTAAGCCCACTTGTTTTTTTTAAACTATTCTGGATTACTATCTGCACCGTCCACTTTTTTAATTTAATTTCTTTTTTTCATTTTATTTTGTTTTTTTATCTGTTTGAATTTAATTCATTTAAAATAGTTCCAATGTTCCAAAAATCCCACAAAAATATTTTTTAGAAACTTTGAGATGTCCTTTATTTTTAGAATATTTTTATTTTATTTTTTGGTTTTATTTTCAATTAAAATTAGAATTAAACATTGGAGTTGTTTTGAATGAGTTAAATTGTGACATTGCTTGCTTCTTGATTTGTTTCTCTCCATTCCCTTTGATCCAATGAATGAAAATTGATCCTCATACCCACTATGAGTTGAACAATTTTAGAGGACCATTTTTCCCCTAGTTGGTTGACTTTAGGGTTGACTTTTGGTGCTTTTCTTTTGACCCTCGATTCTCCCATTTCAAAGTGGTACATCTTGAATATCATTTTCCTTTGATGGTGCTTTGAGGGGATATTTAGTTTGACCTTTTGGCCTCTGGTTGCCAACTTGTTTATGCATCTCTTGTATTTTATTTGGTAATGTTTTAGCCTTTTTCCTAATTTTGAGATGACTTGCAAGTTAGGTCATTTCATAAGGTGACTCATACAAGTGCATGACCTAGTTTTAATTGGAAATGACCTTTGTGGATCCAATAAGCTCCCAACTCTTCTTGTTTCACATATTAGACATGTTAAGCTTGCTGTATGTTCATTTTTAGGTCAAAATTATGTTCATTGCTTGTTGGTTTGTGCATTCCTTTTGTTGCTTCCATTTAGGGTTTCCATATGTCTTATGTTTGCATTGTTTGTGTGATATCTCTTTTGTGTGGTTTCTTTTGTGCACTTCTTCTCATCCTTTCTTCTTTCCATTTCCCATATGCATGCTTTGCTGAGATGAGCTTGTGGTGGCTACTTCCCCACACTATTTTCCTCCCACTTTCATTCTACTTGTGCATCTTATGTTTGCATTTTCATTTGCATGTTATTTCTTCTTCTTCTTTAGTTCCTCTTTGCCATGTTCCCCATAAGTTCTCTAACCTCTTGAGGTTATGATAGAATTTAAGTTCAAACCATGCATGATAACATTAGGTAGTTCCCTTTTGAATCTCAATCTTAGGATCACCATTGCATGACAACTTTAGGTTTGGTATAGTCCCCCTTTAGTCCGTCCCTTGTCTTCTCATCTTCATACAATCTTATCACACTTAATAAAGATAATAGATGGTGTGCCATGAGCCTTATACTTGGGAAATGGTGATTGAGTGGATACCTCTCGATTGCCTAGAGTGTTTAGTATACGTCCTTAGGACGATATGCGACGCATTCGATCCTAGGTTTTAGACTTTAGTACAACATACATTATAAACACACAAATTCAAAACACTTCTTCTCTAAAAAACACAAAAACACTTCAAACCTTTTTCATCCTTCGGGATTCTAATTAGGAAAATCTTTTCAGAAAAAGAGTGTTGTTAACTCTTAGTTCTATCGCAAACGGTAACGCCTAAGTCTCCAATGGTCGAGCTGCATACACCAAACTTCTAGAACATATTGTTAACCCTACTCGGGCCTAAAACACTTTTGAACCAGCCTGTGGTCCTTTTAGCCCGAACTACATTTTCTCTGATCTTTCATACCAGATGAAAGTATGTAGGCACAAGACGCGATGTCTTGGCGAGCAACCTTCCCCCCCTTCACCCGTAGTTAGCCGAACTACGTTGACTCTAATTTCTCGTTCCAGACGGGAATATGTAGGCCCATAGCAGCGATGCTATATCGAGTCCTCCTTTTTATTTTCTTTTGTCCCTGAGACCTGTAGCTAGATAGTTTCAACACACCCTTTTAGATAGACAACAATGCGTGGATCCCGTCGAGTACGACGAACGTGAGGGGTGTGTTGCGGTGAGAATCATGATATCAAGCTATTGATTAACTTGAACCTTTAATTCTTTTACAACCGGACTTTAATTTATCCAAAGGAAAGGTCTAAAGAAAGAAAAACCCTTTTCGCGATGTAACAACAACGCTAAGAGATTCGGGGATCGGGGGTTGGTTATGCATAGGGTAGGTATTTCACATCCTAAACATCCGTAGTACCCTACGGGAACCTTTTGTTTGTTTGCATGCTAGGTTTGGTGGATATTTGCTAAGATTAGAATTGGGTAAAAATGTGAAGGTTAAGACCTAATGATAGTTTCTAAGTTTGCTCGCAAAGACGTCACGTCCTCTGCCTATGTATCCTAACTAGGATAGAATCAGAGCAATCGTAGTTCACCTCACTAAGATTGAAGAACGCTTGATTGCGATCAAGGTTCAAAGGGGAACAAACATAATAATGTTTGTGTAGAGTTTCACAAAACTCTCTATGTCTATGTTGTAACACTCAAAGGGGGAAGTAAGTGATCATATCCATGATCCTTACATAGAGTTAACAACTCTATCCTAGGGTTCTAGTTGTAAACACTCCTAGTGAGGGGGAAGGTTGCTTGTCAAGATATCGCATCTTGTGCCTACATATTCTCATTGTCCAATGAGAAATCAGAGCGGTCGTAGTTCGGGCTCGAACTAAGGAATCAATTGGTTATTTCCAGACCAAAAGAGGGGAAGGTTCTATCCAGAACTATGAGTTTATATCCTATTGGTTCTATCTAGACCAAAAAGGGGGTTAAGGCTCTTTCGAGGCCTATGAGGGTATTGAGCTATCTATGACCCAAGGGTCAATAGAGAGACTTTCCTTTGGAAGGGAGGAGATGAGGCAACTTGGATGAGAACTAAAAAAGTTCCATCACTTGGGGAAGAAATACTTAACAAAGTAATCAAGGATTATGGTTACAACCAAACAAGCATGCATGTTACAATAAGCAAGGATTTAAATCAAGATAAATGGTTACAACAAGGAATGAATGTGTCTTAACAAAGATGAAGGTAACAACCCATGAAATATCTTAACCAAGATGAAGGCATATCTTAACAAAGATGAAGGTAACAACCCATATGTATCGATGACAATCAAATACAAGCAAATCAGTTTAACCTCATAATTTAGGAGGAAAGCAATATGAAATCATGGTAACAACCAAGGGAGAGTACCCTAGCATGTTAACTAACATAGTATAAATGAGAATAAGTGAATATCATAACACAAATGATCATGGTGAAAAAGAAATTCATCTGCATACGCGAGATAACGATCTCGATACAAAGGCAACTTACAAGCAAACAAAAGGCATGAAAATATGAACAAACATTGAATTAAAAAATATCACATGAAAGTAGGCATCAAGACAAACACAATTCAAAAAGAATGGGTTCAAAATGATGAAAAATGGATGAGTTATGATTTTTTGAAGTTTGGATGAACAAAACATGAAAATCTAAATGATAAAAGGAATAAAATGCACATGGTAAGACAATGAATCAAACAAATTTGATTATTTAAACATGTTAACAAAATTTTAAGAATAATACAAGATCAATATCACAAGAAAAATCAAGTTACAAGTTGAAAATTTTCAAGATCATCATGGTAAAAAAAACAATCATGGTAACATGTGGAATGCAAGTGGAAAGTTCACATTTATGAGTTTTAGGTTTACCTCTTGAAGCAAGCTTAAGCAATAAGAAAACCAGAGATCTTGAGAGCTCTTCCAAGATCTTGTTACATAAGTGTAGAAGTGACTTGGATAGCTTCAATACATTATACTTTATGTGTTTGAAGTGTTTCTTGAGTTGGAAGAAGTTTGGAAATGGTTTTGAAAGGTGTTTTTCAAAAGCAAATTTTGAGGGATTTTGGAAACTTAATGAGATTTTGTAAGAACTTGTGATTGTGTAAGGAAGAAAGTTCTAGCTGGTTTCTAGCATGGAACTTGTGTGTTTTTGATGTAGGAAGTGAGTTCTATTTATAGCCAAAGGCCTTGGATCAAGGTATGGGCAAAAGTGTAGCAAATTGTCAATTTTAACCTTCCATCATGAAAATCTTTGAGTTTTCCAATGAAATCTTCACCTTTATCTTTAAGCCACTCTACTAAGATATTCCCCATGCCCTATAGATTTTTTCATCATGCTTCATAGGATGGGAGGTGACTTGTAGAGTTAAAGTTGATGTGTAGCCACCTTTTTTCTCTTTCTTCACTATTCACTTTTACAACTTGTATTAAATAATGATTTCCTTTGATCTTTGGTCCATTTTCGTGGGAATTGATGTTAAACATGTTTATTAACAATGTAAACATCATAAATGAGGCTCAGTATTTGATTAGCATCAATTTGGAGAGGTTTTGGAATCAAAAAACTCATGTTGACCTGGTTTTGCCAATGTGAGTTTTTGCCAACTTGTGGACCTCGGTTCTCTCTAACCAGGAAGAGTTATGGAACCCACTTGTACTTTTTAGAAAGCCCCAATTAGGTACTAAAATATTTATGCTTGTGTTAGGAACTCGTTCCCTTTGAAACTAGGTCAAAAACCCTTGTGTGGTTAAGGAGTTATGGCTTTGCCCTTTTCAAAACCTTAATTTCCCAACTTTTGCGATTACTCCCTAACCCTTGATCCAATGGTCATTAAACTTCATGGGTAGGTGTAATATGTCATTAGGACCATTTTTTATTCCCATCTTGAGGTCAAATTCCTCATGAGTGAAGAGTTGACTTTTCGGTCAACCGAACGATCGATCGGTGGCTACCGAGTCGACTATTGATGTTCCGGGTATTTTGAGGCCTTGAAACTTCTTGAGTAGACTTTACTAAGGCATAGAAACTTCATGGACCATGATCCCACCATTGGAACACCTTTTAAATTAAAAGTCAAACTACAGTTGACTTTTCCTGATCGAAAACCCTAATCGGGTATCCTGAACAACACTGTTCTCAATTCTTGGGTGACAACCTCAAATTGGATTCATACTTGACCCAATGTAGTATCCTTGATCTTGTTTATAGTTGAATCAATCCAAAACATTGATTGATCAAACCATCGAAGCCTTGATTTTTGACGGTACGGAACCCTGATTCATCTGCATCTTGACAAAGATAAACTTGAAATGGGTTAAGGTTAGTTAATCAAATGAATATTGTCGCTACTGCGAAAATCGGCGCCGGCTGAACAGAAGAGTCGCCACCGTGCGTTATTTATCCCACGGGAGGGAAAGGAAACGCTCAGAGTAAACCTCGCACAACATGGGAAAGGTATGGTCGTCGCAACCAAAACCTGGATTCGGGAGTCGGTTACGCAAGGGGAAGGTATTAGCACCCCTCACGTCCGTCGTACTCGACGGGATCCACGCTTGTTTTCGGGTATGGATTGTTATTCTATCTACTCTAAAGGTCAGGGGTTAGAAGAAAATAAAATGGAAATAAAAATGACTCGGCAAAGTATCACACTTTATGCCTACGTATTCCCGTCTGGAACGAGAAATCAGAGTCAACGTAGTTCGCCTACCTACGGGAAAGGAGGGGAAGGTTGCTCTCTAGGATATCGCATCCTATGCCTACGTACTTTCACACGGCATGAAAGATCAGAGCAAACGTAGTTCGGGCTACGGAAGACACAGGCTTGTCTTGGTTGATTTTATTCCTTCTGAAAAAGGTTTTCTTGATTAGCAGTCCAAGCGGACAAAAATGACGTCTTGATGAGTTCACATTCTGTTACGGAAGAAGTGTCTTTTATTGAGTTTGAAATCCTTATGTGTTTTTCTGTTTGTTTTGAGAAAGAAAGAGACAGAACTCTAACCTACGGTTGCGAAGGGAAACAAACTAACCTAATGTTATCATGCATGGGTTAAAACCTAATGTCTATCATGCTCCTCTCTTGCACAGAGAGAAACAGAGATCCTACGGGATAGGCAGGAACAGAAACAATATCAGATATAATAAAGCAGTAAAATGCATGGATGCAACAGTACAAGCGAGGCAAGGGAGTCCCACTCAACCTCGAACCTAGAAAACAATAGGCAAAAGTGAACAAACTTCACTTTCAACCCAACAGGGTAGACAGCAAACAATACAGTCCAGAAAACCAATCAATACATCAGAAATGAAATACAGCAATAAAACAAACAACTTCAGCAGCTCTGAATCAACATCTGGCTCCCAGTAATCTCCAATCAGCTACAGGCTTCAACAAGCATTAATCTCCATCTTCATGGCCTTCAGGAAAGGTCTTTGATCATCAGTCTTCTATCTGCAATGGCTTTTCTTCAAGTCTCAGGCTCCAGGATGAACATCAGCCAACTAGATGAAGTGAATGAATGTTAGACAGTTAATTACCTACCAAGGGTGGTTCATCAACTGTTAACATTAAACAGAAAGTTTTCTCTCAAAAGTTCTATCTTTCAAATACATTCACTGATCCTTCCAAAGGAAGGAGGTGGATATTTGAAAGAGACTTTGAATCATAGAGAAAGGATAGAGGCAAACAAAGCCATCTATGTTTGAGAACAAGCTTTCTAATCTAGAGCTCTGCCTAGCTCCTAAACCCTAGTCTCCTCAGCAGCTGCTAGCAAGAACCTCCTCCCCAACTCTGGCAGTTGATCTTCAATCTCTGGATCTTCAATGGCATTCATCTCCTCGAGTCTCAGCTCTCCCAAGTCCCCAAACAATCCCAATACCCAAGCAAGCAAACACTAATCCCCAGAGGGCACACCACACCAGTCAATCAGATATACAGTACATTAATAGCAGTAGGGGAATCCTGACTTTTCCTAAGGGATCTAATAACTACCCATAACCCCTATAGTCCCATAACTAAACTAGTCAAACCCTAAGTCCTAAGGGAAAAGAATCAAATCTCCTAAGTCATCACTTAAAACCCTAGTTTTATTCATGTTGTTCACACTTGCACTAAGCACCTAAATTTAATTTCTAAAAATGGGAACTAAATTGTATCTACAAGTTTAATGTCTAACCTAAACAACCTAAAAAGAATGGGCAAAAAATATTGAAGCAATTGATAGAACAAAAAACAACAAAATCATGTGTGAAATGAAATTATGTAAAATGTTATTTATTTAGAAAATATGAGAAAAATATCAAATAAAAAATAAAATGCAATTTTTATTTTTTATAATTTTCTAGACATCGTAAAGAAAAATATGCAAAAAGAATGAATTAAAAATGATGATTTTTCTATTTATTATGAATTTTTAAAGATGAATGAAAAATGAAAAGAAAATAATAAAGAAAATATAAAGAAATAGCCAGAGGGGGTGAGAATAGCAAACAATTCATGTTCAGCGCGTTGGGCTTACTAAATTGGGGGGTGCGAATAGCTGTCTGAGCCCAATCCCCAATTAGTGAAACGGTGCGTTTTACTTTTCAAATTTTCCCACCAGATTGATGTGTTAATCGTGGCCGTTGATGCTTCCCCCAGGTCAAAGGTCCAACCTCAATCGTATGGCCACCAACCCTTCTTCAACCTCCAGCCATTTAGGGTTTCAGAAACCCTTCCCATGCACGATGATTCCATCTCTTCATGCTCTCTCCACACGCCATGAAAACACACGATGTAAAAAACAAAACTCCTCCATTTCTTTCCCTCTACAAGTCTGTGGTCATAGCTTCCATTAAAAATCA
The DNA here is from genome assembly GCA_963859935.3 of Lathyrus sativus. Classification (NCBI taxonomy): domain Eukaryota; kingdom Viridiplantae; phylum Streptophyta; class Magnoliopsida; order Fabales; family Fabaceae; genus Lathyrus; species Lathyrus sativus. The sequence goes on from OZ012737.1 coordinate 352,966,482, forward strand.
CACAATCGGCCAATTCGAAGAAGGTAACAGATGGAAACCACCATTAGAGCCTGATATGAAACTTCTCCAATTCTTCACAAAACTCATCCTAGGCTGATCTACACTTCCTCACAATCATAACATGCTATTCTACTAACATTTTCGTGCCTTAATCCAAGAGTTAAGAGCCTCAACAGAATTACTACCTCATGTTCAAACTTCATGAAACCTCTCTAAAATCACCACAACCAGTCATCTACCTATGCTTAACCGTTCTATGCTATCAAAACCCTAAGATTCTAACTAAACTAAGCAATTTGAATAGAAAATAAACCTGGTGCAAAGTGAGAAAACAGCTATGTTACTCCTTGAATTAGGTGCTTGCAGTGATTGAAACTTGCTCAGTGACTTGAAGGATGAATTCTGTATGCAATATCTCGTGTGCAAACCCTCTGAATCTTATGTTTCCAATTTCTTGAACCTTGAAGAATGAAACTTGTATGGCACTCTCCTTGATTGATTCAGCCAAATGGATGTGTGAATTACAAACTATGGATGATAGTGATGAGGTTCAGATCAAGAATGAGGATGATTGGTGAGAAATTGAGGGAATTTGAGAAGCTTATGCAAGAATGGAAAAATGTGGAAAGCTTGGTGTTTTGAACAAATGGGAGCACCAACCCTTGCATGAATCAGCTTGCATGAATATATAGGTTGCATTAGAACCTCCTAGAACATTGGAGAAGTTTCCCTTACACTTTTCCTTTTCAATTTGGATTATGTTACTTTCAATTCAAGCAACCATGGATAACTCTCAAATTATGAACTAAACTCAAAATTCCACTTTAGCCAATGTCTTTAAAATGCCTTTTCCATTCAAAATGACCTATAATTTTGCATCATTTGGCCAAGATATGAAAAATATCATTTTTTAAGCCATTTTCCTTCATTAAATTCACCAATTTTGAAACCTTGTGCTATGAACTTTTCCAATCTCTCATGGTCACTTTTCTAGACTCAAAATGTCATTTGGAGCAAGTTTTATGTTGTAAGTTTTTCCATTTGAGGCCTCCTTGTATGAGTTTTGGACATAGGTTAAAATGACCTGTAATTCACAAATGACCAAAATACCCTTTGCTTGCCAAGACCATACGTTGAGTTCCACACATCATATGAAGGCATACTATACCATTCTAGAAAGATAAGACAATGAGGAACAATTCTTATGTTGACCAGAAATTCATTTGAAATCCCCTTGAGGGTTAAAAATTGCTTGGAAGTCAAGTCACTTTCACAGACAAAATTTCAGACACCCCAGATGACCTGTAACTTGCAAGGACCATAACTTGAGTTCTATAAATCTACTTGATGTCTTCCACCACTCAAATTAAAGGTCTTGAGATCCTCTACAAGTTTAATGTTGGCCAAGGGTCCATTTGAAGCTTGCATTTTGACTTATCTTGCTTGGAAATTTGACCTAAACTAGGGGATTTTACATAGAAACCCTAATTTAGAAACTCCTCTTCTCCTTGATTTCTCTTGAATTCTTCTTAGCACAACAACATATCTTTACTCTCCATGTCAAATGATGAACCCCACATCTCTCCAATAGACCTGAATGCCCTTCAACAATCCTTTGACCTAGGGTTGACCCAGATGAAACCCTAGTTGACTGTCTTCAACTGCAATTCTTGTGATCACCCCAAGGACTTGCCTCCTTCTTCCAATGACTTTTCAAGTCTCCCATGATGCCTAGATACTCCCCATGTTCAGCCCACAGCTCACCATTTCTTTGTTGATCCTCAGACACACTCAGTTAGGAGATAGATGAACTACTTGATCCATTGGCTTGATAGCTCCCCAATTCTTTCTGATGACTTGAATGAGATTGAATTTGAACAATAACCTCTTAATAGGCCTCTAGAGATGAGAATAATGATTGGTCCCCTGTTGGATGACTTGCTATGCTTATGCTATGCAGATGATCAAGCTATGTACATGACTCTATATGCAAATGCTAATGATATTGAAACATAAACCAAGTGAATAAGGTTGAGCAAATTTTAGGGTGCAACAGCTGCCCCTATTCAAGCGACTTGGACCCGATTGAGTGAAGAGCGAACGGCCTTCAAACATTCGAGGTACGAGACGGTTGAATACTAAGAACCCGGAAATTTGCCAACCGCAGAAATAAACTGCACCCCTGCTTGGGTAACGACATCCACTGCCTGGATCTGACTGTTTGCAGCCACTCACTGATCTCGTAACGACCACGCTGGGGATGACAGATTGCTTGCTTGTCTGCATTAGGACTCAGTTTGTCATCAATACGAAGAAATCTCAACTAGAACCTATCCACGTTACGACTCCACTTGCTGTTAACCCAGAAAAATCTCGACAACTCCGCTGGGGGATATTCCAATAAATCGTCCGCGTTAGGAATAGACTCTTCCACGTTAGGAATAACACCATCCACGTAAGGACTCATCTCTTCTGCATCTGTCCACGTCAGGACTAAACCTTTCATCTTTCCACGTCAGGAAGCAATCTTCTTTCCACATAAGGAGAACTATATCAATCTGTCCATGTAAGGACTCCAGTGCCACTCGACATGTCCGCGTCAGGACTCCAATCTTTCCGCGTAAGGAATACAACATTGGTTCTGAACCTGTCCACATTAGGACTCACCTTTCCACGTAAGGAGAACTATATCAATCTGTCCACGTAAGGACTCCAGTGCCACTCGACATGTCCGCGTCAGGACTCCAATCTTTCCGCGTAAGGAATACAACATTGGTTCTGAACCTGTCCACATTAGGACTCACCTTTCCACGTAAGGAGTACATCATTCTTCCACGTCAGGAATCAACTTTTCTTGAATCCGTCCCCGTAAGGACCCCAATCTCTCCACGTAAGGAAACCAACTCTTTCCGATTTGTCCGCGTCATGACTACATTTTTCCACGTAAGGAATGCCATCTTAATCTGTCCACGTAAGGACTCTGCTCTTTCCACGTAAGGAATCCTCCTCCTATGTGTCCGCGTAAGGACTCAACCTTTTCCACGTAAGGAATGCGATCTCCTTTCCCCGTAAGGAACCATTTTTCTGACTTGTCCACGTAAGGACTCCCATCTTTCCACGTAAGGACTTGAAGTTTCTCTTTCTCTTCCACGTAAGGAACACGCCTTCTTTCCACGTTAGGCATACTTTTTCTTCTGAATCCGTCCACATCAGGACCAAATTTTCCACGTAAGGAATCAACTTCTTTTCCACGTTAGGAAACCAACTTGGTCTGTCCACGCAAGGACTCCACTCTTTCCCGTCAGGAATACAATCTCTTTTGATTTGTCCATGTCAGGACCCCAATCTTTCCACGTAAGGAATAAACTTGCTCTTCCACGTCAGGAATGCATCTCTTTCCACGTAAGGAATACTTCTTTTTCCACGTAAGGAATACAAACTTCTTGATTCGTCCACGTAAGGACCCATGTCTCGTCTTGATTTGTCCACGTCAGGACTCGGGCATCTTCGACCCGCTGGGGAAATAAAACTTGCCCACGTCAGGACTCACATCTCCTCTGTTGAGAAAGCAAAACTTGTCCGCGTCAGGACTCACACCTTCGTCTGATCTGTCCACGTCAGGACCCACGCTTCGCCAACACGAAGAAAGGTAACTGCCGAGAGTAAATGGTCCACGTCAGGACACCAACACAAAGAGTAATCAGTTCTGTCAACATCGTGACTTCACATTCCACCCATTCCGAGAACCCGAATCTGTCCACGTTAGGACTAACACCTCTCATCAACCCGGGGAAATAAATCTGTCCACGTTAGGACGCCCACTTCTGAAGAAATCCCGCCAATATAGGAATAAATTGTCCACGTCAGGACTTAGTTCTTCATTGGTCCCAACCCACAAACTTCTTTAGCACTGACGTGACAGCGACTTTGAGGCGGGCTCTACTGGGGATATCTGGAAACCAAACTATCGGACGCCTGTTCTGATAACTGGCGGTGGCCTCTGAAATTCTGATTCATGGAAACCCTGATGACAACTAACTCTGCCGGGGAATAAAGAGAAACTTATCCTGATAACTCTGTGGGGAATACGGCCGAAACTGACATTATCATTGGATGTCCCATGCCGAGATCTTGAATGTTTGGTAGTTCATTTGAGCAAGAGTTCTCTTCACCTGAACGGCTAGAGTACAGAAACTGCTTCAGCAGAACAAATGCTGAAGATAATTCCGACTCCGCCGGGGATAGCCAGATGCTACAGAATTATTTCAGCAAAATAAATGCTGGAAGGGTGAAGTCAACCCTGCTGGGAAATTGGGAACTCAAACCAAACACCCTGTTGAGGTAACCCCCTGCTGGGGAATATAAATTTGCTGGGGAATAGCAGACGTGCACAATATGATCGGACTTTCTGCTGGAGAGTGAACTGATATTACACAGTATCCCTGACAAAATAAATGACAGGATCCACCACGAACTCTGCTGGGGAGAGTCTTGATCTTCGAGTTCCACTGGGAGGAAAGAAAACTTGCTGAAAAGAGATCTCCACTGGGGATGGGACGATTCTCTTGGGGGAAATCAACTGACTCCGCTGGGAGAGAGTGAATGACCCTGCGGGGAAAGATGAACCTGCCTGAATACAGCTCACCGATATTAATCTTCTGAGGCTAAACCAACTCTGCTTGAGATACAATGTCTGAATACAGCCTGCAATCTTCGAATCGCCAATTCTGCTGAGAATAAATGACTTTGTTGGAGCATGTCCCTTGGATAAGGTACGACCAGCTGGAGAGTTCTATCCTTCTTCAGGAAGAACCTGCATGACCTGCGTGAGGGCTGAGTCTTTAGTTATTGCAATCTTTTGATCGTCTTCCTCGTACGGTTATGAAACCTGCAACAACACAAACAAGACAAGACAAGCCTATGCAACCAAATCAATTCAGGCTAGTGACGTTATTTTCAGTCAATTCGAAGCTTTAGCAACTGTTGGCAAGGGCCAGTGACGTTATACACACGCTAGTTTCATCAAACCTAGGCGTTAATCATGCACAAAACAGTAAAGAACAGTGTCAAGTACTGAATAACGTATTTTATTGATTGGGCCCCTGAATGGGCGGAGTTTTGTACACGGGATGTAACTCCTGAAATGAGGAAGCTACACAAAGCAAATATACAAGTATACCAGTATGAACAAAAAGCATAAATATTGACAACTTAAATTTGTACACATGTCGGCAACGGGATGCAGATGAACACCACGAACTGATCCTCCTATGACTCGCCCGACTCTAATGCCTTCCCGGTACCCCCACTTCTGAAGAGATTGTATCAGATAACTGACTCCTCAAATGTATTCTCCCACATTGATGCTTATTGCAATTATAAAATTCGGACCGCAGCCATTTGCTTTTCAAATCCCTAACTTTTGCGTGAACCGCCCTTTACGGGTTTTCAGTTCACCGGGATACCCCTTTTTGCCGAAGTCGCCCAGTGTAGGTTTTCAACTTCGCGGGTGTACATTTTTCAATTTTATCCCTAATTTTTGCCCGAACCTTTCATTCTGTTTTTGGTTCGCCAGGATGCCCCATTTTTGCCTGGACTCTCTTTTTCTGTCCAGCGGGTCAATTTTAAGCAAAGTATTTTTTAACTGCGTCCGAATTCACAGGCGACGTGAAGTCTTCTCCGTCCATGGTGGACAACAACAACGCTCCTCCTGAAAATACTTTCCTGACAACGTATGGCCCTTCGTAGTTGGGGGTCCACTTGCCCCTGTGATCTGCTTGCGGCGGGAGAATCCTTTTCAGCACAAGGTCGCCCGTCTGAAAGCTTCGCGGATGTATCTTTTTGTCGTACGCTTTCTTCATTCGGCTCTGGTACAAACGACCGTATGCTAGAGAAGCTAGCCTCTTCTCATCCATCAAACTCAGTTGATTCAACCTGTCTTTTACCCATTCTGCCTCGTTCAGCTGAACGTCTCGCAACACCCTCAGAGAAGGGATCTCGACTTCTAATGGTAGCACCGCTTCCATTCCGTATACCAACGAGAACGGAGTCTCCCCGATTGATGTGCGTACCGTCGTACGATAACCGTGCAGAGCAAAAGGTAGCATCTCATGCCAATCCTTATAAGTCACGACCATTTTCTGAACAATCTTCTTGATATTCTTATTGGCCGCCTCTACAGCGCCATTCATCTTGGGTCGGTAAGGGGAGGAGTTGTGATGTTCGATCTTGAAATTCTGACAGAGCTCCTTCATCATTTTGTTGTTCAGGTTTGAACCATTATCCGTGATTATCCGCTCGGGAATCCCATATCGGCAAATGATATCTCTCTTGATGAATCTGGCCACCACTTGCTTCGTTACATTTGCGTAAGACGCCGCTTCCACCCACTTGGTGAAATAATCGATTGCTACTAGGATGAACCGATGCCCGTTAGAAGCTGTCGGCTCGATCTTTCCAATCATATCGATTCCCCACATAGAGAATGGCCATGGCGATGTCATCACATTCAGAGGACTTGGAGGCACATGGATCTTATCAGCATAGATCTGGCACTTGTGACACTTCCTCGCAAACTTGAAACAATCAGTTTCCATGGTCAGCCAAAAATAACCTGCCCGCAGCAGTTTTCTCGTCATAGCATGTCCACCAGCATGCGTACCAAAGGTACCTTCGTGTATTTCCTCCATGAGAAGCTTTGCCTCTCTTTCGTCTACACAACGCAACAGTACCAAGTCGTGGTTCCTTCTGTATAAGACGCCATCCGGATTCAAGTAGAAATTACCCGCTAATCTCCTGAGAGTCTTCTGATCTTGACTGGATGCTCCAGCCGGATACTCTTTATTCTTCAGGAAATTAAGGATATCGAAATACCATGGTTTGCCATCAGATGCTTCATCAATAGCAAATACATAAGCTGGCCTGTCAAGCCGAGAGATAATGATTCGAGGAGCCTCATTCCAGAAGTTGACTTTGTACATGGAAGACAGAGTGGCCAGGGCGTCAGCCATTTGATTTTCTGCCCGCGGTACATGATGCAATTCAACCTTGTCGAAGAAGGGCAACAATCTCCTTGCATAATTCATGTAATGTATCAAATTGGGCTGACGTGTCTCCCATTCCCCTTTTATCTGATTCACCACCAGAGCTGAGTCTCCGTATACATCCAGATTTTTGATTCGCAAATCAATGGCTTCTTCAAGCCCCATTATACAAGCTTCGTATTCGGCCTCATTGTTGGTAACGGCAAAGGTCAATCGGGCAGTAAACGGGATGTGCGACCCGTGTGGCGTAGTGATGATTGCCCCTATTCCACTACCATAAGCATTCACAGCTCCGTCAAATATCATCTTCCATTTAGAACCCAACTCTGGTCCCTCGTCTGGCAACGGCTCTTCACAATCTTTCATCTTTAGGTACATGATATCCTCGTCAGGAAAATCAAACCTCATCGATTGATACTCTTCAATAGGCTGCTCTGTCAGATATTCGGATAGCACACTCCCCTTTATAGCCTTTTGCGAGACGTATTGGATGTCGTATTCAGTCAAGACCATCTGCCAACGGGCAATTCTGCCTGACAACGCCTGCTTTTCAAATACATATTTGATAGGATCCATCTTCGAGATGAGCATGGTTGTATGATTTAGCATGTACTGCCTCAAACGCTTGGCGGCCCAGGCTAGCGCGCAACAAGTTTTCTCCAGCATTGAGTACCGAGATTCACAGTCTGTAAATTTCTTACTCAAGTAATAGATCGCATGCTCTTTTCTCCCTGTCTCGTCGTGTTGACCGAGAACACAACCCATGCTTCCCTCAAGAACCGTCAAATACATTATCAAGGGTCTACCTGCCACCGGGGGTATCAGAATGGGAGGTTCCTGCAAATACTGCTTTATTTTATCGAACGCCTTTTGACAATTTTCGTTCCACGTTACAGCTTGATCTTTCTTTAGCAGCTTGAATAATGGTTCACACGTGGCCGTTAGGTGAGATATGAACCGGGCAATGTAGTTCAACCTCCCTAAAAACCCGCGCACCTCTTTCTCTGTTTTAGGCGTCGGCATTTCTTGAATCGCTTTTATTTTAGCAGGATCGACCTCTATTCCTCTTTCGCTTACGATAAACCCCAGCAGTTTACCCGATCTCACCCCGAAGGTGCATTTGTTAGGGTTCAGCCTCAGCCTGAACTTCCTAAGCCTTTTAAATAACTTCAGCAGATTTACCAGATGCTCTTCCTCCGTCTGGGATTTGGCAACCATATCGTCAACATAAACTTCGATCTCTTTATGCATCATGTCATGGAAAAGAGTCGTCATCGCACGCTGATATGTTGCCCCAGCATTTTTCAAACCAAAGGGCATCACTTTATAGCAAAATGTTCCCCAAGGCGTTACGAAAGTAGTCTTCTCCATATCCTCTGGCGCCATTTTAATTTGGTTGTAGCCCGAAAAGCCATCCATGAAGGAGAATACGGAGTATTGAGCAGTATTATCAACTAACACGTCAATATGAGGAAGTGGAAAATCGTCTTTTGGGCTTGCTTTATTCAAATCTCTATAATCCACACACATTCGAACCTTGCCATCTTTCTTCGGCACTGGTACGATGTTAGCAACCCACGAGGGATATTTTGTCACAGCCAGGAACCCAGCGTCCCACTGTTTTTGAACTTCCTCTTTGATCTTCATTGCCATATCTGGTCGAGTTCTGCGAAGCTTTTGTTTGACCGGCGGGCAATCTTCTTTCAGTGGCAGGCGATGCACAACCATGTCTGTATCGAGCCCTGACATATCTTCATACGACCAAGCGAATACATCACTATACTCTCGGAGCATTTCAACCAGTCTTCGCTTGATATCACTCTGCAGTGCGGCTCCGATACGAATATTCTTCTCAACCCCTTCCGACCCCAAGTTGATAATTTCGATGACCTCGTCGTGAGGCAGAATGGCTTTTTCCTCTTGCTTCACCAACCAAGACAGTTCTTCAGGAACATCACTATCTTCGACAACCTCTTCTTCGGCCTGAAATACCGGGTGCTCAAAGTCGGGACGAGTCATAGGTGGTTCAAGGATGTCATCTGAAAATGTTATCCTGCAAAAGGAATGGTTAATTGCTTCAAAATGCGTATAAAGCGAATAACCACGTTGCCATTTTATTGAAAAATATAAAACGAGAAAGACAGGGATTACAGTATTTGCACATGAAAACGCAATTTATTTAATGATTGACACGCAATGTTCATAACAACACAGCCCTAAGCAAATCCTGATGCCCCGGGCAAGACATCAGATTATTCAACAATTAATAAAGCAAAGCATTACCGTTTAAAAGTCACAGGAACAAGCTCCTGAATAGACCAGTTGCACAGTCCTTGTCCTGGCGTGCTTGGCTGAATCCAGGCATCTATATCACAGTCGCTGTCTCCTTCATCAGACTCCGAAGCAGCATTGACAGTTTCGTGGCACACTCCACTGGCAGAGATGGTGATTGGTCCTCTGAAACGGGGCGCTCCCACGGAAGGAGTTTATGACGACGGTTGGTATCCCAGCCCGAACCGGTCCATCTTCACAGGAATGTCCAGCACTTTGCCCCAGCCCTTTGCTTCTCCTGCTTCTACTAGAGCTTGAGCTTCTTTATACGATGAGACGGCTATCTCCGACGCTTTGCTCGGCCCGGGACCTTTGTCCTTGATGCGCAAACCTTCGAATGCCTGGCAGGGCGTTTCGTGGATTTCTCCGTCGACCTCCACATATTTAAATGACGACAGATGGCTGACCAGGATGTCCTCTTCTCCGCACACGGTGACTACGCTGTCTCCGACCATATATTTTAACTTCTGATGCAGGGTGGATGTGACTGCCCCTGCCCCATGAATCCAGGGTCTTCCAAGCAAGCAGCTGTATGCAGGCTGTATATCCATGATATAAAACTCAGTTGCAAACACCTCCGGCCCCACCTGTAGAGGCAATGTGATCGAACCAAAGACTGTTCTCCGCGTGCCATCAAACGCTCTGACTACCAAGTCACTGGGCGTACACAAGATTCCTCTAACATCCAGCTTCATCATCGCCTTCTTGGGCAGCACATTCAAAGACGACCCGGTGTCGACCAATACGTGCGACATTACTGATCCTCTACACTCAACCGATACGTGCAGCGCCATATTGTGATCTCTCCCTTTCGGGGTCAAGTCAAAATCGGTAAAGCCCAAGCTGTGGCCTGCATTCACATGTGCCAACACTCCTTCCAGCTGATTCACGGAGACGTCTTGGGGTACAAAAGAAGTATCCAGGACTTTCAGCAACGCATTTCTGTGGGCTTCCGAACACAACAGCAATGACAGGATAGATATTTTGGACGGTGTCTGCTGTAGATGCTCCACAATCTTATAATCGCTTTTCCGAATCAAGCGCATGAACTCTTCTACGTCTTTCGATGCCGATTCTTTATCACTTGCTTGCGCTGGGACATTCTCAACCGCTTTCCCTTTCCCTTTCGCTAGTCTTTCGGCCTCCACTTCAGGGGATATAAAGATCCTACCACTCCTTGTCATACCTCCCGAACCAACAACATTATCCACAGTCTCGGCTGGCTGCTTATTAACATCAATTTTTATCCCGTCACAATACACCTCCAACCCATATGACCAGGGGACTGCTTTCGTGTTCTCGTACGGAATCGGCCCGGCCTTAGTTATGGTGATCGGTGGTCGTTGAGCTGGTGCTGCGATAGTGATTGTCTTCCGAGGAATCGTTACAGTGGCCACATCATTCCGATCATCTGCCACTGCCCCCGCGGGCTCTTCAGTTGCTGCTTGGTCAAACTGCAATATGCCTTCATCAATTAAAGCCTGAATGCCCTTCTTCAAATCATCACACCCCCCAGCTAGGGTCCAACATTCTAAGCAATACTCGTTACATCCTGGGTAAACACCCCCTTGTAACAGTCGGCTCTTTATCTCGCTCAGCGGCGTCTTCAAGTCTTCGACATTCATAATCAGATTCAACCCTTCCTCAGTCAGAATGGCGTTAGCCCCGTGATTAGGCATGGGTTTCTGCACTATATTCGGACCTGCCGTTCCGAAATTGATAGTCTTATTGTCCAAAAGATCCTGCACAACATGGTTAAAAGCATGGCAACCTTCTATATCGTGACCCGGGGCTCCAGAATGAAACTCATAGTGCCTGCTTGCGTCGTAACCAAACGGGGGAGCTCCCGTTATCGGTGCCAGAGTTCTTTTCTCTACCAGGTTCAATCCCAACAATGTCTGCAACAAATCTGCATAGGTTGAGGGAGGCTTCTCAAACACTCTTCTTGGTTTACTACCCTGGAATCTTCGCTGAGCCTGCTGTGCCCCCTGCTGAGGCTGCTGCTGCTGTTGCATTGGTTGTTGCTGAACCGGTTGTTGTTGCTGGAGTGGTTGTTGTTGATACGGGATAGTAACACTCGCCACCTGCTGCGGCTGGCGATATTGACCTCGTCCCCTACCTCGGCCTCGGCCTCGGCCTCCAAATACTGCGCTTGCCTCGCCCTGACGGCGCCCACCAAAAGCCTTCCTATTACTGCTAGATGCAGTCGATTCCTCAACCTGGAATTTTCCTTGCTTAATGTTACGTTCAATCTTTTCTCCCATCAGAATTAGGTCTGAAAAACTGGCCAGAGACGTGTGAAATAGCATATCATGAAACAAGCCTGTGAACGTGCCGACGAACATGTCATTCATTTCTTTATCTTCCACAGGAGGACGGACCCTGGCAGCCATATCGCGCCACCTTTGCGCGTACTCTTTAAAGCTCTCCCCCTTCTTCTGCGACAGTCCCGCCAACTGGACCCGGTTGGGTGCCAAGTCGCTGTTATACTTGTAGTGAGCTACAAACGCCTCCGCCAATTGTTTCCATGTCTTGATATCAGTTGGTTCCAACCCCATGTACCATTCTAGGGAAGGACCCGGCAGACTATCTTGAAAGAAATGCATTAGCATCCTTTCATCAGTTGAGTATGCAGACATCTTTCTGTAATAAGCTCGTACATGCACTTTTGGACATGTGTCTCCTTTATACTTATCGAACGCAGGAGCTTTGAATTTGATTGGCACCCTCAAGCCAGGTACCAAGCCCATTGTTGCCATGTCCAAACCCACAGCACTTTGGTTCAGGACTCCCCTCATCTGCTCTTCTAGCATTCTGATCTTCTGGGAGTCATCCATCGGCCCTTCGAAACCTCCTCCGGAGAAGGCGTCCTCCTGCTGATCTTCTTGCCACATACCATTTCCAGCCCCATACCCATCATATCCATTATCACGTCCAGCTCTGATCTGATTCATCCCCGGACCTCGGCCTCTGTTGTCGTACCCTTGAACACCTCCAGCAGGACCAAAAGTCATAAACCCTGCGCCGTTTCCGTTCCCGAAACCTCCGTAACCCTGATTGGCCACACCATAACCATCTTGCCCAAAGCCTTGAGCATTGAAACCATATTTCCCAGTGTTATCGAATCCCTGATCATTGAACCCGAATCCAGTATTGACAAAGCTGTTGCCTCCCATATTATCTCCCAAATTGACATCACCCAGCCCAACGTTATGTATAGCAGTCTCGTTTCCAACTCCGACGTTACCATTCACAGCAGCGGTAGCGTTGTTGACATTAGCAGCAGGTGTATTGGCTACAGGTGGAGCCACTGGCGTGGGAGTGCCGTCTCCATGAACAGTATCGACCCGCACAGACTGATGATCTTCATTACCGTGACCAGCATTTCGAGCCAACAAAGGCTGGACCATGGCCTGCAAATTCTCCTGTCCTTTTGCAATAGCTTCCATGGTCTGCATAAAGAGAGCGAGCTTCTCGCGCACATCTTGCATCTCGTTCTGCATTTGATCCATTATTCTTCGACAGTTGGTGCGTGTAGAATAGCGGTGCGGGTGCTGATCTGCAATCCTGAAAAGTACCTGATACAGAGCAGGACATAAGACACTTATTCAAAGATTACCTGTAATGCAATATGAATATGAATGCAATGCAATGTGTCTGTGCGTTAGGGAAATTCATTCCCCAGTTCTAGTGTGAAGGTGCCAGTGTGGTGACAGTGCTGACAATAGGAATACCGGAGCTGAATCATAGAAAGCCTCATATATTGCAGGGAAAATCAATAAGCCCAGAGTACAATATCACTGAGAGTACAAAGAAGGCATGACCTCAACCAACAATCCTGGTGATGGTCAGCACTATGCAAATAAAGCATACAAGTTACTATATGAAATGATCAAATCCTCCCAAAAGTCTGGTACTCTTCTATCAACTTCTTGGTCTCTGGATGGCTTGGTCGATCAAGCAGCCCTTCAACAAGTTGGTTTCTTTTCTTAAGAACACGGCGCACGTCTTCAGCAGTTTCTTCCCATGTTGCTTCTCCGAAGCAATCTTCTAGCTTTCGCTTCTGAGACACCGCTTCATCTCTGCATTTGATTGCCTTGTTCAGTGCATGCTGGACACTATACCGGGTCATCACTTCTTCCTCACACTTCTTGATGCTAGACTTCAACTTTTCTTCGAGGTCGGAGATTTGCTGCTTCAGCTTGTCTTCTCTCATCTTATTGTTGGTGAGAGTAGCATTCCAAGTCTTATTGCAAGAGGAAATTTCTCGGTGTGCTGCGTCAAGCGCCTTCTTTTTGGCTTCCAGCATGTCATGGGAGCTTCTGAACTCTTGCCCTAGACGTTCATGCTTTTTCTTTTCCTCAGTCAACTCAGCCCTTAACCTGTTTAACAGCTCGATTTGTTGTTGGAAAGCATATACGGCCTTGTTTTTCTCACTGCGTACCTGAGCTAGCTCTTGCTCTAACCCTTCGTTGATCTTCATCAAGGCTTCCTTTTCCCTCACAACTTGCTCGTAGACCTCCCTAGAAACAGTAGTTGGCTCTTCTGCCGGGACGGGAACAAGAATTGGTGCATCTGGAAATGGCATCCCCAACTGACTGGCTCTCTCCTGAATCCAAACTCTATAAGGTGCATAGGCCTGACAGTCATTCTTTCCTAACAGTGGCTTCCCTTTGCGGTTAATACGTGTCCAGGCATGTTGCAACTTGGCTAATAACTCCCCCTTCACGTCACCTGTGAAGTACAGAGATTCCCGTACTTCTTCCTCCGGAGGTGGATTCTTCAGTGCATATCCGAACTGACGAATGAATAGAGAAGGGTTGTAATTGATACACCATTTTCTTCCTATTAGCGGCACACTAGGGTACCCAGAACAGCTGAAGATGAGCTCAGATCCCAACAGGTCTCGATCAAACCACACAACGTCTTCGGAATATAGCCTCATCAGGCGCTCTGACCAACTGGCTGAGGTTGCACTGTCCACAAATGGTCCCTTCATGGGGAGATGACTTTTGAACCACATATTTAATAGAGGAGCACAGCAGTAAACAACTTTTCCCCTTCGGTTTTCGTTCTTATAGTGCAATGAATGGTAGAAGTCTCCGATCAACGTTGGCACTGGGTTGCCTGCAGCAAACAGATAGAAAGCATCCAGATCCACAAAGTTGGGCAAGTTAGGAAACAACACGATTCCATAAATGCATAAAGCCAAAATAGCATTGAAAACCACCCAGCATCCGTTCTTGACATACTCCTGAGCTTTGCCAACCAGAAAATCTAGAGAGAAACCGGGAACCCCAAGCCAAGAAGTCACTAACAACTCAGCAGCATTCATGTGCAAGGCTTTGGCTAAGTCCTCCAATTTGGGCTCGGCGGCAGAGTGAATAAAGGGAACCTTGTTCTGCACCGGTAATTCAGTAAACTCCACATACTCTTCAATGGTAGGCCCTAGAATGAAGTCAGCAAAAGTAAAGCATCTCAATGCGGGGTCATAGAACTGCATCAAGGTGTATAGCCCGTTCATCTCATCAGTAGTGGGCTTGCAGACTAATCTCAGTAATCTCCCATGACTCATTCTGAAGCTTCTCCTAACCTCCTCATCGGCAAGAGATATCAGACCAAGCAAAGAAGTAATATCAGGTGTCGGTAGCTTATACGCAACTGTCTTCCTTAAACCAGCCATGATCAAAACTCAGAAGTCTGGGTACTAGAACCGGGGAATATGCAAATGCACCTGCAGCACAGACACACGTTAGTGAAATGCAAGTGGTAATGGATATGCAGGCAATGCAATGCAAGTAACATGCAACAGGGACCAAAGTTGTAGCTGAATAGCCTGAACCCAATCAAGAAAGGTCTCAGATAGACCATCCAGAAGTCATCAAACCCTGGTCTTAGATAGACCTAAAACAAAGCTCCAATACTGGTCTCTGACAGACCTCAGACCATAACTCCCACTGGTCTCTGGTAGACCTCAAATCACATCTCCAATTGGTCTCTGACAGACCTCAGAACACTCCAACTGGTCTCTGACAGACCTTAGAACACATCTCCAAATGGTCTCTGACAGACCTCCTAACTCTCCATAAATACCCAGGATCTCTGATCAAGAAACAACCGGTAGTCTGAAGGTCTAGTTACCTGCATAACCCCAAACCCTCTCACAGGTGGATGTCCTAGTAACTGACAAAGGTATGGCATCCTATGCGGTCGTCGGCGTCACAGACTTTCAGGGTTGATGATACGATTCCCAGAAGGAGTGGCATCATCAATTCCTGAAGAGGCCTCACTTAGCCAACTTCCAAATGATCGGTTCCCGGAGTCGACAATTCAGCGACCAACAACCCCTTCGACCCAAAGGGTAGAAAAAGAAGCCAACCAGAAGAACCTCGTCCGAGTGTAGATTTCATGAGACACTAATGCAAGCAAAGCCGGCACGCGCCCACTACTTTCTACTCTAATTCTAGGTGCACTCAAGCCTAGGTCCGGCTTCTCACTCAATATCAGAACACCCGTCACACCCCAAATACAACAGTAATAAACAATATATAAAGCTGAAAATAAAGGTTAGAAATATAAATCCATACAAAATCCTCGACGGGAAAACAAGCGTTAGGATTGACTCTCTTAAGGGACGTTGGATCCCAAATGCATAAGAACTATCGCAGTCCTTAGCAGCCAGGGGACGTTGGGTCCCCAGCAGAGTCGCCAGCTGTCGCTACTGCGAAAATCGGCGCCGGCTGAACAGAAGAGTCGCCACCGTGCGTTATTTATCCCACGGGAGGGAAAGGAAATGCTCAGAGTAAACCTCGCACAACATGGGAAAGGTATGGTCGTCGCAACCAAAACCTGGATTCAGGAGTCGGTTACGCAAGGGGAAGGTATTAGCACCCCTCACGTCCGTCGTACTCGACGGGATCCACGCTTGTTTTCGGGTATGGATTGTTATTCTATCTACTCTAAAG
Organism: Lathyrus sativus; assembly: GCA_963859935.3. NCBI lineage: Eukaryota > Viridiplantae > Streptophyta > Magnoliopsida > Fabales > Fabaceae > Lathyrus > Lathyrus sativus. The sequence continues at coordinate 352,982,821 of OZ012737.1, forward strand.
GTCAGGGGTTAGAAGAAAATAAAATGGAAATAAAAATGACTCGGCAAAGTATCGCACTTTATGCCTACGTATTCCCGTCTGGAACGAGAAATCAGAGTCAACGTAGTTCGCCTACCTACGGGAAAGGAGGGGAAGGTTGCTCGCTAGGATATCGCATCCTATGCCTACGTACTTTCACACGGCATGAAAGATCAGAGCAAACGTAGTTCGGGCTACGGAAGACACAGGCTTGTCTTGGTTGATTTTATTCCTTCTGAAAAAGGTTTTCTTGATTAGCAGTCCAAGCGGACAAAAATGACGTCTTGATGAGTTCACATTCTGTTACGGAAGAAGTGTCTTTTATTGAGTTTGAAATCCTTACGTGTTTTTCTGTTTGTTTTGAGAAAGAAAGAGACAGAACTCTAACCTACGGTTGCGAAGGGAAACAAACTAACCTAATGTTATCATGCATGGGTTAAAACCTAATGTCTATCATGCTCCTCTCTTGCATAGAGAGAAACAGAGATCCTACGGGATAGGCAGGAACAGAAACAATATCAGATATAATAAAGCAGTAAAATGCATGGATGCAACAGTACAAGCGAGGCAAGGGAGTCCCACTCAACCTCGAACCTAGAAAACAATAGGCAAAAGTGAACAGACTTCACTTTCAACCCAACAGGGTAGACAACAAACAATACAGTCCAGAAAACCAATCAATACATCAGAAATGAAATACAGCAATAAAACAAACAGCTTCAGCAGCTCTGAATCAACATCTGGCTCCCAGTAATCTCCAATCAGCTACAGGCTTCAACAAGCATTAATCTCCATCTTCATGGCCTTCAGGCAAGGTCTTTGATCATCAGTCTTCTATCTGCAATGGCTTTTCTTCAAGTCTCAGGCTCCAGGATGAACATCAGCCAACCAGATGAAGTGAATGAATGTTAGACAGTTAATTACCTACCAAGGGTGGTTCATCAACTGTTAACATTAAACAGAAAGTTTTCTCTCAAAAGTTCTATCTTTCAAATACATTCACTGATCCTTCCAAAGGAAGGAGGTGGATATTTGAAAGAGACTTTGAATCATAGAGAAAGGATAGAGGCAAACAAAGCCATCTATGTTTGAGAACAAGCTTTCTAATCTAGAGCTCTGCCTAGCTCCTAAACCCTAGTCTCCTCAGCAGCTGCTAGCAAGAACCTCCTCCCCAACTCTGGCAGTTGATCTTCAATCTCTGGATCTTCAATGGCATTCATCTCCTCAAGTCTCAGCTCTCCCAAGTCCCCAAACAATCCCAATACCCAAGCAAGCAAACACTAATCCCCAGAGGGCACACCACACCAGTCAATCAGATATACAGTACATTAATAGCAGTAGGGGAATCCTGACTTTTCCTAAGGGATCTAATAACTACCCATAACCCCTATAGTCCCATAACTAAACTAGTCAAACCCTAAGTCCTAAGGGAAAAGAATCAAATCTCCTAAGTCATCACTTAAAACCCTAGTTTTATTCATGTTGTTCACACTTGCACTAAGCACCTAAATTTAATTTCTAAAAATGGGAACTAAATTGTATCTACAATTTTAATGTCTAACCTAAACAACCTAAAAAGAATGGGCAAAAAATATTGAAGCAATTGATAGAACAAAAAACAACAAAATCATGTGTGAAATGAAATTATGTAAAATGTTATTTATTTAGAAAATATGAGAAAAATATCAAATAAAAAATAAAATGCAATTTTTATTTTTTATAATTTTCTAGACATCCTAAAGAAAAATATGCAAAAAGAATGAATTAAAAATGATGATTTTTCTATTTATTATGAATTTTTAAAGATGAATGAAAAATGAAAAGAAAATAATAAAGAAAATATAAAGAAATAGCCAGAGGGGGTGAGAATAGCAAACAATTCATGTTCAGCGCGTTGGGCTTACTAAATTGGGGGGTGCGAATAGCTGTCTGAGCCCAATCCCCCCAATTAGTGAAACGGTGCGTTTTACTTTTCAAATTTTCCCACCAGATTGAAGTTTTAATCGTGGCCGTTGGATGCTTCCCCCAGGTCAAAGGTCCAACCTCAATCGTATGGCCACCAACCCTTCTTCAACCTCCAGCCATTTAGGGTTTCAGAAACCCTTCCCATGCACGATGATTCCATCTCTTCATGCTCTCTCCACACGCCATGAAAACACACGATGTAAAAAACAAAACTCCTCCATTTCTTTCCCTCTACAAGTCTGTGGTCATAGCTTCCATTAAAAATCACACAATCGGCCAATTCGAAGAAGGTAACAGATGGAAACCACCATTAGAGCCTGATATGAAACTTCTCCAATTCTTCACAAAACTCATCCTAGGCTGATCTACACTTCCTCACAATCATAACATGCTATTCTACTAACATTTTCGTGCCTTAATCCAAGAGTTAAGAGCCTCAACAGAATTACTACCTCATGTTCAAACTTCATGAAACCTCTCTAAAATCACCACAACCAGTCATCTACCTATGCTTAACCGTTCTATGCTATCAAAACCCTAAGATTCTAACTAAACTAAGCAATTTGAATAGAAAACAAACCTGGTGCAAAGTGAGAAAACAGCTATGTTACTCCTTGAATTAGGTGCTTGCAGTGATTGAAACTTGCTCAGTGACTTGAAGGATGAATTCTGTATGCAATATCTCGTGTGCAAACCCTCTGAATCTTATGCTTCCAATTTCTTGAACCTTGAAGAATGAAACTTGTATGGCACTCTCCTTGATTGATTCAGCCAAATGGATGTGTGAATTACAAACTATGGATGATAGTGATGAGGTTCAGATCAAGAATGAGGATGATTGGTGAGAAATTGAGGGAATTTGAGAAGCTTATGCAAGAATGGAAAAATGTGGAAAGCTTGGTGTTTTGAACAAATGGGAGCACCAACCCTTGCATGAATCAGCTTGCATGAATATATAGGTTGCATTAGAACCTCCTAGAATATTGGAGAAGTTTCCCTTACACTTTTCCTTTTCAATTTGGATTATGTTACTTTCAATTCAAGCAACCATGGATAACTCTCAAATTATGAACTAAACTCAAAATTCCACTTTAGCCAATGTCTTTAAAATGCCTTTTCCATTCAAAATGACCTATAATTTTGCATCATTTGGCCAAGATATGAAAAATATCATTTTTTAAGCCATTTTCCTTCATTAAATTCACCAATTTTGAAACCTTGTGCTATGAACTTTTCCAATCTCTCATGTCACTTTTCTAGACTCAAAATGTCATTTGGAGCAAGTTTTATGTTGTAAGTTTTTCCATTTGAGGCCTCCTTGTATGAGTTTTGGACATAGGTTAAAATGACCTGTAATTCACAAATGACCAAAATACCCTTTGCTTGCCAAGACCATAAGTTGAGTTCCACACATCATATGAAGGCATACTATACCATTCTAGAAAGCTAAGACAATGAGTAACAATTCTTATGTTGACCATAAATTCATTTGAAATCTCCTTGAGGGTTAAAAATTGCTTGGAAGTCAAGTCACTTTCAAAGACAAAATTTCAGACACCCCAGATGACCTGTAACTTGCAAGGACCATAACTTGAGTTCTATAAATCTCCTTGATGTCTTCCACCACTCAAATTAAAGGTCTTGAGATCCTCTACAAGTTTCATGTTGGCCAAGGGTCCATTTGAAGCTTGCATTTTGACTTATCTTGCTTGGAAATTTGACCTAAACTAGGGGATTTTACATAGAAACCCTAATTTAGAAACTCCTCTTCTCCTTGATTTCTCTTGAATTCTTCTTAGCACAACAACATATCTTTACTCTCCATGTCAAATGATGAACCCCACATCTCTCCAATAGACCTGAATGCCCTTCAACAATCCTTTGACCTAGGGTTGACCTAGGGTTGACCTAGATGAAACCCTAGTTGACTGTCTTCAACTAGAATTCTTGTGATCACCCCAAGGACTTGCCTCCTTCTTCCAATGACTTTTCAAGTCTCCCATGATGCCTAGATACTCCCCATGTTCAGCCCACAGCTCACCATTTCTTTGTTGATCCTCAGACACACTCAGTTAGGAGATAGATGAACTACTTGATCCATTGGCTTGATAGCTCCCCAATTCTTTCTGATGACTTGAATGAGATTGAATTTGAACAATAACCTCTTAATAGGCCTCTAGAGATGAGAATAATGATTGGTCCCCTGTTGGATGACTTGCTATGCTTATGCTATGCAGATGATCAAGCTATGTACATGACTCTATATGCAAATGCTAATGATATTGAAACATAAACCAAGTGAATAAGGTTGAGCAAATTTTAGGGTGCAACAAATATGATCCTAAAATGATGATGAGGATCTAAGGGGTCAAAATTTGGGGTGCAACAGTTGCCCCTATTTAAATATCTTCACAAGATGGCAATGAGAGATGACAATCCTCATAGAATCGTAGTGAAAGGTATTTAAATATAGCAAACCAGAAATTTTGTCCCTTAGATCCGATGGTATGCAAAAGGACAAATGCTGAAATGTAATGAGTTCTAAATGGTGCTTTATGATGCTTGAATGCAAGACAAATGCAGACGCACGAGCAAATTTAAAAGAACGACAATAAGACGAGTAACCACTCACGAGGGACCCAACACACTGGGGAAAGATTCAAGGCAAAGTAAGCAAGATAGTTCAAACATGACTAAAGATGCTGTTCAAGGGAATCTTTCACACAGGGGACACAAATTCCACCAGGGAAGACACATCTTCATTGGGGAAAGGAGACACAAACCTCACTGGGGATAAACAGACGAGGAAGCCCATCGAGGAAGATGACATTTCTTCACTGGGGAAACGAAAGAAAAGAAATGCAAACCACACTGGGGAAGAAACCCACTGGGGAAAACTTTGCTGGGGAACAAAATCACTGGGGAAGCAAAGCTTCAACGGGGAAAAGACGGAATGAAGACACGAATCTCACTGGGGATAACCAGATGAGAAAATTCCTATAACGAAGAGTTCAAATGGGATCTTCAGGAAAAGGTTAGAAACAAGACCGGGCATGCCGGGGAAGTTAGTATCCACTAATTCTTCGAGCCTCGACTGGGAAAGCAAAAAACTTCAAATGGGGAGACTGGTGACGACCAGAATAACAAATAGCTTCAAACAGTGCTAGTTTCCACTAGACTTACTGGGGAGGATGGTGATGACTAATCCAAAGTTCGGTTTCCAAGAAGCGCTAAATACCACTAGACTTCTTGGGGATATGGTGACAACCAAATCGAAGTTCCAATCTCAATTGGGAATTTCCAGACAATGTTGTTAAAACAACAGGACTTCAACAAGGGGAAGTTGGTAACAACCAAACCTCACGGTACTAATATCGATTAGTTTTCAAGCAATGCCAGTAACCACTGGACTTAGAACGAACTGGTGACTACCAAATCAGTGTTCCAAATACGATTGGTTATGATAATGCTAGTAACCACTAGACTTAACTGGGGAGATTGGTAACGACCAAAATCAAAGAAGATCAATAACCATTGGATTTTCAAAGGGTTTGGTGACAACCAAATCGAAGTGACGATAACAATCGAGTTTAGACAACGTCAATAACAATTGGACTTTGAAGATTATTGGTGATGACCAAATCAAAGGATACCAATACAATTGGATTTAACAGATAAAGTTGGTAACGACCAAATCCAATACCAATAATAATTGGATCCGAAGAGACTGCCATTTATCGTTGAATATGAATATGCTTCTCTACAGAGATTGCCACTTACCATTGAAGATGAATAAGCTTCTCTACAGAGACTGCCACTTATTGTTGAAGATGAATAAGCTTCTCTACGGAGACTGCCACTTACCATTGAAGACGAATAAGCTTCTCTACAGAGACTGCTGTTGCACCCCAAAATTTGCCCTCACAATACAAGACTTTGTGTTCTAAGAAGGTTCACAAGGTTCACAAGTTCTCCAACAACTTGCATAACCTTTCATGAAGTTCATAAAGTCCACAAGCTACTTTATGAAGGTTCACAAGGTTCACAAGTCCCACAGTGCTTTCAATACCTTTCATGAGGTTCATGAAGTCCATAGGTTGCTTCTTGAAGGTTCACAAGCTTCACAATACCTCCCATGAGTATCACAAGATATCTTATGAAGATTCACAAGGTTCACAAAGTTCACAATTGGTCAGAAGAGTTGACAATTCCCTCAGACAATGCACCTCCTAAGCAGTGCATCCAAAACTAGGGTTTTGACTTTAATCAGGCTAAATGGACTTCCAAGACTTCAAGTGAGCTTCATAACATCTTATATGTGTATAAGAACCCCCATGTCAAGTTTCAAGACTTTTCTCAAAAGTTTGCTCAGTCAGATGATCAGATAAGTCAAAAGCAGTCAATGCAGTTAAAAAGTCAAACTGAGGTCAACTGTGGTCAAACCAAAGTCAAACTTCATGATTTTTTGCCAACATCAAAGAGAGATTTGGTCCCAGGGGTATTTTGGTCATTTTACACAAATTCTACCAATTCCTTGAAGACGGGCTGTTATTAAAATTCTGAGGCATTTGATGCGTTATGGTTTTGAGGCATTTATCAATCACCAGTTCTGATCATATTGAGATTTGGCATTTGGTCAGTGGAGTTTAATTACGATTAGTTTTGCTGTTGATGCTGAAAATGTTGTGACCATGGTGCCCATATGAGTTTGGTTATGAAACAATTGGTTAACATTTTAATCGGATGATGAGATTAGGATCACAAATACCACTTGGAAATATTTATGTTTTATGCCTATGTTAATGAATTAAATACTTGTGGATTTATTCACATTTGTTTATATTTTTTAACTAAGAATAGAATATAAATAAATTCAAAACTTCGAGAATTTTATTTCATAAATAATGCTATCATACAAGAATGGGGATGTTGCTTCATATTTTACAAAGTACTGTTACAAGGAAGTACATTAAAATTCTCAAATCCTAAGGGATTACATTAAAGCATCTATCCTAAATCCTAAAAGTATCTAAAGGTCTTCATGTTCGTATTTGAACTTCTCCATGAATCCTCAGCTAACCTGCACATCAAAAGAGAACAGACAGTACAGAAAATGTTAGAATTTTTTTTCGACACTCTCAATGTCATCATCGAGTGCCGGGAGTGGCACAACCGAAGCTGCGTCCTACCCCCGTTACCAATCCGCGCCGTTGGCGTCAGATCAAGTAACATTCGTTCTTATCATGCGGAACATCCGAGAGATAGAAGTGATAAAAGAAGCGGGACTGATTCGCTTTTGCCGCAATTGGATTTCCAAACTGATACAAAGGTAAATTTGGACTCAGACCCGGATGCCGGCAGGTCTGAGTCACTTTTGTTTTCGAAAGTTTCCAACACCTGAAATTCCACAACAGCATCAGTACAAAATTGATAACAGTTCATAAGCTGCAGCCACTGGTAATTGGAAATTCAAACTAAAAGTGCACAACTGCATCAAGTCTGAACCACATAAGTGAGTTCATGAACACCAAGTTCAAACAGAACAGAAAAATGAAACACAAAACAAGCTGCATCAAATTGCATCAAACACTGTATCCAAAAGTTCAGAAGAATCAGAATTAAGGTCAAGTTTCAGTTTGATATCACAGCCAAAACACCTCAAAAGGTAGTCAGTTCGCAAGTCACAAAAAACGTGAATGTAAGTCATAAGAATATACCATATCAAGAGAATTAGATCAGAGTCCATATTACCATTTGGAAAAACAGCATTCAAAAGGACTGTTCTTGCAACCAAACAGGATATCAAGTGAAGTTATCAAACCACACCCACGAGCGAAACTATACCAGAGAAAGAACGAAGATAAGCTCACGTGCCGTAGACCGCTCAACTGCACAAGAAAGTCAAAAGTTAAAAGGTTGATAGTATTAGTAAACAGGTGGTTCGAGGACCCGAGGGGTCAAAATAACATCCACGGTGACTAAACAATGCCCTTGTTACCACAGAGAATCGAGTTCGAATAAGATCAGAAAAGAATCAGACTATCACAAAGCAGCACATAACGGATGGTTGGACTAATTGAAGCATACCGAATCCGAACCAGGCCTTCCAACTGAGAACTGCAAAACAACGAAGATATTCGAAGTTATATCAGCCCTCAGCTAACCATCATCGGGCGTAAGCGTTCGAGTGGCTGGGAGAGCCACGGCCGAAGCCGTTACTAATTCCCTACCGAACGTCGAACGACAAGCATTAGTAACTTGGGACAAGAATATCAGCTCAGACCCGAAGGTCATCACCGCTAAGGCAACACAACCAAAACCGAAAGGTCGAAGGGCATCCCTCAAAGGTTCAGACCTAAGGTCATCATCACCGAAATCAAAAGCAACAGCATAATCAAAAGCAAGGATTATAGTATCCTGTTCCGACGGTTCAGACCCAGTGTCATCATTACCGCGTACCCTTCCCGGCAGCAAAGACCAATGCAAAGCATCCATCCTGAAAGAAGAAGAAGAAAAGTGAGTGTATGTTCCGAACTGATGTTCATAACCAAAGAAATTGAAATCCGAAACCGTATCAGCCACAAAGGGCTAAACCGAAGAAAGTAAGTTATCCAATTTCAAATGAGCGAAAATCCACATCTGCAAAAATCCAATCAGTGTATCAGAAAAATGATCAAACAAAATCGGATCAGATAAAGTGAATGAATCCAATCAAGTGACCCCAAAAATGGAAAGCTTCGAATCAAATCAGAAAAATCATATCAGATGGAAATCAAAAACCCCCAAACAAATCCTAAAAGAGGAAACAAGATTCAATCAGTATCAGATGACTCCAATCCGTATCAGAAAGCGTACCCAATTGGAATCCAATCAATATCTGAACAACACACTAAATCAAATCAGATAAAATCAAATCATACGAAGTTATATCTCAGTAAAAGCAAAGCACAAATCAGATATGGTCCAAGCCCAAAAGAGAAATCAGAGAAGATATAAAGGGACAATCTCACCATGGTGAAACGCTAACGAAAAATCGCAAGCAAAAACCCTAGGCGGCGTGAACAAGGGGCTAACGGCGAAGACGAAGGGACGAACCCTAACAAAGGGGCGAAGATCGATCGTGAATCCTCAAACATCAGATCGTCGATTTCTCCGTATCAGAGAGAATCAGAAGGCGTCATAAAGATCATTACCACCGTCTCCCCACAAAGAACAAAGCGAACAAATTTATTCAGGGATTCAGGAACTCCTCCGAGCCCATCATCATCATCCCTATTCTTTAACGGACGATATCGCCATCATCAAAGCCATAAGCTTCGGTTGCGATATTGCTGGCCATAAGTCATCGCGGATCAAATGTAAACCCTCACATTAACTCATTTTTTTCATTTTTTCATGTTTTGTAGAAGAAGATGCAGAGAATACGAGAGATGGAGGCAAGGAAGAAGAAGAACGGCGCCGCGAATGATTTTAGGGTTGTGAAACCCTAAAAAATCCTTTTTGTCACATTTACTTCCACCGGGTTGGGTCCGGAGGTAATGACCGGCCCAACCCTTTTATTTTTTTTTACTTTCTTTATCAAATTTTTAAAAATATTTAAGTTGGTTCATTTTTTATAATATAAAAATTAAAAACATTTTCTTATAATATTAAAATAAAAAAAAAACATATTTTTTTTTATTTAAAATTTTATTTGTATAGTTTATATTAATTAAAATAATGTTATGTGATTATTAAAAATAAATTTTTGTATATATATAAACCCTAATTCTTACAAACCCTAAAAATTATTTTCTAAAAAAAAATAAAACCTAATTTTAATTTTCTATATAATTCTATGTATATATTTATTATAATTCTTGTAAATTTTTGTAAATAAAATTAAACCTTATAAATACTTAATGTAAAATTTTGTGAATGTGATTATTGATTATTTAAAATTTATTTTCATCATGATGTGTAAATATTTTTCTTAATAATTGTTAATATATAATTAGAGATAATTAAATTTTGTAAATGATTAAGAAATTTATAATTATGTTATATTTAGAACTTTATATTATAGTAATTATTTAATCGTTTATGTTTCTAAATAAAAATCAAATTTTATGTTTAATCACGTTATTAATTAATTATTATTGCTAATTATATTTTGTTGCTTATTATTATTTTGAAATTTCTATCTTATTATTTTTTCTAACTTTGTCTATTTTTCTAATTATTATGGTTTCAACTAATTATTTTCACTAACTTTATATTTCTACTAACCTTATTTAATTTTTCTTATTATTTACTAACCCCAATATTTTATTTATTTATTTGTTATTTTTTTTATTATATTTATTTTGATTATATTTTACTATTTATTTTATTTATTATAATTTTGTAATTGCCTCTTGGATGTAAATTGTAATTATTTAATTATTATTATCATTATGGTTAGTAATTAGGGAGTGCTAATATGTATGATATTTAAAAAAATAAATTAGATCATTTTAATATAAGATAATTAAATTAAACATTTCACACACGTAAGTCGATTTTAATCGCCGTCTCACTTCCTAAGGATATCCCTCAAGTTGCCTATGAATATTGGTTAAGTGGGGTGTATAAAGCAAGTCCCTCAAAAAGAAAATCATCAAAGTCCCTTATGGTTGCCTTTACGAATCGAGTCCCTTTCGAAAAATGATGATAGTCCCTCCAGTTTGCTTATTACGCCCCACAATGGCCTTCAAAAATCCAATTGTCCCTCACATGTCCCTTAACATCCAAAGTAAGGACTACCTACTCCATTATAGTAGGGATAGTCTTACTAAGGAAAGGATAAAGAATAAGAAAGACCTTAAAACATTAGGGTAGGCTACTCCTAGATACTTGCTCACTTCAAAACTTTTTCACACTTAAACAAATTTCCAACAAAATTTTCAAACAAGTTTTTTTCACATCCATACACGGATTATTATTAAACTATTCTGAAATTTTTTGCTATTCACACACTACACTTTCAAAACAATTCAAAAGTGAGCTTAAGTACCTAAGAGCCCATGGATAACCATGGATGAAAAGGGTGCTAACACCTTCCCTTTTCATAACCTACCCCCCGGACCCAAAATATTCTCTAAGGTCTTTCCTGTTCTTTTATAACCTTTCCTTATGGATAAAATAAAAGTCGGTGGCGACTCTTGCTATCCGCAACATTGTTTAAAGTCAGTTCTCCCACCGTGTTACAGAACTGGCGACTCTGCTGGGGATTTATTTAAGAGGGGTACCCTTAGGAATTAAGATCACTTTAAATTGTTTGCCTTGTTTGCTTTATTATTATATTGTTGGGGTGCTCTTATGTGTGAAAGGTCTTAACCCGGATCTAGTGTACCTTAGGTAAATGGCAATAGACCAAGGAAACTGTACGACGTATATCGATACGGTTGATCTGGTGGCCATAGTTAGTGCGACTTCTTGGTTGGTGCTTATATTCCTTAAGTCAAGTTGAGGATAATATTGAGGCTGCCATATGTTGTCAATGCACTAACTGACTTTTAGAACCCTAGTTAACTCATCTTGGCCTTTAGAAAGTAGTGAGGTAACCGGCTTTGGTGCAGACTGAAGTTGGTTGACACTCGATACTACGCTCATTGAGATCTTAAACTTGTAGGGTTTTGGTTGGCAAGTAAGTTGCCTTCTGAACAACCACCCTTGTGAAGGATCAATGATATTGAGATCCCTTAGAACCTGGTTACTTTTGTAGGACAGGATGAACCATCTAACTTCAGGGGAGGGTACTTGCCTTTGAACCTCATGCAAGCCTTTAAACCTAGGGCTATGGTGTGACTTGTTTGTGTGTGCCACATGTTTGTGATTGAGCATGACATCATGACATCATCATGCATCATAAGCATATCATTTTCCCTAACCATTTCAAGGACCAAAGGATTTATCTTTGTTCTTTGTTGCAGGTCATGGCTTCTGCTCGTAGAAACACCATCAGGATCAACTTTGTAGGGATACCTGCTAAGCTCAAGGAGTTGGTTTCCCTAGTGCCTGATCATTCCCAGTTCAACAAGAGACATGGTCACTTATTGGATCTAGTTACTTCAGGGTTCAGTGAAGACATGATGAGTGTGCTGTTTCAGTTCTTTGACCCTAAGCACCATTGCTTTACATTTCCTGATTATCAGCTGGTTCCAACCATGGAGGAGTTCTCTAAACTTCTGGGTATACCTGTTCTTGATCAGAAGCCATTCACAGGCTTAGAGAAGGAGCTTAAACCAGAAGTTATTGCTGCAACTCTACATCTGAAGAAGTCTGACATTGTTCTAGAGACGAGAAGTGGAGTTAAAGGTATTCTTGCCAAGGTATTAGTGGATAAAGCTCAAATGTTCTTGAAGGCTATGAGCTACGAGGCTTTTGAGGAGATCTTAGCCTTATTGATTTATGGCTTAGTGTTGTTCCCCAATCCTGATCAGTTCATAGATGTTCATGCCATCAACATATTCCTGAGTCACAATCCAGTGCCTACCTTACTTGGAGACATCCTACATTCTCTTCACACCCGTACTACAAGGGCAAGAGGAACTTTGATGTGCTGCATACCTTTACTTTCTAGGTGGTTTATTTCTCACCTTCCTCGCTCAGTAATGAAGAATGAGCAAGGGTTCAGATGGTCCAAGAGGATCATGTCACTTTCTCACTCAGACATCCATTGGTGCTCCAGATCTATGGAGAATGTCACCATCATTGACCGTTGTGGGGAGTTTCCTAATGTGCCACTTCTAGGCATAAGAGGAGGCATCACCTACAACCCATCTCTAGCTTTACGACAGTTTGGTTACGCCCGGAGCGATGGTCCGCATGACATGTTGATTCAGGGCATTGTGTTTGACTACGACAACGATCTTCAGGGTTACCGTCAGAGATTCATACGAGCTTGGGGAAAGGTAAACAGGATTGACAGCAAGACACTGGAGCCTAAGTACACCATTCCTATGGAGGCTTATCTCAGATGGGTACGATTTCGTGCTCAGACACTCATGATGCCATATCCTGCCATCCTACCAGTTACCATGGAACCTGTTGCTGAAGGAGACACAGCTTATACCATCCTTCACCCAGACATGCCTACTGATATGGAAGACTTGCAGAGATCATGGATCCAACTGAAAGAGCAAAGGGATACTTTCGAGGCTCATTACAAAGCAAGCCAAGCAAGGATCCTAGAGCTAACAAAGCTACTTCATGAGGAACGAAACCTCAACTCATACCTCAACACAAAGAGGAAACGTCCATGGGAGACTTAAAACCCCATCTTTTGTACTTATTTCGTTTTCATTTTTTGTAAGCCTAAAAGGCAAAACAAGTTATTACTAATAAAAAGTTACTTTCTCGTTTGTTTAAGCAAATTTAAATCCTGCGGTCCTTGAAAACATTGCATATGCATTCCCATATCATTGCATCACAGGTTTATAATTGTGCACAGGTTTCTCATCTTCTCGCTGTTTATTTCAGCAATGGCTCTTGAACAATCAGTTAAGGATCTCCAGGCACAGAATGCACAGTTCCAAGAGCTGATCCTGAACCTATCCAAGGGGCAGGATGAATTGAAGACACTGCTGGCCAAGAAGACTAAGAAGGCTAGAAGGTCTGTTGGGTTGCTCAACATGGGAAGAAGGTTCAAAGGTCCTGCCAAGACCAAGGAACAGGTTGAAGACTATGAATCTGAAGAATCTGAGCAGGAGAGAGGCAGTCTCCACAACACTATGGGGGACTCTGATTCTGAGGCTAACTACTACCATGAGCCTAACGAAGACAAATTCAAGATGCTGGTGGATAGAATGGATGCTATGGAATTACAGAAATCATCTGGGCTGGATTTTGAGGATTTGAGCTTGATATCTGGGGTGGTCATACCCATTGGGTTCAAAGTTCCTACATTTGTTGTCTATGATGGGGTCTCTTGTCCCAAATTGCATCTGAGGTCTTATGTCAGAAGAATTCAACCCCACACTGCTGATAAAAAGTTGTGGATCCATTTCTTTCAAGAGAGTTTATCTGGAGCTCAGCTAGAGTGGTATTATCAGTTGGAGAGTGTCAACATCAGAGATTGGAATGACCTTGCTGAAGCTTTCTACAAGCAGTATCAATACAATGCTGACTTAGCCCCCACTCGCATGCAGTTGCAAAGCATGTCTATGGGTGCCAAAGAAAGCTTTAAGGAGTATGCTCAGAAGTGGAGAGACTTAGCTGGAAGAGTTCAACCCCCTTTGACTGATAGGGAGTTGGTTGATATGTTCATGTGTACGCTGAATGGTCCGTTTTACAGTCATCTCATTGGAAGCTCATCATCTGGCTTCACTGAGTTGATCATGACAGGAGAGCGAGTAGAGAATGGTATCAAGAGTGGTAAGATCCAAGTGGGCACTTCTTCATCAGGTGCTGCAAAGAAGCCTCCCACTGGGAAGAAAGAATCTAATGCTGTGTATGGTCAGCCTGATCGTAACAGAAGGCATCAGTCTGTTAGTGCAGTTCATATTTCAAATCCAACTCCTGCAACAACAGAGCAGCCTCAAGGCAACCAACAGAGGGCTAGAAGACAGTTCACGAAGATCAACATGTCAATGGCTCAGGCATTGCAACACTTGTTGAAGGCTGAACTTATTACCCTGAGGGAGGCTCCTCAGAATCCCAATGTTACCTCTCCCAAGTACAATCCCAATGCACGATGTGCATATCATTCAAACTGTCCAGGACATGATACTAATAACTGCTGGGTCTTGAAGAACAAAATTCAGGATATGATTGATGCTGGAGAAATTGAGTTTGATCCACCAGGTACTCCAAATGTGATTACAGCTCCAATGCCAAATCACGAGAAGACTGTCAACGCCATTGATGAAGATATTGATGAAGATCTGCATGTCTATTCAGTTATGGAGTTGAGCACACCATTGTCTGTTATCAAAAAGAGGTTAGTACAAGCTGGGATCTTTCCAGGTTGTCATGAAGATTGTCTATATTGTACCTATAAGCCGGATAGTTGCTTCATTTTGAGAGATGGGATTCAACGTCTCATGGATAAATATACTATAGTGTTTGAAAGAAGACCAGCATCTGTAGAAAGTATGGTGGATCATCTGACTCAGGGTAAGAAGATTGAAGAGGTTGACATGGTTGACAAAGTACCACTAAGAATCACTTCAAAGGGTCCCATTAAAATCACTCATCAGGGCCCAATCAAGATTACTGCTGAAGGTCCTGTGAAAGTTGTTGCTGAAGCCAGAGTAGCTCCTCTGATCATTACCACTCCTGGTCCTATTCCTTATACATCTGACAAAGCTGTGCCTTGGCACTATGGGTCTGATGTTTACATCCATGGTGTCAAGCAGGAGCCTTTACCTGATATGCCTGTTGACATTGATAATATTGCTGGATCTAGCAAGATCACTCGTAGTGGAAGAGTCTTCTCTCCTCCAGTTGCTTCTAAGAGTGCAGTTACTCCTGCTGTTACTTCCACCACTGATGCTCGGGGCAAGGGTCCTGTTATTGAGCCTGTATCTACTGATGTGCCAGCTGCTGATGACCTCTCTAAGCAGATGGAAGAAGTATTGAAAATCATTCGCAAGAGTGATTATGATATTGTTGATCAGCTGGGGCATACTCCCTCAAAGATTTCTATGCTCTCCCTGTTATTATGTTCTGAGGCTCATGCCAAGTCATTGATCAAGTTTCTAAAGATGGCTCATGTACCCAGTGCAATTTCTGTGGACCAGTTTGAGAATTGTGTTGCTCACCTGACCTATGACAACGGGTTAGGATTTTCTGATGCTGACTTGACCCCTGCCAAGAGGGATCATAACAGGGCCTTGCATATTTCAATTGAATGCAGGGGCACTACCCTGTCTCATGTGCTGATAGACAATGGTTCCTCTCTGAATGTGTTGCCTAAGGAAGTCCTGAACAAGCTGAGTCCTGAAGATACGGTATTGAAGCCCAGTAATATTGTGGTAAAGGCTTTTGATGGTTCTAGAAGAGTAGTGCATGGGGAAATTGATCTTCCAATCAAGGTTGGCTCTCAGGTGTTCACTGTTACATTCTATGTGATGGATATTCGTCCTTCGTACTCATGTCTGCTTGGTCGTCCCTGGATCCATGGGGCAGGTGCTGTGACCTCCATATTACATCAAAAGTTGAGATATCCGGTGAATGGAAAAGTTGTTACTGTCTTTGGAGAGGAAGAATACTTTGTCAGCCATGTAAACACTTTCAAGTATCTGGAAGTAGAAGGTGAATACATTGAAACTCCATGTCAGTCATTTGAAGTGGTTCCCTGGGCTGTTAAGGATTGTGTGACTCCTCCTGCTGTGAAGAAGGTTCCTGTGGTCATCAGGAACCCTCCAACATTGGCAATGGCCTCCCTCAATGATGCAAAAGCTGTGGTGGAAGAAGAGTCCCAGAAGGCTGTCCGTCGTGCCCGTGCTGTTCGTATCACCAATCAAGGGGTTATCAATGCTGTGGGAGATCAAGATGAAGACTACAACTCGGAGGCATGGATTTTTCCTACTGTGGGTGCTGGACTCAATAATTGGACAGCTGAAGATGTTATCCCTATCTCCTTTAGTCAGGAGTAAATACTATTACTGTGTTATGTTTTTAAATTTATAATTTCTGGAACAATTAAAACTTTCAAGCCATGTGCCTTACCCGGGGCATAATGGTGTGCTTGTTACGGGTTGTCATTTCATTTGCATACTTCATTCAATAAAATCAGTGGACGTTTCGTTTTCGTAAATATTGTGTTCCTTGTCTTTCTTTTTCTTTTATTTTTGCCTTATCAGCTATGTGTTCTTACACACACCCACGTCACTAAAATGCAGACCCTCATCCACTCTGGATCCAGTTGATAACACTTCTACTATTGCCAATTACAATTTCGAGAATCCGATCTATCAAACTGAAGACGGAAACGAGGACGATTGTGAAATACCTGTAGGGCTTGCTAGGTTGTTACAACAAGAAGAGAAAGCTATACAGCCACATGAAGAGCCAGTCGAAGTTGTGAATCTGGGAACTGAAGAAAACAGAAAAGAGGTCCAGATAGGGGCTGATTTAGAGGACAGTGTCAAGAGCAGGTTGATTCAGATGCTACGTGACTATGTAGAGATCTTTGCTTGGTCTTATGAAGATATGCCAGGGTTGGATACATACATTGTGGTTCACCGTTTGCCAGTGAAAGAAGAATGTCGTCCAAAGAAGCAGAAGGTTCGTCATATGCGTCCTGAAATGTCAGAAAAGATCAAAGCAGAGGTAATGAAACAGTTCAATGCAGGGTTCTTGGCCGTAACTTCTTATCCTCAGTGGGTTGCAAATGTGGTACCAGTTCCTAAGAAAGATGGTAAGGTACGTATGTGTGTAGACTACAGAGATCTGAACAAGGCTAGCCCTAAAGATGACTTTCCACTTCCTCGTATTGATATTCTGGTAGACAACACTGCTCAGCATAAGGTATTCTCTTTTATGGATGGTTTCTCTGGTTACAATCAAATCAAGATGGCACCTGAAGATATGGAGAAGACTACATTTGTGACACAGTGGGGCACCTTTTGCTATAAGGTAATGCCATTTGGTTTGAAGAATGCAGGGGCAACATATCAGCGTGCTATGGTGGCTTTGTTTCA
Source organism: Lathyrus sativus (assembly GCA_963859935.3). NCBI lineage: Eukaryota > Viridiplantae > Streptophyta > Magnoliopsida > Fabales > Fabaceae > Lathyrus > Lathyrus sativus. The sequence goes on from OZ012737.1 coordinate 353,000,472, forward strand.
TGATATGATTCATCATGAGATAGAGGTATATGTGGATGATATGATAGCCAGGTCTCAGAATGAAGAACAACATCTTGATCATCTGCACAAGTTGTTTGAGAGGTTGAAGAAATACAGGTTGAGATTAAATCCAAACAAGTGTACTTTTGGAGTTAGATCTGGAAAGCTCCTGGGTTTCATTGTCAGTGGAAAAGGTATTGAAGTGGATCCTGCAAAAGTGAAAGCTATACGAGAGATGCCAGCTCCCCGTACTGAGAAGGAGGTTAGAGGTTTCTTGGGACGATTGAACTACATTGCAAGATTTATTTCCCAATTAACTACCATCTGTGAGCCAATCTTCAAGTTGTTGAAGAAAGATCAGGTGGTGGAATGGAATGATGAGTGCCAGACTGCCTTTGATGAAATCAAGAGATATTTGCTAGAACCTCCAATTTTAATGCCACCAGTTGATGGAAGACCCTTGATTATGTATTTAACAGTATTAGACAACTCAATGGGGTGTGTATTGGGGCAACATGACGAGTCTGGTCGAAAAGAGCAGGCAATATACTACCTTAGCAAAAAGTTTACCGACTGTGAAACAAGATACTCACTGCTCGAGAAAACTTGCTGCGCTTTGGCATGGGCTGCTCGCCGACTAAGACAGTATATGTTGACCCATACTACCTTGTTGATTTCAAAAATGGATCCAATCAAGTACATATTTGAGAAACCTGCTCTCTCCGGAAGAATTGCAAGATGGCAAATGATCTTGACGGAATATGATATACAGTATACTACTCAGAAGGCCATTAAGGGGAGTGTTGTTGCTGATCATTTGGCTCATCAAGCAGTAGGTGATTACCAGTCAATGAATTTTGAGTTCCCTGATGAAGACATTATGTCTGTTACCAAAGAACCTGGACAATATGACGGACCTGAACAAGGATCTCGATGGACTATGGTTTTTGATGGTGCCTCTAATGCACATGGTAATGGTGTTGGTGTTGTGATTAGTTCCCCTGAAGGTTGTCATACCCCGATTACTGCCAGACTTTGTTTCTATTGTACCAATAACATGGCTGAGTATGAGGCATGTATCATGGGTATGCAAGTTGCTATTGATATGAAGATTCAGTTCCTTGAGGTGTATGGAGATTCAGCTCTGGTAGTAAGTCAGATTAAAGGAGATTGGGATACGAAGCATGATAATCTCATTCCTTACAGAGAACATGTGTTGTCTTTGATCCCACATTTCAAAGAGATTACTTTTGGACATATTCCACGAAGAGAGAATCAGTTGGCAGACGCATTGGCCACCATGGCATCTATGTTTGAGATCAGCTGGGATGATGAAGCTCCCAAGATTACCATTGATAGATTTGAGAAGCTTGCATACTGCAATGAGATTGACACTGAAGGGGCAGAGGAGAAGCCTTGGTTCTATGAAGTGAAAAACTATCTTGAAGCTCAGGAGTTCCCTGAAGGGGCATCTGTCAAAGATAGGAAGTTCCTGAGAAGGTTTTCTGCTAAGTTCTTTCTGAGTAATGGCATTCTGTATAAGCGTAATCATGATTCAACTATGCTTCGTTGTGTGGATAAGAAGGAAGCTACAGAAATTATGGAAGAGATGCATGATGGGACCTTTGGCACTCATTCTAGTGGTCATACCATGGCAAAGAAGATTTTGAGAGCAGGTTACTATTGGTCTACCATGGAAGCTGATTGCTATCAACACTCCAGAACATGTCACAAATGTCAAATCTATGCTGATAAAGTACATGTACCTCCATCTCCATTGAATGTGTTGACTGCTCCTTGGCCCTTTGCCATGTGGGGCATTGATATGATTGGTGAGATCAAGCCTACTGCTTCTAATGGGCATCGTTTCATCCTGGTTGCTATTGATTACTTCACGAAGTGGGTAGAGGCAGCTTCATTTGCATCTGTGACTAAGAATGTTGTGGCTCGGTTCATTAAGAATAATCTCATATGTAGGTATGGTATCCCTGAAAGGATTATCACTGACAATGGCTCTAATCTGAACAACACTATGATTACTGATCTCTGTACGCAGTTCAAGATTAAGCATCACAACTCTTCTCCGTATCGTCCAAAGATGAATGGGGCAGTTGAAGCTGCTAATAAGAACATTAAGAAGATTGTACAGAAGATGACTGTTACTTACAAGGATTGGCACGAGATGTTACCATTTGCTCTGCATGGTTATCGTACTACAATACGTACTTCAACAGGGGCAACCCCATTCTCCTTAGTCTATGGTATGGAAGCAGTTCTGCCTATTGAAGTTCAGATCCCCTCCTTGAGAATTATGAAGGATGCAGGCTTGAATGAAGATGAGTGGATTCAGACTCGACTTGACCAGATAAATTTGATTGATGAGAAAAGGTTAGCAGCAGTTTGTCATGGCCAGATGTACCAGAAACGGATGATCAAAGCTTTTAACAAGAAGGTTAAGCCAAAGGTATATCAGGCTGGTGACTTGGTAATCAAGCGTATCATATTACCACAGGGTGATCCTAGGGGCAAGTGGACTCCAACATATGAGGGACCATTTGTAGTCAAGACAGTGTTCTCAGGGGGTGCCATGATACTGACTACAATGGATGGTGAAGACTTCCCACAACCTGTAAACGCAGACATAGTTAAAAAATACTACGCATAAAAAGAGACCCGCTAGGTTGACAGGCCTAGGCAAAAATAAGGGCATCCCGGCAAACCAAAAGGGTTTGGGCAAAAATTAGGGATATATATATAAAAAGATGTACACCCGGCAAGTCGAAAACCTGAAAAGGCGGCTTGGGCAAAAAAGGGTATCCCGGTGGATTGAAAACCTGAAAGGGCAATCCAGGCAAAAGTTAGGGATTAAAGCGTATGACTATGTCTCGTTTGGATCACTCATGAAACTGCAACCAGTTGTACTACTTACTCAAGCTCAAACAGATAAAGCTCAATCCAATCGTTTCCGTCTCAACAGCAAGAAGATGAGATACTTGAGTGGCAATAGTAGAATTGAAACTCAATAGGATTATTTCCCACATAGCTGATTCTTTTTGTAAAACTTCATGACAAAATTCTCTTACTAGGGTTTATGTCTCCTTGTACAAACTTACCCGTGTATGGGTCACTTTTGATATAAATAAACTCCATCTTTTGAATCCAGATTTACTTTTACCCTATTTACATAAGCGAAACGTCCATTGGTTGTGTTTGAATGTATGTATGCCTTTTAATATGATTGATGTTTACCAGAAATGCATGAAAATGCAGTAATAGTATTTACTAAGGACGAACGAGGGAAGGATTTCAACGAAGCTTCGCCGGTTCATCTTTACAAGACAGTTACAAACCATCAGTAGGACTAATCCATTTTCACAAAGTCTAATCTCCCCTGGAATTTATATCCATCTCTTTTATCCTCATACGGATATACGGGAAATTACTTTCCAATAAAGGCACGATGAACGAAGACGGGATGTTATACTTATCCTACTATCAAACGAAAACGAAGGTTATCTATACCCTACTATCCCCAACAACGGGAGGTTATCTATACCTTGTTATCCCCAACAACGGGAGGTTATCCATACCTTGTTATCCCCAGCAGACGGAGGGTTATATATTCTTCAACAACGAATCGGGATTTATTTTCCTTGGCCAGCAGTTGTTATACAAGGATATCCAGACACTTCCAGCAGTGTCATATCATACATACATCATTTACATCATACCATAACATATATGTCTATAGTACATTACCTAAGTGCATCATGTCATACATGCATACATAAAGCATAAACTAATGTTGTTATACAGAGTGCTACCTTGTTTTCAGGTTAATTATCCAACAAACAAGCTTATGATCTTTGGGACTGCTTTATTGTAACCTCAGGGTTACTTTATCCTCCTGATGAGCTTCTTATTACTTTGGACTGCTTTATTGTAACCTCAGGGTTATTTTATCCTCCTGATAGCCTCTCATGACTTCAAGACTGCTTTAGAGCTACTGATTGCTCTATCCTCCTGAAATCATCCTATTACTTCAAGACTGCTTTAGAGCTATTCATTGCTCTATCCTCATGAGGTCATATTACTACTTCAAGACTGCTTTAGAGCTATTCATTGCTCTATCCTCCTGAAGCCATCTAATTATTTCAAGACTGCTTTAGAGTTATTCATTGCTCTATCCTCCTGAAATCATCCTATTACTTCAAGACTGCTTTAGAGCTATTCATTGCTCTATCCTCATGAGGTCATATTACTACTTCAAGACTGCTTTAGAGCTATTCATTGCTCTATCCTCCTGAAGCCATCTAATTATTTCAAGACTGCTTTAGAGTTATCCATTGCTCTATCCTCCTGAAATCATTACTTCAAGACTGCTTTAGAGCTATCGATTGCTCTATCCTCATGAAGACATGCTGCTACATCATTATTATTCCAGACTCCTGACAGCTTTCATCATACACCCATATTTTGAACTGCTCCCCCCCTAGTGGCATCTTTAAGCCCACTCAATCATATTCAACTAGCCATCTGTACCACTCTAGTGCACTGGTGAGTGCAAATTTTTGGGCTTTTGTGTTCAATCCCCTTCAACCTTCCAGGTTACGACTGGCAAATATACCAATCTAACCCCTCAGGTTTCAGAAAATTGAACAGGGGCAGCTGTTGCACCCCAAAATTTGCCCTCACAATACAAGACTTTGTGTTCTAAGAAGGTTCACAAGGTTCACAAGTTCTCCAACAACTTGCATAACCTTTCATGAAGTTCATAAAGTCCACAAGCTACTTTATGAAGGTTCACAAGGTTCACAAGTCCCACAGTGCTTTCAATACCTTTCATGAGGTTCATGAAGTCCATAGGTTGCTTCTTGAAGGTTCACAAGCTTCACAATACCTCCCATGAGTATCACAAGATATCTTATGAAGATTCACAAGGTTCACAAAGTTCACAATTGGTCAGAAGAGTTGACAATTCCCTCAGACAATGCACCTCCTAAGCAGTGCATCCAAAACTAGGGTTTTGACTTTAATCAGGCTAAATGGACTTCCAAGACTTCAAGTGAGCTTCATAACATCTTATATGTGTATAAGAACCCCCATGTCAAGTTTCAAGACTTTTCTCAAAAGTTTGCTCAGTCAGATGATCAGATAAGTCAAAAGCAGTCAATGCAGTTAAAAAGTCAAACTGAGGTCAACTGTGGTCAAACCAAAGTCAAACTTCATGATTTTTTGCCAACATCAAAGAGAGATTTGGTCCCAGGGGTATTTTGGTCATTTTACACAAATTCTACCAATTCCTTGAAGACGGGCTGTTATTAAAATTCTGAGGCATTTGATGCGTTATGGTTTTGAGGCATTTATCAATCACCAGTTCTGATCATATTGAGATTTGGCATTTGGTCAGTGGAGTTTAATTACGACTAGTTTTGCTGTTGATGCTGAAAATGTTGTGACCATGGTGCCCATATGAGTTTAGTTATGAAACAATTGGTTAACATTTTAATCGGATGATGAGATTAGGATCACAAATACCACTTGGAAATATTTATGTTTTATGCCTATGTTAATGAATTAAATACTTGTGGATTTATTCACATTTGTTTATATTTTTTAACTAAGAATAGAATATAAATAAATTCAAAACTTCGAGAATTTTATTTCATAAATAATGCTATCATACAAGAATGGGGATGTTGCTTCATATTTTACAAAGTACTGTTACAAGGAAGTACATTAAAATTCTCAAATCCTAAGGGATTACATTAAAGCATCTATCCTAAATCCTAAAAGTATCTAAAGGTCTTCATGTTCGTATTTGAACTTCTCCATGAATCCTCAGCTAACCTGCACATCAAAAGAGAACAGACAGTACAGAAAATGTTAGAATTTTTTTTCGACACTCTCAGAACAATGTCATCATCGAGTGCCGGGAGTGGCACAACCGAAGCTGCGTCCTACCCCCGTTACCAATCCGCGCCGTTGGCGTCAGATCAAGTAACATTCGTTCTTATCATGCGGAACATCCGAGAGATAGAAGTGATAAAAGAAGCGGGACTGATTCGCTTTTGCCGCAATTGGATTTCCAAACTGATACAAAGGTAAATTTGGACTCAGACCCGGATGCCGGCAGGTCTGAGTCACTTTTGTTTTCGAAAGTTTCCAACACCTGAAATTCCACAACAGCATCAGTACAAAATTGATAACAGTTCATAAGCTGCAGCCACTGGTAATTGGAAATTCAAACTAAAAGTGCACAACTGCATCAAGTCTGAACCACATAAGTGAGTTCATGAACACCAAGTTCAAACAGAACAGAAAAATGAAACACAAAACAAGCTGCATCAAATTGCATCAAACACTGTATCCAAAAGTTCAGAAGAATCAGAATTAAGGTCAAGTTTCAGTTTGATATCACAGCCAAAACACCTCAAAAGGTAGTCAGTTCGCAAGTCACAAAAAACGTGAATGTAAGTCATAAGAATATACCATATCAAGAGAATTAGATCAGAGTCCATATTACCATTTGGAAAAACAGCATTCAAAAGGACTGTTCTTGCAACCAAACAGGATATCAAGTGAAGTTATCAAACCACACCCACGAGCGAAACTATACCAGAGAAAGAACGAAGATAAGCTCACGTGCCGTAGACCGCTCAACTGCACAAGAAAGTCAAAAGTTAAAAGGTTGATAGTATTAGTAAACAGGTGGTTCGAGGACCCGAGGGGTCAAAATAACATCCACGGTGACTAAACAATGCCCTTGTTACCACAGAGAATCGAGTTCGAATAAGATCAGAAAAGAATCAGACTATCACAAAGCAGCACATAACGGATGGTTGGACTAATTGAAGCATACCGAATCCGAACCAGGCCTTCCAACTGAGAACTGCAAAACAACGAAGATATTCGAAGTTATATCAGCCCTCAGCTAACCATCATCGGGCGTAAGCGTTCGAGTGGCTGGGAGAGCCACGGCCGAAGCCGTTACTAATTCCCTACCGAACGTCGAACGACAAGCATTAGTAACTTGGGACAAGAATATCAGCTCAGACCCGAAGGTCATCACCGCTAAGGCAACACAACCAAAACCGAAAGGTCGAAGGGCATCCCTCAAAGGTTCAGACCTAAGGTCATCATCACCGAAATCAAAAGCAACAGCATAATCAAAAGCAAGGATTATAGTATCCTGTTCCGACGGTTCAGACCCAGTGTCATCATTACCGCGTACCCTTCCCGGCAGCAAAGACCAATGCAAAGCATCCATCCTGAAAGAAGAAGAAGAAAAGTGAGTGTATGTTCCGAACTGATGTTCATAACCAAAGAAATTGAAATCCGAAACCGTATCAGCCACAAAGGGCTAAACCGAAGAAAGTAAGTTATCCAATTTCAAATGAGCGAAAATCCACATCTGCAAAAATCCAATCAGTGTATCAGAAAAATGATCAAACAAAATCGGATCAGATAAAGTGAATGAATCCAATCAAGTGACCCCAAAAATGGAAAGCTTCGAATCAAATCAGAAAAATCATATCAGATGGAAATCAAAAACCCCCAAACAAATCCTAAAAGAGGAAACAAGATTCAATCAGTATCAGATGACTCCAATCCGTATCAGAAAGCGTACCCAATTGGAATCCAATCAATATCTGAACAACACACTAAATCAAATCAGATAAAATCAAATCATACGAAGTTATATCTCAGTAAAAGCAAAGCACAAATCAGATATGGTCCAAGCCCAAAAGAGAAATCAGAGAAGATATAAAGGGACAATCTCACCATGGTGAAACGCTAACGAAAAATCGCAAGCAAAAACCCTAGGCGGCGTGAACAAGGGGCTAACGGCGAAGACGAAGGGACGAACCCTAACAAAGGGGCGAAGATCGATCGTGAATCCTCAAACATCAGATCGTCGATTTCTCCGTATCAGAGAGAATCAGAAGGCGTCATAAAGATCATTACCACCGTCTCCCCACAAAGAACAAAGCGAACAAATTTATTCAGGGATTCAGGAACTCCTCCGAGCCCATCATCATCATCCCTATTCTTTAACGGACGATATCGCCATCATCAAAGCCATAAGCTTCGGTTGCGATATTGCTGGCCATAAGTCATCGCGGATCAAATGTAAACCCTCACATTAACTCATTTTTTTCATTTTTTCATGTTTTGTAGAAGAAGATGCAGAGAATACGAGAGATGGAGGCAAGGAAGAAGAAGAACGGCGCCGCGAATGATTTTAGGGTTGTGAAACCCTAAAAAATCCTTTTTGTCACATTTACTTCCACCGGGTTGGGTCCGGAGGTAATGACCGGCCCAACCCTTTTATTTTTTTTTACTTTCTTTATCAAATTTTTAAAAATATTTAAGTTGGTTCATTTTTTATAATATAAAAATTAAAAACATTTTCTTATAATATTAAAATAAAATAAAAAAACATTTTTTTTTATTTAAAATTTTATTTGTATAGTTTATATTAATTAAAATAATGTTATGTGATTATTAAAAATAAATTTTTGTATATATATAAACCCTAATTCTTACAAACCCTAAAAATTATTTTCTAAAAAAAAATAAAACCTAATTTTAATTTTCTATATAATTCTATGTATATATTTATTATAATTCTTGTAAATTTTTGTAAATAAAATTAAACCTTATAAATACTTAATGTAAAATTTTGTGAATGTGATTATTGATTATTTAAAATTTATTTTCATCATAATGTGTAAATATTTTTCTTAATAATTGTTAATATATAATTAGAGATAATTAAATTTTGTAAATGATTAAGAAATTTATAATTATGTTATATTTAGAACTTTATATTATAGTAATTATTTAATCGTTTATGTTTCTAAATAAAAATCAAATTTTATGTTTAATCACGTTATTAATTAATTATTATTGCTAATTATATTTTGTTGCTTATTATTATTTTGAAATTTCTATCTTATTATTTTTTCTAACTTTGTCTATTTTTCTAATTATTATGGTTTCAACTAATTATTTTCACTAACTTTATATTTCTACTAACCTTATTTAATTTTTCTTATTATTTACTAACCCCAATATTTTATTTATTTATTTGTTATTTTTTTTATTATATTTATTTTGATTATATTTTACTATTTATTTTATTTATTATAATTTTGTAATTGCCTCTTGGATGTAAATTGTAATTATTTAATTATTATTATCATTATGGTTAGTAATTAGGGAGTGCTAATATGTATGATATTTAAAAAAATAAATTAGATCATTTTAATATAAGATAATTAAATTAAACATTTCACACACGTAAGTCGATTTTAATCGCCGTCTCACTTCCTAAGGATATCCCTCAAGTTGCCTATGAATATTGGTTAAGTGGGGTGTATAAAGCAAGTCCCTCAAAAAGAAAATCATCAAAGTCCCTTATGGTTGCCTTTACGAATCGAGTCCCTTTCGAAAAATGATGATAGTCCCTCCAGTTTGCTTATTACGCCCCACAATGGCCTTCAAAAATCCAATTGTCCCTCACATGTCCCTTAACATCCAAAGTAAGGACTACCTACTCCATTATAGTAGGGATAGTCTTACTAAGGAAAGGATAAAGAATAAGAAAGACCTTAAAACATTAGGGTAGGCTACTCCTAGATACTTGCTCACTTCAAAACTTTTTCACACTTAAACAAATTTCCAACAAAATTTTCAAACAAGTTTTTTTCACATCCATACACGGATTATTATTAAACTATTCTGAAATTTTTTGCTATTCACACACTACACTTTCAAAACAATTCAAAAGTGAGCTTAAGTACCTAAGAGCCCATGGATAACCATGGATGAAAAGGGTGCTAACACCTTCCCTTTTCATAACCTACCCCCCGGACCCAAAATATTCTCTAAGGTCTTTCCTGTTCTTTTATAACCTTTCCTTATGGATAAAATAAAAGTCGGTGGCGACTCTTGCTATCCGCAACATTGTTTAAAGTCAGTTCTCCCACCGTGTTACAGAACTGGCGACTCTGCTGGGGATTTATTTAAGAGGGGTACCCTTAGGAATTAAGATCACTTTAAATTGTTTGCCTTGTTTGCTTTATTATTATATTGTTGGGGTGCTCTTATGTGTGAAAGGTCCTAACCCGGATCTAGTGTACCTTAGGTAAATGGCAATAGACCAAGGAAACTGTACGACGTATATCGATACGGTTGATCTGGTGGCCATAGTTAGTGCGACTTCTTGGTTGGTGCTTATATTCCTTAAGTCAAGTTGAGGATAATATTGAGGCTGCCATATGTTGTCAATGCACTAACTGACTTTTAGAACCCTAGTTAACTCATCTTGGCCTTTAGAAAGTAGTGAGGTAACCGGCTTTGGTGCAGACTGAAGTTGGTTGACACTCGATACTACGCTCATTGAGATCTTAAACTTGGAGGGTTTTGGTTGGCAAGTAAGTTGCCTTCTGAACAACCACCCTTGTGAAGGATCAATGATATTGAGATCCCTTAGAACCTGGTTACTTTTGTAGGACAGGATGAACCATCTAACTTCAGGGGAGGGTACTTGCCTTTGAACCTCATGCAAGCCTTTAAACCTAGGGCTATGGTGTGACTTGTTTGTGTGTGCCACATGTTTGTGATTGAGCATGACATCATGACATCATCATGCATCATAAGCATATCATTTTCCCTAACCATTTCAAGGACCAAAGGATTTATCTTTGTTCTTTGTTGCAGGTCATGGCTTCTGCTCGTAGAAACACCATCAGGATCAACTTTGTAGGGATACCTGCTAAGCTCAAGGAGTTGGTTTCCCTAGTGCCTGATCATTCCCAGTTCAACAAGAGACATGGTCACTTATTGGATCTAGTTACTTCAGGGTTCAGTGAAGACATGATGAGTGTGCTGTTTCAGTTCTTTGACCCTAAGCACCATTGCTTTACATTTCCTGATTATCAGCTGGTTCCAACCATGGAGGAGTTCTCTAAACTTCTGGGTATACCTGTTCTTGATCAGAAGCCATTCACAGGCTTAGAGAAGGAGCTTAAACCAGAAGTTATTGCTGCAACTCTACATCTGAAGAAGTCTGACATTATTCTAGAGACGAGAAGTGGAGTTAAAGGTATTCTTGCCAAGGTATTAGTGGATAAAGCTCAAATGTTCTTGAAGGCTATGAGCTACGAGGCTTTTGAGGAGATCTTAGCCTTATTGATTTATGGCTTAGTGTTGTTCCCCAATCCTGATCAGTTCATAGACGTTCATGCCATCAACATATTCCTGAGTCACAATCCAGTGCCTACCTTACTTGGAGACATCCTACATTCTCTTCACACCCGTACTACAAGGGCAAGAGGAACTTTGATGTGCTGCATACCTTTACTTTCTAGGTGGTTTATTTCTCACCTTCCTCGCTCAGTAATGAAGAATGAGCAAGGGTTCAGATGGTCCAAGAGGATCATGTCACTTTCTCACTCAGACATCCATTGGTGCTCCAGATCTATGGAGAATGTCACCATCATTGACCGTTGTGGGGAGTTTCCTAATGTGCCACTTCTAGGCATAAGAGGAGGCATCACCTACAACCCATCTCTAGCTTTACGACAGTTTGGTTACGCCCGGAGCGATGGTCCGCATGACATGTTGATTCAGGGCATTGTGTTTGACTACGACAACGATCTTCAGGGTTACCGTCAGAGATTCATACGAGCTTGGGGAAAGGTAAACAGGATTGACAGCAAGACACTGGAGCCTAAGTACACCATTCCTATGGAGGCTTATCTCAGATGGGTACGATTTCGTGCTCAGACACTCATGATGCCATATCCTGCCATCCTACCAGTTACCATGGAACCTGTTGCTGAAGGAGACACAACTTATACCATCCTTCACCCAGACATGCCTACTGATATGGAAGACTTGCAGAGATCATGGATCCAACTGAAAGAGCAAAGGGATACTTTCGAGGCTCATTACAAAGCAAGCCAAGCAAGGATCCTAGAGCTAACAAAGCTACTTCATGAGGAACGAAACCTCAACTCATACCTCAACACAAAGCAAGCCAAGCAAAGGGATACTTTCGAGGCTCATTACTTGCTGAAGACGATACAAAATTGTCCTTCTTGATAGATAGTGCAAAATAAATGCACATCCAGGTAGGTTCGGCGACTGATAGGGACCAAAGTTCAATCCAGAACCAAGCTAGAAAAAAACTGTCAAACAAGACTCCAACCATTGAGAAATGAACTCGAATGGTGTCTTACCTTATCCAATCATGGAAAAAGACAACTAAAGCAACCATCATCCACGAGGATTAAACTCTGTGGGGAATTGAGAAAGGATGGACATTTTATGCTTAAGGGCTGACAACTCTATTAGAGAGAGACAACATACCCAGTCACTGAGGAGGGAACCAAAGTGAAACAGGAACAAGTAACAACCAGAGATAGCAAAAATGCACGGATGTTATGCATATGCTTATGCCTTGCTTATGTTTATGCCGACAAAACAGACAAACAACACCGGAGATGAAATAAACATCTCGACACGGAGACCCAACTAACTTTACTAAAATTGGACATCAAAGGGATGATCATGAAGAACAACAATTCCACTTCAAGGTTACCACCTTCTTTGGGAGAGAGTAATCTTCTTAGGCCAAAACATCATGACTTCATTTGGATTGCCATCCTGAGTTTGAATTCTTTGTTGAAGGAAAATCACCAAGAGATTCCCAGATCAACTGAAGTAACAACTTAACTGGAGAGCTTGGAAAAAGTTACCATGAGATCAAAACATTTACGCCTCATTGATAGTATAACAATCTTCTTTCAGTGGGAAATGACTCTTGCAACGAACAGTTTTTAACCTTTTCTGCCCCAGATTACACGGTCTGTGAGAAGAAGTCATAAGGATGCTTTTACAAAAGAAACGGCATAAAGATGCTTCAATGTCTTCAAACACTTAGAGAGATTTTCAAATCTCGACGTGATTGCCCCAGTTTAACGGTGTTTATTACAACAAAGTCCTCAGACTGCGGAAGTAACGACTGGGTAACAAACTTGCCCCTGCTAGCTGGTAACTGCAAAAGATTTTCCCCAGACTAAACTGTTCATCGAGAGCTTCATCTGATCTTGACCTGGTCGGCTCTGACTAGCTGAACATTGCAACAAATGATTAACAAATCTTTCAAATTGGTTGCCCCAGGCTGAGCTTCCTTTATCAAGTTAAATTCCCTAGCTGACAGCGCTCGTTGGGATTCCTTTGATATTGGATTGTTTTGCACGCAATGCTGTTCATTAAAAATTGGCAATTTTCAATGTAAAATTCATGCAATCTTTTGAAAACATTTTTTAATGAAACACAAACAGCGGAGTGATCAAGTGATCAAAGTGAAAGTGATCCAATCTTTTTACAGATGATGGATAAAGTGATTAACACACACAATTAACAAAGATCATTAGGAGTCAGGTTATCCAACCTTGCTGTAACATGCTTTCAAAACAACCTTACCTCAATTAGGTCTTTTAAGGGTTGTAACATGGTTTGGTTCATGGTTCATGAAACAAAGGATAAAGGCTCAAAAGTTATTTGTCCCACCCACTCTCCATGATGAACTCCAATCCTACACTCAGTTAACTCAAACTATACACTCAGGTTCTTGCAGGCTTAAGAATTGGACTGATGATAGTTGGCAATGGTTCATAAACCTAGGGTAGTCACCACTCCCTTATAGTATTTGATAGCTTTTTTCTATTTGAGGATTTTTAAGAGTGATAACTCTTACATCATTCCTCTTTTTTTATCCCTGACCTTTGTCTGAACTGCTTTGTTCGAATATACAGTTGATGGGATGCCCTATTTTTGCCTAAGTCTCCTTCATAGGTTTTGACTTAGCGGGCTTTTTCTTTTTTCATTTTCCCCTCTTTTTTTTTTTTTTGAGAAAGGAGGTGACCACCTAGTTTAATGGCTACAGCGAACCATCATCATCTTTTATGCTGAAAAGCATTTTCGACACTTTCTTGCTGTGTACGAGAGAAAACCTGAGTGCACCACCTTTATATGAAAAGTGTCTTGTATGCACATATCTTCAAGTTAACTGAGAACTACCCGCCCCAGGTTTGAGATTTAAGGTTTCTGTTTTTTGTAAAGAAAGAAAAACTCCTACTTCTAGGCTCGAAGGGGTTAACGAGGGATTATCTTCCTTATTTCTCCAGTGTTTAGGGATTGAAACAATGCCTTACATCATCGGCAAAGTTACATTTGACAGCATATCAACAACAATTATGGACATGATTTTCATCATCCTCCCCAATCTTTGCTTTAAACAACAGTTTAGTAAAGAAAAGAAAATTTTTCATTTTTCGTATTTCATAACAATGAAAGGAAAAAGAAAGAGTGAAACGAATGGATTTAATCAAAAGATGCACAAACATTTCGTTAATATTGCCAAATTCAAATAAACAACAGCTTACGAGCAATTCAAATGCAAAGAAGTTACAACACATGCTGAAACAGTCTACAGCTGCCAGCCTTAGGGAATTAAAATTCAAATTTTAGGCCCATGCGGGGAAACACCTCCAACCACCACTTGCTCCTTGTGATATAGAATTATGAGGGGTCTCGTAGGTCCTTTGCCTCTTGCTTCAAGAGCTGAGACACTGGTACTTGGTTTACCGTTTTGAGGTTTTAACAGCTCCAACAAGCTTTGCAGCTTCAACCCAAACTCTTTGCACTCTTCTACTAGATGCCCCATTGTCCCAGTATGGTACTTGCATTCAACTTCTGGGTGATCTTCTTCAAAGATCAGATCTTTGTCATAGACTAGCGCTTGAACAATATGCCATAACGCCAAACAAGTGTCTAGTTCATGTCCTTCACCACCTTTGTGAAACTCACAAGTCAAGTTTGCATTATGCCATGGTCCTGGCACAAGGTTAAGAGCTCGTGGAGTTACCAACGAATTTTGAATCAGTAATGGATAAAGCTTACTTAGTGGCACAGGAACTGACTTATAGCATGCCTTGTTCCTTTTGACAGGATTCTTCTTATTCATGTTCTTGCTTCGAGAACCTTGAGGGGAAGCAGCCAATGAATACTGAGATATTCTTTGGGTAACCACCTGACAAGGATGATGTTTTGACGCAGGGCCAAATGCTGGTTGACGACGGTCTGACCGTTGAAACTGAGGAGGTCCTCGAGCTGAAAGAGTCATCGGAAGCGACGGACTGACAACCTTTCTAGGTGCCATAGGGGGAGAATCCCCTTCATTCTTCATCAAATTTTGCAAAGTCTCCAAACGGGTTCTAATATAGTTCCCAGAGTCATCAACCCATCTTTCGGATATTACCAATTTCCCAAATCACTTGGTAATCGATAATATTCTCAAGAGAATCTCGTCTGAGTGTAGTATCGCGTATCAACTATTTCGGAAATACTTCCTTATAGTTATCGCACTACGTCCTAATAAGGCCAAAGTGGGGTAGAATGTATTCTAAAAGTTCACAGTGTCATGGGCTCCTTCGTCGAAAGTAGCATTATTTTCACGAATACTCGATCAACAATACTAAACTTTCAAGAGAGCCTACACTGAGCGGCGATTTCTCAAGTTAGCTTGGTCGGGAATCAACTCCCTATAAGCCTTCTTGAATATACCACCATCCTATCATAATTTCACTCAAGTCCGGGTATAGGACCGTCTCACCACTCAAAGCACCCAATACCCAACATACAAACAAATATATTGACAAATATACATGTTAAGCAAATATTTACAAATATAGCATGCAATTAAACAAAATAGGCTAAACCCTCAAGTTAAGTCAGATTGGTCCCCAGTGAAGTCGCCATTTCTGTTGCGGTGAGAATCGTGATATCAAGCTATTGATTTACTTGAACCTTTAATTCTTTTACAACCGGACTTTAATTTATCCAAAGGAAAGGTCTAAAGAAAGAAAAACCCTTTTCGCGATGTAACAACAACGCTAAGAGATTCGGGGATCGGGGGTTGGTTATGCATAGGGTAGGTATTTCACATCCTAAACATCCGTAGTACCCTACGGGAACCTTTTGTTTGTTTGCATGCTAGGTTTGGTGGATATTTGCTAAGATTAGAATTGGGTAAAAATGTGAAGGTTAAGACCTAATGATAGTTTCTAAGTTTGCTCGCAAAGACGTCGCGTCCTCTGCCTACGTATCCTAACTAGGATAGAATCAGAGCAATCGTAGTTCACCTCACTAGGATTGAAGAACGCTTGATTGCGATCAAGGTTCAAAGGGGAACAAACATAATAATGTTTGTGTAGAGTTTCACAAAACTCTCTATGTCTATGTTGTAACACTCAAAGGGGGAAGTAAGTGATCATATCCATGATCCTTACATAGAGTTAACAACTCTATCCTAGGGTTCTAGTTGTAAACACTCCTAGTGAGGGGGAAGGTTGCTCGTCAAGATATCGCATCTTGTGCCTACGTATTCTCATTGTCCAATGAGAAATCAGAGCGGTCGTAGTTTGGGCTCGAACTAAGGAATCAATTGGTTCTTTCCAGACCAAAAGAGGGGAAGGTTCTATCCAGAACTATGAGTTTATATCCTATTGGTTCTATCCAGACCAAAAAGGGGGTTAAGGCTCTTTCGAGGCCTATGAGGGTATTGAGCTATCTATGACCCAAGGGTCAATAGAGAGACTTTCCTTTGGAAGGGAGGAGATGAGGCAACTTGGATGAGAACTAAAAAAGTTCCATCACTTGGGGAAGAAATACTTAACAAAGTAATCAAGGATTATGGTTACAACCAAACAAGCATGCATGTTACAATAAGCAAGGATTTAAATCAAGATAAATGGTTACAACAAGGAATGAATGTGTCTTAACAAAGATGAAGGTAACAACCCATGAAATATCTTAACCAAGATGAAGGCATATCTTAACAAAGATGAAGGTAACAACCCATATGTATCGATGACAATCAAATACAAGCAAATCAGTTTAACCTCATAATTTAGGAGGAAAGCAATATGAAATCATGGTAACAACCAAGGGAGAGTACCCTAGCATGTTAACTAACATAGTATAAATGATAATGAGTGAATATCATAACACAAATGATCACGGTGAAAAAGAAATTCATCTGCATACGCGAGATAACGATCTCGATACAAAGGCAACTTACAAGCAAACAAAAGGCATGAAAATATGAACAACCATTGAATTAAAAAATATCACATGAAAGTAGGCATCAAGACAAACACAATGCAAAAAAAATGGGTTCAAAATGATGAAAAATGGATGAGTTATGATTTTTTGAAGTTTGGATGAACAAAACATGAAAATCTAAATGATAAAAGGAATAAAATGCACATGGTAAGACAATGAATCAAACAAATTTGATTATTTAAACATGTTAACAAAATTTTAAGAATAATACAAGATCAATCTCACAAGAAAAATCAAGTTACAAGTTGAAAATTTTCAAGATCATCATGGTAAAAAAAACAATCATGGTAACATGTGGAATGCAAGTGGAAAGTTCACATTTATGAGTTTTAGGTTTACCTCTTGAAGCAAGCTTAAGCAATAAGAAAACCAGAGATCTTGAGAGCTCTTCCAAGATCTTGTTACATAAGTGTGGAAGTGACTTGGATAGCTTCAATACATTATACTTTATGTGTTTGAAGTGTTTCTTGAGTTGGAAGAAGTTTGGAAATGGTTTTGAAAGGTGTTTTTCAAAAGCAAATTTTGAGGGATTTTGGAAACTTAATGAGATTTTGTAAGAACTTGTGATTGTGTAAGGAAGAAAGTTCTAGCTGGTTTCTAGCATGGAACTTGTGTGTTTTTGATGTAGGAAGTGAGTTCTATTTATAGCCAAAGGCCTTGGATCAAGGTATGGGCAAAAGTGTAGCAAATTGTCAATTTTAACCTTCCATCATGAAAATCTTTGAGTTTTCCAATGAAATCTTCACCTTTATCTTTAAGCCACTCTACTAAGATATTCCCCATGCCCTATAGATTTTTTCATCATGCTTCATAGGATGGGAGGTGACTTATAGAGTTAAAGTTGATGATTTGACAAGGGTAGCCACCTTTTTTCTCTTTCTTCACTATTCACTTTTACAACTTGCATTAAATAATGATTTCCTTTGATCTTTGGTCCATTTTCGTGGGAATTGATGTTAAACATGTTTATTAACAATGTAAACATCATAAATGAGGCTCAGTATTTGATTAGCATCAATTTGGAGAGGTTTTGGAATCAAAAAACTCATGTTGACCTGGTTTTGCCAATGTGAGTTTTTGCCAACTTGTGGACCTCGGTTCTCTATAACCAGGAAGAGTTATGGAACCCACTTGTACTTTTTAGAAAGCCCCAATTAGGTACTAAAATATTTATGCTTGTGTTAGGAACTCATTCCCCTTGAAACTAGGTCAAAAACCCTTGTGTGGTTAAGGAGTTATGGCTTTGCCCTTTTCAAAACCTTAATTTCCCAACTTTTGCGATTACTCCCTAACCCTTGATCCAATGGTCATGAAACTTCATGGGTAGGTGTAATATGTCATTAGGACCATTTTTTATTCCCATCTTGAGGTCAAATTCCTCATGAGTGAAGAGTTGACTTTTCGGTCAACCGAACGATCGATCGGTGGCTACCGAGTCGACTATTGATGTTCCGGGTATTTTGAGGCCTTGAAACTTCTTTAGTAGACTTTACTAAGGCATAGAAACTTCATGGACCATGATCCCACCATTGGAACACCATTTAAATTAAAAGTCAAACAACAGTTGACTTTTCCTAATCGAAAACCCTAATCGGGTATCCTGAACTGCACTGTTCTCAATTCTTGGGTGACAACCGCAAATTGGATTCATACTTGACCCAATGTAGTATCCTTGATCTTGTTTATAGTTGAATCAATCCAAAACATTGATTGATCAAACCATCGAAGCCTTGATTTTTGACGGTACGGAACCCTGATTCATCTGCATCTTGACAAAGATAAACTTGAAATGGGTTAAGGTTAGTTAATCAAATGAATATGATCCTAAAATGATGATGAGGATCTAAGGGGTCAAAATTTGGGGTGCAACAGGGTGCTAATACCTTCCCCTTGCGTAACCAACTCACGAATCCAGACTTGGTTGCGATGAACTTGTCTTTCCCTTTTTCGTCAGGTTTGTCCGATCGTTTCCTTTCCCTCTCTTTGGGATAAATAATGAAAGGTGGCGACTCTTCTGTTTTCTGCCGGGTGTTTTTCGTAGTTGCGACAGCTGGGGAAACCGGTTCCGTATGCGAGTCAATCCTAGCGCTTGTTTGTTTATTTTTTGGGTGTTGTATATATGTACTCTATTTACTTTCGCATTTTACTTTCCCTCATTTATTTTCCGCTTCATATATCATTTGTGCTGTGCTGTGGGGGTGGGAAGTTCTGATGAGTGATAAGCCAGACCCAGGCTTGAGTACATACCTAGCATTAGTAGTGGAGATTAGTGGGGGCCGGTTTGCTTAGCAGACACAGTTCCCCATGAAATTCGCGCTCAGACGAGATTCTCTTTGATGACTTCTCATCTGACCCTTAGGACTCGACGGGATGTTGGATCTGAGGGTTGTCGACTCTGGGAACCGATCATTTGTGAGTCAGCTAAATGAGGCCTCTTCGGGAGATGACGATGCCAAACCAGAAATGGTGAACGTATCATCATTTCTTGAAAGTCTGTGACGCTAACAAATGCATAGGATGCCTAACCTTATCAGTGAATAGGTCCATACCTGTGAGTGGGACTGGGGTTATGCAGGAAACTCTTACCTTCAGATTAATCGGTTTTCTCTACAGTTTGAATTTGGATTATTGGTATCAGTTGGTTTCTATCGGAGCAGTGCTATGTTCTTGCTGAAGCGGAACGCTGTGTCTTCCCGAGCTACAGCACAGCAGTCTTGATCCCCTGTCTCTGCATTTGTATCTGTATTATCATAGTGTGTTTGCATTTTGCATCTTGCATTCTCATTTGCATCGCAGGTTATTCTCGGTGGCCTCGTGTTCTTATCTCCGTTTGGTGTTCTTCAGTAAAAGGTTTCAGTAGTTCAATGTCCACGGATATCCAACTCAAGAGAATCAGTCAAAGCAATGGATCAGGTTCAAGCCGAATTGCAGGAATTCAGGGCTCGCATGTCCCAGTTCATGGAGTTGATGCAGAATGTTGCCAGTGGGCAGGAGCAACTAAGAGCTCTAGTTCAGCCTCTCATAGACACTCCCCAAGTCAACAACAATGGAGGAGTTGATGTTATTCCTCTAGTTGGTGGATCTGTTCCACAGGGTATTCCTGCTATTGTCATATCTCCGGGCGGAGGTGCTCCGAATGGAAATGGTAACGCTGTTGGTGGAAGTATGGGCGTTGTGCACCAGGCTGCTGGCCCTCAGTAAGAAGATTACCAGAATGATATATTTTCCATGAAGGATATGGAGGATGGCTTGCCAAATGAGGTTGATAAGAGGCTTAAATTGATTGAGCAAAAGATGAAATCTCTTGAAAATCAGAACTCTTTGGGTCTCGACATGTCAGATCTTGGTCTGGTTCCTGGGGTCAGAATTCCTCCCAAATTCAAGGTACCAGAGTTTGAAAAGTACAAAGGAACGACATGTCCTAAAGTACACATCCAAATCTAGTTTTGGAAGATGTCTGCTTACTCCGAGGATGAAAAGTTGTTAATGCATTTTTTCCAAGATAGTCTGGTTGGGGCATCTTTGGAATGGTATATGGGACTTGAGAGAACTCATATCCACAACTGGAGAGAATTGGCTGAAGCTTTCGTGCATCACTATCAGTACAACATTGACCTGGCACCGAACAGGATACAATTGCAGAGTTTGTCACAGAAGAGTACTGAGAGCTTCAAAGAGTACGCCTAGAGATGGCTACACAGTGATATTCTTCCACAGTTGATCCAGAAATCTTTGGTGGAGCCTAAGGCTCTCAAACTGTTGCCAGAGCCATACCTTCCTGGGTATGATCCCAATGCTCGATGTGTATATCATGCAGGATCCATGGGGCACGCAATTGACGACTGCAAAGCCTTTCAAGCCAAAGTGCAGCAGTTGATTGACAAAGAGTACATTTCCTTTCCCGAAGGAGATTTGGTTGTGCACGTCGACCTCTCATCTGATTGAATTTGAAGACTGCAAGGGTCACGTCCTCCAGCAGCCAGCAAGATCTGAAAGCCCAGTTCCTCGAAGCTAGAAATCTTTGTTTTATCTTGTCATTTTCTTTGCATTTCTAATTTCTTTCCTGTTAGAACGCAAATCTTACTTGTAAAACTTGTTTGTTTTCGATTGGTATTAATGAAATGAATATGCATGTTTTGATTAAATCCGTTTGTGTTCACTTATGTTTTTAATTGATGTTTAATGCTTGTTTAAGCAGGGATCCGAGGAGGATGGCGAGGTTTAAAGACGCGCAAGCTTCCGAAAGTATGCTTTTGAATAAAACCTGCTGATGATATACAGGCATTGTTTCAAATTCCTAAACACCGGAGATATAAGGATGATAATCCCTTGTTAACCCCTTTGAGCCTAATAGTAGGAGTTTCTTTCTGAAAACGAAAAAACCCTCAATCTTAACCTGGGGCAGGGTAGGTGTCAGCTAATTGGACCGAGCATCCAAATTGCAGAAGGAGTGTTCCCGTTCGAGGATAAATCACACATGTATAGGTCGTGCCTAAAAAACAACCACAATGGTTAAACCTTACCGACCAAAGAGTGAAACAGTCACAATCTCTTCAACAAGTCAGACAAGCCAGTGTCACACGATTTGTTCCGAAAAAGAAAGAGAGAAAAGAACCGGAAAAAGAAGCGCGCTAAGTCGAATCTTGAAAACAAGCGACTTAGCAAAAATTAGAGCATCCCGCTGGACTTTGAAACTAAAAGAAGCTCAAAAGAGCTAGTCCAGGAAAAAATTAGGGAAAGCAAAAATAATTACAAAATGAAAAATCCTCGAAAGAGAAAGTCGTGTGACTCCAGGCACCAAAGACAGAAAGCGAGTGACTGTCACTCCAAAAAACTTATGGTTTCCCGAATCATCACTCCTGTCATTCAACCTTCAAGAGGTGAGCGCTAGTGTCGAATTATCTGAATATAAGATCGGAGAACATCAAGGAGAAGGGGTGGGTTAAAATAAACTTTGAGCCTTTATCCTTTCTTTCTTAGACCGTGAACCTGACCACGTTACAACCTAAAAAAGTCCTAATTGAAGCAGGTTTGTTTTGAAAGCATACTTCAGTAAAGATCGCATCGAGACCGACTCCTAAAAGGATTCCTCTTACAACATTATATTAATGTTGACATTTTGATAAGTATTTCATACACTTTATGTCACAAATTTTTTTCCAGTGAACAGATTGGAATTTTAAAACTGTCATATGCATTGCATCTAATATATCTTTTATGCAGAACAATTTGTTTTACTTGCGAGTAAATGCTTGACAGTAGGAAAGTTTCCACAGTGGAAAGTGTGATCAGGATAGAATTCAGAACGCCTAGTACATCGTGGAACCGGGGCAGGTTTTATCAAGTGTTTACAACATGGGAGTCAGCCATCTGAAAGTCAGTTAATCTGAGGCAATCAGGTCAAGATTCGACGAATCTCTCTTGCAGCCGAAGGTACTGCTCCATAAACTAGTCAATCAGGGGCAAAGTCATTGCAAAACTGGGGCAGATCACCTTAAGCGAAAAGGAAATGTTCCTTTCCATATCTTCAAAGCTTATCAGAATTATTCAACCAAAGACAGATCCTTTTCACGGTACAGATTCGGGGCAGGCCATCTCGAGATCGCCTCATGGCAAACTACTTTCTTCTCAAAGGGAACTCTTTCCCAAAGATCAAACTGGGGCAGTTTGTTCAAGCAAGTTTGTTCTCGTCAGCAAGGGTGGAGCATTGTGGAATTGTGTCATCACCTCATCAAATAACCTGAAACCTGTTACATGTCCAGCTTTGTAACCGAAATCATTTCTGAAGCCCAGTTCTCGCCTGATAAACCAATTCTTGTCTGGTCAACCTTCAGTAAATACCATTTCCTGTCCGGTATATGTCAGATTTTTGACTAGTTCCCGTCCGGTCACCCTTTTTGTAGCTCACTGTTTAATCAGTCCCCGACTGGCAAACACAGTTTCAAAGTCCAGTTCATGTCTAGCCAACCAAAAAACAACTCTTGTCCAATATCCAAAACCATAAATCAGTGCCCGTTTGATACCTGAAGTTAGAAGCTCAGTTCTTGCCTGACGATCTAACCTTTTGGTAGATTCCAGTACTCGCCTGGTAATCCATTCTCGCCCAACCTTTTGGTAGATTCCAGTACCCGCCTGGTAATCTGTTCTCGTCCAACCTTTTGGTAGATTCCAGTACCCGCCTGGTAATCCGTTCTCGTCCAACCTTTTGGTAGATTCCAGTACCCGTTTGGTAATCCGTTCTCGTCCAGCCTTTTGGTAGATTCCAGTACCCGCCTGGTAATCCGTTCTTGTCCAACCTTTTGGTTGATTCTAGTACCCGCATGGTAAACCGTTCTCGTCCAACCTTTTGGTGGATTCCAGTACCCGCCTGGTAATCCGTTCTCGTCCAACCTTTTGATAAATCCCGGTACCCGCCTGGTAATCCGTTCTCGCCCAACCTTTTTGGTAGTTTCCAGTACCCGCCTGGTAATCAGTTCGCGCCTGACCTTGTTCGTTGAACCCAATCCTCGCCTTGTAGTCAGTCCCCGCCTGACCTTGTTCATTGAACCCAGTCCTCGCCTAGTAGTTAGTCCCCGCCTGACCTTGTTCGTTGAACCCATTCCTCGCCTGGTAGTCAGTCCCTGCCTGACCTTGTTTGTTGAACACAGTCCTCGCCTGGTAGTCAGTCCACACCTGACCTTATTCGTTGAACCCAGTCCTTGCCTAGCAGTCAGTCCCCGCCTGACCTTGTTTGTTGATCCCAGTCCTCGCATGGTAGTCAGTCCCCGCCTGACCTTGTTCGTTGAACCTAGTTCTTGCCAGGTAGTCAGTCCCCGCCTGACCTTGTTCGTTGAACCCAGTCCCCGCCTGGTAGTTAGTCCCCGCCTGACCTTGTTCGTTGAACCCAGTCCTTGCCTGGTAGTCAGTCCCCACCTGTCCTTGTTTGTTGAACCACGTCCTCGCCTGGTAGTCAGTTCCCGCCTGACCTTGTTCGTTGAACCACGTCCTCGCCTGGTAGTCAGTCCCAGCCTGACCTTGTTCGTTTAACCCAGTCCCCACCTGGGAGGCAGTCCCCGCCCGAACTTGTTCGTTGAACCCAGTCCTCGCCTGGTAGTCAGTCCCCGCATGACCTTATTCGTTGAACCCAGTCCCCGCCTGGTAGTCAGTTCTCGTCTGACCCGTTTTGTAAACCCCAGTTCTCGCCTGGTAGTCAGTTCTTGCCTGACCCATTTTAATGAACCTACTTCTCGCCCGGTAGTCAGGTTTCGTCCGACGACTTAACCTTTTGCCACCAGTTCTTGCCTAGTGGTCTACCCTTGGATACTAGTCATTGTCTAGTACTCCTTTTTAAATCCATTCTTGTTGGTAACCAGAGATAAATCTAGTCATATCCATAAACCAAAAGTCCAACCGTGCTTGGCACATTCCAATCCTCATCCAAATAACAGTTTCAGAGTCCAGACCTTGCCTGGCCTATCTTCCTTTGGAAGCTTAGCTCTCGTATGATAAGTCCTCGTGGAATACCAGTTCTTATCTGGTTGACAACATTTGAGTCCAGTACTCGCCTGGTAAATGCCAGCTGTTTAAAGTCGGTGCCCGCCTGGTCGCTTTCTCTTTATCCTACACTTGAAAACCTAGTCCTCGTCTGGTGGTCAGTTGTCTTTTATACCAGTTCCTGCCTGGTAAAGAGCGTTTCGAAGTCCAGTTATCGTCTGGAAAACCCCAAAAGTAGTTCATGCTCAGCACAAAACAGGAACCCAGTTCTCGCATGATTTGTTTTGAGACCCAATTCTCACCTGGTTGTCAGTTCTCGCCTGACCTATCTAATTCAGATCCAGGAAGTTTTCCTCAGCAGAGTTTTGATTTGATCCCTAGCAAAAGTCCAATCGTACTTGGTATACTCGGTCTACCCAGCGGAGTTGGCTTTCGTTCCTCCAGCATTTATTTTGCTGGAGCGGTTCCTTTACATTTGCATTTTGCATAGCATCTACCCAAACGTGTAGCATTTCCATTTCGTATGGAGCATTACGCCATATTCAAACATGTGCATTCGAAACATAAGCCAGGTTGTTACCTCTTGTTTCCGTCTCCCCAACAGAATGTTTGCAGTTTCTTTTTGTGGTTAGTAAATTTCCGGGTTCGTTGGTATTCAACCGTCTTTTACCTTGATTGTTTGAAAGTCGTTCGCTTTTCATTCATTCAGGTCCAAGTCGTTTGAATAGGGGTAGCTGTTGCACCCCAAAATTTTCCCAACCTTTTCTTAATTTGGTTTATGTTTCATTTCATTTTGTTCTAGCATTTGCATTGCATAACATATTTCATTGAACAGGGGATCAAGAGGTTGTGCATAGCAAGAAGAGTCTACTCAGAGTGTTGAGCCTAAGCAAAGGGTGTTAGTCAAGTTTGAATGGTCATCAGGTCATCTAGAAGTGGTCAATAGTCTTGTTAAAGGATTGATGGATGTATGTGGGTCAGCTCCTAACTTGAAGGCCAGTTGAAAATCATCAGAAGTTTGTGAATGCACAATTATGGATATGGGATGTTGAGAGAGCTCACTGAGTGCTTTGAGAGCCATGTTGGAGCTTATTCAAGTTGTTGTGTGAGGCGGAAGAAGCCACAATCAAGAATGTTGCATCTAGGGTTTTCATCTGGTAAACCCTCAGTTAACTATTAATTTGAGGGAGGTTAAAACTCAATTCCAAGTCTCTATGATCATGGGTTGTTGTGCTGAGATGTCTAATATATCATTTCAAGATCAATTCATCAAGAATCAAGAGTGTGAGAAGTTACTAAATTAGGGTTCTTAGTGTAAAATCCCCTGATTAGTCTCCAACTTCAAGACCACCTTTCTCAAGATAGAAGTCTCATCTCATCTTGACATGGTCATGAAACTTGTAGAGTATGTTCTTAGCTTTTTTTTGAGTACTAGAAGCCATTCGTCTGAGATGTCCTTTATTTTTAGGATATTTTTATTTTGTTTTTTGGTTTTATTTTTAATTAAAATTAGAATTAAACATTGGAGGTGTTTTGAATGAGTTAAATTGTGACATTGCTTGCTTTTTGATTTGTTTCTCTCTATTCCTTTTGATCCAATGAATGAAAATTGATCCTCATACCCATGATGAGTTGAAAATTTTTTGAGGACCATTTTGCCCCTAGTTGGTTGACTTTAGGGTTGACTTTTCGTGCTTTTCTTTTGACCCTCGATTCTCCCATTTCAAAGTGGTACATCTTGAATATGATTTTCCTTTCATGGTGCTTTGAGGGGATATTTGCTTTGATATTTTGGCCTCTGGTTGCCAACTTGTTTATGCATCTCTTCTATTTTATTTCGTAATTTTTGAGCCTTTTTCCTAATTTTGAGAGGACTTGCAAGTTAGGTCATTTCATAAGGTGGCTCATACAAGTGCATGACCTAGTTTGAATTGGAAATGACCTTTGTGGATCCAATAAGCTCTCAACTCTTCTTGTTTCACATATTAGACATGTTAAGCTTGCTGTATGTTCATTTTTAGGTCAAAATCATGTTCATTTCTTGTTGGTTTGTGCATTCCTTTTGTTGCTTCCATTTAGGGTTTCCATATGTCTTATGTTTGCATTGTTTGTGTGATATCTCTTTTTGTGTGGTTTCTTTTGTGCACTTCTTCTCATCCTTTCTTATTTGCATTTACCATATGCATGCTTGGTTGAGATGAGCTTGTGGGGGCTACTGCCCCACACTATTTTCCTCCCACTTTCTTTCTACTTGTGCATCTTATGTTTGAATTCTCATTTGCATGTTATTTCTTCTTCTTTTTTGGTTCCTCTTTGCAATGTTCCCCATAAGTTCTCTAACCTCTTGAGGTTATGATAGACTTTAAGTTCAAACCGTGCATGATAACATTAGGTAGTTCCCTTTTGAATCTCAATCTTAGGATCACCATTGCATGACAACTTTAGGTTTGGTCTAGTCCCCCTTTAGTTCGTCCCTTCTCTTCTCATCTTCATACAATCTTAACACACTTAATAAAGATAATAGATGTTGTGCCATGAGCCTTATAATTGGGAAATGGTGATTGAGTGGCTACCTCTTTATTTCCTAGAGTGTTTAGTATACGTCCTTAGGACGATATGCGACGCATTCGATCCTAGGTTTTAGACTTTAGTACAACATACATTATAAACACTCAAATTCAAAACACTTCTTCTCTAAAAAACACAAAAACACTTCAAACCGTTTTCATCCTTCGGGATTCTAATCAGGAAAATCTTTTCAGAAAAAGAGTTTTGTTAACTCTTAGTTCTAGAACTGATTGTTAACCCTACTCGGGCCTAAAACACTTTTGAACCAGCATGTGGTCCTTTTAGCCCGAACTACTTTTTCTCTGATCTTTCATACCAGATGAAAGTACGTAGGCACAAGACGCGATATCTTGGCGAGCATCCTTCCCCCCTTCACCCGTAGTTAGCCGAACTACGTTGACTCTGATTTCTCGTTCCAGACGGGAATACGTAGGCCCATAGCAGTGATGCTATGTCGAGTCCTCCCTTTTCTTTTATTTTGTCCCTGAGACCTGTAGCTAGATAGTTTCAAAACACCCTTTTAGATAGACAACAATGCGTGGATCCCATCGAGTACGACGGACGTGAGGGGTGCTAATACCTTCCCCTAGCGTAACCGACTCCCGAATCCAGACTTGGTTGCGATGACCTTGTCTTTCCCTTTTTAGTCAGGTTTGTCCGATCGTTTCTTTTCCCTCTCTTTGGGATAAATAACAAAAGGTTGAGACTCTTCTGTTTTCCGCCGGATGTTTTTCGCAGTTGCGACACAAGTGCAGAAAGACTCTGAAGACGTGTTCTGAAGATCAAGACTCTGAAGATTCTGAAGACATGATTTCTGAAGAATTAGTCACGAAGATTCTCAAGAT
Source organism: Lathyrus sativus (assembly GCA_963859935.3). Taxonomy (NCBI): domain Eukaryota; kingdom Viridiplantae; phylum Streptophyta; class Magnoliopsida; order Fabales; family Fabaceae; genus Lathyrus; species Lathyrus sativus. Next base: position 353,028,560 of record OZ012737.1, read on the forward strand.
TGTTTCAGAGGAAACTTAGATCTTGGAATGATGAAGACTGGATTCTGAAGTTGAAGATTGTGCCAGAAGAAGATTCACCCAGACAGAGACGTATTACTCATCAGATAAGCTGTTGCTATTAAATCTGATAAACATGTGCTTAAACAACTCTGATGCTGAAGATGCCATACCAAAGTAGTTGCTGAACTACTCATCAGATGAATCATCAGAAGAACCAAGTCAAGAAGACTACAGTACAACGCATGCAAACATTTCACTATGACAAAGACTTTGGTATTATTCATAAGCGTGGTTTCCAATGTTGAGATATTAAAGCTACAAGCAAAGGTCACTGTCCAATACGTGAGCTTATTCTATCCGTTGGGATATAACCTTTGGAATTAAGAGATGACACTTCTACCCTCACAAAGCTGCACTATAAAGGAAGAATATTTGATTCATTCAAAAGTTAGCTAATTACACAGTAAGAAAGCTCATTACAAAGCAAGCCAGCTTGTTACGAAGCAATGATGTTGACGAGTGAAGTTAGCAACATAGTTGATTAACAAGGAAAGCTTTTAAGCAATATGGAAACTATTGTTCTAATAATCTCTTAGAGATTTATCCTTAGATTAGTTTCTGTATTATGAAGCAAGGAGCTATTGCTCAATACTTGCTATGTACTTAATTAGGAGTAATTTGCTTGACAAGAAGCACTCATGTAATCTCCGGTAACACAAATTCATTTTAGAATTAGTGGCTCCTCAAGTGATCTTGTGAAGATCAGAATACTTGAGATGACAAGTGACAGTTGTCATTTGTGATAACTAATAGGAGATCTTAATTGATCAGATTCTATTAGGTGTCAATGAATGTTATATCCTAAGGGATCCCTGAACGTGTTATTGTCTTTTTGTTAGTCACTTGCAGTTAGCTTGTGCAACTGTAATCAGTTTGGTTATAATGGATTAAGTCCTTGCTTGAGTAAGGCGAAATCACCTTGGAAGGGTGGACTGGATTAGCTTAAGAGTTGCTAAAGTGAACCAGGAATATCATGTGTTCTTTACTTGTGTTATGCTTTATTATATATGCTTCCGCAATGCATCTTAAACAACTCTAGAAAGCAACAAGTGAAAAAAAAGAGAAAAAGTATTAATGGAGAAAATACCCAATTCAAACCCCCCCTTTCTTGTGTATTTTTCACACCTTCAGAGCTTTCCCTAGCAGGTGGGGCATGTACACCTATTCTCAGCAGTTCAAGTGCATACATCTTATACCCTAGCAGGTTGACATCAGGGTTATCCCCGGAGGGTCGAAACTGATGTTCCCCGTTTGTGGTATGTACCTATCCCTTGACAGGTATGTAAGTGCTCTTGATTGGCTGCATTTTGTGGCAAAACATTAGTGTGTGTATGAATGTCATGTCTGATGTTGATACATTCATAATATGGACCGTGCAGGGTAATTTAACTAAGCTAACTATAAGTTAAGCTGGATGTCATACTCAATGTTATGACATATGTCATATGACATCAAGCGCAGGTTTGTTAATCTGGTAGCTAGAACTCAGGAAACAAATCAGAAACTCAAGCTGGGATTCAGGAAATATTTTAGAAGCACTAAGAGAACTAAAATGTCCCTAAATGAATTGGCAAGTGGGCAGACAATTAAAGAAGAGGTTTTGTGATGAAAAACCTAGATTGTGCGCCCAGGACCAAGGACTGATCTACTGCTATAAATAACAGGAGAAGCAATCCTAGAAGGTAGTTGTTGAAGATAAAGAAACAGAGAAATCACCATAGTGGTTTAGAAGTGAAGAGGTTGTTCTTCATGATCGTGTCTTAGGAAAACTTGTAATCCAAGCAACTGTTGATTGCATTGGTTAGGTAGTTTCTAGGTTGTCTGCCACTCGAAGTTGTTAAGCAAAAGTGTGAGTTCCTTGATCAAAGCTTTGAAGCAAGATCAAGGTGTGTGTAGTTGAAGTGTTTCTTCTTACTACTATTATACTTGTAAGTGTTGTTGGATATCACTAAGGTGATTGTGGGGAGTGAATGGGTATACTCAGGTCTAGAGTGTCTCTAGGTTAAATTGTCATTGGGTAGGTTTTAAGTGAGGAGTGCAAACTAGAGATTTGACTCTGAATTAATTCTACTGATAGTGAAATTTCTCCCTGGCTTGGTACCCCGCAAATGTGTGTTCTACTGAACTGGGTCAACAACCAACTGTGTTATTTACTGCTTTATAATTACTGCATAATAGTAGGTGTATAGTGAATGTCACAGTGGATGTTATAACTTCTGGAGAACAACCATCGTGGATGTTATAATTACTAAGATGGTTGCTAGTGCTCTCAACATTCCCACATCATCTACCATGAAGGGGACTGAGCCTAATCAAGGTGATCAAGTTGATGTCCCACACAATGTTGAAGCATCGAGAAACAACACTCCAGAAGAGAAGAATAAGTATGAAAGGTCTGATAAAGGGAATGATGATTTGCATGAAGCCAAAGCTGCTGAGGTAGTAGACCTAGAAGAGTATTCAGACAATGATCTCATAGCAACGATCAATCCAGGCATAGCCAAAAGATTGATGAAAAGGAAAGGGAAAAAGGTGGATGACCAAAGCTCACTCAAGAAAAGGGATGTTGAGAAGACCACTGAGCATGAAGACTCCACCAAGAAGGCTGGAACTAAGAGGGCTCAGGTTGGACCCTCCAAAGGGTGGAGCAAGGTAACCATCAAGAAGAGGAAGATTGAATCAAGACCAGAACAAGAAACAGATTCTGATGTTGCTATGGATGTCACTAACACCCAATCTAAGAGGAAACCTGCTTCCAGCAAGCTGGCTGAAAATGTCCCTGAGGTGGCTATTGATAATATATCTTTCCACTATCTGTCATGTGTTAATAGATGGAAATATATGTATCAAAATAGGCTGGCTTTGGAAAGAGAGTTAGCACAAACTGCTCTTGACTGCAAAATGATCCTTGACCTTATTCATCAAGCTGGCTTGATAAAGACTGTAACTCACTTTCCACCATGTTATGAGATTCTTGTGAAAGAATTCATAGTGAACCTGTCAGAAGCATGGCTGATAGGAAGTCCAGAGAGTTTGGAAAAGTATATGTGAGGGGAGAGTGTATAAATTTCTTGGACTCCATCATCAATAAGTATCTGGGAAGACCACATGCAGGAATTTCTGAACTTACTGTATCTGACCATCAAGTGTGCCAAGAGATAACTGCTAAACAGGTCAAGAACTGGCCATCCAAAGGGAAGCTAGTGGCTAGCAAACTCAGTATGAAATATGTTATGCTTCACAAAATTGGTGCAGCCAATTGGGTGCCTACCAATCATAAGACGACTGTTGCTACTATTATGGGAAGATTTTTGTATGCTGTAGGGACAAAAACTGATCTTAACTATGGTACCTACATTCTTGAGCAAACAATGAAGTATGCTGGGAGCTACAGTATCAAGGGACCTATTGCCTTTCCATCACTTATATGTGGAATCATCTGTGAGCAGCATCCCAACATCATCAAAAAAGTTATATAGTGTACAGGAGAGAAACTCCTTTGACATTCAATTACAAGTTGTTTAAAGGAAGGCATGTTCCTGACATTGATGTAACTTCAGCTGAGACATCCAATAAATGTCCCAAAACCAAAAAGGCTGAAGTCATGGCGACCATTAGAGTAAAATGTAAAGAACTGGAGGCAAGGAAGAAAACACTTGAAATGCTGCTATAGTCTCTTGAACAAGATGAAGATACATACAGCTCAGAAGATGCTACCAAGGAAGATGATGATATTAGGGAAGATGGTAGTCAAGAAGCTGTTTCAAAAGATGCTGATGATGGCTCAGGGAAAGGAAGTGACACTACTGCAGACAGCTCTGGAGAAACTGGTGGGGACGAGTCCAACCCAGCTGCAGAAGAGGATTGATGACTTGCAACACACACCACTGATGGCAGAAGTGGTGCCCAAAGGAGTACTGTTGGTTGATAAGTTAGAATCAGATGAATCTTGTGGAAACCACTGATTTTGTTGATGTTATCTTTTTGTAATATAACCTCTAACAATTGGATCTTAGTTACAATGAATGATATGGGCTAAGTACTTAGTTGGATCTTAATTTGTGGCTAAAAAGGGGGAGAGTATGAAAATAGAAAACAATAGGTACAACAAATGGAAGAATTGGTTGATAACCAACGTGTACCACAGGTTATGTGGTAGTGGTAGTAACAGCAGGTGGAAGAATAAGACAACCATGAGTTGTGCTTGAACATATTATATTAGGATTTACATGGGTAACTACAGGTGCTGCTAATGAGATGTGTGTGTAATAACAACTATTTGGGATGTTACTGATGTGATATGTATGCCATGTATGCTAGAACTAGGAACTATGTGCTAGTGACCAAGTGCCAACCTTAGGAGCAGAATGAGAGCATAGTGCATCCCTTCAGGGGGAGTAGAACAACTGTGTGACTTCAGAAGGTTACTCTGAGTGGCATAACATCCAGATCAGACTGGATGTCTGTAAAACTAAAAGGTATGTAGGCACAATGATCATCTGATGAGATGCATCAATTGAGGGGGAGTGACATCTGCAGTGAGAATTGTCAGATGGTCAACAGGGCTGAAAGCCAAATGTGAGGACCGTAAGAGCTTGAGCAGCTAGTGACTTTCCTACATGACAGGACCTATGTTAAGCCTTCTGTTGTGTGTAAATATCTGATGTAAGTACAAAGTGTTTTAGCCAATACTTTGCCAAAGGGGAGTTTGTAAGTGCTCTTGATAGGCTGCATTTTGTGGCAAAACATTAGTGTGTGTATGAATGTCATGTATGATGTTGATACATTCATAATATGGACTGTGCAGGGTAAGTTAACTAAGCTAACTATAAGTTAAGCTGGATGTCATACTCAATGTTATGACATAGGTCTTATGACATCAAGCGCAGGTTTGTTATTCTGGTAGCTAGAACTCAAGAAACAAATCAGAAACTCAAGTTGTGATTCAGGAAATATTTTAGAAGCCCTAAGAAAACTAAAATGTCCCTGAATGAATTGGCAAGTGGACAAACAATTAAAGAAGAGGTTTTGTGATGAAAAACCTAGATTGTACGCCCAGGGCCAAGGACTGATCTGCTGCTATAAATAACAGGAGAAGCAATCCTAGAAGGCAGCTGTTGAAGATAGAGAAACAGAGAAATTACCATAGTGGTTTAGAAGTGAAGAGGTTGTTCTTCACAAATGTGTCTTAGGAACACTTGTAATCCAAGCAACTGTTGATTGCATTGATTAGGTAGTTTCTAGGATATTTGTCACTCGAAGCTGTTAAGCAAGAATGTGAGTTCCTTGATCAAAGCTTTGAAGCAAGATCAAGGTGTGTGTAGTTGAAGTGTTTTTTCTTACTACTGTTATACTTGTAAGTGTTGTTGGATATCACTGAGGTGATTGTGGGGAGTGAGTGGGTATACTCAGGTCTAGAGTGTCTCTAGGTTAAATTGTCATTGGGTAGGTTTTAAGTGAGGAGTGCAAACTGGAGATTTGACTCTGAATTAATTATACTGATAGTGAAATTTCTCCCTGGCTTGGTAGCCCCCAGATGTAAGTGTGTTGCACTGAACTAGGTCAACAACCAACTGTGTTATTTACTGCTTTATAATTACTCCATAATAGTAGGTTTGTAGTGAATGCCACAGTAGATGTTATAACTTCTATGAGAACATCCATCGTGAGCTAGTTATAATTTTCAAGGTAGATATGTGAGTGTTTTCCCCGGAAGTGGAACAAGTGCAGTGTTGTTTCCCCCACAGAGTCTAAGCCTTTGACTCATTTCCCCTTAGAGTCTAGGTCATTGACTCATTCCCCAAGCGGAGGATGATATTGATGAATTTATTTCTCATTTCTCAAAGCAGAGGTTGATATTGATGAGTTTATTTCTCATTTCCCCAAGCAGAGGTCGATGCTAATTCCCTCAATGGGTATTCCTCGGCGAAGTTATTATCCGTAGCAGAATCCAGTTGGTCACTGGTATTCTTCAAAGCGAGTTTTTTTGGGATATTTACCAATTAATCTTAACTTTCATCCCCTGTAGATTCCCAGCGAAGTCGCTGGAGTAGTTTTCTTCCCCCAAAGAGTGGGATGGATCCAGAGAATTGTTATTCTCCATAGGTAGAGAGAGTTTAGGATAGTTCCCCAATTATCCCTAGTAGATAGCGAATTCAATCTTCATTAAAGCGGAATCTCCGGCAGAGAAGAGTTATTCCCAGCAGTTTGCTTTACTCCTCGGTAGAGTCGCATTCTGAAAGGCCATCCAGGGCTATTTCCCCAGTAAAGTGGACTCGTTTTCCCCAGCCGAGTTGTTTGTTTCCCAGAAGAGTCGTATTCTGGTAGGCCGTTCAGGGCGCTTTCCTCAGCAGAGTTGATTTGATCCCCAACAGAGTGGATTTTGTTCTTAGCAGAGAAGTTATACCTAGGAGAGTTGTTGTCCAGGAAGTCGTCTAGGGCTAATTTCTCCCAGCAAAAGTCTAATCATACTTGGCACACCTAGTCATCCCCAGCGGAGTTGGCTTCTTCTCTTCAGCATTTGTTTTGCTGGAATGGTTCCTTTGCATTTTGCATGGTGCATAGCATCCTCCCAAACGCGTAGCATTTCCATTTCGTATGGAGCATTAAGCCATTTTCAAACATGTGCATTTGAAACATAAGCCAGGTTGTTACCTCTTGCTTTCGGTTGTATCTCCAGCAGTCAATGATGCATTCATCTTACCAGCAGTATTTCTTGAGCCCGTGCGGTATCCAGACCCCGACATATATTGGTGTTTTTCTTGAGCCTGTGTGGTATTCAGACCTCCAACAAGATCATTGACAAATGTGTTGATCTTATCATTCTCCCCAATAGAGTTTACTTATTAAAGTTCATCATTCCCCCAACGGAATTTTTCTTTTAGATTATGAATCGGTGGATTCTCTTCTCAACTTCGTGTTTAGCTGGCCTTCGGGTTCGATGCTCACTTTAATTAGCGGATTCCTGCTTGGATTAGCAGATGTTCTCAACTTCGTGTTGAGCCGGCCTTTGGGTTCGATGCTCACTTTAATTAGCGGATGCCTACTTGGTTTAACAGATGTTCTCAACTGCATGTTAAGCTGGCCTTCAGGTTTAATGCTCGATTTAATTAGCGGATGCCTACTTGGATTAGCAGATGTTCTCAACTGCGTGTTAAGCCGGCCTTCGGGTTCGATTTTCCCTTTAATTTGCGGATGCCTGCTTGGATTAGCAAATGTTCTCAACTTCGTGTGGAGCCGGTCTTTGGGTTCGATGCTCGCTTTAATTAGCGGATGCCTACTTGGATTAGCAGATGTTCTCAACTGCGTGTTGAGTCGGCCTTCGGGTTCGATGCTCGCTTTAATTTGTGGATGCCTGATTGGATTAACAGATGTTCTCAACTTCGTGTTGAATCGGCCTTCGGGTTCGATGCTCGCTTTAATTAGAGCATGTCTACTTGGATTAGCAGATGTTCTCAACTTCGTGTTGAGTCGGACTTCGGGTTTGATGCTCGCTTTTATTAGCGGATGCCTGCTTAGATTAGCAGATGTTCTCAACTTCGTGTTGAACCGGCCTTCGGGTTCGATGCCTGGTTTGTTTAATGGATGCTTGACGGTGAGGTCAGATGTTCTTACTGACTTAATATTTTTTCCTATGTGTTAGCAGATGTTTTTCCCGACTGCGTGTCGATGCTTTCTAATTGGTAATGAGCTAGCTCATTGTCCTTGCAATTATTAGTTACAATTTCTTCAGTGATTCTATTCTTACTCCAGTGGACCATTCTACAAGTTAATATTTTGCGGTTGGAAAATTTCCGTGTTCTGTTGTATTCAACCACCTTTTACCTTGAATGTTTGAAAGTCGTTCGCTTTTCATCCCTTCAGGTCCAAGTCATTTGAATAGGGGCAGCTGTTGTACCCCAAAATTTGACCAACCACTTCTTGTACTTGGCTTATGTTTCCTTGATTCCTCTTAATTTGTTCTTAACATGGGATCAAGAGGTGTTTTGTGCCATTCAAGAGGAGGGTCTCCTTGGTTTCAAGCTCAAGAAAAAGGCATTTGTGCAAGCTATCAAAGTGTTCATCATCACCATGAAGTTGTCAGGACTCCTTGAGAGGAGAGTTTGGTGTGTGGTTTTTGCCTCCTATCTTGAGGCTCACTGGAGGGTCATCAAGGGTTCATGAGGTCTTATTTTGGTTGAGACATGGTTTAGAAGCTCATTGAGTACCTTATAGGTTATTGTGGATCTTGTCTAGCCATTCAATTCATTTGCAAAAGGATACAGTCAAAGGACAAAGAATTAGGGTTTCATCTGGTCAACCCAAGGTCAACTGTGGACTTGAGAAGGTTCAAGACATTATTCTAAGTCACTTGAGTCACAGGGAATCATCTCAAAGCATTTGGGATTTCATGTTAAGATCAAATTAAGAGGAATCAAGGGTTCAAGACGTTACTAAATTAGGGTTTCAGATGTTTTCAATGTAAAATCCCCTTCTTTGGTACCTAACTTCAAGGACAATTTACCCTATGATGCAAGCTCAATCTCTTTTTCATGAAAACATGAGACTTATAGGAAATGTTCTTAGATTTCTTTTGAGTACTAGAACTCATCCATTGTGTTTGTACATCTCAAGTTATGATACCAACAAGTTAGGGTCCTCAGATGAAGATATTTTTGGTCAACTTAAAGTCAACTCACTTCCAAGGCATTTTTGACCTAGAATCAAGTTTCTCCTCAACTTCAAGTGAACATGAAAGTTTTTCTTCATGATCTTAGCTTTACAAAAAGTTCTAGAAGTTATTTTAATCATTTGTACATCTCAAGTTATGGACCTCACAAGGCAAGGGCATTTTTGGAAAGACCATTATAGGTCATTTGTTTCAATGGTCTTTTTCATGAACTTAGGGACCTCAAATGCATTTCCAACCAACATGAAACTTGTGCCTAAGAGTCTTATCTACATCATTGAACTCAATATTCATGAATATTGGTGAATTATGTGGCCATATGGACCATTTTAAGGTGAAAATTTTACTTTTGGTCATGGTTTGGATATCTAACATTACAAGTCACTTGTTCACCTCACTTTTGAGTTTTTCCACTCAATCACATGACCATAAATATTCTTACTTCATTTTTGCCAACATGAAGAGGAATTATAAGTCGCATTTTCAAAATTTATACTTAAGAAGTCATGATTTGAATCTTGGGGTAAGGCTTTATTACATGACCCAAAACCAATCCATATGTTTTCAACAAACCCCATTTGCTTGTTTGCTGACCAAAATGAAGGAGTATATCGTGAAACTTGTTTGTGGTGCATAAGGAAATTATTGTGAGGGCAAACCACCATAAACCACACGAGTTTGCATACAACACTTGATATAGGTTTTGATGATAACAAATTACAACCATGGATAAATCGGCAACTGTAAATTCCACCTCTACCAAACAAATGCAACATATCACCTACCGTATCCTTTTACATTTATCTAAAAAATGTTATAGTTAATACAACATGTGTGGATAAAATGTGGTCATGACAAAATGCATGAAAAACCAAAAGAATCTCATTTTTGCAGATTTGCAGGGTATGAGTCGACCATAGGGTCAGCGCATACATCAATGTGTCTTTCCACGGGTCAGCGCATACATCAGTATGCTTTCTCACAAGTCAGCGCATAAAGGTTTGAGTCGATCGCAGGGTTGACGCATGAAGAATTTACTCTCCAACGGGTCAGCATACGCCGACTGTGTGGTCGACGCATACTGATGCATTTTGCAGATTTCCAAAGGTGCAGGCTATGCATCGACACATAGACCTGATATGGTCGACCGTTCGCGCGGAAATAATGTTTTTAATTGATTCCCACTATTACTTGAAAAGTTGTTATGTATTTGGTTGGTTTGTTACTATAAATAGAAGGTCAAATACCTATGTCAAACATCATTTGATAAAATTGATTCATGTGTTCAAAGAATAAGAAAGAGTGAAATAGGTGTCCAAGATTCATCATCTTCATATTCAACATCTCACAACACATCAATTACACACAGCCATTTTTGAAGTGCCTTGTGAGTGATTAAAGGTGATAAGGTTCGAAGCCGAGATTGGGTAATCTCGTTCGAGTTGAAGCTTGCGACAAGTTCTTTTTTGAATAAAACCGTTAGGGTTTTATCCTCAAAGATTGGTTTGATTTTTGGGGGTTTTTGGACGAGATTCTTCATCAAGGGTCAACTGAGCGAAGGTGATTGTGAAGAGGTAGTCTTCAGCAGTCTAGTAGCGGATTCAGTGATATTGAGGGGAAGATCTCGGGTTCGATTCGTTGTAGTTGAGATCAGTCGGGCCGAAGGTTTGAAGAACTGAGGGTTATTCAATAAGAAGGCCGGAATCGGAGGTCTATCAACAACGATCAGAGGACTTGATTCATCTTGAATCAAGGGGCAAGGAGTGAAAGCAACATTCAACGTCTTGAGAATTCTGTTGTAAATTTTTTGTTTATTCCTTGTATAAACTGTTACATTCAACAGGTGATATCTATTAAATCTATCTCAATTCTAGTTTTAGAATTGAGGGCAGACGTACCCCGAAGCGAGGACGACGGGGGAACTGCCTCACCAAATATTTGTCTTCTCTATTTCTCGGCATATTTGTTTTAGCTTAAAAATAAGTGATTTTCGTATAAGCACTATTGTCAAACTGTGATATCAATTGAGTAAGAGGTTGAAACTCTATTTTTTGAAACCAAAATACAATAAGACATTGTACTAGGCTAGTTGGTATCACTTACTTAACATAAATATCACTTGGAGTGTTTTTGCACACCAAGTGTTTGACAATTTTCCCGAACCAAAATTATCTTATTTGTGTATCTAGTTTTGGTTTTCTCTTTAAATAATTGGAACTAGGAATCCTAACAAGCGAATTAGATCATTGATAAGTGTGATTAGTGTTGTGATTCTTTTTCCACATTGTCATTAATCCATAGGCTCAACGCATATCCGGTTTTCCAATAACCGTTTGTTATAGAATATATTTTCCTCGGCCGCTTTGGCACTTAAAACAAATTTTTAAAACCAATTTTTAAATTGGTAGCGCCGACTCAATTTTTAATTGGGATCTATTCAACCCCCCTTCTAGATCCGTGCCATAGTTTAACAAGTGGTATCAGGAGCTCCGGTTACTCGGTGCTTCAAATACAACGTTAATAGAAAATGGCTAACGAACCTAAAGGGGCTTAAAATAGAGCTCCCGTTTTCAATGGTGAAAATTATAGTTATTGTAAAGACTGTATGCGGGTACACATAAACTCCATAGATATAAAAATATGGAACGTTATCCTCAATGGTCCAATAGAAAATACCATGACCAATACAGATAATGTAGTTGTGCCAAAGCCCAAAGCACAATGGACCGATGATAATGAGAGAAAATAAAATTATGATTGGAAAGCCAAAAATATCCTAATCTCATTAGGTGTAGATGAATACTATCATGTATCCCATTGTCCTACTGCTAAGTCCATGTGGGATTCACTACAAATCGCCCATGAGGGGACGAACGATGTTAAGTTGGCTAGAATCAACACATCAACACAAGAGTTTGATCTCTTTTTCATGGAGCAATGGGAAACCATTGCTGACATGAAAAAGTGATTTACTCATCTCATCAATCGTTTACATTCATTAGGTAGGCCTGTTTCCAATGATGTTGCTACTAATAAGGTCTTGAGATGTCTTAACAGGGAATGGCAGCCGAAAGTGACCGCCATCAAAGAAGCAAATGATCTTACCATATTAGATTTGACAACATTGTTTGGCAAACTACAAGAGCATGAATAGGTACTCTTGAGCCTAGACCAACGCGAAAAGAAAGAAAAGAAGGACAAAACGAAGGTGAGTGAAAAGAATTCTATAGCTGTTAAGACTTCCTCCTCAAAGTCTCAAGCAAAAGAGCAAAGTGATTATTCCCCAAGTGACAAAGAAGAAGAGGACAAGTGCGAAGATATGGGGCTGTTTGTTAAATGTTACAACCATTACGTGAGAAAGAATGGCATCCAACATTCCGAGAAGAACTTGGTAAACTTCCGGAAACAATCGAGGTACTCCAAAGATGATGACTCAAAAGGTAAAAAGACTAGAAGGTCGTGCTACAAGTGTGGGAAGCCCGGGCACTACAAACCGGACTGTCCAATGAACAAAAAGGGAAAGGAAAAGGAATCATCCAAGTCATACAAGAAATCATCAAAGCCAAGGAGAGCCTATATAGCTTGGGAAAGCGATAGCGACTCATCCTCCTCTGATGAAAGCTCTAGTGATGAAGAAGAGTCCGTGAACCTATGCCTTTCTGCACATCAGAAAAATAAGAAAAAACAAGTACGACACTCTAAATATGAGAAGTCCTCAAATATGTCGCATTCAAAATTACAAACCGCATTCAATACTTTACACAATGAAGCAACTGAAGTCTTTAAGAGACTTTCCTCTAATAAAAGAATTTTTACTTACTTAGAGCACAAAATTAAAGAGTTCGAAAGGAAACTAGAGGACCTTGAGGCTTCCATTGTGGAAAGTAATAAATCAGATTGTGAGGACCACAAAAATCCTTTCGACTTTGGATGTGCTACTTGTCATATTTGGCAAGGTGAAGTTAGAAACCTTAAGGCCAAATTAAACAAGGCACTTGAGCCTAAATTTACATGTGCTATTGATAGAAAGGATTTTAGAAAAAGTATGGTGAGTCCATATCAAAAATATACATATGTAATTAAGGATCAAGAGAGTAAAAGTGATTCTAAAGTTGATTTTGCATGCTTATATTGTTGCAAGAAAGGCCATTCCATTGCTAAATGTCGATTTAGGAGATTTTTGGTTCCTAAAGGCATCTATCAATGGTTGCCAAATGCAACCACCTTGTCGCTAACATATTAGGACCCAATATGCCATTGGGTACCTCCTCTTGCTAATTATGTTTTAATAGGTAAAATGTGTCGAGACCATCGAGAGAAGATGGGTTCTCGACAATGGATGTTCAAGACACATGTCTGGAGACATATCCCTATTCATAGACTTCGTGGCTAAGAAGAAAGGGTATGTAACTTATGGTGATAACAATCGTGGAGTAATACTAGGTAAAGATAGTGTAGGTAACCCCTCTTCCACTAAGATTTCCGACGTGTTGCTTGTCGAGGGCCTTAAACATAATCTGCTTAGCATTAGCCAATTATGAGACAAAGGATACAATGTAACATTTTCAAAAGAGTGTTGCAAAATTGTGCATGATAATGACAAGAAGAATATGTTTAATGGTTTTAGAGTAAACAACGTATATATGCTTGACTTAAATGAAGTATCGTTAACAAGTGACAAATGCCTCATAACAATGAGTGAAGACTCATGGCTATGGTATAGGCGTTTAGCGCATGTTAACTTTGACTTACTAAAAAAAGTAGTCTCAAAAGACTTAGTCTTAGGACTCCCCAAAATAAAGTTCACCAAGGATCACCTTTGTGATGCTTGTCAAAAAAGGAAGCAAACGAGGATCTCATTTAAATCCAAAAAGATCGTTTCAACAACGAGACCTCTCGAACTTCTTCATATGGACTTGTTTGGGCCGTCTAGGATTAAAAGTCTAGGAGGAAACTATTACGGGTTCGTAATAGTGGACGATTTTTCTAGATTTTGTTGGACTATCTTTTTAGTAAGTAAGAGTGATACATTCGCCGCTTTTGAAAGGTTTGCTAAGCTTTCCCAAAATAAGTTAAATACAAACATTGTGTCAATTAGAAGCGACCATGGAGGTGAGTTTCAAAATCACTTATTTGAAGAATATTGCGGTAACCATGGTATAGATCATAACTTCTCCGCTCCATGCACTCCTCAACAAAATGGGGTTGTGGAGCGTAAAAACCGAATTTTAGAAGAATTGGGAAGAACAATGATTAACGAAAGTGGTTTACCGAAATATTTTTGGGCTGACGCCATTAGTACGGCGTGTTATGTTTTGAATATGGTGCTCATTCGCCCCATTCTAAATAAAAAACCGTATGAGCTTTTAAAAGGGCGAAAGCCAAATGTTTCTCACTTGCATGTGTTTGGTTGCAAATGTTTTGGATTAAACAATGGAAAGGAAAACTTGGGAAAATTTGATTCCAAGGCCGACGAAGGTATCTTCCTCGGATACTCTCAATCGAGTAAAGCATATAGAATATATAATAAATGATTACTTGTTGTACAAGAGTCTGTGCATGTTACTTTTGATGAGTCCTATCCGAGAAATGTCAGAAAGGATAGTGTTGTTCATGGTGCAGGTACATCTACAGAAGACATATTCAAAGGGGGCAAGCCGGGGATTGATCAACCTGACAAAGCCAAAGTTGAGGAGGATAAAGATGTACACCATGAGGTAACCGAGGAAGCTCATCCGCCTGCAAACGATGATCTCCCTCAAGCTTGGAAGTCTCCCAAAGATCATCCAATTGACAACATTCTCGGAGATATCACAAAGGGTGTAACAACTCGATCGAAGCTAAGTAATTTCTGTTATCACTTCGCGTTCGTTTCACAAATGGAACCTAAAAACCCTAAAGAAGCCCTACTCGATGAACACTGGTTTTTGTCAATGCAGGAGGAATTAAATCAGTTCAATAGAAATGAGGTTTGGGACATTGTCCCTCCTCCGCGAGGTAATCGAGTAATTGGCACCCGATGGGTATTTAGAAACAAGTTGGACGAAAACGGAGTAATAACTCGTAATAAGGCGCGTTTAGTCGCGCAAGGGTATAACCAAGAGGAAGGCATCGACTATGAGGAAACTTATGCGCAGGTTGCCTGACTCGAGGCTATACGCCTTTTGCTTGCTTTCGCTTGTGCGAAGGATTTTAAGTTATTTCAAATGGACGTTAAGAGTGCGTTCCTTAACGAGTACATAAATGAAGAAGTCTATGTTGCGCAACCTCCTGAGTTTGAGTCTCATGAGTATCTTGATCATGTCTAAAAACTGAAAAGGGATTTATATGGTCTCAAACAACCTCTTAGAGCTTGGTATGAGCGACTAAGTAAATTCTTACTGGATCAAGGTTACTCAAGAGGAAATGTTAACACTACTCTCTTCATTAAACATCAAGGAAAGCACTTATTTCTTGTACAAATTTATGTTGACGATATCATATTTGGATCTACTAACATGAATCTCGTGAGAGAGTTTTCTGACCTTATGCAAGGTGAATTCGAGATGAGTATGATGGGTGAACTCACAAACTTTCTCGGTTTGCAAATCAAGCAACTGAAAGAAGGAACATTCGTGAGCCAGACAAAATATTGTTTGGAGATTCTCAAGAGATTTGACATGGCAAATTCAAAAGCCATTGACACTCCTATGCCAAGATGTGTAAACCTAAGTAAAGATGAAAGCGGTAAGGACGTTGAGGTAAAAAGGTATAGAGGTATGATTGGCTCTCTTCTCTATCTTACTGCTTCTCGTCCCGACATTATGTTTAACGTGTGTATGTGTGCAAGATACCAATCATGTCCTAAGGAATCCCATCTAAAATCTGTCAAACGTATACTTCGATACCTATCTGGTACTCCAAAGTATGGACTATGGTATTCCAAAGGTAATGATTGCTCATTGGTAGGTTTCTCCAATTCCGATTTTTCCGGTTGCAAATCGGATAGGAAAAGCACCAGCGGTACTTGTCACTTATTTTCAAACTCCTTGGTCAGTTGGCACAACAAGAAACAAGTGTTTGTTGCTTTGTCAACCACCGAAGCGGAATACATAGCCGCCGGTAGTTGTTGTGCGCAAGTCCTATGGCTTAAGCAGCAACTATTGGATTTCAATTTAAAACTAGAACGTGTTCCCATATTTTATGACAATACAAGTGCCATTAATCTCACCAAAAATCCTGTGTTACATTCTCGTACCAAACATATCGAAATTCGACACCCTTTTCTGAGGGATCATGTAGAGAAAGGTGACATTGTCTTTGAACACGTTGACACCAAAAATCAACTAGCGGACATTTTCACAAAGCCGCTAGCCACTGAACCTTTCTTTCATATCCGTCGAGAACTTTGGATTCACGACATTTCTGATCGGGTATAATGATTGCTAGTTTCGTATTACTCTGTTTACAACTGTACTCTTGTACTTCTGACAAGTTGAGTTTTGTTGCGAGCACAAGTATGTTGTTATCAAGCGTTGTCGGTATAGAGGTGATGTTGCTCCTTTTCTCTCTCTCTCTCTCTCTCTCTCTCTCTAAATATTCATGATTTAAACTAGTATATCATTTGACTATCATGGTATTTATATATATGACATTTCCTACAAGTACTGTGTGTTTTGGATGCAAATTATATTGTGAAATTGTAAATAGGCATCAAGTGTGGCATTCTACATGACATAAAATGGAAATCTGTGTTTTTGATCACTATGAGTCGACCAAAACAGGGCAGCGGTCGACGCATGTTGTACACTTTTAAAATTGTCAAAAAATCACACAGTATGCGTCGACGCATGCAGTGGTACGGTCGATGGCTCGCGCAAAAACCCAGAATTTTTTTTCGTTTGAAAATTGTTCCATCTTCTTATGCTCTACATTAAATATGCAGTAAACATTAACTATGCTTTGAAATTGCATTTTCTTGTAACCTGCATCTAGTCATTCCTAGTGTCCCCTTGTCTCCTCCTTCTTACCAAAACCCTAAATCTTCTTCTATAAAAAGGGATAATCCTCATCTTCTTCAAACACATCTCCAACTATCCTCTCAAAAGTCATTGCAGTTAACCTCTACAAAATCTCCAAAAATTACCATCCATGGCTTCTCTATTCCGCAAAAATATCGGCAAGAGAACAAGGGCCTCAACATCCGCTTCACTACCCATTACTGCTGTCTCTCTAGTTCCACCACCTGCTGTTGACAACTTCAACAAGGATATCAGCAAGAGAGCAGTTGTTCCGCAACATGCATTCTACAAGGCAACGACGGAGGGCATGCATCTCACTCAAATCATGTCTCTGCTGGAGTTTCAAGGGTTTATTAATTTTCTGGAGTGCAGCATAAAATACAGTGAAGATTTAATCCGGGTGTTCTACACTTGCCTGCGTGACAAGTTTCAAGGTCAAAATTTCCACACCTCTGTCAAAAATAAACAGGTCAATGTGAATTATGAAGTCGGGAATAAGTATTTTGATTTGACTGTGGCTGCTGATACACAACCCCCTCAAGAGGTAACGGACTCTCGCACTGTGTCGGGATACGAGTTTAAGAGTGCCCTAAATGACATGCTCAAAAGGCCTTATTCGGATGCTATTGTCAATAGTGATGCCTTTCCCAGAATGGTTACGACAGGCAAACTCCAAACAGGGGAGCGCATCCTTCAATGGATTGTGGCTCGCATTCTGCGGCCGAAGAAAGGTGGTCTGTCCCGAGTTGAACAGGCTGAAGTGCATCTCATTTACATTTTGAAATATAGGATCAAAATAAACTGGCCATATTATATTGTAAGCAGGATTTTTGCTCTGAGAGATTCAGGCAGAGGAACGGGTCTAGCTTATGGGTCGTTTATTTCGGAGGTTCTCACCGCAACAAATGTTGTATATCCATCGTTTCCCTGTGTTTCAGTATCCTCCGACAAAGAATTCAGCACTAAAACCTTTGCCATGATGGGATATTTTTGGTGTGATGAACGACAATCATACAAGTTTGTCCGTAGAGCAAATATTCCTCGAACGACTGACGACTCTGATGAAAGCTCTGAATAGGAAGACGAAGAACAAGATGAACAGGAAGATGAAGAAGAAAATGCAGCGGAACAGGTACAAGAACCTGCATACGAGACGCAAGACAATTTTCAATCGTCGGACCAACATGAGGCTCCAAATACTGATTGGCTCCATCACTCAGCTCCATCTGAAGAACAAGAAGAAGGTTACACAAATCAGGGATGGGGTGAGTGGCAATACACAGGCTGGACCACCCTGGGTAGATTCTATGATCCATACCATGGCTATCCTCAAGATCATCAACCTCCTCAGTACTCATCATCTCCTCCACCATCGGACAACTCTGAAATCCTTAATATGCTGCAGTCCATGCAGTTAGATCAACAAACCTTTATGAGGAGTCAAGATACGCGGATGGAACAGATCCGAGCTGAGCTTCGTACTCAAAATGAACGGTTAAATTCGTTTTCAACTAGGATGGATGCCCGCTTTGAAGCTCTTGTTGCATCCAGTGAGAGGCAAGACATGGAAATCACTGACAGTCTCCATCACCCCAATATGTCTGTGGAAGCATTTGTGGACTTCTCTGATCCCCACCGCAATCTGGATGTTGCGTACTGGGGGAGGGGCCGAGGTCGGGGCCGGGGATATTAGTTGCATAGTTGCATATTCTCACTGTGTATAATGTGTTATTTGTGTTATGTTTGTTGGAATATTAAGACCATTTGCATGTATTCACTTCTTTATCTATTAATTCCAGTATTTTTTCATTATCAATCTTATGTGTGAAGTTTGGTAATTGACTAGCTATCACCTACTGAATGTTTTTTGTTAATTGACTAGTTCACTTTCTCTTTTTGATGTTGTCAAAGGGGGAGAAGAGCATGTAGCAAGTACCAAAGCCAAGCCAGGATGTTCACAACAGTTAACGGTTGTCTGTTTTGCAGCCTTGGATTACAAAAGAAAGGGGGAGTTTGTGTATACATTGCATATTGTTGTGTTTTGGTTGTTTTGATTGTATACAGGTTGTCATCATCAAAAAGGGGGAGAATGTGAGGGCAAGCCACCATACACCACACGAGTTTGCATACAACACTTGATATAGGTTTTGATGATAACAAATTACAACCATGGATAAATCGGCAACTGTAAATTCCACCTCTACTAAACAAATGCAACATATCACCTACCGTATCCTTTTACATTTATCTAAAAACTGTTATAGTTAATACAACATGTGTGGATAAAATGTGGTCATGATAAAATGCATGAAAAACCACAAGAATCTCATTTTTGCAGATTTGCATGGTATGAGTCGACCATAGGGTCAACGCATACATCCGTGTGTTTTTCCATGGGTCAGCGTATACATCAGTATGCTTTCTCACATGTCAGCGCATGAAGGTTTGAGTCGACCGCAGGGTCGACGCATGAAGAATTTACTCTCCAACGTGTCAGTGCACGCCGACTGTATGGTCGACGCATACTGATGCATTTTGCAGATTTCCAAAGGTGCAGGCTATGCGTCGACGCATACACCTGCTATGGTCGACCGTTCGCGCGGAAATAATGTTTTTAATTGATTCCCACTATTACTTAAAAAGTTGTTATGTCTTTGGCTGGTTTATTACTATAAATAGAAGGTCAAATACCTATGTCAAACAACATTTGATAAAATTGATTCATGTGTTCAAAGAATAAGAAAGAGTGAAATAGGTGTCCAAGATTCATCATCTTCATCTTTAACATCTCACAACACATCAATTACACACAGCCATTTTTAAAGTGCCTTGTGAGTGATTAAAGGTGATAAGGTTCGAAGCCGAGATTGGGTAATCTGGTTTGAGTTGAAGCTTGCGATAAGTTCTTTCTTGAATAAAACCGTTAGGGTTTTATCCTCCAAGATTGGTTTGATTTTTGGGGGTTTTTGGATGAGATTCTTCATCAAGGGTCAGTTGAGCGAAGGTGATTGTGAAGAGGTAGTCTTCAACAGTCTAGTAGCGGATTCAGTGGTATTGAGGGGAAGATCTCGGGTTCGATTCGTTGTAGTTGAGATCGGCCGGGCCGAAGGTTTGAAGAACTGAGGGTTATTCAATAAGGAGGCTAGAATCGGAGGTCTATCAACAACGATCGGAGGACTTGATTCATCTTGAATCAAGGGGCAAGGAGTGAAAGCAACATTCAACGTCTTGAGAATTCTGTTGTAAATTTGATGTTCAATCCTTGTATAAACTGTTACATTCAACAGGTGATATCTATTAAATCTATCTCAATTCTAGTTTTAGAATTGAGGGCAGACGTACCCCGAAGCGAGGACGACGGGGGAACTGCCTCACCAAATATTTGTCTTCTCTATTTTTCAGCATATTCGTTTTAGCTTAAAAATAAGTGATTTTCGTATAAGCACTATTGTCAAACTGTGATATGAATTGAGTAAGAGGTTGAAACTCTGTTTTTTGAAACCAAAGTACAATAAGACATTGTACTAGGCTAGTTGGAATCACTTACTCAACATAGATATCACTTGGAGTGTTTTTGCACACCAAGTGTTCGACAATTTGCCTGAACCAAAATTATCTTATTTGTGTATCTAGTTTTGGTTTGCTCTTTAAATCATTGGAACTAGGAATCCTAACAAGTGAATTAGATCATTTATAAGTGTGATTAGTGTTGTGATTCTTTTTCCACATTGTCATTAAATCATAGGCTCAACGCATATCCGGTTTTCCAATAAATGTTCGTTATAGACTATATTTTCCTCTGCCGCTTCGGCACTTAAAATAAGTTTTTAAAACCAATTTTTAAATTGGTAGCACCGACTCAATTTTTAATTGGGATCTATTCAACCCCCCCTTCTAGATCCGTGCCATAGTATAACAATTATTTTTGGCCAAGAGTGGAAATTACACAATATGACCAATATGTGTCTGCATGGCATGAAAGAAGCCCTCATATTTAACCTCAGAAACTTTCCCTAATGGACAGAAGGATTGGTTGCGTGTGAAGAAAGCTCTAGCATTGAAAATTTCTCCAAATTTTCAACTCTTCGAATCAAGCTATTCCTGGATAAGTTCTTCAAGATTTTGTTCATTCCTTCTTCACTAAAGCTCAAGGAGAAGATTGCAAGGCTTGAACAGAAGGTTGCTCATCATTTCAAGAGCCAACGGAGCTGCTCCGTTCAGTAAGATTCCTCACTTTTTTCTCTCATTCTAGGCATGTTTTAGGGTCATGTTGGTGTGCATCTGAACCCCTATGTATCATAGGCCATGTTTGTATCATTAATTTGTCTGTATGTTGAAGTTTCAGCATGAACATTCAAACTTTCATGCCATGATTTCTTCTTGTCCATGAGGCTTTTTGAAAAATGAACATTGGATTTGAAACCCTTGTGAGTGTAGCTTTCATTTGGTACCGGATTTGCTTATTTTTATGGAGATTTGGTGATTGGTCTCTGGAGAGCTGGCCGGAGAAGACGACCGGACCCCTAGCTCCGGCGTCCAGTCACCTGGCTGGTCATTACTGACTCACTCTCCTTTAACCCTTTGACCTGCACGCTTGTCACATCCTCACTGGCTTGACCGTGCATGGTTGGACAATAGACTCTGACTAGACTTAATGAAACGCTGTGTTTCATTAAGTCTGATGGTTGGGTTGTATTGGGCTTCAAGTGCTAACCATACCCCCAGTCTTTCAGGGCCCAACGTGCATTTCACATGATTCAGTTCATTTTGAGTTTTACTTTTACACCCCCTTGCTCATCTCTTTTATTTTATTTCATTTTATTTTTTATTCTCATTTAATCATTTAAAAATACTTTTAACTATTAAAAAATTCCACAAATTTTTTTTTCTCATATTTCAGAATGTTAATTAATTTTCCAATGCTTTTATTTTCATTTTCCATTTGTTTTGATATTTTATTTGGAATTTAATTTTCAAGGTGTTTTATGGTTCCTACCTATGTTGAACTTGATCATTTGAACCTTGATCCCATATCCCCTATGACCAATTCTTCTCCATAATTTAGATGATGGATTGAAGTATCTTTGAGGGTTGGTTTGGTTCATTAATGATCATTTTTCATGTGGCTTTGCTTTGACTTTTGTTGACCCTCGATAAGGTGGAACACCATGTATTTTGATTTTGGTTGGTGGTGCCTTGATTGAGCTATTTGCTTGAGCTTTTGGATTCTGTTTGCCACTTGTTTTATCTTGGTTTGAGGTTTTTAATTGGATTTTATTGAACAATTCTTCTATTTTTGATGAAGCTTGCCAGTAAAGTCATCTCAAAAGATGTTCATACAAACTAGTTTGACCTAGTTCCTTTGGGAAATGATTTCTATGGATCCCATATGCACCCTATGAGTCTTGATACTTGTTTATAACATGATTAAGGTGCTGGTTCTTGATTTTTAGGTCACACATTTATGTAACTTGTTTCACAAGTTACTTGGAAGTTAGGCATTTCCACTTGTTTTTAAGTGTTGAACATGAGATAGAACTATGGTTCTTCCATTTGCCTTGACTTGGTTCTTGTTTGTGCATTGCTTCTTACCTTGATTTGAGCCTTCCTCTCTTGGTTTCACTTCTGCCCCACTTTCTTTGATCATCATTCAAGGTGATTTGGTGTTCATGTTTATGCTTTGAGTTTGCCTTGAATGATGCATCTCTTTTAGCACTTGTTTGCTCCTTTCTTTTACATGATCAATTTGAGTTGTTTGGTTGAGATACTTTATATGTGCTTGCTGCCCAAGCTTCTTTCTCCCATCTACTCTTTGATCATGGCCTTTTGGTTTTACTTTTTGTTTAACTTTTCTTAAGTGATGGATGTTTGAATGGTTGCAGGAGTTGTTACTTCTCCCATTTCATCTCACTCTTTTTGACTTGTTTAAGTCAACTTGTTTGAATCATTTGCTTTGTTTATCTTGCATTCCATCTTTGCATATTTGCATACCTTGTTTGCATTGCTTTTGACCTGTTTAAGTCAACTTATTCTCATTCTTCATTTCATCTGTGATTGGATTATCTGTTGTTTACTTGATATTTTGCCATGATCCGTTAGGATTCCTTGTCCCTCTATTTAAGATGGGAGTATGAGAGACATTAGGTGTTCAATCCTTTTCATGATATCATTAGGGTAGATGCTTCCCCTCTTAATCCCAACTTTAAGAGCATTGCGCATGATAACATTAGGGTCTAGTTTCCCCTTAGAGTTTGTGTATTCTCCTCTCATCTCCTAAATATCTTAAGACACTTAATAAAGGATAATAAATGTTGTACGCTACGAGCCTTATGTACTTGAGGAATGATAGTTAGGGGGCCTCCTCTCAATCTGTCTAGAGTGATTAGCATATTCCCTTTGGACGATATGTGACACATTCGATCTTAAGTCATAGTCTTTAGTGCAACATGAGTTACAAACTTAACTGAATTCACTTCTTCATAAAAAAACACAAAACTAAACATAAAACCTTTTTATCCTTCAGGATTGTTTGCAAATCATTTTCATAAAGAGTGTGTTAATTCTTGGTTCTACCGCAAACAGGTAACGCCTAAGTCTCTAGTGGTCGAGCAGCAATGCACCTAACTGCTAGAATGATGGTTTAACCCTACTCAGTTAAAACACTTGAACCAATCTGTGGTCGTGTTAGCCCGAACTACGTTTGCTCTGATTTCTCATACCAGATGAGGATATCTAGGCACAAGATGGCGATATCTTGGTGAGCAACCTTCCCCCATTTCACCCGTAGTTTTTCGAACTACATTGACTCTGACTTTCCCATTGCACGAGGGAATACGTAGGCATAGAGCGGCGATGCTCTATCGAGTCTCTTTTCTTTTCTTTTGTCCATGCGATCCAGCCTTTGATAGATTAACACCCTTTTAGATAGACAACAAGCGTGAATCCCGTTGAGTACAACAGACGTGAGGGGTGTTCATACCTTCCCCTTGCGTAACTGACTCCCAAACCCAAGATTTGGTTGCGGTGACCTGTCTTTCCCCTTTTTCGTAGGTTTTCTCTGATCGTTTCCTTTCCCTTTCTTTGGGATAAATAATGAACAGTGGCGACTCTTCTATCTTTGTCGGCCCCCTTTTTCGCAGCGATGCGACAGGCGCGAAACTGGCAAAACAGGGTGTCCGGACGCGAAAATGCAAGAAAATACAAAAAAAAAAATGCAGAAAATCATAACAAATAATACCTAAAACTAAATTATTGGCTAAATTGACAAGAATCCCCAGCAATGGTGCGAATTTGATCCACTGTCTCGCGCGGATCAGAAACGAGTGTTTTAAAAAGTATAGTAAAGCGACAATGACTCAGATGTCGATTCACAAGGATTCTTGATGATGAAATAACCATTTGAAAATTATTATGGGGGGTTTGTTTTGGTTTAGAATTCGATTAAGAAAATAAATAGAGTAAATAATTGATTATTAAAATAAGTGATTAAAACAGGTTAATCTACCGGTTCGACTACCAACTTATCATCGATCATTATAATTCCAATTCCCTAAGCAGTTCTAATCCCTATTTGATTGCAAAATTGACAAACAAGCGTCGACAATACTACACGAATTATGTATGTGCTCTTGATTGGCTACATTTTATGGCAAAACACTATAGCGTGTATGTATGTCATGACTGATGAAAATGCATACATAATATAGTCTGTGCAGGGTAAGTTGACTTAGATAAAAGCAAGTTAAGCTGGATGTCATACCCAATGTTATGACTTGGGTCGTATGACATCAAGCGCAGGTTTACGCAAGTTTGTTTTTCTGGTAGCTATAAACCAGGAAATAAAATAGGAGCTCAAGCTGGATATCAGGAGACTTTTTAGAAGCCCTAAGCGAACTAGAATATCCCTGAATTAAGTAGCAAGCGTGCAGATCATTGAAAATAGGTTTGTTATGAATAAAACCTAATTTATGCACCATGGCCCAAAAGGACCGATAGCTGCTATAAAGATCAGAAGAATCAATCCTGAACAGCAGCTCTTGACAATAGAAGAATATAGAGTGCAGAATGTAGAGACCTTGAAAGTGAAGAAGGCTAGTCTTCACGTGTGAATTCTGTCTGGAATACTTGTACTCCAAGCAATTGTCTGGTGGATAATTGCATTGGATATGTAGATTCTAGGTTATGTCTCACTCAAAGCTGTGAAGCAAGAATGTGTGAGTTCCTTTATCAAAGTTGTGAAGCAACATCAACGTGTGTATGAAGTGTCTCTTCATATTTAGTCTGTAATTGTGAATTGTATATCACTATGGTGATTGAGGGGGAGTGAGTGGGTATACTCAGGTCTAGAGTGTCTCTAGGATGAATTGTTATTGGGTAGGTTTTAAGTGAGGAGTGCAACATGAGTTGTTTGACTCTGAATTAATTCTGCTAATAGTGAAGTTCCTCCCTGGCTTGGTAGCCCCCAGATGTAGGTGTTGTTGACACTGAACTGGGTAAAAAATTGTTGTGTATTTACTGCTTTTATTATTACTGATTATTAGCTGTTAAGTAGCAGATGTCACAGTGGATGTTATAACTTTGGTAATAACATCCATCGTGTGCTTGCCAGAATTTTCAATTGGCATCAGAGCAGACACCTTGCCTATTTATTCTGGGTGAGATCTAGGGAAATAATCTCTGGTACTATGGATAAAGATATAGGATTCACTAAAAGACCTCCAATTCTGGATGGATCTAATTATGATTATTGGAAACCAAGGATGATTGCATTCTTGAAATCTATAGACTACAAGGCTTGGAGAGCTGTGAATTCAGGCTGGGAACACCCTGTGAAGACTGACAAGGATGGAGTATATGTGCAAATTCCTGAAGAGGAGTGGAGCAAAGATCAAGAGGCTTTAGCTCTTGGGAACTCTAAAGCATTGAATGATCTGTTCAATGGTATAGACAAAAACATCTTCAGACTAGTCCGCCATTGTGAACTAGCAAAGGATGTTTGGGACACTCTCAGAACTACTCATGAAGGAACTTTCAAGGTCAAAATGTCAAGACTTAAAATGATGACCACCAAATTTGAAGTTCTGAGAATGAAGGAAGATGAGACCATTCATGAGTTTTACATGAATGTTCTTGAACTTGCAAACACCTCAGGAGCCTTAGAAGAAAAGATGGCTGAAGAAAAGCTTGTAAGGAAGATTCTCAGGTCCTTACCTAAAAGGTTTACTATGAAAGTAACAACCATTGAAGAAGCCCAAGACATATGCAACATGAAGGTGGATGAACTTATAGGTTCTCTCCAAACATTTGAGATGGGCATGTGTGTCGCTTGCGCGAAAATAAGGTGCCGGCACAACAGAAGAGTCGCCACCTTTCGTTATTTATCCCTCAGAGCATGAAAGGAAACGATCAGAAAAACCTGGTGAAAAAGGGTAAGACAAGGTCGTCGCAACCGTTGTCTGGATTCGGGAGTCGATTACGCAAGGAGAAGGTATTAGCACCCCTCACGTCCGTCGTACTCGACGGGATCCACGCTTGTTGTCTTTGCAATTTCAATCGCACTAGATACTATGACCTGAGAGTGAATGCGTCGCATGTCACCCAAAGGGTACCATACTAAACCTCCAGACTGTGGAAAAGAAACTCTCCCACAATCCTTTCTCAGATAGCTTAAGGCTCGTAACGTATGAAAGGAATCATTCATGATTACTGTATCTTAAACTGTTTTGAGATGAGAAGAGAACAGGCCCAACTAGGAGGGAGACTATCAAGTCCTACTGTTGTCATGCCATGGATTCATCCTATGGTTGAGGTTTGAACAGGGAACTCCTAGAAGTTGTCATGCATAGGTTTCAACCTAAAGTTCTATCATCACATCCTTATCAAAGGAAATGAGAGTCCTAAGGGATCATGTCAATGATACACCAAAACAGACAAAGCATCAGCTTAACAGTAAAATGCATGCAATGCAAGTGAGGGAGGAAATGTGTGTGGGGCTTCAGCCTCCACAAGCTCATCTCAACCTCAAGCCAGAATTGATAACAGTAATCATACTGAAATATAAAACATGCTATCAAGCAATATACAGTAAACTGCAATCATACAGATAAAAATATAAAACATGCTATCAAGCAACATAAACCACATGGGCAAGGGAGCTGGGCTCTACCGAATACCCGCAAGCAAAGCCACACAGTAACAGTACAAGCAGAGGGAGCAACTCAACCTCTAGTGCAATCATGCTACTAGATTCTACCTATTCTAGATATGAACTTATTCTAATGCATCAAGCAAGTCAAACAAAACACATCAATACAACAAAGAAAAAGAAAGCAGATCAACTCCTCTCTCAACCTCAAGCTTCAGCTCTTCCAACAGCAACTCAGTCTTCAGACTTCAATTACCCTTGACAAATATCAATTTGCTTATCCAGGTTTCAACCCTTCAACATAAGTTTCAACTTATCTTCTCCTTTAAGCTTCAGCTTCTTGATCAGCTCCACCTCCAGGCTTCACCTAATCTTCAGGGATCTTCAAGTATCAACTTGATCTTCTTCAGGGTCTCCAGGTATCAAAGAAATTATCAACTTCCTTTGCTCTTCAAGCTTCATCTCTTCAGAATCAATCTCAATCACTTAGAAGTATCAACTTCATCCTTCAGTCTTTACTGGATCTTCACTGGGTCTTCAAGTATCAACTTGCTATTGTTGCTCTTCAAGCTTCAGCTGGAATGGCAATGCTCAAGGATTCATCCTCTTCAATACTCTTCAATGAAGTCTTCATCTTCAAGCTCAAGCTCAACATCTCTCAAGACATTCAAACCAGAGGAAATCACTTACTGGATAAGCTGGGGATATTGAACTGCTTATTGACCACCAAAGGTGACCTATAAGGGTTCAACATCAAAGGAATGGTTCCCTCAAAAGTTCTACCCCCTAGGTACATCACTTATCCCTCCAAAGGATAGAGGTGAATACCATGGAAGGACTTTGAATCATAGGGAGGAATGGAGGTGAAAGATACATCCATGTTTTAGAAAGAAGTCATCTAAGTCTAAACTCTCCCTAATCCCTAACCCTAAAACAATCAACAAAAAAAAAGATCAAGCTCTCAAGCTCCTCAATCCATCCTCAAGTCTTCTACTATGCTCCTCAATTCTCTTCAGAACAATACCAAGCTATCCAAGCCCACAAAGCAAAGCAAACAACAATACAAGCCCACAAGGGCAACACAAACAATCATCCACTACAAAAATCATCTAAAAATAGTATACTACTATATTAAATCCTAATATAATTTCTAAGGGATCCTACATACCTACCCTTAATACCCTTATATGCCCCATAGTCTAATTTGACCTATAAACCCAAAATTCTAGTGTTATTATGGACCTATGTTGAGGATTAACCTAATTCTACACAACCTAATGTCATCTAATCAAACTAATCTAAAAATTCATCACAAAATTATGGAATAAATCCAGGGGGAAGCTAAAACTCATATCTAACTATCCTAAAAAGAATGGCCTAAAAATGCTAAGGGAACTACCTAAACAAAATTCTACAAATTCATGTATCAACATAAAAGAGATAAAATGCAATAAAAGTAGAAAATACACAAAAAATACTAAAAATGCATGAAAGGAAATTTTTTTTATTTTATAATTTTATAGACATGAATATGAAATAGGAGCAAAAATTTCCATTAAAAAATTATTAATTTTCCATTTAATATGATTTTCCAAATTTTGAAATAAAATGGAGAAAAAATAAAATGAATTATGAAGGGATGAGGTGCAGGAAGTAAACAAACATAGTTCATTATGCGCTTGGGCCCAGACTGGGGGGTTCAGAAAGCAAGTACGCTAGGCCCAATATCTACTCATAAAATAATCAGAAAATGAAAAGAAAAAGAAAAACCCAGCGGTGCAAATAGAAACGGTATTCAGTTCAAAAATCAATTGGGCCATGAAGAGGGGTGGGGATATCAAATCCTGACTTAAGCCCATAACCCTATTTTAAGTGAAACGCTACATTTTGAATCGTTTTCAGACTAAGTCTTCACGACTTGAAATTAAATCATGGCCAACGGATCAAGCTGGAGTCAATAGGTCTTGGTGCATCTGACGGTCACAACATCATCATCAACCTTGAGCCCTGAACGTGGAGGGAAAACTCCATGGGAACAGAACTTCAAACCTCACCCTTCCTTAATTCGAATCTTGTCAATCTTTCATCAAAATCCAAAATGTAAAACCCTAACATGCTCAATTTTTCATGCTGAACACGATTACAATCTCAAATTCCATTGAATCTCATTCAAACTCCAAACACGAATCAAACTTCAAATTATGCTCAGAAATCAAAACTCACCATTCTTGAAATTGCTTACACTAAAACGTTCACCTCCTATCACTGATCAACCTCCACTAAAGAACTAAGATTATTACTCAAGATTCAAGGAGTTCTTGGTCCAAACAGAAATCTTGTCAACAACAAAACCATCATCAATTCTCTTCAAACTTCCCAGAAATGATCTCCTAATGATTTCTAACCATTCTAACCTATCAAACTAGCCTAATTATGCATAAATTAAGGTGCACGAAGAAAGTTGCAAACCTGGTAAAATCGAGTGAACAGATGGAGAAATCCTTCAATTCAGGCCTTCAATCTTTCCCAATTCCTTTACTGAGTAGTATTCTTGCTTCTGTATGCAAAAAGAATGGTTGAAACAACTTGATTCTTGGAAACCGATTTTGAATTGCCACCTTGAAACTTCAATCACCAACTCTTCAATTTTCCATGGATTTGATCTCAATTCAATTTGCACAGCTTCACTATGATGTATGGAATGTATTTGTGAAGAAAAAAGGAATGGAAATGAAGAAGAATGAAGAATTGGAACTTGACTTGCAATGGAAGATTCTTGATCTCACTCTCTCTTCTCTGCACCAATTCTCACCAACCTTGCATCTGACCAAGTTACATATGTTATATAGAGTGGTTTAGAGTCATCTAGAACCATCTAGGATCATCCAATGAGAAATTGAACTTTTCATGTCATGACATTTTGATTCCAATTCTCTCCACATGCTATCTCATGCCATGGTCCTTGTATCCTTTGTAACTGACTTGAAATTCTCCCCATATGAGATTTATGATGAGTTACAATGCTTAACCAACTTGTACATTGAGTTCTTTTGAGTTTTGCTTTGGTACCTTAATATGCAAGTAAGCCATTTCCAAAGCAGCCCTATGATCCAAGCCTCAAATCAAAATTGTGGCTGAACCATTGTTCTTAGAGTGTCATTTGGAGTCAAAATGACCTATTATATGACATGGTTTGGATTTATAACTTGTGATTTCCAATTTTCAATTTCACCTTAATTAACTTATGCCTCCATTTTAGGCCATTTTCATCACTTTTTGATACAAGCCTTTTCAACATCTCATGACCTCCCTACTAGTCTTAAAACATCATTCTAAGAAAGTTTGATGTTGAAGATTTTTCCATTTGAAGCTTGGAACTAGGAGATATGGCCTTATGCTTGAAATGACCTATAACCTCCAAATGACCAAAATGCCCTTGACTTGTCAAAGCCATAAGTTGAGTTCTACAAATCCTATCAAGGACTTATAGTACTCTCTAGAAAGCTAAGAAGATTCTCTACAACATTCATGTTGACCAAGAATCCATAGGAATCATCCTACTAGGGAAAACGTTGGATGCAAGTTGGATGCAAGTTGGGTGACTTTCAAGGACCCAGATTCACATACCTCAGATGACCTGTAATTTGTCAAAGTCATAACTTGAGCTCTACAAATCCTATCAAGGACTTCTAGTACTCAAATTAAAGCTAAGAACAAGTTCTACAACATTCATGTTGTGGGGAAGATGAGATGACAATCACATCTTGAGCTAAACTGCCTTGAAGATAGGGATCAAACTAGGGGATTTTACATTGTCGAGCCTTAGAAACCCTAGCTTGAAACTTCTCAAACTCCTCAATCATGATGAGTTGGTATAGGAATCATCCTTATAGCATCTCAATGCATCATTCCATGATCACATGGCTCTTGGATTAGGTCTCAACCCTCTCCAAATCATCAGTTGACCTAGGGTTGACCCAGTCAAACCCTAATTCCACCATTCATGGCTGAATCTTCTGAATTCTTGTACAATGACCTCTCTAGGCTTCATGATGGCTTTCAAGACATCTCATAAGCTTTATCAAAGCTTCAAGTCCATCCTCATAGCCTCAGAATCATCTGAGGAGCTCCCACAACTCTCAAGTTACGAGACACACAACCTTGGTTTCAACCAATCTCTCTGAGGATCTCTTGAGTTCTCTGACAAGGGTATCAACCTTCAACACTTAAATAACCTTCTCGGCTACCTTCAAAGTCTCATACCACTCTTGATGGGTAAATAAATGTTGGTCAAATTTTGGGGTGCAACAGCTGCCCCTATTCAAACGGCTTGAACCTGGCTGGGTGAAGAGCGAACGACTCTCAACCAATCAAGGTGCGAGACGGTTGAATACCGATAAACCCGTAAATTTGCCAACTGCATAAGTACACGGTACTCTGGCTAGAACGAATCTTCGAACACTGAAATAATAGCTGCACGGCAACTAGATGGAGACATACTGATCTGAACCTTGTCGTCAGTTATCCACATTAAATTCCTCTGACATTATCATATGACACCTGACCTCGCTGTCAGGCATTCATGAAAATAAGCGTCTGACATCGCCGTCGGACAACCAAAACACCCAACATCGCCGCTGGAAAACCAAATCACCTGACCTCGCCGCCAGAAACAAACATCCAACATCGCCGCTGGAGAACTAAATCACCTGACATCGCCGCCAGAAACAAACATCCAACATTGCCGCTGGAGAACTAACTCACCTGACATCCCGCCAGGTACAAACATCCAACATCGCCGCTGGAAGACTATAGAATCTGACATCACCGTCGGAAACAAAACACCCAACATCGCCGTTGGAGAACTAAAGAATCTGACATCGCCATCAACCAATCGTAACTCTGAGAAACACTCGACATCGCTGTCAAGGACTCAACATAATCTGACTTCGCCGTCAACTCTCAACATCGTCTGGCCTCGCCGTCAGGGTGAAGAAACTTCATTGGGGAATTGGTCACACGGCAACCGGTAATACATAGTCGATCATGCCATCAGGCATTCAAAGAACACTGTCGGGCATCAGCCGGACTTCAACCATCGGGTTGATCATGCCATCAGGCATTCCAAGAGATTGTCGGGCATCAGCCGGACTTCAACCATCAGGTTGATCCTGCCATCAGGCATTCAAAGAAACTGTCGGGCATCAGCCGGACTTCATCAGCAAGTCGGGAATAGAATTCTTGGTCAATCATGAGCCAACTGGGAATATCTAACCCTCTGCCATCAGGCACTCCGCATCAGCTGAGAGAACTGCTTCGTTAACACGGTCGGACTTCAATCATGGAGTCTTCAAGGGAGGTTTCAACTTCGCTGTTAGAAACCTGCTGGGGATGACGCTTCGCCGCTGGGGATTCTAGAGAACTATCAAGTAACTCCGCTCCGAGGGTCCAAAAATCATTCTGGGTGGATCAACTCTGCTGAGGACTTCGAGAATCATCTTGGACAAATAACTCCGCCGGAGACCTTCAAGAATCATCTTGAACCGATAACCAACCTGGAGATTTCAGGAATCATCCTAAGCAAACATTATGTTGGGGATTTCAGGAATCATCCTGGGCAACCTTCACTGAGGGCTCTAAGTATCAATTTGAGCGACCAACTCTGGAGACTACGCTGGGGATCTTAAGAATCATCCTGGGCAACCTTCACTGGGGGCTCTAAGTATCAATTTGAGCGACCAACTCTGGAGACTACGCTGGGGATCTTAAGAATCATCCTAAGCGAACGGCCCTGCTGGGGAATTCAAGAATCATCTTGAGCAGGAGGACTTCGCTGGGGATCTCAAGAATCATCTTGAGCAAGCGAATTCGTTGGGGAGAATGTCAGGAATCATCCTGAGCAATCAATTTTGCGGCGGAACACCTGCAAAACAAGAACGGTAACAACCTAGATCCTGTTTATTATGCATATGTTTCGGCAATGGCGCAATGCTCCACACGGTGGAAATGTTATGCGTTTATGGTAAATGCTATGCAGTCATGCACAATGATGCGATCCCGTCAGCAAAATAAATGTTGAGGGGGAATCCTCCTGTCAAGGAGAAAGAATTATTCAGATAGAGGAATCATCCCGCTGAGGAGAACAGGGTCACGCCAATCTTAATTGGACTCCGCAGGGGACACAACTTCAGTTGACTGCTGCGGGGGAAACAACTTCAGTTGATTGCTGCAGGGGACGAAGCTCTACGAGAGCCAGGACCTGCTGAGGGAAAGCGATGTCAATCGCGGGAATAAACTGCGTGGCCCTCTCGGCTACTTCTCTGGAGATGACGACTCTGTGGGGAGACAACCTCAGCTGTTCAACACTCCACTGGGGAAAGCCAATCATAGCTTGAGCAGCTTCCAAGGATTCGATCCTCTTGGGGTTTCTGCAAATTCGGCTGAGGAAGGAGAAATCATTCTGCTTCACTGGAGAGAGTACAACTCTGCTGAGGAATTTCAATTCCGCTGGGGAAGAAGGAATCATCCGACTTCGGGAGAGAGTACGACTCTGGTGGGGAATTTCAATTTCGCTGGAGACTTCAGTCTTGCACCATCAGTTGCTGCATACTTCGGTGTACGAATAGTTTCCTACGAAACCTGCACTTGTGACCCGGTGCTGGGGGAGTGAATTCATGCTTCGGCGCCTGACTCAGCTGGGGGGATGCCGCTCCTTCAGGATGCATCTGCTTGGGGAGAGAATCATCTCTGCCTAGGGAGACATATCAATGCTCATTATCTCGTGTTCAGACTCTGTGGGGAGAGGCTACTGAACTCTGCTAGAGGAGGAGGAATCATCCTTCTTCGGGATACGCACGACGTACTGTCTGGAATATGCTACACCTGTAACAACACAAACAAACAGACAAGATACCCTTTTCAAAGGGACCTATCAAGGTTATTATCTCGTGACAATGTTCAAGTAATTCATTGTTTCAACAATCAGTGGCCTAGGCCAGTACGTTTATGTATGCGCATTTTATCAAAAACATCAGTGTTCTTTTTCGCAAACAAAACAGATAAATGCTAAACAGACAAACAAAATTGCTGAATAGTATGCTTTTATTGATAACGAACCCCTGAATGGGTAAAAAATGTTTTACAACAGATGCAAGCTCCTGGAATGAGGAAGCCGCACAAAAATAAAACATAAATATACATCAGTATATACAAATGTCGGCAACGAGGCGTAGACGAACACCATGAGTTGATCCCTCTATGACCCACTCGACTTCGATACTTCTCCGACGCTCCAGCTTCAGAAGAGATTGATTCAGATGAATGGCCCTCAGGTCCTCCAAACCACTAAACAATGAAAGTCCACACGCGGAACGCAGTCATTTGCTTTTTCAAATCCCTAACTTTTGTGTGAACCGCCCTTTGCGTGTTTTCAGTTCACCGGGATACCCTTTTTTGCCGAAGCCGCCCAGTGTAGGTTTTCGACTTCGCGGGTGTACCTTTTTTCAATTTATATCCCTAATTTTTGCCCGAACCTTTTATTCTGTTTTTGGTTCGCCGGGATGCCCCATTTTTGTCTGGACTCTCTTTTTTGTCCAGCGGATCGCTTTCAAGCAAAGTATTTTTTAACTGCGTTCGCGTTCACCGGGGATGCAAAATCTTCACCATCCATCGTGGATAACAACAAAGCTCCTCCCGACAAGACCTTGCTGACGACGTACGGACCTTCGTAATTCAGAGTCCACTTGCCCCGGTGATCGGAGTGTGGAGGAAGAATCTTCTTCAGGACGAGATCACCCGTCTGAAAGCTTCTAGGACGCACCTTCTTATCATAAGCTTTCTTCATTCGGCTTTGGTACAGATGACCAAATGCAATCGATGTTAGCCTCTTCTCGTCCATCAGGCTGAGTTGGTTCAGACGGTTCGTAATCCATTCTGCCTCGTCGAGTTTCACATCAACCAAAACTCGCAAAGAAGGGATCTCCACTTCTAACGGTAGGACATCTTCCATACCGTACACCAAGGAGAAAGGAGTTGCCCCGGTTGAAGTACGTATCGTTGTACGATAACCGTGCAGTGCAAATGGCAGCATCTCGTGCCAGTCTTTGTAGGTCACAACCATCTTCTGAACAATCTTCTTTATGTTCTTGTTGGCCGCTTCAACGGCGCCATTCATCTTCGGCCGGTAAGGAGATGAGTTGTGGTGTTCAATCTTGAAACTCTGGCACAGCTCCTTCATCATCTTGTTATTCAGATTCGAACCATTATCAGTAATGATCCGCTCGGGAATTCCGTAACGACAGATGATGTCCCTCTTTATGAATTTAGCCACTACCTGCTTGGTCACATTGGTGTACGAGGCTGCCTCCACCCACTTGGTGAAGTAGTCGATAGCTACCAGAATGAAGCAATGACCGTTAGATGCAGTGGGCTCGATCTTGCCTATCATGTCGATTCCCCACATGGAGAACGGCCACGGGGAGGACATGACATTCAATGGGCACGGCGGCACATAAACTTTATCAGCATAAATCTGGCATTTATGACATCTCTTCGCGAACCTGAAGCAATCCGACTCCATCGTCAGCCAGTAGCATCCCGCTCTCAGGATCTTCCTCGTCATAGCATTCCCGCTGGCGTGCGTACCAAATGTGCCTTCATGGACTTCTTCCATGAGCATACTCGCCTCTTTCTCATCTACACATCTGAGTAGCACGAGATCGTGGTTTCTCTTATACAACACTCCATCAGGATTGAGATAAAAGTTTCCAGACAGCCTCCTCAGAGTCTTCTTATCCTGGGTTGATGCACCCGCAGGATACTCCTTAGTCATAAGGAAAGTCTGGATGTCATGGAACCATGGCTTGCCGTCGGCGGCTTCCTCGATTGCAAATACAAATGTCGGTCTATCAAGACGGGAAAGGACAATTCTTGGAGCCTCATTCCAAAAATTGACTTTAAACATTGAAGCAAACGTGGCTAAGGCATCAGCCATCTGATTTTCAGCCCTGGGCACATGATGGAGTTCCACTCGATCAAAGAACGGAAGTAGCCTTCTGGCATAATTCATGTACGACACCAAGTTTGATTGACGAGTCTCCCACTCCCCTTTAATTTGGTTGATCACAAGCGCTGAGTCACCACATACGTCTAGGTTCTTGATTCTCAAATCAATTGCCTCTTCTAGACCCATGATGCATGCTTCGTACTCCGCCTCATTGTTGGTGACTGGAAACGTCAGTCTCGCAGTAAACGGGATGTGGGATCCATGGGGAGTCGTGATGATCGCCCCGATGCCACTTCCATAGGAATTAACCGCCCCATCGAATATCAACTTCCATTGGGATTTCCTATCTGGCCCCTCGTCGGGCAACGGCTCATCGCAATCCTTCGCTTTGAGAAACATAATATCCTCATCAGGGAATTCAAATTTCATCGGCTGGTAGTCCTCGATCGGCTGTTCGGCAAGGTAATCAGACAATACGCTTCCCTTGATGGCCTTCTGGGACACGTACTGAATATCATATTCCGTTAACACTATTTGCCATCTGGCAATCCTGCCCGAAGGAGCCTGCTTCTCAAAGACGTACTTGATCGGATCCATCTTCGAAATTAGCATAGTGGTGTGATTGAGCATGTACTGTCGTAGACGTTTGGCAGCCCAGGCTAGTGCACAACACGTCTTCTCCAGCATCGAGTATCGAGATTCACAGTCAGTGAACTTTTTACTCAAGTAGTAAATGGCATGCTCCTTTCTGCCCGTCTCGTCGTGCTGACCGAGAACACACCCCATACTGTTCTCAAGAACTGTCAAGTACATGATTAATGGTCGTCCAGCCACTGGGGGTATCAAGATTGGAGGTTCTTGGAGATACTTCTTTATCTTGTCGAATGCCTTCTGGCAATCCTTATTCCAAGTAATCGCCTGATCTTTCTTTAAAAGCTTGAACATCGGTTCACATGTGGCCGTGAGCTGAGAGATAAACCTTGCAATGTAGTTTATTCTGCCCAAGAAACCACGAACTTCTTTTTCTGTTTTCGGCGCTGGCATTTCTTGAATGGCTTTTATTTTCGCAGGATCAACCTCGATGCCTCGTTCACTCACGATAAACCCCAGTAACTTTCCGGACCGCACTCCGAAAGTGCATTTGTTAGGATTCAGCCTCAACCTGAACTTCCTAAGCCTCTCAAAAAGCTTCAATAAGTTGACCAGATGCTCTTCCTCCGTTTGGGACTTCGCAATCAAGTCATCAACATAGACCTCGATCTCATGATGAATCATATCATGAAACAAAGTTACCATTGCTCGTTGGTAAGTGGCCCCTGCGTTCTTCAGACCGAAGGGCATTACCTTATAGCAAAATGTTCCCCAGGGGGTGATAAACGTTGTTTTCTCCATGTCCTCCAGTGCCATCTTGATCTGATTGTAACCGGAGAAGCCATCCATGAACGAAAACACGGAGAACTGGGCTATGTTGTCGACCAACACATCGATATGAGGCAACGGGAAATCATCTTTAGGGCTCGCCCTATTCAAATCCCGATAATCGACGCACATGCGTACCTTACCGTCCTTCTTCGGTACAGGCACTATTTTGGCGACCCACGGAGGGTAAGTGGTGACCGCTAAGAAGCCAGCATCAAGCTGTTTCTGCACTTCTTCTTTGATCTTAACGGTCATATCTGGTCTCGTCCTCCTAAGCTTCTGCTTAACAGGAGGGCAATCTTCTCGTAGCGGCAAGTGGTGGACCACGATGTCCGTGTCAAGTCCGGGCATATCTTCGTATGACCAAGCAAAGATGTCACTATACTCTCGAAGCATCTCGACCAATCTCTGCTTGACATCACTCTGCAACGCAACCCCTACTCTGACATTTCTGGCGAGCTCTTCAGAACCCAGGTTCACGATTTCGATCTCCTCCTCATGAGGCAGAATAACTTTCTCCTCTTGTTTCAACAAGCGGGCCAACTCTTCAGGAAGGTCTTCGTCTTCATCAATCTCTTCTTCGGCTTGATAGATCGGGCAATCGAAGTCGAAGTGAGCCGTAGAAGGTCCAGAGTCGATGTCATATGTTATGTGGATCCTGTAATAACAAGGGTTAAGTTTAAAACAAGAATGCGCAGGTTAGCACAAACCCCATTGCCATTTTACTGTTTTTCAAAACAAATATAAAACAGGAATAACAGAGATCACAATATTTGAATACGAAGAAAACGCCTTTGATTTATTAACAAAATGCATGTACATAATCCAACAAGGCCCTGACAATAAAACCGCTATGCCCCGGGTAGGACATAGGGTTGTACAATGATTGGAAAAAAGTAAATCATTACTCTTCACTTGTCATCTGGATGATATCCTTGATGGTCCAATTGTTGAAGCCCTCGCCTGGCTTGCTTGGCTGAATCCAAGAGTCGAGATCACAATCGCTATCCCCGCTGTCCTCAGATGCCGCGTTGATGCTTTCGAAGATCACTCCGCCACTGGTAAATTGGATCGGCCCTTTACCTCGAGACGCGCTGCTAGACGAAGAAGAAGAAGCTTCAGCTCCAGGAGAATACCCCAACCCGAACTTATCCTGCTTGTTGGGTATCTCCAAAATACGCCCCCAGCCTGGGGTAGACCCAACATGGACAACGGCCCGAGCTTCTTTGAAAGAGGAGAGATTCATCTCTGGCTTTTCTGTGACTACAGGAGCTACCTCTTTCACTTTGACAGCCTCGAACGCTTGGCAGAGAGTTTCATGTATTTCGCCATCCATTTCAACATACTTAAAGGATGACAAATGGCTCACCATTATGTCCTCCTCGCCGCACACGGTTACGATGCTTCCCCCGACAGCATATTTGAGCTTTTGGTGCAACGTGGAGGTCACGGCACCAGCAGCATGGATCCATGGCCGGCCCAAGAGGCAACTATAGGTAGGCATGATGTCCATAATATAAAAGACCGTGTCGAACGTTTTCGGACCGACTTGGATCGGCAGGGTCACCTCCCTAAAAACGTGGCGTTTAGTCCCGTCGAATGCTTTCACCACCAGATCACTGGGTGTGCAGATCACTCCACGAGTATCCAGATTCATTAACGCCTTCTTCGGAAGCACATTAAGCGACGGACCCGTGTCCACCAGCACGTGCGACATGATTGTGCCCCTACACTCTATCGAGATGTGCAGGGCGCTATTGTGATTCCTCCCTTTTGGCGTCAGCTCTAAGTCTGTGAACCCTAGCCCATTGCCAGCGTTTACATGGGCTACCGCCTCTTCTAGCTGATTCACCGATATCTCTTGCGGTACGTAGGCAGCGTTCAATACCTTTAGCAGCGCATTGCGGTGCGCTTCAGAACACAACAACAAGTTGAGAATAGAAATCTTCGAAGGCGTCTGATGGAGATGATCTACAATCTTGTAGTCGCTCTTTTTGATCAACCGCATAAACTCCTCGGCATCTTTAACAAGCAAATCTTTCTCTGCCCCACACGGGACCTCTTCGACGACTTTGCTTTTACCCTTATCAGCCGCATCAGCTCTGACCGCTTTCTCTGCCACAACTTCCGGCGGTGCAAATACCCTTCCACTGCGAGTAATACCACTGATTCCCGCGAGATTCTCCACAGTCGACCCATACGGTTCCAGCTCCAACTTCTGTCCGTTGCAATAGACTTCAGCCCCATAATGCCACGGAACGGCGTTAGTACTCTCGAATGGTATCGGCCCGGCTTTGGTAATAGTGATTGTAGGCGGTCTGGGCGCAGAAATGGTTATTGGCCGGCGAGGGATGGTGATGGTGGCGACTTCGTCGGCTTGCTTCAACACTACCTCTCCAGATACCCTTTCAGCCCTCCGTCTAAACTGCAGAATCCCTTCAGTCATCAGACTTTGAATTCCTTCAACCAACTGCTCACATCCATCAGAATGTGTGGCGCAATCCATACATAATTCTCCGCACCCTAGAAAAAACCCTTTCTTCAGCAACTTAGCTTTGACGAAGCTAAGCGGCGTCTTTAGGTCTCTGACATCAGTCAACAGATCTGCACTCTCTTCTTCAATAATGGCGTTTACTCCGCCTCCCCTATGATTCGGCATAGGATTCTTTGTGACATTGGGCCCATTATCGGAGAAGTTAATGATCTTGGCATCTACCAGGTCCTGCACCTTGTGCTTAAAGGCTTTGCAGTTCTCGATTGTGTGGCCAGGTACCCCTGAGTGGAAATCGCAAGTGGCATTTGCGTCGTACCCTGGTGGGGGTGCCCCTGTCAAGGGAGCCATCGTTCTCTTCTGAACCAACTGAAGCTGAAGCAAAGTGTGCAAGAGCTGCGCGTACGACATGGGCGGTGCCTCGAAGTGACGGTTTGCCAAAGGTGCCCGATTCGGGTATTTTCTATATCCCTGTTGATTCGGTTGCTGTTGCTGCTGCGGAGCTGCTGGGATATTTATACTGGCTATCTGCTGCTGAGGGCCTTTGCCCTTCCTTTGAGCGTTGGTCACAGCGCTCGTCTCTCCTTCTCGTTGTTTGCCAGCATAAGGTTTCTTTTCACCTCC
The DNA here is from genome assembly GCA_963859935.3 of Lathyrus sativus. Classification (NCBI taxonomy): domain Eukaryota; kingdom Viridiplantae; phylum Streptophyta; class Magnoliopsida; order Fabales; family Fabaceae; genus Lathyrus; species Lathyrus sativus. The sequence continues at coordinate 353,068,970 of OZ012737.1, forward strand.
TCTGGCTGAGGATGACTCACCTTGAATTTTCCCGATCTTGATTCCATTCTCGACGTGCTCGCCCATGATAATGAGAGCTGAGAACGTCCCCGACATACCGCTGACTAACTTTTCATAGTAAACCCCTGGGAGGGTAGCTACAAACATCTGCACGAGCTCGCGTTCAACCATCGGCGGCTGAACCCGGGGTGCCAACTCACGCCACCGCTGGGCGCACTCCTTAAACCCTTCATTGTTCCTCTGCGACAGATTCTGCAGCTGAACTCGGTTCGGGGCCAAGTCACTATTGTATTGGTAATGATGGACAAACGTTTCAGCGAGATCCTTCCATGTGCGCACACTAGTGGGCTCCAGACCCATGTACCACTCGAGGGATGGTCCGAAAAGACTGTCCTAGAAGAAGTGCATCAGCAACTTCTCGTCTTCAGAATAGGCAGACATCTTCCTGTAGTACGATCTCAGGTGGACACGAGGGCAAGTGGTGCCCTTATATTTCTCAAAGTCAGGCACCCTGAACTTAGGAGGTACCTTGAAATCAGCAATTAATCCCAGCTTGGACATATCAACACCCAAAGTATTCTGATTCTCAATATCTCTCATTTTATCTTCAAGTGCCTTGAATCTAAGCCGCGCTTCAGCATTCAGTTCCCCTTTAGCACCTCTTTGAGAGAACACATCATCCTGATGATCCTCAAGCCATGGCTGAGGCACCAACAGATTCCCGACGCCTGCATTGCCGTTGCCCGGCCCGATGTTGACATTAGCTCCCAGACTCCCATTACCGACGCCTGTCGTATTGAGTCTGATGTTGGCCATCACATTGCCATTAGCACTGCCGTTACCCCCGGCCACGGGGACACCATTATGCGGAGTATCAGCTGGTGGAGGAGTAGGCACGGCCCCGCCATGGAGTATGCCGTTGCTACCAACCCTGGAGATCAAAGGCTGAACCAAAGTCCTGAGTTGGTCCTGACCATTGGCGACCACTTGCATGAGTTCCATGAAGCGATCCATCCTCTCGCGGAGCTCCTGAACATCTGTTTGCACTTGATCCATGATCCTGGTCTGATTAGCTCTAGTCGGATAACGGTGAATTAGTCTCTGATCAATCCTGGAACCACCAGAAACATCCTGGGACCTGTAAACCTGAAAAACCTGTAAACACTAAAGGGTTAGGAAAAACAACAAAATGCGCGTCATGCAAATGCATGCGTGTGTCTGTGTGTTTGGGAGATTCCCCCGATCCTAGTGCCTGAGTGTCAGTGCTGATAATAATAATAATAAGAAGTCTGAGTCCAATCATGGAAACATCAATCTCATATATAAAGAAAGCCTATCAAGGCAGTACATAGCATCAGCAAGTACAAGACGAATCAACAGCGTGACCTCAGCCAACAAGCCTGGTGATGGTCAGCATACAACAATGATCAAAACAAAAGGAATACAAATAGTCAAGTACGGCCACGGGCGCGATACTCTTCTAACAACTCCTTCGTCTCTGGATGATCTGGCAGAGTGAGCAACCCCTCGACGAGCAATTCCCTCTGCACAACGGTATACTGAAGTCCCTCAACTGAACTTTCCCATGCTCCTTCGCTGAAGCGATCTTCTAACTTCCGCTTTTTGGACTCAAACGTCAGCTTGCGCTCCTTCAGGTTAGCGAGAGCTTTGTTGAGCTGGCCTTCGGCGGCGTATCTGCGGGCGGTTTCTTCATCAAACCTCTGCTCACTGTCCTTCACCTGGGCTTCCAGCTTGGAGATCTGCAGCATCAGCTTATCCTCCCGCTCTTTCCTGGTGGCCAGGGAAGCCTTCCAGTGCTGGTTGAACTTGGATATCCTCCGATATGCCTCGTCCAAATGCTGCTTCTTCGTAGCCAGTACGTCATTGACAGCTTTGAAGTCTCGACCCATGCGTTCATGCTCGACTATCTGCTTAGTCAGGTCTGTACCTAGCTGGTTCACCAACTCTGTCTGCCTTTTGAAAGAATGCACGGCTTCGTTCCTCTCGCTTCGGAGCTGAGCTAATTCCTTCTCCAGTTCTTCGTTCGCCCGCTTCAATTCATCCCGCTCAGCTAACACCTGATTATGTTGCTGAATGGGCACAGTAGTAGGCTCTTCAATTGTTGGAGGGCTTTCTGGCTTGGCACGAGGAAACGGAATCCCTATAGCATTGGCCCTGGCTCTGATCCAAGTCAAGTACAGAGGGTAGGCTTGGTTGTTGCTTTTTCCCAGCAATGGCTTTCCTCGCTTACTGATACCGTTCCACGCGCGCTGAAGCTTGGACAACAGATCCCCCTCTAGAGTACCAGTGAGGTACAGAGATTCCTGTACCTCTTCATCCTTCGGCGGAGTTCTCAGAGCATACGCGAACTGGCGGACCAACAACGACGGATTGTAGTTTATACAGCCCTTCCTACCTATCAAAGGCACATTTGGAAACCCGCTGCAACTGAAGATCACCTCAGTACCCAACCTATCTCTGTCGAACCAATCAATATCCTCTGCAGATAAACTCATCAGACGCTCAGGCCACTCAGCTGTGGCTGCAGACGAGACAAAAGGACCCCTCTTGGGAAGATGACTATCAAGCCATTTGTACAGCAAGGGTACACAGCATGAGACGTTCTTCCCCCTCCTGTTCTCATTTTTGTAGTGAACTGAATGATAGACATCTCCTATCAAGGTAGGGACTGGATTCCCTGAAGCAAAGATGTGAAACGCATCAAAGTCTACAAAATCGGGCATGTTAGGGAACAGGACGATGCCATATATGCATAGAGCGAGGATGACATTGAACGCAACCCAACATCCGTTCTTGGCACACTGCTGAGCTTTACCTACCAGAAACTGCAAAGAGAACCCAGGAACCTTATTCCAACTAGTCAATACTAACTCGGAGGCGTCCAAATGAAGTGAAGGAGCTAAACCAGCCAGATCAGGCTCAACATCCATGTGAACAAAAGGCATCTGCCTCTTGATAGGCACACCTAGCAAATCAGCATACTCTTCCAGCGTAGGTGCAAGAATAAAGTCCTGAAAAGTGAAACATCTTAGCGGAGGGTCGTAGATCTGCAGTAGAGCGTGCATCCCATTTAACTCGAACACAGAAGGCTTATGAACCAAACTGAGCAACCTGCCGTAAGAGTTCCTGAACTCATCCCTCACAGAATCATCTGCTAGAGCTATCAAACTAGTCAACTTAACCACATCAGGGGTAGGGAATTTGTAAGCCACGGTCTTCCTCAGAGAGCCCATAACAATACAATCGGAGGCAAGAAATCCTGGATCGGGGAAAACGGTACCTGCAACACAGACACACGTTAATGAAATGCAAATGAGTATGCAAACTACGCAAAATGCAGTCATGCAATAATATATCCGGGCAACTAGTGCTGTGGAGATTCTGTATCAACAACCACTGATAAGAAGGAAACCCCGGTGTAGGACCACAAATCTGATCTGCCAAGAACAACCATCTGATAGGACCATATACATAGGATCATAATTCTTCTCTGTCAAGAACAAATGTCTGATAATAAGGACCTCTGATGTAGGATCAAGAAATATCTGCTGATGAGGTCTTCAGACCCCAAATCAAAAATCTGCTCTATCAAGAACAAACATACAGCTGCTGATGAGATCTTCAGACCCCAAAAATCTGCTCTATCAAGAACAAACAACATCTGCTGATGAGATCTTCAGACCCCACTCAAAAATCTGCTCTATCAAGAACAAACAACATCTGCTGATGAGATCTTCAGACCCCAAAAATCTGCTCTGTCAAGAACAAACAACTGATAACAATACTCTGCTCTATCAAGAACAGCCATACACCTGATGATAAGATCCTCTGATCAAAACCTGCTCTATCAAGAACAGACAAATCTGCAACTGAGAAACCTCGGTACCAACAAAACTGATTCACTGTCAAGAAAACCAGGTAGTCTGAAGGTCAAAGTTTCCTGCAATGAACCCAACCCTGCTCACAGGTATGGACCTAAACTGACTCAAGTTCGGCATCCTATGCGTTCATCAGCGTCACAGACATTCAAGAGGGGTGATACGATACCCAGAAGGTGTGGCATCACCAGCTCATGAAGTGGCCTCACTCGGCTGAATCACAAATGATCGGTCCCCAGAGTCGACAATCCACCAAACCAGCAACCGTCTCAACCCAAAGGGTTGAAAGAGAAGCCAACCGGATGAACCTCGTCTGAGCGTGGATTTCATGAGACACTAGTGCCTGCAAAGCAAGCACGCGGCCACTAATTTCCACTCTAAGTCTATAGTGCACTCAAGCCTGGGTCTGGCTTCTCACTCATTAGAACTCCCATCCCATAACAGCACAAATAATCATATTATACTGAATATAAAATGCAGGAAATAAAGTGCGAGAAGTAAAATGCGATAAATAAACGCAACCCAACAAGTAAACATACAAGCGTTAGGATTGACTCTCGCAGGGAACCGTTGGAGTCCCCAGCAGAGTCCCCAGCTGTCGCTTGCACGAAAATAAGGTGTCGGCACAATAGAAGAGTCGCCGCCTTTCGTTATTTATCCCTCAGAGCGGGAAAGGAAACGATCGGAAAAACCTGACGAAAAAGGGTAAGACAAGGTCGTCGCAACCGTTGTCTGGATTCGGGAGTCGGTTACGCAAGGGGAAGGTATTAGCACCCCTCACGTCCGTCGTACTCGACGGGATCCACGCTTGTTGTGTTTGCAATTTCAATCGCACTAGAGACTATGACCTGAGAGTGAATGCGTCGCATGTCACCCAAAGGGTACCATACTAAACCTCCAGACTGTGGAAAAGAAACTCTCCCACAATCCTTTCTCAGATAGCTTAAGGCTCGTAACGTACGAAAGGAATCATTCATGATTACTGTATCTTAAACTGTTTTGAGATGAGAAGAGAACAGGCCCAACTAGGAGGGAGACTATCAAGTCCTACTGTTGTCATGCCATGGATTCATCCTATGGTTGAGGTTTGAACAGGGAACTCCTAGAAGTTGTCATGCATAGGTTTCAACCTAAAGTTCTATCATCACATCCTTATCAAAGGAAATGAGAGTCCTAAGGGATCATGTCAATGATACACCAAAACAGACAAAGCATCAGCTTAACAGTAAAATGCATGCAATGCAAGTGAGGGAGGAAATGTGTGTGGGGCTTCAGCCTCCACAAGCTCATCTCAACCTCAAGCCAGAATGGATAACAGTAATCATACTGAAATATAAAACATGCTATCAAGCAATATACAGTAAACTGCAATCATACAGATAAAAATATAAAACATGCTATCAAGCAACATAAACCACATGGGCAAGGGAGCTGGGCTCTACCGAATACCCGCAAGCAAAGCCACACAGTAACAGTACAAGCAGAGGGAGCAACTCAACCTCTAGTGCAATCATGCTCCTAGATTCTACCTATTCCAGATATGAACTTATTCTAATGCATCAAGCAAGTCAAACAAAACACATCAATACAACAAAGAAAAAGAAAGCAGATCAACTCCTCTCTCAACCTCAAGCTTCAGCTCTTCCAACAGCAACTCAGTGTTCAGACTTCAATTACCCTTGACAAATATCAATTTGCTTATCCAGGTTTCAACCCTTCAACATAAGTTTCAACTTATCTTCTCCTTTAAGCTTCAGTTTCTTGATCAGCTCCACCTTCAGGCTTCACCTAATCTTCAGGGATCTTCAAGTATCAACTTTGTCTTCTTCAGGGTCTCCAGGTATCAAAGCAATTATCAACTTCCTTTGTTCTTCAAGCTTCAGCTCTTCAGAATCAATCTCAATCACTTAGAAGTATCAACTTCATCCTTCAGTCTTTACTGGATCTTCACTGGGTCTTCAAGTATCAACTTGCTCTTGTTGCTCTTCAAGCTTCAGCTGGAATGGCAATGCTCAAGGATTCATCCTCTTCAATACTCTTCAATGAAGTCTTCATCTTCAAGCTCAAGCTCAACATCTCTCAAGACATTCAAACCAGAGGAAGTCACTTACTGGATAAGCTGGGGATATTGAACTGCTTATTGACCACCAAAGGTGACCTATAAGGGTTCAACATCAAAGGAATGGTTCCCTCAAAAGTTCTACCCCCTAGGTACATCACTTATCCCTCCAAAGGAGAGAGGTGAATACCATGGAAGGACTTTGAATCATAGGGAGGAATGGAGGTGAAATATACCATCCATCTTTAAGAAAGAAGTCATCTAAGTCTAAACTCTCCCTAATCCCTAACCCTAAAACAATCAACAAAACAAAAAGATCAAGCTCTCAAGCTCCTCAATCCATCCTCGAGTCTTCTACTATGCTCCTCAATGCTCCTCAGAACAATACCAAGCTATCCAAGCCCACAAAGCAAAGCAAACAACAATACAAGCCCACAAGGGCAACACAAACAATCATCCACTACAAAAATCATCTAAAAATAGTATACTACTATATTAAATCCTAATATAATTTCTAAGGGATCCTACATACCTACCCTTAATACCCATATATGCCCCATAGTATAATTTGACCTATAAACCCAAAATTCTAGTGTTATTATGGACCTATGTTGAGGATTAACCTAATTCCACACAACCTAATGTCATCTAATCAAACTAATCTAAAAATTCATCACAAAATTATGGAATATATCCAGGGGGAAGCTAAAACTCATATCTAACTATCCTAAAAATAAAATGGCCTAAAAATGCTAAGGGAACTACCTAAACAAAATTCTACAAATTCATGTATCAACATAAAAGAGATAAAATGCAATAAAAGTAGAAAATACACAAAAAATACTAAAAATGCATGAAAGGAAAATATTTTTATTTTATAATTTTCTAGACATGAATATGAAATGGGAGCAAAAATTCCCATTAAAAAATCATTAATTTTCCATTTAATATGATTTTCCAAAGTTTGAAAGCAAGTACGCTAGGCCCAATATCTACTCAGAAAATAATCAGAAAATGAAAAGAAAAAGAAAAACCCAGCGGTGCAAATAGAAACGGTATTCAGTTCAAAAATCAATTGGGCCATGAAGAGGGGTGGGGATATCAAATCCTGACTTAAGCCCATAACCCTATTTTAAGTGAAACGCTACGTTTTGGATCGTTTTCAGACTAAGTCTTCACGACTTGAAATTAAATCATGGCCAACGGATCAAGCTGGAGTCAATAGGTCTTGGTGCATCTGACAGTCACAACATCATCATCAACCTTGAGCCCTGAACGTGGAGGGAAAACTCCATGGGAACAGAACTTCAAACCTCACCCTTCCTTAATTCGAATCTTGTCAATCTTTCATCAAAATCCAAAATGTAAAACCCTAACATGCTCAATTTTTCATGCTGAACACGATTACAATCTCAAATTCCATTGAATCTCATTCAAACTCCAAACACGAATCAAACTTCAAATTATGCTCAGAAATCAAAACTCACCATTCTTGAAATTGCTTACACTAAAATGTTCACCTCCTATCACTGATCAACATCCACTAAAGAACTAAGATTATTACTCAAGATTCAAGGAGTTCTTGGTCCAAACAGAAATCTTGTCAACAACAAAACCATCATCAATTCTCTTCAAATTTCCCAGAAATGATCTCCTAATGATTTCTAACCATTCTAACCTATCAAACTAGCCTAATTATGCATAAATTAAGGTGCACGAAGAAAGTTGCAAACCTGGTAAAATCGAGTGAACAGATGGAGAAATCCTTTAATTCAGGCCTTCAATCTTTCCCAATTCCTTCACTGAGTAGTATTCTTGCTTCTGTATGCAAAAAGAATGGTTGAAACAACTTGATTCTTGGAAACCGATTTTGAATTGCCACCTTGAAACTTCAATCACCAACTCTTCAATTCTCCATGGATTCGATCTCAATTCAATCTGCACAGCTTCACTATGATGTATGGAATGTGTTTGTGAAGAAAAAAGGAATGGAAATGAAGAAGAATGAAAAATTGGAACTTGACTTGCACTGGAAGATTCTTGATCTCACTCTCTCTTCTCTGCACCAATTCTCACCAACCTTGCATCTAAGCAAGTTACATATGTTATATAGAGTGGTTTAGAATCATCTAGAACCATCTAGAATCATCCAATGAGAAATTGAACTTTTCATGTCATGACATTTTGATTCCAATTCTCTCCACATGCTATCTCATGCCATGGTCCTTGTATCCTTTGTAACTGACTTGAAATTCTCCCCATATGAGATTTATGATGAGTTACAATGCTTAACCAACTTGTACATTGAGTTCTTTTGAGTTTTGCTTTGGTACCTTAATATGCAAGTAAGCCATTTCCAAAGCAGCCCTATGATCCAAGCCTCGAATCAAAATTGTGGCTGAACCATTGTTCTTAGAATGTCATTTGGAGTCAAAATGACCTATTATATGACATGGTTTGTATTTATAACTTGTGATTTCCAATTTTCAATTTCACCTTAATTAACTTATGCCTCCATTTTAGGCCATTTTCATCACTTTTTGATACAAGAATTTTCAACATCTCATGACCTCCCTACTAGCCTTAAAACATCATTCTAAGCAAGTTTTATGTTGAAGATTTTTCCATTTGAAGCTTGGAACTAGGAGATATGGCCTTATGCTTGAAATGACCTATAACCTCCAAGTGACCAAAATGCCCTTGACTTGTCAAAGCCATAAGTTGAGTTCTACAAATCCTATAAAGGAATTCTAGTACTCTCTAGAAATCAAAGAAGATGCTCTACAACATTCATGTTGACCAAGAATCCATAGGAATCATCCTGCTAGGGCAAAAGTTGGATGCAAGTTGGGTGACTTTCAAGGACCCAGATTCACATACCTCAGATGACCTGTAATTTGTCAAAGTCATAACTTGAGCTCTACAAATCCTATCAAGGACTTATAGTACTCAAATTAAAGCTAAGAACAAGTTCTACAACATTCATGTTGTGGGGAAGATGAGATAACAATCACATCTTGAGCTAAACTACCTTGAAGATAGGGATCAAACTAGGGGATTTTACACTGTCGAGCCTTAGAAACCCTAGCTTGAAACTTCTCAAACTCCTCAATCATGATGAGTTGGTCTAGTAATCATCCTTATAGCATCTCAATGCATCATTCCATGATCACATGACTCTTGGATTAGGTCTCAACCCTCTCCAAATCATCAGTTGACCTAGGGTTGACCCAGTCAAACCCTAATTCCACCACTCATGGCTGAATCTTCTGAATTCTTGTACAATGACCTCTCTAGGCTTCATGATGGCTTTCAAGACATCTCATAAGCTTTCTCAAAGCTTCAAGTCCATCCTCATAGCCTCAGAATCATCTGAGGAGCTCCCACAACTCTCAAGTTACGAGACACACAACCTTGGTTTCAACCAATCTCTCTGAGGATCTCTTGAGTTCTCTGACAAGGGTATCAACCTTCAACACTTGAATAACCTTCTCGGCTACCTTCAAAGTCGCATACCACTCTTGATGGGTAAATAAATGTTGGTCAAATTTTAGGGTGCAACAATGTGTGATCAGTTTGTGGAGAAAAAGAGCAAAAGTATAGCTCTGGTCTCAAACACTGCTGATTCAGATGAAGAAGATGGTGAAAAGGAAGAAAATTTGTCAGAACCAATAGCGCTGCTTGGAACACAATTTAGTAAACTAATCAAAAGAATAGATCAGAAGTCAAAGCCCTATGTCAAAAAGAGCTCCTCTGACATCAGCAAAGTTGAAGACAAAGCAGGCCAAAGCAAAGGAGTCCAATGTCATGAGTGTGAAGGATATGGACATGTTGGGAGGGAATGTCCCACATACCTCAAAAAGAAGGGAAAAGGCCTAACTGTCACTTGGTCTGATGAAGACTCAGGAAGTGAATCAGAAGGAGAGTCTGCCAAGCATGTCACTGCTTTCAACAGTGTATGTATATCTGAAGGGAACTCAAGTGAAGAAGAATTGACTTTTGAGGAAATTGCAGCCTCATATCAAAAGCTTCATATCAAAAGCACAGAACTGTACCAGCAGGGAGAACAACAGAAGAAAATCATCAAGGAATTAGAAGCTGAAAAGAGAGAGCATCTAGCCACAATAAACACACTAAGAAGTGAAGTGAATGAGCTTAAAGGTAAAAAGGATCAAATGATTAAATCCATAAGGATGCTCAATTCTGGGACTGACACCCTAGAGGATATCCTTCAGATTGGTCAGACCTCAGGAGATAGGTCTGGACTAGGATTTGTTGAGAGACAAAATCCAGTGTTGAAACTCAAGAGATTACAACATGAGATTCAAAAGTTAAAAAGGATGTCACGACCAATGTCACAACATCCACCCCACAAAAACTGGAATCAACTCAAGAGACAATTCCAAAGGCATATGTGTTACCACTGTGGAAAACTTGGGCATATTAAAGTTGTGTGCTTCTGGCTGCATGGATTTCCAAGTCAAGGAAAAGCCAAACAAGGTACACATGGAAAAAGGCATTCATGTGCCAAACCCAAGAAGGAGGTGCCTTACAAGCAAAGAAATTGGGTGGCCAAGGAGGTTGTTCTGATAGCCCACACATCTCTAAGAGTGTCAGCTAAAGAAGACTGGTACTTTGATAGTGGTTGCTCTAAGCACATGACTGGTATTAAGAATCTGTTGGTAGACATCAAGCCACATTCCTCGAGTTATGTGACCTTTGGTGATGGGGCAAAAGGGGAAATCAAAGGTGTTGGAAAACTAGAGAGCCCTGGAGTTCCTAACCTAACCAATGTGCTGTTGGTAAAAGGAATAACTGATAACTTGATAAGTATCGGTCAGCTCTGTGATCAAGGACTAAGTGTGAAGTTCTCTAAAGGAGAATGTGTGGTCACAAATGGTGCAAATGAAGAAGTGATGAAGGGGCTGAGATCCAAAGACAATTGTTATTTGTGGGAGCCAAGGGACATTAGTAAATCCACAATGTGCTATGTGGCAAGAGAAGAACAGGAAGTAAAATTATGGCACCAAAAACTTAGGCATCTTCATTTAAGGTGAATGAAGAAGGTCATCTCCAAGGTGGCTGTAAGAGGAATCCCTAAACTGACTATTGAAGAGGGAAAAGTATGTGGGGAATGTCAAGTGGGCAAACAGACCAAGACATCCCATCCAAGGGTTGGACATCTAACTACATATAGAGTTCTGGAACTACTGCACATGGACCTGATGGGACCAATGCAGGTAGAAAGCCTTGGTGGAAAAAGGTATGCATATGTGGTGGTTGATGATTACTCCAGATACACCTGGATAAACTTCATCAAAAAAAAATTTGATGTTTTTGAAGTCTTCAAATAACTATGAATCAAACTCCAAAGAGAAAAGGAGAGTGGTGTTATCAGGATCAGAAGTGATTATGGAAAGGAGTTTGAAAACTCCAAGTTTGCTGAGTTCTGTGCAACTGAAGGCATAAGCCATGAATTTTCCTCTCCTATCACTCCCCAACAAAATGGAGTAGTAGAAAGGAAAAAAAGAACTATTCAGGAATATGCTAGAGCCATGATTCATGCAAAGAAGTTGCCTATGCACTTCTGGGCTGAAGTAATGAACATAGAATGCTATGTTCACAACAGGGTTACCATGAGAAAGGGAACATCCTCCACTCTGTATGAACTGTGGAAAGGAAGAAAACCAATTGTGAAGTATTTTCATGTGTTTGGAAGCAAGTGCTACATCTTGACAGATCATGAAAAAAGAAGGAAAATGGATGCCAAAAGTGATGAAGGAATATTCTTGGGATACTCTACTAACAGCAGAGCTTATAGAGTATATAACTCCAGAACAAAAGTATTAATGGAATCCATTAATATTGTCATTGATGATCAAGTTGAAGAAATCAATGTCATAGAGGATGTTGGAACTTTGCTTGAGATTCCATCTGAGGACACTAAAGACACCCAAACTACAAGTCCAAATTCTGAACCAGAAATAGGAAACAAAGAACCCTCTACTAGAATCCTGAAAGATCATCCAAAAGATCTTATAATTGGAGACCTCAACAGTGGAGTAAGGACTAGAACAAGAGAAGTCATCTCAAATTCCTGCTTTATGTCCAAGGTTGAGCCCAAAAATGTAAAGGAAGCTCTCACTGATGAATACTGGATCAAGGCTATGTACGATGAATTGGAGCAGTTTAAAAGAAATGAAGAATGGGAATTAGTGCGAAGACCTAAAGGAACAAATATCATTGGAACCAAATGGATTTACAAGAACAAGTCAGATGAAGAAGGAATCATAGTCAGAAACAAAGTTAGACTGGTGGCTCAGGGGTATACTAAAGTAGAAGGAATTGATTTTGATGAAACTTTTGCACCAGTTGCAAGACTTGAGTCAATCAGGCTGATGTTGGGAATTGCCTGCATCCTAAAATTTAAACTCTTTCAGATGGATGTAAAAAGTGCCTTTCTGAATGGATATCTCACTGAGGAAGTATATGTGGCACAACCCAAGGGATTTGAGGATTCTAACTTAACAGACCGTGTATACAAGCTAAGGAAGGCACTTTATGGATTAAAACAGGCCCCTGGAGCATGGTATGAAAGGCTAACTGAATTTCTCACCAAAAAAGGATACAGGAAAGAGGGAAATGATAAGACACTGTTTGTAAAAAATGAGGGTGGAGAAATCATGATTGCCCAGATATATGTGGATGACATAATATTTGGGGGAGTGTCAGAGAAGATGGTGAAGCAATTTGTTAATCACATGCAGTCTGAGTTTGAAATGAGTGTGTGGAGAACTAACCTACTTTCTTGGGCTACAGGTCAAGCAAATGGATGATTCCATATTCATCTCCCAAAGTAAATACACCAAAAATATAGTCAAGAAGTTTGGGATGGACAATGCAAGTCACAAAAGAACACCTGCCCCCACTCATCTAAAGTTATCCAGAGATGAAAATGGTACGAGTGTTGATCAAAGTCTATACAGAAGCATGATTGGTAGCCTACTGTATCTAACAGCTAGCAGACCAGACATTGCCTTTGCTATTGGTGTATGTGCCTGGTATCAAGCAGATCCTAAAGTAAGTCACATGAATCAAGTTAAAAGGATTCTCAAATATGTGAATGGAACTTGTGACTATGGCATACTCTACTCTCATGGGTGTGATCCTACCTTGTCTGGCTATTGTGATGGTGATTGGGCTAGCAGGGCTGATGATAGAAAAAGCACATCTGGTGGATGCTTCTTCTTGGGAAACAACCTAATATCTTGGTTCAGCAAGAAGCAGAATTGCATCTCACTGTCCATTGTTAAAGCTGAATACATAGCAGCTGGTAGCAGCTGTTCTCAGATGGTATGGATGAAGCAAATGTTAACCTGAATACAATGTCACTCAGGATGTCATGACGTTGTACTGTGACAATCTCAGTGCTATTAACATTTCCAAAAATCCAATCCAACACAGCAGAACGAAGCACATTGACATAAGGCATCACTTCATTAGAGATCTTGTGGAAGACAAAGTGATTTCCTTGGAGCATGTGTCTACTGAACTACAGTTAGCTGGCATCTTTACCAAGGCTCTAGATGCTTCCCAATTTGAAAATCTTAGAGGAAAGTTAGGTATTTGCATGTATGAGGATGCATAGCAATTAATGACACATGAGAATTTTACAACATCAATGCAATCCAAGTCATTGACCAATAAACCTCTCCATTCCACACAAACGTGTCACTCCGCCCCCATTACATTCCCACATCTCTCTCAGACCTTCACTCTCGACAAAAGCATGTCGTCTCATAATGAAGGATCTTCCTCTAAGTCCCCTCCCAAATCCTCCAAAGATACTCCTCCCTCCACTGAAAATTCGAAGACCAAGTACCCTCCTCCCACTAAAGAAAATCTTAGGCGTATGCAAAATAGAGAAGGCTATGCATACGTGGCAAAAACCATGGGGGAAATTGCTGACGATATCATAAAGAGAGGACTTCCTATTAAGGGCTTCACCATTCCCCTGGCTCGCAGAGATCCCCCTCACGACTCTGAATATCCTGAGGAAGACTCGTATGATGGAAACTAGGACATCTCCCTATCAGATTTGGATGATAGTGACTCCAGTTCTTCCTCTGATGAAGAAGATTGAGAAAAGGGGGCTGCTGTTGTTTCTGTCAAATTTGAATTTTCTGTATAATCTGAATTTGTGATGCTCTTTAAAGAGCAGTTTTGCTGTAATGTAACCCCTAACAATTGTGATGTTGCCTATGATGATCTATGTTATTTGGATCTTAATTTATGGCTAAAGAGGGGGAGAGAATAATAGAGAACAACAGGTACAACAGGAAATAGAGGACAACAGGTGGAAGACTGATAGAGGACAGCAGGTGGAAGACTGCTATGAGCTGTAAAGGTGCATAAGCATATGTGTCACTGTACATATGAGATTATCATGCTTGCAGGTGTAACCACAGGTGCAGCTGATGAAGCGTGTGATATCAGCAATGATGTGATATGTATTTCTAGCTTGGATAGGAATGCGTGTATGTTAGAGCTAGGAGCTAACCTTGTGTGTGTAATTCAGGATGTTATCCTGAAGGTCATAACATCCAGAGTAGACTGGATGAATATGAATGACTGCTGTGTGTGCAGGTGATGTGCCCAACTGATCTGATCAGTTGAAGGGGGAGAACACCAGAGTGTTACTCAAATAGGTGTTACATCTGTAGTGGTAACTACCAGATGGTTAACAGAGTGACCTATAATAGTGAGAGCTAACTGTGAAGACTCAGAGAGGCTTGAGCAAGTAACTATCCTGCATGACAGGACACATCATAAGTCTTCTGATGTGGGTAAACTCTGATATGTTAACAGGTTGTTTTCACCAAAAATTTGCCAAAGGGGAGGTTTGTAAGTGCTCTTGATTGACTGCATTTTATGGCAAAACACTAGAGCATGTATGTATGTCATGAATGATGAGAATGCATACATAATATGGTCTGTGCAAGGTAAGTTGACTTAGCTAAAAGCAAGTTAAGCTGGATGTCATACCCAATGTTATGACTTGGGTCGTATGACATCAAGCGCAGGTTTGCGCAAGTTTATTTTTCTGGTATCTATAAACCAGGAAACAAAATAGGAGCTCAAGCTGGATATCATGAGACTTTCTAGAAGCCCTAGGCGAACTAGAATATTCCTAAATTAAGTAGCAAGCGCGCAGATCATTGAAAATAGGTTTGTTATGAATAAAACCGAATTTATGCACCAAGGCCCAAAAGGATTGATATCTGCTATAAAGATCAGAAGAAGCAATCCTGAAATGCAGCTATTGACAATAGAAGAATATAGAGTGCAGATTGCAGAGTCCTTGAAAGTGAAGAAGGCTAGTCTTCACGTGTGAATTCTGTCTAGGAATACTTGTACTCCAAGCAATTGTCTGGTGAATAATTGCATTGGATAGGTGGATTCTAGGTTGTGTCTCACTCAAAGCTGTAAAGCAAGAGTGTGTGAGTTCCTTGATCAAAGCTGTGAAGCAAGATCAAGGTGTGTGTGAAGTGTCTATTCATATTTAGTCTGTAATTGTGAATTGTATATCACTGTGGTGATTGAGGGGGAGTGAGTGGGTATACTCAGGTCTAGAGTGTCTCTAGGCTGAATTGCCATTAGGTGGGTTTTAAGTGAGAAGTGCAAACTGAGTTGTTTGACTCTGAATTAATTCTGCTAATAGTGAAGTTCCTCCCTGACTTGGTAGCCCCCAGATGTAGGTGTTGTTGACACTGAACTGGGTAAACAATTGTTGTGTATTTACTACTTTTATTATTACTGATTATTAGCTGTTAAGTAGCAGATGTCACAGTGGATGTTATAACTTTGGTAATAACATCTGAAGGTAGGAAAAACACTTAGAAGGGGGGGTTGAATAAGGGTTTTAAAAAACGAATCTTTATTTGAACAACATCTTCTTCAACAACTTTGGAACATCTTGCATCAGATCTTCTAATGATGTTCCTAGTTCTTCATATCAGAGTTACTCTATCAGAGTTTGCAGCAATGTGCTTTAGCGTGAATATCTTTATCAGAGCAGACTTGTTTATCAGAGCAGACTTGCTTATCAGAGCAGACTTGCTTATCAGAGCCTCTGTACTTGCAGCGTTAAGTACTTCCAGAGTCTTCTGAAACGTTACTGTATGTTGTTTACTCAAATTCTTCTCAGCTTCGCTCAGAGTCATTTGTAGCAGATCAGAGTCTTCTGATGTATTGCTTCTGTCACTCATAGCTTTATCGTTTTGTAGTGTTCAGAGGCGTTCTTGCTTCCAGAATAATATTAATTTTGATATCTGAAACAAATAAACACTTGAACAGAATTAGAGTATATATTTCTTTTATAAAAAATTTCATTAATGTTATCATCATAACAATGAGATATATTAAATACCAATCTGTGTTCTAACAACATCCATCGTGTGCTTCCCAGAATTTTCAAATTATATTCCTAATCGCCGAATTAAGCAAACGGTTCGCCAAATTAAACAGACGGTTAAAGATGGCGCGAATTAACAAAAAAGATAAGTTAACCGCGATTAAAGTGAGGAACATAGATCAACCGAATTAAATCCAATATATTATATAAGAAACGGATCAAGCAAACGAAAAGTATAAAATGAACTGGAAAGGAATTGAATTAAATCGGAATTTATAATAAAACCTTAAAGAATTACGGAATTCGAATCTGGCAGATTTCCCCTCGGGATTAGTTCGCCATGGAATATGTGAAAGCAAGAATAAAATTCGTGAAAGCTAGGTAGGTTTTTCTATAGTACGGAAGCAAAACTTATAAACAAAATAAGGTTTGCATTACACACTCAACTGGGTCGGAAACATAAACCAGACCCACTAAAGATGACCCGAAACAACTTAATTATTATGGTCAGAAACTTCAATGTGTTATTCGAGACCCATGAATTCCGAATCAGATTCTTTGTGCAACATGAAAGTTGTATATCTTTTTCTTATCTTTCCAACGACTAGTAAAATGCCTCGATCCGATTCTTTTAGCTCCAATTATGAATTTTTTATTAAAAGCTGCAAATGCTGAAAATAATAAACGCAAATCAAATAAGGATGAAAATAAATTGAATTATAAAAACATCATAAAATAGAAAAATAAAAAAAAACAAATTATAGAAATGCTTAAGTCTAAACATAGAGGAATTTGCATCAAAATTCACTGATCAGATCTTCCAACACGATTGCTCCGTAATGTTTCACCTCTTTGATTTGGAAAGGACCGACCATTTGGACTTTAATTTTCCAGAAATAGTTTAAATTTTGAACTAAACAATAGTACCATCTGTCTGAGCTTTAATTTTTTATTGACAATTTTGTTGTCATGATACCTCTGAACCTTCTGCTTGTAGAGCTTATTTGAGTCATAAGCTGAGACTTCATCTCCTCCATCTCATGCAATTGCAACTTCCTCTTCTCTTGGGATAACTTTGGATCAAAGTTTAGAAATTTTAATGTCCAAAATGCCTTGTGTTCTAATTCCACCAGAAGATGACAAGCTTGACCATAAACCATCTGAAAAGGGGTAAGGCGAATCGGAGCTTTATATGCGGTGCGATAAGCCCACAAAGATTCATCAAGCTTCTCTTGAAGCAAATACTGTTTTTTCCAAGATTTTCTTTATTTCTCTATTGGACACCTCAGCTTGGCCATTTGATTGCGGATGGTATGGTGATTCAACTTTGTGTTTAACACCATGGTGCTCCAAGGCTTTCTCTAATCGTGAATTACAAAAGTGTGAACCTTCATCACTAATCAACACCCTTGGAGTACTAAAACGAGTGAATATATTTTTCTTTAGAAACTTGATCACCATTTTGTATTCAAACATTTGTGAAGAAATCGCTTCAACCCACTTGGAAACGTAATTCACCGCCACCAAAATGTACTCATTTGAGAAGGAAGCGGGAAATGGACCAACAAAGTCAATACCCCAACAATAAAAAACTTCCAGTTCTAGCATGCTTTGTAAAGGCATTTCATTTCGTCTACTTATTCCTTCGACCCTTTGACAACTATCACAATTCTGAGCATGCATATGTGTATCTTTGAACACGGAAGGCAAATAAAAGCCTTAATGAAGAACTTTTGTTGCCATCCTTAGACCATTATAATGTCCACCATAAGGTGAATTGTGATAGTGTCATAGAATACTTCTAGCCTCCTTTTTTGCAATACACCTTCTCAGAAGATTATCAGCTCCAATCATAAACAAGGAATGCTCATTCCAAACATAGTATTTTGCATCAGAAAGGAATTTCTTTTTTTGGTTCCAAGTTAAATCCTCTAGTATCAACCCAGTTGCTTTGTGACTTGGTAGATTGACAAACCACTATTTTTTCTGTACCATGAGTAATTTTTCATCTGGAACTCCTCCATAACCTTACTTTCCTGCTTGGTCACCTCAGTATTCGCCAACCTAGATAAATGATTTGCCACTAAATTCTCCGAACCCTTTTTGTCACAAATTTCTAGATCAAATTCTTGTAAAGAATCCATCTAATAAGCCTCTGTTTTGAGTCTGGTTTGGCAAGAAGGTATTTTATCGCTGCATGGTTAGTATAAACAATAGCCTTCAAAACAATGAGATAAGTTCGAAGTTTCTCCAATGCATACACTATAGCAAGCAACTCTTTTTCAATGGTATCATAATTAATTTGAGCTTCATTCAAAACCTTGCTCGCATAGTGTATAGCATGAAATTCTTTTTCTCCCTTTAACCAAGAATTACACCAACTGCATAATCACTTGCATCAAACATTACCTCAAAATCAATTTTCCAGTCAGGAGGAATCATTATGGGTGCAGTTATCAGTTTTTCTTTTATGTCCTCAAAATCAATTAAACAAGCATTATCAAAATCAAAAGACTTATCTTTGTTGAGCATATTTCTCAACGGTTTGGCAATTCTTGAGAAGTCTTTGATGAATTTTTGATAGAACCCTACATGTCCCATAAAACTTTTGACTCCTTTTACATTCAATGGTGGTGGAAGCTTTTCAATAACTTAAACCTTTGCTTTGTCAACTTTAATGCCTTTGGAACAAATTTTGTGGCCGAGTACTATGCCTTCGGTCACCATGAAATTATATTTCTCCTAATTTAGAACCAAATTTGTTTAACACCGCTTTAGAACGGTGTCCAAATTTTCCAAACATAATTCAAAGGAAGGGCCAAATACAGAGAAGTCATCCATGAAGACTTCAATGCATTTCTCGATTAAATCAGAAAACATGGCTTGCATGAATCTTTGAAAAGTTGCAGGAGCATTACACTACCCAAAATGCATTCTTCTATAAGCAAAAACACCAAAAGGACATGTAAAAGCCGTCTTCTCATGATATTTTGGGTTGACGATAATTTGATTGTACCTAGAATAACCACCCAAGAAATATTATAATTCTTGACCTTACAATCTTTCAATCATTTGATCCATAAATGGTAAGGAAAATGGTGTTTTCTAGTGGATTGATTAAGCCTCTGGCAATCGATACACATCCTTCATCCAATCCAGTTCTTGTTGGAATCAACTCATATTTTTCATTTGTAATCACTACCATCCCTCCTTTCTTGGGTACTACTTGCACAGGACTCACCCAAGCACTATCTGAAATAGGATAAATCTTGTCGACCTCTAATAATTTCACTAGTTTTTTCTGTACTACCTCTTTCATAGTAGAATTAAAATGACGTTATGGTTGAGCTACCGTCTTGTAATCTACTTCCATCATGATTTTATGCGTACAATAAGTTGGACTTATTCCTTTCAAATCGGAAAGTGCCCAATCCGTTGCCCTTTGATTTTTCTTTAAAACTTTAATCAAATTTTGTTCTTCCTAGTTGGATAATGCATTGCTAATAATCACATGTTTTTATCACCCTCTTCAAGAAATACATACTTCAAATAAGAGGGTAGCATCTTCAATTCAAGTTTAAAGTCATCTTCCTTTGACTCATCTTTCAATGCTTCAACTTTGGCTTAAAGAAGAGGAATTTCTTCTAATGACTCAAGTTCTCTCAAACATTCTTCAATCTTTTTTTCTTCATATTTGTCATACCCTAATTTTTTACTCTAAGATCCCACGTCTTTTTGCATAATGAGTATAGTTCGTCATGTTTCGTATCTTGTACAATACCCAATTTATCAGCTGAAACAAACTTGTTTGGATTTACAGCCGAATCGGTCAAACTAAAAGTCAATTGTGTGTAAAATTAGTGGACGGAAAATTTAAAAGTCGAGCCTGCAAATGTTTGTGGTATTAATCTACATTTCGTGTAGTTTAGCCTGGCGTGTTCGTTAGAATTTTTCGACTGCTTTTCAATCGCATTTTGATCAATTTGAGTCATTTAACCGGGGAAAATTTATTTCGAAATTTGACCAAACGCTGTATTTTTCTGAATAGTATATTTTTTGCTGATCATTTTGATGTATTCATTTTATTTTTTCGAGGACTTAGATACCGGACAAATTATTCAGTTTACCATTTTTTATTTCTATTTTTTAATTAATAATTTTAAATAATCAGATTTTTAATTTAATTTATTTTTAATAGTTTATTTTATTTTCTTCCATTTATTATTTTCTTTTTTTTAATACAAATTTGTTTTTATCTATTTTAAGCAATACTTAATAATAAATTTTTACAAAAGCCATGTTGTTGTTTAGCTTAATTTATGAAAAAAGACACGTCACATAGAACTGCATTGTACCAGACACTTGATAGACATGTTTGAGTCTCTCTTTAGGAATAAAAAAAAATAGAATAACATAGAAAAAAGAAGAACATGATACTGTAATGAAAAAGCATACCTGTACATATCACCATTTTCCCTTTTCCATTCATAGACCAAATTCTTGAACGTCTAGCAAGACATTTTTACTTTTGCTATCTAGATGGGTATTCAGGATTTTTCCAAATTCCTATTCACCCCGATGATCAAGAGGAAACAACCTTTACCTGTCCATATGGAACACTTGCCTACCGATGAATGCAATTTGGACTATGTAATGCCCTAGCTACTTTCCAACGTTGTATAATGTCAATCTTTGTAGATATCCTCGACGAGATCATGGAGGTTTTATGGACAATTTCTAGGTATGTGGATCTAGTTTTAGAAACTGCCTAACCAACCTTGAGAGAATCCTAGAAAGATGCGTAGAAGTTAATCTTGTTCTAAATTGGGAGAAATTCAATTTTATGGTTACTGAAGGAATAGTATTAGGACACATAGTTTCCACAAGAGGCGTTGAGGTTAACAAAGCCAAAATAGAAGTTATAGAAAACCTCCAACCACCGAAAACAATTAGATAGATTCAAAGTTTCCTCGGACACGCCGGTTTCTACCGACTCTTCATTAAGGACTTCTCCAAAATAACCAAACCCTTAACCAACCTTCTTATGAAAGGCGTTGAGTTCAATTTCAATGATAAATGTCTTGAAGCTTTCAAACACCTTAAACAAACACTAATCTCCGCACCTATTATGCAACCTCCCGATTGGAATCAACCTTTCAAAATTATGTGCGATGCAAGAGACTATTAAGTTGGTGCTGTTTTAGGGCCAAAGAAAGATAAGAAACTTCATGTGATTTATTATGCTAGTAGAACACTAGACGCCTCCTGTTGCACCCCAAAATTTGCCTAACCTTTTTCTTTACTTGGCTTGTGTTTCATTTCATTCTTTAGCATTTGCACCTGCATAGCATTGTCATTTTGCAGGGGATCAGGGGAGGTGTGCCATTCAAGAGAACATTATCAAGGGTTTCAAGCTCAAGAAAGAGTGGTTACTCAGCTTATCAAATGTTTATATTCATCAGGAAGTGGTCAAAGTTCTCTGAGGGAGAAGATTGACAAGTGTTGCTTATCTCCTATCTTGGAGGTCAACTGAGGATCATCAGAGGTTCACAAGGCCATGGTTATGGATAGGAAATGTTGGAGAAGCTCATTGATTGCTTTTGAAGTCATTAGGGAGCTTATCTAAGTGGTTATATCATTTTCAAAAGTTCACAGGAAAAGGTTGTGCACCTAGGGTTTCATCTGCTTAGTGCAAGGTTAACTGTGAGCTTGAAGGAGATTGAGAATTGGTTCCAAGTCATTAGAGTCATGGGAAGTCATGTTGAGACATCTAGTATGTCATTTCAAGTTCAAATCAAGAATAATTAAGGGTTTGAGAAGTTACTAAATTAGGGTTTCAGAGGATTTCAGTGTAAAATCCCCTTCTTTAGGAGCTAACTTCAAGGATCATTTACCTCAAGATACAAGTTGAATTTCATTTTCTTATAAACACGAGACTTGTAGGGAATGCTCTTAGATTTCTTTTGAGTACTAGAACTCATCGATTTGGTTTGTGAAACTCAAGTTATGATGCCATCAAGTTATGGGTGTCAGATGAACATAATTTTTAGTCAACAAAAGTTAACTCACTTCGAAGGAACTTTTGACCTAGAGTCATGTTTCTTCTCAACTTTGGATGTACATGAAAGATATTCCTCATGATCTTAGCTTTCCAAGAAGTCCTAGAACTCCTTTATATCATTTGTAGAACTCAAGTTATGGAGCTTGCAAGGCAGGGGTATTTTGGGAAACTTTGATTATAGGTCATTTTCATTATAGGTCATTTTCATGCCTTTAAGTACTTCAAATGGAACTTCAACCAACATTAAAGTTGTCCCAAATGATCTCAATTTAATCATGAAACTCAAGATTGGTGTGAATGATTCATATTTATGGACATTGGTGGAGAAATTCAAGTGAAAATGGACTTTTTAAAGGTGGTTTCAATTGAACAAGTTATAGGCCATTTACATGATTTTTTTTTTGGTTCAATTTTGTTCACATTGATTCAAAACACGAGTGAAAATGAAAGTTACTTCATAAAGAATTTTTGCATCCAAAATTCATAATTGGACCAATTCCAAGCCCAATTTCAATCCTAATGAGTAATTCACATTGTCAGCTGCCAAATGAAGCAAATCCCATGAGTGTTAGCTAGCATGATCACGTGTGCATGGGAGTAACTTCTAAATTGGGTATTTTAAAAATTATCTTCAATCAAGCTTCATGGGCCTCCAATTACTTTAGATATCCATAATATAAAAGCTCCAAATGAAATTTGAGAGCTCACAATTGCAAATTCGTGGAGGGAAGAGCAAAACCAGTTTTGGAAACTTGAGATAAATTTGAAAATCGTGAATTCAGATCTAAGGAATTTCGACTCAAATTGAAGAAAGAATCATATTCCTCAAGCTTAGTGGAGTGGATCTGCATGTTTGCAAGCAAGCTAACACCTAATTGAAGCACCAATGAAGTGTCTCCGTTAGGTAATCTTATTCTCCAAATTTCTCTCATGTTAGGCACTGAAATAGGATCATTGTGGTTGCATCTGAAGCCCTACACCATGTAGGAAATGTTTGCTATCTTAATTATGATTTTTGATGAGATTTGCAGTTGTACATTCCAAACTTCAATCGTTCGAATCTCTTTGTTTATGCATAATTAAAACCATTGGACAGTGGATTTGGAATTAACGTGACTAGACCTTCAAATTGGTATAAGATTTGTCAAG
The DNA here is from genome assembly GCA_963859935.3 of Lathyrus sativus. Classification (NCBI taxonomy): domain Eukaryota; kingdom Viridiplantae; phylum Streptophyta; class Magnoliopsida; order Fabales; family Fabaceae; genus Lathyrus; species Lathyrus sativus. Next base: position 353,092,552 of record OZ012737.1, read on the forward strand.
TTTTGGTGAAGTTTGTTGACCTGAACTCCGACCACCTCGACGGAGAAGACGATCGGAGCTAAGGTTCGGCGTCTGGTTAAAACTCAGGCAAAGCTGACGTGTGTTGGCTTGACTTGTTGACTTGATCAAATGTGTGGCCATCATTTGTTTGACTGCGTGATGTGGCTGAGTTGAATTGCACGTCAATTAGTGAAACGATGCGTTTCACATTAGGGGATCAGCTTGATTGTATTGGGCTTAAACTGCTATTTGCACTCCCCTTTTGGATCAACCCAGTTGTTTCAATGTGGAAGCTTGTTATTCACACCTTTTCCTTTATTTGTTTTATTTTATTTTTTAATTTCATTTCTGTTTTGATTTTTGATTTTTAAAATTACTCCAATTATTTTAAAATTCAACAAAAAATATTTTCTGATACTTTAATGTGTTATTTAATTTTTGATAATTTTTAATTTATTTTTCCATTTACTTTTCAATTAAATTAGGATTTTATGATTGGAGGTATTTTTAAATTGCTTTTTCATGTGTTTTCATTTGTTCATGCTTGTTCTTGATGCAATTTACACAACCTATGAATGAGACTTAATCCTCATTTCAATGATGAGTTGAGAGGTATTTGAGGCTGGGTTGTGGATTTTGTTTGACCTTTTTAGGTTGACCTTTATGTTCATTTGTTTGAACCTCGACAACCCTCCTTCAAAATGGGGAACCCTATGTAAGAACACAAATTGTCTCTTAGTTATATCTCTATGTTTTGATGATAACACTTATGAATTTTGTATTCAAGAATTATATACTCTAAATTTGTTCTAGACTGTTTGCTACAGGTACTAAAGAAAATATTCTTAAAAGAGCAAATTTGGATCTGAACAATGTTATTATGAAAGGCTTCATAGGTTCAAGAGTATCTTAAATGAAGATCTGAACGCTGCTCCCAAAAGAATCTGATTACTGTCTTTTGAAGATTCTGAAGCAGGAGCCTCTAAAGAGTAGAAGACTCTGCTCTGATGGATTTACACGCTCAAGCACACAAGCTGCACATACTCTGATTCACCTCAATTTGAAGAACATCCAAGACTCTGAAGATCCAGAAGATCTCTACTCTGGAGACTCTGAAGATTCAGATTCTAATGTTGAAAGCTGAACTTACTTAGTGAAGAAGATTTAAATATGTACGTTGGCTTATCTCAACAGCTCTTTCCTCTTTTGTGCTAGACACAAGGACACAGAAAAAAAGGTTTTATCTGTGCATTCCATTCTAAGGAAAGTTTCTGCAAAGTGAAGACAAAAGGCATCAGGCTTGTTTCAGCACAGCCTCCAATGTAAAGACAAAAGGCTCCAGGCTTTTCTGCACAGCCTTCAACGTTAACAAGACTTCATGGATCTAAGTGCCTATATAAAGAAATCCACTCCATCTTCTTCAGCAATCGAACTTCTAGGAAAATCACTCATCAAAGCAAAACTCTCAAAGCTCTTATTATTTTATTTTGCTATAACATTGTTCTTAACTTAAGAGAAATATCACGGTTGTGATAAAAGCTTATTAAGAAGCATTCATACTCTTGTAATAATTTTACATTGTTTGTAAAAGGTTTTCCTTAAGAGGATCCAGTTGGGATCAGTTGCTCTTGAGAAGACTAAGAACAGTTGTTCTTAGGTGTTACTATTGTAATCTGTTTGATTAAATAGTGGATTAAGTCCTTGACAGAGAAAGGCAAATCACTCTTGAGAGGGTGGACTGGAGTAGTTGTATTCAACGAACCAGGATAAAAATAACTGTGTTTAAATCTTTGATTTTTAGTCATACTTATTCAACCCCCCCCCCCCTTCTAAGTAATTTTCTCACCTTCAGTTGGCATCAGAGCTCCGGTTCTGCGTATGCTACCACTTAACCGTGTCAGTAAAGATCCAGTGAGAAAATTTACTTTGTTATATATCTGTTTGTCATTATGGGTGACACATCTACATCTAACTGTAACAAATATGAAGGAGATAGAATCAGCACAAAGCCTCCCATGTTTGATGGAGAAAAATTTGATTACTGGAAGGACAGGATAGAAAGTTTCTTCCTGGGGTATGATGCTGATTTGTGGGACTTGGTTATTGATGGCTATGAACATCCTACAAATTAGGATGGAAAGAAAGTTGACAGAAAATCAATGACAGAAGTCCAGAAGAAGGATTTCAAGAATCACCATAAAGCTAGGACAATATTGCTTAATGCAATCTCTCATACTGAGTATGAGAAGATTACTAACAGGGAAACAGCTCATGGAATGTTTGAGTCACTTAAAATGACTCATGAAGGAAATTCTCAAGTGAAGGAGACCAAGGCTCTGGCGCTTATACAGAAGTATGAAGCGTTCAAAATGGAAGAATCTGAAAATATAGAAACTATGTTTTCTAGATTCCAGATCCTTACTGCTGGTCTAAAGGTTCTAGACAAGGGATACTCTACATCAGATCACGTAAAGAAAATCATCAGAAGTCTGCCTACCAGATGGAGACCAATGGTGACTGCCTTGAAGATGGCTAAAGATCTGAACAAGATCTCTCTAGAAGAACTCATCAGCTCACTGAGGAGCCATGAGATTGAGCTTGAGGAAGATGAACCTCAGAAGAAAGAAAAAGGTAAATCTATTGCATTAAAATCTAACAAAACTACTAAAGCTTTGCAGGTCATTCAAGAAAGCTCTGAAGAATCTTCTGAAGAAGAAGAAGATGAGTTATCTATGCTGTCCAGAAGGATCAACAAGCTCTGGAAGCACAAGGGAAAGAAATTCAACAACTTCAGAAAATCTGATCATAGAAAGGAATCTTCTGGGCACAGAAGATCTGGCAAGAAAGAAGTTGTATGCTATGAGTGCAAAGAGCCTGGGCATTATAAGAATGATTGCCCCAAACTTCAAAGAGAAAAACCCAAGAAGAAGGTTGACAAAAAGAAGAAGGTTCTGATGGCAACATGGGATGACTCAGATGATTCTGAATCATCTTCTGGATCAGAAGAAGAATGTGCAAATGTTGCACTGATGGCCAGCACAGAAGATCAAGAGGAAGGAACCTCAGGATATGAATCAGATTTTGAATCTGATGATGATGCAGAAGAGGTAATGGCTAAACTTTCCAAAGAAGAACTTACAAAAGTTTTAACAGAAGTTCTTAAAAGTTACAACAATATCAAACTCAAATACAAGAAGCTGAAAAGCAATCTTGAATCTGAGATTGATCTTCTGAAGACAGAAATTGTTGAGCAAAAAGAAATTAATTTGAAAATCAAAAATGACTTTGAAATAACTCAACAAGAATCTGAATCTGAGGCTAAGTCATGTGAAAACATTTTAGAAAAATATGACTCTAGCTTTCAGAGATTCCTTACTAAGAGCATAGACAGAACCAAGATGGCTTCTATGATCTATGGTGTTAGTGGGAACAACAGAAGAGGTATTGGATATGAATCTTCATCTGGAAGTAATCCAAAATCTGTTGACAAACTTCTCATCAAGAAGATTCCTCTGTACTCTCAATTTAAATTTGGTCATTTAAATGATATTAAACACACAAGCTCTGAGAAGAATACTTATGTGTTTAAACCCAAGGTAAGTTAAAATAAACATTATGTTGAAAAACAGAAGTTTAGACAAACCTACAAACCAACTAACCCCAAAGGACCCAAGAAGATCTGGGTACCTAAAAACAAAATAATTCCTGTTGCAGATGTTCTTAGCAGCAAGATTCGGACGCCAGTCATGTTACCTGGACTCTGGATGCTCACGACACATGACAGGAGAAAGGTCTATGTTCCAAAGCCTGGAACTTAGATCTGGAGGTGACGTGAAGTTTGGAGGGAACCAGAAAGGCAAGATCATTGGATCTGGAACTGTTGGAAATGGTAAACTTCCCTCTATAACTAATGTTTTACTTGTTGAAGGTCTAAAACATAACTTATTGTCCATAAGTCAATTAAGTGACAATGGTTATGATATTACCTTTAATCAAAAATGTTGTAAAGCTATATGTCAAAAGGATGGCTCTATCCTATTTAGTGGTAAGAGGAAAAACAACATTTATAAAATAAACCTTTCAGAACTCAAAGTTCAAAATGTTAAATGCCTATTGTCTGTTAATGAAGAGCAATGGGTCTGGCACAGAAGATTGGGCCATATTAATATGAGACGTATATCTCAGATTAATAAACTTAATCTTGTCAGAGGACTCCCTGATCTGAAGTTCACTTCAGATGCTCTTTGTGAAGCACGCCAAAAAGGGAAGTTTTCTAAAACATCTTTTAAATCAAAAAATGTTGTGTCTACTTCCAAACCACTAGAACTACTTCATATTGATCTGTTTGGACCAGTGAAAACTGCATCCATCAGAGGCAAGAAGTATGGATTAGTCATTATTGATGACTATAGTAGATGGACATGGGTAAAGTTCTTAAAACACAAGGACGAGTCACATGCTGTGTTCTTTGACTTCTGCAAGCAAGTCCAGATTGAAAAAGATTTCAAAATTGTAAAAGTCAGAAGTGATCATGGGGGTGAATTTGAAAATAAATATTTTGAAAAATATTTTTCTGAAAATGGCATTGCTCATGATTTTTCCTGTCCTAGAACTCCACAACAAAATGGGGTTGTAGAGAGGAGAAACAGGACTCTGCAAGAAATGGCCAGAACCATGATCAATGAGACAAATCTAGCAAAACACTTTTGGGCAGAAGCAATCAACACAGCGTGTTATATTCAGAACAGAGTGTCTATAAGGCCTCTTCTGAAGAAGACTCCATATGAGCTGTGGAAGAACAGAAAGCCTAACATTTCTTATTTTCATCCTTTTGGATGTATTTGTTATATACTTAACACTAAAGAAAATCTTAACAAGTTTGATTCCAAAGCGCAGAAGTGTTTCATGCTTGGTTATTCTGAATGCTCTAAAGGTTACAGAGTATTCAATACTGAAACACAGATTGTGGAAGAATCTATTCGTGTAAGATTTGATGATAAGCTTGGCTCTGAAAAGCCAAAGCAGTTTGACAATTCTGCAGACAGAGAAGTGATTCTCACAGACTCTGAAGGATCAGAGGCAGAAAAGGCTAAAGAAAAGGAATCTGAAGCAACTCCAGATGCTATTCACCTATCTTCTCAATTGGACAACTTACACATTTCTGAAAGATCAAATGTCAGAGGATCTTCTTCTAGAATTAAGGCATCTCACCCAGAAGATGTGATCATTGGAAAGAAAGATGATCCAATCAGGACAAGATCCTATCTCAGAACATCTGAATCTTCATTGTTTGGCTTAGTATCAATAATTGAACCAACATTTGTGGATGAGGCTCTGAAAGATAATGAATGGATTATTGCCATGCAAGAAGAGCTAAATCAATTCACCAGAAATGAAGTTTGGGATCTGGTTCCTAGACCTAAAGGATTCAATGTTATTGGAACAAAATGGGTCTTCAGGAATAAGTTGAATGAAAAGGGAGAAGTAGAAAGGAATAAGGCAAGGTTGGTTGCTCAAGGATACAGTCAACAAGAAGGTATTGATTACACTGAGACATATGCTCCAGTGGCAAGGTTAGAATCTATTCGTCTTCTTATTTCATTTGCTGCACAGAATAACATCACTCTGTATCAGATGGATGTTAAAAGTGCTTTTCTTAATGGTATTATAGAAGAAGAAGTATATGTCCACCAACCTCCTGGTTTTGAAAGTGAAAACTTTCCAGATCATGTTTTCAAATTAAAGAAATCTCTTTATGGATTAAAACAAGCTCCCAGAGCTTGGTATGAGAGGTTGAGCAACTTCCTTCTGAAGAAAAATTTTATCAGAGGAAAAGTGGATACAACTTTATTCTGTAAAACTGTTAAGAAAGATTTGTTGATTTGTCAAATTTATGTAGATGATATTATTTTTGGATCAACAAATATTACGCTTGGAAAGGAGTTTGCTAAATGTATGCAGGAAGAATTTGAAATGAGCATGATGGGAGAATTGAGATTCTTCTTGGGAATCCAAGTCAACCAGACTCCAGAGTGCACCTACATACATCAAACCAAATATGTTAAAGAGCTTCTGAAGAAGTTCAACATGGTTGATAGCAAAATGGCAAAGACTCCAATGCACCCTACAAGCACTCTAGGTAAGGAAGAGGTAAGTAAGAAGGTAGATCAGAAACTCTACAGAGGTATGATAGGATCTCTTCTATACTTGACTGCTTCTAGACCAGATATTCTGTTTAGTGTCTGCTTATGTGTAAGATTCCAATCAGATCCTAGAGAATCACACTTAACAGCTGTTAAAAGGATTCTAAGGTATTTGAAAGGTACTACTAACATGGGTTTATGTTACAGAAGATCTGATGAATTTTCATTAGTTGGATTTTGTGATGCTGACTATGCTGGAGACAGAGTTGAACGTAAAAGCACTTCTGGAAGCTGTCAGTTTCTTGGAAGTCATCTGATCTCATGGTACAGCAAGAAGCAACCTACTATTGCACTATCAACTACAGAGGCAGAATACATTGCTGCTGTTGGATGTTGTACGCAGATGCTCTGGATGAAGAGTCAATTAGAAGATTATCAAATCTATGAGAGTAATCTTTCTATCTTCTGTGATAATACTTCTGCTATATGTTTGTCAAAAAATCCAATCTTGCATTCTAAGGCAAAACATATAGAAATTAAACATCACTTCATCAGAGACTATGTTCAGAAGGGTGTAATTAATCTAGCTTTTGTTGATACAGATCATCAATGGGCTGATATTTTCACAAAGCCCCTTGCTGAAGATAGATTTAAGTTCATTCTGAAAAATATTTGTATGGATTTTTGTCCAGAGTAATATTTATCAGAGGCAACCTCTCAGATGCAAAATGTTTAATGATCTGAAATATTTCATCTGACTATTTGTTCATTTATATTTATTCAATTATATTTGTCTGAAACTATGAACTAACAAGCTCAGAAGATCTGAAAGTTGGAAACGTTTCATTTCTTGAGAGACATCAGATGCACATACAAAGCAAACAGGTGTCACTCAGTATCTGAAACGATGGAGTGCTCAACTGAATTGACGTTTGAGGTATTGCTTTGAAAATCTCATTTTTCTTGGTTTTCCCCCCAGCTGTCATAAATTTAAAGTGAAATGATTATTTTCATTAAATGCTGTCCAAACGTGTGTATGTGTCTTTTGTTGTGCCCAATGCTTGATTTTTGGATCTCTATAAATATCACCTATCACACTATTTTCACACTTTCCACATTCACTACATTCATGCGTTTCTGTTCTCTTTTCAAACTCTACCAAAACCCTAAACCTAAACCAAGATCTTCTTCTTCAATGGCTTCTACTTCAAACACTGCTGAAAAATCCAACAAGACTATAATGTACAAAGAACCAGAACGAACCTTATTTACTCCAGTGGCAGATCTTGAGGTTCTATGTGAGAGCTTCATTGATCTTGATTCATTAAAGGAAAATGGGTTTGACCTAACTCCAGCCATTAAAGCTCAAGGTTAGGAGAAATACTTTGAAATATTGATGGGTCCTGTATATCCATCACTGGTAAAGGAATTCTGGATTCATGCAAGCGCTGGTCCTAAGTTTATTCATTCATCGGTTCTTGGGATGGAGATAGTTATTATTGAGAAACTGATCAGGCAACTGTTCAGTTATACCGAATCTGATGGAGTTTCAAACCTTGCTTCTTCTCGTATTGATATGGCTAGGGTTTATGAAGAAATCACTATAGCTGGAACGCCATCAAGTAAGGTTAAAGATCTGAAACCCATCTATAGGATCTGGGCAAAGATATTTATGAGTACATTTTTTCACAGAAAACCATCCAACTCACCAGACTATGTGAGTTCGGAACATCTGTATTTCATGTACTGCATCAGCCAGAATGTCAAAGTGGATCTACCGTATCTAATCTTCAGTCATCTACTAACTCATGTCAAAGAAACCAGAAAGGAGGTAAGAGCTAAAGCTGGGAAAGTTAGAACTTGGATACCCCTGGGAAGATTGATTTCAGACATCCTTGTTGAAAACAAGCTGGTACAGCATCTGACAGATGCAAAGATTACAGAAGATCTGTCTTACATCATTGGATCTGAAATAAATGGACTCAATCTGAAAAGGATGAAAATCATTTCAGAATTGAAAGGACAACTAAGGAAGATAAACTCTGAAGAGGTCCAAGGCAGAAGAATTCCTGTGGAAGACTTTCCACTATTCAGTGCAGATGAACCAAAGGAATTTGTCTGGATGTACATTACAGAATGTCTAAAGGAAGGAATTCCTCTACCTGCTAATCTTGTTCAGAAATCAGGAGAAGAATTGCCCAATCTGATGAAGGAAAGGCGTAGTAAGAGGAAAGCTGAAGAAGGATCAGTTCAGAAGAAGAGAAAAGCATCTGAAGTTCCAAGAAAGAAGAAGAAAGAAGGAAAGAAAGCCATAATTAGTTCTAGAGAAGCCACTCTGGAAGAGATCAGAGACACCATTCATCAGGTATTAGCATCTGATCCTACACCTGCTGTTCATTCACCCCTTTCATCACCACAACTCTCTCCAAACCTTAGACAAAGAACTTCTAAACCCAAACAGTCTGCCAATCTTTCATCTGAACCACTTTCCTCTGAACCAGTAAATTTAAAACCATCTCCTGTACCAATTCCATCTGAACCACAACCTCTAACAATTCAATCAGAAATTCCACCAACAGAACCAACTCAACCAGAAAACACTCAAACAGAAATTCCACAACCAACTATGTCACAACCAGAGAATCCCCAATTAGAGACTCTCCAACCAGAAACAATTATTTCAGAACAAAACCAACCAGAGATTGTTCAAATTGAACACTCTGAACAAACAATTCCCTCAGAAGATCCAAATCTTTCTGACAATATTCTTGATATACAACCCCTCAATCAATCAATTACAATTTCTTCAACATCTGTTCACTCAGATGAATCTTCTGATTCATCTGATTTTGAATCAGAGTCACTCAAACAAGCTCGTTCTGAAAGTGTTATGAAGGAACATCTTAACATTTCCATGTTTCATACTCCACCAAACTCTCCACCTCATCAACAACCATCTGAAATTCAACCATCTGAAACTCAAACATCTGGAACCCAAACCAATCCTCAACCACCTGAAACCAATCCATCTGAGACTCAGACTTTTCCTCCACCATCTGAACTCCTTCAATCTGACATCCACACTTCTCAACCACCATCACCACAACCATCTGAACCTACTCCTGTTAACACCCCTAATCCTTTTTCCTCTGAATAGTCTGAATAGTCAGATCTAGGATCTTGTGTTAATACTATGTTTGAAATTTTCAAAAAGGAGTTAGATTCTGAATATGATCGTGTTAAGGATGTATGCATGTCTAGTTTGGATCCAACTGTTTCAAATACTGCTTGGAAGCGCTTCATCTGGATGTTCAACAAAGCTGCCTTAAAAGTTAGAGCTAAATGCTCTAAGCTTGCTAAGACTAAATTTGCATAATTAATCAAGGTAACTCTGATGAACATGCCTCCTCCTCCTCCTGTATTACTTTTGGAAGCTGCTCCTCCAGTAGTTCCTGAATCTTAAATGGTTGAACAAGCTTCTGATGAAAATCAATCTGAAGGGAACCCTGCTGCTACTGCATCCGCTCCGTCTTCATCTGTGGTTGCAGAACTTGTGAATGATGTGAAGGATATAAAGGACTGGATGATCAAGCAAGAGAAGACAACTGATGAAATCAAGACCTGGATGTCTAAGCAAGAAGAGTCAGCTGCCAAGATGACAGAGCTTCTGACCCTTATTGCCTCTCGCCAGACTTAGTTTTATTTGTTGTTTTGCACATGAACTGCCTTTGCTGTTTACTTTTTGTTTTGTTATGTGTTTTGGCTTCTGCCTGTTTGACTGTGAACTTTGGTTTGTTTAATTGCATGATGATGTGTTTGCTCCTACATGCATCTTTTCTTCTGTATCTTTCTGTCTTTGAAAATCTTTTTGATTATGACAAAAAGGGGGAGAAAAAGAGAAACTGAATGTTCAACCTATAAGCAATTACTAAAACTGAAATTCAGACATTTTATTAACTTACTTTGAATTTAAGTTTTTCAGATTACATTGATATATCTGACATAATTCATTGAAGTTACCCTGAGACTGTTTCAACCAGAACCTGATCCTCCAAAGAAAATCTGAGTATTCAATCAACTCTGATAACTCTGATATCTTACTCTGATACATTTATTCTGAAAGAGAATTCAAGCAAGATGATAACCAGGCGCTCTGACTAAAGGAAGTCATATTTATCTGGCATCAAGATTTGATTCTGAACTCTTTCATCAGGCTCTGAATCTGAAATATACTTAATCAGAAAGGGAAGTATTCTATTCTATTGAAGTATTTATTTCAGGGGGAGATTGTTAATCTCAGGGGGAGTTATAATTCATACTCTTTATTGAAAAAAATTTCTCATGTTTTGTCATCATCAAAAAGGGGGAGATTGTAAGAACACAGATTGTCTCTTAGTTATATCTCTATGTTTTGATGATAACACTTATGAATTTTGTATTCAAGAATTATATACTCTAAATTTGTTCTAGACTGTTTGCTATAGGTACTAAAGAAAATATTCTTAAAAGAGCAAATTTGGATCTGAACAATGTTATTATGAAAGGCTTCATAGGTTCAAGAGCATCTTAAATGAAGATCTGAACGCTGCTCCCAGAAGAATCTGATTACTGTCTTTTGAAGATTCTGAAGCAGGAGCCTCTAAAGAGTAGAAGACTCTGCTCTGATGGATTTACACGCTCAAGCATACAAGCTGCACATACTCTGATTCAGCTCAATCTGAAGAACATCCAAGACTCTGAAGATCCAGAAGATCTCTACTCTGGAGACTCTGAAGATTCAGATTCTAATGTTGAAAGCTGAACTTACTTAGTGAAGAAAATTTAAATATGTACGTTGGCTTATCTCAACAGCTCTTTCCTCTTTTGTGCTAGACACAAGGACACAGACAAAAAGGTTTTATCTGTGCATTCCATTCTAAGGAAAGTTTCTGCAAAGTGAAGACAAAAGGCATCAGGCTTATTTCAGCACAGCCTCCAATGTAAAGACAAAAGGCTCCAGGCTTTTCTGCACAGCCTTCAACGTTAACAAGACTTCACGGATCTAAGTGCCTATATAAAGAAGTCCACTCCATCTTCTTCAGCAATCGAACTTCTAGCAAAATCACTCATCAAAGCAAAACTCTCAAAGCTCTTATTATTTTATTTTGCTATAACATTGTTCTTAACTTAAGAGAAATATCACGGTTGTGATAACAGCTTATTAGAAGCATTCATACTCTTGTAATAGTTTTACATTGTTTGTAAAAGGTTTTCCTTAAGAGGATCCAGTTGGGATCAGTTGCTCTTGAGAAGACTAAGAACAGTTGTTCTTAGGTGTTACTATTGTAATCTGTTTGATTAAATAGTGGATTAAGTCCTTGATAGAGAAAGGCAAATCACTCTTGAGAGGGTGGACTGGAGTAGTTGTATTCAACGAACCAGGATAAAAATAATTGTGTTTAAATCTTTGATTTTTAGTCATACTTATTCAACCCCCCCCCCCTTCTAAGTAATTTTCTCACCTTCAGTTGGCATCAGAGCTCCGGTTCTCCGTATGCTACCACTTAACCGTGTCAGTAAAGATCCAGTGAGAAAAGTTACTTTGTTATATATATGTTTGTCATTATGGGTGACACATCTACATCTAACTGTAACAAATATGAAGGAGATATAATCAGCACAAAGCCTCCCATGTTTGATGGAGAAAAATTTGATTACTGGAAGGACAGGATAGAAAGTTTCTTCCTGGGGTATGATGCTGATTTGTGGGACTTGGTTATTGATGGCTATGAACATCCTACAAATGAGGATGGCAAGAAAGTTGACAGAAAATCAATGACAGAAGTCCAGAAGAAGGATTTCAAGAATCACCATAAAGCTAGGACAATATTGCTTAATGCAATCTCTCATACTGAGTATGAGAAGATTACTAACAGAGAAACAGCTCATGGAATGTTTGAGTCACTTAAAATGACTCATGAAGGAAATTCTCAAGTGAAGGAGACCAAGGCTCTGGCGCTTATACAGAAGTATGAAGCGTTCAAAATGGAAGAATTTGAAAATATAAAAACTATGTTTTCTAGATTCCAGATCCTTACTGCTGGTCTAAAGGTTCTAGACAAGGGATACTCTACATCAGATCACGTAAAGAAAATCATCAGAAGTCTTCCTACCAGATGGAGACCAATGGTGACTGCCTTGAAGATGGCTAAAGATCTGAACAAGATCTCTCTAGAAGAACTCATCAGCTCACTGAGGAGCCATGAGATTGAGCTTGAGGAAGATGAACCTCAGAAGAAAGAAAAAGGTAAATCTATTGCATTAAAATCTAACAAAACTGCTAAAGCTTTGCAGGTCATTCAAGAAAGCTCTGAATAATCTTCTGAAGAAGAAGAAGATGAGTTATATATGCTGTCCAGAATGATCAACAGGCTCTGGAAGCACAAGGGAAAGAAATTCAACAACTTCAGAAAATCTGATCATAGAAAGGAATCTTCTGGGCACAGAAGATCTGGCAAGAAAGAAGTTGTATGCTATGAGTGCAAAGAGCCTGGGCATTATAAGAATGATTGCCCCAAACTTCAAAGAGAAAAAACCAAGAAGAAGGTTGACAAAAAGAAGAAGGTTCTGATGGCAACATGGGATGACTCAGATGATTCTGAATCATCTTCTGGATCAGAAGAAGAATGTGCAAATGTTGCACTGATGGCCAGCACAGAAGATCAAGAGGAAGGAACCTCAGGATATGAATCAGATTCTGAATCTGATGATGATGCAGAAGAGGTAATGGCTAAATTTTCCAAAGAAGAACTTACAAAAGTTTTAACAGAAGTTCTTAAAAGTTACAACAATATCAAACTCAAATACAAGAAGCTGAAAAGCAATCTTGAATCTGAGATTGATCTTCTGAAGACAAAATTGTTGAGCAAAAAGAAATTAATTTGAAAATCAAAAATGACTTTGAAATAACTCAACAAGAATTTGAATCTGAGGCTAAGTCATGTGAAAACATTTTAGAAAAATATGACTCTAGCTTTCAGAGATTCCTTACTAAGAGCATAGACAGAACCAAGATGGCTTCTATGATCTATGGTGTTAGTGGGAACAACAGAAGAGGTATTGGATATGAATCTTCATCTGGAAGTAATCCAAAATCTGTTGACAAACTTCTCATCAAGAAGATTCCTCTGTACTCTCAATTTAAATTTGGTCATTTAAATGATATTAAACACACAAGCTCTGAGAAGAATACTTATGTGTTTAAACCCAAGGTAAGTCAAAATAAACATTATGTTGAAAAACAGAAGTTTAGACAAACCTACAAACCAACTAACCCCAAAGGACCCAAGAAGATCTGGGTACCTAAAAACAAAATAATTCCTGTTGCAGATGTTCTTAGCAGCAAGATCCGGACGCCAGTCATGGTACCTGGACTCTAGATGCTCACGACACATGACAGGAGAAAGGTCTATGTTCCAAAGCCTGGAACTTAGATCTGGAGGTGACGTGAAGTTTGGAGGGAACCAGAAAGGCAAGATCATTGGATCTGGCACTGTTGGAAATGGTAAACTTCCCTCTATAACTAATGTTTTACTTGTTGAAGGTCTAAAACATAACTTATTGTCCATAAGTCAATTAAGTGACAATGGTTATGATATTACCTTTAATCAAAAATGTTGTAAAGCTATATGTCAAAAGGATGGCTCTATCCTATTTAGTGGTAAGAGGAAAAACAACATTTATAAAATAAACCTTTCAGAACTCAAAGTTCAAAATGTTAAATGCCTATTGTCTGTTAATGAAGAGCAATGGGTCTGGCACAGAAGATTGAGCCATATTAATATGAGACGTATATCTCAGATTAATAAACTTAATCTTGTCAGAGGACTCCCTGATCTGAAGTTCACTTCAGATGCTCTTTGTGAAGCATGCCAAAAAGGGAAGTTTTCTAAAACATCTTTTAAATCAAAAAATGTTGTTTCTACTTCCAAACCACTAGAACTACTTCATATTGATCTGTTTGGACCAGTGAAAACTGCATCCATCAGAGGCAAGAAGTATGGATTAGTCATTGTTGATGACTATAGTAGATGGACATGGGTAAAGTTCTTAAAACACAAGGACGAGTCACATGCTGTGTTCTTTGACTTCTGCAAGCAAGTCCAGATTGAAAAAGATTTCAAAATTGTAAAAGTCAGAAGTGATCATGGGGGTGAATTTGAAAATAAATATTTTGAAAAATATTTTTCTGAAAATGGCATTGCTCATGATTTTTCCTGTCCTAGAACTCCACAACAAAATGGGGTTGTAGAGAGGAAAAACAAGACTCTGCAAGAAATGGCCAGAACCATGATCAATGAGACAAATCTAGCAAAACACTTTTGGGCAGAAGCAATCAACACAGCGTGTTATATTCAGAACAGAGTGTATATAAGGCCTCTTCTGAAGAAGACTCCATATGAGCTGTGGAAGAACAGAAAGCCTAACATTTCTTATTTTCATCCTTTTGGATGTATTTGTTATATACTTAACACTAAAGAAAATCTTAACAAGTTTGATTCCAAAGCGCAGAAGTGTTTCATGCTTGGTTATTCTGAACGCTCTAAAGGTTACAGAGTATTCAATACTGAAACACAGATTGTGGAAGAATCTATTCGTGTAAGATTTGATGATAAGCTTGGCTCTGAAAAGCCAAAGCAGTTTGACAATTCTGCAGACAGAGAAGTGATTCTCACAGACTCTGAAGGATCAGAGGCAGAAAAGGCTAAAGAAAAGGAATCTGAAGCAACTCCAGATGCTATTCACCTATCTTCTCAATTGGACAACTTACACATTTCTGAAAGATCAAATGTCAGAGGATCTTCTTCCAGAATTAAGGCATCTCACCCAGAAGATGTGATCATTGGAAAGAAAGATGATCCAATTAGGACAAGATCCTATCTCAGAACATCTGAATCTTCATTGTTTGGCTTAGTATCAATAATTGAACCAACATTTGTGGATGAGGCTCTGAAAGATAATGAATGGATTATTGCCATGCAAGAAGAGCTAAATCAATTCACCGGAAATGAAGTTTGGGATCTGGTTCCTAGACCTAAAGGATTCAATGTTATTGGAACAAAATGGGTCTTCAGGAATAAGTTGAATAAAAAGGGAGAAGTAGAAAGGAATAAGGCAAGGTTGGTTGCTCAAGGATACAGTCAACAAGAAGGTATTGATTACATTGAGACATATGCTCCAGTGGCAAGGTTAGAATCTATTCGTCTTCTTATTTCATTTGCTGCACAGAATAACATCACTCTGTATCAGATGGATGTTAAAAGTGATTTTCTTAATGGTATTATAGAAGAAGTATATGTCCACCAACCTCCTGGTTTTGAAAGTGAAAACTTTCCAGATCATGTTTTCAAATTAAAGAAATCTCTTTATGGATTAAAACAAGCTCCCAGAGCTTGGTATGAGAGGTTGAGCAACTTCCTTCTGAAGAAAAATTTTATCAGAGGAAAAGTGGATACAACTTTATTCTGTAAAACTGTTAAGAAAGATTTGTTGATTTGTCAAATTTATGTAGATGATATTATTTTTGGATCAACAAATATTACGCTTGGAAAGGAGTTTGCTAAATGTATGCAGGAAGAATTTGAAATGAGCATGATGGGAGAATTGAGATTCTTCTTGGGAATCCAAGTCAACCAGACTCTAGAGTGCACCTACTTACATCAAACCAAATATGTTAAAGAGCTTCTGAAGAAGTTCAACATGGTTGATAGCAAAATGGCAAAGACTCCAATGCACCCTACAAGCACTCTAGGTAAGGAAGAGGTAAGTAAGAAGGTAGATCAGAAACTCTACAGAGGTATGATAGGATCTCTTCTATACTTGACTGCTTCTAGACCAAATATTCTGTTTAGTGTCTGCTTATGTGCAAGATTCCAATCAGATCCTAGAGAATCACACTTAACAGCTGTTAAGAGGATTCTAAGGTATCTGAAAGGTACTACTAACATGGGTTTGTGTTACAGAAGATCTGATGAATTTTCATTAGTTGGATTCTGTGATGCTGACTATGCTGGAGACAGAGTTGAACGTAAAAGCACTTCTGGAAGCTGTCAGTTTCTTGGAAGTCATCTTATCTCATGGTACAGCAAGAAGCAACCTACTATTGCACTATCAACTACAGAGGCAGAATACATTGCTGCTGCTGGATGTTGTACGCAGATGCTCTGGATGAAGAGTCAATTAGAAGATTATCAAATCTATGAGAGTAATCTTTCTATCTTCTGTGATAATACTTCTGCTATATGTTTGTCAAAAAATCCAATCTTGCATTCTAAGGCAAAACATATAGAAATTAAACATCACTTCATCAGAGACTATGTTCAGAAGGGTGTAATTAATCTAGCTTTTGTTGATACAGATCATCAATGGGCTGATATTTTCACAAAACCCCTTGCTGAAGATAGATTTAAGTTCATTCTGAAAAATATTTGTATGGATTTTTGTCCAGAGTAATATTTATCAGAGGCAACCTCTCAGATGCAAAATGTTTAATGATCTGAAATATTTCATCTGACTATTTGTTCATTTATATTTATTCAATTATATTTATCTGAAACTCTGAACTAACAAGCTCAGAAGATCTGAAAGTTGGAAACGTTTCATTTCTTGAGAGACATCAGATGCACATACAAAGCAAACAGGTGTCACTCAGTATCTGAAACGATGGAGTGCTCAACTGAATTGACGTTTGAGGTATTGCTTTGAAAATCTCATTTTTCTTGGTTTTCCCCCCAGCTGTCATAAATTTAAAGTGAAATGATTATTTTCATTAAATGCTGTCCAAATGTGTGTATGTGTCTTTTGTTGTGCCCAATGCTTGATTTTTGGATCTCTATAAATATCACCTATCACACTATTTTCACACTTTCCACTTTCACTACATTCATGCGTTTCTGTTCTCTTTTCAAACTCTACCAAAACCCTAAACCTAAACCAAGATCTTCTTCTTCAATGGCTTCTACTTCAAACACTGTTGAAAAATCCAACAAGACTATAATGTACAAAGAACCAGAACGAACCTTATTTACTCCAGTGGCAGATCTTGAGGTTTTATGTGAGAGCTTCATTGATCTTGATTCATTAAAGGAAAATGGGTTTGACCTAACTCCAGCCATTAAAGCTCAAGGTTGGGAGAAATACTTTGAAAGATTGATGGGTCCTGTATATCCATCACTGGTAAAGGAATTCTGGATTCATGCAAGCGTTGGTCCTAAGTTTATTCATTCATCGATTCTTGGGATGGAGATAGTTATTATTGAGAAACTGATCAGGCAACTGTTCAGTTATACCGAATCTGATGGAGTTTCAAACCTTGCTTCTTCTCGTATTGATATGGCTAGGGTTTATGAAGAAATCACTATAGCTGGAACGCCATCAAGTAAGGTTAAAGATCTGAAACCCATCTATAGGATCTGGGCAAAGATATTTATGAGTACATTTTTTCACAGAAAACCATCCAACTCACCAGACTATGTGAGTTCGGAACATCTGTATTTCATGTACTGCATCAGCCAGAATGTCAAAGTGGATCTACCGTATCTAATCTTCAGTCATCTACTAACTCATGTCAAAGAAACCAGAGAGGAGGTAAGAGCTAAAGCTGGGAAAGTTAGAACTTGGATACCCCTGGGAAGATTGATTTCAGACATCCTTGTTGAAAACAAGCTGGTACAGCATCTGACAAATGCAAAGATTACAGAAGATCTGTCTTACATCATTGGATCTGAAATAAATGGACTCAATCTGAAAAGGATGAAAATCATTTCAGAATTGAAAGGACAACTAAGGAAGATAAACTCTGAAGAGGTCCAAGGCAGAAGAATTCCTGTGGAAGACTTTCCACTATTCAGTGCAGATGAACCAAAGGAATTTGTTTGGATGTACATTACAGAATGTCTAAAGGAAGGAATTCCTCTACCTGCTAATCTTGTTCAGAAACCAGGAGAAGAATTGGCCAATCTGATGAAGGAAAGGCGTAGTAAGAGGAAAGCTGAAGAAGGATCAGTTCAGAAGAAGAGAAAAGCATCTGAAGTTCCAAGAAAGAAGAAGAAAGAAGGAAAGAAAGCCAGAATTAGTTCTAGAGAAGCCACTCTGGAAGAGATCAGAGACACCATTCATCAGGTATTAGCATCTGATCCTACACCTGCTGTTCATTCACCCCTTTCATCACCACAACTCTCTCCAAACCTTAGACAAAGAACTTCTAAACCCAAACAGTCTGCCAATCTTTCATCTGAACCACTTTCCTCTGAACCAGTAAATTTAAAACCATCTCCTGTACCAATTCCATCTGAACCACAACCTCTAACAATTCAATCAGAAATTCCACCAACAGAACCAACTCAACCAGAAAACACTCAAACAGAAATTCCACAACCAACTATGTCACAACCAGAGAATCCCCAATTAGAGACTCTCCAACCAGAAACAATTATTTCAGAACAAAACCAACCAGAGACTATTCAAATTGAACACTCTGAACAAACAATTCCCTCAGAAGATCCAAATCTTTCTGACAATATTCTTGATATACAACCCCTCAATCAATCAATTACAATTTCTTCAACATCTGTTCACTCAGATGAATCTTCTGATTCATCTGATTTTGAATCAGAGTCACTCAAACAAGCTCGTTCTGAAAGTGTTATGAAGGAACATCTTAACATTTCCATGTTTCATACTCCACCAAACTCTCCACCTCATCAACAACCATCTGAAATTCAACCATCTGAAACTCAAACATCTGGAACCCAAACCATTCCTCAACCACCTGAAACCAATCCATCTGAGACTCAGACTTTTCTTCCACCATCTGAACTCCTTCAATCTGACATCCACACTTCTCAACCACCATCACCACAACCATCTGAACCTACTCCTGTTAACACCCCTAATCCTTTTTCCTCTGAATAGTCTGAACAGTCAGATCTAGGATCTTGTGTTAATACTATGTTTGAAATTTTCAAAAAGGAGTTAGATTCTGAATATGATCGTGTTAAGGATGTATGCATGTCTAGTTTGGATCCAACTGTTTCAAATACTGCTTGGAAGCGCTTCATCTGGATGTTCAACAAAGCTGCCTTAAAAGTTAGAGCAAAATGCTCTAAGCTTGCTAAGACTAAATTTGCAGAATTAATCAAGGTAACTCTGATGAACATGCCTCCTCCTCCTCCTGTATTACTTTTGGAAGCTGCTCCTCCAGTAGTTCCTGAATCTGAAATGGTTGAACAAGCTTCTGATGAAAATCAATCTGAAGGGAACCCTGCTGCTACTGCATCCGCTCCGTCTTCATCTGTGGTTGCAGAACTTGTGAATGATGTGAAGGATATAAAGGACTGGATGATCAAGCAAGAGAAGACAACTGATGAAATCAAGACCTGGATGTCTAAGCAAGAAGAGTCAGCTGCCAAGATGACAGAGCTTCTGACCCTTATTGCCTCTCGCCAGACTTAGTTTTATTTGTTGTTTTGCACATGAACTGCCTTTGCTGTTTACTTTTTGTTGTGTTATGTGTTTTGGCTTCTGCCTGTTTGACTGTGAACTTTGGTTTGTTTAATTGCATGATGATGTGTTTGCTCCTACATGCATCTTTTCTTCTGTATCTTTCTGTCTTTGAAAATCTTTTTGATTATGACAAAAAGGGGGAGAAAAAGAGAAACTGAGTGTTCAACCTATAAGCAATTACTAAAACTGAAATTCAGACATTTTATTAACTTACTTTGAATTTAAGTTTTTCAGATTACATTGATATATCTGACATAATTCATTGAAGTTACCCTGAGACTGTTTCAACCAGAACCTGATCCTCCAAAGAAAATCTGAGTATTCAATCAACTCTGATAACTCTGATATCTTACTCTGATACATTTATTCTGAAAGAGAATTCAAGCAAGATGATAACCAGGCGCTCTGACTAAAGGAAGTCATATTTATCTGGCATCAAGATTTGATTCTGAACTCTTTCATCAGGCTCTGAATCTGAAATATACTTAATCAGAAAGGGAAGTATTCTATTCTATTGAAGTATTTATTTCAGGGGGAGACTGTTAATCTCAGGGGGAGTTATAATTCATACTCTTTATTGAAAAAAATTTCTCATGTTTTGTCATCATCAAAAAGGGGGAGATTGTAAGAACACAGATTGTCTCTTAGTTATATCTCTATGTTTTGATGATAACACTTATGAATTTTGTATTCAAGAATTATATACTCTAAATTTGTTCTAGACTGTTTGCTATAGGTACTAAAGAAAATATTCTTAAAAGAGCAAATTTGGATCTGAACAATGTTATTATGAAAGGCTTCATAGGTTCAAGAGCATCTTAAATGAAGATCTGAACGCTGCTCCCAGAAGAATCTAATTACTGTCTTTTGAAGATTCTGAAGCAGGAGCCTCTAAAGAGTAGAAGACTCTGCTCTGATGGATTTACACGCTCAAGCACACAAGCTGCACATACTCTGATTCAGCTCAATCTGAAGAACATCCAAGACTCTGAAGATCCAGAAGATCTCTACTCTGGAGACTCTGAAGATTCAGATTCTAATGTTGAAAGCTGAACTTACTTAGTGAAGAAGATTTAAATATGTACGTTGGCTTATCTCAACAGCTCTTTCCTCTTTTGTGCTAGACACAAGGACACAGACAAAAAGGTTTTATCTGTGCATTCCATTCTAAGGAAAGTTTCTGCAAAGTGAAGACAAAAGGCATCAGGCTTGTTTCAGCACAGCCTCCAATGTAAAGACAAAAGGCTCCAGGCTTTTCTGCACAGCCTTCAACGTTAACAAGACTTCATGGATCTAAGTGCCTATATAAAGAAGTCCATTTCATCTTCTTCAGCAATCGAACTTCTAGAAAAATCACTCATCAAAGAAAAACTCTCAAAGCTCTTATTATTTTATTTTGCTATAACATTGTTCTTAACTTAAGAGAAATATCACGGTTGTGATAACAGCTTATTAGAAGCATTCATACTCTTGTAATAGTTTTACATTGTTTGTAAAAGGTTTTCCTTAAGAGGATCCAGTTGGGATCAGTTGCTCTTGAGAAGACTAAGAACAGTTGTTCTTAGGTGTTACTATTGTAATCTGTTTGATTAAATAGTGGATTAAGTCCTTGACAGAGAAAGGCAAATCACTCTTGAGAGGGTGGACTGGAGTAGTTGTATTCAACGAACCAGGATAAAAATAACTGTGTTTAAATCTTTGATTTTTAGTCATACTTATTCAACCCCCCCCCCCCCCCTTCTAAGTAATTTTCTCACCTTCACCCTAGTGGATCAATTCCTTTAGTGATTTTTGAATGGACCTTGGTTGTGATGTTTTGGCCTCTAGCTTCCAACATATTTATGAGCTTTGTGTATTTTATTTGGATTTATTTGGATCATTTTCATATTTTTGGTGTACCTTGCAAGTCAAGCTACCCCTAAGGATTGTTCACACACACACTTGACCTAGTTTTGATGGGAAATGACCCTTGTGGATCCCATATGCTTCCAACTATTTTTGATTCACATTCCTAACATGTTGAAGTAGTTAGTTTCCAATGTTTAGGTCATACACTTGCTTGGTTCATGTTGTAAGTTGCTTGTGTTTAAGGCTTTCCATTTAGTGTTGAATGTTGAAAGTGCTTAAAACCTAGGTTCTTTACCATGCCTTATCTTGCAACTTGCTTTGGTTTGCTTCTTTCTTGCATTTGCCTATCCTCTTCTCTTGTTCTCACTTATGTCCTAGGACCTTGGGGACTCATCCAAGTTGATTTAGTGCCTCTTGGTTGCACTTTGAGTTTGACTTGGATGAGAGGCCATTTTGAGAACTTCTTTTGTTCTTTTCTTGCATGATCATTGTGATGTTTTTGGTTGAGCTTTCATGTGGTGATGCTTGCTACCCAAGCCTTATCTCCCATCCTCATATTGATCATGTCTTCTCTTGTTGTTTGTTTACTTTGCCTTGGTTAGTGATTGATGTACAAGTGGTTGTAGGAATTCTATTTCTTCCACTTCATCTCACTTTTGGCTTGAACTTGTTTAAGTTCTTTGGTTTGCTTTTCTTCTTGGTTTGCATATTTGTGTTTGCTTGAAGAGGTTGAGATGTGCTTGTGGTGGTTGTTACCCCACACCTTTTTCCTCCCTCTTCATCTTTGTTTTGCATTGCATGTTTGCATCTTCTTTCTTCTTTCACTTATGCTTTTCTTCTTCATTCTTCTTTGCCATGTTCCCTTAGGACCTTTAATCTTTCTTGTTCAAGATTGATTATGATAGACCTTAGGTTTGGATCCATGCATGATAAAATTAGGGTAGCTTTCCCTTCTCATCCCAATCATAGGTGCACTTTGCATGAGAACATTAGGTTGAGTTTAGTCTCCCTTTTAGTGTGTCTTTCTCTTCTCATCTTCAAACTTCTTCAAGACACTTAATAGTGGACAATGAATGTTGCACGCCACGAGCCTTAAGCATTTGGGAAATGATGATTGGGGGCCTCCTCTCAATTGTCTAGAGTGTTTAGCCTATGTCCTTTGGACGATATGCGACGCATTCGCTCCTAAGTCATAGTCTTTAGTGCAACATGAATTACAAACAAAGTTCAATTCACTTCTTCTTCATAAAAGAATTCGAAAACAAACATCAAATCTTTTTATCCTTCGGGATTAATTAGAAACCATTTTCATAAAAAAATTGTTGTTAACTCTTGGTTCTATCGCAAATAGGTAACGCCTAAGTCTCCAATGGTCGAGCAGCATACATCTAACTGCTAGAACTAAGGTTTAACCCTACTCGGCTAAAACACTTGAACCAACATGTGGTCGTGTCAGCCCGAACTAAATTTGCTCTGATTTCTCATACCAAACAAGGATACGTAGGCACAAGACAACAATGTCTTGGCGAGCAACCTTCCCCACCTTCACCCGTAGTTTTCCAAACTACGTTGACTCTGACTTTCCCATTGCACGAGGGAGTACGTAGGTATAGCGCGGCGATTCTCTATCGAGTCTCTTTTCTTTCTTTTGTCCATGTGGCCTATAGCTTAGATAGATAAACACCATTTAGATAGATAACAATCGTGGATCTCGTCGAGTACGACGGGCGTGAGGGGTGCTCATACCTTCCCCTTATGTAACCGACTCCCAAACCTAAGATTTGGTTGCGATGACCTGTCTTCTCCCTTTTTCGTAGGTTTTCTATGATCGTTTCCTTTCCCTCTTTTGGGATAAATAATGAACGGTGGAAACTCTTTTGTCTTTGTCGGCCCCTTTTCGCACCGATGCGACAGCGCCCAACTTAATTATGCCACAACCGAAAAGGAACTCCCTGTCATAGTTTTTGCTATTGACAAGTTCAAATCTTATCTAGTCGGAGCAAAGATTATTATTTATACAGATCACGCTGCTATCAGATATCTATTAAGAAAAAAGGACGCTAAGCCTAGATTACTTTGCTGGACCCTTTTGCTACAAGAATTCAACTTGAAGATCCGGGATAAAAAAGGCACTGAGGACGTGGTTGCAGACCACCTTTCGAGGCTAGAATACTTAAAACTAGACCACATCCCGATAAATAATTAATTTATTTACGATAGACTTATAGTAGCAGTTAGAACCAATCGTAGTGATGATACCGACCCCCACATAGAATTAAACATTCAAAATGCCCTAGCAATTACAAACGCACCTTGGTACGCCGATTTTGTAAACTACCTAGTTGTTGATATCATACCCCTTTATCTTAACTACCAACAGAAGAAGAAGTTCTTTCACGATGTGAATCACTTTTATTAGGATGAACCACTCATGTTTAAGAGAGGCACGAACGACATATTTCATTGTTGTTCCCTAGAAGATGAAATGGAAAACATAATCAAACACTGTCACTCTGCACCTTATGGTGGACATGTAGGCACATCCAAGACTTGCACCAAAATTCTTCAAGGAGACCTTTTCTGGCCAATGTTATGGCACAACGTTTATGCTTATATTGTCAGATGTGACCGGTGTCAACGCATTGGGAATATCTTGAGGCGTGATGAAATGCTCTTACAAAATATCCAAGAAGTAGAACTCTTCGATGCTTGGGGAATAGATTTTATGGGACCCTTCCCATCATCGATGGGAAACAAGTATATTTTAGTAGCCGTTGACTACGTGTCTAAATGGATCGAAGTTGTGGCTTCACCTACCAACGATACTCGTGTAGTGATAAAATTATTCAAAAACTACATATTTCCTAGATTTGGAGTACCTCGCCTCGTTATAAGTGATGGCGAATTGCAATTCATATCAAGAATATTTGATAACCTTTTAAATAAATATGGAGTTAAACACAGAGTAGCAACATCCTACCATCCACAAACCAGTGGACAAGTAAAAGTGTCAAATAGGGAGATTAAAAAAATCTTAGAAAAGACTGTTTCAATATCTAGAAAAGATTGGTCTCTAAGACTACAAGAAGCATTTTGGGCTTACAGGACCGCTTTCAAAACTCCTATAGGAACAACCCCATACCAGTTAGTTTATGAAAAATATTTTCACTTACCCATTGAGTTAGAATATAAAGCCTATCAGGCCATCAAGGCCCTTAATATGGACTATTTAGCAGTCGGTGATAAACACATTCTCGACATCCATAAATTAGAAGAACTACGTCGCAATTCTTATGAAAATGCCATTATCTATAAAGAAAGAACTAAAGCATGGCATGACAAAAGGATTGTTAAGAAAGAATTCAATGTAGGCAACCCTGTACTTCTCTTTAATTCTAGGCTGCGTCTGTTCCCTGGTAATTTACGCTCAAGATGGACTGGCCCTTATGAGGTTACCAAAGTCCTAAGGTCTGGGCAGTAGAAATCTGAGATCATTCATGTAGTCCTTTTATAGTAAACGGACAAAGGTTGAACCACTATTATGGAAGAGACATCCCTACATATTACTCTGGTCACACTTTGATCGAACCACCTATTACCATATCTATTAATTAAACTCCATAATCGTCAACCTACCGACGTTAAACAAGCACTGCGTGGGAGGAAACCCACGACCATTTTTATTTCCTTTTTATTTTTATTTTTTTAGTATCAACGGTGAATTATTTACATTTACTATCTGCTTAATATGACTAACTTGTGTGATGTCTATGTTTTAGGTCTCAGATCCCATAACTCTCGATAGCATTCTCCACTAACATTGCTTTTCAGGATGCAGAACCAGGATGATATGCACGTTCTGTTCAGGGATTATAAGCAGAAGAAACGATTTGCGATCCTTTTTGAGCGACACATGCTCCCAACAAGATGCCCTGACTCCAACTGCCTTGAAACCTTAGGTCTTGAAGATAGTGTGAGATACCTCAACCATCAACTCCAATGGGAAGAATAATCGGATGCAATTAATGTCACGTTCAGGAACTTAACTTTAGAGTTCCTTAGCTCTCTCATTTACGAACCCTACGCTGGTAGAGGATTTAAAAGTGGACATATTAGTTTTAGATTATTTAAGAAGGAATACATTCTCAACCACAAGGATTTCACTAATCTGTTAGGATTTCAGAACGGCCTAGATGCTATACATGTTATATCAGAAGTAAATGTTATGCAGGATTAGCTGGATAAGTTCTAGAGTCAAATCACCGGTGGAGGAGGCCCTGATCCTTCCACCCAACTGTCAACCAAGATCTATAACCCGACCTTTAGACACTTCCAAATGATTCTAGCTCAGACCTTCTTTGGAAAAACTGAAACCGATATCCATGTAAGTGCTAAAGAGATCCTTATGCTCTTTTGCACCTTCCAATAACGTCCTATAGCCAGTGGAAATTTCCTGATGGATAACCTTAACCTAACCGCCAGATCTTCAAAAGGATCCATCCATATAAGAGGTACAGTGACACACATAGCTTATTCCTTAAGTCTCGCCCTTAAATTATCTCATCTGACCCCATATTGTGGCTACACCCTTATTCATGCGAACCATTGTTTGGATCATGGCTTAGTGAGAAGAGTTTTATTTGGTCCTGCCGATTTCAAACTCCTGATAGACGATGAGACCATTCACTACTTTAGATTACCAAACCCGACCCGAACTAATATCCACAATAAAGAAAATTGGTCGTATTCCCTAGAAGGCCAAGATGAGACACCTGTCAGACTTATGACCCCACCTGTTTCTGAATACCATCCTACACCCCTCTCGGAAAGGACCATATTGTATTCCTTTAATTTTCATCTGCAGCAACGAGACCTATATGCTGAGTTCGATATTATGCGCAAGGAGATTTTTTCTCTTCACGAAGAGCTTACTGAGTTAACCTTACAGATGGAGGTCTCTGACGTGACACACGCCACTGAATTCGATTCCCTGTATCAGGAAATCTATAGTTTCAGACGCCAGTTTGCAGAGGCGCAGGCATCCTGTCCACATATGAGTTAAGATGTCAGTCACCAATCACTTTAAAGGAGTACTATCGCACTGAGGACATTGCTCACACTGACTATGGAGGAGATTTTTTAGTGCGTTACTATCATGATTTTTAATGTAGTGCTAACATTTTTACCGCACTATTATGGCTATTTTAATTCACCCCAGACATATTTTTTATTTTCGCATATACAAACTTACCGGTTAATTTTCAGATTTTAATTTATCGGGAAAACCTTTAAATATTTCATTTTTTTACATGATCTTTATTATTATTATTTATGTCTAATGCGCATTTTTTTATTTATACCATGTAAAAATATTATCTATGTTTCTTGCATGTACAAATATCGCAGAAGACGTTACACACATCCCAAAATGAGGATCAAAACCTAGCCAAAGGCCCAATTCCCGTATTGGGCCCAAAAGACAAAGGTGACGGGCACCATCTCCCCCTAGGCGGACGCCAAGACGTCTGGGACCTTTACGAGACAGAATTGAGAAAATCCCCATTTTCTCTATCCTCTTCATCTTCAACCTCCAAAAACTCCCATTTTCTCCACTATTGACCCCATTAAAAACCCACTCAAACTCATTAACACCTTATTTAACCACCATTTCCCACTATCCCACTCACTCAAATCTATAAAAATCCAACCTTTCATCCATTTTCCACAAAAATCCTCAAGTCCCAAAATCCACTAAAACCCTCATTTGCTTCAAAACAACCACCAACAAAAACAGCCATCGAGTCGGGACAAATAGTTTTTCGTAAAGGAAGAGACAAATACAAGCAAAGGCAAAAGTTTGAAGACTTGCAGACATGCGAAATTTTCTCGACGAGGTACATTGATAAAAACTGTCTGTACAGTCTGGGCATTCATTTTAGCGTAGTTTATCTGTTGAATAATTTACATTTCTATGAAATTTTTATTCGTAGAGCACCTACCTATGAGAGGCTGACTTGTGAATTTTTGAGTTTATTGAGTTTTACTGTTAGAGCTAACACTGTCAGCACCGTCGGTACGGTGAAATTTAGAATGTTTAATATGGAATATGAATTTATCACTGATACGCTGGCAAGGCTGTTAGAATTCCCATTTGGGGAGGGTACCATTTGTGAGGCGCCTTTAGACATTGAGTGGCAAATAGAGGCTTTACAACTGTGGAGACACCTAACAGGTCATGCCATTAGTTCCTTTGAGGGAAACTTGGCCTACGGCATACATAACTCGGCCATTCTTGTCTTCCATCATTTGCTAGATGATACCATATTTTCCAGAGAAAGCTCTAACAAGTTAAATTCCAAAGAATTCATTTTTCTGCAGGCTGCCATTTATCGCGGAGATTGAATCTTGTGCCTTTTATGTTGGCGCATATGCGCACTGTTATGAAAAAGAGAGGAACCGTGTCATTTAGGGGATTGATTACCTCCATGGCACGTGCTCTCCAACTTGACGCCGAGATAGCCACTTTAGAACCACTCTTACCTTGCACCATAAACTTAAATTTTTTTGAGAGATATGCGATTGTGCAAAGTGAGGAAGGAGGGATGATACACCCTCATGGTTCGAAGTATGGCTATACCAAGCGTAGCTTTACTTTGTTCTAGTCGTACCGATGTGCAACACCAAAGGAACTGGATGTATGATTTACAAGTTGACCCTATTCTCGGTCCGTCGCCACCAAATTCCCCAAAGGACTAACGAGACCGACAACGAATATGAGTGGATGAACCAATCCCCTGTTCATGATATTCCTCCTCAGGAATCACCTGTAGACGCTCCACCTTTTACTAACCCTTCTGCAGGTGCACCTTCTGGATTCTATATCACATAGGAGATGTGGAGGCAGCAACAAGCTCACGAAGAGGAACATGATGGCTTGTTCTATGCCATGTATGAGCAGCAATAGGACATGATGAACTTCATGCATAAGTCACAACGGCAGACTAAGAGATCCATGCGAACTATGGTGGAATCTCATCTCACCGCCACATCCCTCCAACAACGCCAGCAAGCTAGCTTTAACAACCATTACAGGATGGTATAAGCCACTCAAGGTTCCATACTAGGAAACCTTCATGAACTTCGACAGGCTAACGAAGCACTAGCAACGAGGATTGAGCGGCTTAAACTTTCATAGAGTTTACGACACCGAAGTAGAAGCAGTCGTCCTCGACATCTAGAGCAGTGAGGAGAGGGTACCAATGGCCAGCAGTAGTCATATCCAGATTCCACTTATTTCTTCTTCACCTTTTATCGAAACATTGGGGACATTGTTTGGTTTAAGTGTGGGAAGAGATATTTAGTGTTTTTATTGGTTTTATTTCCTTTATGTTTTTCATTTCATTTCCTTCTAGTTTTGTTCTACGTTTTTAGCTTGTTTTTAGTTTGTTTTTAATAAATACATGCGTTTGACGAGTCGTATGTGTAGTTTGTCTATTTTCACCCATTTCTTGAGCCATACCAAAACTTTTGAATAAGAAAATAACTTTCATTTTGAAATTTTTGGATGTTAGTCAAGTTTAGGATAGTTTGCAGTGACTTGGGAAATCTTTTGAAAAATCGATATCGTCTTGACATCGTAAGATTCTTAATTATAGGAATCGATCCAAATACTTATTATGCAGTGGCCTTAAAATCTCACCCTTGATCTAATCCTTAAGTAGTTTATTTTAGCAGTCAGCACCATCTTAGGTACCGCTAAGTGGGCGAACCAATGCAAATAAGTGAATGATTCAATGAGAGAAAGAAAAAATATACAAAAAGAAAGCATTTTGGAAAAAGGACCCGCCTTCTAAGTTGGGTAACTCTCACCCAGTTACTTAGCCTAGCGGTAGCGAAACTTCAAAAAAAAAATGCTTATGTGTCTGTGTTAAAGAAAAAATCATTGAATTGGACACAATATTGGATCAGGATCACCAACAGCTTTGTTCACCATGCGAGTATAAGATAACGGGCTTAATATGATTGCGCCTGAATGAAAAGGGATAAAAGAGGGATGAGTGAGATAGGCCTAGGTATAGTGACAAGATGCAGATTGGTTTGTATACGAAATAAACTTATGACCACGACCCGCAGAGAGTGTCACTACAATATCCTTGGTTCACTAGTTAGTACCAATCGACGCAACTTTGATCAAAATAAAAGTCTTTAGCCTGAATTGAATACTTGTGTGTTGTTTTTTTTCTTTTGTGCTCATAAGAGTCTGCTTGAGGACAAGCAAAGATTTAAGTGTGGGAGAATTTGATAACATTAAAACACACTGCGTATTTGGCTCAGATTTCACATGCTTATTGTCGTTTAAATGTTATTTTCTTGCATTATGCTTGTGTTTTGTCTTGTTTTTAGGTATATTGCCTAATAAGAGCCTTCCATGAAGAAATGGAGCGAAAAGAGCAGAAAACGGAGTTTTGGCCAAAAATTACACACACGGTGTTCCACATGGCGTTGGCCATGGGGGTAGCCATGACGTGTAGGGTTTCTCCCACGTTCTAACTGTCACTTGACCATGTCCACCACCATTTATACACATGGCGGATGCCATGTCTAGATGGCGGGTTCCATCTGTATATTAGGTGGTCCGGTCAAGGAAGGTTGGAGCATGATGCCATGACCAGAGATATTTCCTCCACACGATTTCTGAAGGAGCTACGGAACTTCCAAGGCATTGTTACACTATAAATAGGACGTAGATCTTTAGTTGTAGGCATCCAGTCTTAGTTCTCAACATAGGCATATATTCAGTTGTTAAAGTGAAAAACCGTCAAATCGAAGGGTTATCGCACCATTGTTGTAACTGAGGTTGGAGCATTGTAGCATAGGAACTTTAACCTTGCCGTCATTTTACTTTCAAGTCAGATTTACTTGCTAGCATTGTATCAGATTCAAGTCTCTGATTTGGAGCAGCTTTTTTTTTACTTGCACTTTTATTATTTACTTTCCGCTTTGCTTTAAGTTGTTTATTTTCCACATAATTTATTTATCGCTTTTTATTTCAGAGATCGGTTTCTAAGAGTGAACTTAAGAGTGACACTTTGGTTCTTACCTTTGGAAATCGATCACGCATTTATTTTCCGCATAATTTATTTATCGCTTTTTATTTTGAAGACTTGTTCTCTAAGCGTGAAGTTAAGCGTGACACTTTTGTTCTTACCTTTGGGAATCGGTCACGCCTTTATTTTTCCCATGATTTATTTATTTCCTTTTATTTCAAATAATTTTTTTTTCTAAGAGTGAACTCAAGCGTGACACTTTTGTTCTTCTGAAAACCAATCACGCATTTATTTTCCCGCACAATTTACATATCGCTTTTATTTCCAAGATTCGTTTTCTGAACTGAACCTAAGAGTGACACTTCCGTTCATTCGAAAAACCAATTACGCACGTTTTATTTCCTTAAATGATTTATTCTAAAAGCAAATTATTTATTATGTTTAGCACCATCATGTCCAGATAAATCTGTTGTGCTGGGATGTGAGGATCGTCGTCTCGATGATACTCCATATGTTGTATTTGTAGAAACACCTTTGGGGATATTTTGGATTTTAACGCAGTTTTTCTGAACTTAAATTGATCGGCCATTACGTGAATGGGACTGTGTTTCTATTTACGTACTAACCGTGAATAAGTCGAGTAAGATCGAAAGTCGTCCGACACTTTAGATAAGAGTTGGTTAGTTTTTAATTGGTAAAAACAGTGAAAGCGCTTTATTAATTAATTAGGAATGTTTGGTATTATTAGAAAGTGATTTTAAAACTATTTTCGAACGCGTTTATAGATTTAGGATCCGGTTGGCCGAGCATATGCTGGAAACCCTTTGATATTGAAAGTTTCCAATCAAAGACACTTTTTAACTGAGTCTTAGAGGTAGTTATATAAAAAAGGACTTTTTCACTTTAACGCAAGATGTGACCGGTGCAGCGTGAGTGGTTGGTATATATTAAAGATCAGGTATGGTTTCAATTAGGGTAACGCGATGGTTCCTTTTTAATTAACTCTTTTTCAAGGAAGAAAATATTGCCCTATAAGTATTACTACTTAGACAATAGAAGTACTATTTGATCGATGGGAATTACATTCCAGTATGCCTTTATTCTAAATTTAAATTCATTC
Source organism: Lathyrus sativus (assembly GCA_963859935.3). Classification (NCBI taxonomy): domain Eukaryota; kingdom Viridiplantae; phylum Streptophyta; class Magnoliopsida; order Fabales; family Fabaceae; genus Lathyrus; species Lathyrus sativus. Next base: position 353,124,252 of record OZ012737.1, read on the forward strand.
CTTAATTTTTATTTTCTCTGTGTGTATTGCTCTCTGTTTTCATTAGCTTTAAATAAACACCGTAACAATAGAATCGATAGATTGACATTGGTCTCGGTGGGATCAATAATCTTTTATATTACTCTGACGTACTCTGTATACTTGTGGATAGCACACATCACTAGTACCTTCCCTTAGTATAACCAACCCCCTATCGTTGATCTCTTTTTGCTTAGCTTAAGGCCTTGCTTTTTGCTTTTCATTTTAATTAGGGTTTTTGTTCGATCTTTTTCCCTTTTCCCTTGGATAAAATAAAAGTTCAGTGGTGATATCTTATTATTGTGAGCCAAGCTGATCCGATAGCTTTGGTATCCGATTCTCACCATGACAAATTCATTGAGAACTTTAAGTGCATTAGTTAGAGATTTCTCAAGAGGAATGGATAAATAAACTTGCCTTTTCACGTCCATTATGGCTTCATCGGTGGCATCCATCTGGAAATAATCTCATTTATCTTGTGAGTGTTTCATGGCTTCAAAGAGGTTGAAACACACTTCTTCATCTTAAACTCTAACCTTCATTAAGCCATCATAATTATCAATAATCATTCATGCAGTTTTCATGAAAGGTTAGCCTAGAATAAAATATGCATTATCATCTTCTTCCATGTCTATAACAACAAAATCAATTGGAAACAAGAACTTGCCCATATTAACTAAAACATCTTCAGCTACTCCATGCGAACGAGTTGTAGACTTGTCGGGAAATTGTAATTTCATATTTGTTGATTTAAATTCAATGTTACTTAACCTTTGAACCAAGAACAACGAAATCAAGTTTATGCTAGAACCTAAATCAACCAATGCTTTTCCAATGTATACATTTCCTATGGTTACAGGTAATGTAACCCTCCCCATATCGATTTCTTCCCGTGGGAGAGTTGTTTGAATGATGGAACTACAACTAGCGTCAAGATTGATTGTTTCTTGATCCGTATACATCTTTTTTCTTTGTGATAATGTCCTTCATGAACTTAGAATAAGTAAGCATTTACTCAAGAGCTTTAGAAAATGGAATATTTATCTGCAACCAACTAAATATATCAAAAAGTCTTGCATGAAGTCTTGCATTGTCTTTCATGGAAGGAGCATGTGGATAAGGTAAGTGTTGTACCAGAATACCCTTCATATTTTCCTTCTCCTTTTGAATTTTTTTTCTTCTTTTCCTCTCTATTTTTCTTTTCTAACTCTTCTTTATCAAGTTTCTCATTTTCAACTAATACTCCCTCATTATTTTTTTCTACTTCAATCTCATATTTTTCTTCTCTTTCTACCACAACTTCCTCTTTCTCAACATCATCACCAATGCTCGTGCCAGTTTCTCTACCACAACGAGTTAGAATGGACTTACAATGCTCAAAAGTCGGTTCATTAGAACTACAAGGTACGTCGAATGGATAGCAAACATAGTTCCTGTTATCAAGAAGAATGGGACTTCGCGAGTTTGTAAAGATTTCAGGGACGTGCACAATGATACCCCCAAAGATGAGTATTCAATGCATGTAGCAGAAATGCTGGTTGATTCGGCTGCAGGTTTCGAATATTTGAGTATGCTCGATGGGTACTCCAACTATAATCAAATTCTCATAGCCGAAGATGATGTTCCCAAAATGGCGTTCTAGTGTCGTGGGGCCTTGGGAACATACAAATGGGTTGTAATGCCATTTGGTTTAAAAAAAGCAGGAGCAACTTATCAAAGAGCCACGAATGTTATATTTCATGATTTTATTGAGAAATTCATGCAGGTGTACATTGATGACATTATCATAAAATCCTCATCGGAGAATGGTCACTTAGACCACCTTCGACGTTCATTTGTAAGAATGAGAAAATATCGATTAAAAATGAATCCACTAAAATGTGCTTTTTGTGTACATGCAGAAGACTTCCTGGGATTCGTAGTCTACAAAAAAGGCATCGAGATCAATCAAAACAAGAACAAGGAAATTTTGGATCTCAAGCCTCCCTCGACGAAGAAACAACTCCAGTCTTTGTTGGGGAAGATAAATTTCTTGAAAAGGTTTATATCAAATTTAAGTGGCAAGATGAAGGTGTTCTCGCCATTACTCAAGGTCAAGAAGGAAAGTGATTTTCACTGAGGACAGGAGCAGCAGGAGGCTTTCGACACCATTAAAGAGTACCTCACAAGGCCTTCCATTTTATTGCCACCTGGTATGAATAAAAGCATGAAGTTGCACATTGTTGGGCGCAGCCATAGGAAGCATGTTAGCACAAGAGGATGATTATGGTATCAAAAGACCCATTTATTACCTTAGTCGAAACTAGGTACACTATGATCGAAAAGTTGTGCCTATGCTTGTACTTCTCATGTATGAAATTAAAATAATATATTAAACCAGTTGAGGTTTACGTTTCGTCGATTTTGATGTTATTAAGCATATGTTGTCTAAACCCATTTTGCATAGTCGAATTGTGAAATGGGTTCTAGCATTAACCGAATTCTCCTTAACGTATGTTCCTCTAAGGGAAATGAAAGGTCAAATAGTTGCAGGCTTTATTGTCGACCATGCAGTGGTCGAATCGTTGCCATGGATGGTCGAAATTGATCCTTGGAAGTTATACTTCAACGGGTCAAGTCATAAGAATGGAACAGGTATTGGGATCTTGATAATATCCTCGCACGAAATTCCTACTAAATTCATGTGTAGGATCGACTCAAAAATGTTCCAATAATGAGGTAGAATATGAAGCCTTAATCACTGGCCTCAAAATTCTTAGAGATCTAGGTGCCAAGATAGTTGACATAAGAAGAGACTCTGAACTGGTGATTAAACAGATCACGAGAGAATATAAATGCGTCAAAGAACATGTTGTGGTATACTTCACGATGGCGAAGCGACTTTTGGAACGCTTCGAGATTATCAACATTACACACGTACCCATGATAGAAAATCAAGAGGCAAATGGTTTAGCACAAATTTCCAATGGGTACAAAGTGTCAGAAGGAAAGCTGAAATACTTCATTGAAATTAGGGAAAAGGTGGTGTCGAATGTGCTACCATCATCAGGCTTATGAAAAGTTGAAGGAGCAAGCGTCTCGACAGCAATTTTAATTAAAAGTTTAGGAAACTATGAAATCTTCGTTGTTAGCAATCTATCACCGTTAGATTGGAGAAGACCAATCATCGAGTAGTTGGAAAATCCATTAGGAAGTATTGATAGAAAGATTAAGTACGGAGCTTTAAGTTACATCTTAATGGGGAATGAGTTTCTGAAAAAGATGCCAGAAGGAGTGTTGCTTAAATGTCACAGATGCATACCTAGCAATTTTGGAATTCCATAGTGGTACATGCGGGGCTCACCAATCTGGCCATAAGTTGAAATGGTTGTTGTTTCGACAAGGTGAATATTGGCCAAGCATGCTCAAGGATTGCATGGACTTTGCAAAGGGAAGCTAGGATTGTTAAAGACATGCGAACGTTCAGCACGTACCAGCTAGCGAATTACACGCAATTGTCAAGCCATGGCCCTTTCGTGGATGGGCGTTGGATATCATAGGTGAAATTCGACTAGCCTCGTCGAAACAACAAAGATTCATTCTTGTGGGTATAGATTATTTCACAAAGTGGATAGAGGTTGTACCTCTGGTAAAAATAGACCAAGAGATTGTCGAGTTTATCCAGAATCATATTTTGTATAGATTCGAGATCCCTGAAACCATCATTATGGACCAAGGTTCTGTATTTGTTAGCCAGAAGATGTAAGAATTTACAGTAGAAATGGGTTTTAAGTTGATCACTTCAACACCGTATTATGCTCAGGCAAACAGTTAAGTCAAAGACCCCAACAAGTTAGTAATTGGACTCATCAAGAAAAACGTTGCTCAGATACCCAAGAATTGAAACAAGACATTAGATCAAATTTTTAGGGCTTGTCGAACATCCTCTAAGAAGTCAACCAATTCGACTCCGTTTTGTTTGACGTTCGGTCATGACGCCATTTTTCCAGCAGAGATTTGTTTACAGTCAATTAGAGTGCAGCGCCAGCATGACATTCCGTTGGAGCAATACTTGAGCGTGATGCTAGACAAAATCATGGACTTAGACAAAGAAAGGACGGCAGAGTTGTTAGAACACATATTGGTTCTTAATATATCTCAATGTTTTGATGATAATAATAATGAAATTTTGTATGGAGAAAATATATACTCTAATTTTGTTCAAGTGTTTTTGTTTCAGATAACATAATAAATATTCCTTTGAACGGAATATTCCTCTGGACGTTAAGCTACAACACGCAGAAGACTCTGAGCATTTGGTAAAAAGCTAAGCTACAGAAGCCTCTGAGCGTAGAGTATAAAGCGAAGATTCAGAAAACTCTGAGCATACTAAATCCAACACTACAACTGCAGAGGCTCTGAGAATCAAAACACATAAGGCTCTAAAACATTAGTAACAAAGTGATACATTTGGATAACATGTAAGAGCGAAGATCTGCTCTGATCTAAAGCGCTCTTCTGGATGAATATTTTGTTAAAACAATCACGCTAGCACTAAGCTCCAGAACTCTGGAAGTAAGTTACTCTGATAAGTTACTCTGATAAGAAGAAAATGGAACATCATCAGAGGATCTGATGTAGAAAATATTTCCATATTCGTTCATTTAAAAAGATGTTGATCAAGAAAGATCCGTTGCAACTTAGTGTCTACATCCAATGGTACTATTCCTCTTTTGTGTATGGGACAGGATGTCAGAACTAAAAGGATATCTCTAAACATTCCTCTTCTGGAAAGAAACAGTCAAAGAAGACAAATTTGCATGCTATTTGAGAAATGGATGTGAAGTATTTAAACAAGTCCTCAACAACTATTCAAAGTTAGAACATCAGTATACAACAACATCATTCTACAACGAACATATTTCACACTTTATAGAAAGTTTCATTGATCTTCATTTGTGTAAAATCACTGTTGTGAAAAAGCTTTTCTAAGAAGCACTTAAACACACTTTATTGTGTTACTTTGTAAAAGATCCTTGAGAGACCAAGTTGTGGTAAGTATTCTCAAGAAGACTAAGACAAGTTTGTCTTAGTGAAAAGATTGTAATCAGTTTTTGATTATTGGATTAAGTCCTCTTTTGAAAGAGGCGAAATCACCTTGGCCGGGTGGACTGGAGTAGTTTGAGTTCAAATGAACCAGTATAAAAATACCTGTTATTTTTATTGCCTTATTGTTTTTGAAAACCCTTATTCAAACCCCCCTTCTCAGTGTCTTCCTACCTTCAGTTGGCATCAGAGCACGGTTCTGAGTGCTATCACTTAACAGTGACAGAGAAAAGATCCAGTTGGAAAACTCTTTGATTTATTATGGCTGAATCTTCAAATAAAACTAACGCTGGATTGAACAACAAATATGAAGAGAAAGACAGAATCAACACAACCTCCTATGTTTGATGGAGAAAAATTCGATTATTGGAAGGACAAAATCGAAAGCTTCTTTCTTGGCTATGATGCTGATCTCTAGGATATAGTCATTGATGGATACAGTCACCCCACTAATGGTGAAGGTAAAAAGGTTGATAGAAAATCAATGACTGATCAACAAAAGAAAGATTTCAGAAATCACCACAAGGCAAGGACAATTCTGCTGAACGCTATATCTCATACTGAATATGAGAAAATCACCAATAGAGATACAACACATGACATGTTTGAGTCCTTGAAGATGACGCATGATGGAAACACGCAGGTGAAAGAAACAAAGGCTCTAGCGCTGATTCAAAAGTATGAAGCCTTCAAGATGGAGGAAGATGAATATGTGGAAACCATGTTTTCTAGATTCCAGATTCTGACTGCTGGATTGAAGGTTCTTGACAAAGGATACTCCACTTCTGATCATGTAAAGAAGATAGTCAGAAGTTTACCAAAGAGGTGGAGACCTATGGTCACAACGTTAAAGCTCTCAAAATGATCTAAACAAAATCACTCTGGAGGAACTCATCAGTTCTTTAAGAATCCATGAGATAGAGCTTGAAGAAGATGAGCCTCATAAGAAAGGTAAGTCCATAGCTTTAAAATCTAACAAAAAATCTGAAACTAAAGCTTTTCAGGTACTAGAAGAAAGCTTTGGAGATTCTTCATCAGATGAAGACGAACTATCTTTACTATCCAGAAGAATAAATCAACTCTGGAAGCACAAGCAAAAGAAGTTCAGAAAATTTAAAAGACCAGAACACTGTGGAGAATCCTCTGGTCACAGAAGATCTAGCAAAAAGGAAGTAGTGTGCTATGAATGCAAAGAGCCAGGACACTACTAGAATGATTGTCCCAAACTTCAAAAGGATAAACCCAAGAAGAAGTTTGAGAAGAAAAAGAAAGTCTCGATGGCTACTTGGGATGACTCAGATTCTTCTGATGCCTCGTCAGAGTCTGAAGACGAATGTGCAAACGTTGAACTAATGGCTGACATAGAGGAGCATGAAGAATCATCTGAATCTGGATCAGAATCAGATTCAGAAGAGGTATTTACTGATCTCACGAGAGCTGAGTTAATTGAAATCTTATCTGAAAAGTGTGAAAACTATAGTAAGATCAAACTCAAATACAAGAAGCTGCAAAGCAGTCTTGTATCTGAGACTGGTCAGCTGAAATTAGAAATTGCTGAGCTAAAAAAAATTTTCAAATTAAAATTGAATTGGAAAAAGCTCAATAAAAATTTGAAACAGATACTACGTTTAGCTCTAAAAATATTTTAGAAGAGTATGACCATAGTTTTCAAAGGTTCCTGTCCAGAAGCATAGACAGAAGCAAAATGGCTTCTATGATCTATGGTGTGAGCAGGAACAGTAGAAAAGGGATTGGATATGAATCATCTTCTGGGAAGGAATAAAATCCAAAACCTGTTGATGAGTTAATTATCAATTATACTCCTCTGTATTCTAATTTTAAATTTGGTCACTCACATGACATAAAGTACACATGTTCAGATCAGAACACCACAATGTTTAATAAACCTAAGTTGCGTCAAAATACAACTGCTTTTAATGGACAGAAGTTCAGGCAGAACTTCAGAACAACTAACTCCAGAGGACCCAAAACGATTTGGGTACCTAAGGATAAAATAATTTATGTTGCAGATGTCCTTAGCAGAAAGGTTGAGACACTAGTCCTGGTACCTGAACTCTGGATGCTCACGATACATGACAGGAAGAAGGTCTATGTTCCAAAGTCTGGAACTTAGATCTGGTGGAGACATGAAGTTTAGAGGAAACCAAAAGGGCAAGATCATTGGCTTGGGAACAGTTGCACAAATGTGTTTTATGCTTGGATATTCTGAACGCTCAAAAGGCTACAAAGTATAGAATACTGAAACATAGATTGTGGAAGAATCAATTCATGTCAGATTTGATGATAAGCTTGGCAATCAAAAGCCAAAGCAGTCTAAAATTTTTGCAGATCGAGAAGTTCTTCTCACAGACTCTGAAGAATTAGAGGCAAATAAAGTTCTAGCTAAAGAATCAGAAGAAACTCCAGATGCCACTCCATTAGCTGCTCATCTGGACAACTTAACTATTTCTGAAGAACCAACTATGAAAGGATCCTCCAGAATCAAATATTCTCATCTAGAGGAGATGATTATTGGAAAGAAGTATGATCCCATAAGAACAAGATCCTTCCTCAAATCCTCTGGTACATTATTATTTAGTCTGGTGTCAATTATTGAACCTACCTCTGTGGATAAAGCTCTGCAAGACAACGATTGTATACTCGCTATGCAAGAGGAGCTGAATCAATTCACAAGAAATTATGTCTGGGATCTGGTTCCAAGACCAAAAGGATTCAACATTATTGGAACAAAATGGGTCTACAAAAATAAGTTAAATGAGCATGGAGAAGGCATCAGAAATAAAGCTAGACTTGTTGCTCAAGGCTACAATCAACAAGAAGGTATTGACTACACAAAGACATATGCTCATGTGGCAAGGTTAGAATCCATACGCTTGCTAATTTCTTTTGCTGCATGTAACAGCCCAATTTTCAATAATTAATTTTTTATATTAATTAATTTATTTATTTGATTGATTTTAATTATTGGAATTATTGGTAGATAATTGAGAGAAGAAATATGATGGAAGGAAATAGAATAGAAAGACATATAAGGAAATAATAGAAACATAAGAGAAAGAGAAGAGAAAGAAAGAGGAAGAGGAGAAAAGAGAAGGAAAAGCTTGGAAAGCTCAAGAACAACTTCTAGCTTCGATTTAATCAAGGTAAGGGTGTGATATATCATTATCTTGTCAATGTGTATGATTATGTATGGATTGTTTGGATTGTTGGGATGTTTGTCTCCATTTTCCATTCTAGGGCAGAAATGAGTTTAATCGGTAGAATCGATGTTTTAATAGTTAAGATTGAGAATAATTGGTGTAGATTAGTCGAGAAATGTTAGGATAAGACTATTGGAATTCGTGTGAATTGAATCGGTTGATTTTGTGATGATTTGATGATTTTGGATATTTGGGGTTTTGAACATCGCAGACGTTCGCTAGCACCTCTGCTAGGCGAGCAGGTCGCGAGTGTTCACTGTAGCGAGCTAGTAGCGAACGGTCCCAGACCTGGACAAAATGTAATTGACCCTCTTCGCTAGTAGCGAGCAAGGTAGCGAGGGGTTCGCTAGGCGAAGCCCTAACGAATAGGTAGCGAAGCCTTACAGTAGCTTTTGTTTGCCTTCGCGAGCTTGTTCGCTAGGCGAACAGGTAGCGAGTGTTCGCTAGGAACTCGCTAGGCGAGCAAGCTAGCGAGTGTGACAGCATTTTCATTTCCTTGTGTTTCCATCCAATGTTGATTGTTTGGTTCGATTGTGTTCAATCCTTATCGGAAATGACTAGTTTGTGTACTGTTGTGCTATGTTATACTGTGGATAGCCGTATGGCGTGAATCCTAGATTGTGGAATCAATTGTGGAAATGTGGTCTTTGGACAAATATATGCATTATTTAAATTACTTAAAAGTGCATGATGAATGTGATTGGGTTCGTTGCCGTTGGCGCGATATCGTGAGTGCATATTGATTGTATGTGAAGAATGCACGAGAACATATTGTGAATATGTGTGCATTGCTTGGTAAATGTGATGATGATTTTGAAAATACATATATGTGTAAGGTCGTACTCACTGGGGCAGAATGACAGATGTTGTTCCTAGTGAGGTATAGTGACATGGTCATATACACTGGGGTAGAATGACAAGATGTTGTTCCTATTGGAGTAATCACTGGGGTAGAATGACAAGATGTTGTTCCTAGTGGAGTAATCACTAGGGTAGAATGACAAGATGTTGTTCCTAATGGAGTAATCACTAGGGTAGAATGACAAGATGTTGTTCCTAGTGGAGTAACCATTGGGGTAGAATGACAAGATGTTGTTCCTAGTAGAGTAATCACTGGGGTAGAATGACAAGATGTTGTTCCTAGTGGAATAATCACCGGGGTAGAATAACTGAGATGTTGTTCCTGGTGGAGTATAAACGATATACCCATAATCCCAAATAGGGATTGGTGAGAATTGATGAGTTTTATATGAGTCACATGGCATAGATATAATTGTTATATGAAAGTATGCTTGTGTATGAATTAATGAATTGAGGATTATGGATGTGTGCATGATGAAACATGTTGGGTGATTATCCATATTTATTTATACATATATTGTGATGTATATGATGATGATAATGAATTATGGTGAGAAATGCAGAATATGTGTATTCTATTCTTATATATATTATTATCTGCATTGATTATTATGATAATATTTCTCACCCTTCTGCTGTTTTATAATGCTCTATGAGGCATTGCAGATTAGGTCTGCTGGAGGTCTTTTGTGAAGTATAGCTTCATTATTTTGGTCGGTTAGCTCTGATATGTAGCACCGGGTAGTTAGGATTTTATAGCATTCTTTTGTGATACATTTGTATATGTATCTGCTGACAAATGTTTATGTAAACATGAATGATGTGGGGAATCAAACTGGATGATATGTATTTATATGATAACATGTTTAAAATGATCCAATGTTTAGATTTTTCGCTTTTAATTCTAAATATTGAGATGTGGGTGTAAGGACTAAGTTCCTCTGTTGAAAGCTACCCCATTGTTGCATGTTTCTTATAGAGCAGGTGTTGTATGTTTCAATTTTGTGTATGATGTGACATTCCTCTTTTATACCATGTTTTAATTATACTCTGATGAAATTTTAATATGTGCTTAGATGATTTATTTGATTATTTGGGGGTGTAGAAAGGGGTGTTACACTGCACAGAATAACATCACTCTGTATCAGATGGATGTTAAAAGTGCTTTCTTAAATGGTTTAATAGAAGAAGAAGTATATGTTCGTCAACCTCCTGGATTTGAAAATAAACGATTTCCAGAGCACGTTTTTAAATTAAAGAAATCACTCTATGGCCTAAAACAAGCTCCTAGAGCTTGGTATGAAAGGCTGAGTAATTTTCTTCTGGAAAATAATTTTATCAGAGGAAAGGTTGATACCACTCTTTTTCATAAATCAATTAAGAAAGATATCTTAATCTGTCAGATTTATGTTGATGATATTATTTTTGGAACCACAAATATTTCACTTGGAAAGGAGTTTGCTAAGTCTATGCAGGCAGAGTTTGAAATGAGCATGATGGGAGAACTAAGATTCTTTCTGGGCATTCAAGTTAATCAGACTCCAGAAGGCACCTACATACATCAGACGAAGTATGTGAAGGAGCTTCTAAAGAAGTTTAATATGACAGAGAGTAAGCCAGCTAAGACTCCCATGCATCCAACTTCCACTCTGGGAAGAGAAGAGGTAAATAAAAAGGTAGATCAGAAGCTGTACAGAGGTATGATCGGCTCTCTTCTGTATTTGACTGCTTCTAGGCCTGACATTCTCTTCAGTGTATGTTTATGTGCTAGATTCCAATCAGATCCAAGAGATTCTCACTTAACTGCTGTTAAGAGAATTTTGAGGTATCTGAAAGGTACAACTAACGTGGGTCTGTGTTACAGAAGATCTGATGAATATAAATTAGTAGGCTTCTGTGACGCTGATTTTGCTGGAGATAGAGTTGAACGTAAAAGCACCTCTGGAAGCTGTCAGTTCCTGGGAGGCAATCTGATCTTGTTGTACAGCAAGAAGCAATCCATTATAGCACTCTCAACTACAGAGGTAGAATATATTGCTGCTTCTGGTTGCAGTACCCAGATGCTCTGGATGAAGAGTCAGTTGGAGGACTACCAAATACATGAGAGTAATATTACTATCTTCTGTGACAATACTTCTGCAATTTGTCTTTCTAAAAATCCAATTTTACATTCAAAGGAAAAACATATAGAGATTAAATACCACTTCATCAGAGACTATATTCAGAAAGGGATATTAAGTTTAAATTTTGTTGATACAGACCATCAATGGGCTGATATTTTTACAAAACCCCTCTCTGAAGATAGATTTAAATTCATTCTGAAAAATATTAGTATGGACTTTTGTCCAGAATAAAACCTTTATTCAAAATTAAATTTATTCAGATGAAAAGTGTTTAAAGTCTATACTCTGAAGTATTGCATCTGAATTTTTTTAAGTTACTTTATTTTTTTGTGAAAATCTGAGTTAACAAGCTTTAGAGGATCTGAGCGTTAGTTAACGATTCATTTCCTAAAAGAGCTTCAGAGGCACACTATATCAAACATGTGTCACTTCTAATCTAAATTTTGTAAACGATTGAGTGTACACAAAGCTGAGGCGTCGTTTCAGGTACTGTTTGAATCATTGAAATTTTTCCCCCCACTTTGTTAAATCACATTTAATGCGTTAAATCATTATGTTTTTTATTTGATCTAAGTTTATCTTTATGCCCTAACACATATTCCATGCTGTAACACATTTCACACTTTCATTATCTCACACACCTTATGCATTTTGCTCTTCTTCATTCCTTAATTTTCAAATCAAAAATTAAAAGAATTCCCAGTCATCTCAAAAGTTCTTCTTCAATGGCTACGTCATCTTCATCACATCAACACTTGGTTTCTACAATGGTTGGGTCGTCTTCATCACAAATGGGTAATGAAGCGTACAAAGAACCAGAACGCACACTTCTCACACCAGTGAACAAACTAGAGGTACTTTGTGAGTTTATGGTTGATTTTGACTGTATGGCAAAAAATGGGTTTGATCTTCATTCAACAGTTAACTTTCAAGGATGGTTAAAATACTTTGATCGGTTGGTTGGTCCTGTTTTTCCCCAACTGGTAAAGGAATTATGGATTCATGCCCAAGTTTACCCTAAATTTATTTCTTCATCTATTTTGGGTAAAACTATCGTCAATACTGAGGAAATGATTCGTCAACTTATTGGCTATGAAGAGGAGGGTATTGTGAATACTTCAGTGGGACGCGTGAGTATGAATGAAGTGTACAACGAGGTGTTTGTCTCTGGGCTTCCATCCAACAAGATAAAGGATCTGAAGACCCATTACAAGATTTGGGCCCAGATATTTCTGGGTTGTATCCATCATCACAAGGCTTCAAATTCTCCAGATTACATTAATACAGATCAATTGTATATTTTGTATTGTCTAGGGAATAATATCAAGGTGGATCTTCCACATATGTTGTTTGTTCATATGTGGAGTCATGTCAAGATGTCCAGAGAAATCATTCGCACCAAACACTAGAAAATCATAGATTGGATTCCCATGGGAAGGTTAATTTTTTATATCCTCACTGAAAATGGTTTGGCATCTTATCTGAAAGATGTTGGTCAGACAGATGAGTTAGTTCCTATTCTTGGGAAGCCTCTAGATGGCAAGAGTCTTCAGAGAATGCAGTTGGTAGAAAAACTTCAATCTGATCCAGTTCAGATTGATTCTCATGTTGTGCGCAGAAGGAGGGTACCAGTAGAAGATTTTCTACTCTTCACTACAAAGGAGCCAAAGGAAACTCTCCTTGCTTATATTGCTTCATGTATGGCAGATGGCACTCCTATGCCAGCTGATCTGCTGCTACGTGCTTCTCAACCTGCTCCAAAACTGATTATGAGGAAGAAATGCAAGAAGAGAAAGGTCTCTGAAGAAGATCCCTCATAGAAACATTCTAAGAGTTCTAAGAGGAAGGCTTCTGAAGAAGGCTCTTCCAAGAAGTCCTTAAAGCGTTTCAAGCAATTAGGTAATCACTCTACTGTTTTATCTCATGTTTTTGAAACTAAAATAGATGAACCAACATCTCAAACCCCTCTCTATTCTAAACATCTCAACATCTGAACCTACTCTTTGATCTGAACCTTTTATTACATCTGAACCTATTATCATTTCTGAACCTATTATTTCATCTGAACCTTTTATTACATCTGAACCTATTATCACTTCTAAACCTATTATTTCATTTGAACCTATTATTACATCTGAACCTATTATCACCTCTTATCCTTCTTCTCTTTCCCTTCCACACATCACCTCTAAACACACCACCTCTATACCATCCACACCCTCATTCAATATCCCTCAGCAAACCAATTCTGCTGAAGTCCCCTCTACAAACCAACCAGTTATTACCAACCCCTCTGAACCTGAAATCTTTCATGCCACACCTCTCCTAACCATTCACCCAATTCCATATGACTCATCTGACTCCTCTGACTCCTCTTCTGACCAATCAGATGCTACATCCCCTCCACATCACTCCCCAAACCACCCTATTGAATTTTCTTCTCCCACTTCCATTTCGTCTCATTCTCCAGATAAACCTTCATCCTCTTTTAAACCATCACTCCTTGATGCTCTTAAGACATCCTTCTTCGAGGCCTACCTTAAGCCCAAACCTAGACCAAATGTTGGTAATCTATTATCTAGTTTTGAAACGGAGATACATATGTGGTTTTCTGCTGTAAGGGAGAAGTGCCTCACTAGCACGAATCCTCGTGACTCTGAAGAGACATGGACTGCCTTCAGAAAGAGATTCACTTCTGTGACTATGAATCTTCAGGATGCTTGCTCTGCAGATGCACAAGAGAGAGTTTCTGAAGCTTTGAGACTTGCTCAACTCAGTGTCAGCAGAACTCCTATTCTTTGTCTGAAAAACACACCTTCAGAGGTTTTGTGTTCCTCATCTGAGAAATCTGTTGCACTTCAGATGAGTGAAGATCCTCATGCTAAAGAAGGTACCTCAGAGGATCCTGTTATTAAAGAGATTCCTGACTCTGGTCAGCCCTCTGCTCTAGAATTAGGAAATGCACCTCTTCATTGGTTGTTCAGATTTCAACAAATTTGAGGAAAGAAAATGAAGATGTGCAAAATAAATTTGCTCAGCAAGAGGCTACTAACAGCGAGATAAAATCTTGGATGATCAAGCAAGAGAAAACTACAACAGAGATTCAGGAGTGGATGGTCAAACAGGAAGAATCCACTACTGAAATCAAGACATGGATGGCCAAACAAGAAGCTTCAACTTCTGAGATGACGGAGCTTCTTAAGATTTTAACTTCTCGTTTATCTTAATTGTTTGTTAGTTTGTGCTCATCTGTGAATTTGCCTGTTTTATTTCTTTTCTGAGTCTCTAAATACATCTGTGACTTTTTTGTTTACATCTGATTCTATCTGATATTTTTTTATTTTTCTTGCTCTGAAATTTTTTTTGTCTTAAATGATTTTCTAAAATCTCTTTTTGATATAACAAAAAAGGGGGAGAAAATGGAAATTTTGAATCGTTCCCATAAACAAATACTGAATGGAAAGTCACGCATGTTAAAAACTAACTAATCATGAATTCAGTGTTTCAGAGCTAAAGTTACTCATCTGATAATATTTATAGAATTAACTCTAAACAAGGTCTGAGATAGTCCACAAGCTTGCTCTGACTCTGGAAAGAATACAAGTGCTGACAGGGAAGTTTTATATTTTCTAGCAATATTCATTTCAGGGGGAGAATCATATTCTCAGGGGGAGATGTATATTTTAACTTTGAATAAAATTTCGTATAGGTTTTGTCATCATCAAAAAGGAGGAGATTGTTAGAACACAGATTGGTTCTTAATATATCTCAATGTTTTGATGATAACAATAATAAAATTTTGTATGGAGAAAATATATACTCTAATTTTGTTCAAGTGTTTTTGTTTCAGATAACATAATAAATATTCCTCTGGACGTTAAGCTACAACAGGCAGAAGACTCTGAGCGTTTGGTAAAAAGATAAGCTACAGAAGGCTCTCAGCGTAGAGTATAAAGCGAAGATTCAGAAAATTCTGAGCATATTAAACTCAACGCTGCAACTGCAGAGGCTCTGAGAATCAAAACACATAAGGCTCTGAAACGTTAGTAACAAAGTGATACATTTGGATAACACATAAGATCGAAGATCTGCTCTGATCTAAAGCGCTCTTCTGGATGAACATTTTGTTAAAACAATCACGCTAGCGCTAAGCTGCAGAACTCTAGAAGTAAGTTACTCTGATAAGTTACTCTGATAAATCAATTTGAGTACCCATTATGCCAAGACCTTAAAGCTCCAATTTTTTTGTAATCCCTAAGTAGTTTATTTAAGTAGTCAGTGTCGCTATTACGAAAATCGGCGCCGGCTGACAGAAGAGTCGCCACCGTGCGTTATTTATCCAAACGGAGGGAAAGGGAACGCTCGAAGTAAACCTCGCGAAAAAGGGAAAAGGTATGGTCGTCGCAACCAAAACCTGGATTCGGGAGTCGGTTACGCAAGGGGAAGGTATTAGCACCCCTCACGTCCATCGTACTCGATGGGATCCATGCTTGCTTGGTTTGTACGGATTACATTTCTATCTAAACTAAAGGATGAGGTCTGAAAAGAAAAGAAAACATGACTCGGTAAAGCATCGCACTTTATGCCTACGTATTCCCGTCTGGAACGAGAAATCAGAGTCAACGTAGTTCGCCTAACTACGGGGAAAGGTGGGTGAAGGTTGCTCGCTAGGATATCGCATCCTATGCCTACGTACTTCCACACTGCATGGAAGATCAGAGCAAACGTAGTTCGGCCTACGCTCGACACAAGCTGTTCGAGTGTCTTTTACGAAAAAAAACTCACCTTAAACAAGGGTTTTCTTATTGCAAAAAGGTTGATGTCTGTTCAAATCTTTTGACGGAAGAAATGAATTAATCTCTGTTATAACCTTTATTAGTGTTTTTCTGTTGTTTTGAAGGAAGAAGAGATGACACTCTACAAGTCCTAGGGTTAAAAGGGGATAAAAATCTACCCTAATGTTATCATGCATGGGTTAACTCCTAATGTCTATCATGCTCCTCTCTTGCGCAGAGAGAAACAGAGATCCTAAGGGAATAGACGGAAACAGAAACAGCAGATATATACAATAAAGCAGTAAAATGCATGGATGCAACAATACAAGCGAGGCAAGGGAGTCCCAATCAACCTCGAACCTAGAAAATAATAGGCAAAAGTGAACAGACTTCACTTTCAACCCAACAGGGTAAACAGCAAACAATACAGTCAATCAATACATCAGAAATAAAACAGCAAAAGCTAAACAGCAAAGCAGTCTTCATCAGCATCAGCTACTATCTTCAAGTCAATATCAGCTATCCACAGGCTTCAAGCAAGCATCATACTTTATCTTAAATCTCCCAGTGGCTTTTCTTCAAGTCCTAACCTCCAAGCTGAGAAAATCAATCACAAGAGTAAACTGGGTGTTAAGCAATTAGTTGACCACCAAGGGTGGCAAACAGACTGCTATCACCACAAAGAGTATTTCTCTCAAGAGTTCTATCCCTTAGACATTAGCACCAAGCCTTCCAAAGGAAGGGGGTGAGCGTCTTAGAGAGACTCTGCATCACAGAGAAGAATGGAGGCAATCAAGACCTTCCATGTTTGAGAATCAAGTTGGCTACTCTAGGGCTCTGCCTAACTCCTATGTCCTACAAACTTCAGCAGCTACCAGCAAGAGATACTCCTCATTAGCTCTGCAAGTTGGTCTCCATCTTCTGATCTTCAACTGGACTTCATCATCACAGGTCTTCAGCTCTCCCCAAATCCCAAACAAACCCAATACCCCACACAGACAAAAAGATAACCCTAAAGAGGGCACACCACACAATTAATCACATATAAGCAATATACTAGTAGCAGTAGGGGAATCTTAATATTTTCTAAGGGATCTATCCTATACCCATAACCCCTATAGTCCATACCCCAAAAAACAAATGAAAATCTCCTAAAAGAATTAAACTATCTCACCTATGTTGATTTAACCCTAATTTTGAACACCTAATTGCCACACAAGCAAACTACTAAAAATAAACTTCTAAAAATCCTAGTACAAAATCCAGAGAGTCTACACATTCATATTTGATAGCACAAAAAAGAATGGACCTAAAATCAATTAGAAAGTGCATGAACAAAATTTGACAAATTCATGTATGAAATGAAACACCTAAAATAGGCATTTATTTGGAAAATATGGGAAAAATATCAAATAAAAAATAAAATGCAATTTTTATTTTTTATAATTTTCTTGACTCTTTAAAGAAAATTATGCAAAAAGAGTTATCAAAAAATAATGTTTTTTCAATTTTATATGATTTTTACAAAATGCATGAAAATGAAAAGAAATTAAAAAAATGAAATATAAAGAAATAGAGGGAGGGGTGTGGAAAGCAAGGCGCTCTAGTTCAATTATTATGATGGGCCAGTACCAGGGGTGCGAATAGAAAGCGTGCTAAGCCCATGAAACATCAGAAAATCAAATGAAAAAATACCAGAAAAATGGATAAATCTGCGGTGCGAAAAGCAGTAAAAACATGTGTATTATGCTGGGCCTATTAAAAAGGGGGTGGGGATAGAAATTTGGACTTAGGCCCAAGGACGCTGTTTAATGAAAACGCAGTGTTTCATTGTATTTGGCCTTTCCCTCCATTTCTGAGATTTAATCTGGGCCACGCGAGTGGATTAAAAAGTCCACAATTGGGGATAATCGGACGGCTGGGAGGTTGTCTTCAACCTCCAGCTAGGGTTTCCTCCCAAACCAGCTTTCACGCGTGATATTTCCACCTCCCCGTTCTCTCTACTCACTCCATGAAATAACACAATCCAAAGACCAAACTTGAACTACATTTCTCCCTCTACACAGCCATGGTATCATCTCTTCCTAACTCTCAACCTAAACTGAAACACGATGGATGGAAGTTCTGGGCACCATGAATTTGCACTGGCATGCAGGGTAATAATTCTTGATCAAACTTATACTAATGCGTTCTATGGTTCATGGTGATCATTCTAAACCTAACCTCCAGTATTATAGCACTCTAACGTGTGAGTTCTTGATCCCTAACCAGAAACTGCCATGGAAACAACCTTCAAGAACAACCCTTAAACTACTCATGAATCATCCCCTAATGGTCTTTATCACATATATCCTAACCACATGATCTAGCAATGGATAAATAGTGGGATTCGAATGAAGTTGCATACCTTGCAAGTGATGATGGCTATGGTGGTTCCCCTTCAATTCAAGCCTTGATGCTTGCTTCAAATGATCTTCAATGGCTGTAGGTTCTTTTGTTTGCACTGGTTCTTGCTTACACTTCTTGAATCACTCTATCCAATTCTTCATGCAACTTGGAGTGAACCTTTGGATCTCATGAACCAGCCACGAATTCCTCTCAATTTTGTTTGCCAATTGCTCTATGATGATGGTAGATGATGATGATAACAAGAATTATGATGATTGATGAAGTTTCAATGGAGTTTGAAAGCAAAATGCAATATGGATGAAGGAATTCAAACTATGGTATGCAAGCACAATCAGTCACCAACCAGGGCATGGATCATCTCTAGGGCATATATAGGTGTCAATGGAAATGTATGGAAGCTTTGAGAACCTTCCAAGAAGTTTCTAGAATGTATCATGCAATGAGAATTTGAATTTTCCATATTTAGTGAATCTCATGCAATCTCATGATAAACCATGCAATCCCACTTAATTTCTCCTCAAATGATATTATGATATGAGAACAAGGTCTTACAAACCCTTATGTATCATTTCCTTACTTTTCCTTTTGGTGCCTTAAGATGCAAGAAACACATTTACAAAGGAAGTCCAATTTTTAAGCCTAAACTCAAAAATGTGGCTAAACCATTGTCTTTATAATGATGTTGGGAATCAATTTGGTATATTGGATGACCCATATTGGATTTGTAGATCTCTCAAACCAATTTTTCATTTCAACTTTTTCAACTTATAAGCCATTTTCAAGTCATTTGCACCACTTTTAAAATTCCATGCTCTAAGCTTTTCCAAACTTTCACACCTTCTTTACTAGCCTTAAAATCCCATTTTGAACAACTTTGATGTTGTGAAGTTTTTCATCTGAAGCTCCCTTGTATGAGTTTTAGGCGTAGGCTAAGAATGACCTGTAATCCTCAAATGACCAAAATACCCTTTGCTTGCCAAGACCATAAGTAGAGCTGCACAAATCATATGAAGGCATACCATACCATTATAGAAAGCTAATACAATAAGGAAAAATTCTCATGTTGGCCAGAAATCCATTTGAAGTACCCTTGAAAGTCAAAAGTTGCTTGGAATACAGACAATTTTCACAGACAAATTTCAGTGCCCTCAGATGACTTGTAACTTGCAAGAGCCATAACTTGAGTTCTATAAATCATCTTGATGACTTCCACCACTAAAATTAAAGCTATGAAGATACTCTACAAGTTTCATGTGGACCAGAAATTCATGTGAAGCTTGCATCTTGAGTTACACTGCTTTGAAGTTTGACCTAAATCAGGGGATTTTACACTGAAACCCTAATTTAGTAACTCCAGTTCTCCTTGACTCCTCTTGATTTTTCTTTATCACAACATCATATCCATATCCATATAGCAAATAATGAATCCCACCTTCTTCAAATGACCCTTGATGCCCTTCAAAACACTTCTTTGACCTAGAATTGACCCAGTGCTGACCCTAGTTGACTGACTTCAACTGAGGCTCTTGCAATCATTCAAATGACTTGGTTCTCCTCAAAAATGATTCTCTAGACTCTTCATAACATCCATACACACCTCATGCTCTTGGATCATAGCTCACACTTCCTCTGATGATCCCCAACTAGCCTCAAGATAGGAGAGAATTCACTGATCAACCTGGCAGCTCTTCAAAACTCAAATTCTTCCCTGATGACCTGAGTAGACTTGAATATGAATGAAACCCCTGGATATGCCTCTTGATATAGGAATAGCACTTTGACCCCCTGTTAAGATAACTTGCTTATGACATGCAATGCAGATGAATACACTATGTACATGATGACAATGCAAATGACTATGCAATTGAAACATAAACCTAGGTTAGAAAGGTTGGGCAAATTTTGGGGTGAACAGCTGCCCCTATTCAAGCGACTTGGACCCGACTGGATGAAGAGCGCGCAACCTTCAGACATTCGAGGTACGAGACGGTTGAATACGAAAGAACCCGGAAACTTGCCAACCGCGAAAATAAATTGCGAAACGACTATTGTTTGAGAAAAACCCTGGGAACTGGCTCCTGTCGTCACAGCAACAACAAGCCATACATCTGTCCAATAATCTGATGTTGTCCGCGGACCACTCCATTCCGAAGAAATGAGCATACACCACATAACAAGAGATTGTTGATATCACTTATCAACCTCTGTTGATCTCACTTATCAACCTCTGTTGATATCACTTATCAACCCCTGTTGATCTCACTTATCAACCGAGCACACGCTAACCAGCGGGAGAATATTGACTTCACTTGTCATGTTGACTTCACTTGTCATGTTGACTTCACTTATCAACCTTTCGTATCCTGAAGAAACGAGCAAACGCTTAACCAACGAGGCCATGTTCGAAGACATGAACAACCGACTCTGCGGGGAAATGAGAAACTTAACTAAGCAACTCTGAGAGGACAACTCTGACGACTGCCGTCAAACATCTGCTGGGGAAATTGGGAACTTAACCAAGTAACCTTGCTGAAAACTACGAGTAATTTAACCAAACAACTCCTGTAGCAAGCTCCCTGCTGGGGACTATGAGGGACTTAACCAAGCAACCCATTGAAGTAACACCCTGCTGGAGAACATAACTCTGTTGGGGAATTGCGGGTAACCACCCGAAAACCTGTATTACCACCTTCTAATACTGATACCACATCATCCTGAGAAAGACTCAGCTGGGGAAATACAAGTGACTTAACCAAGCGACTTGTCAAAGGATACCCTACCGGGGACTACGAGGAACTTAACCAAGTATCTCGTTGAAGAACAACCCGCTGGGGATTACGTCTCTACTGGGGTAACTGTGAGTAACCACTCAAAATCTGTACCATGCCATTTCTATTGTACTCTGAGAAAGGACTCGGCTGGGGAGAAAGAGAAATGCTTGACCAAGCAACTCTGCTAGGGGAATGTGCCATGGCGAACACGATCACTGCGTGTCTGGCACAACAACCCTCTGTGACAGGATGAACACGATCACTGCGTATTCTACACCACCACCCTCTTGACAGGTGGAAACACGATCACCGCGCGTCTTGATGCTGTAAACAAAATCACGTAATGGGACAAACATGACGAACACGATCACTGCGTGCTGCGTTACAACCACATCGACCATAAATCCAACCGGATGAGATAAACAGGATCACTGCGTGCCAGACGGAATAAATCCACATAGAAGAGGCGAACACGTTCACTGCGTACTTCAACCACCAATATGATAAACACGATCACTGCGTGTGCTGCGATAGGACGAATACGATCACTGCATATCCTGACCATCAAACCCCCAAAATAACGTCAACACGATCACTGCGTGCCACGAAACCAACCCATGTAACAGGACGAATACGATCACTGCGTACGCCGACCAACAAAACCAACTGACACGATAGCCACGATCACTGCACGCTCCGCATCACAAGTTCCCATGGTACTAACAACACGATCACTGCATGTTGTACGAATACGATCACTGCGTATCTTGAACACGATCCCTGCGCGTTCGAACACGATCACTGCGCATTCTGAGCCATGATCCTCTTGACTGGAGAAAAACACGATCCCTGCGTGTTGCGTGTCTCAACTAACCCACATAACTGGACGAATACGATCACTGCATATCCTGACCATACATAGGATAAACGCGATCACTGCGCGCTTCATGTCACGACCCTCTTGACTGGAGGAAACACGATCCTTGCGTGATGTGACACAACTTTAAACATGGGACGAATATGATCACTGCGTACTTCGGCCACCAACAACCCGATTAACACGTTCACTGCGTGTCCTACAGCATAATCAAACTGCATAACGGACGAATACGGTCACTGCGTATACTGACCAACAAAACTGGATGAACACGATCACTGCGTATCAACCCATAATCACTGTATAACGGACGAATACGATCCCTGCGCATATCGACCAACACCTGGATGAACACGATCATTGCGTATCAACCCATAACCACTGTAGAACGGACGAATACGATCACTGCATATATCGACCAACAACTGGATGAATACGATCACTGCGTATCGACCCATAATTACTGTAGAACGGACGAATACGATCACTGCATATATCGACCAACGAAATCACATGATATGGTAACACGATCACTGCGTGCCTTGCTCAATAAAACCCCGAAACGATACCAACACGATCACTACGTGCCTTACAAAACAATCTTCTTAGATCGGGACGAATACGATCACTGCGCCATTCGACCACAGATACACATACCAAGATCAACACGATCACTGCGTGTCTCATAACCATCTGCTTAGATCGGGACGAATACGATCACTGCGCCATTCGTCCACAGATACACATACCAAGATCAACACGATCACTGCGTGTCCTATGACATGAACCCCATAAATGGTACGAATACGATCACTGCGTACTTGGGCCACAAATCAACATCTCGAAATTAACACGATCACTGCGTGCCTTACAATATGAACCCCATAGAAGGTACAAAATACGATCACTGCGTACCTTGACCACAAATCAACATCTCAAAATCAACATGATCACTGCGTGCCTTACAATATGAACCCCATAGCTGGTACAAATACGATCACTACGCACTTTGACCACAAAATCCACATCTTCCTGAATCACGATTTCTCTTATCGGCAAGGAATAACATATCTGAAACTGGAGAGGTAACCACCTGGCTTATGTTTCAAATATGCATGTTTGATAATGACGTAATGCTTCCATACTGCATGGAAATGCCACATACTCATGTGAAATGCAAATGCTCATGATGCATGCTTATGCAAAGAGTTGCTTCAGCAAAATAAATGCTGAAGACACACTGGATCCGCTGGGGATAACCAGAATACTACCGATACGCTTCCAACAAAATAAATGTTGGAAAGATGAACTAACTCTGCTGGGGATGACCACCCTGCTGGGAAAGTAGCTCACGAACTCAAAACTTCAAATTCTGCTGAGGACGATCCTCTTGACGAGGAAGAGCGACTTGTTGGGGAAAGAAAGGACAATCGTGCTTGGGAAAACTCCTTTCAGCAGCTCCAACCACCTGATCACACTCTGTGGGAACCCCTCCTGCTATCACTGAGCTGGGGAAACTCATCCTGCTATCACTGAGCTGGGGAAATCGTCCCTCTATCACTGAGCTGGGGAAATCATCCCGCTATCACTGAGCTGGGGATTGAACTACACGTTCTGACTTGCACTGCACAAGGACTCTCTGGGAAGTTAATCATATCCATCTCGACCTTCACTGGGGAGGACTAGGCTAATGCTGAACTGCAGATACATTAATCTCAACTCTCCTGGGGAATTAACATTCAGCTTTGCCTGGGGCGACTTCATTGGGGAAGACACAACATACAATCTCTGGAGAGGGTACCAGCCTGCCATGGACTCTGACGGGGAACTTTGCGAGCTTTTGGATAGCTTGCCCCAGTGCACTCAACTTGCCCCTATCTAACTCCTGGGAATACTTGCTCTGAACCGCTTACCATGAGACGACCTCGAGATTACTTGCCCCGGTATCTATACGACAAAAAAATTCAATCTTCGATAAACCCTAATCAATCCAGTTGGTTTCGACGCTCTCCGCGGCGACGTGCCCCTGAATGAGCGTTCTAGCGACTTATCCTGATCTGATTATCCACTTGAAGTATCTGCTTTCAAATCTCCACATTTCTGCATAACTGCCCCTGATTGGATCTCGAGGAGACTCACTTCTGATTAGTTACCTCTCAAGCACACTGCCCCTTAATCAACTAAAGCTTCGGGACTTGTCCTCAGACTAACCGATTCCGAACTCACTGGAAGTCAATGCCCCTGATTCACATGACTTGCCCCCGATTAGCTGATCCAGAACAGTACCTCCAACTATGAGAGATTTACTGAATCTCGACCTGATTGCCCCAGAGTAGCTGACTTCGCATGGCTGACCTGACTGGGAATCACGATAATAGCTTGCCCCTGCTCTCGGAACATTCGGGCGCTCTGTATTCTATCCATACTTTCCATTGCAGAAAACTTTCCTGCTGTCAAGCGCTTACTCGCAAGTAAAACAAGTTGTTCTGCGTAAAAGATATAATAATGCAACGCATATGACAGTTTTGACATCCAATATGTTCACTGGGAAAAGGGAAAAACAGTTTATAGCATACACTGCACAAAACATTTATCAACATCAATACCAACATGGTAAGAGGAACCCTTTCAGGAGTCAGAATCGACGCGACCTTTACCGAAGTATGCTTTCGAAACAACCTGCTTCAATTAGGACTTTTGAAGGTTATAACGTGGTCAGGTTCACGGTTTTGAAGGAAAGGATAAAGGCTCAAAGTTTATTTTAACCCACCCATTCTCCTTGATGTTCTCCGATCCTATATTCAGCTAATTCGACCTTAGCACTCACCTCTCAGAGGCTGAAAGATAGGAGTGATAGTTCGAAAACTCATGAGTTTTTGGAGTGACAGCCACTCACTTCTCGTCTTTGACACTTAGGGTCACACGACTCGCATTTGATTTAAGGATTTTTTTCTTTTTGTCCTCCTTTCACCTTTTTCTTACCCCTAACTTTTGCCTGGACTGACTCTTTTGAGTTCTTTTGGTTTTTCTTTTAAGTCCAGCGGGATGCCCTCATTTTTGCCTAAGTCAATTGTTTTCTTTTCTTGACTTAGCGGGCTTTTGATTTTTTCTCTTTTTTCTTTCGACCAAGTCATGTGACGCTGGTTGTCTGACTCTTTGGGGAATGATGTGACTGTCTCACTCTTGATTTAACCATTATGGTTTTTTAGGCACGCCCTCTAGAGGTGTGATTGATCCTCGAACGGACACTCCTTTTGCAACTTGAACGCTCGGTCAAATTAGCTAACACCTACCCTGCCCCAGGTTAAGATTAAGGGTTTTTCATTCACAGAAAGAAACTCCTACTACAAGGCTCAAAGGGGTTGACAAGGGATTATCTTCCTTATAACTCCGGTGTTTAGGGACTTGAAACAATGTCTGTACATCATCAGCAGGTTTTATCTCAAAAGCATACAATCGGAAGTTGCATGTCGTTCATTTTCGTCATCCTCCCCAGATCCTTCTTAACCAAGCATTGGACATTTGTAAAAACAATTAGTGAACACGAATGGATTTAATCAAAACATGCATATTTATTTCATTATCATCAATTGAAATGAAAACAACAAGTTTTACGAACAAGGTCGCAATTCAAACATGAAAGAAACTACAAACGTAAAGAAATAACAAGATAAAACAAAGAAAAACGCCAGCTTCCGAGAACCGGGCTTTCACATCTGTCCTGCTGCTGAACCAACTATCTTCACAATCAGTTATTAGAGGCAGCCTGCCACTGTTCTGATCTACTTTTAACGGCCCACACGAACTATAGAACTCCTCTTTGTCCACCATATTCCAGCCTATTCATGGTTTGGCATTGGTTTTTGTGTAATATTGGGACCTTCCTTCCCAAAATTGATGGCTGAGCTATCAAGCAGATCTTGCACTTTGTGCTTGAAAGCTAAACAATTCTCGATGTTGTGCCCGGGTGCACCAGAGTTAAAATCACAATGCTCGTTGATGTCGTACCCTACTGGTGGCGTGCCAGTCGGCGGCGTCAAGGTTCTCTTTTCAACTAGCTGTAACTTCAATAGAGTCTGAAGGAGCTCTGCGTAAGACATCGGCGGTACCTCAAATACCCTCCTCGGCCTTGGAGCCTGAAACCTCCGCTGATTCTGATTAGGCTGCTGCTGAGCCTGCTGCTGTTGTTGTCTCTGTTGCTGAGGTGGTCCCGGAATAGTCACACTTGCAACTTGAGGTTGTGGACGCCGATTCTGATTCCTATTTCTCCGTTGAACGTTATACACCGCATTAGCATCATCTTGCCTTTTACCACCGAAGGCTTTCCTGTTGCTTCCAGCTGAAACAGATTCTCCCGGTTGAATCTTACCAATTTTTATCCCGTTCTCTATACGCTCCCCCATCAGGATCAGCTCGGAGAAGGTACTCATTGAGAAGTTAAGCAGCCGGTCGTAGTACATTCCTGAGAATGTCCCTACGAACAAGTCCATCATTTCCCTCTAGACCATAGGTGGTTGTACTCTCGTGGCCAGGTCACGCCATCTCTGGGCGTACTCTTTGAAGCTTTCCTTGGGCTTCTGGGACATGCTTTGCAACTGAACTCTGTTAGGAGCGAGATCGCTGTTGTATTAGTAGTGCTTTACGAAAGCTTCCGCCAATTCTTTCCAAGTTCTGATCTGTGTTGGCTCCAGGCTCATGTACCACTCCAACGACGGCCCTGACAAGCTGTCTTGGAAAAAGTGCATAAGCATCTTCTCGTCGTCTGAATACGCAGACATCCTTCTGTAAAATGAACGGACATGCACCCTCGGGCATGTGTCGCCTCTATACTTATCAAAAGATGGTGCCTTGAACTTCAGAGGTACCCTCAGCCCTGGTACCAACCCCATGTTGGACATATCCAGTCCCACAGCATTCTGATTAGCCAGACCATTTACCTTTTCTTCCAACAATCTCATGCGGAGGCTGTCCCCTGTAGGCCTCCCGTAGCCTTCATTATGAGCGGAGAAAACGTCTTCCTGATGATCCTCCCAACGAGGTATCTCTTCATATGCAGCATGTCCAGCGTTACGACCCAGACCTGCTTGGAAGTACCCGGGGTTACCCCTCAGGTTGCCCATATCCTGGCCGTTGTTCATACCCATTCCATATCCTGCGATACCATAACCATGGTCTCCGTATCCATTTTTGGCGCCAGCCACATTGCCATATCCCACATTCATACCCTGAAAGCCCTGATTACCATTGCCGTCATTCAGCCCGACGTTCTCCGCACCCAAGTTGAAACCCTGGTTGACGTTCCCTATGAACACTCCTGCAGTATCTCCGTTAGTGTTACCAGTGTTTCCGTTCCCACCAGCAGGACCAGCTTCTCCGTTGTTCAGCCCAGCGACTTGAATGTGATCAGCACTTTGATGATTTTCAACCCTGGGAGAGTTAGCCACATTTTCACCACGCAGGGTGCCGTTGTTCTCAGCACGAGCAACCAACGGCTGCACCAGACTCTGCAACTGTTCCTGCCCTTTGGCGATAGTCTCCATGGTTTGCATGAACAGGGCCATCCTGTCACGCATCTCTTGCATTTCAACCTGCATGGCGTCCATGATCTTCTTCTGGTTGATTCTTGTAGGGTAACGGTGGACCCGCCTTTCTTCAATCCTGAAAATACCTGAAAAATGCAGGAGATAAGATACACGGATCACAAACCTGTAATGCAAATATGAGTATGTATGCAAAATGCAATGCGTGTC
This sequence comes from Lathyrus sativus, assembly GCA_963859935.3. Taxonomy (NCBI): domain Eukaryota; kingdom Viridiplantae; phylum Streptophyta; class Magnoliopsida; order Fabales; family Fabaceae; genus Lathyrus; species Lathyrus sativus. The sequence continues at coordinate 353,152,142 of OZ012737.1, forward strand.
TGTGCATTCGGGATTATCATTCCCCGATTCTAGTGCTAATACGTTTGATACAGGGCAGCGCCGTGACAGTGTGGTGACAAGCATTTGCAAGAAGTTGAAATTCAATCACAGAAGGGAAAACAACTCATGTATTGAACAGGCCTTCAAAGGCAAAAGTATCACAAGACGAACAAAAGCATGACCTCAACCCACAAACCGGGTGATGGTCAGCGTACAATAAAGCATGAACAAATCAGGTATGCCCATAATCCCTATAATCCCTTAACAGCTTCTTTGTCTTGGGATGATCAGGCTGGACAAGCAATCCCTCTATGAGTAGACTCCTCTGCTTAAGAACTCGCCGCAAGTCGTCGATGGACTCTTCCCATACGCCTTCACCAAAACACTCATCTAGCTTCCTCTTCTGGGACCGAGCTTCCTTTCTGCGGGCCTCGACTTGCTTCAGTGCATCTTGAAGGGCATATCTAGTCATGACTTCTTCTTCGTGCTGCCTCCTAGTGGCCTTCAACTGGCTCTGAAGATCGGCGATCTGCTGCTTCAACTTATCTTCCCGTTCCTTGTTGTTAGTAAGAGTGGCATTCCAAGTCTTATTGAATGAAGCAATCTCTCGGTGAGCAATGTCCAACGACTTCTTCTTAGCTTCCATCATGTCATGAGAGCTCTTAAAGTCTTGTCCCAGGCGTTCCCACTTCTCCTTTTCTTTAACCAATTTAGTCTTCAACAAGGTTACCATCTCAGTTTGTTGTTGAAGGGAGTACGCAACTTCGTTCTTCTCACTTCGAATCCGGGCCAATTCTCTTTCTAGATCTTCATTAACCACCAACAGAGCTTCCTTTTCTTTCACCACTTGCTCATAGACCTCCCTGGAAACCGTGGTTGGCTCTTCCACCGGAACATAAATAGGGATCGAAGTAGCTGGAAATGGCATCAATATCTGTCTGGCTCTCTCCTGCATCCAAACTTTGTAGGGTGCATACGCCTGGCAATCATTCTTCCCCAACAGCGGTTTCCCTTTTCGGTTAATACGTGTCCAGGCATGCCGAAGCTTGGCTAGTAGCTCTCCGCTCAAATCACCTGTGAAGTACAGAGATTCCTGTACTTCATCCTCCTGAGGTGGGCTCTTCAGCGCATATCCAAACTGACGGACGAACAAAGATGGGTTGTAGTTGATGCACCCTTTTCTCCCTATCAACGGAACATTAGGATAACCAGCACAACTGACAATAAGCTCGGACCCCAGCAGGTCTCAATCAAACCATTCGATATCTGTAGAAGACAGCCTCATCATACGCTCTGGCCAGTCAGATATGGTCGCACTATCCACAAAAGGTCCCTTCGAAGGAAGATGGCTCTTGAACCACATATACAGCAAAGGCATGCAACAAGAGACATTCTTGCCTCTCCTGTTCTCGTTCCTGTAGTGCATCGAATGATAAAAGTCTCCAATCAGTGTTGGCACCGGGTTACCAGCAGCAAATAGATGAAATGCATCCATGTCCACGAAGTTTGGGAAATTGGGAAACAGCACGATCTCGTAAATGCATAGAGCCAAAATAGCGTTAAAGACCACCCAACACCCATTCTTGGCGTACTCTTAAGCCTTACCAACCAGAAACTGAAGAGAGAAACCCGGAACCCCTCGCCAAGAAGTTATCAACAACTCAGAAGCATCCATATGCAAGGCTTTGGCTAGATCCTCCAACTTAGGTTCAGTGGCAGAGTGAATAAAGGGAACTGCATTCTGCACTGGCAGCTCAGTAAACTCCACATACTCCTCCATGGTTAGTCCCAAAATGAAGTCTACAAATGTAAAGCATCTCAAAGCCGGGTCATAGAACTGCATCAGCGTGTATAGCCCGTTCAATTCATCGTCGGTGGATCTGCGAACCAAACTCAACAGCCGTCCGTAACTCTGCCTGAAGCTTCTACGGACATCCTCACCTGCCAGAGAAATCAGACCCAGGAGTGGAGTAATATCAGGAATAGGTAGCTTGTAGGCAACTGTCATCCTCAATCCAGCCATAATCAATACCCAGAAGTCCAGACACTAGAACCCGGGGATATGCAAATGCACCTGCAGCACAGACACACGTTAATGGGATGCAATGACAATGATTATGCAAAACAATGCAATGCAAGCAACATGCAACGGGGACCAAGTGCTATAGCTGAGAAGCCCGAATCATATCGAAGGTCTCAAATCATGGTCTCGGATAGACCCAATACAAAGCTCCACACTGGTCTCTGATAGACCCATAATATAACCCCAATTGGTCTCTGACAGACCTCAAACCATAACTCGGACTGGTCTCTGATAGACCTCATAATATAACTCCAAACGGTCTCTGACAGACCTCAAACCATAACCCTGATTGGTCTCTGATAGACCTCAAATCAAAACTCAGACAGGTCTCTGATAGACCTCACAAATATCCATAAATACCCAGGATCTCTGATCAAGAAATAACCGGTATCTGAAGGTCTAGTTACCTGCATAACCCCAAACCCTCTCACAGGTGGATGTCCTAGTAACTGACAAAGGTATGGCATCCTATGCGGTCGTCGGCGTCACAGACTTTCAGGAGTGATGATACGATTCCCAGAAGGAGTGGCATCATCAAATCCTGAAGAGGCCTCACTTAGCCAACTTCCAAATGATCGGTCCCCAGAGTCGACAATCCAACTAACCAGCAACCCGAGCCACCCAAAGGGCAGGACAGGAGGCCAACCAGAAGAACCTCGTCTGAGCGTAGATTTCGCGGGAGGTGGGACACTAAGACATGCAAAGCACGTGCGCGCCCACTAATCTCTACTCTAAGTCTAGGTGCACTCAAGCCCAGGTCCGGCTTATCTCTCAATCGAAGAACACCCGTCACACCCCACAATACAGCAATAATAATAATAAAATGCTGAAATGTAAATACAGAAATGTAAATCCATACAAATTCCTCGACGGGCAAACAAGCGCTAGGATCGACTCTCTAAAGGGACGTTGGATCCCAAATGCATAAGAACCATCGCGGTCCTTAGCGGCCAGGGGACGTTGGATCCCCAGCAGAGTCGCCAGCTGCCGCTATTGCAAAAATCGGCGCCGGCTGACAGAAGAGTCGCCACCGTGTGTTATTTATCCCAACGAAAGGAAAGGGAACGCTCGAAGTAAACCTCGCGAAAAAGGGAAAAGGTATGGTCGTCGCAACCAAAACCTGGATTCGGGAGTCGGTTACGCAAGGGGAAGGTATTAGCACCCCTCACGTCCATCGTACTCGATGGGATCCACGCTTGCTTGGTTTGTACGGATTACATTTCTATCTAAACTAAAGGATGAGGTCTGAAAAGAAAAGAAAACATGACTCGGTAAAGCATCGCACTTTATGCCTACGTATTCCCGTCTGGAACGAGAAATCAGAGTCAACGTAGTTCGCCTAACTACGGGGAAAGGTGGGTGAAGGTTGCTCGCTAGGATATCGCATCCTATGCCTACGTACTTCCACACTGCATGGAAGATCATAGCAAACGTAGTTCGGCCTACGCTCGACACAAGCTGTTCGAGTGTCTTTTACGAAAAAAAACTCACCTTAAACAAGGGTTTTCTTATTGCAAAAAGGTTGATGTCTGTTCAAATCTTTTGACGGAAGAAATGAATTAATCTCTGTTATAACCTTTATTAGTGTTTTTCTGTTGTTTTGAAGGAAGAAGAGATGACACTCTACAATTCCTAGGGTTAAAAGGGGATAAAAATCTACCCTAATGTTATCATGCATGGGTTAACTCCTAATGTCTATCATGCTCCTCTCTTGCGCAGAGAGAAACAGAGATCCTAAGGGAATAGACGGAAACAGAAACAGCAGATATATACAATAAAGCAGTAAAATGCATGGATGCAACAATACAAGAGAGGCAAGGGAGTCCCACTCAACCTCGAACCTAGAAAACAATAGGCAAAAGTGAACAGACTTCACTTTCAACCCAACAGGGTAAACAACAAACAATACAGTCAATCAATACATCAGAAATAAAACAGCAAAAGCTAAACAGCAAAGCAGTCTTCATCAGCATCAGCTACTATCTTCAAGTCAATATCAGCTATCCACAGGCTTCAAGCAAGCATCATACTTTATCTTCAATCTCCCAGTGGCTTTTCTTCAAGTCCTAACCTCCAAGCTGAGAAAATCAATCACAAGAGTAAACTGGGTGTTAAGCAATTAGTTGACCACCAAGGGTGGCAAACAGACTGCTATCACCACAAAGAGTATTTCTATCAAGAGTTCTATCCCTTAGACATTAGCACCAAGCCTTCCAAAGGAAGGGGGTGAGCGTCTTAGAGAGACTCTGCATCACAGAGAAGAATGGAGGCAATCAAGACCTTCCATGTTTGAGAATCAAGTTGGCTACTCTAGGGCTCTGCCTAACTCCTATGTCCTACAAACTTCAGCAGCTACCAGCAAGAGATACTCCTCATTAGCTCTGCAAGTTGGTCTCCATCTTCTGATCTTCAACTGGACTTCATCATCACAGGTCTTCAGCTCTCCCCAAATCCCAAACAAACCCAATACCCCACACAGACAAAAAGATAACCCTAAAGAGGGCACACCACACAATTAATCACATATAAGCAATATACTAGTAGCAGTAGGGGAATCTTAATATTTTCTAAGGGATCTATCCTATACCCATAACCCCTATAGTCCATACCCCAAAAAACAAATGAAAATCTCCTAAAAGAATTAAACTATCTCACCTAAGTTGATTTAACCCTAATTTTGAACACCTAATTGCCACACAAGCAAACTACTAAAAATAAACTTCTAAAAATCCTAGTACAAAATCCAGAGAGTCTACACATTCATATTTGATAGCACAAAAAAGAATGGACCTAAAATCAATTAGAAAGTGCATGAACAAAAATTGACAAATTCATGTATGAAATGAAACACCTAAAATAGGCATTTATTTGGAAAATATGGGAAAAATATCAAATAAAAAATAAAATGCAATTTTTATTTTTTATAATTTTCTTGACTCTTTAAAGAAAATTATGCAAAAAGAATTATCAAAAAATAATGTTTTTTCAATTTTATATGATTTTTACAAAATGCATGAAAATGAAAAGAAATTAAAAAAATGAAATATAAAGAAATAGAGGGAGGGGTGTGGAAAGCAAGGCGCTCTAGTTCAATTATTATGATGGGCCAGTACCAGGGGTGCGAATAGAAAGCGTGCTAAGCCCATGAAACATCAGAAAATCAAATGAAAAAATACCAGAAAAATGGATAAATCTGCGGTGCGAAAAGCAGTAAAAACATGTGTATTATGCTGGGCCTATTAAAAAGGGGGTGGGGATAGAAATTTGGACTTAGGCCCAAGGACGCTGTTTAATGAAAACGCAGCGTTTCATTGTATTTGGCCTTTCCCTCCATTTCTGAGATTTAATCTGGGCCACGCGATTGGATTAAAAAGTCCACAATTGGGGATAATCGGACGGCTGGGAGGTTGTCTTCAACCTCCAGCTAGGGTTTCCTCCCAAACCAGCTTTCACGCGTGATATTTCCACCTCCCCGTTCTCTCTACTCACTCCATGAAATAACACAATCCAAAGACCAAACTTGAACTACATTTCTCCCTCTACACAGCCATGGTATCATCTCTTCCTAACTCTCAACCTAAACTGAAACACGATGGATGGAAGTTCTGGGCACCATGAATTTGCACTGGCATGCAGGGTAATAATTCTTGATCAAACTTATACTAATGCGTTCTATGGTTCATGGTGATCATTCTAAACCTAACCTCCAGTATTATAGCACTCTAACGTGTGAGTTCTTGATCCCTAACCAGAAACTGCCATGGAAACAACCTTCAAGAACAACCCTTAAACTACTCATGAATCATCCCCTAATGGTCTTTATCACATATATCCTAACCACATGATCTAGCAATGGATAAATAGTGGGATTCGAATGAAGTTGCATACCTTGCAAGTGATGATGGCTATGGTGGTTCCCCTTCAATTCAAGCCTTGATGCTTGCTTCAAATGATCTTCAATGGCTGTAGGTTCTTTTGTTTGCACTGGTTCTTGCTTACACTTCTTGAATCACTCTATCCAATTCTTCATGCAACTTGGAGTGAACCTTTGGATCTCATGAACCAGCCACGAATTCCTCTCAATTTTGTTTGCCAATTGCTCTATGATGATGGTAGATGATGATGATAACAAGAATTATGATGATTGATGAAGTTTCAATGGAGTTTGAAAGCAAAATGCAATATGGATGAAGGAATTCAAACTATGGTATGCAAGCACAATCAGTCACCAACCAGGGCATGGATCATCTCTAGGGCATATATAGGTGTCAATGGAAATGTATGGAAGCTTTGAGAACCTTCCAAGAAGTTTCTAGAATGTATCATGCAATGAGAATTTGAATTTTCCATATTTAGTGAATCTCATGCAATCTCATGATAAACCATGCAATCCCACTTAATTTCTCCTCAAATGATATTATGATATGAGAACAAGGTCTTACAAACCCTTATGTAGCATTTCCTTACTTTTCCTTTTGGTGCCTTAAGATGCAAGAAACACATTTACAAAGGAAGTCCAATTTTTAAGCCTAAACTCAAAAATGTGGCTAAACCATTGTATTTAGAATGATGTTGGAAATCAATTTGGTATATTGGATGACCCATATTGGATTTGTAGATCTCTCAAACCAATTTTTCATTTCAACTTTTTCAACTTATAAGCCATTTTCAAGTCATTTGCACCACTTTTAAAATTCCATGCTCTAAGCTTTTCCAAACTTTCACACCTTCTTATCTAGCCTTAAAATCCCATTTTGAACAACTTTGATGTTGTGAAGTTTTTCATCTGAAGCTCCCTTGTATGAGTTTTAGGCGTAGGCTAAGAATGACCTGTAATCCTCAAATGACCAAAATACCCTTTGCTTGCTAAGACCATAAGTAGAGCTCCACAAATCATATGAAGGCATACCATACCATTCTAGAAAGCTAAGACAATAAGTAATAATTCTCATGTTGGCCAGAAATCCATTTGAAGTACCCTTGAAAGTCAAAAGTTTCTTGGAATACAGACAATTTTCACAGACAAATTTCAGTGCCCTCAAATGACTTGTAATTTGCAAGAGCCATAACTTGAGTTCTATAAATCATCTTGATGACTTACACAACTCAAATTAAAGCTATGAAGATACTCTACAAGTTTCATGTGGACCATAAATTCATGTGAAGCTTGCATCTTGAGTTACACTGCTTTGAAGTTTGACCTAAATCAGGGGATTTTACACTGAAACCCTAATTTAGTAAATCCAGTTCTCCTTGACTCCTCTTAATTTTTCTTTATCACAACATCATATACATATCCATATAGCAAATAATGAATCCCACCTTCTTCAAATGACCCTTGATGCCCTTCAAAACACTTCTTTGACCTAGAATTGACCCAGTGCTGACCCTAGTTGACTGACTTCAACTGAGGCTCTTGCAATCATTCAAATGACTTGGTTCTCCTCAAAAATGATTCTCTAGACTCTTCATAACATCCATACACACCTCATGCTCTTGGCTCATAGCTCACACTTCCTCTGATGATCCCCAACTAGCCTCAAGATAGGAGAGAATTCACTGATCAACCTGGCAGCTCTTCAAAACTCAAATTCTTCCCTGATGACCTGAGTAGACTTGAATATGAATGAAACCCCTGTATATGCCTCTTGAGATAGGAATAGCACTTTGACCCCCTGTTAAGATTACTTGCTTATGACATGCAATGCAGATGAATACACTATGTACATGATGACAATGCAAATGACTATGCAATTGAAACATAAACCTAGGTTAGAAAGGTTGGGCAAATTTTGGGGTGCAACAGTCAGCACCTTCCTAAACACACTAAGTAAGAAACCGATGCAAATAAGTGTATGATCTCTGGTTTAAAATGAGAAATTAAGAAGAAGAAAAATTTATGAATAAAAAGACATGTTCCTTCTAAGTTAGGTGCTCCTCACCCGATCACTTAGCCTAACGGTACAAACTCTTAAAGTTGAATTGATGCTTAAGCATATTTGTAGAGAAAAATGAAATAACAATGAGATCATAGTCACTAACAGGTTTACTTACCATGAATGTGTATGGATAAGAGCCTAATGTGATTGCACTAGAATGAAATGGGGTGAAAGATAGAATGAGATATAGGTTGAGTTATAATGGCATGATTCAGGTTGGTTTGCATAAGTAGGGAGTTTTTGAAATTGTGTCATTACGGTATCCTTGGTATTGATATTCAGTACCTATCGATCTAACATTAGCCTAGCAGCCACGTATGATTAGAGTCTCATTGTGTCTTTGTTTCAAATTATGCTTATTTCTTTTTACCATGTTGGTTGATTGCTTGAGGACAAGCAATGGTTTAAGTGTGGGGGTATTTGATAACGCAAAATTATATTGTTTATTTAACTCGACCTACATGAATTTATTTGCAATTATTGTTAATTTATCTTGATTTATGTTCTATTATACGGGTAATTTACTATATTTTGCAAATTGTGGAGAATTTTGATTAAAGAAAGAAAAGAAGAAGAAATGGAAGGAAAAGAAAGAAGAAAGAAAGAAATAGAGAAGAAAAACAGAAAATAGCAGAGAAACAGATTTTGTGCGTGTGACGCTCATCACAGCTTCCTCACGATCGTTATGGTCTCCTCACGATCTTCACGTTCAACACGCTCTTCATAAGCTCTTCACGATCGTCACGACCCCAAGTTCAGTTCGTTCAAAACAGAAGTGGCCACGAACCATCAACTGAATTTCTTCCTACACTTTCTCCTTTTCTCCTGCACTTTCTCCACTAACTGCCCACTACAGGAAGTTACTCCGACTTCCTCCATAACTCATGCATGATCTCTGGAAGTTGAGAAAGGAAATATCTCCTATAAATAGGCCTGAGATTCACAGCTTTGGGGGGGGGGGGATTCGACGTATCGAAGTACTGCTGAAATTTCCATTGAAGCCGAATTTACGTTCTTGCATTATTTTCCCATTTCCTTTCCTTTTTATTTTCATTTGTACCGCCGTATTTCTTCCTGTACCTTTTACTTCTCTCCAAAGTAGAATCATACCGACATTGTGGAGGACTACTCAAGGATTCGAGATCAGTACGATTTACAAGTTTTTATTAATTGAATTTTTATTTTATTTCTGTCAGTATGCTTGTTATCTTATTCTGCTGCCATTGTTTATTTCCGTTTGCATTAATTTTCATGTCTAGCTAAATTAGTTTTATCGGTATGTAAGCAATTTAGTAGGACGGGATTCGATAATACCCGGTGCACCTCGCCTTTGTACAAACAATTTTCTGGCCGTAGTTTTTAATATAATTCTCTAAATAACCTTTGTCACGAGAGTGAGAAGCTATTTACAACGGTTTTGCCATGAGAGTGGGAGACTTATTAAGGTTCAAGCCGGCACGTGAGAGCGTGGGGTTTGAACCAGATAGTAAAAACTAGGCATTGATTTTAAACACAACGAAAGCGCTTTAAAAGAAATCAAAATTTATTTATTTTCAAAAAGTAATTTTAACCTCGAATGGGACTGTGAGAGCGTACATTCCGCCTTAAGATTATGACCCGAGTCAACAACCAGCGTGAGGCAAAGGTCTTTAAACAAGTATTTTCTCCTGAAAAGTGTTTGCAAAAACTAAAAAGCACCAGCAACCTGTCGAATCCCTGATAATTAAGGCATTACAGACCGATATCCCTTTACCGCTTTTCCTTAAACCAATAACCTTAATTTCCTTTAAATTTAATTTCATTCGCATTTACCTTTCCTAATTCCATTAGCCTTAGCTTTACGCTGCAACAATAGATAACAGTAGGTTGATATTGGTCTCTGTCGGTTCGACAAATCTTCTTGATTAATTCGATATTTCCGTGCACTTGTAGAGCATCATGTTTTTGGCGCCGTTACCGGGGACCAACAATCAATATTGTGATTCCGTTGTTGCATAGTATAGACTAAGGCACTCTTATCTCAATTACTATGTGTAACCCAAATTTCCCTTATAACTACCACCCCCAATATTTTGAGGAACCACAAGATCTGCGTAAATCTGACCTCGAAATATTATTGGAGGATTTCAATACGACGCACTCTCACCCAAATTACCTCTACAATTACCACTCCCAATATTTTGAGGAACCGCAAGATTTCAATACATCCAAACTCGAACTATTACTAAAAGAACTCGATGCAACGTTTACTCATTCTAGGATAGAATCTATGATGGAATGCTTTGTGGAGACACAAAATCTTCAAAATGAAGATTTTAGAAAACAACATCTCCAAATTAATGAAAATCTTAAGCAGATGAGCATTATGGTCGATTCCCTTGCGATTCACAGTCAGGCTTTAGAGACTCAAACCTCCTTGCTTACACAAACACCTCTGGGACCCTTCCCTGAGAGACATGTGGATGTTGTAACAACCAGTAATGAAGAACAACTAGAAACTCCTATGGAGAGTGATAATGAGTCTGAGGAGAGTTTTGGTGAGGAAATCATACATATTGAGAAAAATCCACCGACACCACCCGAAAGGGAGGTTGTCGAAGAGATAAAGAAGGAAGCACCTATTGTTGCTCCTCCTCCCCGTACCCCACCTATTTCTTTCCCACAAAGGCTTGTGGAAGCTAAGGTAGAATCCCAATCCAAAACATATGTGGAGGTATTAGAAAATATCCACACCAATGCACCTGTGTCTAAGGTCCTTCATAACAAAAGAAAATTCGAGGACCATGCAACTAGGGGTATCATTACTGTTAAAAAGGTAAGATTAACTTTTGAGGTGGTGGATGAAATAACTAAGCCCAAACTTGAAAAAATGATACTTAAGATAGATCCAGAACCACCACCACAAGTTCAAAAGAATGAACCACCCCACAGAAGGAAGAAAAGGAAATGTGAGGGATATGAGCGATGGCTTGATAAGTGGCCATGGAAACCGAAAACTATTCAAAGTTCGATCGAGGAACCATTCTCGAAAGAACCACCATGCATACTTGCACTCCTTAGCCGTCAAGCTATTGATGTTAAACAAAGCGTTGCGTGGGAGGCAACCCATGAAGTTTTTATTTTATGTTTCTATGTTTGTTTGCTTGAATTTGCAGAAAATAAGGAAATGCACTGCATGTCACGTCTCGGCCACATCTAGACAAAAATTCACTAGATAATGATCCGAGAGATGAGTTGGTGCCCACGGACATTCCTACGAATGTCGCTACTAGTGGTGACACCGATGAGGAGTATGATAGGAGAGAGCATGTCTTTCCCAATTACACAAACGAAGGTATCTCACAATGCTCACTGCCGAAGTAGAAGTGATCAACGAAGACATGGACATCAAGAGTAGGATCATAGAGGATTCGGCACGCAGTAGCATTCATACAGGTTCTATCTTTCCTTTTTCCACCTTTTATTAAAACATTGAGGATAATGTTTGGTTTAAGTGTGGGGGAGGAACTCTACCGCTTTTATTTTATCGCTTTTTAGTTTGATTTATTGCTTTATATTTTATTTCATACTTTTAGGAATTTTATCTGTTTTTAACGTTATGTCAAAGTCTTTGCATGTGCTGTCGAGTCTTTAGGCGTGGTTTTCACTTGTTATTCAATTTCCCCAAAGTTTCAAAATTTTAACCTCCAACAATTTTTTGCTTCGATTAATGACATGGTACTCTGAGAGTATATAGCCTATTCAGGCTATGTTAAAAAAACTTGGGAAAGTTTTGATAAAATTGATATCATCCTGACACCCTTAACCCCCTAAATATGCAAAATCAATTTGAGTACCCATTATGACGAGACCTTAAAGCTCCAATTTTTTTTGTAATCCCTAAGTAGTTTATTTAAGCAGTCAGCACCATCTTAAACACACTAAGTAAGAAACCGATGCAAATAAGTGTATGATCTCTGGTTTAAAATGAGAAATTAAGAAGTAAAAAATTTATGAAGAAAAAGACATATTCCTTCTAAGTTAGGTGCTCCTCACCCGATCATTTAGCCCAACAGTACAAACTCTTTAAGTTAAATTGATGCTTAAGCATATTTGCAGAGAAAAATGAAATAACAATGAGATCATAGTCACTAACAGGTTTAATTGCCATGGATGTGTATGGATAACGGGCTTAATGTGATTGCACTAGAATGAAATGGGGTGAAAGATAGCATGAGATATAAGTTGAGTTATAATGGCATGATTCAGGTTAGTTTGCATAAGTAGGGAGTTTTTGAAATTGTGTCATTATGATATCCTTGGTATTGATATTTATTACCTATCGATCTAACATTAGCCTAGCAGCCACGTATGATTAGAGTCTCATAGTGTCTTTGGTTCAAATTATGCTTATTTGTTTTTACCGTGTTGGTTGATTGCTTGAGGACAAGCAATGGTTTAAGTGTGGGGGTATTTGATAACGCGAAATTATATCGTTTATTTAACTCGACCTACATGAATTTATTTGCAATTATTGTTAATTTATATTGATTTATGTTCTATTATACGGGTAATTTACTATATTTTGCAGATTGTGGAGAATTTGGATTAAAGAAAGAAAAGAAGAAGAAATGGAAGTAAAAGAAAGAAGAAAGAAATAAATAAAGAAGAAAAACAGAAAATAGAAGAGAAACAGATTTTGTGCGTGTGACGCTCATCACAGCTTCCTCACGATCGTCACGTTCAACACGCTCGTCGCAAGCTCTTCACGATTATCACGACCCTAAGTTCAATTCGTTCAAAACAGACATTGGTCTTTGTGGGTTCGACAAATCTTTTATATTCCTTCGATATTTCCGTGCACTTGCGGAGCATCAGGACTCCGGCTACCCTTCACAGTTGCACCTCAACGCGATTGCCTTTGTCCGGGCATATGAGCTCGTCTGCCGACACCATGGGATCGGGACCACGCTTACTGTGTTCTTTCAGCTCTTCCATCTACAAAGGAAAACCGTCGACTGTCGACAAGACTGGGTGTCCTTGAAGCCGACGAGGAGGTTATTACAGGCATATATGGATTATGTCCGAACCTTCAAGGACCGATTCTTCTTGGTTAGTGTTGCGGTGAGAATCGTAATGTTAAGCTATTGATTAACTTGAATCATAATTCCTTAACTTCACAACCAGAATTTGATTTATCCAAAGGAAAGGTTAAAGAAAGAAAGACCTTTTGCGCGATGTAATAACAACGCCAAGAGATTCGGGGATCGGGGGTTGGTTATGCTTAGGGTAGGTATTTCACATCCTAAACATCTGTAGTACTCTACAAGAACCTTTTGTATGTTTGTATGCTAAGTTGCTAAATGTTTACTAAGGCTTGGGGTTAAGGTTAGGTGAAGGTTAAGATACAGACCTAGGGATAGTTTCTAAGTTTTCTCGCAAAGATATCACATTTTTTGCCTACGTATCTGTAATACCCCAAATTTTGCCCTAAGATTTGTCGTCGCATTTCATTGCATTTAATCAATTACTAACAAATTTGTGTAGTCGTTTGACTTTTTGCAGGTAAATATCATATGACATGCATTTTTTTCTAAAAAAGTAAAAATGGCATAATTGGCAAGAGGACATGTGTAAGGAGTTGTGAGTGTGAGAGGTTGAGAGTTCGAATCTCACCTTTGTCACTTTTTTGTTTTTTATTATTTTTACTCTAAATTTTTCTATCTTTCATTAAAAAATAACAAATATAGTTTTTTTATTATTATTTAATTATTATTTTCGTATTTTAATTAAATTATTATTTAAAATATTATTTTTTTCACTTTTTTCTAAATTATTCATAAAAATATCCAAAAAATCATAAAATAAAAAATATTGAAAAAATTTTGTTCTTTTTATAATATTTTTTGATTTTAGGAATCAATAGGAATATTAGTTTTTATTTTAAGTTTTTTTTAATTATTTTAAATTATTTAAAATTTATTTTTTTTCTTTAACTAATTATTTCGTTTGGGCTTTAAAATGGGCTTTAGGGACATTATTGACAATTTGGTGTTAACCCTAATTTGTTCCCTATATATACATGTGTTGCTTTGTTGAAAAAGGGGAGAATGAAAAAAACCTAAGAGGAGTGAGTGCCGTTTACCGTTATTTCTTTTCCTTCATCTATTACTGTTGTTTCTTTTTCTTCATCGTTTACCGTTATTTCTTTTCCTTCATCTATTACTGTTGTTTCTTTTTCTTCATCTTTTACCGTTATTTTTTTTCTTCATCTATTACCGTTATTTCTTTTTCTTTATCTATTACTGTTACGTTTATATATTTATAATTTTTAAATTGTTAGAGTTTATATATATATATAAGATTAATTTTTGATCGAATTATATCGATACGATGTTTGCACATTTGTATGCATGACGCGTGACATTTGTGTTAGTTCGATCTGGTTGCGATGATCGCATTTTTGTGTGAGCAATAATACTGTTTTTTGCTTAATTTCTTTTTCTTTGCGATAAATTTTGTTTCGTCCGATTTAGATCTGGTTGCGATGAGCGCATTTCTGCGTTAGCAACATTGTTGGGTTATTTGGCACGTTTAAAATTCATTATTGCTTTATTATTATTATTATTATTATTATTATTATTATTATTATTATTATTTATTATTGTTATTATCATTATTATTATTATTATTATTACAATTATTATTATTGTTATCATTAATTTATTAAAACTTGTTATAATATAAAAATCTCTTTTTTAAAATAAATAACTTTATCATCTTTTCCAAATTAATATGAAAACCTATTATTTTTAAGAAAAACTTTTTTTTAGATAAATTTAAAATAATAACTAAAATCTTTTTTTTTAAATAATAACTAGAACCGTTTTTTTAAAAATATATATAATAATAACATTAAACCTTTTTTTTTATAAATAAAACCTTTTTGTTAGATAATTAAATTAAGACTATTTTTGAAATTTTTTTTAATAATATTAAAACCTCTTTTTTAACTTAAATCAAAAGCTTTTTTATATATCACAAATAAACAACAAAGAATATCTATAACTTTCGCACTTCCGTTTCATAACTCGCCTGATTACTGTGTGACTCTGTCTACTAACCTTGTGTATTCAATGTGCAGCTTGTTACGTTGCTATTAGTTATTTTAATGTGTTTTTCAATTCAAGTTGTATATAATTGTATCCGTTTCTCATTTGTAACCTCGCGAACCAACAATCGCGTTTACTTTCTGCATTTTATTTCCGTTTGTATGATTTAAATTTCTTACACTTTCATCACTATTACTTCTGTCACATCACACCTCCGTAGGATTAGGTCTAGCCGTTTGGCCGCCATGCCAATAGTCCTCAAACCCTCAAATTTCACACATTCAATTTCAAACCCTCAAAACTACAAACTACAAACCCTAATTTTCACAAATGCCTCGCCGCAGGCAAAATTACAAAACTACCCCTAGCTTTAGGTCAAAGAGTCGCCGCACTCATTTTAGGGTTTCCCGCCGCAGAATCCCTAACCTAACCCTAATGCACTTAACAATTTATAACATAGAGATCGGAGTTTAAGACTCCATGTAAGCGTGTCCTTAAGATGCGTTTATTCCCCTTGAGACCTTGACCACAGTCAAGAAGTCTCTAACCTCCCTTTTGAGGGGAACTACAGTTACTCTGATTCCATTCCCGTAAGGATATGTAGGCACAAGATGCGATGTCTTGCCGAGTAAACTTAGAATTAACCCCTAGGTCTTTTTAATTTTCAATCCTTTGTATATACCCTAAAGCAAAATAATTAATGAAATAAATAAAAAAAAAAATAAACAAAAGGTTCCCGTAGAGTACTACGGAAGTTTAGGGTGCTAATACCTTCCCTAAATTTAACCAACCCCCGAACCTTAGATCTCTCCCTTTTAGGTTTTTCCTTTCTTTAACCTTTCCTTCGGATAAATCAAAGACCGGTTGTAAATGAATTAAGATTCAAGTTAATCAATAGCTTGACATCCAAATTTCACCGCAACAGAAAATGGCGACTTCACTGGGGAGTCCTAACTATTGAGGGTTATCCCTATTTTGTTTATTTTTCTTTATATATTTGTTTTATTATATATTTTGCTCACTTGTATGTATATATTGGGGTACCTTACTTGGAGTTACTTTGTTGTGAGATAAGTCCTACACCCGGACTTGAGCGACCTTATGATAGGATGGCTGATATATTCGACGAGGCTTATAGGGAGTGAGTCCCGACTAAGCTAAATCGAGAATCACCGCTCAGTTGAGACACTTTCGAAAATGGTTCGGTTGATCGAGTGTAATCGTGAAAACTTTTACCATTATCAATTGGAGTCTGTGATACTGGGAACCGTAGTACCTTTACACCATCTTGGCCTCATATAGGATGTAGTGCGGGAACTATGTGGGAGTAGTCCTACAATGGTTGCTACGCGATGCTACACTTAAAAGAGGTTCTCTTGAGAATATTATTGACCCTCGAGTCAGTCGGGAAGTCGATAATATCCGAAAGATGGACTGATGACTTTGGGCACTGATTTAGAACCCTTGTTCTGCAGGTACAATTAACCTATAGTACTTACCTTTTGGGAAGGGTAGACCTTAACTCCATACACTGTCCTCTAACCTAGGACCTTTGTGTGTGTATTTGTGCTTTGCATCCATAAAGCATCGTATCATTTCTAGTTTCAAGGAATTCAACGGTCCTTTGCAAATTCAAAAGGGTCCTACATTTTAGAGTAAAAAAAAAAATTCTTTCCAACTTTCCTAAAAGGGAATATTTGCAATCGACCGTTGAAATTATTGGAACCATTACATGGCATCAGCATCACATTTTTGCATTGCATTTGTCCCCCAGTTTCTCCTTCTTGGTCCTATCGTCTTCTAGTGTACCTTTGAGTCGTCAAGCTGATTCCTCGACACAGATATCAGACCAGAAACGGAACAGGAGTCACTTTGATCCTATTCTCATGACTTACACAGAGCTATATCCTGACTTAGTCCGGCAAGGACTGATTACTACAAAGGCTTTACCACCTCCTCTTAATCCTCCGGCTGGATTTAGGGTTGATCTCCATTGTGCTTCCCATGAGGGTGCCCCAGGCCATGACTTGGAGCATTGTTTTGCATTGAAGGCTAGAGTATGTGAATTGGTTAGAACTGGAATACTTGATTTTACAGACAGTCATCCGGATGTTCAGAAAAATCCCTTGCCAGTACATCAGAAATGAAGTTTTGTCACTAGGCCTTTTGTTTCTCGTTGTTTGCACTTTCCTTATTTTGTTTAAGTTGTTTGCTTTTAATTATGTTTGTACTTTCATTAATGAAATAAGCATTGCGACTTTTGATTCAATTCATTTCCGTCCATTTATTTGCATCTTTATGCTTTATTTTTCAAATGTTTACTTCTTGTCCAAAATTTTGATATGCTAAGATTGGAGGGAGGATGATGAAAAAGTTATACCCATAACTACTGTCAGTATGCTTTCAATTAAACCTTGTTGACGATGTAAGGCATTGTTTCAATTCCCAAACACTGGAGAAATAAGGAAGTTAATCCCTCGTCACCCCCTTTGGGCCTAGAAGTTGGAGTTTCTTTCGTTACAAAAAACCCACAATTTTAACCTTGGGATGGGTAGTTCTCAGTTAACTTGGTTGTGTGTTCATACGATACACCTTTCATTAACAAATTTTCCTTCGCACACGTCAAACAAGTGTCGAAGATGTTTTCTAATAAAAACGTCGATGATGGTTCACCGTAATCATTAAAATCAAACAGTCACTTTCCTTCACACAAAAAAATAATATAAAAAAAGCAAAAGAAGCCCACTAAGTCAAAACCTATGAAGGAGACTTAGGCAAAACTGGGGCATCCCGCTGACTGTAAACTCTAAAATAAACAGTTCAGGCAAAATTTAGGGATAATACAAAGAGATTTTTAAATCCTTATCTTGAAAATCCTCAATGTCAAAACAATCAAATGTTATAGGGGAGTAGTGGCTGCCTTTTCATAGGTCCCTTTGACTTCTGAATCATCACTGCTACGATCAATGAAATCCCTAACTTATGGGAACCTGAATGCATAGTATGAGTTAACTGAGCATAGGACTGAAGATCATCACGTAGATTGGGTGGGTACAAATAAATTTTGAGCCTTTATCTTTTGTTTCATAAACCGTGAACCAGGCCACGTTACAACCCTCAAAAGACCTAATTGAAACAGGGTTATTTTGAAAGTATACTACAACAAGGTTGTGTAACCTGACTCCAAAAGATCCTTGCGAATCATTTATTTTGGCAATACACTTTTATTTTAAACTTTGAGTGTCTTGAACCGCCTTGTTCTGATTAACGACTCATGTATTTTCCATCTTTCAAAAATAATTTTTTCAAAAATCGCATGAACTTTGCATTACCATGTTTGTATGAATATTTTTGTTTGCAAACTGGCTTTCCTCTAAGGAATTTTCAAACAATGAGAAACTTGGTCAAGTGATCTTATCAGGGGCAAGTTCCTTTTACATCCTGTCAAAGAATCAGTTCAAGATTTGTTCAAGGAAATATCTTCTCAGATTTGGTTTATCCAGAGAATTGTTCAAGACTCAGACTGGGGCAAGCCCTCCGAGGATACAGCAAAACAGTCGATTCCACGAATCAGACAGCTGAAGCAACTATCAGTTTATTTGACCTGGGGCAGTTTACTCGCATAATCCCTAAGCAGTTATTCATCATTCCTACAGTGACTATCAACTTGATACAGTTTAACAGAATGACAGTGATCTCTGTGTTGAGGAATCAGTCCTCCAGTTTTGTCATCTCACAGAAAGAGTCGAGTCTTGTCGTCGACGTCTGCATTTGCATTTGATCATATGTCATAGCATAATTCCTATACATGTGCACATCTTGGGTGCTTTATTCCCCATTTACATTTTTATCTTGGGTGTTTTACTCCCCATTTACATTTTTATCTTGGGTGTTTTACTCCCCATTTACATTTTTATCTTGGGTGCTTTACTCCCCATTTACATTTCTATCTTGGGTGCTTTATTCCCCATTTACCTCTCTATCTTGGGTGCTTTACTCCCCATTTACATTTCTAGCTTGGGTGCTTTACTCCCCATTTACATTTCTATCTTGGGTGCTTTACTCCCCATTTACATTTTTATCTTGGGTGCTTTACTCCCCATTTACATTTTTATCTTGGGTGCTTTACTCCCCATTTACATTTCTATCCTGGGTGCTTTACTCCCCATTTACATGTCTATCTTGGGTGCTTTACTCCCCATTTACATGTCTATCTTGGGTGCTTTACTCCCCATTTACATTTCTATCCTGGGTGCTTTACTCCCCATTTACATGTCTATCTTGGGTGCTTTACTCCCCATTTACCTTCTATCCTTGGGTGTTTTATCCCCCATGTACCTTTATCCCCGGGTGTTTTATTCCCCGTTTACCAGATATTCTTGGGTTTACCTAACATCATGGTGTTTTACCCCCATTTACTTTTTTTTCCCCTGAGGTCGTGTTTTACTCGCGTCTTACCTTGTGGGCAAAATTTATTTACTTGGCATCATGGGTGTTTTATCCCCATTTACGTTTTTCTCCTGAGCTCGTGTTTTACCCGCGTCTTACCTTGCGGACAATTTCTAATTTACTTGGAACCTATCAACAATTCTGTGTCGTGTCTATCCGACGTTCTTCTAGACATGACATGTCTTCTTCCCTAGTGCAATTCCTCGATGGGTCGTCCCCTGTGACGTTGTTTCGTCTGTATCCGTGCATTTGTCATCATACGCATCATATCAGATTCATATCATATTTAGCATTATAGTTCGTTTTGTTTTGTCTATATCATTGCATAGCACTGCGTCTAAAGGCAAAATTTTCGGTTATCTGTATTTAAATCCCTCCACCACGATTTCTCGAGTCTCCGTTGCTCGAATCACCCGGTGAAGTTATTTAAATAGGGGCAACTGTAATACCCCAAATTTTGCCCTAAGATTTGTCGTCGCATTTCATTGCATTTAATCAATTACTAACAAATTTGTGTAGTCGTTTGACTTTTTGCAGGTAAATATCATATGACATGCATTTTTTTCTAAAAAAGTAAAAATGGCATAATTGGCAAGAGGACATGTGTAAGGAGTTGTGAGTGTGAGAGGTTGAGAGTTCGAATCTCACCTTTGTCACTTTTTTGTTTTTTATTATTTTTACTCTAAATTTTTCTATCTTTCATTAAAAAATAACAAATATAGTTTTTTATTATTATTTAATTATTATTTTCGTATTTTAATTAAATTATTTTTTAAAATATTATTTTTTTCACTTTTTTCTAAATTATTCATAAAAATATCCAAAAAATCATAAAATAAAAAATATTGAAAAAATTTTGTTCTTTTTATAATATTTTTTGATTTTAGGAATCAATAGGATAATTAGTTTTTATTTTAAGTTTATTTTAATTATTTTAAATTATTTAAAATTTATTTTTTTTCTTTAACTAATTATTTAGTTTGGGCTTTAAAATGGGCTTTAGGGACATTATTGACAATTTGGTGTTAACCCTAATTTGTTCCCTATATATACATGTGTTGCTTTGTTGAAAAAGGGGAGAATGAAAAAAACCTAAGAGGAGTGAGTGCCGTTTACCGTTATTTCTTTTCCTTCATCTATTACTGTTGTTTCTTTTTCTTCATCGTTTACCGTTATTTCTTTTCCTTCATCTATTACTGTTGTTTCTTTTTCTTCATCTTTTACCGTTATTTTTTTTCTTCATCTATTACCGTTATTTCTTTTTCTTTATCTATTACTGTTACGTTTATATATTTATAATTTTTAAATTGTTAGAGTTTATATATATATAAGATTAATTTTTGATCGAATTATATCGATACGATGTTTGCACATTTGTGTGCATGACGCGTGACATTTGTGTTGGTTCGATCTGGTTGCGATGATCGCATTTTTGTGTGAGCAATAATACTGTTTTTTGCTTAATTTCTTTTTCTTTGCGATAAATTTTGTTTCGTCCGATTTAGATCTGGTTGCGATGAGCGCATTTCTGCGTTAGCAACATTGTTGGGTTATTTGGCACGTTTAAAATTCATTATTGCTTTATTATTATTATTATTATTATTTATTATTGTTATTATCATTATTATTATTATTATTATTACAATTATTATTATTGTTATCATTAATTTATTAAAACTTGTTATAATATAAAAATCTCTTTTTTAAAATAAATAACTTTATCATCTTTTCCAAATTAATATGAAAACCTATTATTTTTAAGAAAAACTTTTTTTTAGATAAATTTAAAATAATAACTAAAATCTTTTTTTTTTAAATAATAACTAGAACCGTTTTTTAAAAAATATATATAATAATAACATTAAACCTTTTTTTTTATAAATAAAACCTTTTTGTTAGATAATTAAATTAAGACTATTTTTGAAATTTTTTTTTAATAATATTAAAACCTCTTTTTTAACTTAAATCAAAAGCTTTTTTATATATCACAAATAAACAACAAAGAATATCTATAACTTTCGCACTTCCGTTTCATAACTCGCCTGATTACTGCGTGACTCTGTCTACTAACCTTGTGTATTCAATGTGCAGCTTGTTACGTTGCTATTAGTTATTTTAATGTGTTTTTCAATTCAAGTTGTATATAATTGTATCCGTTTCTCATTTGTAACCTCGCGAACCAACAATCGCGTTTACTTTCTGCATTTTATTTCCGTTTGTATGATTTAAATTTCTTACACTTTCATCACTATTACTTCTGTCACATCACACCTCCGTAGGATTAGGTCTAGCCGTTTGGCCGCCATGCCAATAGTCCTCAAACCCTCAAATTTCACACATTCAATTTCAAACCCTCAAAACTACAAACTACAAACCCTAATTTTCACAAATGCCTCGCCGCAGGCAAAATTACAAAACTACCCCTAGCTTTAGGTCAAAGAGTCGCCGCACTCATTTTAGGGTTTCCCGCCGCGGAATCCCTAACCTAACCCTAATGCACTTAACAATTTATAACATAGAGATCGGAGTTTAAGACTCCATGTAAGCGTGTCCTTAAGATGCGTTTATTCCCCTTGAGACCTTGACCACAGTCAAGAAGTCTCTAACCTCCCTTTTGAGGGGAACTACAGTTACTCTGATTCCATTCCCGTAAGGATATGTAGGCACAAGATGCGATGTCTTGCCGAGTAAACTTAGAATTAACCCCTAGGTCTTTTTAATTTTCAATCCTTTGTATATACCCTAAAGCAAAATAATTAATGAAATAAATAAAAAAAATAAACAAAAGGTTCCCGTAGAGTACTACGGAAGTTTAGGGTGCTAATACCTTCCCTAAATTTAACCAACCCCCGAACCTTAGATCTCTCCCTTTTAGGTTTTTCCTTTCTTTAACCTTTCCTTCGGATAAATCAAAGACCGGTTGTAAATGAATTAAGATTCAAGTTAATCAATAGCTTGACATCCAAATTTCACCGCAACAGTATCCTAACTAGGATTGAATCAGAGCAACCGTAGTTCACCTCACTAGGGATGAATGAACACTTGATTATGATCAAAGTTCAAATGGGAACAAACATAACAATGCTTGCATAGAGTTTAACAAAACTCTCTAATCTAAGTTGTACACTTAAAGGAATTGACTTTTAAAAAAGTCAAGAGGGGAGTAAGTAATCACGACAATGATTCTTACATAGAGTTAACAAACTCTATCTTAAAGTTCTAATTGAAGGATACCCCTAACAAAGGGTAGGTGTTTTAGACTTAAAGCAAAGTCTAATGGATATGGGTTCAAACTTAACTAAGTTATGGTTCAAAGTGACTTAACAAAGTCAAAGGGAGGGTAATGAGCTATCTATGATCCAAGGGTCAATAGAGAGACTTTCCTTTAGAATAGGAGAAATATGAGGCAATTGTATGAGAATTAACAAGTTCCATCACTTGAGGAATAACTTAACAAAGTTATAAGCATACATAAGCATTCATTCAAACATGATGAACATATAAAAGAGCATGGCAACAACCAGGAAAAGATATGCAAGTATGTGACAACATCAAGCAAAGATTACAATCAAGTCAAATGATTACAACCATCACTGAACAAAGATATTACAATATCTAGAAGAAGATGATACAGGTTCTTACAAGACCGAAAACATAAGGCAAAAACATATTAACAAAGATGAAGAGTAATGAGGTAACAACCATCAAGACAAAACAACAGAACATGAGTTCAAATAAGTTTAATGCAAGCAAGTTACAATTTGAGGAAAACATGTTATAGGGATCAAGGGGAATCAAATGTGACAACATTAGACCAACAATCATGCATTGATGGTAATCAAGCAAGCAAGCATACAAGGAGTGTTACAATAAATCAAGTATAAGTTCAAGGTTTCATGGGGAAACATACAAATTTTATAGTCATAATCAAGACAAAGCATAATCTAGAATGTTATGGTTCTAACAAGACACATAAACAAGTAGAGAAGATATGGTGAACAAATTTAAGAGGTTACAAAATCAAGAGGCATGGTATGGTTCACAAACAAAGTTCAAAGTGTGGTTTTCATATAGATGTACTTTACAAAATCAAAGATTGAACATGGTAAGACATTGGATCAAGAAAATATGATCATTCAAACATGCTAACAAAACACATATGAGTCAAGCACAAATAATCTTACAAGATAAGTCAAATTGATGGTTGAGAAAAGTTTCAAAAGCAATAAGGTGAAAACCCTAAAAAACAACATGATTTCCAAGTGAGTTAAATTATTTATAGGATAGGAATCCTTGAATTGTTTTACTAACTATTTGAAAATAGACATGATGAAGAATAATTTGCAAAAAGAATGGTGCAAAAATGTTAAATAATGAACAAGTTATGATAAATTTAAGTTGTGAAGAAAAATGAAGAGAAAAAGTGATAAAAAATAGTGAAATGTCCTTCCAAGAGTTGAACACACGCCCTAGGGTTTACAAGGGTAAAACATTACCAAGCCAGCTATAAGGCGCGTGTGATAATAGAATGGAATAGAAGCAACATATTTTAAAAACCTACGAAAATCATAAAAATGCAAAAGAGTTGTCCCTGGCAAGGATCGAACTCGTGTGGGTAAGGGAAAGAGTGTATAAGGCGCGCAAGTCATAACCATTAGGGTGGTTATACATCCATTGTATCAAACCACCCTATAAAAACATAACCCTTACAATCATAAATTTTTGGGAAAAACCTTGACCCAAGCCAAGGCAAAAAAAACCTCAAAACATGAACCAACCAAACTCACTAAAAACTCAATGGATTTTAACAAAATTTTAGTCTAACTTGATTGAAATTGAATAAGGAATACAATGCCTCTCTTAATTTCTTATGAAAATAGCTACATTTTTAAATTCGAATGTAAATGCAAATCTGATGTAAAAATGCATTCTCAAATTTAAAGACCTGTTCAAACTTGCTATGAGTAGAAAGAGGGTCCAAACACAATCACATTATCATATATAAGATGTTTAAAAGCATTATGGCTCAAACTTAAACCATAACATCAAAGGACCTGTGAAAAAGCAATTTGTAGCATGTTGTCAAGCAAAGGGGTTCATGACAGTTTCAAATAGGTAATGGCTCATCAATTAAATGTGATTCACACAACTTAAACAACATATAAGTGAGGTTTTTAGATCACTCCAACATAAGTTCAAATAGAAACAAGATTTTTCATAAAAAGTGACAACTTCAAATCCTCTCAAAGTGCACAAACAAAAAGTTTCTCATACATACCAACTTCTCATCTCACATCATTCATACACATTCAAAATGACCTATAAATGGAGTCAAACATGACCAAGATATCAACCTTAGAAAGAAACAGAAAGTGACACATGGAAGGGCAAGTTCAAGCTATCTCAATATCCCCAAACAGAATGACTCACAAACACATCAGTTTCTCATCATACAATGTTCATACATATTCAAAATGACATGTAAATAAGTGCAAACACCTACACAAATTGATCTTGGGAAGAATCCCAAAAATGGCTCATGGAATGGAATCAAACAAATATAATATCATGTTCATAACCTCATAATAGTTTACAAACTATGAAAATAACTATCTACAAAAGTTTAATCATGATTCTAAGAGGTTTTAATTATGTTCAACTAATGCACTTCAAGGCTAAACATGTTGCATAAAAAAATGTAAATGGACAGAAATGACCTACCTCTTGAATACCTCCTAGCAAGCTCCTTTTGCAAAGCTCTTGGTTGAGTATGAATGAGTTTAGTAGCTTCCCTTCACTTCCACAACAAGATTTTGAAGATTTAAGTTCTTCTCAAGCAAGCTGTTGTGCAAACAGGATTGCTTAGGCGAAAAGCAATAAATGAGTTCTTGTGATAGATCTAAAAAATGGTGGTACGGTTGAACAATGATGGTTTGGACAATGAAAACACTTTATGCTTGAGGTGTTTGAAATGTTATAAAGGATGGAACAAGTCTGAGCAGGGAGCTTTCTTGCTTAGTGCAGAAAGTCAAAGTTGTTTGGTTTGAAGGTTGACTTTTGGAAAGAAGAGGTTTCTGGTGGAAGTAATGGTTGGGGAAGCTTTAGTTCACCATTTGTGGGTTGCTATAAATATTGGTAGAGAGTTTCAAAGGGTGAAAATGGTTTTGGGATGAATTCTACCCAAGACAGTTTTTTGGTGTTTTGTGGAATTTCTTAGCTAGCAAGAAAGTGCAAAACAGAAATGAAGAGCTTATTTTTGCTTGAGTTAGTGGTTGTTTTGATGTCTGTTTGACTCATAGAGGGTTCTATATTTATAGGGAGAGTGGAGAGTAAGGGTTTGGTCCAATTTGAAGTCTCTTGCTAACTAAGACAATTGAAAACCAACTTACTTGTATGATGATTTTCCTTGATTTGTGGGATCAATTACAAGGCTTGATGGTTTCAAGATATGCTTCTGATATTGAGAGAGACTTTGGAGTGTGGAAAGAAGTAACGGAGTGGCTCAAGACAAATTTTGGGGGGAAAAGTTGCTTTATCAAAATGGTATGGAGCACTTTATGCCATAAATGGAAGTTTTCCTTGGTTCCACCCTTTAATCCTTGTGTAATACTTGGATTTTCTGTGCAACACCTTTTTTATGGTCCATCTAGTCACTAATCAACTTTAACCAAGCATATTAACAACCAAGAGATGGTTTTGTAGCAGGTCATGACAAATTGAAGTTTTGCATTTCAAGCCTTTGGACCCCAACTTCCCTCCTTCGAAAATCTCAGCTCACAAACGCTATGGGGAAGTTATTATACTTTTTGGAAAGCCCTAAAAATTCTATATAACTTTTAGGTTTTGCACAACTTCAAATTCCAAGTGCAACTAGGTCAAAAATCCTCTTGAAGTTGGCTAAAAACATGACTTAAAAGTGCCAAAAAGATGAAATTTCTTCCAAGTGTTTTTTCCCTCTTGCCTTGTTTTTGATCATAACTCAAAATATATTCATCTTTTGAACATAGGTCACTTTGGCACTTTTGTAGTAATTCTCAAGACCTTTCCAAGAAGCTTTGAACCACTCCATTTGGATGTGTGGTTAGGAAGTTATGGTCTTGCCCCTTTCAAAATCCTAATTTCCTGACTTTTTGATTACTTCTCAATTCTTGATCCAATGGTCACCAAATTTCATGATTAGATATGAAATAACATTGGGAACATAATTGGCTTCAATCTTGGGTCAAAACCCTGTTGGTCAATGAGTTGACTTTTCAGTCAAACGAATCGAACAATCCAAAACCTCTGAATTGATTGTTGGTATTCTGGGTTCCCTAAGGCCCTGAAACTTCTTGAGGGAACTTCAATAAGTCATATAGGCTTTATGGACCATGATTCCACCATTGAAATGCCATTTAAATCAAAAGTCAAACTACAATTGACTTTTCTGATCAGAAACCCTAATCGGGGATCCTGGACTGTACTGTTCTTCTTCTTTTGGTGACAAACTCAAATTAGATTCATACTTTATCCAATGTAGTATCTTTGATGATATAGGGAGTTGCTTCATGGAGAATCAGTCCAAGACATTGACTGTTCTCCCCACAGAAACCTCGATTCCTGACTGTGTGGAACCCCAATTCATCTACATCTTGACAAAGACAAACTTGAAAGAGGTTATGGTTAGATAAACAATGATGATGGAATATAGGGGTCAAAATTTGGGGTACAACAATTGCCCCTATTTAAATATCTTCACTATATGGCAATGAGAAATAACAATCTCCATAGAATCATAGTGAAAGGTATTTAAATATAGCAAACCAAAAATTTTGTCCCTAAGATACGATGGTATGCAAAAGGACAAATGCTAACATGTAATGAGCTATAAATATTTTTTTATGATGCTTAGATGCAAGCAGATGTTGACACACGAGCAAAGAAAAGAACAACCAAGCAACGAATAACCACTCGCAGGGGACCCGACACACTGGGGAAAGATATAAGGCATAACAATCAATAGTTCATACGTGACTAATGATGGTACTTAAAGGGGATCCTCCACACAGGGACACAAACTCCAATGGGGAAGTCAAATCTTCAACTGGGGAAAAAGGCAAGGCTCCACCAGGGAAGCAAAGGATCAAAGGCACAAACCTCATCGGGGGACAAACTAGATGGGGAACTTCCTATAACGAAGAGTTCGAACAAGATCTTCAGGAAAAGACTAGAAACAAGACCAGATGCACCGGGGACACTATTAACCACTAGATCTCCGAGACCCAACTGGGGATACCAAGGGCTTCGCTGGGGATACTGGTGACAACCAGAACTTCTTACCAATAACAATTGGTTTTAAGCAATGCCAGTAACTACTGGACTTTTTGGGGATGCTAGTAACGACTAGGCTTTCAAAAGGATATGGTGACAACTAAAGCAGTGATACCAATAACGATTAGGTTTCAAATAATGCCAGTAACCATCAGACTTATATTGGGGGATTGGTGACAACTAAATCAAGGTACCAATGACAATTGGATTTAAACGATACCAGTAACCACTGGATTCAATGGGGAAATCGGTAATAACCGAGCCACAAACCAATAATAATTGGACTTACGCAATGCTAGTAACTACTAGACTTAACAAAGATTGGTAACAACCAAATCAAGGTGGCAATAACAATTGAATTTTGAGAAATGCTAGTGACCACTGGACTTTGAATGATTAGTAACAACCAAATTAAAGGTACCAATAACAATTGGATTAAAGTAATGCTAGTGACCATTGGACTTAGAGTGATTGGTAACAACCAAATCAAAGATACCAATAACAATTGGATTTTCAAACAATGCCAGTAACCACTGGACTTAGAAGGATTGGTAACAACAAAATCAAAGATACCAATAAAAATTGGATTTTCAAATAATGTCAGTAACCACTGGACTTAGAATGATTGGTAGCAACCAAATCAACGATACCAATAACAATTGGATTTTCAAACAATTCCAGTAACCACTGGACTTACAAAGAAATCGGCAACAACCGAATCAAAGATACCAATAACAATTGGATTTAACAAACAATGCCAGTGACCACTGGACATAGAATGATTGGTAACAACCAAATCAAGGTACCAATAGCAATTGGATTTAAGCAATGCTAGTAACCATTGGACCTACTGGGAAAGGTTTGTGACGACCGGATTTTGATGACAAGTATTACTAATAACTAACATCTTGGTAAACATCAGTAGGCAGTATCATATATTGCTATTGCAAGTAGTCTCCCGGGGGATATAAGCATTTATCACAATAATACTTAACCCAAGAACCTTGACAAAGTTGAGATAACAACTACGAAGCGAGTCTGTGGCAATGGGTTGGAGAAAAAGGATTGGTGACGACCAGGGGATCTCAAAGGTGAAAACCAGAAACGACAGAAGCGTGCAAACAAGTGCGCATGCTAATGATATGATGCAAATGCAAAATGCAGACCAACCCGCAAGAGAGAAGGAAAACAAAACAGAAACCACAGGAGGGGAACCCATCACACTGAGTCCTAAAATCACTACTCTGGATAGAAATCTTTCACAGGGGAGAGGGATAAATTTCTAGGAGTGATTTGGTCATTGCTCTTGCAAACTTGTGGAAGAGGAGTCACGACTTAGTAGCGGAGTGACTGCTGGGCATAACCTTGTCTAAAGATAATGTCAGACTTTTTACCGCTTTTGGGGAAGTTTAATACCATCATGTCACTTTTTATAGCTTCAACTTTTTTTGTTAGATTAGTTTTCTTAAATCAAGAATTTTAACTTTTTCAAAACAAAAAAAAAACTTTGCTTTTCAAAAGTCATTATTAACGAAATAAGTGAAATTTGCATAACAAGAAAAAAGACAGATCATAACAATGATTGGTCTGAAATCTGATTTCATTAATAGGAGAGAACCTTACAAATGGCAAAGTCTCGGGAACACATATAATTTCTTTAGAAAAATGAAAAAACAAACAAAATGGGATACAAAATCCAACAATGATCTGACCCTACTAACTAGTAGTCCATATGATTTCTGCTTCTGACGAGAATGGCGAACAATGATTTTCTTCAATACTTCTGATGAAGCTTTCCCCCTGCATTTTCATGGATTGTTCTTTCGGGCTTCCAATTTACCGAGACGCTCCTTTTGCTTGGGTCACCTTTCTAGGTTTCCACCTTAGCAAACCCTCTTCTTAGGCGTAATAATTCCTTAATGCATCCGAGTTGATAGGGTATTTAAGTTGTTCACCATCCATCATTTCATGAACTAAAGATCCTCTGGAGAAAACAGTCTTCACGACAAAAGGGCCATCATAGTTGGGCATCCACTTTCCATGCATATCCTTCTGTTTTGGTAGGATTTTTCTGAGCATGAGCTCTCCTTCCTTATACTCCTTGAGGCGAACCTTTTTATCAAAAGCTCTTTTCATCCTTTGCTGGTATATTTGACTATGACACATGGTGGTCATACTTTTTTCATCGATGAGATTCAGTGAATCAAATCTTTCTTTTATCCATTTAGCTTCCTAATGCTCGGCTTCAATTAAGATCCTTAATGAAGGTATCTTGACTTTGATGGGTAGTACCGCTTTCATCCCATAAACCATAGAAAAAGGGGTTTCCCCTGTTGAAGTGCACACTGATGTTCCATATCCATGTAAGGCAATGGTAACATTTTGTGCCACTCCTTATAGGTTACGACCATCTTTTGTACTATCTTCTTGATGTTTTTGTTTGAAGCTTCAACAACACCGTTCATTTTTTGTCTATACAGAGAAGAGTTCTGATGCTTAATTTTGAAACTATCACAAAGCTCTTTTATCGTCTTATTGTTCAAGTTCGACTCATTGTCAGTGATGATTTAGTCGGGAATGCCATACCGGCAGACGATCTCTCTTTTGATGAAGCGGGAAACCACTTGTTTGGTTACGTTTGCATAAGATGCCGCTTCTACCCACTTGGTGAAGTAATCGATCACGACGAGGATAAAATGATGGCCGGCTAATGCCTTTGGCTCTATTTCCTCAATCATATCTATGCCCCCACATTGCGAATGGTCAAGGCGATGTTATCACATTAAGAGGATGTGGAGGAACATGCACCTTGTCGGCGTAGATTTGACATTTGTGGCATTTTCGAGCGAAAAGGATGCAGTCGATCTCCACAGTCAACCAGTAATAACCATCCCTCAAAATTTTATTTTCCATGGCATAACCGCCTGCGTGACTGCCGAACATTCCTTCGTGCACTTCTGTCATCAGTAGATCTGCTACTTTCTCGTCAACACATCTGAGCAGAACCATATCGTGATTTCTCTTGTACAAGATGTCATTGCTGATGAAACTTTTTGACGACAATCTTCGTATGGCTCTCTTGTCGATTCTAGAGGCGTCAACCAGATATTCTTGATTTGGAAGAAAACTTTTGATGTCATGAAACCAAGGCTTTTTGTCAGATTCTTCTTCTGTCATCATGACATATGCTGGTGCAGTCTTTCTTTCAATACAAATCAAGGGTGCCTCGTTAACAAACTGGACCTTCCATATTAATGCCAACATAGCTAAAGCATCTGCAATATGGTTCTCGGCTCTTTGAACATGTTTAAAAGTAACTTCGTCAAAGTATTCAATCATCTCCAGAATGTAATCCTTGTAGGGAAACAGTCTCTCGTCTCGAGTCTCCCGTTCTCCTTTAAGTTAATAGATTACTAAGGCAGAGTCGCCAATTACTTCCATGATTTTGATGCAGAGATTAATAGAAACTTCCAGTCCTAGGATGCAAGCCTCATACTCAGCTATGTTGTTGGTGCAGGAAAAGCAAAGTATGGCGATAATAGCAGTATACCCCCCCAGTTGGATTTTCCAGAACAACTCCAACACCATGTTTGTTTTTGTTAGACGCTCCATCAAACATCATGTTCTAGCAAGATCCAGGTCCAGGACCTTCTTCAGGACTAGGTCCTGGTTTCAAACTTTGAACATACTTTATATCTTCATCTAGGAAATCAAATTTTAGTGGTTGATAATCATCCATAGGATGCTCAGCAAGTGTTGTACCCCAAAATTTGCACAACCTTATCTTTACATGGTTTTTGTTTCATTTCTTTGTTCTAGCATATTGCATTGCATAGCATTTTTCATTTTTCAGGGGATCAAGAGACGTGTGTATGACAAGAGGAATTTGTCAAGGGCTCTAAGCCTAATTAAAGGTTTGTATTCAAGTCAACAGGGGGGTTATCATCACTAGAGACAAGTCAAAGTCCTTTGGATAGGCAGATAAGTGTATGTGGTTCACCTCCTGTCGAGGAGGCCATTGGAAGGTAATCTGAGGATCATAAGCCCATGGTTATGCAGGGAGATTATCATTTAAGCTCATTGGAGGCTAGGTTATTGTGGAGCTCAACCAAGTGTTTATACCAAGTGCAAGTGGCTACAGTTGAAGAGGGTGCAATTAGGGTTTTCATCTGGTCAACCCTAAGTCAACTGTGAAATTGGAGGAGATTAAGACTCAATTCCAAGACTTTATGGTCATGGAATGTTGTATTGAAACATATGAGATGTCATTTCAAGATCAATTCATCAAGAATCAAGAGTGTGAGGAGTTACTAAATTAGGGTTCTCAGTGTAAAATCCCCTATTTAGTGCCCAACTTCAAGACCACCTATCTCAAGATACAAGTCTCATCTCATCTTGACCCTAACATGAAACTTGTAGAGCATGTTTCTAGCTTTCCTTTGAGTACTAGAAGTCATTAATCTGATTTCTAGAACTCAAGTTATGATGTTGGCAAGTTATAGGTCCTCAGATGAATGTGATTTTGGTCAACAAAAGTTAACCAAATTCCAAGCCACTTTTGACCTAGAAGGATGTTTCTCCTAGACTTTTGATGAACATGAAAGTTGTTCCTCATGATCTTAGCTTTCCAAAGAGTACTAGAGGTCCTTCATCTGATTTGTAGAACTCAAGTTATAAGGCTTGCAACGCAGGGGTATTTTGGGAAAGCAGGATTACAGGTCATTTTCATTATAGGTCCATTTCACCACTTTGCACACTTCAAATGGAAATCTTTCCAACTTAAAACTTGCTCCAAATAGGGTCATTTGCTCAACCAAACATCAAGGCGTCAAATATTTGGCTTGGATTGAAGAATCCCTAAAGAAATTTCCATGAAAAAGGCCTTAAAAGGGGAAAATCAAATTTAATTCATTTGGGATCATTTTGTGCCAACCTTGTGCAATTTTTGAGTGCCAAATACATTTCAAGCACAATGCCAATTTTGGATTTGAGGTTTGAGCTCAATTTGATGGCCATTTTCATGATTACTTAAAGTTTAAGTAACATATACAAACCATGCCATGGGATTAAATTAAGGAGCCATTCTCAGCCCTTGGATCAATTTACCTCAAGTGCAAGTTAACCGAGCCATTTTTACAGCTTGGTGTTGCACCCCAAAATTTGCTCAACCTTTTCTTGAATTGGTTTATGTTTCATTTCATTTCATTTTTGTCCAAGCATTTGCATTGCATAGCATATTGCATTTTATAGGGGATCAAGAGGTTGTGCATAACAAGAGAGGTCTTCCCAGAGCATTGAACCTAGGAAAGGGTTGTTACTCAAGCTTGATTGGTCATCAGGTCATCTTGAAGTGGTCAATGGTCTTGTGAAAGAAAGAATAGATGTATGTGGGTCAGTGTCGCACCTCAAAAAATCACGGAGACATTTCGGAGAAACGACCCTCGCGCGAAAGGCGCGGAAATACGGTTCGACAAAGTCGCCACCGAACTTTATTTTTCCCGAATAAACGGGAGAGGAAAATATCGAGAAAACCTCTTAAGAAGAAAAGGATAGGAACAGGATTGTCGCAACCATGTTCCGGGTTTGAGAGTCGGTTACGCGAGTGGAAGGTATTAGCACCCCTCGCGTCCGTTGTACTCAACGAGAACCTCTTAGGGTATTTTGTGGAGAGTGTTGTCTAGGTTTATTTGTTTTTCTTCTCGATTATAAAAGTTGAATTAGTAGGATAAAAGGTTAAAGACAATAAGGGAAAATGGGGATGGTTGGAAGATAGGGTGCTCGCCAAGGATTGGGGCCCTTGTGCCTACGTATGCTCATTCGGACGAGAATGAGAAATCAGAGCGTCGTAGTTCGACTACGGGAAAGGATGGGGGGAAACGGAAGATGGATAGAAGTGTGCTCGCCAAGATCATCGCAATCTTGTGCCTACGTATCTTACATTCATATGAGAATGAACAATCAGAGCGTCCGTAGTTCGTGGTAACAACCACGAAATGGATATGGGGAAATGGAAAATGGAGGGGAGGTAGAGAAAGACGAAAGAGTGACTGACAAGCAACCCAAGAGCGTTCCTCAAGAGCTCGTCACACAAGAATTCAAGGAATGCGAGATTCCAAGAACTCCATTCTTTTCAAAATTGGATTGAATAGGTTGAATGATAAAGGGTTGGATATTTTGAAATCGAAAGAATGAACTAATAACAACTCAAGGGCATGCCTCAAGAGTTACTCATTCGAATATTCAAAGAATTCTAGATTCTAAGAATATCCCTCTTTCGTAAGTTTTAAAAAAAATTGTTTGTAAGAAGATTGAGTCGAAAGTGGAATGCGAGGCAAAAAGAGGTTGGTTTGAAACTAGCTCGATGACGAGTCGAGGATTTGATGAAAATAGAACCGGCTTGATGACGTGTCAAGGGTTAAGATTATGAGAAATGATATTAGTCCCTAAGAGTGCCCCTAATATCGAAACCATAGTGAATTGTGAATGTGTGTGCGAAATGCCGGTTGCGAATGCGTACGAGCACTCGACTTAGGAGAATGTTTGAAAATGATTGAGTTTGAAAAAGTCGAAAGGTTGAGTGAATAACAACTCAAGGGCATGCCTCAAGAATTACTCACTCGAAGATTCCTTGAATGCTAGATTCCAAGAACCTCCTTCTTTCGGAGTTTGAATCGAGAAAATGTTGAGAAAATAATTTGAATGAAATGAGGTATGAAGAGAGTTTGCGGTACAAGAGGTGAGAATGCGAGATTGGATTTGAGAAGTATAGGAGAAATAACAATTATTTAGTAAATGAGACGTCGGTCCCACAACTAGTTAATCGGGGTATCATTTGGATGCTAGATCCTAACAACACCTTTTTTATTTGAAAAGTTTGGATGAACAATGAAAGCTTCACACAGAATGCTAGATTCTTATGATATTTCTTTGCCCAAAAAAACATACCAGAACGAAAAATTGAATGATACATTACCTAAGGCGTACGCCTTGATAATGATCTTCGAAAACACAAGAAGTGCTTGACTTCAAGGATTTAGTTTGCTTTGAAAAAATACTCGAGGCGAGTCGAGGTTTGAATTTAAATTTTAAGCGTGTGCACTAGAAAAGTGGGCTAGTCTTCTAAGTGACCAATTAGAAGTAATTGATCAAATAGGTGTCACTGTAAGGAAGCCCAGGATTAAGCTTTAAAATGTTGTGTATGGTGATCAAAGGTTGATGGCGAGGCTTTGTAAGCACTCAACTTACATGGATGGAAAGGGCCCGATAAATCGAGAATTTAATTTTAAAAAAA
The DNA here is from genome assembly GCA_963859935.3 of Lathyrus sativus. Classification (NCBI taxonomy): domain Eukaryota; kingdom Viridiplantae; phylum Streptophyta; class Magnoliopsida; order Fabales; family Fabaceae; genus Lathyrus; species Lathyrus sativus. The sequence continues at coordinate 353,187,305 of OZ012737.1, forward strand.
TGTTTTTGAGGTGTTAAAGCATAATTAAGAAAAAAAACTATAATACTATTGGGATACATTATTATTGAATGGAAAGGAAAATAATAAACTAAATTGAGTATAATATATCAACCATATAGGAATATTAAGTGCTTCCAATATTGGGCTTAGAACCCAATCCATTTCACACTCACGTACAACATTGGCAATGATGGAATATAACACATGCAAGGATGGCAAGGATGGAATGTAACACATAATACACAACATGTAAAAATAAGTTGAAAGGAAAAAACGAGAAAGGAAAAGAACAATTGACTTTTGGCTTCTCAGCTTACCCATAAACGCTTTGATTCCTCTAATACTTTACCGCATGATTTCCAGCCTCTCAGTAGCACATTAATAACTATAAACTTTCATAAAATGCTATGAACTAGATCAACTTTCAGATCTAATAGCAAGCAAAAGAAACTAACAAATTCTATATCACAACAGCAACAATCTATTGACAGAACTATGAGGCATCCAAATAACAAAACCGTAAAGCCACAAAATTTATTGACAGAGCTTAAACCGCAAGGCCACTTTGACATAAAGCCATTCTACCCGAAGTATTACGTTACGCTATCAGCATATACTCAAGTTACAACGTTGCAGACGACATAAACGGTAGCAACAGCCACTGAATTAGGACATTTATTATTGCTGTTTTGAATATTGTAACAGAACTAAAAACATACAAGAACAAAAACAGGATATGCCTAATATATATTGAATTTTAACAGAACAGCCTGAATATTAACGACGTCACGTCGGATATTCGGCAAAGTTTTAGAACAAAAAAAAAACAACCACAAAATGCCTTAAAAACAAATGTTAAATACATCGAACACTAATATCAATCAAGCCTGATCGGGCACTGAATACTATCGAACCAAAGGATACGGAGATTTACCGACGTCGACTTCAAATTTTGAACTCGTGCAAACTGGGTTGTCATGACTTTGGACATTGCTTGTCACGACTGTCATTGAGCTATTGTTGCTGCTGAAAGTCATTCCTCATCTTCCCTTCCATTCTCGCACCATCAGCTGCGGTTGTTGAAGAGAAAATCGTGGCTATTGCTGCAACTGCTGTTGTTTATGACCGCTGTGAATAGAGGAAGAAGAAGAAAACAAGTCGACAATGACACTGTGCTTCGCGTGGATAGTTTAAACTACTGAATCGGTGCGAGACCAGATCGGAGATGACTCAAAAATATTGTTGTCGAAGTTATGAACTGCACCACGCTCTTGCTGTTGTGGAACTACTGAGTTATATGAATCTGGTGTTGTCGTGTTGAAGTTGAATCGAACCAATATCGCTAATCAATCCTCAACCTGCAATCAATCCTCAACCTGCACGTAAATGAAAACACACCCAAACAGAATAGCACAACCATACAAAAAATGAAAACAAAGAAGAAAAAATTAAGCTTAAGATAACCCGTTCTCGCTCATCTCTGTCTCCATAAACCGAAACCAGCTCGCGCAGTTGTCGCAAAAGTTGTTATTAAAGAGGTCGTCACGGTTGTAACGACATATTCAACTCAACTCTTGAATACTTCAAAAATCGTGAAAGCCAACGTGTGTTGTTGATTGTTGCTATTTGAAAGAAATGGCCTCCACGATTCGTCAGCTGGATGCGTTGTGTGATACCGAAGCTGAGCTATTATCGACAGAGGAAAACGAACTCCCTTAACTCTGTTGACCTGATATCTAACCCAAATAAGGAAAACTATAAAAAACAGGACAATTTGAGGATAACAGCTTCGAATTTGTTGAACCAATGCACCGTTGATGTTTGAGCTACGTGCTTGCTTCAAGTTGTTGTTGATGAACTGCTGCTCTATACACTTTGGCTTTATATGACTGCTGTCGAAATTCGATGAAGTCGCAACCTGCACACAAAATCACCAGCCAAAATACAGAAATAGGAAGTAAGCTCAATGGAATGAAATCCACAAAAATTGAATTGATGAAGTAATCTCGAACTGCTGCTAAGTTTTTGTTCACGCGAGGGTTGCCGCAAATTGGCTCATCAGCGGAGAAGAAGGGATTTGATGATGGACTTCAAAGTGTCGATGTCGTTAGTGTTGCCGCTTGTCTTTGTTGTTGAACTGAGTTTTCTCGCGAGACGCGACTACGTTGTGGTTTCATATGGTGAACCGCGAAAGAGGCGTTGAGGCAAGGCGGAGATCATGAAGGAGACTAAGGTTTGCGGTTGCACAGCGAAGGAGAAAGAGGAGGAGGTTTGATTGAGGATGATGGATTGAGGGGTTTCACGTCAGAGAGAAGGGTGAAGGTGAAGGGTTTGATCAGATGATCAGCGATTACATCGGTGGATGGTGGTGTTTCAATGGAAAACGAAGTGGTTTCGAGGGGTTTCGTATGAGGTTTGGTGGAAGAAGAAAAACTAGGGTTTGGGGGTTTTGGAGCGGCGCCGAGTTGCTTTGAGGGAGAGAGGCGATGAACAGTGGAGAAATTTTTTAGGGTTTTCTGTTGGGATTGGGGCGCCGTTTTTGAGAGGTGATGAACAGTGTCTTAGGGTTTCTTTGCACAATGAAATTACCCCCTCTTTATATCTCATTATGTCTTCCCTCTCTCTTCCTGCTCCTTCCGCATGTCCTTTTCTCTCTCAATGGACTGCCAATGAATTGGGCCGAGACACAGGCCTTCAAAATCTATTTCTTTCTCTTTTTTACTTAATTTCTTTTCACTATTTTATGAACATTAGAGCTAATTACAATATAAACTAAATATAACTTTAATAAACATTAACCTAATATAATTAAATAAATATTAACAAATATATATAAAAACAAACTTAAAACATATAAACGAAAAATAATTATTAACAAAAATTATTAGTAATATTTTTATAAAAAAAGAAAAAGTTTAAGAAATTAAGAAAAAATAATATTCACAAAAAAGTATTAAGCCACGTGTCACACTTTAATTGGTCAAAAAGATAAAGTTCTAAAAAATCAACCAATTGTGAGCGGACACATGTCTAAATAACAAGAAAATAAGCGGGCAATGTAAAACATGAAAGAATAATAAAAACATAAATATTTGAAAATGGGTAGGACAAATTTAGGGTATGACAGATGCCCCTATCTAATTGGCTTAAACATAGGGAAATGGGCTGCTTCAGCGTTCATTCTCCTGAGGTAGAAGTAGATTAGATATGAAGAAGACCCTGAATTTGTCCGAAAAGAAAATAAATGCTTGGGAATGGAAATGTAAACCTATGAGTAAATTGTAAGTAACTGGAAAAAAGGTCGTCATCACCAAAAGGATGACGGGATGAAACACACACGACTATTATCACCAAAAGGATGATACAACAAAACACCCGCACAATCTGACATTTAATGACTATGACAGACCCCCCCCCCCCACCAAAAGGATAACGGAGCGAAACTCACACCAAACAATATCTCATAATCTATCATTAATGACTATGACAGACCCCCCACCAAAAGGATGACAGAGCGAAACTCACACCGACCACTACCACCAAAAGAATGATAGGACAAAACACCATCGCACAATCTGACACCAATCCAAGTGACAGACCCCCCACCAAAAGGATGACGGAGCGAAACTCACACCGGCCACTACCACCAAAATGATGATAGGACAAAACACCATCGCACAATCTGACACCAATCCAAGTGACAGACCCCCCACCAAAAGTATGAGGGAGCGACACACACACCGGCCACTACCACCTAAAGGATGATAGGACAAACACTATCGCACAATCTGACACCAATCCAAGTGACAGACCCCCCACCAAAAGGATGACGGAGTGAAACACACACCAGCCACTACCACCAAAAGGATGATAGGAAAAACACTATCGCACAATCTGACACCAATCCAAGTGACAGACCCCCCACCAAAAGGATGATGGAGAAAACACACACCGGCCACTACCACCAAAAGGATGATAGGACAAAACACTATCGCACAATCTGACACCAATCCAAGTGACAGACCCCCCACCAAAAGGATGACGGAGCGAAACTCACACCGGCCGCTACCACCAAAAGGATGATAGGACAAACACTATTGCACAATCTGACACCAATCCAAGTGACAGACCCCCCACCAAAAGGATGACGGAGCGAAACACACACCGGCCACTACCACCAGACGGATGATAGGACAAAACACTATCGCACAATCTGACACCAATCCAAGTGACAGACCCCCCACCAAAAGGATGACGGAGCAAAACTCACACCGGCCACTACCACCAAAAGGATGATAGGACAAACACTGTCGCACAATCTGACACCAATCCAAGTGACAGACCCCCCACCAAAAGGATGACGGAGCGAAACACACACCGGCCACTACCACCAAAAGGATGATAGGACAAACACTATCGCACAATCTGACACCAATCCAAGTGACAGACCCCCCACCAAAAGGATGACGGAGCGAAACTCACACCGGCCACTACCACCAAAAGGATGTTAGGACAAACACTATCGCACAATCTGACACCAATCCAAGTGACAGACCCCCCACCAAAAGGATGACGGAGCGAAACTCACACCGGCCACTACCACCAAAAGGATGATAGGACAAACACTATCGTACAATCTGACACCAATCCAAGTGACAGACCCCCCACCAAAAGGATGACGGAGCGAGACACACACCGGCCACTACCACCAAAAGGATGATAGGACAAACACTATCGCACAATCTGACACCAATCCAAGTTACAGACCCCCCACCAAAAGGATGACGGAGCGAAACTCACACACAGGTTACTATCACAAAAAGGATGATAGAACGACATAAATTTGAAGGTTACCAACACCAAAAGGATGCAGGCTAAGTTGAACCGACATGGTTTGGGTATCACCGAATGGATGATAGTAAGGCAATTGACAACGGTCACGCTTGCTGAATACAACTCATTGGGGAACACCCAAGAGGAAGATTGAATCGGATTGAATTAACAGGGTACGCCCACCGTCTTGTTTGGAGATCATAGTTTTGTTGAAATGATTTCATGGTTACGCCCATGAATTCTGAAGAGGATGCCCCTGTCTGGGTTGAATTTGTATTGAAATTTTGTCTTGGTCAACAAAAGGTTGAACAACTTCGTGAGGAACGCTCACGGCCTTGCTGAAGATGCCCCTGCTTGGGCTGAATCTTGCACTTAAGGTCTTTGGATTTTCCCAACAAAAGGTTGAGAAACTTTGTGGGGAACGCCCACGGTCTTGAATGACATGCCCCTGACTGGGCTGATAATTTCTTTGCAGAACTGACCAACCTCGAGGTTGAAATACGTCATGGGAAACACCCATGGTCTTGAAAAAAGATGCCCCTGACTGGGCTGAACCTTGCTTTGAATGTCTTTGAATCTCATGGGAGAAACCCACATCTTGCAGAAGATGCCCCTGATTAGGCTGATGATTGTTTTGAAGCTCTTGAAGTTTGTGGGAGAAACCCACAGTCTTACAGAGGATGCCCCTGACTGGGCTGATGACTGTTTTGAAGCTCTTGAAGTTTGTGGGAGAAACCCACAGTCTTGCAGAGGATGCCCCTGACGATGCTGATGATGATCTTGGAAATCTTCGAGGTTGATCCTGGACCTTGACTTGCATATGCAAATGCTAGATGATAATGAGGTTCCATAACGAATGGAAGCGCAAATGAAAATGCTGACGCGCGAAGATGCAAGAGTCGGGGAAGTATGATATGATTTGAGTATGCATATGATGCAAGATGCTTCTGATAGCGAATGCAATGCGTATGATGCACATGATTGCAGACGGGTGATTGGAAATGCAGGTGGAGACGCCAACGCGGTGGACTTTTGGTAGTTGCCAATGCAGATTGGACTTTGGGTGGTGGGAGGGATTGACTTCCTCGACACGCAATTCATTGAAGACGCCATGATCAAGGCAGAGGATGATGCTCTGGATGCCCTAAGCTTGCTTAAGAGAAAATTGTAACTCTATTTAATAGTCAGGGTAACTTGGTATTGCCCCAGTCTGAACATGCTAATGGTTTGCCCCTGCTCGAGCTCTTGAGCGATTTGCCCCAGTCTGTGGGTTTTGAGGTAGTATTGCTTCGTGTCAGCCACTGGGAGTTAAATTCTTCCTTAATTTCCCTTTGTTGAAGTGTCTTTGAATACCTATCACTGATTTGCAGTTAAAATTGTACATTCACAAATGGTAATAATTAATGCCAAGTTCAATGCAAGTTTTTAAAAAGTGTCATTTATTGAGTAGAGTGTCGTGGTAGTGAGACGAATGGACAGTTAGCCCAAACGTAGTGCTAATTTTGACTGATGATTAACAAGCATGTGAGGAGTCAGGTTACACAACCTTGCGATAGTATGCTTTCAGAATAAACCTCGCCTCAATTAGGTCTTTCGAGGGTCGTAACGTGTTCTGGTTCACGGTTATGAAACAAAGGATATTAGGCTCAAAGTATGATTTGTACCCACCCCTTCTTCTTAATGATCTTCAGTCCTACGTTCAGTTAATTCTGCACTTGTTTTTACGGTGTAAACTTGATGATTCAAGGTTTGCTCGACGTGGCAGTCACCTTATTTTAATGGATATCAGTGACCCTATTTGAATGGACATTAAATCTTATTTTGTTTTTGTTGAGGGTTTCGAGGTCCTCTTTTACTTTTGTTTTTGTTGATCCCTAACTTTTGCATGGATTGACTTTGCTTGTCAGATCCATCGGGATTGCCTTGATTTTGCCTAAGTCCCCTCTAAGGTGTTTGACTTAGCAGGCTTCTAATTTTTTTGAATTTTGGGAAGTTTGTGACTGCCATGTCATGGTTCTTTGATGAACAGTCGTCTTCTAGATTTTGCTTGTTGATTCGAGTGTGGGGTTGAATTGACTGAACACTACCCTGCCCCAGGTTGAATGTAAAGGGTTTGAATATCCAAAGGAAACTACTACTTCTAGGCTCGAAGTGGTTTACTATGGATTAACACCTTATATCTCCAGTGTTTGGGGAATTGAAGCAATGCCTGTACATCATTGGCAAGATTTTGTCTGAAAGCATACGGTTTGCCATTATGGGTATCTCGTTTTCATCATCCTCCCTCAAATCATGCTAAACAACAGTGGATAGAGTGAAGTGAACAAATGTGTCGGTGTTAAGTGAAAAATGAGTGAATACGACATAACTAATTCAAAACATGCATAAACGATACACTAATTCAAAGCATACAGTACTTAAACACATAAAGACAAAATATAAGAAATGCGAAAGATTAAATGGCAGCATGACGACCTTCTTCAGAGAATGGACTTGACTGGACTTGATCTGATGTTAGCACTAGTTGGCTGGCGGCATCGGGTCGTTGATGGCATTGAGACACTTCCCATCAAAGGTGAGAACTTCCTTGTCAAGCAGGTCTTGAATTTGGTGCTTGAAAAACCTGCAGTTCTCAATGTTGTGACCTGGAGCGCCCTTATGAAACTCACAATGAGCATTCGCGTCGTAATCAGCAGGAAGGACAGTTGGGGGAGCTAGATCCCTCAGAATGATAGCCTTCTTCTCCATCAGTTGAGCAAAAATATCTGCATATGTGATTGGAAGACTATCAAATACTCTATCTGGCTTCCACGTTCTGTGTTGATTTTGCTGACGCGGTCGTTGAGCGGTTCGCTGTTCTGATTCCTTTCCAGTTATGGAGAGGGCTTCGAAGATCTGATCCATCTTTCTGTTGAGGAATTCCAGCTCCTTCCTGATAGCAACTTGTTCTTGCTGAATCTGCTCCATCATTCGTCTTGTATTGGCTCTAGTTGCGTACTGGTGTCGAGGAATCAGCTTGATTTACTGGAGAGGAAAGAACGGAGACATGAGATTCTGCCGAGGGATTGAAAATGCAAAATGCACAACATATGAAATGCAATGCAAGATACAAGATCCAAGATCACAGTATCACAGTTCAAACAACTCTGAAGCTGATAATTGTATCGGGCAGGTAACCATAATTCCTGCTCAAAGAAAATCGACAGATAGACCCTATACGGGAAGATCTAGAGACTCTACCCATAAACCCACTCACGGGATGGTTTCTATGATTGGTTCCCAGGATCACGGACACTAATCATATCAGCGTCACGTAACAGGCTAGCTGTATTACGACGATAATGACGATAAGGTCTCCCTTGAGCGGAGTCCTCATGCTAGGCCCACAAGGAGCAAGTCCTCGGAGACTAACACTACACAACCACTATTATTGGAACTGGTGCTAAAAAAGGTTCCTAGAATCATGGACCCTTCATGAATCAAATCGTGCAACAGGCTAGCTGTATTACAACAAGGTCTACGAATAGGTCTCCTCTGGAGGAGCTTTCATGCTAGGCCCACAAGAAGCAAGTCCCCGGAGACTAACACTACTCGACTACCAATTCTAAACTATGTGTTCTCTCTTCTTTTACCAAAGCTCGGGCGTAGAGCTTTACTCATGATGTCATCCCAAGAACCAACAGGCAACCAAGATAACAAGCACAAATAAAATCCACAAGAGAACAAATACATAAATAAGAAGAAAACAAATAAAAAACAAACACTCCTCACAAACCAAAAGATAAGCTCGACTCTCTCTTTGCATGGAGCAATGTCCCCAGCAGAGTCGCCAGCTGTCGCACCTCGAAAAATCACGAAGACATTTTGGAGAAACGACCCTCGCGCGAAAGGCGCGGAAATGCGGTTCGACAGAGTCGCCACCGAACTTTATTTTTCCTGAATAAACGGGAGAGGAAAATATCGAGAAAACCTCTTAAGATGAAAAGGATAGGAACAGGGTTGTCTAGGTTTATTTGTTTTTCTTCTCGATTATAAAGGTAGAATTAGTAAAACAAAAGGTTAAAGACAATAAGGGAAAATGGGGATGGTTGGAAGATAGGGTGCTCGCCAAGGATTGGGGCCCTTGTGCCTACGTATGCTCATTCGGACGAGAATGAGAAATCAGAGCGTCGTAGTTCGACTACGGGAAGGATAGGGGGAAACAGAAGATGGATAGAAGTGTGCTCGCCAAGATCATCACAATCTTGTGCCTACGTATCTTACATTCATATGAGAATGAACAATCAGAGCGTCCGTAGTTCGTGGTAACAACCACGAAATGGATATGGGGAAATGGAAAATGGAGGGGAGGTAGAGAAAGACGAAAGAGTGACTGACAAGCAACCCAAGAGCGTTCCTCAAGAGCTCGTCACACAAGAATTCAAGGAATGCAAGATTCCAAGAACTCCATTCTTTTCAAAATTGGATTGAATAGGTTGAATGATAAAGGGTTGGATATTTTGAAATCGAAAGAATGAACTAATAACAACTCAAGGGCATGCCTCAAGAGTTACTCATTCGAATATTCAAAGAATTCTAGATTCTAAGAATATCCCTCTTTCGTAAGTTTTAAAAAAAATTGTTTGTAAGAAGATTGAGTCGAAAGTGGAATGCGAGGCAAAAAGAGGTTGGTTTGAAACTAGCTCGATGACGAGTCGAGGATTTGATGAAAATAGAACCGGCTTGACGACGTGTCAAGGGTTAAGATTATGAGAAATGATATTAGTCCCTAAGAGTGCCCCTAATATCGAAACCATAGTGAATTGTGAATGTGTGTGCGAAATGCCGGTTGCGAATGCGTACGAGCACTCGACTTAGGAGAATGTTTGAAAGTGATTGAGTTTTAAAAATTCGAAAGGTTGAGTGAATAACAACTCAAGGGCATGCCTCAAGAATTACTCACTCGAAGATTCCTTGAATGCTAGATTCCAAGAACCTCCTTCTTTCGGAGTTTGAATCGAGAAAATGTTGAGAAAATAATTTGAATGAAATGAGGTATGAAGAGAGTTTGCGGTACAAGAGGTGAGAATGCGAGATTGGATTTGAGAAGTATAGGAGAAATGACAATTATTTAGTAAATGAGACGTAGGTCCCACAACTAATTAATCGGGGTATCATTTAGATGCTAGATCCTAACAACACCTTTTTTATTTGAAAATGTTTGGATGAACAATGAAAGCATCACACAGAATGCTAGATTCTTATGATATTTCTTTGCCCCAAAAAACATACCAGAACGAAAAATTGAATGATACATTACCTAAGGCGTACGCCTTGATAATGATCTTCGAAAACCCAAGAAGTTCTTGACTTCAAGGATTTAGTTTGCTTTGAAAAAATACTCAAGGCGAGTCGAGGTTTGAATTTAAATTTTAAGCGTGTGCACTAGCAAAGTGGGCTAGTCTTCTAAGTGACCAATTAGAAGTAATTGATCAAATAGGTGTCACTGTAAGGAAACCCATGATTAAGCTTTAAAATATTGTGTATGGTGATCAAAGGTTGATGGCGAGGCTTTGTAAGCACTCGACTTACATGGATGGAAAGGGCTCGATAAATCGAGAATTTAATTTAAAAAAAATGTTTTTGAGGTGTTAAAGCATAATTAAGAAAAAAAACTATAATACTATTGGGATACATTACTATTGAATGGAAAGGAAAATAATAAACTAAATTGAGTATAATATATCAACCATATAGGAATATTAAGTGCTTCCAATATTGGGCTTAGAACCCAATCCATTTCACACTCACGCACAACATTGGCAAGGATGGAATATAACACTGGCAAGGATGGCAAGGATGGAATGTAACACATAATACACAACATGTAAAAATAAGTTGAAAGGAAAAAACGAGAAAGGAAAAGAAAAATTGACTTTTGGCTTCTCAGCTTACCCATAAACGCTTTGATTCCTCTAATACTTTACCGCATGATTTCCAGCCTCTCAGTAGCACATTAATAACTATAAACTTTCATAAAATGCTATGAACTAGATCAACTTTCATATCTAACAGCAAGCCAAAGAAACTAGCAGATTCTATATCACAACAGCAGCAATCTATTGACAGAACTATGAGGCATCCAAATAACAAAACCGTAAAGCCACAGAATTTATTGACAGAGCTTAAACCACAAGGCCACTTTGACATAAAGCCATTCTACCCGAAGTATTACGTTACGCTATCAGCATATACTCAAGTTACAACGCTGCAGACGACATAAACGGTAGCAACAACCACTGAATTAGGACGTTTATTATTGCTATTTTGAATATTGTAACAGAACTAAAAACATACAAGAACAAAAACAGGATATGCCTAATATATATTGAATTTTAACAGAACAACCTGAATATTAACGACGTCACGTCGGATATTCGGCAAAGTTTTAGAACAACAAAAAAACAACCACAAAATGCCTTAAAAACAAATGTTAAATACATCAAACACTAATATCAATCAAGCCTGATCGGGCGTTGAATACTATCGAACCAAAGGATACAGAGATTTACCGACGTCGACTTCAAACTTTGAACTCGTGCAAACTGGGTTGTCATGACTTTGGACCTTGCTTGTCACGGCTGTCACTGAGCTATTGTTGCTGCTGAAAGTCATTCCTCATCTTCCCTTCCATTCTCGCACCATCAGCTGCGATTGTTGAAGAGAAAATCATGGCTATTGCCGCAACTGCTGTTGTTTATGACCGCTGTGAATAGAGGAAGAAGAAGAAAACAAGTCGACAATGACACTGTGCTTCGCGTGGATAGTTTAAACTACTGAATCGGTGCGAGACCAGATCGGAGATGACTCGAAAATATTGTTGTCGAAGTTATGAACTGCACCACGCTCTTGCTGTTGTGGAACTACTGAGTTATATGAATCTGGTGTTGTTGTGTCGAAGTTGAATCGAAATAATATTGCTAATCAATCCTCAACCTGCAATCAATCCTCAACCTGCATCTAAATGAAAACACACCCAAACAGAATAGCACAACCATACAAAAAATGAAAACAAAGAAGAAAAAGTTAAGCTTAACATAACCCGTTCTCGCTCATCTCTGTCTCCATAAACCGAAACCAGCTCGCGCAGTTGTCGCAAAAGTTGTTGTTGAAGAGGTCGTCGCGGTTGTAACGACATATTCAACTCAACTCTTGAATACTTCAAAAATCGTGAAAGCCAACGTGTGTTGTTGATTGTTGCTATTGGAAAGAAATGGCCGCCACGATTCGTCAGCTGGATGCGTTGTGTGATACCGAAGCTGAGCTATTATCGACAGAGGAAAACAAACTCCCTTAACTCTATTGACCTAATATCTAACCCAAACAAGGCGAACTATAAAAAACAGGACAATTTAAGGATAACAACTTCGAATTTGTTGAACCAATGCACCGTTGATGTTTGAGCTACGGTTCTTGCTTCAAGTTGTTGTTGATGAACTGCTGCTCTATACACTTTGGCTTTATATGACTGCTCTCAAAATTCGACGAAGTCGCAACCTGCACACAAAATCACCAGCCAAAATACAGAAATAGGAAGTAAGCTCAATGGAATGAAATCCACAAAAATTGAATTGATGAAGTAATCTCGAACTGCTGCTGAGTTTTTGTTCACGCGAGGGTTGTCGCAAATTGGCTCATCAGCGGAGAAGAAGGGATTTGATGATGGACTTCAAAGTGTCGATGTCGTTAGTGTTGCCGCTTGTCTTTGTTGTTGAACTGAGTTTTCTCCCGAGACGCGACTACGTTGTGGTTTCATATGGTGAACCGCGAAAGAGGCGTTGAGGCAAGGCAGAGATCATGAAGGAGACTGAGGTTTGCGGTTGCGCAACGAAGGAGAAAGAGGAGGAGGATCGATTGAGGATGATGGATTGAGGGGTTTCGCGTCAGAGAGAAGGGTGAAGGTGAAGGGTTTGACCGAATGATCGGCGATTACATCGGTGGATGGTGGCGTTTCAATGGAAAACGAAGTGGTTTCGAGGGGTTTTGTATGAGGTTTGGTGGAAGAAGAAAAACTAGGGTTTGAGGGTTTTGGAGCGGCGCCGAGTTGCTTCGAGGGAGAGAGGCGATGAACAATGGAGAAATTTTTTAGGGTTTTCTGTTGGGATTGGGGCGCCGTTTTTGAGAGGTGATGAACAGTGTCTTAGGGTTTCTTTGCACAATGAAATTACCCCCTCTTTATATCTCATTCTGTCTTCCCTCTCTCTTCCTGCTCCTTCCACGTGTTCTTTTCTCTCTCAATGGACTGCCAATGAATTGGGCCGAGACACAGGCCTTCAAAATCTATTTCTTTCTCTATTTTACTTAATTTCTTTTCATTATTTTATGAACATTAGAGCTAATTACAATATAAACTAAATATAAATTTAATAAACATTAACCTAATATAATAAAATAAATATTAACAAATATATATAATAACAAACTTAAAACTTATAAACAAAAATTAATTATTAACAAAAATTATTAGTAATATTTTTTTTTAAAAAAAGAAAAAGTTTAAGAAATTAAGAAAAAATAATATTCACAAAAAAGTATTAAGCCACGTGTCACACTTTAATTGGTCAAAAAGATAAATTTCTAAAAAATCAACCAATTGTGAGCGGACACGTGCCTAAATAACAAGAAAACAAGCAGGCAATGTAAAACATGAAAAAATAATAAAAACAAAAATATTTGAAAATGGGTAGGACAAATTTAGGGTATGACAGTTAGCTCCTAACTTGGAGGCCAACTGAAGAGCATCAGGGGATTGTGAATGCATGATTATGGGTATGAGATGTTGAGAGAGCTCATTGAGTGCCTTAAGGGTCATTGTGGAGCTTATTCAAGTTGTTGTGTGAAGTGGAACAAGCCACAGTTGAAAGTGTTGCAATTAGGAGATTAAAACTCAATTCAAAGTCTCTATGGTCATGGGATGTTGTGTTAAGACATATGAGACATAATTTCAAGTTCAATTCATCAAGAGTTAAATCTGTGAGAAGCTACTAAATTAGGGTTCTCAGGGTAAAATCCCCTATTTAATGCCTGACTTCAAGACCACCTACCTCAAGATACAAGTCTCATCTCAACTTTTGGCCAACATGGAACTTGTAGAGCATGTTCTTAGCTTTAATTTGAGTACTAGAACTCCTTGATTGGATTTATAGAACTCAATTTAAATCCTTGCCTTCCATGTTTGCCTTTCATGTTTGCATTCTTATACATGTTTCTTTCTTCTTCTTTTGTCTTTTTCTTCCCTTAGGATTTCCATTCCTTCTTGTTTAAGTTGGAATGTGATAGACATTAGGTTTCTAACCATGCATGATAACAGTAGGTAGCTCCCTCCTAACCTCAACTTTAGGTGCACTTTGCATGACAACTTTTAGGGTTTGGTCTAGTCCCCCTTAGTTTGTCCCTTTCTCTTCTCATCTTCAAACAACTTCAATCCACTTAATAAAGGATGACAATTGTTGCACGCTAAGAGCCTTAAGCCATTTGGGAAATGATGATTGGGTGGTTGCCTCTCAATCATCTAGAATGTTAGTGTATGTCCTTCGGAAGATATACGAAGCATTCGCTCCTAGATCATAGTCTTTAGTGCAACATGAGTTACAAACCAAGTTCAAAACACTTCTTCCTTACAAAACACAAAAACACTTCAAACCTTTTTCACCCCTTGGGCTCTTAATCAGGAAAACGTTTTTTTCATAAACAAGAGTGTTGTTAACTTTCAGTCCTATCGCAAACGGTAACGCCTAAGTCTCCAATGGTCGAGCTGCATACACCAACTGCTAGAACTGTTTGTTAACCCTACTCGGGTAATACTTTTGAACAACCAGTGTTCTCATAAGCCCGAACTATGTTTGCTCTAATCTTTCATACTAGATGAAAGTACGTAGGCATAAGACGCGATGTCTTAGCAAGCAACCTTCCCCCCTTCTTTAGCCGTAGTTAGACGAACTCCGTTGACTCTGACTTTCCCATGGCACGAGGGAGTATGTAGGCACAGAGCGTTGATGCTCCGCCGAGTCAGTCCTTTTTCTTTTTCTTTTGTCCATAAGCCTTTAGCATAGATAGTTTACACACCCTTTTAGCTAGACAACACATGCGTGGATCCCGTCAAGTACGACGGACGTGAGGGGTGCTCATACCTTCCCCTTGCGTAACCGACTCCCGAACCTAGGACTTGGTTGCGATGACCTCGTCTCTTCCCGTCTTCGTCAGGTTTTTTCCAATCGTTTCCTTTCCTTTCTTTGGGATAAATAATGATAGGTGGCGACTCTGTTAGTCATTGCCGGCCTCCTTTTTTTCGCGGTAGCGACAGGTGGCAACTCTGCTGGGGAATCCTAGCGCTTGTGTGTTTCCTTTTTGGGTGTGTGTATATATGTGCTTTATCTTTATTTACTTCCGCATTTTACTTTCTGCATCATGTATCATTACTGTTGTGCTGTGGGAGGGGAAGTTCAATTGAGTGATAAGTCGGACCTGGGCTTGAGTACAAACTTAGTATTAGAAGCGAAAAGTAGTGGTGAACCTGTATGTTAGGCATGCACCAGTTCCCTTGAAATTTGCACTCAGACGAGATTCTCTTTGATGTCTTTCTTTCCAGCCCAGTGGGCCGTTGAGAGAATTTCAGATTTGAGGGTTGTCGACTCTGGGGACCGATCATTTGGGATTCAGCTAAGTGAGGCCTCTTCAAGGGATGATGATGTCAAACCAGAAATGGTGAACGTATCATCATTTCTTGAAAGTCTGTGACGCTGATGAACGCATATGATGCCGAACATTGTCAGTGGGTGGGTTATGCAGGAAACTTTGACCTCCATACTACCCAGTTCTTTACAGTGTGAACCTGTGTTCATGGTACAAAGGAGTTCTTATGTCAGTGATTTGTCGGTACTAAAGCAAAGCGCTGGTTCTTCTCGACCGACAGCACAACAGTCCTGATTCCCTATTTGCATTTGTGTCTGCATTTTCAATTGCATTTCATTGACATGTGTTTATGTTGCAGGTGTATATTTCCCCTTAGAACTCTGCGAAGCTTGATTTATATAGCTGATAAGAAGGTTATGGAGGATTTCAGAGAGTCTTATGGGAGGCTTTTGAATGTTGTTTGCAAACCTTCTCTGGATGAATTGAATGGCCTTCAGACGTTGCTACAATTCTATGATCCTTAGTTGCGAGGCTTCACCTTTCAGAGTTTTGTTTTAGCACCTACATTGGAAGAGTTTTCTGATATATTGGGGATACCTATTTTGAACTAGATACCATTCCATCATGTTGAAGGAGATCCAGATTTGACTGAACTTGCTAAGGCTTTACATTTGGATGTCTCTGAGTTGAAAGGAAAGTTGGCTAGTAGGAATGGAATGTTTGGGTTTCCGTTACCTTTTCTTGCGGACAAGGCTCGAGAGTTTGTTAAGAAAGGTTGTTGGGCGATATTTAATGCTATATTGGCCCTGTGTATCTATGGCATTATGTTATTCTCGAACATCCCAGATTTTGTAGATGCAGATGCATTTAGTATCTTTGCTTCAAATAATCCCATACCCACTCTGTTGGGCGATGTTTATCATTCCGTACATTACAAGAACGAGAATAGAAGGGGGGAAACTATATCTTGTTGTGCGCCTTTATTCTATACATGGTTCAGGAGCCACCTTCCCAAGATTGGCTCGTCCTCTGCTACTGCTGGCACTTTGGAATGGTCTGAGCGCTTGATGAGATTGTCTGTCGAAGACATTGTTTGGTTTGATAGGGATGTTTTGGGAATTGAGATTATCTATAGTTGTGAAAGCTTTCCTAATGTCCCGCTGGTCGGAAGGAAGGGTTGCATAAACTATAATCCGGCTATTACTATCAGACAGTTTGGGTATGCACTAAGAGGTCCTCCGAAGGATGAAGAGATACTTTGGCTTATCAGGAATCTCTGTATCTCACTGGTTTGTTGGAGGAGGATACTTTGGCTAGGGTTGAACATGCCTAGAGAAATGTCCATAGGAGAGGAAAGGTTGCCTTGGGAAATAGAAATAGTCAAGTATACGCTCCATATTTGTTTGGATTCAGAGTAGAGCCAAAGAGTTGATGATGCCATATCCGTCTATTCATCCTGTGCATCCTCCTGAGATTGTAGAGCCTACCACAGCAGATATTCAGAAGTATAATCAGGTTTTGCTTGAGAAGGAAGAATTGAATAGAGTTATTTAAGAATTGGAGAAAGAGATCATCCAACTTCATAGGGAGAAGATAGAAGCAGTTCATTCTTTCAGAAGACAAACCGAACTTGTGAACAAACTGGGTACTGATCTGACTAAGGAGACTAAGGATAGAGAATGCACAGGCCAACTTCTTTCCGTGTTCTTGCCACGAAGAAGGAAGAGTTAAATAAATCCTATTTGCGGATTTCCAAGTTTGAGGCTCAATGGAACGCTGCCATGTCCACCAGCAAACAACGAGAAGACAAGTTGAAGGCGCATATCATCGAACAGAAGGCCCAGCTCAAAGCTAATGATGAGGAGATCTCAAAGGAAGCTTCGCTCATAATACATTGTGACTGCAAACTACATGAAGCGCTTGCAACCTTGGAGGAGCATAGAGATGGAGCTAATTCCAAGAGGCATAGACTTGAGAAGGTTGTTGGGAAGGAGGACTCAGTCGAGGATCTTCAGTCCACTATCAGTCAGCAGGAGTTGCTCATACGTGGTTTGCTCACTAGGCCAGACCATCCGGATACACAGGCGTTGCTGAAGGATTTCCAATCTCGCCACCCAGTTTGATTTGTTTCTTTGTATTATGTAGTGTAGACTTTTGTATGGACCATCACCAGACCTGTTGGTTGAGGTCCTTTTCTGTTTGTACTCATTTGTTGTTTATACTTTGCCACTGGGCTTATGTTTGTATATATGAGGAGTTTTTACTTTGTGCTTGCCTGCGGGGCTCTCCATCGTCTTGGTTGTTATCCCGAAACTAGAATCGAGGGGGAAATTTACCTATTTGCATAAATACATGTCCGCATTTTAGCATGTTTCTCGCATTTGGAGGTGCATCGGAACTAGTAACCTTATCTTATTTCTTGTGATACTAGTGTTTCAGGATTGCAGATCAGATAACTCACCGCTACAGTACTAGAGGAAACCAGAAAAGGCTTATGGATCAGATGCAGGTAGAAATGCAAGATATGAGAGATCGTATTGCACAGCTGATGGAGATGATGCAAGGGGTTGCTAGTGGCCAGGCTCAACTTTAGACTTTGGTGCAACCTTTGATGGCACGAGTTGATGATGATGGGGTGTTACACAGTGGGATTGCTACTAACCCTCCTCGGGTAGAGACCCCTCGTGCAGGCAACTCTATACCAACCTTAGTCATCCCTACTGCTGGAGGGGGTGGTCATGTTGCTGGTATTGGAAATGAGACAGATTTTAATGCTGGCTTTGCCAATGGTTGTAATGGTAACGGAAATGGCCATGGCTTTGGTTTTGATACTATAGGTGCCATACATGGTAGTTTGGACCACACTTGGAATGAGAATAGGCAAGAAGATATATTCACTCCAAGGTTTGTAAGTGTTGTGGGACTTTCTGAGACTGATAGAAGGATTCAAATGATTGAAGAGAAGATGAGATCTCTTGAGTGCCAAAATTCTACGGGGCTGAATATGTCTAACCTGGGGATGATCCCAGGCCTGAGAGTGCCTCACAAGTTCAAAGTGCCCGACTTCGATAAGTACAAAGGCACTACTTGCCCGAGGGTTCACCTGCGCTCGTACTATAGAAAGATATTTGCGTACTCGGACGATGAAAAACTCTTGATCCATTTTTCCAGGATAGCTTGTCCGACCCCTCTTTGGAGTGGTACATGGGGTTGGAGCCCGCTAACGTCTGCAGCTGGAAAGAACTAGCCGAAGCTTTTGTAAGGCACTATCAGTACGACGGTGACCTTGTGCCAAATAGAGTCTAGTTGGAGAATCTTTCCCAAAAGAATAATGAATGCTTTAAAGAATACGCCCAGAGGTGGCGAGAGCTTGCTGCTAGGGTAGAACCACCAATGGTAGAAAGGGAGCTTATGGACATGTTTGTTGCTACTTTACCAGGGGTGTACTATGAAAAGCTTATAAGCAGTATGTTCGGAAGTTTTTCAGATTTGATAATCACCGGTGAAAGGGTGGAGAACGGCATAAAGCTTGGAAAGATTCAAGCAGGAGAGGTACCCTCATCGGGAGTAGGAGGAAAAAAGATGTTTGGA
Source organism: Lathyrus sativus (assembly GCA_963859935.3). Classification (NCBI taxonomy): domain Eukaryota; kingdom Viridiplantae; phylum Streptophyta; class Magnoliopsida; order Fabales; family Fabaceae; genus Lathyrus; species Lathyrus sativus. The sequence continues at coordinate 353,206,400 of OZ012737.1, forward strand.
AACAAAAAGTGTGAAGGTGACGTTAGCTCAGTGACAAGTTCTAGAGGAAGAGGAAGGGGTCAGCCACAGAACCAATATCGCCAACAACAAGTGGCCAGTGTCACTATTCCTGTGCCACAGCAGCAACAACCACCACGACAACAACAACAGCAAAGACAGTATCAGCCACAACAGTAAAACCAACAAGGTTATAGGAGGTATCCTGACAGGGCCAGACTAAATAGAGTATTTGACACTCCACCGATGTCTTACTCTCAGGTGCTTCAGAATTTATTACAATTGCAATTGATTCAGAAAAGGATTCTCGCTCCTTTGACAGGTGATCCCCCACCCGGCTATGATGCAAATGCACGTTGCGAATTTCACTCTGGGGCGCCTGGTCACTCTATTGACGATTGCAAGGCTTTTAAACACAAGCTGCAAGATCTCATTGACAGTAAGGCAATAAATTTTTCGCATGACGCACCTAATGTTGTGCAGAACCCTATGCCAAACAATGGGCAAGATAGGGTTGGTGCTATTCTGGTGGAGGAGGATTTAGACTTGATAATGGATGTGAATGAGTTGAAAACTCCGTTGAAGTTTGTGAAGGACAAATTGCTGAGAGGAGGTGTATTCCCAGGTTGCAATGAGGATTGTGTGGACTGCTTAAGTCATCCTGAGGGATGCATTGATCTGAGAAAGTGTATCCAAGGAATGATAGATGAGGGGACGTTGCAGTTTGAGCGGACTGCAGAAAAGGAACCTGTTGAGGAAGTAAACAAGGAGAGGGATGAGGTCGCTACGATCTCGATCCCATATAAGACTATGACTATCTCAGCGCCTCCTAGGCCACCAACAATCACTATTACCAAAGCAGAACCTGTGCCTTATAAAAGCACCAAAGCCATCCCATGGAACTATGGGGCTGAGGTGTTTTGTAATGGTCAAAAGATAGATTTAAAGAGTTTTCCCGTGGAGTCAGCAGAGAATGTTGTAGGAGCAAGGGCAATTACCCGAAGCGGCAGGGTCTTTGAATCACCCGAATTGGTGGCTGAAAAAGCAGATAGTGGGAATGGTAAGATGGTAATTGAAGAAACTTCCCAGTCTGGTGAAAAAGGATCTTTGGAGAATGATGTGGAGCAAGTCATGAGGCTTATACGCAAAAGCGACTACAAGATAGTCGAGCACTTACAACAGACACCTTCCAAAATTTCGATATTATCGCTGTTGTTGAGTTCCAAAGCTCACAGGAATGCATTGATGAAAGTGTTGAGTACCGCTTTTATGCCTCAGGAAATATCAACAAACCATCTTGAAAGGGTCGTCGGGCATGTGAACGCGGGAAATGGCCTTGGATTTACAGATCTAGACCTAACGCCAAGGGGCAAAAACCACAATTGTGCGCTGCACATTCCTGTTGAATGTAGAGGAGTGGTTATGTCCCATGTCCTTGTTAACACAGGGTCATCTTTGAATGTGTTGCCAAAGAAGGCACTTATGAAGCTGGATACTAGGGGCATCACATGTACACCAAGTGATTTGGTTGTACGCGCTTTCGACGGTACTCAGAGGTCTGTCTTCGGTGAGCTGACTTTGCCTATCCAAGTGGGCCCAGAGGTTTTCGATGCTGTATTTTATATCATAGACATTCAGCCCGCTTATAGCTGTTTGTTAGGCAGACCATGGATCCACTCAGCTGGGGATGTTACATCGACTCTGCATCAGAAGCTGAAATACATGGTTGGTGGCAGTGTCGTGACAGTATGTGGAGAAGAGGACATCATGGTTAGTCACCTGTCTTCTTTCAAGTATGTAGAAGTAGATGGGGAAAATCATGAGACCCTGTGTCAAGCGTTTGAAACCATTTAGTTGAAGGATAAGGCCCTGGTGCTGAGAAAAGAGCCTGATGTGGCTATGTCTTCTTTCAAAGAAGCGCAGGCTATGGTGCAAGTTGGCTCAGCCCAAGGATGGGGGCAGGTGATTGATATCCCTCATAAACAAGACAAGTTTGGTCTAAGGTACCACCCATCGTCTTCACAAAGCACGCCGAAGTTCAAGGGGCCGATCAGGTTTACTAGTGGAGGTGTCTTCTTCGAGCAACTCAATGCCATTTCTGATGATGAAGGTGGAGACAGTGACTGCGATATGGATGCTTGGATCAAGCCATGCATTCCAGGACATCGCCTATGCAACTGGTCCATCGAGGAATTTGTCCAAGTGACCAATGAACAATAATGCTTTGTTTTTCAATTATTGTACGACCTTATGTTCTACCTGAAGCATAGTGGTTTGTTATTTCAGGGCTTGTCTTGTTTATGTTTGAATATTGTTTCATCTATTAATCAAAGGGCGCTTTTTCCATGCAAATTTTGAGATCTCTGTTTTTCTTGTTTTATCTTTAACAATAAAATGGCAATGTGTTTGTTTGCATATCATTTGAAGCACTTAACCATTTTCATTACCGGTCTCATATCATTGCAGATGACACCGACCAAGAATCTTCTATGACTCGCTTCGACTTTGATAACCCGGTATTCCAAGCTGAAGAAGAGATTGATGAGGATTAAGACTTTCTCGAAGAGCTAGCTAGACTCTTAAGACAAGAAGAAAAGATCATTCTGCCTCATGAAAAAGAGATTGAGGTCGTCAACTTGGGTTCTGAAGAGGTTGTCAGAAATGTCAAAATAGGGGCTGCATTGCAAGAGGACATCAAGCAAAGGTTGATAGAGATGCTTCGAGAGTACAGTGACATCTTTGCTTGGTCTTACTAGGATATGCTCGGACTTGACACTAACATTGTGGTTCATCGATTGCCACTTCGGGAAGAATGTCCACCCGTCAAGCAGAAGCTTATGAGGACGAGACCAGACATGGCGGTAAAAATCAAAGAAGAAGTTCAAAAGCAGTTGGACACTGGATTTTTAGCCGTGACAACTTACCCTCCGTGGGTCGCCAACATTGTACTCGTACCTAAGAAGGATGGTAAGGTACGGATGTGCGTTGACTATAGAGACTTGAATAGGGCGAGCCCAAAGGATGATTTCTCGCTCCCCCATATTGACGTATTGGTCGACAATACGGCTCAATTCTTGGTGTTTTCCTTCATGGATGGCTTCTCCGGTTATAATTAGATAAAAATGGCACCGGAAGACAGGGAGAAAACAACATTCATTACATCGTGGGGAACATTTTGCTACAAGGTGATGCCGTTTGGTTTGAAAAACGCAGGGGTAACTTATCAGCGGGCGATGGTGACTTTGTTTCATGATATGATTCATCATGAGATCGAGGTTTATGTTGATGACATGATTGCAAAGTCCCAGACGGAGGAAGAGCATCTGGTCAATCTATTGAAGTTGTTTGAGAGGCTGAGGAAGTTCAAATTGAGGTTGAATCCAAATAAGTGCACTTTCGGAGTTCGGTCCGGAAAGTTATTGCGGTTCATTGTCAGCAGAAAAGGGATCGAGGTAGATCTTGCAAAAATAAGAGCTATTCAAGAAATGCCAGCGCCGAAGACTGAAAAAGAAGTTCGTGGTTTCTTAGGGAGGTTGAACTACATCACTCGGTTCATATCTCATCTAACGGCCACGTGTGAACCAATGTTTAAACTATTAAAGAAAGATCAGGCGGTTGTATGGAATGAGAATTGTCAAAGAGCATTCGACAAAATAAAACAGTATTTGCAGGAGCCTCCAATTTTAATACCCCCAGTTGCTGGAAGACCATTAATCATGTATTTAACGGTTCTGGAGAATAGTATGGGTTATGTTCTCAGTCAACACGACGAGACAGGAAGAAAAGAGCATGCGATTTATTACTTGAGTAAAAAGTTCACAGATTGTGAGTCCCGTTACTTAATGCTTGAAAAAACGTGTTGCGCACTCGCTTGGGCGGCCAGACGTTTAAGACAGTACATGCTCAATCATACAACTATGATAATTTCGAAGATGGATCCGATTAAATATATCTTTGAAAAGCAAGCACTTTCTGGAAGGATTTCCAGATGGCAAATGGTATTGACAGAATACGACATCCAGTACGTTTCCTAGAAAGCCATTAAAGGGAGTGTTCTGTCAGAATACATTGCTGAACAACCAATTGATGATTACCAACCAATGAGATTTGAATTTCCTGATGAGGACATTATGTACTTGAAAGCAAAAGATTGTAAGGAGCCATTACCCACTGAAGGTCCGGAGAGGGGTTCTCAATGGCAGATGATATTCGATGGCGCAGTTAACTCATATGGTAGTGGAATTGGGGCAATTATCACAACTCCCCATGGAACTCATATTCCTTTCACTGCCAGATTAACTTTTCCTCGTACCAACAATGAAGCTGAGTATGAAGCATGTATCATGGGTTTGGAAGAAGCTATTGATCTGAGGATCAAGAATCTCGATGTATATGGCGATTCAGCGTTAGTCGTTAATCAGATCGAAGGAGAATGGGAAACTCGACAGCCCAATCTGATCCCTTACAAGGATTATGCAAGAAGATTGTTACCATTTTTCGATTGTATAGACTTCCACCATGTGCCAAGAGCGGAGAATCAAATGGCAGATGCTTTGGCTACGTTGTCTTCAATGTACAAGGTCAATTTTTGGAATGAAGCGTTGAGGATTGTTATCTCACGCCTCGACAAGCCCGCTTTCGTATTTGCTATTGAGGGAGCTTCCGATGGTAAACTGTGGTTCCATGACATCCAGAATTTCCTTAAGAACCAAGAGTATCCACAAGGGGCATCGACCCAGGATAAGAAAACTCTTCGTAGATTGTCTGGAAATTTCTACCTCAACCCAGATGGTGTGCTGTATAGAAGGAATCATGATCTGGTACTACTCAGGTGTGTGGACGAAAAAGAAGCAAGCTTGCTTATGGAAGAAGTCCACGAGGGTACTTTTGGCACGCACGTCGGCGGACATGCTATGACTCGAAAGATACTACGAGCTGGTTATTTTTGGCTAACAATGGAGTCAGATTATTTCAAATTCGCTAAGAGATGCCATAAATGTTAGATTTATGCTAATAAGATTCATGTGCCGCCATGTCCATTGAACGTTATGTCATCCCCTTGGCCGTTCTCCATGTGGGGCATCGATATGATTGGAAAGATCGAACACACTGCTTCCAATGGACACCGATTTATCCTGGTAGCTATCGATTACTTCACCAAGTGGGTAGAGGCAGCATCGTATGCTAATGTGACCAAGCAAGTGGTGGCAAGATTTATAAAGAAGGACATCATTTGCAGATATGGAATTCCCGAGCGAATCATTACTGACAATGGTTTGAATCTGAATAATAAGATGATGAAGGAGTTATGCTAGAACTTCAAGATTGAACATCACAACTCATCGCCCTATCGGCCGAAGATGAATAGCGCTGTTGAAGCAGCCAACAAGAACATTAAAAAAATAGTGCAAAAGATGGTTGTTACCTATAAAGATTAGCATGAAATGTTACCTTTCGCCTTGCACGGTTATTGTACGACGGTACGCACATCAATCGGGGCAACTCCTTTCTCACTAGTGTACGGTATGGAAGCTATCCTACCGCTAGAGGTTGAGATTCCTTCTTTAAGGGTTTTGGTTGACGTAAAACTTGATGAGGCAGAATGGATCAAGAATAGATTGAATCAACTTAGTTTGATGGATGAAAAGAGGCTAGCATCAATTGCGTATGGTCGTTTGTACCAGAGCCAGATGAAGAAAGCTTATGATAAGAAGGTGCGCCCTCGAAGCATTCAGACGGGTGATCTTGTGCTTTAAAAGATTCTCCTGCCATAGTCAGATCACAGGGGCAAATAGACTCCCAACTACGAAGGTCTGTTTGTTGTACAAAAGGTTTTCTCTTTAGAAGCCTTAGTATTATCCACCATGGATGGTGAGGATTTCGCATCCCCTGTGAACTCGGACGCAATTAAAAAATACTTTGCTTAAAAGAGACCCGCTGGACACAAAAAGAAAAGTCCAGGCAAAAATGGGGCATCCCGGCAAACCATAAAAAAGGAAAAGCGGTTCGGGCAAAAATTAGGGATAAAAAATGAAAAGATTGTAAACCCGCAAAGTCGAAAACCTAGAAAGGCGACTTTGGCAAAAATGGGTATCCCGGTGAATCGAAAACCCGAAAGGGCGGTTCAGGCAAAAGTTAGGGATTAAAAAGCAAATGATTGCGGTCTGCGTATGAACTTCATTGCTTAGTGGATTGGGGGAACCTGAGGGCCGTTTATCCGAATCAATCTCTTCTGAAGATGAAGCATCAGGAAAGCGTCAGGGTCAAGCGAGTCATAGAGGAATCAGCTCATGGTGTTTGTCTGCGCCACATTGCCGACATTGCTGTACTTTTTGTTTAAAATGTACACTTTTGTATTTGCTTTTTTGCATACTTATAGTTTTGCGCAGCTTCCTCTTTTCAGGAGTTGCATCTGTTGTAAAACTTTGCCTATTCACAGGCCGATTATCAATAAACATATACTATTCAGTACTTATCTGCGTGCTTTGTTTTTTATGCTTTTATTGTTTTGTTTGTGAAAAAACGCTCGATGTTTTTGATGAACTTGCATACATAAACTTGCAGGCCTTGGCCAATAATTGCTAAAACTTTGATATTAATTGAACAGTGTCACAGACGATGACCAAAATAGTCTTGTTGTATAGGATGTCTTGTCTGTTTGTCTTTTGCAGGGTTGTTATCCTTGGGGCAAGGTTGTATGAATATGGATGGATTCATCTGTTCCCTAGACGGTGTTGTTCTCTAGCAAGATAGTTACATCTCTATCCCATTAGAGTTATATGCAGTGTTTAGAGTGTCCCTGGTAGTTTGCTAGTGCTTTTTTTAATCCTCCGCAGAGTACGAGTATGTGTTTACTCCCCAGCGAGTCGAGATTCGGGCGTATCCCCATAGAGTAAATGCCAAGTTTCCCCCAACAGTGGCCTGGTACTTTTTCCTCTCATTCAGTTTGATGGTAAGAACTCAGTTCTTAATAGTGCATACCGAAGCCTCCGGCAGTTAGGTCTTTGTTCCCCAAGAAAGCTGCGTCTTGGAAGGTCGTTCAGGGCATTGTTGTTTTCTATCAGATGAATTAGGATGTTCAGCCTAGATGTTTTAAATACTCGGTGAGTTAGTTGTTCCTCAGAAAGTTTGTATTCCAGAGAGTCGACCCAGACATTTACCTCAGCAAGTAGTGATCTGCATCTTCGATCGAGTATGAATCTTTTGTTCTTGTATGAACTTTATCCCTGGTAAGTGAGCCTTCCGAGGCCCCTTTCGTCTCGGTGTAAGTCCAATTGTTATTGGCATGGGTAAGCTTTTCCCTGCAGGGTTGTTTGTTGTGCCTGACAGGATGGTTTCTGTTCTCTAGCATTTACTTTGCTGTTTCAGTTCCAATGCATCTGCATGTGTGCATAGCATCTACCAAAAAGTGTAGCATTTCCATTTCGTATGGAGCATTACGACATTTTCAAACATTTGCATGTGAAACATAGACCAGGTTGTTATCTCTTTGTTTCAAGTGTATCTTCGGAGGTTTGATCTTCTCCTTTGGTATCCAGACCATGTGATTTCTCTTAGCCCGCGTGGTATCCAAACCATGTGATTCCTCTTAGCTCGCGTGGTATCCAGACCCTGGCTCATATTACTCCCTAGCAGTATCTTCGGATTTGAGTGGGTCATGATAAATATGGTGATGATCTCTTTCTCCGTTGAGTATCCAGACTCCGGCCTATTCCCAGTTGATGAAGTTTTCCTTTTTCCGTTGAGTACCCAGACTCCGGTAAAGTTGGTTGTGGTATCCAGACCACGGTGGTTGATATTATTTTTGCTTTCTCCGTTGAGTATCCAGGCTCCGGTCATTTTTTGTCCAGCGTTCAGGCTCCGGATTCTTCGTTGAGTATCCAGACTCCGGGAATTTTCATTCCGTGATATATTGATTTCTCTGTTGAGTATCCAGACCCTGATGAATCTTGTTCGAACTTTCTCCATTGAGTATCCAGGCTCCGGTAAAGACAGTTATGGTATCCAGACCATGGTAGTTTATTTGATGCTCCATGATATCCTGATCACAGTAATTGATGTTATCTCCTATCGCCATGTGGTATCAAGACCTTGGCGCCTATTATTTTTCTCAGCCCATGTGGTATCCAGACCACAACTTGTATTATTTCCCAGCAACGTCGTTTGACTTGAACTCGTAGGATATCCAGATCCTGATGAATATATTTCTCTTGCGTAGAGCATCCAGGCTCAGATTGCATTGAGCATCCATGCTCAGGTTATTGAGTATCCAGACTCAGATTTATTAACCGAGTATCCAGACTCAGGTTATTTGCATAGAGCATCCATGCTCAGATTGCATTGAGGATCCAGGCTCAGGTTTTTTAGTATTCAGACTCAGATTTATTATCGAGCATCCAGGCTCCAGTTATTGAGCATCCAGGCTCAGGTTATTGAGTATCCAAACTCTGATTTATTAACCGAGTATCCAAACTCAGGTTATTTTCATAGAGCATCCAGGCTCAGATTGCGTCGAGCATCCAGGCTCAGGTTACCGAGTATCCAGACTCAGGTTTCTTGCACAGAGCATCCAGGCTCCAGTTGTTGAGTATCCAGACTCAAATTTGTTTTTTGAGCGTCCAGGCTCCAATTTGTGTTTTCGAGCATCCAGGCTCCGATCATTTTGAGCATTCAGGCTCCAGCTTTTGAGTATCCAGACTCAGATTTATTATTGAGCAGTCAGGCTCCGATCATTGAGTATCCAGACTCAGATTCTTTACCTAGCATTCAGGCTCTAGTTCGTTTCTTTGAGCATTCAGGCTCCGTTTATTGAGTATCCAGACTCAAATTTGTGTTTTTTAGCATTCAGGCTCCAGTTACTTCAAGCATTTAAGCCTCGATTTTTATGGAGTACCCAGACTCCGGCATTTTGGATTGTTACCTTTTGCCAATATGGTATTCAGACCATAGCGCCGCTTTTGACGTTTGTATTCTCTTTCCCCAACAGGGTGGCTTTGAGATCAGTACTGCTATTCGGATTTTCTGCGATTGGTAAATTTCTAAGTTCTTTGGTATTCAATCGTCTTTTACCTTGATTGCGTGAAAGTCGTTCGCTTTTCACTCATTCAGGTCCAAGTCGTTTGAATAGGGGCAGTCGTTGCACCCCAAAATTTTCTCAACCTTTTCTTGACTTGTTTTATGTTTCATTTCATTTCATTTTTGTTCTAGCATTTGCATTGCATAGCATATATCATTTTACAGGGGATCAAGAGGTTGTGCATAACAAGAGAGGTCTTCCCAGAGCATTGAACCTAGGCAAGGGTTGTTACTCAAGCTTGATTGGTCATCAGGTCATCTTGAAGTGGTCAATGGTCTTGTTAAAGAAAGAATAGATGTATGTGGGTCAGCTCCTAACTTGGAGGCCAACTGAAGAGCATTAGGGGATTGTGAATGCATGATTATGGGTATGAGATGTTGAGAGAGCTCATTGAGTTCCTTGAGGGTCATTGTGGATCTTATTCAAGTTGTTGTGTGATGTTGAACAAGCCACAGTTGAAAGTGTTGCAATTAGGGTTTTCATCTGGAAAATCCTCAATCAATTGTGCAATAGCAGGAGATTAAAACTCAATTCCAAGTCTCTATGGTCATGGGATGTTGTGTTAATACATATGAGACATCATTTCAAGTTCAATTCATCAAGAGTTAAATGTGTGAGAAGCTGCTAAATTAGGGTTCTCAGGGTAAAATCACCTATTTAATGCCTGACTTCAAGACCACCTACCTCAAGATACAAGTCTCATCTCAACTTTTAGCCAACAGGGAACTTGTATAGAATGTTCTTAGCTTTAATTTGAGTACTAGAAGTCCTTGATTGGATTTATAGAACTCAAGTTATGATCCAGACAAGTTACAGGTCATCAGAGCGATGTGATTTTGGTCAACAAAAGTCAACCAACGTCCAAGCCATTTTTGACCTAGAAGGATGTTTCTCCTTAACTTTTAGCCAACTTGAAAGTTGTAGGTATTGATCTTAGCTTTCCAAAATGTACTAGAAGTCTTTCATATGATTTGCAGAACTCAAGTTATGAGGGTTACAAATCAGGGGTATTTTGGGAAAGTAAGATTACAGGTCTTAAAATTATAGGTCCATTTCACCAACTTAGGTACTTCAAATAGAAATCTTTTCAACATGAAACTTGCTCCAAATAGGGCCATTTGCATTACCAAATCATCTCTTGTCAAGGTAGGAGCTTGGATTGAAGATTTGGGGTTTGAATTTTTCATAAAGAAGACTTGAAATGAGAAATTGAGATTTTGAGGATTTTGAACCTTTTCAAGGCAAATTTGTGCATTTTCTAATTGCAAATAATGATTCAAAGACATTGCCATTTTCACATTGTAAATTTGGGGTCTCTAAATTGTCCATTTTCATGGTTTCTTCCTCTTGAAGTAACAAATTGGAAATCAACCATAGGATCAAAATCAAGCCTTAAATCTTATCCCTTTGATCAGCACAAGTGATTTGGAGTGGATTTGAATCAAAATCCAAGCTGGTGCAGTGGAAAAACATGCGTATAGCAACTTGAAAAAGTGGAAAAAATGAATTTGTGAATTGTGCTGTATGGCTTGAATTGGAGCTCCATTTTCATCCAAACCCAACATATATAACACAAGGAAACTCTCTAGACCTAAGGGACTCGTTTTTGTGGTGGTTGTGCAGAAATAGAAAGTTGAAAAAGAGAGAAAAAATTCAAAATCGTTTTTGGATCTACACCCAATTTCAAGCCAAATTGAGTTGTTTGAAAGCTTCCTCAAGGCATTTGGAAGGATTCTGGATGGTTTGTTCAAAGTTTCAGCTCAAGACAAGACCCGGTGGAGGTGCTCCACTAGGTAAATTCGAAATCATTTTATCTCTCATTTTAAGCCATGTTTCTGCACCATTTTTACATTCTTGAGACATAGGAACAATATAGATTGATAATGGATAAAATGGACTGGCATTTGGTGTGTTCTCAGTATGATGCATTTTGCTTGTTGTTTGATTTTTGACTTATTCTTGGACTTTCAAAGCAAATGAGATATGGTTTTGAACTCCTTGTGAGTTGTAGAACATTTCTAGACAGATTTGGTAAAGTTTCGTGAACTTTACATTTTTGAGTCATGAACTTGTTGTTTACGTTTTTCTTTCATCTTGAGGTTTTTGACCAAACCAAGGATAGATTTGAACTCCCCTTGATCCGTAGATGAATTTTCATGTATATTTCATGGGATTTGGTGGAGTTTTATGTTTGTTGTGTTTCTGTTTGTGGTTTACGGCGGCCGGAGATATGTAGAAGATGACCAGAGTGTTTACTCCGGCGGGCTGGTTTATTTCAGGGTTTGGTTGACTTTCCATTGGGGAAGACAACCCATAGACCGTCTGATCTTCTTGTTTACGTTCATGTCCTTTGGATTAAGACCCACGATGGGGCTCGTTTGATCGTGTTGCACGCGATTTCTTTTAAATTCTCATTTATTCGTTGGCATCATGTGGACCGTGTGATTTTCTTACTTTTGATCAAACGCTTCAAAATGAGTTGTTTACCGTGAGCGTTTTATTGACCATCACACCAGAGTCATTATTTGTGTTTTATTTTTCAGAGTTTATTGGAGCGCTGGGTTGGGCCTTACTACTGGCACCCCCACTTTGGCCCATTTGCATTTTTTAACTGATTTTTATTTCTACTTGCACCATGCATTTGTTTATTTTAATTTTATTTTCATTTCTTTTTTTCTAATTTGTTCTTGTTCAATTTAATTCATTTAAAATATTCTCCAACTAATAAAAATTCACCAAAAATATATTTTAGTCATTTTGACTTGTCTTTTATTTTATGATATTTTTATTCTATTTTTTTATTTTATTTTTCATTTAAAAATGAATTATTTAGTTGGAGATGTTTATTTGAATTAAATTGTGACACTTTGTTTTCTTTTATTTGTGTTTCCTTTTCTCCTTTGGTCCAATGAATGAAAATTGTTCCTCATACTCTGGATGGGTTGAACAATTTTTTAGGACCATTTTGCCCCTATTTGATTGACTTTAGGGTTGACTTTTGATGCTTGCCTTTTGAACCTCGATTTCCTCATTTCAAAGTGGTACATCTTGAATCCAATTTTCTTTTGATGGTGGTTTGAGGGGATATGGCCTTGTGCCTTTGGCTTCTGTTTGGCAACTTGTATGGTTGTCTTGTGCATTTTATTTGGGATTTGTTGAACCTTTTTCCTAATTTTGAGTTGACTTGCAAGTCAAGTCATCTCTAAGGAGGGTTCCTACACACATCTTGACCTAGTTTGACTTGGATATGACACTTTTGCATCCTTTGAGCTTGTAGTGACTTGTAATTCATGTTGCTGACATGTTAAGGATGCTTTTGGTTCAATTTTTGGTCATGACACTTATTTTTACTTGCTCATTTGTGTTCATCTTTTGAATCTTTTGCTTGTGGTTTCTATGTGGTGTTTTCTTGCCTTTTCTTTGTGCATATGCTTGTCTCCTCTTGTGTTATGTTTGTATTTGCATTTGTGCACTCTCTCCTCATCCTCCATTCTGTCCTATGACTTTGGAATGTTATTTAAGGTTGCTTGGTTCCTCCTGAGGAGGAACTTGAAGCTTGCCTAAAGTAATGAATCCATGAAGACTTTTTCTCATTGTTTTTGTTACTTGTTTTTTATGCATCTTCTTCTCCTCTTCTTTTGCATTTATTCATACTATGGATTGAGGTTGAGATGAGCTTGTGGAGGCTCCAGCCCCACACATATTTCCTCCCTCACTTGCATTGCATCCTTGCCTTCCATGTTTGCATTTCATGATTGCATTCTTATGCATGTTTCTTTCTTCTTCTTTTGTCTTTTTCTCTCCTTAGGATTTCCATTCCTTCTTGTTTAAGTTGGAATGTGATAGACATTAGGTTTCTAACCATGCATGATAACAGTAGGTAGCTCCCTCCTAACCTCAACTTTAGGTGCACTTTGCATGACAACTTTTAGGGTTTGGTCTAGTCCGCATTAGTTTGTCCCTTTCTCTTCTCATCTTCAAACAACTTCAATCCACTTAATAAAGGATGACAATTGTTGCACGCTACGAGCCTTAATCCATTTGGGAAATGATGATTGGGTGGTTGCCTCTCAATCATCTAGAATATTAGTGTATGTCCTTCGGACGATATACGAAGCATTCGCTCCTAGATCATAGTCTTTAGTGCAACATGAGTTACAAACCATGTTCAAAACACTTCTTCCTTAAAAAACACAATAACACTTCAAACCTTTTTCACCCCTTGGGGTCTTAATCAGGAAAACTTTTTTTTCATAAACTAGAGTGTTGTTAACTTTCGGTCCTATCTCAAACGGTAACGCCTAAGTCTCCAATGGTCGAGCTGCATACACCAACTGCTAGAACTGTTTGTTAACCCTACTCGGGTAAAACTTTTGAACAACCAGTATTCTCATAAGCCCGAACTATGTTTGCTCTAATCTTTCATACTAGATGAAAGTACGTAGGCATAAGACGCGATGTCTTAACGAGCAACCTTCCCCCCTTCTTTAGCCGTAGTTAGGCGAACTACGTTGACTCTAACTTTCCCATTGCACGAGGGAGTACGTAGACACAGAGCGGCGATGCTCTACCGAGTCAGCCCTTTTTCTTTTTCTTTTATCCATAAGCCTTTTGCATAGATAGTTTACACACCCTTTTAGCAAGACAACACATGCATGGATCCCGTCGAGTACGACGGACGTAAGGGGTGCTCATACCTTTCCCTTGCGTAACCGACTCCTGAACCTAGGAATTGGTTGCGATGACCTCGTCTCTTCCCGTTTTCGTCAGGTTTCTTCCGATCGTTTCCTTTCCTTTCTTTGGGTTAAATAATGATAGGTGGCGACTCTGTTAGTCATTGCCGGCCTCCTTTTTTTTCGTAGTAGCGACACTTGGCAAGGTGATTTTCGTGCACTTTTGGAGGTGGCCATAAAGAGAAAAAGTGATTTTCAATTGGGCTTAAGGAGCATAGAATTAGGCTTTCTTTCAATCGAAATCCATCATACATATTCTCAACTTTGTTCACAAGTCCTCAGAACTGATTTTGGTGAGAAATTGGACAAGAACACATTGAGAAAAAGTGAGAAAAAAAGTCAAAATCGTTTTTCATGTTTCATTGAGTTTCAATCAAAACCAAAGATTTAGAATGGTTCCTTAAGGTTAATAGAACGTTTCTGGGTGTTCTCTTTTGAGCTTTGCTAAAGAAACAAGCTATGTGGAAGCTTTCTTTTAGGTTTTCTTTCAATATTTTTTTCTCTCTGTTTAAGCATTGTTGTTACGCCATTTTTATATATTTGTAAACCTCTTGATGTGTCGATGATTTCTGGTATGATTTTATGGCTGTTTGTGAACTTTTGAGATTTGAGCTCCAAGCTTGTTATTCACGGTTTGGCTTTGTTATGGCGATTTAGGCTTAAATAATGGTTGATTCATGTTCTATGTGAGATGTAGATCATTTTTGACTTTTATTTTGTTGATTTTGGTGAGTTTTTGCTATACCTGCGCAGCCCACAATGGCCATACGACCGGAGAAGATGACCGGAAGCAGCTCCGGCCGCCATCTGATCCTTCCCTCCTTTTCTCACTTTTAAAAGGTTGATGATGAATACGTGGCATGCTGGCGTGCGTTGGATTTATTTATTTTTTCATTCAACGACCATGATTAAGACCTAGGGTGTTACACGTTTGCTTGCACATACACAATCATGTTTTAACTTTGTTTTTTTTTTTATTTTTATATTGGCTAATCCACGTGTGTAGCTGTGTACCCTTGGATATGATTACTTTTTGATCCAACTGTCCAGAGCTCGTTCCACCATGGACCTCTGTTGACCTCACCACACCCAATGCATACGGTTTTTCTTTTTATTTTTGCTGATGGACTGGGCTTACTTATGGCACCCCCCTGAGTTGGCCCATTGTGTTTTCAACGTTGCTGGGTTGCTGTTTGCACCAAGCCCTTTTTTATTTTAATTTATTTTTCTTTCTTTTTTATTTTGTTGCTGTTTAGATTTAATTCAAAATAAAATACCTCTATTGGTCATAAAATTCCCCAAAAATATGTTTTAGACAATTTGAAGTGTCTTTTATTTTATGAAATTTTTATTTTATTTTGTTAATTATTTTTCAATTGAAAATGGAATTTAACATTAGAGGTTTTTTATTTGACCTAAATCTTGACATATTTTAGTTTTTATTTTGTTTCTCTCATTTCCTTTTGGTCCAATGACCCAAAATTCATCCTCATGTCCATGATGGGTTGATGAATTTTTGAGGACCATTTTGCCCCTGTTGGTTGACTTTTGAGTTGACTTTTGATACACTTCATTTGACCCTCAACAATCCTCCTTCACAATGGAGCACCCTTATGAATCAATTTATATGGTGATGTTGTGAAGTGACTTTGATTGTAATCTCTTGGCCTCTAATTGCCAACATGTTTATGAGCTTCTTGCAGTTTATTTGATCATTTTTGAATCATTTTCCTAATTTTGAGGCAACATGCAAGTCAAGTTACCTCCAAGGGAGGTTCGTACATACATCTTGACCTAGTTTGACTTGGATATGACATTTTTGGATCCTTTGAGCTCTCAATGCCTTTTGTTTCATGTTGCTAACATGTTAAGGATGATACTTGCTCATTTTAGGTCATTACATTATATTTTGCTTGTTCATTTGATTGTTTACTTTTGGGTTCCCAATTAGGGTTTCTATGTGAAACATGCTTGCTTTCCTTTGGGAATTCATTTGCATTTCCTTGTGGATCATTTGCTTTTGCTTTTGATCACTTTTATTTCATTTCCCTTGCTGCCCAAGGACTTTGGAATCTCAATTAAGGTGGCTTGGTCCCTCCTTTGGAGGTACTTGAAGCATGTCTAAAATGATGAATCCATGAGCACTTCTTTGTGCTTTCTTTTACACCTTTCTTGTGATGCTCATGGTTGAGTGCACATTATGAGTTCCTTGCTGTCCTAATATAGCCTCCCATCCTTACTTTGTTTTAGGTTTTCTTTTCTTTTCATTTGTGTTTGGATTTTGGCATTGTGGTTGATGTTTAAATGGCTTAGGCCATTTCATCCCATTTTAGTGCACTTGTGTGTTTCTTTTGATGCATTTCTTTTTCCTTTCATCTCTTGCATTTATCATATTGTTGCTTGAGGTTGAGATGAGCTTGTGGAGGCTAGTGCCCCACACCAATTTCCTCCCTCACTTGCATTCCATGTTTGCATCCTTGCATGTTTATGTTGTTTCTTGTTCCTTTTTTGTCTCCCTTCCCTTAGGATCTCTAATCTCTCTTGTTCAAGGGAGATTATGATAGACATTAGGATCTTAACCATGTATGATAACATTAGGTAGCATTCCATTATCTCAATCTTAGGATCACCATTGCATGACAACTTTAGGTTTGAGTTTAGTCCCCCTTTTGTGTCCTTTCTTTTCTCATCTCAAAACAATCACAAAAAACCTAATAAAGGTTAATGATTATTGTGCGTTACGAGCCTTAAGCACTTAGGAAAGGGTTGTTGAGGGGTTTCCCTTTAATGGCTTGAATGTTCAGTATAGCACCCTTTGGGTGATATGCGACACATTCACTCCTAAGTCATAGTCTCTAGTGCGATATAAATTGCAAACAATTCAAAAACACTTTTTCTCTAAAAAAAACACAAAAACAAATCATTCAAACTTCTTTTTTCCCTCTGGGGCCTTTAATCTTGGAAAATCATTTTCATAAGGAGAGTTTTGTTAACTCTTGGTTCTATCGCAAACGGTAACGCCTAAGTCTCTAATGGTCGAGCTGCATACACTAAACTACTAGAATTGATTGTTAACCCTACTCGGGTAAAACAGTTGAACAAACCTGTGTTCCCTTTTAACCCGAACTACATGTGCTCTGATCTTTCATACCAGATGAAAGTACGTATGCACAAGACGTGATGTCTTGGCGAGCAACCTTCCCCCCTTTCACCCGTAGTTAGGCGAACTACCTTGACTCTAACTTCTCACTTCATATGAGACACGTAGGCACAAAGCGTCATTTCTTTGCCGAGTCACTTCTTTTTCTTTTGTCCTCAAGCCTGTAGTTAGATAGTTTCAATCACCCTTTTAGATAGACAACAAGCGTGGATCCCGTCGAGTACGACGGACGTGAGGGGTGCTAACACCTTCCCCTCGCGTAACCGACTCCCGAACCCAAGATTTGGTTGCGATGACCGATCTTATCCCTCTTTTCATTAGGTTTTCTTTGAGCGTTTCCTTTCCCTCTCTTGGGATAAATAACCCCCAGTGGTGACTCTTCTGTCATTGTCGGCCTCGATTTTCGCAGTAGCGACAGTTGGCGACCCTGCTGGGGACTGGAATATCCCCTATGCGAGTCAATCCTAGCGCTTGTCTCTTTATCTTTTTAGGTGTGTACATATGTGCTTTATCTTTCTTTATTTGCTTTCCGCATTTTCCTTTTCAGCATTATCATTATTGTTATGCTGTTGAGGGAGGGAAGTTCTGATGAGTGATAAGCCAGACCCAGGCTCGAGCATAGACTTAGCATTAGAAGTGGAAAGTAGTGGTGAGCCTGTATGCCTTGCATGCACCAGCTAGCCATGAAATTCGCGCTCAGACGAGATTCTCTTTGATGATTTTCTTTCTGGCCCTTTGGGCTCGAAGGGATTTTGGATCTGAGGGTGTTCGACTCTGGGGACCGATCATTTGGGATTCAGCTAAGTGAGGCCTCTTCGGGAAGTGATGATTCTAAACCAGAAATGGTGAACGTATCATCATTTCTAGAAAGTCTGTGACACTGATGAACGCATAGGATGTCATACCTTGTCAGTAGATAGGTCCATACCTGTGAGCGGGATTAGGTTGTGCAGGTAACCTTGACCGTCAGATTACCCGGTTTTCTTCACAGTTTGAATCTCTGTTCTGAGTATCAGTGGTTCCTACTGTCGGATCTATGCTATTGTTTTGCCAAGGAGAAGCGTTGGTTCTTCTCGATCAACAGCACAATGGTCTTGATCCCTTGTTTGTTGCATTTGTATTTCGCATTTCTGTTTTGCATTTGCATCTCATTTTTGCATATCCCTCCTCAGCTGGATCAGGAAGCTCACCCATCTTTTGTCCAGCTCCGTCAGTTGATTTCCTGACATTCACATTGGACTTGATTTAGCCTCTGGAAGAAGCATGGACCCCAGAAGAGTAGAACTTGGTTGTTACTAGAGCTGAGTTTGAGTTGATGAAGAATCAGTTGGGTTAACTCGTGGAACCTATGACGGCTATGACAAGAAAAGAGGCTGATGTTCAGAGGATTCCGGTGAACAATTTCAATGTTGCTCAGCCTGTGCGGATTCCCGTTAGAGACAAAGATTCGTCTTCTCTCCATGACACAGATTATTAGAGTTTTACACTCTCTGCGCCAGATTCTCCAAGGGTTGTTCCAAAGGTTAACGCTAGAGACCCAAGGACTGTTGAGTTTATGAGGAGATGTCAGCTGTTGGAAGAAAAGCTTGCTACCCTGATGAGTAAGGATAATCTTAACCTGAATGCTTCAAGCATGTGTCTGGTGCCAGGCCTTGTGATGCCTTTGAAGTTCCAGGTGCCAAATTTTGAGAAATACAAAGGGGTTAGTTGTCCGAAGCTACATCTGGTAATGTTTTGCAGGAGAATGACCTCGTATGTCCACGATGACAAACTGATGATTCACTGTTTCCAGGACAATTTGAGCGGACCATCGTTAAGTTGGTATATGCAGTTGGAAAATGGTAGCATCAGATCATGGTCAGATTTAGCCAATCCCTTTGTGAAGCAGTACAACTACAATCTTAACATGGCTCCCAGTCGCATGCAGTTACAAGAATTATCTCAGGCGGAGAATGAATCCTTTAGAGGGTATGTGCAGAGATGGAGAGAATTCGCTGCTCGTGTTCAACCACCGCTTCAGGATAGAGAACTGGTTGACATCTTCTTGGGTACTTTGAAGGGCCATTACTATGATATAATGATTAGTGGCAGAACGTTAAACTTTGCTGACTTAATGACGGCAAGGGAACGTGTCGAGAGCGGACTCAAGAATGGAAAGATTAGAGACATTCCCTATATCTTAGTTGAGGAAAACGGATCAGTTGTCAGTTCACAAGAAGAATGGGAGAAAGGAAGTGATCTTATCTCAGAATCTTCAGTATCTTAGGGTCAGTTTTCATACGTTTCAAGTGTTCAAAGCCAACAGTCGTACCGTCATCAGCCGCGTCAGCACGCCCGACGAAGACCTAGGAAGCCTGTAAGGCATTTCACTCAGCTACCGGTGTCGTACAGTCAGTTGTTGCCAGATTTGGTCAAAGGTGGGCTGATAGTGCCGAAAGAAACTAATCCAATGATCCCGCTGTACCCTCCAGGCTTCGATGGCAACGCTCGCTGTGAGTACCATATTGGGGCACAAGGGCATTTAACAGACGATTGTAAGGTGCTTAGGAGCCAAGTTCAGACTTTGTTAGACTCTAACAGATTCTACATCACGCCTCAGGGTATTATCCAGATTAATGATTTTCCTTCATCCAGCTATGTGGGCACGACGGTTCTTGTTATGGAAGGATCCACCGGAAGTGTGTGTTCGGAAGAATATCAAACTGAGGGCTCAGTTGAATATGAAGGGAGTTGCTAGAGGTTTCTGTGCCGGTTGTCGCATTTGTTTTCTCTGCTTACGTGTTTAGCTATTGTTCATTGCTGTTTTCTAACCATCACCAAGCTTGTTGGCTGGGGTCATTGTATTTTTTACTCGGTTGTGCTTGTTTGCTTCTTTTGTTGGTTTTACATAGTTGTGTGAGGTGTTTATCTCCGTGCTTATAGCTTGGGTTTTCTTTGTCTTGTTGTAGATTTGTGTTTGCTTTCTGCATTGCATTCTCGCATAACAGGTACCTCAGAACCGTGGGTCTTATTTCCTGTATTCCATTAGTTTGTTGCAGGAATTCCCGCAGAGTTATGAAGCAGGTTCAAGCTAAATTGATTGAAGTCCGACGCCAGCTAGGGCAGATTATGATGGACATGCAAGAGTTATGTCTGGATCAGAAGACACTCAAAGAAGAAAACCATCAGCTGAAGACCCATGTGGGCTTGATCATGGAGGTGATAATGAATGTGCTCAGAAAAGAAGGAGATCAGCTACCTGAGGCCGCAGCAAAAATGCTTGTTCCGCTTGTGCCTGTGGAACCTGTGCCAAGGTGTGATAAGCCTCAGATATATCATGCACGATAGAGAGCTCTAGAATTTTCTCGTCAACGTTTTTCTTCTCAGGATAATCACATGCCTAGGAGGTATCATAAGACAAGGCCATGTAACAGAGTTTTCGATCAGATTCCTACGACGTATGCTCAGCTGTTGCAGCCTTTGCTTCAACGCCAGGTGATTATGCTTCGTACGATGAATCCTTTGACAGGTGAGCCTCCATCAGGTTTTGATATGAATGCCCATTGCGATTTCCACTCTGGGGCACTGGGGCATAGCATTGAGGACTGTAAAGCTTTTAAGCATAAAATCCAGTACATGGTCGACTCAAAGGCAATTGAATTCACGCTGGGTGGCGTAAAGGTATCAGATAGTCCTATCCCAGTCACCGCAAAAGAGATGGATGTTCCTATTCCCTCACCTGAAGCTGCAGTAAGTCAGGAGTATATCCTGCAATCTTTGGCATCTAAGTCCCCTTGCCCACAGTTGCTGCCTGTTCCTGGGTCAGGCTTGACATTGAAAGCGCCTGAACAAGGAGGGTCCTCAATGATTCAAACCCAGTCTCCGGATGTTTCTGCCATTTAGAGTCCACGACCTTTTGGGTCTTTCCAGCAAGATTACTGTCGTCAAATTCAAGTTAGGCATCACAACAATTTGAAAAGGAGGAATGCTTCTCTTCGTCCAGTGCCTATGACGTATAGTTAGTTGCTGCCACATCTGATTCAGAACTCTTTGGTGGAGCCCAAGACTCTCAAGTCATTGCCAGAGCCATACGCTCCCGGGTATGATGCCAGGGCTCGATGTGGATATCATGGAGGATCCGTGGGACACTCAACTGAAGATTGTGAGGCTTTTCAAGCCAGGGTACAACAGTTGATGGACAGAAGGTGCATATCTTTTATAGGAGGAAGGTTAGTCATACACGTCAATCGCTTATCTGCATGAGTTTGAAGACTTCAAGGAGCGCATCCTCCAGCAACAAATCAGTTTGAAAGCCCAGTTCCCAGGAGCTGGCAATTTTGGTTTTATCTTGTCATTTCTTTATATTTGTAGTTTCTTTCCTGTTTAAATTGCAATCTTGTGCGTAAAAGTTGTTTGTTTTCATGTGATAATGATAATGGAATGAGTATGCTTGTTTTGTTTAAATCCATTCATGTTCACTAATTGTTTTTTACAGATATCCAATGCTTGGTTAAGCAAAATCCGGGGAGGATGACGAAATTGAAAGACGCGTAAGCTTCCGATTGTATGCTTTTGAAACCGAATCTTGCTGATGATGTACAGGCATTGTTTCAAATCCCTAAACACCGGAGATATTAGGAAGAAAATCTCTCGTTAACCCCTTCGAGCCTAGAAGTATGAGTTCTTTCTGAAAACAAAAAAACCTCAATCTTAACCTGGGGCAGGGTAGGTGTCAGTTAATTTGACCGAACATCTAAATTGCAAAAGGAGTGTTCCCGTTCGAGGATAAATCACACCTCTATAGGTCATGCCTAAAAAACCACAGAGTGAAACAGTCACAATCCTTTCAACAAGTCGGACAAGCCGGTGTCACACAATTTGTTAAAAAAAAAAGAGAATAAAAAAAAAGCCCGCTAAGTCGAGTCTTGAAAACAAGTAACTTAGGCAAAAAAATTAGGGCAATCCCGCTGGACTTTCAAAATCAAAAGAAGCTCAAAAGAGCCGGTCCAGGAAAAAATAGGGAAATTAAAAAATAATGATGAAAAGCAAGTCGTGTGATTCAGACACCAAAGACGAAAAGACGAGTGACTGTCACTCCAAAAAATAAAACTTATGGTTTCCCGAACCATCACTCTTATCATTCAACCTCTAAGAGGTGAGCGCTCATGTCAGATTAGTTGAACGTAGGATTGGAGAGCATCACGGAGAGTGGGTGGGTTAAAATGAATTTTGAGCCTTTATCCTTTCCTTTAAAACCGTGAACCTGACCAAGTTACAACCTGAAAAAGTCCTAATTGAAGCATGTTTTTTCCGAAAGCATACTTCGGTAAAGATCGCGTCAAAACTGACTCCTAAAAGGATTCTTCTTACCATGTTGGTATTGATGTTGATATTCTGGTAAATGATTTGTTCATTATTGTCGCAACTGCGAAAAACACCCGGCAAAAACAGAAGAGTCGCCACCTTTCGTTATTTATCCTAATGAGAGGGAAAGAAAACGATCGGAAAAACCTAAAGAAAAAGGGAAAAGACGAGGTCATCGCAACCAAGTCCTGGGTTCGGGAGTCGGTTACGCAAGGGGAAGGTATTAGCACCCCTCACGTACGTCGTACTCGACGGGATCCACGCTTGTTGTCTATCTAAGGGTATGTTTAAACTATCTACGCTATAGGCATGCCAGACAAAGAGAAAAGAAAGAGACTCAAAAGAGCATCGCAACTCTGTGCCTACGTATTCCCTCGTGCAATGGGAAAGTCAGAGTCAATGTAATTCAACTAACTACGGGAGAGAAGGGGGAAGGTTGCTCGTCAAGACATCGCGTCTTGTGCCTACGTACTTTCATCTCGTATGAAATATCAGAGAAAACGTAGTTCGGGCGGACACGAAACCACAGGTTGATTAAGTGTTTTAATCGAGTAGAGTTAAACATCCGTTCAAGCAGTTAGGGACTAAGCCTGTTTGCGGTAGAACCGAAGCTTAACAACACTCTTTTTCTGAAAAAAGAAGTTTATGATTAATCCCGAAGGAAAAAGGTTTGTGATTCACGTTGCACTAAAGACTATGACATGGAGGCGAATGCGTCGTATATTGCCCCCAAACGGGACGGATACTAAACATTCTAGATAAGCGAGAGGAGACCCCTTACTCATCATTCCCCGTGTGGCTTAAGGCTCGTAGCGCGCAACGTTTATCGCCTTTATTAAATGATTTAGCATGATTTTGAGATGAGAAGAGAGACGCACAGAAGGTCTAAGGGAAACTCAACCCTAACGTTGTTATGCAAGTGGACCTAAGGTTCGGATGAAAAGGGGAAACATCTACCCTAATGTTAGCATACTTGGATTGAGCGCCTAATGTCTCTCTTACTCCCATCCTAAACGGAGGGACTAGGAATCCTATGGGGATCATGGAAAGAAAGCACAAGAAGAACAAAGGAAGAATCAATCACAAGTAGAGAAAATGCAACACTTAGAATGGTGGGAGGGAGGAAAAAGTGTGTGGGGCATCTTCCGCCACAAGCGCGTCTCGACCTCAACAGCGATGGAAAAATGATGCAAACATGTGGAGAAAACAAGAGATGAAAGCATACGAATGATCGATTTGAACCATATACACAAGCATGCAAACAATTGGAAAATGATCATACATGTAAACAATATCATGATTAAACAACCACACACAGTGAAAATTATTCAAAACAATTCAATCCTAATGCATCACATTGATATATGATGATTCGAATCGAATCAGTACGCGAACAAGCAAGCAAAACAGCAAATATGGCATTCTGGTACAATGTTAACCGGTTAACACATACTGTTAATCGGTTAACGCCTTGAAAGTTTGAAGAAAAATTGAAGTTTTGAACAGGTTAACCGGTTAACCCTGTGCATTAACCGGTTAACACTGTTAACGTTTGAAAAAGATTTGAAAATTAGAAATGGTTAATCGGTTAACCCTATGCGTTAACCAGTTAACACTGTACCAGAAGCCAAAAACAGCAACAGAAAATCACTTCCAGAACACAAACAGCTTATCCAAGATTCCAACAAATCAATTTATCAAATAAGCACGAAATTGACAACAGCAAACACAGATCCAACAACATGGATACACAATTGCACATTCATATCACAAATTGAACGGATCAAAATAAACAAAATTCAATCTAATATGAAGATTAACATGATTAAGCTCGAAAATTAAATCGGATCAAGAATTCCAACCTTCGAATCGGAGAATTGATTCGGTAAATGTTGATCAACTGGATTTGAGTAGATCAAATGCTAGAAATCTGGAAAACTTCATGATCCACGATAATTGATGTTGTATAAATGAAGATCCACCAAAGTTAAGTCAAAAAGCTTCAAATAATCACTTCTAGATCTAACTTCAGACTCAGGTCCCAACTTTCACGAAAATTGAAGATTAGAATTGATCAAATGATGATGGTGGATGGAGGTTATGCTCAAGAATCTAATTATTCCAATGAAGAATCAATAGGTCCAATGAAAATGAGCTTTGAGTGAGTTTTGGTTATAGAGGGAATTGAGAGAATTTGGTAGAGAATTGAAATCAAATCTGAAGTGAGAGTAAAAATGAAGGTTAGATGAGTGTGGTTTGGAGTAATTCACTTAAATACCACTTTGGTTGGGATCCAAAACAAAGGCTTGGGAGTTGGTTTGGAAATTGTGGTATGGAATGAGGTTTTGGATTTTGGAGGGAAATGAAATTTAACCAAATTTCAAATGATGATCTAGATCCTTCCTAAGTGCAAAAATGAGCTTTCAAGTGATCAAAATTGGACCACAAAGTAGCTCCACTTGAAAATTCACGCACAGGGCAAATTCTGCTATGGTTAACCGATTAACCATATGCGTTAACCGGTTAACGCCTCTGAAACTTTGGAATCTGGGAAAATTTTCCTTTGGTTAACCGGTTAACCATATGTGTTAACTGGTTAACACCTCCAAACATTTGAATTTGGCGCCTTTTTTTGGGAAATTTGTCCATTTGCCCTGTTTCAACTGTCCGGAGCTCTGTTTAGCTGTTGGACCTCATTTTTTACCGTTGTCACTGCGAAAATGCTTGTTATGAGCCTGAGTGCTGATCCTGATCTGAAATTAACTTGCAAAACCGAATAAAATCAATCGCTTGACCGCTGGGCAAAATAAATTCCGGAGATACTCGCTGCTTGCTGTTCAATCCTACACTAATATGAACCTGAGCCACAGGAAGACCTCGATCCCTTGTTAAATGAACAATGCTATGCAATGCTAAATGCTAAATGCAATGAAATAAAAGCCAGTAACGAGAAAACCGGTTGGGCAAATTTTGGGGTGCAACAGCTGCCCCTATTCAAACGACTTGGACCTGACTAGGTGAGAAGCGAACGACTTTCAGACAATCAAGGTAAAAGACGGTTGAATACCAAAGAAACCTGGAAATTTGCCAACCACAAAAATAAACTGCAACAATGATTGGGGAAACTAAATACAGACAGTTGCAACGACATCAAGCTGACTGATCATCTGATGAAGAACCCCGAGAAGAAAATCATACTCACATCGTCCAAAGGTAGACGGAAAGACACCAACAGTCACCTCGTCTAAGGATAGACGGAAAGACACCAATACTCACCTCGTCTAAGGATAGACGGAAAGACACCCATGAAAGGTTCACATTGCCTAAGGATAGACAGAAAGAAATATCCATACTCACATCGTCTAAGGATAGACGGAAAGAAAAAATATCCAACGTTCACATTGTCTAAGGATAGACAGAAAAAAATATCAATACTCACATCGTCTAAAGATAGACGAAAAGAAACAGTATCCAACATTCACATTGTCTAAGGATAGACAGAAAGAAACCTGAAACGTTCACATCATCTAATGATAGACAGAAATAACAACCAATACTCACATCGTCTACGGATAGACGGAAAGACACCAAATACATTCACATCGTCTAAAGGTAGATGGAAAGACACCCATGAAAGTTTCACATTGCCTAAGGATAGACAGAAAGAAATATCAATACTCACATCGTCTAAGGATAGACGGAAATAAACAATATCCAACGTTCACATTGTATAAGGATAGACAGAAAGAAAACCCAATACTCACATCGTCTAAGGGTAGACGGAAAGACACCGCTGAAAGGTTCACATTGTCTAAGGATAGACAGAAAGAAACATAACCAAAATATCCAAAATCCACATCGTCTAATGGTAGACGAAAAGAAAAACAATACTCGCATCGTCTAAGGATAGACGGAAAGACACCAAATACTCACCTCGTCTAATGGTAGACGGAAAGACACCATAACCAAATCTCACATGGTCTAAGGATAGACGAAGAGAAAACCATATCCAAAACTCATGTCGTCTAAGGATAGACAGTAAGAACCCCTGCTGGGGAAACACGTCGTCAATAGGAATTGGCGGAAAGAAAATCTGCTTTGAGAAACACATCGTCAATAGGAATTGACGGAAAGAAAATCTGCTGGGATGTCGTCATCGGGGGACCGATGGACAAAGTAGCTCCGCTTGGGGAATACCATTATCAGAGGACTGATGGACGAAGCAACTCTGCTTGATTTGAAACCCCAATAAACCGATAAGCTGACTGAACAAAGTTGTTGGAGAAATGCCCCTCCATTGATTGAAGAGCGATTCAAGCTGCCACGGAAAGCTAGCAGAAACTGGCTTATGCTTCGTATTCATATGCGTATGTTTGAGTATGGCGTAATTCTCCTTACGAAATGGAAATGCTAGGAATTTGAGGATGCAATGCAAAGACGATGCAAATATGATAACTATATGCAACATGCAAATGCAGGCCCAGGCTGCCGGAAAGCTGGATATAACAGAACCACTCCAGCAAAACAAATGTTGAAGACAAAGCTAACTCCGCAGGGGATAACCGAATGTGCCAAATACGATTGGACTCTACTAGGGATAGCTTACACGTGCCAATGATGATTGGACTTTGCTGGAGAAGAACAGACGAAGTTTTCCTGAACTTTGGGTTGAAGGGTCAAAGGATAGTAACATGACTTCCCGACATTCGTCTTGCACTCGAAGGTTGACTGTACCCGCTTGAATAGCTCCGAGTAGCCCTGATGATACGAAGAGGAACGATTCCTTTGTTTCCGAATTTGCCCCAGCCTGTGGGATCTCTGTGGGGATATTCCTTGAATAGAAATCTGAAATCTCATAACCTCGATGGTTGATATGAACTGCCTCAGCATTCTGAATCTCAGAGAGATGCTTCACATTAATTGCCTTCTGGAAAAGTATAGCTCTCGGGGTGCCCTGCCCTAGCCTGCAATGATCTTGCCCCTGATTGGCGACTTCACTGGGCATGATACCTATAGTTGCGAGGTATCCACTGGATCTCAACCTGATTTCCCCTATTAACTGACTTTTGGCTGGCTGGCTCCCATGCTGCGATCATTTGATATACTGCCCTGGTTCGACAGAGTATTCAGGCATTCCGCATTCTATCCTGATCAATCTTTCTTCCGTGGAAACTTTCCTGCTGTCAAGCGCTTACTCGCAAGTAAAACAAATTGTTCTGCATAAAAGATATATTAAATGCAATGCATATGACAATTTTGAAATTCCACTCTGTTCGCTGGAAAATTTTGTGACATACAATGAATGAATCATTTATCAACGTGTCAACATTAATACAACGCTGTAAGAGGAATCCTTTTAGGAGTCAGTTCCGATGCGATCTTTACCGAAGTATGCTTTTGAAACAAACCTACTTTAATTAGGACTTTTCCAGGTTGTAACGTGGTCAGGTTCACGGATTGAAAGAAAGGATGAAGGCTCAAAGTTTATTTTAACCCACCCATTCTCCGTGATGTTCTCCAATCCTACATTCAGCTAATCCAACACTAGCGCTCACCTTTCAAAGGTTGAATGACAGGAGTGATGGTTCGGGAAACCACAAGTTTTTTTTTGGAGTGACAGTCACTCACTTCTCGTCTTTGGTGCCTGAATCACACGGCTTATTTTTCATTCTTTTTCGATTTCCCTGGTTTTTCCTGGACTGGCTCTTCTGAGTATATCTTTTGATTTGAAGTCCAGCGGGATGCCTTCATTTTTTGCCTAAGTCACTTTTTCAAGATTCGACTTTGCAGGCGCTTTCTTTTGATTCCATTTTTTTTGAACAAATCGTGTGACATCGGCTTGTCTAACTTGTTAACGGGATTGTGACTGTTTCAATCTTTGGTCGATAAGTTTTAACCATTGTGGTTCTTTAGGCACGACCTATACAGGTGTGATTAATCCTCGAACGGGAACACTCGTTGTGCAACTTGGACGCTCGGTCAAATTAGCTAACACCTACCCTGCCCCGGGTTAAGATTGAGGGTTTTTCCGTTTTCAAAAAGAAACTCCTACTACTAGGCTCAAAGGGGTTGACAAGGGATTATCATCCTTATATCTCCGGTGTTTAGGAGTTTGAAACAATGCCTGTACATCATCAACAGGTTTTATTTCAAAAGCATACAATCGGAAGCTTGCGCGTCATTCGATTTCGTCATCCTCCCCGGATTCCGCTTAAACAAGCGTATGACATCTGTAAAAAGCGATTAGTGAACACAAATGGATTAAATCAAAACATGCATATTCATTTCATTAATATCAATTGAAAACAACAAGTTTTACAAATGAGTTTGCACTTTAAACAGGAAAGAAATTACAGACGTAAATAAATGACAGGATAAAACGAAAACTGGCAGCTAACTGGTTTTTCACACTGATTAGCAGCTGAGGGAGATGCGACCCTTGAAGTCTTCAAACTCAATCAGACGAGCGATGTATAACCAACCTTCCTCCTGGAAAGGATATGCACCTTCGGTCCATCAACTATTGTACACTGGCTTGAAAAGCCTCGCAATCGTCAGTAGAATGTCCTATGGATCCTCCATGATATCCACATTAAGCACTAGGATCATACCCGGGAGGGTAAGGTTCTGGCACCGGTTTGAGAGGTTTGGGCTCCACCAGAGAATTCGGAACTAGGTGCGGTAGTAGCTGACTGTATGACATAGGCACTGGATGAAGGGGAGCGTTCCTTCTTTTCAAATTGTTGTTGTAGGGCCTACTCTGAATCTGGAGACAGTAATCTTGATGCGATGACTCAAAAGGTTGGGGACTATGAATAGCAGAAACATCCAGCGACTGGGCTTGGACTCTCGAGGACTCTCTTTGTTCAGGCGCTTTCATCCTTAAGCTCGATCCAGGAACAGGCAGCAACTGTGGGCAGGGGGATTCTGACACCAAAGATTGTAGGATATACTCTTGACCTACTGCAGCTTTAGGAACAGAAGTAGGAGTATCCCTCTCTTTTCCATGATAGGGAATAAATTTTCCTGATACATTCATGCCGCCTGGCGTGAATTCAATTATCTTCGAATCAATCAGGTCCTGAACCTTATGCTTAAAAGCTTTACAGTTCATAACGTTGTGCCCCTGTCCTCCAGCGTGGAAATCGCAATGAGCATTGATATCATAGCCTGGTGGTGGCTGGCCAGCAAATGGAGCCAAAGTCCGAGGCTTAACCAACTGAAGTTGGAGCAAGAGTTGCACCAACTGAGCATAATCCACGGGAATCTGATCGAAGATTTTATCTGGTGATTTTATCCTTTGAGCATACTTCTTGACCTTAGGATTATCTTGAGAAACGGGACGCAGCTGATGACACGAAAATTTCGGAACCTCCGGTAGTGCAGAAGATCTTTGACACACATTATGCTATGGCATAGGCTCCACGGACAGAAGTGGCACAAGCATTTTTGCTGCAGCCTCAGGCACTTGATCACCTTCTTTTATGAGCCCGTTCCTTATCACTTCCATGATTAAGCCCACCTGAGTTTTCAATTGATGGTTCTCCTCTCTGAGCGCATTTTGATCCATGCGCAACACTTGCATGTCCATAATGAACTGCCCCATCTGGCTCTTGACTTCTCTCAGCTCTGCTTGAACATGCTCCATAACTTTTCGTTGATCCTAGTGATCTGTCTGATTGTATAACCTGCAACAAATTTGTGGAGTACATGAAGTCAGATTAACAGTTCCGAGGTACCTGTTATACAAAAATAATATGCAAGATGCAGCAAGTATGCAATAGGGAAATCTCATAATAGCACTAAGACAAATAGGAAACCCACGATCCAACCAAAGATAACCATCACACATAAATCCACCATACAGGAGTAACTGAATACAAACAGAGTGACCTCGACCAACAAGCCTAGCGATGGTCAGCAGACAATAATGAACAAATGCTACACATAAATACATCCCTCAACTGAGTCTTCAGTTTGATACTCTTCTGAATAAATGCTCTCGGTGAGTTCTTCCATAACATGCACTGATACACCCGCTTGGCTGAATGAAGGAAAACCATTGACCTGAACACCTTCATACGTGACTGAGATCTTGTTGGAATCTAGCAGAGTCTGAACTTGGATTCTAAGCACCTTACAATCTTCAGTTGAATGCCCCTGTGCCCCAACATGGTAATCACAGTGGGCGCTGACATTGAAGCCATGCGGATATGGCGGAATCTCTAGATTAACCTTCTTCAGCACTATCAACCCACCTCTGATCAAACCCGACAGCCACTGACTGTACGATACCGGCAACTGAGTGAAATGCCTTTCTGGCTTCCTCGGTCTTCGTCTAGCATGATGACGCGGTTGATGACGATATGATTGTTGACTCTGAAGGGGAAACAGATTTTTGATACTCAGACCCAACAGATTGCCGACTTTGAACGCTCGAAGTATTTGAAAAATGAACCTAAGATACAGAAGATTCTAAAAGAACATCACTTTCTTTCTCCCATTCTTCCTGAGAACTAAAAACTGATTCATTTTCATAAACTGAAGTATCTGAGATGTCTCGAATCTTCCCACTCTTGATTCCACTCTCGATACGTTCACCCATTATCACCAAGTCAGCAAAATTCAACATTCTACCACTGATCATCTTATCAAAGTAATGGCCTTTCAAGGTACCCAAGAATATGTCAACCAACTCTCTGTCTTAAAGTGGGGGTTGAACACCAGCCGCTAATTCTTTCCATCTCTGCACATATCCTATGAAGGATTCATTGTCCGCCTGAGATAATTCTTGCAACTGCATGCGACTGGGAGCCATATTGAGATTGTAGTTGTACTGCTTCACAAAGGCCCTGGCTAAATCTGACAATGATCGGATGCCACCACTTTTCAACTGCATATACCAACTTAGTGATGCTTCACTCAAACTGTCCTGAAAACAGTGAATCATAAGCTGATCATTATGGACATGTGAAGTCATTTTTCTGCAGAACATCACCAAATGCTGCTTTGGACAACTATCCCCTTTGAACTTCTCAAAATTCGGCATTTTGAACTTCGGAGGCATCACCAGACCGGGTACCAAACACATGCTCGCATCATTCAAATTAAGAGTATCCTAACTCATCAAGGCGTCAAGCTTTTCATCCAACATACAATATCTTCTCATAAACTCAACAGTCTGTGAATCTTCAACATTAACCTTTGGAACATCCCTCTGAAAATTTGGCACAGGAAAAGTGAAATTCTGATAATCCGTGTCATAAAGAGAAGATAAATCTCTATCTCTGGCAATAGGATGCTCTTCAACTTCGACAAGAATCTGCACAGGCTGAGCTTGAGCAACATTGTTCACTGGAGTCCTCTGAATATCGACCTCTCCTCTGGTCATAGCCGTCATGGCTTTCATGAGTTGATCTAGCTGATTCTTTATCAATTCAAGCTCTGTCCTTGTAACAACCATATTCTGCTCTGCTAAGTCCATGATTCTCAGAAGCTAATTCAAGTCCAATGCGAATGTCATGAAATCAACTAACGGAGCAGACAAAAGATGGGTGTGCCCCCTGTTCCGGCTGAGGATGGACATGCAAAAATGAGATGCACATGAAATGTAATGCAAAATGCTGATGCAACAAACAAGGGATCAAAGTATCTGATGCTCAAACTCGCTGTTGTGCCGTTGACTGAATTCAACAATAGCTCTGTTCTGATCAAAACCCTGAGACAACACACTAGACGGAACATTCAAGATCAATAGTCTGCACTAAACAAGAAAAACCAGGTTGGTTGAAGGCCGGGTTTCCTGCTAAACCCATCCCTCTCGCACGTGTGTTCTAGTCTTGAAAGGTACGGCATCCTATGCGGGTGGTCAGCGTCACAGACTTTCGAGAAACGATGATACGTTCATCGTTTCCGGTTTGGAATCACAGTCTAACGAAGCGGCCTCACATAGATGACTCCCCAAATGAACGGTCTCTAGAGTCGACAGTCTCTCTAAGTCAATATTCCCTCAACTGCACCAGACGCACAGGATAGAATATTTCCAAAGAAAAACCTCGTCTGAATGTGAATTTCACGCGAGCTATTGCGTAGCCAAACGCCACTAGCGCTCCCGATAATATCCACTCTAATCCTATGTGTATACTCAAGCCCAGTTCTGGCTTTTCTCTCGATAGAACAACCCAACCCACAGCACAGTGATCCGCGGTCGCTCGCGGATCAGAAACGAGTAATTTTAGGAAAATGCAGTACAGTGACTGTGACTCGGAATATCATCTCACAAGGATTCTTGTAGGAATAATCAAATACAGTAACGAAATATGGGGGGTTTTGATTAAGATAAAATAAACGAAAAATAAGTGATTAGAAAAAGTGATTGTAGTAATGAGTTGAAATGGCTAATCTACTGTTTTCGTTTCCCAACTTATCATCGATCCTAATAATTCCCAATTCCTAAGCGGATTCTATCCCCTTTCCGATTATAATAACAATCAACAAGCGCAATTGATATTATACGATACACGTTCCTAATTTCTGAATTAAGCAAACAGATAAAATGGTAACCGTGAATTAAGCAAACACGAGAAACATACGCGGATTAAGCAACCGCGATTAAAGTATAAGAACATGAAATCATCAAAATAAATCAATCATCCCTAAGATAAATCGAATTAAGCAAACAAAATATCATAGAGAAGAATTGAAAGGAAATAGATTTTATTGGAAATTAAAAGAACCTCAAAGTGTTGGCGGGAACCGATTACAGCAAATTAATCCGAAGGAATTAGTCTTCCATAATTCATACAAAGCTCCAACAAATATTTTCGTCAATAGTGAATAGTTACTATAAACGAGGTTTCCCCTCAAAATAAAACAATGGATTCAGTTCATAACCCAACTGGGTCAAAAACATAACCCAGGCCCAAAACAAGATCAAAACTAAAACAAAATTCTAATGCTGTAACTTGAAACGAAATTCTAGAATTTTGAGCTCCGAATCTGATTTTGACTCCAACACGAAAGTAGTAGCTCTCTCTCTCTTAGCTTTCCGGTGATTTTTAGAATGTCTCAAACGGATTCCCGGAACTCCAGTTATGATTGTTTCCGTGCAGACTGCTAAAGCTGAAAAATAGTTGCGATAATTAAATTAAACCAAAAATAAAATAAAATATAAAAACATAATAAAACATAAGAATAATCAAAATAAAGTAAAGAAATGCCTAAGTAAAAATATAGGAGAATGTGCATAAAGATGCACTGATCAAATTCCCCCAGACTTGAACTTTTGCACTCCGAGCAAAATTAAAATAAAACAAAATAAAGAAGGCACAAACAGATCAACAATTACTCATTCAAGGCTAAAAGTCTTCTTCAGTTAAGTTTGCATCGATAGGTACTAATCTTACACACTAAGGATATCGTAGGAACACTAATCCATAATTTTGCAGACATAAGCCTCCTGAATACAGAAATCAACTCAAATCATGTTATTATGTTGAAGCCTAACTTACTCTTTCTCCTTTTTGCTCTTTTTCATTCAGACGCAATCACATTAAGCCCTTTATCTATTCACACACATGGTAACTGAGCTTGTTAGTGACTATGATCCATTTTTTTTTCAACAATTTAGAATTAAACATTTTTTTTGTCTTTTCTTTTTTTCTTTTTCACTTTTTGTCCTTCTCTTTTTCTTCTTTTTTTTCTTCTTATTAAGCACATGATCATTCACTAATTTGCATCAGCTCAACTACTTAGCATGTGATTTCTAGATGGTGCTGACTTCTAGATAAACTACTTAAAAGCTATTAGAGGACGAGAACTCAAGACTATGTCATAACAAGTATCTAACTTGACTTCCATATTTGGGAGACTCAAGGTGTTAAAACGATATCGATCTTATGAACTGTTCCCAAGTCTCTGCAAACTAATCCCAAATTAGACTATAGCCCAGAACTCTCAAAAAGATGCAAAATTTTTTTATATTTTTATTATTATAACTGAAACCAAAACAAAACAAAATATAAAGCAAAGGTTTCCCTCCCCAAGACTTAAAACAATCATTGTCCTCAATGAAAGGACATAAATATAAAATAAGAGTGAGGGAAAGGAAAGAACACACCCGACGAGTCAAGGTGGATAAGTGATCACATATGCATCCTTTCCCAAAGAGAGATTTCCTGCAGTCTCCTCTTCCAAAGTGGGGAGTAACTTTGGATAGCATCCATTGCCCTTGAAATTTGTATTAGTGCCTTCACCTTTTATTCCAGGATCAAATAAGAATCTTCGATAAATAAAAGTGTCGAATAGGCACGTGAATTTGATATCCTTTTCAATAACATCAGAGATCAATGGGTTAAGGGGTTGCTTCACTGCTTTTCTTCCCACTTTCATCGAGGTCCATCCAATTCCCTTCTTATGTTTCTTCAAAACCTGTAAAGGTTTATTATCTCCATCAAAATCAAGGTTAGAAGAAATTATAACTGGAAGCTTTTTATCCATATCTGAATAAGCATAATTCAGATTGGTATGAAGTGGTTTAAGCTCCAAGGGGGGAGGTTGTTCAATGGATGGTGAGGTTGGGGCAGCCGTGATGTTAAGAGTTTTAGTTACATAAATAACTTCATTTGCATGAAAAACATCACCCTGTACGGCAGCATTAATCTCAGCACAAACAGAGCAAATGTTAGTGTCGGTACATGAATCACAAGAGTAAGTATCATCAAAATCTGCTAATGATGGAAAATCAAAACACAATTCAGAATAAGTATCATCAACTAAATTAGAAGGAAACTCTTTTGGATTCACTATTGTTTGGGCAGATGGTTGGTTTGAATCTTGAGCTTGCTGCATGGCATTCACTATAGTGGCAAGCTGTTCAATCTGTGTCTGCAAAGCTTGAAGACTTAAATCTGTTTGTTGCTGAAACTAAAGATCATTTATAGCCATTTGCTTGACAAGGTCCTCTAGTGAAGGTTCAGAAGGTGTAGAGCACATAATTTGGAATTCATTCATATGCTTATTCAGATCCTCACCTGCAAGTCCATTAAACCTTGACAACAAGTGTATTAAACCAGATTCTGATTTGAAAGGAACAACAACATCATCATATTCAATACACAAGCTATTATAATTTACATCAGGGGTAACTGTCGCTACTCGAAAAATACGCGCAACGACGGGGAAGGCGAAAAAGGAAAAGGACAGAAGAGTCGCCACCGAACTTTATTTATCCCATGAGGGGAAAGGAAAATATCGAGAAAACCTTAAGAAAAGAATGGACAAGATGGTCTCGCAACCAAGATTGGGTTCGGAAGCCGGTTATGCGAAGGGAAGGTATTAGCACCCCTCGCATCCATCGTACTCGATGGGAACCATTTGTTTGTCGTGTGTGATTTATTTGCTTAAAAATTATGCTATAAAAGAGTGTTCCAAAGGATAGAGGGAAAGGTTAGAAATTGGGAAAAGAGAGATAACAGGGGAAGGAAAAGAAAGAATGGACTCGGTAGGACTTCGCGGTCCTAGGCCTACGTATTCTCGATAGACATGAGAAAATCAGAGTCGGCGTAGTTCGGGGAACTACAGATATAAGGGGGAATGTGCTCGACAAGGATTGTGGCCCTTGTGCCTACGTATCTTTACTTGAACGAAGTAAAGAATTAGAGCAGCCGTAGTTCGGCCTATGATTTGTTGACGTTTTTATGGATGATGCTATCGTACGCATTCTAGCAGTTAGGTGTATTATTGCTCGCTCGTTGGAGACTTAGACATTACCTGTTTGCGGTAGAATGGACGTATCATATCCTTTTCGAAAGATAAGTTTTCGCCATGCGAGGCAAGATGTCACATTTGATTTGTTGAATTGTTATTTTAAGGGGCGAGATAGGTCCTCGGATAGTAACCCCTACGGGTAGTACCCAATTCTTTATCTCGAAATTTTTGTTATGAAAGGGTGTGGCGAACATAGCGTCTTCGTATTGAAAGACGAGTATCAAAACCACACACACTACAGTGAGCATCTCGACACTCGGAGAGGAAGAAGTCTACACTTAATCCTCTCTTTTTAGTCCAATACAAAGAGAACTTCATTCTCTTATTAAAGTGTTTTTGGTTTTGAATGGTAAGTGCTTTTGCGACAGAGAACCCTACGGTAAACGCCAGCACTCGGGATAGGAGAAGGCCTACGCCTAACCACTCCACGACCATTCAAGTTTTTGTTACGAAAAGAGTTTAAAAATGCGCTCGGTACGGGACCAAAGTTTTTAGGTGACAAAGGTTGCGGAAAGAAGTTGCAGAGGGAGATAGGTGGCGGATAAAGTCACGTCTTCGTATTGAAAAACGATTATCGAGACCACCCACACTACAGTGAATATCCCAACACTCGGAGAGGAAGAAGTCTACACTCAATCCTCTCTCTTTAGTTCAATACCAAGAGAATCGATTTATTTATTGTAAGTGTTTTGAAAATGCACTTGATACGGGGCCGAGGTTTTTTTTAAAAGAAAAAGGTGTGGATGAAAACGTCTTCGTATTGAAAGACAAGTATCAAAACCACCCACACTACAGTGAGCATCTCGACACTCGGAAAGGAAGAAGTTTACACTCAATCCCTTCTCTTTAGTTCAATACAAAGAGAACTTTACCCTTTTATTAAATATGGTGAATTGGCTTAACAATCGTTTGAGAAAATCCGCTTGACATTGGGTCAAGGATTTAATTGTTTAAAAAGGTTTGAGGTGAAGCGAGCAAGGTCGATGGCGGTGCACAAGGCATCCGGCTTACATGGTCAAAAATGGCTTGATAAAATCGAGAGTTTACTTTTAAAAATAGTTTTTGGAAAACAAAGGTAAACAAGGACCATAACAATATTCACATACAATAATCATACAAACATAAACTAGACGGCTCAAAAAAATCGAGACACACAAGAAAAACGGCACGAAGTGCCATCAAAGAGTTCGTCGTGCGAACTCTTTGAATAAAGTCAAAAAAACAGTAACTTCAAAATGTGACATTTTTGGGTTAACTTCCAATGGTGGAAGTTATGTGTTATTTTTGGGTTATTTTCAAAAATGTCACTTTTTGCTCTTAACTTCCAATGGTAGAGGTTATGTGTTATTTTAGGCTTTTTTCAAAAATGTCACTTTTTGCACTTAACTTCCAATGGTGGAAGTTATGTGTTATGTTAGGCTTTTTTCAAAAATGTCACTTTTTGCACTTAACTTCCAATGGTGGAAGTTATGTGTTATTTTTGACTTTTTTTTTTAAAAATGTCACTTTTTGCACTTAACTTCCAATGGTGGAAGTTATGTGTTATTTTTGACTTTTTTCAAAAATGTCACATTTTGCACTTAACTTCCAATGGTGGAAGTTAGTGTTATTTTTGGCTTTTTTCAAAAATGTCACTTTTTGCACTTAACTTCAAATGGTGGAAGTTATGTGTTATTTTTGACTTTTTTCAAAAATGTCACTTTTTGCACTTAACTTCCAATGGTGGAAGTTATGTGTTATTTTTGACTTTTTGTGGTTCTAAACCATGGACTCTTGGTCCCCTTGGGATCTTACATAGTATACACAACAATAACAACAACATTCATATGACAAATGCAACAAATGTAAAAAAAAACACCAAATATAAAAAGAGAGTAAAGTTAAGAGGATGGATACCAAAGATTTTCCTCCTTTCTTTTTCAAGCTCCTACTGGTTTTGGATGGATGTGTTCTTCACTCTATGTTATTGAAGTGTTGCTCTTCAAGAAGCTCCTCTTGTTTTTGGTGGTTTTCTTCTCTCTATTTTTTCTGGTTTTTTCTCTCCTCCATGTGTAGTATCTCTCTCAATGCTTGCTTGTGTGTTGTGTTATGTGATGGTAGTAAAGGAATACTATCTTTCTATCCTTGCTTGCAGCCCCTTTTTCACACTTTTCTGTCACCTTTTGCTGCTGTCCCAATGCCACACTCCTTGCACAACTTTTCACTTCAAAATTTCCATATTTGGCAATATCGCTTACTACCTTTTTGTGCAACCCCACTTTCCCTCTACTTCTAGTATGCTTGTGCTGCATTTTCTGCTACAACACTCTACAATGCTGTCCCTCTTTGTGCCCATTGGTCCCTTGGTTGGTCATGCTTGAATATTCCCATGTAGCCAATTATCACTATTTTTTGACAGCATTTTTGAAAACTGATTTTTAGCATGTAGATGTATCATTTGCATGTTATTTCTTTGACCTTATGACATAAAAATAATTTTGTAACATGGCACATATGGTCATCTCTTGCGTGGGGCTGTTTTGCATAATATTCACATTGCCCATGGCTAAGCAAACATAGTCTTGATCTTGACATTTTCCAATGTTGATTTAATTCTTAGATATTTCTTGGATATAATGTGGACTTGGTGTGGAATTTCCATAACATGAATTGGATTAGAGACTTGAATGAAGATTAGAAATACATTAATTTCTAAACATTACTTAGAGTTGAAAATCTTGCAACAAATGACATTCTTGTAATGTCACAAACTTCTCTTTATAATATTCTTGCCTTTAATCTTGAATTCATGATGGATTTCCTTTATGTCATTGAATTTGAAAGAAATGGAGAAATGAGTCAAGCCTTGAAAGAGGGCAAATTTTGGGGTGCAACAGCTGCCCCTATTCAAACGACTTGGACCTGAAGGGATGAAAAGCAAATGCTTTCAAACATTCAAGGTAAAAGGTGATTGAATACAAAAGAACCCAAAAATTTGTCAACCGTAGAATGAAACCTCTGACATAGCCGTCAGGCACCTATGATAGGTAGAACATCTGACTTCGCCATCAGTCGTTGATCAAATACAAACACCTGACCTTGCCGTCAGCTCTTAATAGCATTCTAACTTCGCCGTCGGAACTTAACATCAAATTTGTGAGATCTGACCTCACCGTCAATATTCAACATAATCTGTAAAAACATCTGATTGGTAGAACATCTGATCTCGCCGTCAGTCCTCCATATCCTCTGACTTTGCCATCAACTTACAACATAATCTGACTTCGTCGTCAATTAAAATCATCTGACTTCGCCGTTATTTCTCAAACCATTCTGACGTTGCAGTCAACCCTCTACATGATCTGACTTCACCATCAATTCTCCACATAAAATTTGGCAAAACACCTGACTTCGCTGTCAGTCCTTAACATCAAATTGGTAGGACACCTGATTCCACCGTCACTCTTCCATAATCTGACTTCGCCGTCAACTCCCAAAATGGCTTGACTTCATCGTCAATTCTCTTCATAATCTGACCTCGTCGTCGATTCCCAACATGGCTTGACTTCGTCGTCAATTCTCTTCATAATCTGACCTCGTCGTCAATTCCCAACATGGCTTGACTTCATCGTCAATTCTCTTCATAATCTGACCTCGTCGTCGATTCCCAACATGGCTTGACTTCGTCGTCAATTCTCTTCATGATCTGACCTCGTCGTCGATTCCCAACATGGCTTGACTTCGTCGTCAATTCTCTTCATAATCTGACTTCGTCGTCAATTATCAAAATCATTTGACTTCACCGTCACTTCTCTTCATAATCTGACTTCGTCGTCAATTCATTTTGCTAAAAAACGAGCATCGAACCCAAAGGTCGGCTCAACCCTAAGTTCAGAAGAACATTCGTCGATTCACCATCTGAGTGAAAAAATTCGTTGGGGAAATATGAACTTGAATAAGTAGACTCCGCTAGGGAGACCGATAAGATGGACACACTTGTCAATGACCTGGCTGGAGGTCTGGATACCAAGCAGGATTTAAAAGTATACCGATAACTGCTGGAGATACTCTTGAAAACAAAGGGGTGGCAACCCGGCTTATGTTTTACATGCATATGTTTGAATATGGCATAATTCTCCATACGAAATGGAAATGCTACGCGTTCGGGAGGATGTTATGCATGATGAAAATGCAAAGGAAACACTTTAGGAAAATAAATGACAAAGAGAAAGGATTAATTCCGCCGGGGAAAAGACTAGGCACGTCTAGTACAAATGTTGGGGAAAACAAACCCTGGATGGTCTTCTGAGCAAACTTCTGGGTAAAATTGTTCAGCTAAGAGCAAATCCACCTGCTAGGGATTAGACAATGAGGGAACCAACATCAACCTTTGCTTGGGGAAATGAGCAATAAACTCAACAAATACAACTTCCGCTTGAGGAATGAGTCAATGACCTAGACTCTGAGGGGAAAAGGAGCCAGTTGTCCAAACTCTATGGGGAAAACAAATTTCTGAATTCGTTCCATTGCTGAGGGATAAACCCACACCCGCTTACTGGAAACGATCCTGCTCTGCTGGAGATGTCAATCTTGACCTGCTGAGGATATCCTTTGATTGTCAAGGTTTCAAACTGTTGGGGATTGCCCATGACTTTACTGGAGATGCCCCTGTCTGGGCTGAATATTGATTTGAAGATCTGATTAACCACGGGGTTGAAATACGTCATGCAATGCACCCATGGTATTGAAAAGATGCCCCTGACTGTGATGGATTTTGCTTTGGTGATCTTGAGTTTTGTGGGAGGACCCACAGTCTTTGCAAATAATGCCCCTGACTGGGCTGTTGATTGCGTTGAAGCTCTTGAATTTACCAATAAAATTGTACAATCTCCGTGGAGAACACCCACGGTCTTGCGGAAATGCCCCTGACTGGGCTGATTATGATCTTGAAAATCTTCGAAATTGATCCTGAATCTGATCTCGCATATGTGAATGCTTGATGATAATGATGTTCCATAAATGGAAATGAAAATGCAAATGCTAGAGTGGAGATGCAAGAGCTAGGGAATATGATATGATTATAGGTATGCATATGATGCAAGATGCTTATGAAGTCGAATGCGATGTGTATGATGCATATGATAATGATGGATGCAGGCAGGTGACTGGGAATGCAGGTGATGACATGGCGGACTTTTAGTGGTTTCCAATATAAATTGGACTTTGGGTTGGAAGTACCAAATGAGGGCTGGTATTCGGAGGGTAGACCAGATGGGACTGGTTGGCGAAAGGTTAAGTTGTTAGAGGAGGGCTGATTTTGTGGTTTGCCAGATGGGAGTTGGACTTTGGGATGAGGTTTACCAGACCAGAACTGGTGGCAAAAGGTCAAGTTGTCAGACGATAACTGACTTCTAGGTTTGGTGTCAGACGGGAACTGGCTTTGTAGTTTGCCAGACGAGGATTGGACTTTGAAATTGTATTTGCCAGACGAGGACTGGTTAAACGGAAGGCTAAAGGAAGGATGACCAGATGGGAGCTGGTTTAAGGGCCGACATGTATCAGAAGGGAATTGGTGTTTAGTGAAGGGTTGACCGGATGTGACTGGTATAAAGGTTTGCCAGACAAGAACTGAACTTTGGAGGTTCTGATTTGTTTTGATAGGTGACAGGTTTAGGCTGTGGGATGATGGATCCAATGACAGCAAAGCCTTTTTGGAAGGTTAAGGTTATTGGGTAAGGTGACTGTACGATTCCCCGACACTCATTTTGAACTCAACAGTTGCTGATGAGGATGAACTTGCTTGAGTAGCTTGCCATGAGATGACCTCAAGATGGCATGCCCTAGAGTTTGTACCACAAAAGGATTCATCGTTTGTTTAACCGACTCTTGGTGGTTAGCTTCAATATACTCTTTGGAGTAGTTTGCTCTTGAAAGAGCGTTGAAGCGATTTGACTTATCCTGATTGAACATTGGAGGGATCTACCCTCAAGTCAAAGAAACTCTGGGTGGCCTGCCCCTGATTGGCATGATCCACTTTTGATTAACCGCTTCTTGATGATCTGCCCCACGATCAACTGATGTTTGGGGATTGGCCTCAGACTGATTGATTCCAACTTCTCGGATGTCAATGCCCCAGATCCATAGGGTGACAAGGTATACTTGATTTTGGTCCAGACTTCTGAATAATTCAGTCCTGTTTGATTGCTCTCTGTTGGAATTTCCTCGATGCCAACTACTGACTTGCAAATAAAATTGTTTGTTCACGAATAATCTTAATGCAAAGTTCATGCAAGTTTAGAAATAAACGTCATTTATTAAGTGTCGTGGTAGTGAGACGAATGGACCGTTAGTCCAAACGCTGTGCTAATTTGATTGTTGTGAAAGATATAGCAAGGATATTGACACCAATACTGATGATTAGCAAATATGTGAGGAGTCAGTTTACGCAACCTTGCGGTAATATGCTTTCAGAATAAACTTCGCCTCAATTATGTCTTTCGAGGGCTGTAACGTGGCTTGGTTCATGGTTTATGAAGCAAAGGATATTAGGCTCAAAGTATTATTTGTACCCACCCCTTCTTATTGATGATCTCCAAATCTTCATTCAAGTAATTCTGCACCTATTTGACGGTGTAAGCTTGATAGTTCAAGGTTTGCTCGAAATGGCAGTCACCTTATTTTGATGGATGTTAGTAGCCCCTTGATTTGGGTGGCCACTGAATCTTATTTTGTTTTTTTGTTGAGGGTTTGAGGACCTCTTTTGATTTCTTTATTGATCCCTAACTTTTGCATGGACTGACTTTGCTTGTCAGATCCATCGGGATAGCCCTCATTTTGCCTAAGTCCCCTTTTGAGGTGCTTGACTTAGCAGGCTTTTGATTTTTTTTTTTTGAATTTTGTTGGTGAATTGTGACTGCCATGTCATGGGTCATTGATGAACAACCGTCTTCCGGACTTTTCTTTGTTGATTTGAATGCGGGATTGAATTAACTGAACAACTACCCTGCCTCAGGTTGAGTGTAAGGGTTTGAATGTCCGAAGAAACTCCTACTTCTAGGCTCGAAGTGTAACACCCTTCTAAACCCCG
This sequence comes from Lathyrus sativus, assembly GCA_963859935.3. NCBI lineage: Eukaryota > Viridiplantae > Streptophyta > Magnoliopsida > Fabales > Fabaceae > Lathyrus > Lathyrus sativus. The sequence continues at coordinate 353,249,542 of OZ012737.1, forward strand.
CAAATAATATATGCATAATCAGAGTAAAAGTTAACATGCATCCATAAAAGGGCATCACACAAAACTTGCACCACATTAAAACAATTTGTCATGCTCATAAACACCTTTCCATTTAGCAGCGGATTCATTAATGAAAATCCTTTAAAAGAAACATTTACTTTCATCATATAAAATCAACATCTCTAGGCACTAAGGCCAACATCTCATTATCTCAATTACTCCAAATATGAAAACATAACTTAGGTTACATAATGTAATCCTAAAACATAAGCAATCGATCCCCTTGTTACACGACCAGAGCATGACTCGACCCATAAATAATTACTAAACCGCTACACACGTAGCGACCTCGAACTACAAGCAGAACTTCATAAAGGCCTCCAGCAACCTAATCTGCAATGCCTCATAGAGCATTATAAAACAGCAGAAGGGTGAGAAATATTACCATAATAATCAAAGCATAAAATCATGTATATATAGGTATCACATAATTACATTCTACATTTCTCACCACAAATTCATTTCATAGTTATATTTACCATATTAAACAAATATGAACATACCCAAACATATCCCTTCATACATATTCCCCAATCATCCAAAATCCATTATATTCACAAGCATATTTCATATATCCATGACATTTATGCTATTACCACGTCATCAAACAATGCACACATATCCACGATATGTTCCCATGCATTTCTCACAATGATTAACGATGCACATATATCCACGATATGTTCCCATGCATCTCTCACAATTATTAACCGATGCACACATATCCACGATATGTTCCCATGCATCTCTCACAATTATTAACCGATGCACACATATCCACGATATGTTCCCATGCATCCCTCACAATTATTAACCGATGCACACATATCCACGATATGTTCCCATGCATCCCTCACAATTATTAACCGATGCACACATATCCACGATATGTTCCCATGCATCCCTCACAATTATTAACCGATGCACACATATCCACGATATGTTCCCATGCATCTCTCACAATTATTAACCGATGCACACATATCCACGATATGTTCCCATGCATCTCTCACAATTATTAACCGATGCACACATATCCACGATATGTTCCCATGCATCCCTCACAATTATTAACCGATTCACACATATCCACGATATGTTCCCATGCATCCCTCACAATTATTAACGATGCACACATATCCACGATATGTTCCCATGCATACTTATTACATAATTGTACACAACAATCAAACATTCACAAACTCATCAATTAATACACACATAATCATCATTATGCTCTCATGTATTTTAACCGATTACAATTAATTATTCATATCACAACTCTAGGATTCACGCCCAAAGGCTACCCACAACACATATCATCACCATGGATCACATACTTATTCATATCATAGAGGTATTAACCTATGTGAATCAACCAAACAATCACCACATGAGCAACACAGCAAAAGAAAAATGCTGTCACATTCGCCTTCATTCGCCTGGCGAACCCTCGCAACGAACCTTCGCCTGGCCTTCGCCTGGCGAACTCTCTCAGCGAACACTCGCTAGGCTTCGCCTGGCGAGACTTCCCAGCGAGCCCAAGTCAGTAGCTACTGACTTCATTCGCCACCATTCGCCAGCACCTTTGCTGGGCGAACCTTCGCTATCCAACTTCGCTTGGCGAACTCGCCAGCGAAGTCCACTGGGACTTAATCATAATTACTCGCCAGCATTCGCTAGGCTTCGCCTGGAGAAGCTTCGCCTTCGCTCACCTGGCGAGAGCCAGCGAACCTGCGCAGAACAGAACCCTATTCTGCCTCTCCTTCATCAATCCATCATCAACCAAACCTCAAACATCCAAATCAGTACAAATAGCATCAATACATGTTACCCGACTATTCTACGCCGTTATTACTCAGTTCCAACCGATTAAATCATCAATCTACCGATTAATCCAACATTTGCCCTAATTGGAAAGTGATGAAAACTCTACCAAAACCCCAACCCAACATACATAACATCATGCAATGATCAAATAGAAACATTTCTCACCCTTACCTCGATTAATCGGAGCTTTGATGTTGGTTCTTGATGATTTCCACTTTTCCTCTTCTTCTCTTCTCTTTCTCTCCTTTCTTCTTCTTTCCTCTTTCTTTCCAAATGTTTTTCTATCTTTCTTTTCTTTTCTTTCTCTCTTATATATCCCTTTTATTTTCTTTCCTTCAAATTTCCTTTCAATTCTCTATTAATTCCAATTAATAAAAATTAATTCCAATATTAATATAAAATCCAACTAAATCAATTAATTACTACAATTAATTATTTAATGAAATTTGGGTTGTTACAACTCTCCCCCACTTAGGAATTTTCGTCCTCGAAAATGTTATCTGATCCAAACAACTCTGGATACGACTCTCGCATTCCAATTCTTCCAAATCCAATTCTCCCATAACTACTTCCACCAAAGGAATCTCTATACTTCGAAGTTGTTTCTTATCAACAACTAGAACTAGCCACGCCTCCGAAGTCAAATTCTCTCTCACTTGTACACCATCCACCTGAATCAATGTACCTCTTCAACTTAGACATATGAACACCTCATGCAATCCTCTCAAGCGACAGCGGTAAAACAGTCTAACATGCTATCCGCCTCACGCTTCCGCTGCGCTACTCTGATACAGATCAACAAAACACAGGGTGCTCACGAGACTTCAACCTCGACCAACACCAATGACTACCATAACTCTCAAAACACGGCCTTACTTGGATTCTTTGATCGTTTCCATCGTCCCTTGCACGGTCTTTGATCCGAGTACAACACTCCCGTTGGACATGCAACAACACAAAGGAGTCATACCCTCTTACCCAACGAACTTCATACGATGTTGTTTCCGATACGAAATGGCAACAGTTATTATAGGCAACTCCATCAACGACAATTAACTACCCTTAGATCCATCTTGGTCCAACACACAAGCTCTCAACGAGTCCTCTTCATACTGGATAGTTTTCTTCGTTTGTCCATGCCATTCACGGACGCTAGTCAGAGTTCATCTTCAACATGGCACCCCACCGCTTTCGCAATCTTTCCCATAATCTTAACTAAAAACTTGAGTTCCCATCTAACAGAATGATTCATCTTCACTGGTAGGCAACGAGTTACTCTTGTTAATCCATTCTTAACTGTCCAAATCGGATCATACTTCCTCAAATTCATCAGAAAACCCGGCACAAAGCCCATGGGAATACTATCCCATCCCACTCGAAATACTCAACAGTTGTATCAGATCCAACCATCTCTAATGTCCATACTTCAATTCCCAGCAAGTCTAATCAACATATACAAACTCAATCAATTCCTTCTCCATCTATGGCTATCCAAAAACTATTTCTCAAATTCGGTCGCATCTTCCTAGTACCTGCACGGATACTCAATCTTTCTCGATGTACTTCTCCCTGAGTACTCTTATCCAACTCACACTATTCAGAATACACACTTCATCACGACATCTCACAATACCATTTCCCTTAATCCGAAAATAAGCCTTCTGACTTTTATCCATTAAATTCAATTAATCTATCAACTCAACTCAGAATTCCGATTTCCTCGAACCTCATCAGAATACCAAAAGTCACTCTCAACATCCAATGCTCAACTCCATAAGAAGTCTCTTCACAGGCCGAACTCATATCAGAATTTGCTTAATCAGTTCTAACTTCCTTACCATCTTCATTAGTGTATACCAAAATTCCCGATTCGATATCTTAGCTACCACTTGGTCTCATCCGAATGGTAATTTAACCAAAACCATACTCCTTCAGGAGTTCCAATTACTTCTGTGTCTCATGTTTGACTCTCTCTCAAATAAAACAAATACCTTAAGGTCTGTAACCATCTCAAATCTCAACTAAACAATTGAGGCTTCCAAACTCCGGTACAAACACACAACAGCAACCCACTCCAAATTACTTGTCAGATAATCCCTCTCTGTACTTTATATTGCCTTCAAGCATAACCAAAACTCATTAATGTTGTACTTAACACATCTCTTAATCATATCAACAAAGTATCTCAAAACACAACGACAATCCTGTCGGACTTGGCAAAACCAATACACGAACTGCTGACAGCTTTCTCAAAACTCTTTGAACTTTCTTCACAGTAGTACATCACTGCCTCTTCCCCAATACTAATAACTCAAGTTCCCGACGCTCAACATGAACCCCTATACTCTCCGAACATATCCAACTACCATCGGTTACATAACCATTGACTCTCTCAATCAAGTGTGGAAAATCATTATATCAAACGGACACTCAGTTGTGAACTTATGGTGATAACACAAACCTCACTCTCCGCGCTTACCATAACATCCAAACATTTTTCGCCAATAAATACTTAATTCCATGTCACTACTTTCCCATCACATAGAGCACTGTAATATCTTCCAACGCTTCTAATCTTGCGTCATTCCGAATTACGGTTTTCTGTTACGACAAAATCACGGAAACAACCCTTCCACACTTAAAGGTCATCCAATACCTCTCCAACTCTTGAAATGCTTAAGGGTCCAATTATACCAACCATGTATTCCACATCTCATTTCCTTTAGTAATCACTAGAAGTCATTATCCACCCTTATACTCGACTCCACAATCTGTTGCCGTAGCACACACACCAGACATAATTCTCAACACTACTCAATCAATTTAATTCTTCAACTGTCCAAACAGATATAATTAGTCAGCAAAACCGCCATCTTCCCACTTTCATTAGCACCCCGAATTCCCATCAAAATTAACCATCTCCTCACTGTCTCGTGCCGACTCATCAACACACTTCTTAAGCACCTAGCTTAGCTCCAAACAATTCTCTGCTCACGCCACCTAAGCTTGCAAGACACGTCCATCCCATCCAACAGAACTCCAACTACTATCAACAAGAGATTAAGGGTGATAAGTTCCTCAATTTGTCAATAGGCAGCTGAAAATCATGATGGAGTATAGACTATCTTTACCAAACCACAAGAGTGTTAACCACCCACTGAGCTACAACTTCTACACCTGCAGCATCTTGGAGAAGCACAACTTCTCCCCCACTTAGATCATTCCCACTTCTCCAGACAAGGTTAAGCAACGACATGTATCGACAGTGTTTTCACACACATGTCGCATACAAGGGAACAAATAACATTAGACAACTTGGCCGGACGGACCGACCTGCTCTGATACCACTAATGTAACACCCTTCTAAACCCCACAAATAATATATGCATAATCAGAGTAAAAGTTAACATGCATCCATAAAAGGGCATCACACAAAACTTGCACCACATTAAAACAATCTGTCATGCTCATAAACACCTTTCCATTTAGCAGCGGATTCATTAATGAAAATCCTTTAAAAGAAACATTTACTTTCATCATATAAAATCAACATCTCTAGGCACTAAGGCCAACATCTCATTATCTCAATTACTCCAAATATGAAAACATAACTTAGGTTACATAATGTAATCCTAAAACATAAGCAATCGATCCCCGTGTTACACGACCAGAGCATGACTCGACCCATAAATAATTACTAAACCGCTACACACGTAGCGACCTCGAACTACAAGCAGAACTTCATAAAGGCCTCCAGCAACCTAATCTGCAATGCCTCATAGAGCATTATAAAACAGCAGAAGGGTGAGAAATATTACCATAATAATCAAAGCATAAAATCATGTATATATAGGTATCACATAATTACATTCTACATTTCTCACCACAAATTCATTTCATAGTTATATTTACCATATTAAACAAATATGAACATACCCAAACATATCCCTTCATACATATTCCCCAATCATCCAAAACCCATTATATTGACAAGCATATTTCATATATCCATGACATTTATGCTATTACCACGTCATCAAACAATGCACACATATCCACGATATATTCCCATGCATTTCTCACAATGATTAACGATGCACACATATCCACGATATGTTCCCATGCATCTCTCACAATTATTAACCGATGCACACATATCCACGATATGTTCCCATGCATCTCTCACAATTATTAACCGATGCACACATATCCACGATATGTTCCCATGCATCCCTCATAATTATTAACCGATGCACACATATCCACGATATGTTCCCATGCATCCCTCACAATTATTAACCGATGCACACATATCCACGATATGTTCCCATGCATCCCTCACAATTATTAACCGATGCACATATATCCACGATATGTTCCCATGCATCTCTCACAATTATTAACCGATGCACACATATCCACGATATGTTCCCATGCATCTCTCACAATTATTAACCGATGCACACATATCCACGATATGTTCCCATGCATCCCTCACAATTATTAACCGATGCACATATATCCATGATATGTTCCCATGCATCCCTCACAATTATTAACGATGCACACATATCCACGATATGTTCCCATGCATACTTATTACATAATTGTACACAACAATCAAACTTTCACAAACTCATCAATTAATACACACATAATCATCATTATGCTCTCATGTATTTTAACCGATTACAATTAATCATTCATATCACAACTCTAGGATTCACGCCCAAAGGCTACCCACAACACATATCATCACCATGGATCACATACTTATTCATATCATAGAGGTATTAACCTATGTGAATCAACCAAACAATCACCACATGAGCAACACAGCAAAAGAAAAATGTTGTCACATTCGTCTGGCGAACCCTCGCAGCGAACCTTCGCCTGGCCTTCGCCTGGCGAACTCTCTCAGCGAACACTCGCTAGGCTTCGCCTGGCGAGACTTCCCAGCGAGCCCAAGTCAGTAGCTACTGACTTCATTCGCCACCATTCGCCAGCACCTTCGCTGGGCGAACCTTCGCTATCCAACTTCGCTTGGCGAACTCGCCAGCAAAGTCCACTGGGACTTAATCATAATTACTCGCAAGCATTCGCTAGGCTTCGCCTGGCGAAGCTTCGCCTTCGCTCGCCTGGCGAGAGCCAGCGAACCTGCGCAGAACAGAACCCTATTCTGCCTCTCCTTCATCAATCCATCATCAACCAAACCTCAAACATCCAAATCAGTACAAATAGCATCAATACATGTTACCCGACTATTCTACAGCGTTATTACTCAGTTCCAACCGATTAAATCATCAATCTACCGATTAATCCAACATTTGCCCTAATTGGAAAGTGATGAAAACTCTACCAAAACCCCAACCCAACATACATAACATCATGCAATGATCAAATAGAAACATTTCTCACCCTTACCTCGATTAATCGAAGCTTTGATGTTGGTTCTTGATGATTTCCACTTTTCCTCTTCTTCTCTTCTCTTTCTCTTCTTTCTTCTTTTTTCCTCTTTCTTTCCAAATGTTTTTCTATCTTTCTTTTCTTTTCTTTCTCTCTTATATATCCCTTTTATTTTCTTTCCTTCCAATTTTCTTTCAATTCTCTATTAATTCCAATTAATAAAAATTAATTCCAATATTAACATAAAATCCCACTAAATCAATTAATTACTACAATTAATTATTTAATGAAATTTGGGCTGTTACACGAAGTGGTTGACTAGGGATTAACTCCTTATATCTCCGGTGTTTAGGGGATTTGAAACAATGCTTGTACATCATTGACGAGATTCTATCCAAAAGCATACGGTTTGCAATTATGGGTATTTCGTTTTCGTCATCCTCCCTCCAATATTTGCTAAAACAACAGTGATATAATGGAGTGGATAAAAGTGTATGTGTTTGTGATAAGTGGAAATAATGAGTGAATACGACGTGACCAATTCGGAAAATGCATAATCATTTCATTAATATCACCATTCAAAACAACAATGTTTAAACACAAGTAGCAATTAACAAGAAGTAAACTACAAATGCAAATGATGTAAAGTGCCCAAGGACTTCCAATGTTGAGGACGTCTGCCTGTCTGGACCACTGGCTTCTGGAAACGACCCTTGAAATCTTCGAGCTTAGACAGCTGAGAGGTTGACATGGACAACCCAACTTCCTTCTGGAAAAGAGATGTACCCTTTGTCAATTAGTTGTTGCACCTTGGCTTGGAAGGCTTTGCACTCTTCAGTCGAGTGCCCCATGGATCCTCCATGATATCCACACTGAACATTAGGATTGTACCCAGGAGGGTAACGTTCTGGCATAGGCTTAAGAGTTTTAGGCTCCACCAATGAGTTTTGAATCAAAGGCGAGAGAAGCTGACTGTGCGACATAGGGACTGGATGAAGAGGAGCAGTCCTTCTTTCCAAGTTGTTGTTGGGCCTATTCTAATTGCGGCACTGATTCGGATGACCTCGGCCATGGGCTTGTTGATTTGTATGAGGAGCGACCCATAACTTGTGGGAAGAAGCTTTAAGCATGGCTGATTTCCCTTAAGGATAACATGGCACTAGTAATGATGCCTGTTGAGCAGATGAGGGACCACAGAGTTTTACTGGTATATCGTGAGAATACTCAACATTTGCTATGAGTGTGCTGGTTTCATCCTTCTCTTCCTCATGGAAATCGTCGAAAGATTCAAGCTCATTGGCCTGACTGCTCGAGGCGTCTTGGATCTGTCCACTTTTAAGGTAGCTTTCGATGCGCTCTCCTACAATCACAAGGTCAGAGAAGCTTGGTGGCGTACAACCGGCCATTCTTTCAAGATAAGTGCCATGCAAACTGTTGATGAACATTTCAGTCAGTTCCTTGTCCGAGAGTAGTGGTTGCACTCTTGCCGCGAATTCTCTCCACCGCTGTGCGTATCCCTTAAAATGTTCGTTTTCATTCTGAGAAAGGCTTTGCAACTGCATGCGGGTGGGAATAGTGTCTAGGTTGAACTGGTAAAACTTTAGAAAAGCGCTAGCTAGGTTCCTCCATGATTGGATATGGTTTTTTTCTAGGTCCTTGTACCAACTTAATGATGACCCACTCAGACTTTCTTGAAAACAATGAATCATCAGCTTAACGTCATGAGTGTAAGGGGTCATTTTTCGACAGTACATCACCAAATGACGCCTCAGGCAACTAAATCTGATGTACTTCTCGAAGTTGGGTGCCTTGAATTTTGGAGGAATCACCAAGTCTAGCACTAGACACATATCAGCAGCATTGAGTCCGGGCATATCAGGCACTTTCATCGCTTGAAGTGTCTCCTCAAGGGAACGCAGCTTTTCTTCCATGGGATCAATCGTTGGCATCCTCTGGGGTCGAGTAGGAACGTTTACTTGTGGAGGATGGCCATCCGGCGGAAGATCATACAGTGGATTGTTCGTCACAGTAAACCCTGGTGGGGACTCAACATTCTGGCGGTCGTTCTCTGGCATAGCTACCTCAGTTTGCATTGTTTGACTGGCACTTCAAGGCGTCTATGCTCCTTTTGTTTCAAACACTTCACAACTCTCATGAGTTCAGTAGGAGTGTCGGGAAATCAATTGCGGGTTATGAACAAGGATGGGTAAGCTTTTGGCACTGGTTAGGGAAGAAAATGCAAAATGATGCAGATATGCTTATGCAATTGCAATGCAATGAGTGCACACGAGAACAGATCCTCATCAAGAATTAAAGTTACAAATCCTGCAAGATAACAAAAGGGTATCTCTCACCTCGGGTGGGCAATCTATTGGTTTATAAGAGGGTATCCCAAAAAGCTTTTAAACAAAGTCCCATGCACTAACCCTCGAAAGTTTTCCATCATAACGACTACTCGTAAGACGGTAATCCCTTCAAAAGGATGAACACAGAGTTATGTTTTAGTAACCTTTTGGAATAAGGTTCTACAAGAGGTCCTCAGAATCACAGAATCCCACGTCGGAAATAAAACGCCGTTACGACTACACGTAGGACATAATCTTTCCAACGGGGTCTCATCTGAGCGGTGGAATTAGATCCAACTCAACGAGTCCTACGTCTCGCAAATCAGAAAGAAGCCACCTTCTAATCTTAGTGTATACTCGAAAGCTCGGGTAGAAAGCTTTATCCTCACAAACCATCCCAATAAACCCAACATGTTAGAAAGAAACACAATAATAAAACAAAATAAAATATAAAAGCAAATAAAGCACAAATGCAACAAACAAACTAGGTTCGGCTAGAGCGTGTCCCCAGCAGAGTCGCCAGCTGTCGCTACTCGAAAAATACGCGCAACGACGGGGAAGGCAAAAAAGGAAAAGGACAGAAGAGTCGCCACCGAACTTTATTTATCCCATGAGGGGAAAGGAAAATATCGAGAAAACCTTAAGAAAAGAATGGACAAGATGGTCTCACAACCAAGATTGGGTTCGGAAGCCGGTTATGTGAAGGGAAGGTATTAGCACCCCTCGCATCCATCGTACTCGATGGGAACCATTTGTTTGTCGTGTGTGATTTATTTGCTTAAAAATTATGCTATAAAAGAGTGTTCCAAAGGATAGAGGGAAAGGTTAGAAATTAGGAAAAGAGAGATAACAGGGGAAGGAAAAGAAAGAATGGACTCGGTAGGACTTCGCGATCCTAGGCCTACGTATTCTCGATAGACATGAGAAAATCAGAGTCGACGTAGTTCGGGGAACTACAGATATAAGGGGGAATGTGCTCGACAAGGATTGTGGCCCTTGTGCCTACGTATCTTTACTTGAACGAAGTAAAGAATCAGAGCAGCCGTAGTTCGGCCTACGATTTGTTGACGTTTTTATGGATGATGCTATCGTACGCATTCTAGCAGTTAGGTGTATTGTTGCTCGCTCGTTGGAGACTTAGACATTACCTGTTTGCGGTAGAATGGACGTATCATATCCTTTTCGAAAGATAAGTTTTCGCCATGCGAGGCAAGATGTCACATTTGATTTGTTGAATTGTTATTTTAAGGGGCGAGATAGGTCCTTGGATAGTAACCCCTACGGGTAGTACCCAATTCTTTATCTCTAAGTTTTTGTTATGAAAGGGTGTGGCGAACATAGCGTCTTTGTATTGAAAGACGAGTATCAAAACCACACACACTACAGTGAGCATCTCGACACTCGGAGAGGAAGAAGTCTACACTTAATCCTCTCTTTTTAGTCCAATACAAAGAGAACTTCATTCTCTTATTAAAGTGTTTTTGGTTTTGAATGGTAAGTGCTTTTGCGACAGAGAACCCTACGGTAAACGCCAGCACTCGGGATAGGAGAAGGCCTACGCCTAACCACTCCATGACCATTCAAGTTTTTATTATGAAAAGAGTTTAAAAATGCGCTTGATACGGGACCGAGGTTTTTAGGTGACAAAGGTTGCGGAAAGAAGTTGTAGAGGGAGATAGGTGGCAGATAAAGTCACGTCTTCGTATTGAAAAACGAGTATCGAGACCACCCACACTACAATGAATATCCCAACACTCGGAGAGGAAGAAGTCTACACTCAATCCTCTCTCTTTAGTTCAATACCAAGAGAATCGATTTATTTATTGTAAGTGTTTTGAAAATGCACTTGATACGGGGCCGAGGTTTTTTTTAGAAGAAAAAGGTGTGGATGAAAACGTCTTCGTATTGAAAGACAAGTATCAAAACCACCCACACTACAGTGAGCATCTTGACACTCGGAAAGGAAGAAGTTTACACTCAATCCCTTCTCTTTAGTTCAATACAAAGAGAACTTTACCCTTTTATTAAATATGGTGAATTGGCTTAACAATTGTTTGAGAAAATCCGCTTGACATTGGGTCAAGGATTTAATTGTTTAAAAAGGTTTGAGGTGAAGCGAGCAAGGTCGATGGCGGTGCACAAGGCATCCGACTTACATGGTCAAAAATGGCTCGATAAAATCGAGAGTTTACTTTTAAAAATAGTTTTTGGAAAACAAAGGTAAACAAGGACCATAACAATATTCACATACAATAATCATACAAACATAAACTAGACGGCTCAAAAAAATCGAGACACACAAGAAAAACGGCACGAAGTGCCATCAAAGAGTTCGTCGTGCGAACTCTTTGAATAAAGTCAAAAAAACAGTAACTTCAAAATGTGACATTTTTGGGTTAACTTCCAATGGTGGAAGTTATGTGTTATTTTTGGGTTATTTTCAAAAATGTCACTTTTTGCTCTTAACTTCCAATGGTGGAGGTTATGTGTTATTTTAGGCTTTTTTCAAAAATGTCACTTTTTACACTTAACTTCCAATGGTGGAAGTTATGTGTTATTTTAGGCTTTTTTCAAAAATGTCACTTTTTGCACTTAACTTCCAATGGTGGAAGTTATGTGTTATTTTTGACTTTTTTTAAAAAATGTCACTTTTTGCACTTAACTTCCAATGGTGGAAGTTATGTGTTATTTTTGACTTTTTTCAAAAATGTCACATTTTGCACTTAACTTCCAATGGTGGAAGTTAGTGTTATTTTTGGCTATTTTCAAAAATGTCACTTTTTGCACTTAACTTCCAATAGTGGAAGTTATGTGTTATTTTTGACTTTTTTCAAAAATGTCACTTTTTGCACTTAACTTCCAATGGTGGAAGTTATGTGTTATTTTTGACTTTTTGTGGTTCTAAACCATGGACTCTTGGTCCCCTTGGGATCTTACATAGTATACACAACAATAACAACAACATTCATATGACAAATGCAACAAATGTAAAAAAAAACACCAAATATAAAAAGAGAGTAAAGTTAAGAGGATGGATACCAAAGATTTTCCTCCTTTCTTTTTCAAGCTCCTACTGGTTTTGGATGGATGTGTTCTTCACTCTATGTTATGGAAGTGTTGCTCTTCAAGAAGCTCCTCTTGTTTTTGGTGGTTTTCTTCTCTCTATTTTTTCTGGTTTTTTCTCTCCTCCAAGTGTAGTATCTCCCTCAATGCTTGCTTGTGTGTTGTGTTATGTGATGGTAGTAAAGGAATACTATCTTTCTATCCTTGCTTGCAGCCCCTTTTTCACACTTTTCTGTCACCTTTTGCTACTGTCCCAATGCCACACTCCTTGCACAACTTTTCACTTCAAAATTTCCATTTTTGGCAATATCTTTTACTACCTTTTTGTGCAACCCCACTTTCCCTCTACTTCTAGTATGTTTGTGCTGCATTTTTCTGCTACAACACTCTACAATGATGTCCCTCTTTGTGCCCATTGGTCCCTTGGTTGGTCATGCTTGAATATTCCCATGTAGCCAATTATCACTACTTTTTGACAGCATTTTTGAAAACTGATTTTTAGCATGTAGATGTATCATTTGCATGTTATTTCTTTGACCTTATGACATAAAAATAATTTTGTAACATGGCACATATGGTCATCTCTTGCATGGGGCTGTTTTGCATAATATTCACATTGCCCATGGCTAAGCAAACATAGTCTTGATCTTGACATTTTCCAATGTTGATTTAATTCTTAGATATTTCTTGGATATAATGTGGACTTGGTGTGAAATTTCCATAACATGAATTGGATTAGAGACTTGAATGAAGATTAGAAATACATTAATTTCTAAACATTACTTAGAGTTGAAAATCTTGCAACAAATGACATTCCTGTAATGTCACAAACTTCTCTTTATAATATTCTTGCCTTTAATCTTGAATTCATGATGGATTTCCTTTATGTCATTGAATTTGAAAGAAATGGAGAAATGAGTCAAGCCTTGAAAGAGGGCAAATTTTGGGGTGCAACAGTAACTAATTGTCTTAAGGTTCTATTATCAGCCATTTCAAAATCAAGTTCAGTATCCGAAGCAAACAAGTTATGCAGATAGTCAGACTCAGACTCAGACTCAAACACAATGATGGAAAACAATTAATTAAATTTCAACAAAATAAAATAACACCAGAATTAAACTAATTAAGCAAAATAACAATTATGAGATTTTTTTTGATTTTTTTCAACTCTATAAAAACAGTAAAAAATTCATTAAAAATAGAAAAAAAAGATTTTTTTTGCGATTCTGAGGGTGGATTCCAGGTATTCCTTTGGAATACATGGACTAATGACCAGACGATTTTTCTGCTTCTCGTAGGTAAAACAATTTTACGATCGGGCGCAATTTTTCCCATAACAGATTTTTTACGATTTGGACTGTAAAACGCGAATTGGACGAAACCGCGAGGAAACTAAGGTCTAGACTCGAGGATACTAACTAACCCTATGACTCTAAAATTGATTAATAACGACAAGAATCCCCGGCAACGGCGCCAATTTGATCAGCGGTCGCTCGCGAATCAAGAACGAGTAATTTTAGGAAAATGCAGTACAGCGACAGTGACTCGGAATATCATCTCACAAGGATTCTTGTAGGAATAATCAAATACAGTAACGAAATATGGGGGGTTTTGATTAAGATAAAATAAACGAAAAATAAGTGATTAGAAAAAGTGATTGTAGTACTGAGTTGAAACGGCTAATCTACTGTTTTCTTTTCCCAACTTATCATCGATCCTAATAATTCCCAATTCCTAAGTGGATTCTATCCCCTTTCCGATTATAATAACAATCAACAAGCGCAATTGATATTATACGATACACGTTCCTAATTTCTGAATTAAGCAAACAGATAAAATGGTAACCGTGAATTAAGCAAACACGAGAAACATACGCGGATTAAGCAACCACGATTAAAGTATAAGAACATGCAATAATCGAAATAAATCAATGATCCCTAAGATAAATCGAATTAAGAAAACAAAATATCATAGAGAAGAATTGAAAGGAAATAGATTTTATTGGAAATTAAAAGAACCTCAAAGTGTTGGCGGGAACCGATTACAGCAGATTAATCCGAAGGAATTAGTTCTCCATAATTCATACAAAGCTCCAACAAATATTTTCGTCAATAGTGAATAGTTACTGTAAACGAGGTTTCCCCTCAAAATAAAACAATGGATTCGGTTCATAACCCAATTGGGTCAAAAACATAACCCAGGCCCAAAACAAGATCAAAACTAAAACAGAATTCTAATGTTGTAATTTGAAACGAAATTCTGGAATTTTGAGCTCCGAATCTGACTTTGACTCCAACACAAAAGTAGTAGCTCTCTCTCTTAGATTTCCGGTGATTTTTAGAATGCCTCAAACGGATTCCCGGAACTCCAGTTATGATCGTTTCCGTGCAGACTGCTAAAGCTGAAAAATAGTTGCGATAATTAAATTAAACCAAAAATAAAATAAAATATAAAAACATAATAAAACATAAGAATAATCAAAATAAAGTAAAGAAATGCCTAAGTAAAAATATAGGAGAATGTGCATAAAGATGCACTGATCACACAGCAGCAACAGAAATGCAATGCAATAATATATAACAGATAATGTACATAAAGAAAAAACTGTACAAAAGTAAACAACCAAAGACGCAACAGACAAGCGCTAGGATTGACTCGCATAGGGAACCAGAGTCCCCAGCAGAGTCGCCAGTTGTCGCAACTGCGAAAAACACCCGGAAAAAACAGAAGAGTCGCCAGCTTTCCTTATTTATCCCAACGAGAGGGAAAGGAAACGATCGGAAAAACCTAACAAAAAAGGGAAAAGACGAGGTCATCGCAACCATGTCCTGGGTTCGGGAGTCGGTTACGCAAGGGGAAGGTATTAGCACCCCTCACGTCCGTCGTACTCGACGGGATCCATGCTTGTTGTCTATCTAAGGGTGTGTTTAAACTATCTACGCTATAGGCTTACGGGACAAAGAGAAAAGAAAGAGACTCGGTAGAGCATCACAGCTCTATGCCTACGTATTCCCTCGTGCAATGGGAAAGTCAGAGTCAATGTAGTTCAGCTAACTACGGGAGAGAAGGGGGAAGGTTGCTCGCCAAGACATCGCGTCTTGTGCCTACATACTTTCATCTGGTATGAAAGATCAGAGCAAACGTAGTTCGGGAGGACACGAAACCACAGGTTGATTAAGTGTTTTAATCAAGTAGAGTTAAACATCCGTTCCAGCAGTTAGGGACTAAGCCTGTTTATGGTCGAACTGAAGCTTAACAACACTCTTTTTCTGAAAAAAGAAGTTTACGATTAATCCCAAAGGAAAAAGGTTTGAATTTTGTTTTGTGTTTTTTAGTCAACTGAATTAATTTGGTTTGTGATTCACATTGCACTAAAGACTATGACATAGAGGCGAATGCGTCCTATATCACCCCCAAACGGGACGGATACTAAACATTCTAGATAAGCGAGAGGAGACCCCTTACTCATCATTCCCTTATAGCTTAAGGCTCGTAGCACACAACGTTTATCGCCTTTATTAAATGAGTTAGCATGATTTTGAGATGAGAAGAGAGACGCACGAAAGGTCTAAGGGAAACTCGGCCCTAATGTTGTCATGCAAAGTGGGCCTAAGGTTCAGATGAAAAGGGGAAACATCTACCCTAATGTTAGCATACTTGGATTGAACGCCTAATGTCTCTCCTACTCCCATCCTAAACGGAGGGACTAGGAATCCTATGGGGATCATGGCAAGAAAGCACAAGAAGAACAAAGGAAGAATCAATCACAAGTAGAGAAAATGCAAACATGAAAATGCAACACTTAGAATGGTGGGAGGGAGGAAAAAGTGTGTGGGGCAGGAGCAGCCACAAGCGCGTCTCGACCTTAACAGCGATGCAAGAATGATGCAAACAAGTGGAGAAAATAAGAGATGAAAGCATACGAACATGCAAACGAATGATTGATTCGAACCACATACACAAGCATGCAAACAATTAGAAAATGATCATACATGTCAACAAAATCATGATTAAAAAACCACACACAGTGAAAATTATTCAAAATAATTCAATCCTAATGCATCACATTGATCTATGATGATTCAAATCGAATCGGTAGGCGAGCAAGCAAGCAAAACAGCAAAAATGGCATTCTGGTACAGTGTTAACCGATTAACACATACTGTTAATCGGTTAACGCCTTAAAAGTTTGAAGAAAAATTGAAGTTTTGAACAGGTTAACCAGTTAACCCTATGCGTTAACCAGTTAACACTGTTAACGTTTGAAAAAGATTTGAAAATTAGAAATGGTTAACCGGTTAACACTGTACCAGAAGCCAAAAACAGCAGCAGAAAATCACTTCCAGCACACAAACAGCTTATCCAAGATTCCAACAAATCAACTTATCAAATAAGCACGAAATTGACAACAGCAAACACAGATCCAACATCATGGATACACAATTTCACATTCATATCACAAATTGAACGGATCAAAATCAACAAAATTCAATCGAATATGAAGATTAACGTGATTAAGCTCGAAAATTAAATCGGATCAAGAATTCCAAGCTTCGAATCGGAGAATTGATTCAGTAAATGTTGATCAACTGGATTTGAGTAGATCAAATGCTAGAAATCCGGAAAACTTCAAGATCCATAATAATTTATGTTGTATAAATGAAGATCCACCAAATTTGAGTCAAAAAGCTTCAAATAATCACTTCTAGATCTAACTTCAGATTCAGGTCCCAGCTTGCACGAAAATTGAAGATGAGAATTGATCAAATGATGGTGGTAGATGGAGGATTATGCTCAAGAATCTATTGATTCCAATGAAGAATCAATAGGTCCAATGAAAATGAGCTTTGAGTGATTTTTGGTTATGGAGGGAATTGAGAGAATTTGAGAGAGAATTGAAATCAAATCTGAAGTGAGAGTAAAAATGAAGGTTAGATGAGTGTGGTTTGGAGTAATTCACTTAAATACCACTTTGGTTGGGATCCAAAACAAAGGCTTGGGAGTTGGTTTGGAAATTATGGTATGGAATGAGGTTTGGGATTTTGGAGGGAAATGAAATTTAACCAAATTTCAAATGATGTTCTAGATCCTTCCCAAGTGCAAAAATGAGCTTTCAAGTGATCAAAATTGGACCCCAAAGCAGCTCCACTTGAAAATTCACGCACAGGGCAAATTCTGCTATGGTTAACCGGTTAACCATATGTGTTAAGCGGTTAACGCCTCTGAAACCTTTGAATCTGGGCAAATTTTCCTTTGGTTAACCGGTTAACCATATGTGTTAACTGGTTAACGCCTCCAAACATTTGAATTTGGCGCCTTTTGGTGGGAAATCTGTCCATTTGCCCTGTTTCAACTGTCCGAAGCTCTGTTTAGCTGCTGAACCTCATTTTTTACCGTTGTCACTGCGAAAATTCTTGTTATGAGCCTGAGTGCTGATCCTGATCTGAAATTAACCTGCAAAACAGAATAAAATTGATCGCTCGACCGCTGGGCAAAATAAATGCTAGAGATACTCGTTGCTTGTTGTTCAATCCTGCACTGATATGAACCTGAGCCACAGGAAGACCTTGATCCCTTGTTAAATGAACAATGATATGCAATGGAGAATGCTAAATGCAATGAAACAAAAGCCAGTAACGAGAAAACCGGTTGGGCAAATTTTGGGGTGCAACAATTATGTGCCGTAAACTGTTTTTCCTTTCCAGTGAACATATTGGATTTCAAAATTGTCATATGCATTGCATTTAATATATCTTTTATTCTGAACAACTTGTTTTACTTGCGAGTAATCGCTTGACAGCAGGAAAGTTTCCTACAGTGGAAAGTCTGATCAGGATAGAATGCAGAACCCCCAAATACTCTGTGAGCCGGGGCAACCTATATCAAATGATCCCTAGTGAAGTCAGCCATCCAAAGTCAGTTGTTCTGAGGCAATCAGGTCGAGATTCAGTAAATCTCTCGAAGCCAGAAATTCTACTCCACTAATCAGCCAATCAGGGGCAAAATCATTGCAAGTCTGGGGCATGCCATTCCAAGAAGTTATTCCTGACTCAGAGGGCATTTAATCTGAAGCGCCTCTTTGAGGTTCAAATGCTGGGGCAGTTTATCTTGATCCGTCAGGGTATAAGAATTCTCAAATTTCCTTTCGAGGAACATCCCCACAGAGATCCCACAGGCTGGGGAAAATCAGAAGCGAAGGAATTGTTCCTCTCTGTGTCATCAGAGCTACTCAAAGCCACTCAAGCAGGTTCAGTTAATCTTCAAGTTCAAGACGAATGTCGGGAAGTCGTGTTACTATCCCTTGACCCTTCAACCGAAAAAACCTTGAATTCAGGAAAGATATTTTCCAGCGGCAGTCGTACCTGACCCTTTGCAGATCATATTCTTAAAGTCCAATTTCTCTGGGCAATCATCAGGAAGCCCAATCCGTATTGGTGCATCGTCCCAAATCCAATTTTCATTGGTACGCAGGAAGACTTCGTCAGTTTTCCCCAGCAAAAGTCCAATCATCATTGGCACGTGTAAGCTATCCCCAGTAGAGCCCAATCATACTTGGAACATCCGGTCACCCCCAGCAGAGTTGGTTCCACCTCTTCAGCATTTATTTTGTTGGTTTAGTTCTGTTGAATCCAGCTTTCCCCCGGCAGCCTGGGCCTGCATCTACATTTTTGCATATAGTTATCATTTTTGCATCATTTTTGCATTTCATCCTCAAATGCGTAGCATTTCCATTTCCTATAGAGCATTACGCCATATTCAAACATATGCATATGCATGCAAAGCTTAAGCCAGTTTCTGTCAGCTCTCCGTAGCAACATGAATCACTCTGCAAGCAGTACAGGGGCATTTATCCAACAGTTGTGCTCAGATAGCTCAACGGTTTACTTGGGTTTCAGATCACATGTCAGTTATGCTTTGTCCATCAGTCATCTGAGGAAGACAGACTTTTCTTTCCGCCGATGTGTTTCCCCAACAGGTTTTCTCTCCGTGTATCTTTAGAAGATGTGAGTTTTTGGGTATGCTTTTCTCTCTGTCTATCTTTAGACGATGCAAGGTTTCAAGGCGATCTTTCAGATATGGTTTTCTTTCTGTTTATTGGACGAGATGACATTTCAAGAGGGGTTTTCCATGGCTGTCGATTATTATTGACGTCGGGGCTCTTTGACGAATGTTAGGATTCCCTAGTTGTCGATTCTTATTGACGACATGGCTCTTTGAAGGTGGTTTTCTTCCTGTCAGTTCTTATTGATGATGTGACCTCTTTGAAGATATTTTTCTTTCCATCAACTCCTATGGACGAAAGGATTCTGAAATTTGATGGGTGGTTTTGAAGTTCATTGACATGGTCTATGGTGTCTTTCCGTCTATCTTTAGACGATGTGAGTATGAATATTTTTCTTTCTGTCTATCTTTAGATAGTGTGAACCTTCAGGATGGTGTCTTTCTGTCTATCTTTAGACGATGTGAGTATGGATATTTTTCTTTCTGTCTATCTTTAGACAATGTGAACCTTCGGAATGTTGTCTTTCCGTCTATCTTTAGACGATATGAGTATGGATATGTTGTCTTTCCGCCTACCTTTAGACGATGTGAGTATGGATATTTTTCTTTCTGTCTATCTTTAGACAATGTGAACCTTCGGGATGGTGTCTTTCCTTCTATCTTTAGACGATGTAAGTATGGATATGATTTCTTCTTGTCTATCATTAAACGAGGTGAGTTTTGGATATGGGTTGCTTCCCGTCTATCTTTATACGATGTGATCTTCGGATAAGGTGTTCATTATCTGAAAATCAATAAGCTTGTTGTCGTTGCAGCTATCGATTCAGTTATTTGGAGCTTCTATTTGCAATTTATTTCTGCGGTTGGCAAATTTCCGGGTTCTTTTATATTCAACCATCTTTTACCTTGACTGTTTGAAATCCGTTCGCTTTTCATCCATTCAGGTCTAAGTCACTTGAATAGAGGCAACTGTTGTACCCCAAAGTTTGCCCAACCTTTTCTTTACTTGGTTTTTGTTTCATTTCTTTGTTCTAGCATATTGCATTGCATAGCATTTTGCATTTTTCAGGGGATCAAGAGACGTGTGTATGACAAGAGGAATTTGTCAAGGGCTCTAAGCCTAATCAAAGGTTTGTATTCAAGTCAACAGGGGGGTTATCATCACCAGAGACAAGTCAAAGTCCTTTGGATAGGCAGATAAGTGTATGTGGTTCACCTCCTGTCGAGGAGGCCATTTAAAGGTCATCTGAGGATCACAAGCCCATGGTTATGGAGGGAGATTATCATTTAAGCTCATTGGAGACCTTGTAGGTCATTGTGGAGCTCATCTAAGTGTTTATACCAAGTGTAAGTGGCTACATTTGAAGAGGGTGCAATTAGGGTTTTCATCTGGTCAACCCTAAGTCAACTGTGAAATTTGAGGAGATTAAAACTCAATTCCAAGTCTTTATGGTCATGGAATGTTGTATTGAAACACATGAGATGTCATTTCAAGATCAATTCATCAAGAATCAAGAGTGTGAGGAGTTACCAAATTAGGGTTCTCAGTGTAAAATCCCCTATTTAGTGCCCAACTTCAAGACCACCTATCTCAAGATACAAGTCTCATCTCATATTGACCCCAACATGAAACTTGTAGAGAATGTTTCTAGCTTTCTTTTGAGTACTAGAAGTCATTCATTTGATTTCTAGAACATAAGTTATGATGCTGGCAAGTTACAGGTCCTCAGATGAATGTGATTTTGGTCAACAAAAGTCAACCAACTTCCAAGCCACTTTTGACCTAGAAGGATGTTTCTCCTCAACTTTTGAAGAACATGAAAGTTGTTCCTCATGATCTTAGATTTCCCAAGAGTACTAGAAGTCCTTCATCTGATTTGTAGAACTCAAGTTATGAGGCTTGCAAGGCAGTGGTATTTTGGGAAAGCAGGATTACAGGTCATTTTCATTATAGGTCCATTTCACCACTTTGCACACTTCAAATGGAAATATTTCCAACTTTAAACTTGCTCCAAATAGGGTCATTTGTTCAACCAAACTTCAAGGCATCAAAGGTTTAGCTTGGATTGAAGAATCCCTAAAGAAATTTCCATGAAAAAGGCCTTAAAAGGGGAAAATCAAATTTAATTCATCTGGGATCATTTTGTACCAACCTTGTGCATTTTTTGAGTGTCAAATACATTTCAAGCACAATCCCTGTTTTGGATTTGAGATTTGAGCTCAATTTGATGGCCATTTTCATGATTACTTCAAGTTTAAGTAACATATACAAACCATGCCATGGGATTAAATTAAGGAGCCATTCTCAGCCCTTAGATCAATTTATCTCAAGTGCAAGGTAACTGAGCCATTTTTACAGCTTGGCAAGGTGATTTTCGTGCACTTTTGGAGGTGTCCATAACTAGAAAAAGTGATTTTCAATTGGGCTTAAGGAGCATAGAATTGGGCTTTCTTTCAATCCAAATCCATCATACATATTCTCCGCTTTGTTCACAAGTCCTCAGAACTGATTTTGGTGAGAAATTGGACAAGAACACATTGAGAAAAAGTGAGAAAAAAGTCAAAATCGTTTTTCATGTTTCACTGAGTTTCAATCAAAACCAAAGATTTAGAAAGGTTCCTTAAGGTTCATAGAACGTTTCTGGGTGTTCTCTTTTAAGCTTTGCTAAAGAAACAAGCTATGTGGAAGCTTTCTTTTAGGTTTTCTTTCAATCCTTTTTTCTCTCTGTTTAAGCATTGTTGTTGCGCCATTTTTATATATTTGTGAACTTTTTGATGTGTAGATGATTTCTGGTATTTGTGGCTGTTTGTGAACTTTTGAGATTTGAGCTCCAAGCTTGTTGTTCACGGTTTGGCTTTGTTATTGTTTTTTAGGCTTAAATAATGGTTGATTCATGTTCTATGCGAGATGTAGATCATTTTTTACTATTATTTTGTTGATTTTGGTGAGTTTTTTCTATACCTCTGCAGCCCACAATGGCCATACGGCCGGAGAAGATGACCGGAGGCAGCTCCGGCAGCCATCTGGTCCTTCCCTCCTTTTCTCACTTTTAAAAGGTTGATGATGACTACGTGGCATGCTGGCGTGCGTTGGATTTATTTATTTTTTCATACAGTGGCCATGATTAAGACCTAGGGTGTTCCACATTTGCTTGCACACACACACAATCATGTTTTAACTTTGTTTTTTTTATTTTTATATTGGCTGATCCACGTGTGTAGCTGTGTGCCCTTGAATATGATTACTTTTTGATCCAACTGTCCAGAGCGCGTTCCACCATGGACCTCTGTTGACCTCACCACACCCAATGCATACGTTTTTTCTTTTTATTTTTGCTGATGGACTAGGCTTACTAATGGCACCCCCCTGAGCTGGCCCATTGTGTTTTCAACGTTGTTGGGTTGCTGTTTGCACCAAGCCCTTTTTTATTTTAATTTCTTTTTCTTTCTTATTTATTTTGTTGTTGTTTAGATTTAATTCAAAATAAAATACCTCTATTGGTCATAAAATTTCCCAAAAATATGTTTTAGACAACTTGAAGTGTCTTTTATTTTATGAAATTTTAATTTTAATTTTTTAATTATTTTTCAATTAAAAATGGAATTTAACATTATAGGTGTTTTATTTGACCTAAATCTTGACATATTTTAGTTTTTATTTTGTTTCTCTCATTTCCTTTTGGTCCAATGACCCAAAACTCATCCTCATGTCCATGATGGGTTGATGAATTTTTGAAGACCATTTTTTCCCTGTTGGTTGACTTTTGATGCACTTCATTTGACCCTCAACAATCCTCCTTCATAATGGAGCACCCTTGTGAATCAATTTCTATGGTGATATTGTGAAGTGACTTTGATTGTAATCTCTTGGCCTCTGATTGCCAACATGTTTATGAGCTTCTTGCATTTTATTTGATCATTTTTGAATCATTTTACTAATTTTGAGGCAACTTGCAAGTCAAGTTACCTCCAAGGGAGGTTCGTACATACATCTTGACCTAGTTTGACTTGGATATGACATTTTTGGATCCTTTGAGCTCTCAATGCCTTTTGTTTCATGTTGCTAACATGTTAAGGATGATACTTGCTCATTTTTAGGTCATTACATTATATTTTTCTTGTTCATTTGATTGTTTACTTTTGAGTTCCCAATTAGGGTTTCTATGTGAAACATGCTTGCTTTCCCTTTGGGAATTCATTTGAATTTCCTTGTGGTTCATTTGATTTTGCTTTTGAGCACTTTTATTTCATTTCCCTTGTTGTTCAAGGACTTTGGAATCTCAATTAAGGTGGCTTGGTCCCTCCTTTGGAGGTACTTGAAGCATGTCTAAAATGATGAATTCATGAGGACTTCTTTGTGCTTTCTTTTGCACCTTTCTTGTGATGCTCATGGTTGAGTGCACATTATGAGTTCCTTTATGTCCTCATATAGCCTCCCATCCTCACTTTGTTTTAGGTTTTCTTTTCCTTTCATTTGTGTCTGGGTTTTGGCATTGTGGTTGATGTTTGAATGGCTTAGGTCATTTCATCCCATTTTAGTGCACTTGTGTGTTTTTTTTGATGCATTTCTTTTTCCTTTCATCTCTTGCATTTATAATATTGTTGCTTGAGGTTTAGATGAGCTTGTTGAGGCTACTACCCCACACTAATTTCCTCCCTCACTTACATTCCATGCTTGCATCCTTGCATGTTTATGTTGTTTCTTGTTTCTTTTTTGTCTCCCTTCCCTTAGGATCTCTAATCTCTCTTGTTCAAGGGAGATTATGATAGACATTAGGATCTTAACCATGCATGATAACATTAGGTAGCATTCCTTTATCTTAATCTTAGGATCACCATTGCATGACAACTTTAGGTTTGAGTTTAGTCCCCCTTTAGTGTCCTTTCTCTTGTCATCTCAAAACAATCATAAAACACCTAAAAAAGGTTAATGATTATTGTGCGTTATGAGCCTTAAGCACTTGGGAAAGGGTTATTGAGGGGTTTCCCTTCAATGGCTCGAATGTTTAGTATAGCACCCTTTGGGTGATGTGCGACACATTCACTCCTATGTCATAGTCTCTAGTGAGATATGAATTGCAAACAATTCAAAAACACTTCTTCTCTAAAAAAACACAAAAACAAATCATTCAAACTTCTTTTTGCCCTCTGGGGCCTTTAAGCTTGGAAAATCATTTTCATAAGGAGACTTTTGTTAACTCTTGGTTTTATCGCAAACGGTAGCGCCTAAGTCTCCAATGGTCGAGCTACATACACCAAACTGCTAGAACTGATTGTTAACCCTACTCGGGTAAAACAGTTGAACAAACCCGTGTTCCCTTTTAGTCTGAACTACGTTTGCTCTGATCTTTCATACCAGATGAAAGTACGTAGGCACAAGACGCGATATCTTGGCGAGCAATCTTCCCCCCTTTCACCCGTAGTTAGCCGAACTACGTTGACTCTAACTTCTCACTTCATATGAGATACGTAGGCACAAAGTGTCGTTGCTTTGCCGAGTCACTTCTTTTTATTTTTTCCTCAAGCATGTAGTTAGATAGTTTCAATCACCCTTTTAGAAAGACAACAAGCGTGGATCCCGTCGAGTACGACGGACGTGAGGGGTGCTAACACCTTCCCCTCGTGTAACTGACTACCGAACCCAAGATTTGGTTGCGACTACCGGTCTTATCCCTCTTTTCGTTAGGTTTTCTCTGAGCGTTTCCTTTCCCTCTCTTGGGATAAATAATGCACGGTGGCGACTCTTCTGTCATTGTCGGCCTCGATTTTCGCAGTAGCGACAGTAAGGTCTTCTAACAAGACACTGCCTTTGATAGAATTTTGGGCGACATATTGAATATCATACTCTGGCAAGAGCATATGCCATCTGGCTAATCTCCCCGTTTGAGCCAGTTTTTCAAAGATGTACTTTATCGAGTCCATCTTGGAGATTAATAGGGTAGTATGACAAATCATGTATTGTCTCAAGCGTTTTGATGCCCAGGCTATAGCACAACAAGCCTTTTCTAAAGGTGACTAACGACTCTCGCAATTGGTGAGCTTTTTGCTCAGATAGTAGATTGCATGTTCCTTCTTTCCTGATTCGTCGGTTTGACCCAAGACACAACCCATTGAATCTTCCAATACTGTCATGTACATGAATAGCGACTTTCCCGGTACTAGAGGAATCAATATAGGAGGCTCTTGGAGATACTCCTTGATCTTCTCGAATGCTTACTGGAAATTATCATTCCACACAACTGTTTGATCTTTTTGTAACAACTTGAAGATCGGCGTGCAGGTAAGCGTCAAGTTAGAGATGAATCTGGAGATGTATTTCAATTGTTCGAGGAAACCTCTGACCTGTTTTTCCGTTTGAGGAGATGGCATTTCTTGAATTCCTCTAACCTTGTCGAGATCCACTTCGATTCCTCGTTGACTAATAATGAATCTGATTAGCTTACCGAAACGAACCCCGAACGTGCACTTAGCCGAATTTAGCCTCAGCTGATATATTTAAAGTCTTTCAAATAATTTTAGCAGATGACCCAAGTGATCTTCTTCATTTCGAGATTTTATGATCATATCGTCTATGTACACCTCAATTTCCTGATGCATCATGTCATGGAAGAGCGTAACCATGGCTCGTTGATACGCGGCTCCTGCATTTTTCAACCCGAAAGGCATGACCTTATAATAATAGGTGCCCCAAGGTGTGATGAAGGTTATTTTTTCCATGTCGGCTAGATCCATCTTTATCTGGTTGTAGCCGGAGAATCCATCCATGAACGAGAATACTGCAAAGCTGGATGTGTTATCCACCAAGGTGTCAATATGTGGCAGGGGGAAGTCATCCTTTGGACTAGCTTTGTTCAAATACCTGTAGTCTACACACATCCTGACATTACCATCTTTCTTAGGGACAGGAAAAATGTTGGCCACCCATTCTGGGTACTTTGATACTGCAAAGAAGCGTGCGCCGATTTGTTTCTTGGCCTCGTTGTCGCTACCGCGAAAATAAGGTGTCGGCAAAACAGAAGAGTCGCCACCTTTCGTTATTTATCCCATAGAAAGGGAAAGGAAACGATCAGAAAAACCTGACAAAAACGTATAAGACAAGGTCATCGCAACCATTGTCTAGGTTCGGGAGTCGGTTACGCAAGGGGAAGGTATTAGCACCCCTCACGTCCATCGTACTCGATGGGGTCCACGCTTGTTGTGTTTATCTGATGGGTTGATTTAACTATCTACGCTAAAAGTGTGGTTTGAAAAGAAAAGTAAAAGAAAATGACTCGGAAGAACACAACAGTTCTATGCCTATGTATTCCCGTCTGGAACGAGAAATCAGAGTCAACGTAGTTCACCTAACTACGGGTGAAGGGAAGGTTGCTCGCCGAGATATCGTATCTCGTGCCTACATACTTTCACACGGCATGAAAGATCAGAGCGAACGTAGTTTGGGATAAAAAGGGGACACAGGTTTGTTCAACTGTTTTTATCCGAGTAGGGTTAACAGACAGTTCCAACAGTTTGGTGTATGCAGCTCGACCGTTGGAGACTTAGGCATTACCGTTTGCGGTAGAACTGGGAGTTAACGACACTCTTTACTTCAGAAAATGGTTTCTAGGGATTAAAGGTCCACGGGGCAAAAAGGAAGGTTTGACGTTTGTTTTCTGTCTTTTACAGAAGAAGTTTTTTTTATGAACGTCTGTAGTTTGTACAGCACTAGAAACTATGACTTAGGAGCGAATGCGTCGTATATCGTCCAAAGGACAAATACTAAACACTCTAGATGATTGAGAGGAGACCTCTCAATCATGACTTCCCAAGTAGCTTAAGGCTCGTAACGCGCTTCATACTAACTTTCCTTTATTACATTTTTTACTGTTGTTTTGAGATGAGAAGAGAACGAACTCTATGGGGGAACTGTCAAGTCCTAATGTTGTCATGCAAAATTAATCCTATGGTTGAGGTTAGGCGGGAGCTACCTAATGTTATCATGCATGGTTAGAGCCCTAATGTCTGTCATAACTTCTCTTGAACAAGAGAAGTCAGAGTTCCTAAGGGAACACGACAATGGTATACAGAAACAGACAAAGCAATAACGGTAAAGAAATAACTGTAAGTAAAATGCATGCAATGCAACAATACAAGCAGAAGGAGACAAACTCAACTTCTTAGCAATCAAGCAAAAAAGAAAACAGTCAAAACAGACAAGCAGAGGGAGACAGACTCAACCTTTATATGCAAATATGCCAATTAGAAAAAGAAAAACAACACACAAGCAAGGGGAGGACCACCTCAACCCTTAAGACAAACAAGCAGAGGGAGACTCACTCAACCTCTTAATGCAGTCATGCACCTACATTTAGGCTATCCTAAACATGAACTATCCTAATGTAACACACCACTCAAACATGAATGAGGACAAGGATTTATGACAAATAATGGATTCAATCCACAAGTAAACAAACAAGGCTTATATCCAAAGGAAAGAAATTGAAAGTTGGGAGGCAAGGGTAAGGTCCACAGGAACTTATCCCAGGCACTCAACCAACTAAAAGAGATTTGGTGGAATCCTAAAGGTTTGGCTCCTTCAAGATATGTGCACATTCCCACCACAGGAGGGATTGTGCTACCCCAAGAAGTTTCATAAAAAGAAAGGAACAAGAGAGTATTAGGAGAATGGAGATGAGCAGCAAGGTAAGTTCCACAGGAACTTACCACAGGCACTCAACCAACTCCAATTCCTTAGAGAGAGCTTTCATAGACTCAACCCCTTTATGATAATGCAATGTATTCCTCCACAGGAGAAAGCATGCTCACAAGGAGGATTCCAATCAAGCAAAGAAAATTGAAAGGGAAACTAACCCTGGGGAAAGATCATCAACCTACTTGAATCTCTAAAGAACCTCAAATGTTACCTCTAAAAGAAGTCATCCTAAGGTAACTCAATGGTATTCTAGAGACTTGAAAATAAACCTATAAGGTTGTCAACCTAGGTACTAAGGGTCAATGGGAAGATTGGATGCTTAAAGTTGGTAAAAACTTCAATTATTAGGCCAAACTATGAGAAGGTGCAATCATGAATACACAAACTTTGGTCAGAAAGTAAAATATGGGAAAAATAGGAAATCAGGTCCTAAAATCTTGATAAAATTCCTAGATGATCCTGAATGCATTAAGAATCTATGGTAAAAGTTTCAGGTCTAAACTACAAGTCTAAGTATACTAACCGGAGGCTAAAACAAGATGTATGCTATGGGGAAATCAAATGGGGCTGGCTATAAAGATCTATCTTAAAACCTATTCAAACGGAATCTAAAAAACGCAATAAAAATACTACACTATTCTACAATGTGCTAACATTCACCATACAAAAAATCAGAGGCTAATACGAATTATTGAAAGAGAAATAAAATCAGAAAATACAGCACATCATTTTTTAACTATTAAAAACACACTAAAAGAGAAAATACGAATTTAATTGAAAAAGAAATGAAAAATCAAAATAAAAAAATATGAGAAATATCTAGACATATTAAACTAGCTACATAATTTTTATCATGATTTTATGACAAAAATTACTATTTTTTGGAATTAAAATGAAACAAGTATTAAAACAGAAAAATAATAGAAAAAGAAATTAAGAGAGGAAGGAAAGGGGTGCAACTAGTATCATTTCATGTGCTGTTTCGCTTGGGCCTATGCGTGTGGGGTGTGAGTAGCAGACTGCAAGGCCCAGCTAAGTTATTAAAAACTCAGCATTTTAATTATAAAAAAAAGGCCACGTGGACGAAATCTGGCCGCGAGATTGGATGACGAAGTCAACGTGGTCACGCGATCGGACGGTCACTGTGAATTCTGGGCATTTAAATGGGAAACGGAGGGAAATTCCCCGGCGCGGTGGTGCTGGTGGCCGGACTTTGTTCCAGTCATCTTCAACCTCATGTCAAAAATTCCAACTTCTTCATTTCTTAACCAAAACTTGATTTTTTTTAACCAAACTTGCATGATTTTTCGTGTAGATTCCAAATATGTAATTTGTTTTCACTTTCATCCATTAAAACTCAGAATCCATGGACGTTCAAGAATCACTCAAGAAAATCAATTTTCACAAAACTCCAAATTGATGATACTAATCTCTTCCTCTTACTTCCTACATCATGAATATCAAATTCTTTTCCATTTTCATCCACTAACAAGAGAGAAAATCAAACTACAACCTAGGGTGTCAATTCTTGAATTTTCATAGAACCTAACCAAACTAATCCTAAAAGTTTCTATACATCCTAAGGATCATAATTATGTAAAAATGGCGCAATAACTCATCAAAAACAGAGCATATGAATGAGAAGTAAGAACCTTGTTCGGAGCTTCAATGGTGGATTGTTCTTGCACGAATTCTTGATCAAAGTTGTTCAAAATCCTTCCATGATGCTTGGAGAAGCTTCTTGAATGATTAATTCTCTCTGAAATTGCCTCAAAGCAGAAAATCATTTTTCACCTCTAACCAACTTTTTTTTAAGTGCTTCTTACCTTATTTTAGCTTTTCCATCACCAACCTTGCTATGAATTCATCCATGGTGTTATATAGAAATGATTTGGGCTACAATGGAGGCCCAAAAATGGTTGAAAGTCCAATTTTATTTTTCACATTTTTCTTCACTTTTTCCTTTGAGTTTTCCATGAATATGGTGTGTGGAAGCTTCCAATTTTGTTCATATCATTTTCTTATGATACAAGGAACATGTAGGGTTGGGATTAATCCCTTGGAAATGAATGGATGGTGGATTTCCATTATGTGACTTAAAGTTCAAGAAATCATGAAAATGGACAAGTAAATGACTTCAAATTTAATTGGTAATATTCCTATTGTTCTCAAAACATTATTTGGACTCAAAAAATGCACCAACATGACATAAATTGATTTAACTGGCATTAAATCCAAACTAGGCCTTTTCAAACTTCTTTTCATGAAATTTTCTCCATACATTTTCATTTCCAAGCTATGTCAATGATCCCTTGAGGTATAGTTGACCAAATGACTCTATTTGGAGCAACTTTGAAGCTAAAAATATTTTCATTTGAAGTGTGCAAAGTGGTGAACTTGACCTATAATGAAAATGGCCTATAATCTCACTTTCCCAAAATACCCTTGACTTGTAAGTCTCATAACATGAGTTCTAAAAATCCAAATGAAGACTTCTAGTACTCTTTGGAAACCTAGGATCATGAGGAACAACTTTCATGTTCACTTGAAGTTGAGGAGAAACATCCTTCTTGGTCAAAAACGTTCTGGAAGTTGGTTGACTTTTGTTGACTAAAATCACATTCATCTGAGGACCTGTAACTTGTCAGCTTCGTAACTTGAGTTCTAGAAATCCGATGAATGACTTATAATACTAAAATTAAAGGTATGAACATTCTCTACAAGTCTCATGTTTATGTCAAGATGAGATGAGGCTTGCATCTTGAGGTATGTGGTCTTGAAGTTAGGCGCTGAACTAGGGGATTTTACACTAACAAGCATAGCAACCCCAGCTTAGCAACTTCTCACACTCTCGCATATTGATGAATTGATCTTGAAATGATCTTTGACATGTCTCTACACAACATCACATGATCATAAAGACTTGGAATTAAGTCTTAATCTCCTTCAGTTCAACCGTTGACTTAGGGTTGACCAGGCGAAAACCCTATTTGCAGCAATCTTGACTGTGGCTCCACACACTTGATATAATGACTGACATAAGCTTCAAAATGAATCTCAAGGTCTCCCATGAGTTCTGACAATGTTCTCCACCCATAAACATGGATTCAAAACTCATCTGATGACCTTCATAGACCCCTAGGATAGGAGGTACACCATTCTTAACCAATCCACTCCTTCTGATGAGCTTTGCCATTCTTCTGATAATGATAAGCACTTGATAGCTCGAATATAACCCCTTGAATAGGCTTGGACTATTGATAGCCCTCTCTTGATAAGCACACACCTCTCAATCCCCTGTTCATGGACTATGGTATGCAAATGCTAATGCTATGAATGCAATGATAAATGCAATGAAACGAAAGCCAGCTAAAGCAAAAAGTTGGGAAAATTTTGGGGTGTAACACTCGTCTCTGATTTTGAGAGCCATGTCAGGTCGGGATCTTCGGAGCTTCTGCTTTACCGGAGGACACTTAGGTTTTAAGGGGAGTTTGTGCACTACAATGTCGGTATCCAACCCTGGCATGGCTTGATAAGACCAGGCGAACACGTCGGCCTAATCTTTGAGAAGCGTTATCAGTCTGTCTTTGACTTTTGCCCCTAGCGATACCCCAACTTTGACCTCTTTTATTTATTTTTTGGAGCCTAAGTTGATGATGTCAATCTGCTCTTTATAGGGCTGAAGATAGACATCCTCATACTCATTCATCTTCATCAATTCTTCAGGGACTTCAGAATCTTCATCACTCTCTTCTTCAGTTTGAAAAACAAATGGATCACTATCAGAAGGGATCGAATAATCGTTGGATTTTGTGGGTGATGGAGGTTTTCTGCATGGTTTTACAAGTTTTTTTAGTATGATCAGACACACACACAAACATGCAAATGATGGGTTGATTTTAAATTTCAAACAAGTTGTCATTTTTTCCTTTTTACAAAAAATGAAAATAATGAGGAGAAAACAAAATAAGAGTTTTAACCAAAACACTTCTTCATTCATTAATCTTTTCAAATTGCAAAGTGGCCCATACAAAATGATTTGCTGGCCTTGGGCAAGACCAAGAACTTTTAAAGAAAACAAAATCTAACAAGCAAATGCAATACTCTAAAGGCAAAATGACAGGAATTTCCACTGTCTCCCAATTGCATAAAATTGCTCCGCCTCGGATCACCAGGCTGTCGAGGTCTCTTTCTTCGTCTTCTTTCCTCGGGTGTGTCTTCTAGAGGTGGTTTGTAACCCAACCCTTGCCTGTCATTCTTGGCACGAGCATTTACCTCTATGACCTCTCCCCATCCCAGTGGGAGCCCTTCTTCCATTGCAGCTTTCATACTTCGTACGGAGGCAAAAGATGGTCCACGGACTACGACCGAATCATCAACCAACACGACATGAGCAATTTCCAAAGCTTGAAAGGTCGTTTCAAGTGCATCCTCATCGGCTTCGATGTATCAAAAGCAGGAAAAATTGCTCACCATAAGATCTTCCTCTCAATTTATTATGACCAGCTGGTCATTGGCTACAAACTTCATTTTCTGATGTAACGTAGACGTGACAGTGCCCGTTGTATGTATCCACGGCCTTCCTAGTAGACAACTATATGCCGAATTTATATCCATCACCTGGAAGTTGATTTCGAAGACCAAGGGTCCTACCATGATTGGTAAGTCAACCTCTCCTATGACCGTTCTTCTTGATCCATCGAAGGCTTTTATGATTAAAGAGGTGGGCCTTATCTCGGCTCCCTTGTAGGCCAATTTTGACAAGGTTCTTTTGGGCATCACGTTGAGTGCAGACCCAGTATCAACAAGCACTCTAGCGAGCGTGTCCTCTTCACATTTAACGGATACATGTAAATCACGGTTGTGCTTGCGCCCTTCAGCGGTTATGTCGCTGTCGTCGAAGCTTAGTGTATTGCAAGTTGTGATATTTGCAACAACAGAGTCAAATTTCCCCCATGGTGATATCTTTCATTACGTGGGCTTTTGTGAGTATCTTTATCAAAGCTTGTCGATGAGCAGGAGAACTTAGCAATAATGACATGATTGAGATTTTTGATGGTGTCTGGTTGAGTTAGTTTACCACCCGATAATCGCTTCGGCGGGTTATCCTCAGAAACTCCTCCTCGTCATTTTTGGGGATCTCTTTTCCTTTACCGGTGGGTTCTTCGGAAATCACCTCTTTAGGAGCAACCTCTTTGGGAACAATAACAGTAGCTTTGGTAGCGGAGGTGGCTAATTGAGGAACAGTAAAATTTCCCGGGGCTGATATATCCTCCCACTTCGGGTCATTTTGCTTTCCCCAGCGATGTTGGTCACATCCTCTTGCTTTCTTCCAGAATTCATATCATACCAAGAATAGTCACGCTTCCATGATACGACTCTTAGATGAGGACCGGGTCCTCTCCTAGGATCAAACCTTGGTTGGTCATTTCCAAATTTAGGTGCATGATCATTGTGGAATACCGGCCTGACAGCTTTGGGCCGGGTCATTTTGTCTTTATTATTTTTGAAAACTGCTCTCTTATTAGATTCTTCTGCCATGTTGAACACTGGTTCAATAACTGTGACATCCTCCTTTTTCTTTTTACTACTGACCTGTAGTATTCCTTTATTAATTAATAGTTGAATATCTCTTTGCACAAGGTCACAACCCTGTGGATTCTGGATGCACTCTTCACAGTCTTCAGGGGTGCTTTTGAGTAACCATGCTTGAGCTAGTCTTTTGTTTAATTCTACCAATGGTGTCTTTACTTCGGAGACTGACGTGACTATCTTCATCTCAAAGTTTTCACCCTCTTCAATTATAACATTCACTCCACCGTGATTTGGCAGAGGATTATCTTTTATGTTGGGGTGGTTTTCCTTGAATGATAATATTTCTTTTAATATCAACTCCCGGACGATGTGTTGGAGTGCAAAACATCCTTCTAGATCATGCCCAACAACATTCTCGTGGAAAGGACAATGCGCGTTTGGATTGTAATAAGGAGGTAAAGGATTAGGGGGAACACCTAGTTTCCTCGTCTGAATGAGCCCTCTCGCCACCATCATTGAATATAACTCAGTGTAGCTCATGGGTATCG
Organism: Lathyrus sativus; assembly: GCA_963859935.3. Lineage (NCBI taxonomy): Eukaryota > Viridiplantae > Streptophyta > Magnoliopsida > Fabales > Fabaceae > Lathyrus > Lathyrus sativus. The sequence continues at coordinate 353,284,023 of OZ012737.1, forward strand.
GTTGTATTCTAGGTTTCCCGTTTCGGTAGGTTTACCTAGGAGCTTGAGCCTTGGGTTGTTGTGCCTGTTTGTTGTTATAAGGCTGGTGGTTGTATTGGTGATACTGATTAGGCACCCCTAGCTGAGGGTTTTGCTGACTCTGCTGATTTTGGAACACCGGCGTTACTACCGCTACATATGGCGATTGGTGATATCATTGTTGCAGACCTCTTTGATTCTGCGCCCTCTTTTCATGCATCACTACATTGACTTCCCCTTCTTTTTTCTTGTGGAAGGAGTTTGACGATTTTTTTGTCGTACTTGTGCTGAAACTAGTAGCTGAATTTGATGCCTTACCACTTTTTAATCCTGCTTCCACTTTTATGCCCACAGCCACAATGTCAGAAAAATTTGTTGTAACACTATTGGTCAATCTTTCATAGAATTCCAGCCTGAATATATCCACAAACGAGTCAGCCAGTTCCTTCTCAATCAAAGGAGGTTCTACTTGGGAAACAGTTTTCCCCCATCTTTGCGCGTACTCCTTGAAGGATTCAAAACTTTTTTGTGTCATGTTGAGAAGCTGACGATGATCCGGTGCTAGATACATATTGTATTTGTAATGTTGTACGAATGCATCAGATAGGTCCTGGAAGTAGTGTATTTTTGCTTGATCTAAACCTAAATACCATTTGGCGGAAGCACCCTTGAGACTGTCTTGAAAGTAGTGTATTAACAATTTGCCATTCTCAATATGCGGGGCCATACATCGGTAGTACATGATTAGATGAACCTTCGGGCAGGTGGATCCTTCATACTTTTCAAACATGGGCATCACGGACTTGGGAGGAAATACCAAGCCCGAAACCAAACACATGTCCTTGGCATCAGACCCAAAGACATTGTTCCCTTATATGGCCCTCATTCTTCTAACCATTATGTCCATTTCAACTCTTAATTTATCATGTTTTTCAGCCTCGATTTCAGACCCTTCAGGTATGTCAAATATCAGTTGATGGTTGTTGAAGATGGGCCGAACCTGCGCTTGACCTCTTGCTTGAGTGTAGAGAGGATCTGTTGTTAATGGAACAACCTGTGGTTGGAAATTAAACTGTTGGGGATTACTGAGTGGTGGCAGAAAATCCTTGGAGATACCGAACGGAAGCTCAGCTGCTGAGGATATTACTGGAGGAGGATTTGTCGTTGTTGTGTTGATTTCAGAGATTACTGTAGCTTGTGAGTCAATCTTTGCCTTTATTACCTGGAGGACTTCCATGATCTGGCTAACACACCTCTTATCCCTTCAAGATCATTGTCAATCTGGTTGATTCTTTGGTCTTTATTGGCCATTCTTCTTTGAGCACTGGCTCGAGTGTTGTAGTGATGGGAACTCAGTGTGACTTTCTTCTTCCCTCTGGCAGAAATGAACAACAGATGAGCTGCGAAACTCCTGCAAGACTATGCAAATGATATGCAGATGCAAATGCAAGACTAACCATTCAAGGAAAAGCCGCAATCTTGTTTACAAACAAAATTAACAACACACCTAACAACATGTTTGAAAAGCAGATTTTTTATAGATGAATCAAATTATGTTACAATAGATGGCTCTTATTAACAAACAAGACCTTTCTTACAAAGAGTTTCCAACAAGTAGCAAATAAATTCATAGACTTCCTAAGATTACAATCTTAAAGGAAAAGCAGGAAATTGGGAAACCTTGATCGTTCTAACAAAATGATCTTTCTCCTTCTTGAGGTCTCGACTGGTGTTAATTCTAACGGATCAACTCTCATAACTCAGCATTTTCACGTTCTGCTTTGACTTAAGCAAATTTCAGCTCACTCCTAGGCATGAGCATTTCAGGCTCCATTGAGATTTCATAGGTGTGACTAAAGAACATTCTTAGAGCTATCTCCTTTGACCAAAGGAGGTAAGCTTTTGTAGCTAGGAAGCTCACATTCTCTTTTGCAGTTATTCCTTGCATATGAGAACAATACCAGGCTAAACGGGCATGGGTTTCAAAGTTTTCATCACTGCCTTTTTCACAAAAACAGGTCCTTAGCAGGTATGGCTCTGGTTCTGTCCTAGTTTGATATCCTAGCTGACGGCGAGTAAGGATCTGGCTATAGTTGATGACTCCCTTAGTACCTATGAGAGGTATGTTTGGAAAGTCTCCGCAACTTTGAATCATGGAAACTCCACTATTTTTGACATCATACCAGTTGACATTAATGATTGAGTGATGCTAACTTTTCAATCCAAGCATCCTTGTTAGGGAGATTCCAGAGAATCTGAGTTTTGGGTAAGTGCGAAATAAACCACTTGCTGAGAAGCGTCGTGCAACATGAGAACAGCCTGAGATCATACATCCTCCAGCGATGGATAACAAAGTAGGTATCAGCCAGCAACGTGGGCACATGATTTCTGATTATGAAGAGTCTGATGGCCTCCTCACTGATGAAGTCATCATAGCTGAGGAAGAAATACAGTCCATAAATTAGGAAAGCTAGGATTGATTCAAAGGTTCCTAACTATCTGTTATCATAATGGAACTCTGCTCTTTCCATAAATGGTCTTGCTTCTTTTCCGTAGAAACCTTCCCTATTCACCAACTAAGCAGGCAGCTCTGTTGGCTCGAGATGGAGTGCTTTAGCAAGTTCTTTCCTTCTTGGTTTACCATATTGCAGTGTGAAAGTTAGAGGAATTTTCAAATAGGCAGAACATTCTTCCAGAGTTAGGAGCAGTTGAAAATCCAGGAAGATGAAGCAATGATATACTGGATCATAGAATTAAACGAGTGCTTGCAGCATGTCTTCGTCAACTCTTGTGTTTAGCAGTGGTAGTAGATCTCCATACTTGGTGATGAATGCAGCAGGGTTCCTGACAAGGCCTCCCAAAATCCTAAGATTGTCTAATCTCAAGCTCAGAAATGAAAATTTGCTTTGGTGTTCCATAACAATATTTGCAAAAGAAATTTTTTGAACTCCTTGAATGGTTAGCAAAATGCGAGAATGCAAATGTAACATGCAATTGATTTTACAAAACTCAGAAGATTAATTGCGTCAAACCCCTTATTTCATTAATTGTTGGAAAAAGTTACAATTTTTGAAATACAATACAAGAAACCTAAGTTTACATCGGGAAACTAGGTTTTATGCTCTAAGTCAAGAACTTCAATTATGAGGCCTCTTTAACTTCATCAGCATTGCATTTTCCATCAACAATTTGTCCATTATGCCTTTCCAAGCTCCAGAGGTTTGTGGGATACTTGAATATTTGTGAATGCTTTGAGTAGGTTTGACGCTAGAGAAAAATAAATTCTCCTTTGTTGCTTCCCCATTGATCACCCGTTGTTCGAGCCAACTTATCAGTTCATCTTTTTCTTGCACCTCTCTTATGAGTTTTGTTGTTTCGGAGAACAGTGTGTGATACTTTCCTTCCCAAGTGTCTTTCTCAAGTTCAGCTCTTTCAAGCAACTCTTGGTATTCTTCCATCTTTTCAATAGGAATAGCAGAAGATGATGGCGCGATAACAATATGTGAATTCTTTTTTGGGAGATATGGCATCTTCAAATCTCGTGCTCTAGATTGGACCCACTAAGTGAATGGCTCAAAAGTTACATAGTTCCTCTTCCCTAGGTCAGCTTTAGTCCTTTTCTGAATATTCTCCCAAGCATCAAACGTGTTATTTCTCACATTCTCCGTTGTTTCATTATTGAAATAAAAGAATCCTGAGAACAACACATTGGTGGGTTTGTCCTTCATTGGACAACCAAACTATCGTCTGGCCAAAGCAGGATTATAGCTGATTCCTCTTCTTACTCCAATGAGTGGTATATTTGAGAAATTTCCACATCGGTCAAAATAAACTCCTCTGTCGTAGGCAGGATTGTACCAGTGAATGTCAGCTTGCGTTAAAGATATTATCCTTTGACACCATCTCCATCCATTGGGATTTTCTTTAAAAGTGTCAGTTCTTGGCAAATGGTTGACGAACCATTTATACAGTAGAGGTGCACAACAAAGAATAGTTCCTTTTCCTTAAAGCGTATGATGATGAATTGAATGGTAAGTGTCTCCTAACAAGGTAGGCACTGGATTACCGCTTAGAGATATGGTTATAGAAGAGGAATTGACAAATTCTTCAATTTCTAGAAACAACACTAATCCATAGATTAAGAGAGCCAGTACTGCCTCGAATGCATCCATACTACCTTCTTTGGCGAGATAAGAAGCTTTCTTGACTAAGAAATTTGAATGGAAACCTTTGACTCTGCCTTTGGTGGCACGGTTAGCTTCAATCTCTGATACTTCAAGGTGAAGAGCATCTGCTATTTCCTTTGGTGAAGGTAACCTTTCCGATCCACTGTAAGATTTCTGATCTTTTACAAGGACTCCTACGTAGTAGGCATATTCTTCCAAGGTTGGCACCAACTGATAGTCGGGAAAAGTGAAGCAATGATACAATGGGTCATAGAATTGAACCAAAGTGTTGAGGATTCCTTCTTCCATTTTTGTCTTGACTATACTCATTATCTTCCCATATCTCTTTCCAAAGTCTTCTGACACCATAGTCCTTAGTTTTCTTAACTCGAATGTATCAGGGTTCTTGAAATTGTATTTCTTGTTCCAATATCCATGATATATCTAAGGGTTTACACAAAGAAATCAACTAAGCTTTACAAAACCAGTTGCAAAATGAGATGCTATGATGAGATAATGAGATGATGCGCACATAACACATAGACAAGTATTCACAAACACAATGCACATGCACACACAAGGCTTTCCTAAGCTCAAGGTTAAAGCATGGAGTTACAATGTCTACCCACCCCAAGGTTTTGTACTATAGGTTAATTGTACCTACCGAACGGGTTCTATAGTAAATCCTTCGGATATTATCGACCAACACAACTACTTATGTGAGTCGACAATATTCTCAAGATAAACTCGTCTGAGTGTAGCATCGCGTAACAACTATTTCGGGACTACTCCCTAATAGTTTTTGCACTATGTCCTAAAAAGGCTTAGTGGGGTAAAAGTGTTACTAAAGGTCCTCAGTTTCACGGACTCTCAGGTTGAAACGATTAATATGTATGACTACTCATACATCACCAATCATCTCAAGGAGGTATCAACTGAGTGTGATTACATCATATGTCAAACTTGCTAGGACTACTCTCAACAGTCAACTATTGATCATATCACATCCTATCATATGTGTCACTCAAGTCCGGGCTAGGACTTATCTCGCCACTCATGATACCCAAATGTCCACAACATACAAACAGATATATTGACAAATATACATGTAAGCAAGTATTCACAAATATAGCATACAATCATACAAAATAGGCTAAACCCTCAAGTTTTAATAGTATCCCAAGTGAAGTCGCCATTTCTGTTGTAGTGAGAATCGTGATGTCAAGCTATTCATTAACTTGAATCTTAATTCCTTAAATTCACAACCGGACTTTGATTTATCCAAAGGAAAGGTTAAAGAAAGAAAGACCTCTTGCACGATGTAACAACAACGCTAAGAGATTCGGGGATCGAGGTTGGTTATGCTTAGGGTAGGTATTTCACATCCTAAACATCTATAGTACTCTACAGGAATCTTTCGTATGTTTGTATGCTAAGTTGCTAAATGTTTACTATGGCTTAGGATTAAGGTTAGTTGAATGTTAAGATACAGACCTAGGGATAGTTTATAAGTTTGCTCGCAAAGATATCGCAACTTCTGCCTACGTATCCTAACTAGGATAGAATCAGAGAAACCGTAATTCACATCACTAGGGAGGAATGAACACTTGATTATGATTAAAGTTCAAATGGGAACAAACATAACGATTCTTGCATAGAGTTTAACAAAACTCTCTAATCTAAGTTGTACACTCAGAGGAATTGACTTTTACAAAAGTCAAGAAGGGAGTAAGTAATCATGATAATGATTCTTACATAGAGTTAACAAACTCTATCTTAAACTTCTAATTGAAGGATACTCCTAATAAGGGGTAGGTGTTTTATACTTAAAGCAAAGTCTAATAGATATAGGTTCTACCTTAACTAAGTTATGGTTCATAATGACTTAACAAAGTCAAAGGGAGGGTAATGAGCTATCTATAACCCTAGGGTCAATAGAGAGATTTTTCTTTGGAATAGGAGAAAGATAAGGCAACTGGGTGAGAAATAACGAGTTCCATCACTTGGGGAATAACTTAACAAAGTTACAAGCATACATAAGTATTCATTCAAACATGATGAATATATGAAAGAGCATAGTGTCGCATTGCTGCAAAGAAGGGCCGGCGGAAGACAGAAGAGTCGCCACCGTTCGTTATTTATCCCAAAGAGAGGGAAAGGAAACAATCAGAGAAAACCTAACGAAAAAAGGAGAAGACAGGCCATCACAACCAAATCTTGGGTTTGGGAGTCGGTTATGCAAGGGGAAGGTATGAGCACCCCTCACGTCCGTCGTGCTCGACGGGATCCACGCTTGTTGTCTATCTAAAAGGGTGTAAAACTATCTAAGCTACAGGCTCACGGGGACAAAAGAAAAGAAAAAAGACTCGATAGAGCATCGCCGCTCTATGCCTATGTATTCCCTCGTGCAATGGGAAAGTCAGAGTCAACGTAGTTCGGAAAACTACAGGTGAAAGTGAGGAAGGTTGTTCGCCAAGACATTGTCGTCTTGTGCCTACGTATCCTCATCTGGTATGAGAAATCAGAGCAAATGTAGTTTGGGCTAACACGACTACATGTTGTTTCAAGTGTTTTAAACTGAGTAGGGTTAAACCTTAGTTCTAGAAGTTAGGTGTATGCATCTCGCCATTGGACACTTAGGAGTTACCTGTTTACGGTAGAACTAAGAGTTAACAACACTCTCTTTATGAATATGATTTTCCAATTAAGATCTCGAATGAGAAAAAGATTTGATGTTTTTGTTTTGTATTTTTTAAGGAAAAAAGTGAATTGAGTTATGGTTTGAAACTCATGTCGCACTAAAGACTATGACTCAAGAGCGAATGCGTCGCATATCGCCCAAAGGGCATACGCTAAACACTCTAGACAGTTGAGAGGAGGCCCTTCAACCATCATTTCTAAAATACTTAAGGCTCGTAGCGTACGACACAAATCTTTCTTTATTAGGTGTTTTGAATTGTTTAGGAGATGAGAAGAGAAATACACAGACTAAGGGGAAACTTGACCATAAAGTTGTCGTGCACAATGCTCCTAAAGTTGGGATGAAGGGAAAGAACTACCCTAAGGTTGTCATGCATAGGATTGAGCACCTAATGTCTCTCCTACTCCCATTCTGAACGGAGGGACTAGGAATCCTAGGGGCATCATGGCACAAAGCCTAGTAAACACTAAATAATTCACTCATAAATGAAATAAGAAAGAAAGGAAATTGACTTGAACAAGTCAACATGCAATGCAAAAAAATGAGATGCAAAGAAAAGATGCAACAAACAAGGAATAGAGGGAGGAAAACATGCAATAAACAAGTGACAAGCCACAAAATACATTCATTTGTAAATTTCATTAAAATGGAAAAGAAAAAAAGGAAAATAAAATAATAATGTTGAAAAATAAATTAACACATTAAAACAATAAAATATGATTTTTTTTGGGATTTTATGATATTTAAATTATTTTTAAATAAATAAAAAAAACAAGAAAAATAATTAAAATAAAATAAAATAAAAAAAGAAAGAAGTGCTAAAAATAAAGAAATGCCTCACCCAAGGCTTGAACTCAAGACCTTGGGGTTGCAGGCACAAAACTATGTCACTCCAACCACTATCACGCATGTGAACATCAATGGAAAAAGAAAGAAAAATATTGGAAACATGAAAAAAAAATAAGAAAAAGAGTAAAAAACGCCCTGCTGGGGGTCGAGGACAATATGGCATGGCAAGTTCTTAAAGGCAAGGCATTAACCACTGGGGTGGCGATACATCCGTTTTATCAAGCCACCCCATTAAAACATAAACCTCCCACGCACATGTTTCTGGGCAAGCCTTGGGAAAAAACAAGTAAAACTCAAAAATACGATTTGACCTCAACATCCTTAATTCTTAATCAATTTCCATGAAATAAAAGTCTATCTTGCTTGATTTTTCATGAGGATCATGATGGTGCTCACCAAAATTTGAAATAGAATACAAATTTGGAAACACGAATGAACATGCAAGTATGAGTTTGGAAATGCATTTTTGAAGTCATGGTTCAGAACAGAGGCATTTAAGATCAATGAAAGATGTGCACATGTTCTAAATGTCCTACTTATGATTATGTTCAAAGAGCTGAGCTCAAATCCTTACTGAATCATGAAGTGACTATCAAGTTGCAGCTTAAGAAAGTGGATCTTAAAATGAGCTCCATGTTTAACCAATGTCAACACAGAGGTTTATAACATCAACTTGTTTCAATTCAAATTGCAAATGAGCTTAACACACTTGAATTGCAATAATCTAACAGGAAGTTTGATGATGCTTGAGTTTAACTAAATTTGGCAGCAACCTCTTTCCTTTTCAAATTCGCAGCAAGTTATGAAAGCACAACTCAAACAAAGGTGCTTTGTTGAAAACAGAAGCAAACCACATGATAAATCATTAAAATGCAGCAAATATCCTTCATGCCAGCCATCAGTGCAGACACACAAGGGCTAGACTGATCCCCTCAAAATCCAAGCCTGTTAGTTGCAAATTCCAACAAATGAAAGGTACCACATTCTCAACAATAACCAGCAGTTTTGTAACCAAAAACCTTTAACACTAAAAAGAACTAACATGCCAAAACTGATTAACTATGTGAATCCTCTCAACAAAAGTCATACACAAATACATTGACAAGGCTGCCAGCTAAAATAATAATGGATACATCTTACAGGAATTGGTAAACTAAAACTTGGAAATGGCTTGACAGAATCAGAACATCTCCAAAATCTAGTTGGCTAACCAAAATCAAATGCCTCAACGGCATCCATATATTCTGACCCAAAAAATGCTGCACACTAGCAGATATAACTATCATGCAAAAACACTCACACAAGGCAATCACAAAAGTCTACCAAATACTACAACCTTACCTCACCTAGACTGTCTAAGAAGATTGGACAGTTCTGAGTACCAAAGCAACATGTCAATGAAGTTGAAGCACTCTAGATTGTTATAAAATTATAGTAACAGCCCTCTCTTGTGCACACTAGCAGAGTCCAATCTACACCACCTCAAACACTAACAGGCTTCAAAAGGTTAAAAGCCACATGACCTTAACATGAATCATCACTAAAACTCAAAAACTATCCCTCAAAGATCAAGAGGACAACAACACCCTATACCTCAAAGCAGCTCTTACTTGGTCTTAAACAGAAATGAGGCACACAATAAGCTAAAACCTCATGACAACTTCCACTTGCTATCCAAATATATCAAACCAAACAAACACAGCAGCAAAAACTACTCTTAAAGGTTTAACAGTCCAAAATTTTATGACAGTTAACATCCTAAATGCAATCAAACTTGATGCAACCAACAAACCAAACATCAACTTCAGTGTAACATTCTAATGACAGTCCTATGCACACCTACTGAATGCTAGATAAATCCACTTAACAACAACAGTTCAACATAACAGTTGCAATCTTCACAGATGACAGTCACAGTTTTACAAACCTAAACATCAAACACTAGTAGAAAAGCTTGCAATTTTATCAAGAAAAATGTTGTAGGCTTGACATAGCAAAATCAAGTCAATGCTTCAAATGACAGTTACAAACTCCATGATAAACACAGACAAGTTTTAGCATGAGAACCAAGTTCTGGCAGCAGTTAAAGTAAATTAACATGACAATGTCAATTATACAACAACCAAAACATATTTCATATGATGCTACATCCTCATGACAGCAAGCATAAATAAACTCAACATGCTCGAATGATATTTCAACTCATGCATATAAAAGAGAAAGCTTGAAGTCACATACCTTTTGTAGACCTCCAAGGTGAACAAGATGCTTTGATTGAGAATGCCTTGAGCAAGTTATCCAACCTTTGATGCAAGATTCAGAACAACCCTTGACTCTTGGCAAGATTGAAGTTTCTTCCTATTGAAGTAATGAATGACAAGTGATGACAGTCCTAGAAAATGATGTTCTAGTTGTTCTTTAAGGACTTGGACAGTTGGTACAACATAAATGGATTGTGTTAAAGGTGTAAAAGAGGTCCAAACTGTTCTAGGCAGTGAGTTTTACTGGTTTATGCAGGGAAGTCAATGTCCATCATGTGAGAAGTTGACTTTTTGAGTTATGGTGTTTTTGGCTGGTTTAATGGTTGCAACACCTTCTACATATGATTTATGGGTTGTGTGGATGATTTTTGAGGAGGTTTTATGGTTAGAAAGGAGGCTGGTATTAAACTTGCACAAGACAGTTTTGTGGTTTTTGATGAAAGGTTCACAAAATGAGAGAGTTGAAAGAAAGCTCAACTTCTGGTTTCTCTATGCAGAATGGTGGCTAGGGTTTTCCTTGGCAGTTGTGTAGCTTAAATATCAAGTGAAAACAAGATTGGAGGGGTTTTACCATGGTGAAAAATGAAGGGGCAGATTTGCACCTTTCATGTTTTTCTTGCATCAATGGTGAGGATGGAGGTGGTACACGAGCTGCTAAGGTTATGCAACAGTTTCTTTTTGGGTCTGTTTGCAATAGAATGGAGAGAGGCATTGTGTTGTGGCAGATTTTGGCTTATAACTTGTTTAGGCAATGTTATTTGAAAATGAGCAAAATGGTGCATTGGGTGTTTGGCTGGTTTTGGCAAAGTTTGGTTGGCTCCAAAGCATCATCCCATGCGCATGAAAATGGAACATGAGTGTGTAGCACATCTGAAATGCAAAACATGCCCAAAAGACTTGTAATACATGCATGGAAAACATGTTCAAAACATCAACTTTGGGGCAATATAACTTTGTGCACAAAACTCCATTTGTTTAGACCTTGTGCTCAAATGAAAGAGGGCATGGAGTAGAAAAAATTTCATGTTGGTGGAAGTTCCATTTGATCATTGGAAGGACATAAAATTTGAGGTTGAAAAGCATGCTAAGCAAGCTGCCTACAAATAACTTAGAAAAAATTCTAAGTATGGATTTTGCCTTATTTTTCCTCAACTTTGCACATCCATAACTTGAGATTCCCAAATCATATTGAGGACTTCTTGGACTTTTTGGAAATATTGTAACATGATCTACAACTTTCATTTGGGACAAAGTTTCATTCGACATCAAGAAAGTGATTAAAATTGGCTTGCAAAGTGAGTGCAAAAATCTGTCCAACTTGCCAACTTTGAAGTCATTAAAAATCTCCAACTTTGATTGATCATAACTTGAGCTTCAAGTATCATATGATTATGAATTGGTACTCAAACGAAAGCTTGAAATACAAGGAACAACTTTTATGTTTGATCCAAGTCCATTTGAAACCTTGATCATGAAGAAAAATGGCTTTGAAGATGGCTACTTCAACCATAAAACTTTCCATAAATAGAAAGTTCTAAAACCCTAATTTTTTTAAAATGGCAACTTTCAACAATTCTTGATTTTTCCTTATTCCTTTGACTTTTCTTGATCCAATTTCATCCATTGGCCATATTGGACTTGAGGAACATGATCTTGACCTCAAAAAGTCAGGAGTTGACTTTTTTCACTGCACAGTTGACCTTTTGCCCAAATCTCCTGATTTTCAATTGACTAGTCAATTGAAGCTCTTCTGATTAAAATTGATGATCAATCTCCCTCCCCAAACACCTTTGACAATGAGCTATGGCATATCTTTCCTCTCAAGGAGCTTTGATAACTTCATGATAACAACACCCACTCGAGGACTTGTACCAATGCCTTTGCTTGAGATTGAAGCCAATGAAACCTTTCCTCTTGGATGGTACACAAACAATCACTTGATCCCCTATTAGAACAATGCTATGCAGATGCAAGATGCTAAAATGCAATGAAACATAAGCCAACAATTAAGAAAAGAGGTTGGTCAAATTTTAGGGTACAAATGCTGCCCCTATTCAAGCGACTTGGACCAGAAGGGATGAAAAGCGAACGACTTTCAACCATTCGAGGTAAAAGACGGTTGAATACCAAAGAACCCGGAAATTTGCCAACCGCAAAAAAGAAATAGTAACCGAATAAACTTGTTCACTGGGACAAAAGTTCCGAGGAAACCAAAGTGGTATCTGATAGTTGCAACGACAATAAGTTAACTGGTTATCGATTAGAAAACATCGACCCTCAGGTGGAAGAAACCTCTGACCTCACTGTCAATCATCTATTTATAACAAAATAGGCATCGAAACCGAAGGCCAGTTCAATATGAAGCTAAGAAGAAAATCTGACCTCGCCGTCTTTCATCTGTTTATAACAAAACAGGCATCAAACCCGAAGGTCGGCTCAACACGAAGCTGAGAAGAAATTCCGACCTCGCTGTCAGCCTTCAACATCAAGTAAAAAAATCTGACCTCGCCTTCAGTCATCGACATCCAGTCGGTAAAAACATCTGACCTCGCTGTCAGTCTTCAATATCTAGTAAAAACATCTCACCTCGTCGTCAGGCCTCGAAATCAAGTAGGTAAAAGCATCTGACATCACCGTCAGAACTCAACATCAAATCTGTAAAAACATCTGACTTCGCCGTCAGAACTCAACATCAAATCTGTAAAAACATCTGACTTCGCCGTCAACCCTCAAAATCAACTGACTTTGCCGTCAGCTCTCAAAATTATCTGACTTCGCCATCAGTTCACAAAATCATCTGAATTCGCCGTCAGTTCTCAAAATCACCTGACTTCGCCGTCAGCTCTAGAAATAATTTGACTTCACCGTCAGTTCTGAAAATCATCTGACTTCGCCGTCAGCTCTCAAAATCATCTGATTTCGCCGTCAGCTCTCAAAAACAACTGACTTCACCGCCAGTCCTCAAAATCAACTAACTTCGCTGTCAGCTCTCAAAATCAACTGACTTCATCGTCAGTTTCAAAATCATCTGACTTCGCCGTCAGTTCTCAAAATCACCTGACTTTGCCGTCAGCTCTCAAAATAATCTGACTTCGCCGTCAGTTCTCAAAATAATCTAACTTTGCCGTCAGTTCTCAAAATCATCTGACTTCGCCGTCAGCTCTCAAAATCATCTGACTTCGCCGTCAGCTCTCAAAATCGTTTGACTTCACCGTCAGCTCTCAAAATCATCTGACTTCGCCGTCAGCTCTCAAAATCATCTGACTTCGCCGTCATCTCTCAAAATCACCTGACTTCGCCGTCAGCTCTTAAAATAATATGACTTCACCGTCAGTTCTCAAAATCATCTGACTTCGTCGTCAGCTCTCAAAATCATCTGACTTCGTCGTCTGCTCTCAAAATCATCTGACTTCACCGTCAGCTCTCTAAATCATCTGACCTCACCGTCATGTCTAAAAATCATCTGACTTCGTCGTCAGCTCTCAAAATAATCTGAATTCGCCGTCAGCTCTCAAAATCATCTTACTTCGCCGCCAGTCCTCCAAATCAACTGAATTCGCCGTCAGCCCTCCAAATCAACTGACTTCGCCATCATCTCTCAAAATCCTATGCCTTCGCCGTCAGTTCTCAAAATCAACTGACTTCGCTGTCAGTTCTCAAAATCACCTGACTTCGTCGTCAGCTCTCAAAATAATTTGACTTCGCCGTATGTTCTCAAAATTATCTGACTTCGCCGTCAGCTCTCAAAATCATTTGACTTCGCCGTCAGCTCTCAAAAACATCTGACTTCACCGTCAGCCCTCAAAATCAACTGACTTCGCCGTCAGCTCTCAAAATCATCTGACTTCGTCGTCAGTTCTCAAAATCATCTGACTTCCCTGTTAATTCTCAAAATCACCTGACTTCGCCGTCAGCTCTCAAAATAATCTGACTTCGCCGTCAGCTCTAAAAATAATCTGACTTCGCCGTCAGTTCTCAAAATAATCTGACTTCGCCGCCAGCTCTTAAAATCATCTGACTTTGCCGCCAGCTCTCAAAATCATCTGACTTCGCCATTAGCTCTCAAAACCATCTGACTTCGCCATCAGCTCTCAAAATCATCTGACTTCGCCGCCAGCTCTCAAAATCATCTGACTTCGCTGTCAGCTCTCAAAATCATTTGACTTCACCGTCAGCTCTAAAAATCATCTGACTTCGCCGTCAGCTCTCAAAATCACCTGACTTCGCCGTCATCTCTCAATATAATCTGACTTCACCGTCAGTTCTCAAAATCGTCTGACTTGGCCGTCTGCTCTCAAAATCATTTGACTTCGCCGTCAGCTCTCTAAATCATCTGACTTTGCCGTCATGTCTAAAAATCGTCTGACTTCGCCGTCAGCTCTCAAAATAATCTGACTTTGCCATCAGCTCTCAAAATCATCTAACTTCGCCGTCAGTTCTCAAAATCACTTGACTTTGCCGTCAGCTCTCAAAATCATTTTACTTCGCCGTTCATTCTCAAAATCATCTGACTTCGCTGTCAGCTCTCAAACTCATCTGACTTCTCCGTCAGCTCTCAAAATCATCTGACTTTGCCGTCAGCTCTCAAATTCATCTGACTTCACCGTCAGCTGTCAAAATAATCTGACTTCGCCGTCAGTTTTCAAAATCATCTGACTTCTCCGTCATCTCTCAAAATAATTTGACTTCTCCGTCAGTTCTCAAAATCATCTGACTTCGCTGTCAGTTCTTAAAATCATCTGACTTCGTCGTCAATCATTCGCTAAATAAAAGCGAGCATCGAACCCAAAGGCCGGCTCAACCCTAAGTTGAGAATAACATCCTTCGATTCACCATCTGGGTGAAGAAATCCGTTGGGGAAATATGAACTTGAATAAATAGACTCTGTTGGAATGAATGATAAGATGAGCACATCCGTCAAAGATCTTGCTGGAGGTCTGGATACCACACATGCCGGAGAAATATACTGATAATTGCTGGAGATACACCTGAAAACAAAGAGGTAAAAACCTGGCTTATGTTTCAAATGCACATGTTTGAATATGGCGTAATGCTCCATACGAAATGAAAATGCTACGCGTTTGGGAGGATGATATGCACGATGCAAATGCAAAGGAACCACTTTAGCAAAATAAATGCTAAAGAGAGGCAACCAAACTCCGTTGGGGGAAAGACTAGACAAGCCTAGTACAAACGGGCTCATGCTGGGGAATACAAGCCTTGGATGGCCTCCGAGAAGACTTCTGGGTAAAACTGCTCTACTATGAGCAAATCCACTCTGCTGGGGATCAAAATCAAACTCTGCTGAGGAAAATGTCCCAGATGGCCTACCAGAATACAACTCTTCTGGAGAACTAACAACTCGGCTAGAGACAAATAACTCCACTCTATCGGGAAAATCAGCGCTGGATGGTCTTCCAGAATATAACATTCCGTGGAACAGACAACTTTGCTGGGGAATCAAGGTAGACTGCTGAAGGATGGCTCTATTATGTCAGAGATTCTGCTCTGCTGAAGATTTAATCTGCTATCTGTTAGGGATTATGAATAAGATCTACTAGGGAACCGTCCCAAGCTCTTTTTGCTGAGGATGGAGATAAACAATCTCAGGGAAGAAAGCTACTCCACTGACTTGGCTGGGGATTAGGTAATAAGGGAATCAGCATCATCCTCTACTTGGGGAAAATGAGAAATAAACTCAACAATAACAACTTCCGCTTGGGGAATGAGTCAATGACCTAGACTCTGAGGGGAAAGGAGCCAGTCATTCAGAATCTGTGTGTCCTGAATTTGTTCCACTGCTAGGGATAATCCCACGCCTACTTGTTGGAGATGATCCTACTCTGATGAAGATATCAATCTCGACCTGCTGAGGATAACCTTGATTGTACGGGGTTCCAACCTGCTGAGGAAAGACTAATCTCGACTGTATATTATCGTTGGTGAGATACTTCTGGTCTGACATCTTCACTTTGTAGGGATAGAGACGTAGCAACTCCATTGGATATGTCAAGTTTGACTGGGTTTCAGGCTTTCTGTGAAATATTAGATACAACTGATACAGGTCGGGGATAGTTAACATGACTTCCCGGTATTTGTCTTGAACTTGAAAATTGACTGAACCTGCTTGGATAACTCTGAACAGCTCTGAGGATATGGAGAGGAATGTGTCTCTTTTATTTCCAATTTTTGCCCCAGCCTGTGGGACTTCTGTAAAACCTTCCTCAAAACGAAACCTGAAATTTCTGTACTCTGACAGTTTAATATGGAATGCTTTAGCACTTTGAACCTCGAAGAGGTACTTCAAGTTAATTTCCTTTTTGGATAAGGATAGCTGTTGTGCTCTTGGGGTGGCCTGCCCCGGCCTTGAAATGACCTTGCCCCTGATTGGCTAATTTGGAGAAGTGTCTCTGACTTCGAGAGATTTATTGAATCTCGACCTGATTGCCCCAGATTAACAGACCTTAGGAAATGGCGCCTTTAACTGGCCTTCGAGAGATTTGATGAATCTCGACCTGGTTTCCCCAGAGTAACTGAATCTTGGAATGATTGACTCCTCTTATGTGATCCTTTGGCATGTCCCTGCATGACAGAGCTCTCAGGAGCTTTGCATCTTATCTCGATCAAACTTCGCATTGTGGAAGCTCTCCTGATGTCAAGTGCTTACTCGCAAGTGAAACAATTCGTTTTACAAATGATAATATTAATGCAATGCATATGACAATTTTGAAATCCAAGTCTATTCACTGGAAAAAGTTGTAACATAGTGAATGAATTACTTATCAGAATGTAAATATCGATACCCACAAGGTAAAAAGAATCCTTTTTAGGAGTCAGTTTCAACGCAATCTTTACCGAAGTATGCTTTCAAAATAAATCAGCTTCAATTAGGACTTTTGAAGGTGGTAACTTGGTCAGGTTCACGGTTATAGAAAGAAAGGATACAAGGCTCTAAGTTTGTTTTAACCCACCCATCCTCTTTGATGTTCTTCAATCCTATATTCAGCTAATTCGACACAAGCACTCACCTCTCAAAGGTTGAATGATAGGAGTGATGGTTCAAGAAACCACAAGTTTTTGGGGTGACAGTTATTTTCTTTTCGTCTTTGGTACCTGGAGTCACACAACTTGTTCTTCGTCATTCTTTCGATTTCCCTACTTTTTCCTGGACTGACTCTTTTGAGTTTATCTTCTAATTCCAAAGTCCAACGGGATGCCCTAATTTTTGCTTAAGCCACTTGTTTACAAGTTATTGACTTAACGAGCTTCTTGTATATTTTTCCTTTTTCTTTTGATTGATTTTTCAGGAACAAATCGTGTGACACCAGCTTGTCTGACTTGTTGGAATAATTGTGACTGTCTCACTCCTTGGATAACCAATGTGTTTCTTTAGGTACGACCTATACAGGTGTGATTGATCCTCGAACGGGAACACTCCCTTCTGCAATTTGGATGCTCGATCAAATTAACTGACACCTACCCTACCCCAGGTTAAGATTGAAGGTTTTTTGTTTTTAGAAAGAAACTCCTACTACTAGGCTCAAAGGGGTTGACAAGGGATTATCGTCCTTATATCTTCGGTGTTTAGGGATTTGAAACAATTCATGTACATCATCAGCATGTTTTATTCAAAAGCGTATAATCAGAAGCTTTGCGTCTTTAAACTTCGTCATCCTTCCTCGGATTCCGCTTAAACAAGCGTTTGACATCAATAAAATGCACTGAGTGAACACTAATGGATTTAATCAAAACATGCATATTCATTTCATTTTCATTATCAAAAAAAACAAACACGTTTTACAAATGAAATTTGAACTTAAACGGAAAAGAAACTACAAATGCAAAGAAATGACATGATAAAAGCAAAGATTTCCAGCTTTGGGGAACCGGGATTTCAAATCTTGACTTGCTGCTGGAGGACGTGACCCCTTCAAGTCTTCGAACTCAAACAGATGAGAGGTTGACGTGCACAGCCAAATTTCCTTCGGGAAAGGATATATACTCTTTGTCAATCAAGTGTTGCACTTTGGCTTGAAAGGCCTTGCAATCTTCAGTTGAGTGCCCCATGGATCCTTCATGATATCCACATTGAACACTGGGATCATACCTAGAAGGGTATGGCTCTGGCAACGGCTTGCGAGTCTTGGGCTCCACCAATGAGTTTTGAATCAAATGTGGCAGAAGCTGGATGTACGGCACAAGAACTGGATGAAGAGGAGCATTCCTTCTTTCCAAATTGTTGCGAGGCCTATTCTGATCCTGGCGCCGATAGTTTTGCTGTTGAGGAACGTAAGGTTATTGATGCTGATTAGGGCATCCCTTATGGTCAGGCACTTTCATTCTCAGACTCAGCCCAGGAACCGGCAATAGCTGTGGGCACGGAGATTCTGAAATCACAGATTGTAAGATATACTCCTGACCTGATGCAACTTCAGGGGAGAAGGCAGGAATAACCACCTCTTCTGTAGTAATTGGAATAAGACCACCGCTTAGCGTGAACTCAAATGCTCTGGAATTGATTAAGTCCTGAACTTTGTGCTTAAACTCTTTGCAGTTCTCGACATCATGCCCTGGTGCCCCAGAATGGAAATCACAATGGGAACTTTCATCATAGCCTTGTGGTGGCTCATCAATCAACGGAGCCAGAGTCCGGAGTTTAACCAATCGAAGTTGAAGCAAGAGTTGAAACAACTGAACATAAGTCATAGGGATCTGGTCGAAGATTCTGTCGAGCTGCTTCGGCCTCTGAATAGGCCTCCTAGTCTTAGAATTGTCTTGGGAAACAGGAGGTAGCTGCTGACGGGGAGATACTGGAACCTCGGATTGTGCATAAGATCTTTGAGGCACCTCACGCCTTGGGATAGATTCCACAGATACGGGTGGAATAACCATTTCTTCGGCAGTTTCAGGCACCCGATCACCTTCCTTTCTTAACCTGTTTCTTATGACTTCTATGATCAGACCCATCTGTGTCTTCAGTTGATGAACCTCCTCCTTAAGCATCTTCTGGTCCAGACACAAGGCTTGCATACCCATCATAAATTGTCCCATCAGGCTTCAGATTTCCCTCAACTCCGCGTGCATTTGCTCCATAGTCATCTTCTCTATTTTTTACAAGTTGATGTCAAAATTCCTAGTGGAAGATCGAATTAGGATAAAACTCATCCTCATACACATTTTGTGCAAATGAAATGCAAATGTCATGTCCGACTATTTCCAAGGAATCTGTCTGCTTTGATTCATGTTCTCTACAGACGAACCACAAGAAAAAGATTTAATGCTTGACAGCGAGTCTCAAAGTTAAGTTCCTTGGAAATACAGGAACATGTATGTCAAAATGCAAACATATTATGATGATGCAGATGCAAAGACAAGGGATCAAGGCTGTTATGCCGCTGACTGAGATGAAATAGCGCTTCGCGTTGGCGAGAAGAACAACACTAGTACAACTGGCCCATTGTAAGTGGTTCAAAACCTCCATTGATAAGAAAAACCGGGTAGGCTGAAGGTTAAGGTTCCCTGCATAGCCCAATCCCCCTTACAGGCATGGACTTAAGCTGATAAGGTTCGGCATCCTATGCAGTCGTCAGCGTCACAAACTTTCGAGAAATGATGATACGTTCACCATTTCTGGTTTGGCATCATTGTCTCACGAAGCGGCCTCACTTATTTGACTCCCAAGTGATCAGTCTCCAGAGTCGACAGTTTCCTGATCCAACACCCCCTCCCGACTAATGTACAGGATAGGATGTCTTCAAAAGAAAACCTCGTCTGAACGTGAATTTCGTGGGGACTAATGCATGCTAAAACATACAGGTCTGTCACTACTTTCCGCTCTAATGTTATGGTTATCCTCAAGCCTGGGTTTTGGCTTATCTCTCAATGGAACATCCCCACCCACAAGGGGTAGGTGTTAGTCATGATAATGATTCTTACATAGAGTTAACAAACTCTATCTTAAAATTCTAATTGAAGGATACTCCTAACAAGGGGTAGGTGTTTTATACTTAAAGCAAAGTCTATAAGATATGGGTTCTACCTTAACTAATTTATGGTCCAAAGTGACTTAACAAAGTCAGAGGGAGGGTAATAAGCTATCTATGACCCTAGGGTCAATAAAGAGACTTTTCTTTGGAATAGGAGAAAGATGAGGCAACTGGGTGAGAACTAACAAATTCCATCACTTGGGGAATAACTTAACAAAGTTACAAGCATACATAAGCATTCATTCAAACATGATGAACATATGAAAGAGCATGGTGTTGCATCGCTGCGAAGAAGGGCCGACAGAAGACAAAAGAGTCGCCACCGTTCGTAATTTATCCCAAAGAGAGGGAAAGGCAACGATCAGAGAAAACCTAACGAAAAAGGGAGAAGACAGGTCATCACAACCAAATCTTGGGTTCGGGAGTCGGTTACGCAAGGGGAAGGTATGAGCACCCCTCACGTCCGTCGTGCTCGACGGGATCCACGCTTGTTGTCTATCTAAAAGGATGTAAAACTAACTAAGCAAAAGGCTCACGGGGACAAAAGAAAAGAAAAGAGACTCGATAGAGCATCGCCGCTCTATGCCTACGTATTCCCTCGTGCAATGGGAAAGTCAGAGTCAACGTAGTTAGGAAAACTACGGGTGAAAGTGGGGAAGGTTGCTTGCCAAGACATCACCGTCTTGTGCCTACATATCCTCATCTGGTATGACAAATGAGAGCAAACTTTGTTCGAGCTAACATGACTACAGGTTGGTTCAAGTGTTTTAAACCGAGTAGGGTTTAACCTTAAATCAAGCAGTTAGGTGTATGCTGCTCGACCATTGGAGACTTAGGCGTTACCAGTTTGCGGTAGAACCAAGAGTTAACAACACTCTCTTCATGAAAATGATTTTCCAATTAAGATCCCGAAGGATAAAAAGATTTGATGTTTTTGTTTTATATTTTTTAAGACAAGAAGTAAATTGAGTTAGGGTTTGAAACTCATGTTGCACTAAAGACTATGACTCGAGAGCGAATGCGTCGCATATCGCCCAAAGGGCATACGCTAAACATTCTAGACAGTTGAGAGGAGGCCCCTCAACCATCATTTCTCAAATACTTAAGACTCGTACTGTACGACACAAATCTTTCTTTATTAGGTGTTTTGAATTGTTTAGGAGATGAGAAGACAAAGACACAGACTAAGGGAAAACTGGACCCTAAAGTTGTCATGCACAATGCTCCTAAAGTTGGGATGAAGGGAAAGAACTACCCTAATGTTGTCATGCATAGGATTGAGCACTTAATGTCTCTCCTACTCCCATCCTGAATGGAGGGACTAGGAATCCTAGGGGGATCATGGCACAAGGCCAAGTAAACACTAAATAATTCACTCACAAATGAAATAAGAAAGAAAGGAAATTGACTTGAACAAGTCAACATGCAATGCAAACAAATGAGATGCAAAGAAAAGATGCAACAAACAAGGAATAGAGGGAGGAAAACATGCAATAAACAAGTGACAAGCCACAAAATACATTAATTTGTAAATTTAATTAAAATGAAAATGAAAAAAATGCAAAATAAAATAAAAATGATGAAAAATAAATTAACACATTAAAACAATAAAATAAGATTTTTTTTGGGATTTTATGATATTTAAAATTACTTTTAAATAAATAAAACAAAACAAGAAAATAATTAAAATAAAATAAAATAAAAAAAGAAACAAGTGCTAAAAATAAAGAAATACCTCACCCAAGGCTTGAACTCAAGACCTTGTGGTTGCAGGCACAAAACTATGCCACTCCAACCACTCTCACGCGTGTGAACATCAATGGAAAAAGAAAGAAAAATATTGGAAACATGAAAAAACAAGAAAAGAGTAAAAAACGCCCCGCTAGGGGTCGAACACAGGACAATATGGCATGACAAGTTCTTAATGGTAAGTCATTAACCACTGGGGTGGCGATACATCCGTTGTATCAAGCCACCCCATTAAAACATAAACCTCCCACGCGCATGTTTCTGGGCAAGCCTTGGGCAAAAACAAGTGAAACTCAAAAATACAATTTGACCTCAACATCCTCAATTCTTAATCAATTTCCATGAAATAAAAGCCTATCTTGCTTGATTTTGCATATGGATCATCATGGTGCTCACCAAAATTTAAAATAGCATACACATTTTGAAACACAAATGAACATGCAAGTATGAGTTTGGAAATTCATTTTTGAAGTCATGGTTCAGAACAGAGGCATTTAAGATCAATGAAAGATGTGCACATGTTCTAAATGTCCTACTTATGATTATGTTCAAAGAGCTGAGCTCAAATCCTTACTGAATCATGAAATGACTATCAAGTTGCAGCTTATGGAAGTGGATCTTAAAATGAGCTTCATGTTTAACCAATGTCAACACAAAGGTTTATAACATTAACTTGTATCAATTTAAATTGCAAATGAGCTTAACAAACTTGAATTGCAATAATTTAACAGGAAATTTGATGATGCTTGAGTTTAACTAAATCTGGCAGTAACCTCTTTCTTTTTCAAATTTGCAGCAAGTTATGAAAGCACAAGTCAAACAAAGGTGCTTTGTTTAAAACAGAAGCAAACCACATGATATATCATTAAAATGCAGCAAATATCCTTCATGCCAACCATCAGTGCAGACACACAAGGGCTAGACTGATCCACTCAAAATCCAAGCCTGTTAGTTACAAATTCCAACAAATGAAAGGTACCACATTCTCAACAATAACCAGCAGTTTTGTAACCAAAAACCTTTAACACTAAAAAGAACTAACATGCCAAAACAGATTAACCATGTGAATCCTCTCAACAGAAGTCATACACAAATACATTGACAAGGCTGCCAACTAAAATAATAATGGATACATCTTACAGGAATTGGTAAACTAAAACTTGGAAATGGCTTGACAGAATCAGAACATCTCCAAAATATAGTTGGCCAACCAAAACCAAATGCCTCAACTGCATCCATATATTCTGACCCAAAAAATGTTGCACACTAGCAGGTATAACTATCATGCTAAAACACTCACACAAGTCAATCACAAAATTCTACCAAATACTACAACCATACCTCACCTAGACTGTCTAAGAAGATTGGACAGTTCTGAGGACCAAAGCAACATGTCAATGAAGTTGAAGCAGTCTAGATTGTTATGAAATTATGGTAACATCCTTCTCTTGCGCACACTAGCAGAGTCCAATCTACACCACCTCAAACACTAACAGGCTTCAAAAGGTTAACATCCACATGACCTCAACATGAATAATCACTAAAACTCAGAAACTATCCCTCAAAGATCAAGAGGCCAACAACACTCTATAACTCAAAGCAGCTCTTAGTTGGTCTTAAACAGAAATGAGGCACACAATAAGCTAAAACCTCATGACAGCTTCCACTTGCTATCCAAATATATCAAATTAAACAAACACAGCAGCAAAAACTACTCTCAAAGGTTTCACAGTCCAAAATGTTATGACAGTTAGCATCCTAAATGCAATCAAATTTGATGCAACCAACAAACGAAACATCAACTTCAGTGCAATATTCTAATGACAGTCCTATGCAAACCTACTGAATGCTAGATAAATCCACTTAACAATAACAGTTCAACATAACAGTTGCAATCTTCACAGATGACAGACACAGTTTTACAAACCCAAACATCAAACACTAGTAGAAAAGCTTGCAACTTTATCAAGAAAAATGTTGTAGGCTTGACATAGCAAAATCAAGTCAATGCTTCAAATGACAGTTACAAACTCCATGATAGCAAAAAAAAAACAAGTTTTAGCATGAGAACCAAGTTCTGGCAGCAGTTAAAGTAAATTAACATGAAAATGTCAATTATACAACAACCAAAACATATTTCATATGATGCTACATCCTCATGACAGCAAGCATAAACAAACTCAACATGCTCTAATGATATTTCAACTCATGCATATAAAAGAGAAAGCTTGAAGTCACATACCTTTTGTAGACCTCCAAGGTGAACAAGATGCTTTGATTGAGAATGCCTTGAGCAAGTTATCCAACTTTTTATGCAAGCTTCAGAACAACCCTTGACTCTTGGCAAGATTGAAGTTTCTTCCTCTTGAAGTAATGAATGACAAGTGATGAGAGTCCTAACAAATGATGTTCTAGGTGTTCTTTAAGGACTTGGACAGTTGGTACAACATAAATGGATGGTGTTCAAGGTGTCAAAGAGGTCCAAACTGTTCTAGGCAGTGTGTTTTGCTGGTTTATGCAGGAAAGTCAATGTCCATGCTGAGCTATGGTATTTTGTGCTGGTTTAATGGTTGCAACACCTTCTACATATGATTTATGGGTTGTGTGGATGATTTTTGAGGTGGTTTTATGGTTAGTAAGGAGGCTGGAATCAAACTTGCACAAGACAGTTTTGTGGTTTTTGGTGAAAGGTTCACAAAATGAGAGAGTTGAAAGAAAGCTCAACTTCTGATTTCTCTATGCAGAATGCTGGCTAGGGTTTTCCTTGGCTGTTGCTTAGCTTAAATATCAAGTGAAAACAAGATTGGAGGGGTTTTACCATGGTGAAAAATGAAGGGGCAGATTTGCATCTTTCATGTTTTTCCTGCATCAATGGTGAGGATGGAGGTAGTACACCAGCAACTAAGGTTATGCAACAGTTGCTTTTTGGGTCAGCTTGCAACAGAATGGAGAGATGCATTGTGTTGTGGCAGATTTTGGCTTATAACTTGCTTAGGCAATGTTATTTGAAAATGAGCAAAATGGTGCATTGGGTGTTTGGCTGGTTTTGGCAAAGTTTGGTGGGCTCCAAAGCATCATCTCATGCACATGAAAATGGAACATGAGTGTGCAGCACATATGAAATGCAAAACATGCCCAAAAGACTTGTAATACATGCATGGAAAACATGTTCAAAACTCCAACTTTGGGGCAATATAACTTTGTGCACAAAACTCCATTTGTTTAGACCTTGTGCTCAAATGAGAGAGGGCATGGAGTAGCACAAATTTCATGTTGGTGGAAGTTCCATTTGATCATTGGAAGGACATAAAATTTGAGGTTGAAAAGCATGCCAAGCAAGCTGCCTACAAATAACTTAGAAAAAATTCTAAGTATGGATTTTGCCTTATTTTCCCTCAACTTTGCACATCCATAACTTGAGATTTCCAAATCATATTGAGGACTTCTTGGACTTTTTGGAAATATTGTAACATGATCTACAACTTTCAATTGGGATAAAGTTTCATTTTACATCAAGAAAGTGATGAAAATTGGCTTACAAATTGAGTGCAAAAATCTATCCAACTTGCCAACTTTGAAGTCATTAAAAATCTCCAACTTTGATTGATCATAACTTGAGCTCCAAGTATCATATGATTATGAATTGGTACTCAAACGAAAGCTTGAAATACAAGGAAAAACTTTTATGTTTGAGCCAAGTCTATTTGAAACCTTGATCATGAAGAAAAATGGCCTTGAAGATGGCTACTTCAACCATAAAACTTTCCATAAATAGAAAGTTCTAAAACCCTAATTTTCTTAAAATGACAACTTTCAATAATTCTTGATTTTTCATGATTCCTTTGACTTTTCTTGATCATATTCCATCCATTGGTCATATTGGACTTGAGGAACATGGTCTTGACCTCAAAAAGTCAGGAGTTGACTTTTTTCACTGCACAGTTGACCTTTTGCCCAAATCTCCTGATTTTCAATTGCAGCTCTTCTGATTAAAATTGATGATCAGTCACCCATCCCCAAACACCTTAGGACATATGGAAGAGCATGGAAACAAGTCTTTCTCCCAAAAACAAATTTATCCTGATTAAAAATGAAACCCTAATTTCATCCTTTTTGCCTATGCATTGCTTAGATGAACTGAGTGACTATTCCAACTCCACCATGACCTCTGAGGTACTCAACAAACTTCTACCTCATGCTCGCACCAATGATAAAACCTCATGAACCCCTTGTCGCTACCGCGAAAATAAGGTGCCAGCAAAACAGAAGAGTCGCCACCTTTCGTTATTTATCCCACAGAACGGGAAAGGAAACGATCGGAAAAACTTGACGAAAAGGTATAAGGCAAGGTCATCGCAACCATGTCTGGGTTCGGGAATCGGTTACGCAAGGGGAAGGTATTAGCACCCCTCACGTCCATCGTACTCGATGGGATCCACGCCTGTTGGTTTGTCTGCGGGTTAAAAACAATCTAGTTATGGCTTCTAAGGTTGGTTTGAAAGAGAAAACAAAATGACTCGGCAGAACACAGCAGTTCTATGCCTACGTATTCCCGTCTGGAACGAGAAATCAGAGTCAATGTAGTTTGCCTAACTACGGGTGAAAAAAGGGGGGAAGGTTGCTCGCCAAGATATCACATCTTGTGCCTACGTACTTTCACACGGGGTGAAAGATTAGCGCAAACGTAGTTCGGGCTAGCTACGGATAGACAGGGTGTTCTCGATCACACAGGGGTGAGAGAAAAGATTGACGATACTAGCGTATGCATTCTAGCAATTAGGTGTGTGTTGCTCGACCGTTGGAGACTTAGGCGTTACCTATTTGCAGTAGAACGGACGTAGTATGTCAGGGTTTAAAGGTATGGGAACCTACAGGAACTAGAACTATGGTCTGGTCTTAATTGCGCTAGGGCAATAGAAAGGGGAACATTAGTCGTCAGCGGGAAAGTCTCGATCGCACGGCAGCGAGAGAACAAAGAAGTTAGAGGTTAGTGTGCTCGCTAGGATATCGCATCCTATGTCTACATATCCTCGTCTGGTACGAGAAATCAGAGTAGTTGTAGTTCAGCTAACTACAGGAAAAGGGGAAAAGGGAGCTCGCTAGGATCATCACAATCCTATGCCTACGTACTCTCGTCTGGTATGAGAGATCAGAGCAAACGTAGTTCGGCGCACGGCGGAAAACAAGTCTCGATTGCACAGGGGCAAGAGAAGGGGTCTCAATCGCCTGAATTCGAGAGAAAAGGGTTTCGATCGCACGGGGGCGAGAACAAAGAGGAAGCAGGCCTAACACACCTAAACGGGAAGGAACTCGGGACACACACGCGAGAACCTAAGGTGTAGGAACGAGTGTGTCGTATATCACCCAAAGGGTGCTAGACTAAACACTCTAGACAATTAAGGGGAGACCGCTCAGTCACCATTTCCCACGTATCTAACGCTACAGGTCACAACACTCGACGGTTGCACGAACACTTGAATAAGAAAGATGTTATCGAACGAAGCGGTTCCGTTGGCCCTCGACACGTGCGCAAGCTCCATTCCAATCTTCTCTTCTCTGGATCCTTGATGATGACGTTCGAATCAGAACCAATGTAACGCTAAACTGTCATGGTTCGACTTATACGATAAATCAAACTCTAAGAGGTAGCGTATTGATATCCGTGTCAAAGACAAGATAGAGAAATGATATCGAAAATCATTCTCCAATTGAATCATGTCACACGGCCAGCACAGAATAAAATCAAAGAAAAATCAGATGGCAGAAGAGATATGAGGAGAGAAATCCAATAACAAATGAAAATAATATTCTACTCCTAAAATAGAAAATAAACTCCTAATAGAAAACTCCTAAAGAAATTCTAAGTAAATTGCATATGGAAAATGAAATGGAAATTCTATATAAACTCTATAATATTCTATAATTTCCTACAAAGAAAATAGAAATGAAAATTCTATAATATAAAATCTATACTAAAAAATATGCTAAGAATATTCTAAAGGAAAAATAAAACTATAATTCCTAAAAGAAAAAAAAAGACAATAAAACTAGCATCTATTACAAACAAATGTCCAATACAAAAAACAAAAATAAAAGGAAAGGGGGTACATCAGCAGAACAGAGGTACAAATGCAGAAAAACACCATTGGGCCCAGCCCACAATACAACAACCAGAAAAAATAAACAAAAACAAGGGGGACGGGGGGTGCGCTATAGAAACGGAGGGTGCAACCAGAAATTCGTTGCAAGCTGGGCCCAGCCCATCAAAGAGAATCCATCAGCCAAAAAAAAGAAAAAAAACATGGGACGGGGGGTGTAGGAATGGAACAGAGTGTATGGCCAGAAACTGCACGTTGGGCCCAAGTCCCACTGACCCAGCCAAGGCTCCTTCGCCTTCCTTCTCCCAAACTCCACTCAGAAACCCTAAGTCCCTCTCATCTTCCTCACCTGCCGCCGTCGTTACCTCATTCTCAACCTATTTCTCCGTCCTAAGCCTCCGTTCCCCATCGTCTCTTCACAACAAGGTCACCAATCTCCTTAACTCTCTGCATCTCACTTCGTCTCCATCTCAACACCACACAACCCGTAAACCTTGAAATTAACCCAAATGAACTCGAAACGCAGATGATGATTACGGTTGATGGAGGAACTTCGCTGAAGTTGATTTAGACGAAGGACCTTGAGTTGCGATTGGATGTTATTTGAAGAAGCTAAAGAATCGTCGGATGATCTTGATGAACTTTCCTGAAGATTGATGGATCTGGAAACGGTTGAAGAACTGATGAAGACGGATGAAGGTTACGAAGAACCGAATGCAGGTTTGATGAAGTTTCTGGAAACTTCTGATGAGGATCTGCTGAAGAAACAACGAAGGTGAATGAACTCGGATGATGTTGATGAAGATTCAAATGAATCTCGATGACTGTTTATGAAGCTCTTTGAGAAATGAACGACTGAAGGTTTTACAAGTTTCTAGAAAACGGTTTCTGGACAACTTGCATGAACAAGGATGAACAAGAGATGAATCTTCATGAGATTGGGATGAAGTTCTTGAAGGTTATGATGAAGAATGTTCATGAAATCTGGAAAACGCTTCAAGAAGATGATGAAGGTCGTTCGGAGATGGTGAAGAACACGGTGGAGAAGATGAATGTTCTTGGATTTTTGGAAATGTTTGTAGAAGCTGATGATGAACATCTGAGAGATCTGGAAAAGTTAGTTGAAGCTGATGATGAACATCATGATGAACCGGATGAAGGTATGAAGGTTCTAACGATGAGATGAATTTTCCGGCGAGTAATTGGACTTTCGGCGACGGTTACGGTGAGGATTTGGCCGTGGTGATTTCTCTGGTGACTCTTTCCCGGTGTTTGCATGGCTGGCGGTGAGGGAGAAGCTGGGACGCGTGGCACACATGCGGAGATAGAAGTGGGACGCGTGGCAGCGTGTGTGGGTCAGTGGATACTGATGTGGCGTGTAGTGGGGTATGGAGAATGAGGTGTCACTAGGAGAGAGAACGAGGTGGAGGACTTATATACTGCCAAGTGTCACAGAAGTGGACTGGGCCTCCAGAAGTTGGACATCTGGCCCACAAACGGACGAAAACTAAGACTGAAAACCTGATTAAAATTATGACTCAAATTAAAGCTGCAATTAATGCACTAATGATGATTAAAACTAGTTAACACCAAAACAAAAAAATTATGCTAGTTAACTAAAAACTACTAATTAGAACTAATTAAAATTGATTAATATCCAAATTAAAATGCTTAAAATCCTAATTAACATCTAATTAATATCTATTAAATTCTAAAAAGAATTCAATTAATATCTAAAAATTAATTCTAAAAAAAGAATTAAATCTATTAATAAACCTATTAACTTTAAACAATTCAATTATTCTAAAAAAAGAATTAAACCTATTAATTTCTAAAAAAAATCAATTATTCTAAAAAAGAATTAAACCTATTAATTTCTAAACAAATTAATATCTTGAAATAAAACCTATAAAAAATAGAAAAAACTATTTAAACCTAATATCTAAAAATTATTAAAATCTAAGCAACATCTATTTAATATTCTAGAAAAACAATTAACCTCTAAAAACTATTTAAAATCTATTTAATATTCTAGAAATTAAGGAAACAATTCTAGAAAATGCAATAAAAGCCAATTAAATCAATTAAAAAAGATGAGAGAATATAATGAAATAAACGGTAAAAATCGGACACCGAAATATCCTAAAAAATAACAGCAAAAGCTGAAAACACCGGGACGAGCACAAATTTCACAACAAAACCCGCTTATTCGAACTGGTATGAAATGCCTGAAGCGCCAGGAGAAGGCTGTAATCCCGATAAAGTCAATCTGACCAAAAAATGCAATGTATGCGGTATGCAGATGCAAAAATGCAAAATGAGTCGAAACATAAGCCAAATTGCGAGAAATGGTTGGTCAAATTTTGGGGTGCAACAGCTGCCCCTATTCAAACGGCTTGGACCTGAAGGGTTGAGAAGCGAACGACTTTCAAACATTCAAAGGTAGAAGACGGTTGAATACCAAAGAACCCAGAAATTTGCCAACCTGCAGAAATAAACTGCAAAAACTGCTTGGGGAACAAATATCCAGAAAACTGAATCTGGTTGTCACGGTAACAAACTGACCAATCATCTGACAAAGAAACTGACTTTAGCACCAGTTACCTGTGTGACGCCACAGATAGCAAACTCGAAGGTTGGATCAACATGCACTTGATCCTCTCACATCGTCTAAAGATAGACAGGAAGAAAAACAATCTGAATCTCGCATCGTCTAATGATAGACGAGAGGAACATATCTGAATCTCACATCGTCTAATGATAGACGAGAGGAAAATTATAGCTAAATCTTGCATCGTCTAATGATAGACGAGAGGAAAACGAATCCAAATCTCGCATCGTCTAATGATAGACGAGAGGAAAATCATAGCCAAATCTCGCATCGTCTAATGATAGACGAGAGGAAAATCATAGCCAAGTCTCGCATCGTCTAAGGATAGACGAGAGGAACAATATAGACCACGTCAATGAACCTCAAAACCACCCATCAAATTTCAAAATCCTTTCGTCTATAGGAGTTGATGGAAAGAACAATATCCTCAAAGGGGCCACATTATCAATAAGAATTGACAGGAAGAAAACCACCTTCAAAGAGCCATGTCGTCAATAAGAATCAACAACTAGGAAAACCGAACATTCTTCAAAGAGCTTCGACGTCAATAAGAATCAACGGTCAGGAAAAACCCCTCTTGAAATGTCATTTCATCTAATAAACAGAAAGAAAACCATATCTGAAAGATCGCCTTGAAACCTCACATCGTCTAAAGATAGATGGAGAGCACACCATACCCGAACTCGCCTTGTCTAATGATAGACAGAGAGAAAATTCCATACCCAAACTCAGGACGTCTAAAGATAGACGGAGAAAAATTCCATACCCAAACTCACAACATCTAAAGATAGACAGAGAAAATTCCTGCTGGGGAAACACATCGTCAATAGGAACTGACGGGAAGAAAAGTGTCGTCATCAGATGATTGATGGACAAAGCATAACCGTCGTATGATCTGAAAATCAAATAAACCAAAGAGCTGTCTGAACAACGATGCTGGATAAATGCCCCTGAACTGATTGCAGAGTAATTCACATTGCCATAGAAGGATGATAGAAAAACTGGCTTATGCTTCGCATGCATATGCGTATGTTTGAATTTTTCTATGGCGTAATGCTCCATATAAGATGGAATGTTATGCATTTGACGATGAAATGCAAATATGATTCAAATATGATAATATATGCAGGATGCAAATGCAGGCTCGGGTTGCTGGAGAAGTTGGATACATAACCGCTTCAGCAAAATAAATGTTGAAGACAAAGCCAACTCCGCTGGGGATAACCGGGTATCACAGAATTATTCCAGCAAAATAAATGCTAGAAAGGTGAACCGACTCCGCTAGGGATAACCAAATGTGCTAAGTATGATTGGACTTCCCTGGGGATAGCTTACATGTGCCAATGACAATTGGACTTCCGCTGGGGAAAATAGACGGAGTCTTCCTGCGTATTAATGAAGATTGGATTATGAGACTGATGCGCCAACACGGATTGGGCCTCACGGTGATTGCCAATATGGATTGGACTTTAGGAATGGCGCGCCAATAAGGATTGGGCTTCCTGACGATTGCCAATAGGAATTGGGCTTTTAGGCTATCCGTGATGGGTCAAGTACGACTGACACTGGAAAACATCCTGTCGGAATTCACGGTTTCTGTTTGAAAGGTCAAGGGATTATAGCACGACTTCCTGACATTCGTCTCACTCTTGAAGATTGGCTGAACCTGCTTGAGTAGCTCTGATGACACGGAGAGGAACAATTCCTTCGCTTCTGATATGCCCCAGTCTGTGGGATCTCTGTGGGGATATTCCTCGAATGGAAATCTGAAAATCTGTACCCTGATGGTCTGACATGAACTGCCCCAGCACTTTGAACCTCAGAGAGATTCTTCGGATCAAATTGCCTCTTGGATAAGGAATAGCTTCTACGCTTTTAGAGTGGCCTGCCCCAGTCAGCAATGACTTTGCCCCTGATTGGCTGATTTGGAGTAAATTTTTTGGCTTTGAGAGATTTACCGAATCTCGACCTGATTGCCCCGAAATAACTGACTTTGGATGGCTGACATCACTAGGTATTACTTGCTATAGCTTGCCCCGGTTCACGGAGTATTCGGGCGTTCCGCATTCTATCATGATCATACTTTCCACTATAGGAAACTTTCCTGCTGTCAAGCGCTTACTTGCAAGTAAAATAAGTTGTTCTGCATAAAAGATATATCAATGCAACGCATACGACAGTTTTGACATCCAATATGTTCACTGGAAAAGGAAAAAACAGTTTATGGCATATAATGAACAAATCATTTATCGGAATATCAACCTTAGTACCAACATGGTAAGAAGAAACCTTATAGGAGTCAGTTTTGACGTGATCTTTACCAAAGTATGCCTTCGAAACAAACCTGCTTCAATTAGGATTTTTTCCGGTTGTAACGTGGTCAGGTTCACGGTCTTGAAGGAAAGGATAAAGGCTCAAAATTTATTTTAACCCACCCGTTCACCTTGATGTTCTCCAATCCTACGTTTAGCTAATTCGACCTTAGCGCTCACTTCTCAGAGGTGGAAAGATAGGAGTGATAGTTCGAGAAACCATGAGTTTCTGGAGTGACAGCCACTCACTTTTCGTCTTTGCCATTTAGGGTCACACGACTTGCATTTCGTTTGAGGATTTTTCTTTTGTAATCCTTTTCATTTTTTCAGTTTTTCGCTTTCCCTAATTTTTTCCTGGACTGACTCTTTTGAGCTTCTTTTGATTATTAAGTCCAGCGGGATGCCCTCATTTTTGCCTAAGTCATTTGTTTTCAAGTTTTGACTTAGCGAGCTTTTGATTCTTTTTGCCCTTTTTTTTTGAACAAGTCGTGTGACACTGGTTGTCTGACTCTTTGGGGAATAATGTGAACGTTTCACTCCTGACGCTTAACCACTGAGGTTTTTTAGGCACGACCTCTAGAGGTGTGATTGATGCTCGAACGGACACTCTTTTCTGCAATTTGGACGCTCGATCAAATTAGCTAACACCTACCCTGCCCCGGGTTAAGATTGAGGGTTTTTCCGTTTTCCGAAAGAAACTCCTACTACTAGGCTCAAAGGGGTTGACAAGGGATTATCTTCCTTATAACTCCGGTGTTTAGGGATTTGAAACAATGCATGTACATCATCATCAGGTTTTATGTTCGAAAGCATACGGTTGGAAGCTTGCGCGTCTTTTAAACTTCGTCATCCTCCCCGGATTCCGCTTAACCAAGCGTTGGATATCAGTTAAAACATTGAGTGAACACAAATGGATTTAATCAAAACATGCATACTCATTTCATTATCAATATCAATTGAAAACAATACAAGTTTTAAGAATGCAATTTGCGCTTTAACAAAAAAGAAACTACAAATGCAAAGAAATGACATGATAAAACAAAGATTGCCAGCTTCTGGGAACCAGGCTTTTCGAACTTGATTTGCTGCTGAGCCAGCCATCCTCAGAATTGCTCTTCGAATTCATCCTCATACTCCTCTGAACATCTTCTATCAGTGAACTCTCCCATAACATGAACTGATACACCCACTTGGCTGGATGAAGGAAGGTCGTTAATCTAAACACCCTGAGGCGTGATAGATATCCTGCTAGAGTCTATCAAAGTCTAAACTTGGCTTCGAAGCAACTTACAGTCATCTATTGAATGCCCCTGTGCCCCAACATGGTACTCACAGCGGACGTTGGTATCAAAACCTGGAGGATACGGATGGATCATTGGATTAGTCTCCTTCGGCACTATCAGCCCACCTTTGACCAAATCCGGCAACAACTGACTGTACGACACCGGTAGCTGAGTAAATTGCCTTTCAGGTTTCCTTGGTCTTCGTTGGGCATGCTGACGCGGTTGACGACGGTATGACTGTTGACTCTGGCGGGGAACAAATATCTGACATATAGACCCAACAGGTTGCTGGCTCTGAACACTCGAAGTGTCTGAACACTGAATCTGAGATGCTAGAGATTCTGAGACAACATCACTTCCTCCTTCCCATTCCTCCTGGGAACTGATAACTGATCCATTCTTATCAACTGGGATATAAGGAGTATCTCACGTCTTTCCATTCTTGATCCCTCTCTCAACAAGCTCTCCTATTCTTATCAAGCCCGCAAAGCTTGTACAATTGAACATTATGTCGTAATAACGGCCCTTCAGAGTACCCAAGAAAAAGTCAACCATTTCTCTCTCCAGAAGCGGTGGTTGAACACGAGCAGTCAATTCTCTCCATCTCTGCACATACCCCCTAAAGGATTCATTCTCCGCATGAGATAATTCTTGCAAATGCACGCGACTAGGAGCCATGTCAAGATTGTAGTCGTACTGCTTCACGAAGGCATTAGATAAATCCGACCATGATTTGATGCTATCACTCTCCAACTGCATGTACCAATCCAAAGATGCTCCGATCAAACTATCTTGGAAACAGTGAATCAGAAGCTTGTCATTAGTAACATGTGAAGTCATTCTTCTGCAGAACATAACCAAATGTAGCTTCAGACAACTATCCCCTTTGTATTTCGCAAAATTGGGCATCTTAAACTTTGGAGGCAACACGAGGCTTGGCACCAGACACATGCTCGAAGCATTCAGATTAAGAGTATTCTTACTCATCAGGGCGGCAACCTGGTCTTCCAACAGCTGCAATCTTGTCATATACTCAACAGTCTGTGGGTTCTCAACATTAACCTTCGGAACAACCCTCTGATGATCTGGCACAGGGAAAGTGAAATGCTGATAGTTTGTGTCATGGAGAGAAGATGCATCTTTGTCTCTGACAGGAATCAGCACAGGATGAGCTTGGGCAACATTATTCACCAGGATCCTCTGAACATTGTCCTCTCCTCTAGTCATAGCTGTTATGGCTTCCATGAACTGACTCAACTGGTTCTTCAACAATTCAAACTCTGCCCTGGTAACACCCTGATTCTGCTTACTGAGTTCATGATCCTTCTAGAAACTAATTCAAGTCCAAAGCGAATGCTGGGGAATCAACTGCGAGTTGGACAAAATGCAATGCAAAATGCAACAACCACGGGATCACAGCCCCAACAAAGCTCTGAATACTGTTGCGCTGCTGATGGGATAAGTTCTCTCTGACGAGAGAAAACCAAAATACTGGGTTGGCTGGAAGTCAAGTTTCCTGCAAAAACCCTCTCACTCATAGGTATGGACCTAAACTGACAAAAGTTCGGCATCCTATACGTTTCCCAGCGTCACAGACTTTCAAGAAACGATGATACGATACCCAGGAAGGTGTGGCATCATCATCTCTTGAAGCGGCCTCACTTAGTTGAGTCATAAATGATCGGTCCCCAGAGTTGACAATCCTCCAAACCAACAACCCTCAAGCCCAAAGGGCTGGAAAAGAAGTCAACCGGGAGAATCTCGTTTGAGCGTGGATTTTTTGAGACACTAGTACATGCAAAGCATGCACGCGCCCACTACTTTCCACAACTAATGCTAGGTACACTCAAGCCTGGGTCTAGATTTTCACTCATCAGAGCTCCCCTCCCACAACAGCACAATAGCAACAGATAATAATATAGTGCGGGAAATGTAAATACATAAGTATAAAAAATATAGCACAAAAATAAACACCCGAAGACAAGAAAGCAAGCGCTAGGATTGACTTGCGCACAGGGACGTTGGATCCCCAGATTGACTCGCATATGGGACATTGGATCCCTAGTAGAGTCACCTGCTGTCGCTACCGCGAAAATGAGGTGTCGGCAAAACAGAAGAGTCGCCACCTTTTGTTATTTATCCCACAGAACGGGAAAGGAAACGATCGGAAAAACCTGACGAAAAGGTATAAGACAAGGTCATCGCAACCATGTCTGGGTTCGGGAGTCGGTTACGCAAGGGGAAGGTATTAGCACCCCTCACGTCCATCGTACTCGATGGGATCCACGCTTGTTGGTTTGTCTGTGGGTGAAAAACAATCTAGCTACGGCTTCTAAGGTTGGTCTGAAAGAGAAAAGAAAATGACTCGGCAGAACACAGCAGTTCTATGCCTACGTATTCCCGTCTGGAACGAGAAATTAGAGTCAACGTAGTTCGCCTAACTACGGGTGAAAAAAGGGGGGAAGGTTGCTCGCCAAGATATCATATCTTGTGCCTACGTACTTTCACACGGCGTGAAAGATCAGAGCAAACGTAGTTCGGCCTAGCTACGGATAGACAGGGTGTTCTCGATCACACAGGGGTGAGAGAAAAGATTGACAATACTAGCGTACGCATTCTAGCAGTTAGGTGTATGTTGCTCGACCGTTGGAGACTTAGGCGTTACCTATTTGCGGTAGAACGGACGTAGTATGTCAGGGTTTAATGGTATGGGAACCTACGGGAACTAGAACTACGGTCTGGTCTCAATTGCGCTAGGGCAAGAGAAAGGGGAACATTAGTCGTCTGCGGGAAAGTCTCGATCGCACGGCAGCGAGAGAAGAGAGAAGTTAGTGGTTAGTGTGCTCGCTAAGATTGTTGCACCCCAAAATTTGCCCAACATTTCTTTACCTAGCTTATGTTTCATTCCATTCACATTAGCATTATCATTTGCATTTCATTGACATGTATGCAGGAGATCAAGAGGTATGATTACCAATCAAGAGCTATACAAGACTATGAAGCTAGCTAAGAAGGTTATTCAGATGTTCAAGGGTTGATACTTGTCAGAGAAGTTAAAAGATCCTCAGAGAGAGTGATTGATGCCAAGAGGGTGTGTCTTCTAACTTGAGAGTTGTGGGAAGTCATCAGATGATTCTGAAGCCATGAAGTTATACTTGAGGTCTTGAGAGAGCTCATGAGAAGTTTTGAAGATCACTTTGAGGCCTAGACAGGTCATTGTGCAAGATTAAGAAGGCTTAGCCATGAGTTGTGCAATTAGGGTTTGACTAGGTCAACCCTAAGTCAACTAATAATTTAAGGAAGGTTGAGACCTAATCCAAGAGCCATGTGATCATGGATTGATGCATTGAGATGCTATAAGGATGATTCCAAGGTCAACTCATCATGATTGAAGAGTTTGAGAAGTTTCAAGCTAGGGTTTCTAAGGCTTGACAGTGTAAAATCCCCTAGTTTGACCCCTATCTTCAAGGAAATTTAGCTCAAGATGTGATTGTCATCTCATCTTGCCCCCAACATTAATGTTGTAGAGCATGATCTTAGCTTTAATTTTAGTGCTAGAAGTCCTTGATAGGATTTGTAGAACTCAAGTTATGACTTTGACAAGTTACAAGTCATCTGAGGTATGTGAATTTGGAGCTTGAAAGTTGCCCAACTTGCATGAAACTTTTGCCCTAGAAGGATGACTCCTATGAACTTTGGTCAACATGAATGTTGTTCCTTATCCTCTTAGCTTTCTATAGATTACTAGAAGTCCTTGATAGGATTTGTAGAACTCAAGTTATGGCTTTGACAAGTCAAGGGTATTTTGGACATTTGGAGATTACAGGTCATTTCAATCATAAGTCCATAACTCCTATTTGCAAGCTTCAAATGGGAAAATGTTCAACATCAAACTTGTTCAAAATGATGTTTTAAGGCTGGCCAAGTGTTCATGAGAGGTTGGAATTGCTTGTAACTCAAAATTGCAAAATTGACTTAAAAAAGGAAGAATTAAAGTTCATTAAAAGGACCAAATTTGTGATTTTTCATTCCAAAGCCAAGATAAGGCATGTAATATGTCATTTTGATCAGAAATGACACTTTAAAGACATTGGCAATGTTACTTTTCTCATTTGAGGTCAAAATCATGGAGTTGCATTTTGTTACTTAAGGCTTAAGGTACATATGCCAAACTTCTCATAAGATCAAACCAAGGTGCAAACACATTCCAAACACACTCAAAATCTCATGTCGAGAGAATTTGGATGAGAATGAGGGCAAATGCAAGCTGATGCAAGAGCTGTTATGACCATGGCATGAGATTGAATTTCAAGTGAGATGAGATATTGAACTTCTCATTAGAGTGATCCAAAACTTTCTAGATCATTCATTCATGTCCTATATATGATTATGAAGTGATCCAAGGCTAAGGTTGGTGAGAATTGAGAGAGGAGAGTGAGATTACATTTTGAATTTGCACATTGCAAATCAAAATCTGTTACAGCCATTGGAGCCATTTCAGTCCAAGTTCTTGATCCCAATAGCTTGCTCTGAGGTTGGTGATTGATCCCAGATCAAATTCAAGGCCAAACTGTGGAAGAATCGTGAGTTAGCCATTGGAGTTGGAAGCTTGCAACTCAGAATCGGGTTCAAGAATCCACGAGGTTTCAGCTCTTTTCTTTGCATACAGAAGGTTGACTGGAGGCTAGTGAAGGAGTCTGGAAGTTCTTGAGGGTTGATTTGAAGATTCAACCACTCTGTTCACACGATTTTATCAGGTATGTAAACATCCTTCCATGGCTTAATTTAAGTAGAATCAATAGGATTTGTTAGGTTAAATGCATTGTAGATTGATGTAGGAAGGTTTCTGGATCATTAATTTGGAAATTAGTGACCAATTAGGGTTTATGCAATTTTCGGTTGAGATCGTGTTTTTGCAAACCTTGAGTTTTTAGCATGAACTAGTGGCATGAATGAATTCCTGAGGAAATTTGGGACAAGATTCATCAAGAAATCGTGGCCAATGGTGGATTCTAGAGATAGTTAGGGTTGGGAGTGGCTGATCGGAGAAGTCACCGGCGGTGACTCTAGCGCGCGCAGGTGAAGGGAGTTCAGAGATTCAAAAGGAAGAAGATGACTAGATGGCCATTGGATTAGATGTGGACCTTTGACCAGATGAGGATCTAACGGCCACGCGTGAGGGAAATTTTGTGAAGGATTCTGAGTTGATATGAAACGATGTGTTTCATTTAAATGTTGGTCATGGGCTTAAACACAGATTGATATCAACACCCCCTTTATGGCCCAGTCTGGATAATGAACTGAAGTTTGTTGCTATTCACACCACGCGCTTATCAATTTCCTTGGATTTTCATTTTATTTTTCATTTCATTCATGGTTATTGGAAAATTCATAAATAATTGAAAAATAACTCAAATGATTCTATTCTTTTTTCCATGGGTTCATGATTGAATCTAGTTTTTTTTAGATAAAAAATATTAATATTTCAGGCACTTTTGATTTTATTAGAATTTTTTGAATTTAAATTGATATTAAAATGACCATAGTTGATGCTTGGTTTTGTTGAATTTGGTTTGATCATTTGATGATGATTTTTGCCTTGATTTTTTGAGTGTAGCTAGCATAGATATGCATGTTCCCCCTAGATTTTTCTCACATTTTTGTGATAAATGTAAGTGGTAGTTTTAGGTTGAAACTTTAGGAGCTCCATTTTTAGGGTTTATGGTTGATACCTTATGATTTAGGTTTTATTTCTAGAACTTGGTGGATGATTCAACCTCTGATTTTTGTATGGTAGATTCATGATTGAATTAGGGTCCCTTAGGAATTTTTGTAGGAATTTACAATGTAGTTTACTATTTTTGTTTGATTTTAGTTTAAGTGCTAACTTTGGATGATTCTAATGCACTAATTCAACTAGAATGACTTCTTTAGTTCCCTTAGATTAGGGTTTTGTCTCTCTTGCTCTTGGAGGATGTTGAAGACAAGTTGAAGATGTAATGGAGTGCTTGAAGAAGATTGGATGTGAAGATCTCCCCTTCTTTTGGTGTAGTTTTGATTAGGTGTTAAGATTAGGGTTTGTAGGCAGAGCTTCTAGATAGATTCTCTTCCTTCATAAACATGGAAGATGTTGATCACTTCCATTATTCCCTATGATGTAAGGTCCCCTTGTAAAGGCCTCATCCCTCCTTTGGTAGGATGTGCGGCTCTTTACAAGTTGGTAGAACCTTTGAGGGTCCCTTTCTCTGATGATAGGATGCTTAGTGGTGACCTTTGGTCTTTACTCTGCTGTCAATCATCCAAACTTTGCTCTTGTTAGATGAATCTTTCTCCCTTGCTAGAGGATGGAGTTCCTTGTTAGAAGATTGAGGGGTAGGAGTTGATACTTCTTTGTGTTTGGAGAATACCCTTAGGAGCTGAAGCTTGTAGATCAGGAAGAGCAAGTTGATGGAGGAGAGAGCTGAAGCTTGAAGGTCCAGAAGAACAAGTTGACACTTGTGAAGAAGGTCAAATTGAATTTGAAATTGAAGAGCTGAGGCTTGAAGAAGAAAGATCAAGTTGATACTTGTGTGTTTGATGCTTTGAGAGCCTGAAGGAGCCAAGTTGATACTTGATATTAGGAGTGAAGCCTGGAAGTGGAATTTACTGAAGAGCTGAGGCTTGAGGAAGAGAGAATGAGTTGACACTTATGTGGATGTATTAGAAGCAAGTTGAAACTTGCTATTGTAGATGAAAGCCCTGAAGAGCTGTTGAAGACTGAGGACTGAGCTGATGTTTGAGGAGCTTTGCTGTGAAGCTGTAGAAGCTGTTGATCTGCTTTCTTTTCCTGTCTGTTTGCTTTCTGTGCAACTGTATTGCTGTGACTTGTTTGATTTGCTTGATGCATTAGAATAAGCTCATGTTTAGAATGATTTAAGCTAGGAGCATGATTGCACTAGAGGTTGAGTTGCTCCCTCTGCTTGTATTTTTACCGTATGGCTTTGCTTGCGGGTATTCGGTAGAGCCCAACTCCCTTGCCTATGTGGTTTGTGTTTTGCTTGATGGCATTTCATTTCTTCTGTATGATTGCAGTTTATATGTTGCTTGATAGTATGTTATTTCTTCTGTATGATTGCAGTTATTCATATCTTGGCTTGAGGTTGAGATGAGCTTGTGAAGGCTGATGCCCCACACACATTTCCTCCCTCACTTGCATTGCATGCATTTTACAGTCGTTTACTGTTTACTGTTTAAGCTGATGCTTTATCTGTTTCTGTTTATCATTGACATGATCCCCTAGGAATCTCACTTCCTTTGATAAGGAAGTGATGATTAGAACTTTAGGTTGAAACCTATGCATGATAACTTCTAGGAGTTCCCTGTTTCAAACCTCAACCATAGGATGAATCCTTGGCATGACAACATTAGGACTTGATAGTCTCCCTCTTAGTTGAACTTGTTCGTTCTCTTCTTATCTCAAAACAAATTAAAATACAGTAATAAAGGTTAACTGACGTCGTACATTACGAGCCTTAAGCTATCTGAGAAAGGGTTGTCGGAGAGTTTCTTTTCGACAGCTTGGATGTTTAGTATGGCACCCTTTGGGTGACATACGATGCATTCACTCTCAGGTCATAGTCTCTAGTGCGATATTGGTTGCAAACATCCATAAAAAAACAATTCTTCCGTAAAAGACAGAAAACAAACTTCAAACCTTTTTGCCCCGTGGGCCCGTAATTCAAAGGAAGCTTTTATGAAGAAAAGAGTGTCGTTAACTCCCAGCTCTACCGTAAACGGTAATGCATAAGTCTCCAAGGGTCGAGCTGCGTACATCTAACTGCTGGAACTGTTTGTTAACCCTACTTGATAAAACAGATGAATCTGATCCCCCGTAATCCGTATTATCCCGAACTACGTAAGCTCTGATCTCTCATACCTGTTGAGAGTACGTAGGCACAATACTGATGTATTGGCGAGCCACCTTCCCCATAACCCGTAGTTAGGCGAACTACGTTGACTCTGATTTCTCATTCTCTGATGAGAATACGTAGGCATAAAGTGCGACGCTTTGTCGAGTCATTTTCCTTTTCTTTTTAAGCCATCCTTGATAGGTAGATAGATAAAACCAACCCGTCAGATAAACACAACAAGCGTGGATCCCATAGAGTACGATGGACGTGAGGGGTGCTAATACCTTCCCCTTGCGTAACCGACTCCCGAACCCAGACAATGGTTGCGATGACCTTGTCTTATACCTTTTCGTCAGGTTTTTCCGATCGTTCCCTTTCACGCTCCGAGGGATAAATAACGAAAGGTGGCGACTCTTCTGTTTTGTCGGCACCTTATTTTCGCGGAAGCGCCAGCTGGCGACTCTGCTGGGAAATTCATAGTTTCCTGGGATCCAACGTCCCTTATGCGAGTCAGCTTGGGGATCCAACGTTCCCTGCGAGATTCAATCCTAGCGCTTGTATGATTACTTGTTGGGTTGTGTTTGTTTATCGCATTTTATTTCCCCGCACTTTATTTTCAGTATGATATGATTATCTGTGCTGTTGTGGGAGGGGCATTCTGATGAGTGAGAAGCCAGACCCAGGCTTGAGTGTACCTAGCATTAGTTGTGGAAATTAGTGGGCGCGTGCTTGCTTTGCAGGCACTAGTGTCTCATGAAATCCACACTCAGACGAGGTTCTCCCGGTTGACTTCTTTTCCGGCCCTTTGGGCTTGAGGGGTTGTTGGTTTGGAGGATTGTCGACTCTGGGGACCGATCATTTGGGATTCAGCTGAGTGAGGCCGCTTCAGGAGATGGTGATGCCACACCTTCTGGGTATCGTATCACCCCTCTTGAATGTCTTTGACGCTGATGACCGCATAGGATGTCGAACTTGTGTCAGTTTAGGTCCATACCTGTGAGCAGGGCTGGGTTTGTTGCAGGACACCTTAACCTTCAAACTACCTGGTTTTCTTGATAGTGAATCAGTTTTGTTGGTATCAGAGGTTCTCATCACCAGATATATGATTGTTCTTGATAGAGCAGATTTCTGGTCCTGTATCAGAGGTCCTTATTATCAGATGTGTGTTTGTTCTTGACAAAGCAGATTTATGGTCCGATACCAGGGTTTTCTTCTTATCAAAGATAGTGGTTGTTCTTGACAGAGCAGTATTGTGGTTTTGTTGATACAGAATCTCACCTTCATCTCCTCAACAGCACAGTCATCTTGATCTCCTGCTGCATGATTGCATTTTGCATTATTTTGCATATTCATCTGCATTTCATTAACGTGTGTCTGTGTTGCAGGTACCGTTTCCCCCAATTCAGGTTTTCTTGTGCTATTATGGGTTCTCTGAGGAAGACTGTGGCTTACAAGCTCCCCACTCCTGATGTCGTTCAGCTGACTGGTTTGATTGCTTTAGCAGATGATTCTGTGAGAGATGAATTCAGAAAGTCTTACGGTAAACTGCTCAGTTTGGTTCGTAAACCCTCTGTGTTTGAGTTGAATGGGTTGCACGCCCTGCTGCAGTTCTACGATCCTCCTTTGAGGTGCTTTACCTTCCAGGACTTTATTCTCACACCCACACTAGAGGAGTATGCTGATTTGTTAGGTGTGCCTATCAAGAGGCAGATGCCTTTTGCTCATATGGATGTTGAGCCTAATCTGGCTAGTCTAGCTCCTTCACTTCACCTAGATGCCTTCGAGTTGATCTTGTCTAGTTGGAACAGGGTTCCTGATTTCTCCTTGCAGTTCTTAGTGGGAAAGGCTCAGCAGTGCGCCAAAGACGGATGTTGGGTCGTGTTCAACGCCATTCTTGCTTTGTGCATATATGGCATCAT
Organism: Lathyrus sativus; assembly: GCA_963859935.3. Lineage (NCBI taxonomy): Eukaryota > Viridiplantae > Streptophyta > Magnoliopsida > Fabales > Fabaceae > Lathyrus > Lathyrus sativus. Next base: position 353,327,865 of record OZ012737.1, read on the forward strand.
TCTGTTCCCCAATATGCCTGACTTTGTAGACTTCGACGCCTTCCACATCTTTGCATCAGGCAATCCAGTCCCTACCTTGATAGGAGATGTCTATCATTCCGTCCACTACAAAAATGAGAACAGAAGAGGTAAGAATGTCTCATGCTGTGTACCCCTGCTCTATAGATTGCTTGATAGCCACCTACCCAAGAAGGGTCTCTTTGCTTTGTCTGCAGCCACAGCTGAGTGGTCCGAGCGTTTGATGAGTCTGTCAGCGGAGGATATTGCCTAGTTTGATAGAGATAGGTTGGGTACCGAGATCATCTTCAGCTGCAGCAGGTTTCCGAATGTGCCTTTGATAGGCAGGAAGGGTTGTATCAACTATAATCCATCTCTGTTGGTCCGACAATTTGCTTATGCTTTGAGAGCTCCGCCGAAGGATGAAGAGGTGCAGGAATCTCTGTACCTCACTGGTCTCCTAGAGGGGGATATGTTATCTAAGCTTCAGCACGCTTGGAATGGTGTCAGTAAGCGGGGAAAGCCGTTGCTGGGGAAAAGTAATAGCCAAGCCTACACTCCGTATGTGGCCTGGATCAGAGCCAGAGCAGATGCTATAGGGATGTCGTTTCCTCCTGCCAAGCCAGAAAGCCCTCCAGTGATTGAAGAGCCTACCACTGTGCCTATTCAGCAGCACAATCAGGTGTTAGCTGAGCGAGATGAGCTGAAAAAGGCAAATGAAGAACTGGAGAAAGAATTGGCTCAACTCAGAAGCGAGAGAAGCGAAGCCGTTCATTCCTTCAAGAGGCAAACAGAGCTGGTGAACCAGTTAGGGTCAGATTTGACTAAGCAGATAGCTGAGCGTGAGCGCTTGGGTCGAGACTTCAAAGCTGTCAATGATGTACTGGCCACTAAGAAGCAGCACTTGGATGAAGCGTACCGGAGAATATCCAAGTTTAATCAGCATTGGAAGGCCACCCTAGCCAACGGCAAAGAACGGGAGGATAAGCTGAAGCAACAGATCTCCAAGCTGAAAGCCCAGAGGAAGGCTAGTGAGAAGAGGTTTGATGAAGAAACCGCTCACAGATATGCCGCTGAAAGCCAGCTCAACAAGGCTCTTGCTAACCTGAAGGAGCGCAAACTGATGTTTGAATCCAAGAAGCGGAAGCTAGAAGATTGTTTCGGCGAAGGAGCATGGGAAGATTCGGTTGAAGGTCTTCAATACACTATTAGGTAGAGGGAGTTACTCGTCGAAGGGTTGTTCACTCAGCCTGATCATCCAGAAACGAGGGATCTGTTAGAAGAGTTTCGAGCCCGTGGCCGTGCTTGACTATATTTGTAATCCTTTTATTTTGATCAGTGTTGTATGCTGACCATTACCAGGCTTGTTGGTCGAGGTCATGCTATTGATTCTGCTTGTACTCAGTGACGTTGTGTACCGCCTTGATGGGCTTTCTTTATATATGTGAGATGTTATTTCCACGACTGGACTCAGACTTCTTATTATCAGCACTGGCACTCAGGCACTAGGATCGGGGGAAATCTCCCTAACACACAGACACACGTTTGCATTTGCATGAAGCATTTGCATAACGAGCACTTTGTCGTTTTTTCTAACCCTTTGTGTATGCAGGTTGTTCCAGGATTGATCAAAGGCCTGTGCACCGCTATCCGACCAAAGCAAATCGAGCCAGAGCTATGCAGCAAGTGCAGACTGACGTTCAAGAACTCCGAGAGAGGATGGACCGCTTCATGGAACTCATGCAAGTGGTTACCAACGGCCAGGATCAGCTCAGAACTTTGGTCCAGCCTCTGATTTCAAGGGTTGACAGCAATGGTGTACTCCATGGTGGGACTGTTCCAACCCCTCCACCTGTTGAAACTCCTCAGAATGGCGTCCACGTGACTAGGGGGAATGGTAGTGCCAACGGCAATGTGATCGCTAACATGGGACTCAACGGTAATACGACTGGCGTCGGTAATGGGAATTTCGAAGCTAATGTCAATGTTGGGCTGGGCAACGGCAACACAGGTGTTGGAAATCTGTATGGGCCTCAGCCATGGTTAGAAGACCGTCAAGACGATGTGTTCTCACAGAAAGGTGCTGAAGGAGAGCTGACTGCTGAAGCACGTCTGAGGTTTAAGGCACTCGAGGACAAGATGAGGAATTTCGAGAACCTGAACACTATGGGTGTTGACATGTCCAAGTTGGGACTGATTGCTGATTTCAAGGTGCCTCCCAAGTTCAAGGTACCCGACTTTGAAAAGTACAAGGGCACCACTTGCCCTCGCGTCCATCTGAGATCATACTACCGGAAAATGTCCGCTCACTCTGAAGACGAGAAGTTGCTGATGCACTTCTTTCAGGATAGCTTGTCCGGGCCCTCCCTGGAATGGTACATGAGTCTGGAACCTACCAGTGTGCACACGTGGAAGGAACTTGCTGAAGCATTCGTGCACCATTACCAATATAACAGTGACTTGGCTCCGAACCGGGTCCAACTGCAAAATTTGTCACAGAGGAACAACGAAGCGTTCAAAGAATACGCCCAGAGGTGGCGTGAATTAGCAGCTAGGGTTCAGCCGCCGATGGTTGAACGGGAGCTTGTGGAAATGTTCGTAGCCACCCTTCCAGGGGTTTATTACGAGAAATTAGTCAGCAGTATGTCGGGAAGCTTCTCAGATCTCATTATCACGGGTGAGCACGTTGAAAATGGGATCAAACTGGGGAAAATTCAAGGTGATCTATCCTCGGCTGGAGGAGGAAAGAAACCATATGGTGGCAAATGGCGGGAAGGAGAGACGAGCGCCGTGTCCAACGCTCGAAGGAAAGGCAAAGGCCATCACAGCAGGTGGCTAGCATAACCATCCCCGCGGTCCAACAGCCACAGCAGCAGCAACAACAACAGCAGCTGAATCAGCAAGGGTACAGAAAGTATCAGAACAGGGCACCTCTGACAAGTCGTCACCTCGAGACGCCGCCCATGTCTTATGCTCAGCTGTTACAGACTCTGCTTCAGTTACAGCTAATCCAGAAGAGAACCCTGGCTCCCTTGACAGGGGCACCTCCGCCGGGTTATGATGCGAATGCAACTTGTGAGTTTCACTCATGGGCATCGGGCCACACGATAGAAAATTGCAAAGCCTTCAAGCACAAGGTGCAGGATATGGTGGACGCTAAGATCATCAATTTCTCAGATAATGTGCCAAACGTCAGGAAGAACCCTATGCCGAATCATAGGGGAGGTGGGGTAAATGCCATTATTGAAGACGAGAACTTGGATTTATTGACTGATGTCAAGGATCTGAAGACACCACTTAGCTTCGTTAAAGCCAAGCTGATGAAAAGAGGTTTCTTCCCGGGCTGTGGAGAACTGTGTATGGGTTGTGCGACTAGTCCTGATGGATGCGAACAGTTGATAGAAAGGATTCAGAGTCTGATGACCGAAGGAATCTTACAGTTTAGCCGAAGGGCCGAATGTGGATCTGGAGAGGTAATGCTGAAGCAAGATGATGAGGTTGCCACCATCACCATCCCTCGTCGGACGATAACTATTTCTGCACCCAGGCCGCCCACGGTTACCATCACCAAAGCTGGGTCGATACCTTTCGAAAGCACCAATGTTGTCCCATGGCATTATGGGGCATACGTCTACTGCAACGGACAGAAGTTGGAATTGGAACCATCAGGGTCGTGTGTGGATAACCTAGTGGGAATTGGCGGAATCACTCGTAGCGGGAGAGTATTTGCTCCACCTGAGATCGTGGCGGACAAAGCGGACAAAGCTGATGTAACTGATAAAGGAAAGAGTAAAGTCGTTGAAGAGACCCCTCGTGGGGTAGAGAAAGACTTACTTGTTAAAGACGTTGAAGAGTTTATGAGGTTGATTAAGAAAAGTGACTACAAGATCGTGGACCACCTCCATCAAACACCCTCGAAAATTTCCATCCTGAATTTGTTGCTATGTTCTGAGGCACATCGCAACGCGCTGCTGAAGGTGTTGAATGCCACGTATGTACCACAGGAAATCTCGGTCAACCAGTTGGAAGGGGTCGTAGCCCACGTGAATGCGGGAAACGGTTTAGGGTTCACTGACCTGGAGCTGACACCGAAGGGAAGAAACCACAACAGCGCCCTGCACATCTCGATAGAGTGTAGAGGAACGATTATGTCTCACGTGTTGGTGGACACGGGATCGTCACTCAATGTTCTTCCCAAGAAAGGACTGATGAAGTTAGATACTCGAGGATTGATTTGCACACCCAGTGATCTGGTTATGAAAGCGTTCGATGGAACCAAACGTCATGTTTTCGGGGAGGTGACGCTACCAATCCAAGTCGGGCCGGAAACGTTCGACGCAGTTTTCTACATTATGGACATCATGCCTGCCTACAGTTGTCTTTTAGGTCGCCCATGGATCCATTCGGCTGGCGCTGTGACCTCCACGTTGCACCAGAAGCTCAAGTATGTTGTCGGAGGCAGCATCGTAACCGTTTGTGGCGAGGAAGGTATAATGGTGAGCCATTTGTCGTCCTTCAAATATGTTGAGATGGATGGGGAAATCCACAAAACTCTATGTCAGGCGTTCGAAGCTGTTAAAGTCAAGAACGTAGCTCCTGTAATCACTGAGAAACCAGAGATGGCTCTCTCTTCCTTCAAGGAAGCCCGGGCCGTTGTTCAAGCCGGATCTACCTCAGGCTGGGGGCAGATTCTAGAGATACCCAACAAGTAGGACAAGTTTGGGTTGGGATATTCTCCTGCGGCTAAAGCCTCCTCTTCTCACAGTGCGTCGCGAGGTAAAGGGCCGATCCAGTTTACCAGTGGCGGGGTGATATTTGAAAGTGTCAATGCAGTGTCTGAAGACGGCGAAGACAGCGACTGCGATCTGGACTCTTGGATCCATCCAAGCAAACCAGGCGAGAGCCTCAACAACTGGTCTGTCAAGGATACCATCCAAGTGACAGGCAAAGAGTAATGATTTACTTTCTCCAATCATTGTACAACCCTATGTCCTACCCGGAGCATAGTGGTTTTATTGTCAGGGCCTTGTTTGATTATGTACATGCATTTTACCAATAAATCAAAAGGCGTTTCTTTCGTATTCAAATGTTGTGATCTCTGTTATTCCTGTTTTATATTTGTTTTGAAAAACAATAAAATGGCAATGGGGTTTGTGCTAACCTGCATATCCTTGTTTTAAGCTTAACCCTTGTTATTGCAGGATCCACATAGCAGATGACATCGACTCTGGACCTTCTACGACTCACTTCGACTTCGATTACCCAATCTATCAAGCCGAAGAAGAGATTGATGAAGACGAAGACCTTCCCAAAGAGTTGGCCCGCTTGTAGAAACAAGAAGAGAAAGTTATTCTGCCTCACGAAGAAGAGATTGAGATTGTGAATCTGGGTTCTGAAGAACTTGTCAGGAATGTCAGGATAAGGGCTGCATTATAGAGTGATGTCAAGCAGAGATTGGTCGAGATGCTGAGAGAGTATAGTGACGTCTTTGCTTGGTCATCGAGGATATGCCCGGACTTGACACTGACATCGTGGTCCATCACTTTCCGCTGCGAGAAGATTGTCCTCCCGTTAAGCAGAAGCTTAGAAGGACGCGACTAGATATGGCCGTTAAGATCAAATAAGAAGTGCAGAAACATCTTGATGTTGGCTTCTTAGCGGTCACTACTTACCCTCCGTGGGTCGCCAACATAGTGCCTGTACCGAAGAAAGACGGTAAGGTGCGAATGTGCGTCGATTATCGGGATTTGAATAGGGCGAGCCCTAAAGATGATTTCCCGCTCCCTCATATTGATGTGTTGGTCGACAATACAGCCCAGTTCTCCGTATTTTCGTTCATGGATGGCTTCTCCGGTTACAATCAAATCAAGATGGCGCCGGAGGACATGGAGAAAACTACGTTTATTACACCCTGGGGAACGTTTTGCTACAAGGTAATGCCTTTCGGTCTGAAGAACGCAGGGGCCACTTACCAACGAGCAATGGTTACTTTGTTTCATGACATGATTCATCATGAGATTGAAGTCTATGTTGATGACATGATTGCGAAGTCCCAAACGGAGGAAGGACATCTGGTCAATTTGCTGAAGCTTTTTGAGAGGCTTAGGAAGTTCAGGTTGAGGCTGAATCCTAACAAGTGTACTTTCGGAGTACGATCGGGAAAACTACTGGGGGTTCATCGTGAGTGAAATAGGCATCGAGGTTGATCCTGCGAAGATAAAAGCAATACAAGAAATGCCAGCACCAAGAACCAAAAAAGAAGTTTGTGGTTTCCTGGGAAGAATAAACTACATTGCAAGGTTTATTTCTCAGCTCACGGCCACGTGTGAACCGATGTTCAAACTACTAAAGAAAGATCAGGCGATTATCTGGAACGAGGATTGCCAGAAGGCATTTGATAAGATAAAACAGTATCTGTAGGAACCTCCGATCTTGATACCCCCAGTGGTCGGACGACCCTTAATCATGTACTTGACAGTTCTTGAGAATAGTATGGGGTGTGTCCTCGGTCAGCACGACGAGACAGGCAGAAAGGAGCATGCCATTTACTATTTGAGTAAAAAGTTCACAGAATGTGAATCTAGTTACTCGATGCTGGAGAAAACGTGTTGTGCACTAGCCTGGGCTGCCAAACGTTTACGACAGTACATGCTTAATCACACAACCATGCTAATTTCGAAGATGGATCCGATCAAGTACGTTTTCGAAAAGCAAGCGCTTTCGGGCAGGATTGCCAGATGGCAAATGGTGTTGACGGAATATGACATTCAGTACGTTTCCCAGAAGGCCATCAAGGGAAGCGTATTGTCTGAGTACCTTGCCGAACAGCTGATCGAGGATTATCAGCCGATGAAATTTGAATTCCCTGATAAGGATATCATGTTCCTCAAAGCGAAAGATTGTGATGAACCGTTGCCCGACGAGGGTCCAGATAGGAAATCCCAGTGGAAATTGATATTTGACGGGGCAATTAATTCGTATGGAAGTGGCATTGGGGCGATCATCTCAACTCCCCATGGATCCCATATCCCGTTCACTACAAGACTGACGTTTCCGGTCACCAATAACGGAGCGGAGTACGAAGCATGCATCATGGGTCTAGAAGAGGCAATTGATTTGAGAATCAAGAACCTAGATGTATATGGTGACTCGGCGCTTGTGATTAACCAGATTAAATTGGAGTGGGAGACTCGTCAATCGAATTTGGTGCCATATATGAATTATGCCAGAAGGCTGCTTTCGTTCTTTGATCGAGTGGAACTCCATCATGTGCCTAGAGCTGAAAATCAGATGGCTAATGCCTTAGCCACGTTGGCTTCAATGTATAAAGTCAATTATTGGAATGAAGCTCCAAGAATTGTCCTTTCTCGTCTTGATAGACCTGCGTTCGTCTTTGTAATCGAGGAAGCCTCCGATGGCAAGCCATGGTTCCATGATATCCAGACTTTCCTTATGACTAAGGAGTATCCTGCGGAAGCGTCAACCCAGGATAAGAAGACTCTGAGGAGGCTGTCTGGAAATTTTTATCTCAATCCTGATGGAGTTTTGTATAAAAGAAACCACGATCTTGTGCTACTCAGATGTGTAGATGAGAAAGAAGCGAGTATGCTCATGGAAGAAGTCCATGAAGGCACATTTGGTACGCACGCCGGCGGGTATGCTATGACGAGAAAGATCCTGAGAGCAGGATACTACTGGCTGGCGATGGAATCAGATTGCTTTAAATTCACGAAAAGATGTCATAAGTGCCAGATTTATGCTGATAAGATTCACGTGCCGTCGTTCCCGTTAAATGTCATGTCCTCCCCGTGGCCGTTCTCCATGTGGGGCATCGACATGATAGGCAAGATCGAGCCTACTGCATCTAACGGTCATCGCTTCATTCTAGTAGCTATCGACTACTTCACCAAGTGGGTGGAGGCAGCCTCATATGCTAATGTGACCAAGCAGGTGGTGGCTAAATTCATAAAGAGGAACATCATCTGTCGTTACGGAGTTCCCGAGCGGATCATTACTGATAATGGTTCGAATTTGAATAACAAGATGATGAAGGAGCTGTGCCAGAGTTTCAAGATTGAACATCATAACTCATCTCCTTACCGGCCGAAGATGAATGGCGCCGTTGAAGCGGCCAATAAGAACATCAAGAAGATTGTATAGAAGATGGTTGTGACCTACAAGGATTGGCACGAGATGTTGCCATTTGCATTGCACAGTTATCGTACAACGGTACGTACATCAACCGGGGCAACTCCTTTCTCACTAGTGTACGGTATGGAAGTTGTCCTACCGTTGGAAGTTGAGATTCCTTCTTTGCGAGCTTTGGTTGACGTGAAACTCGACGAGGCAGAATGGATTATGAGCCGACTAAACCAACTCAGCCTGATGGATGAGAAGAGATTAGCATCGATTGCGTATGGTCGTCTGTACCAAAGCCGAATGAAGAAAGCTTATGATAAGAAGGTGCATCCTAGAAACTTTCAGACGGATGATCTCGTCCTGAAGAAGATTCTTCCTCCACACTCCGATCACAGGGGTAAGTGGACTCCCAATTACGAAGGTCCGTACGTCGTCAGCAAGGTCTTCTCGGGAGGAGCCTTGTTGTTGTCCACGATGGATGGCGAAGATTTTGCATCCCCGGTGAACGCGGACGCAGTTAAAAAATACTTTGCTTAAAGAATGACCCGCTGGAAAGAAAAAGAATATCCAGGCAAAAATGGGGCATCCCGGCGAACCATAAAAAGGAAAAAGGTTCGGGCAAAAATTAGGGATATAAAGAAAAGAATGTACACCCGCAAAGTCGAAAACCTGGATGGGCGACTTTGGAAAAAAAGGGTATCCCGGTGAATCGAAAACCCGAAAGGGCGATTCAGGCAAAAGTTAGGGATTTGAAAAAGCAAATGACTGCGTTCCGCGTATGGACTCTCATTGTTTAGTGGTTTGGAAGACCTGAGGGCCGTTTATCTGAATCAATCTCTTCTGAAGCTGAAGCGTCGAAGAAGTATCGAAGTCGAGTGGGTCATAGAGGGATCAACTCATGGTGTTCGTCTACGCCTTATTGCCGACATTTGTGTATATACTGATGTATATTTATGTTGTATGTTTGCGCAGCTTCCTCATTCCAGGAGCTTGCATCTGTTGTAAAATATTTTTGCCCATTCAGGGGTTTGTTATCAATAAAATGTGTACTATTCAGCAATTCTGTTTGCCTGTTTAGCATTTATCTGTTTTGTTTGCGAAAAAGAACGCCGATGTTTTTGATAAAATGCGTATACATAAACTTACTGGCCTAGGCCACTGATTGTTGAAACAATGAATTACTTGAACATTGTCACAAGATGATAACCTTGATAGGTCCCTTTGAGAAAGGTATCTTGTCTGTTTGTTTGTGTTGTTGCAGGTGTAGCATATACCAGGCAGTACGCCGTATGCATCCCCAAGCAGGATGATTCCTTCTGTTCCAGCAAGTTCAGTAGCACCTCCCCGTGGAGTTTGAACATGAGATCGTAAGCATTGATATGTCTCCCCCAAACAGAGAAGGGTCTCTCCCCCAAGCAGATGTATCCTGAAGGATCGTCGTCTCCCCAGCTGAGTCATATACTGAAGTGTGCAGCACTCGATAGTACAGACTGAAGTCTCCAGGAGAATCGAAATCCCCCACAGAGTCGTACTCTCTCCAGTAAGCAGGATGATTCCTTCTTCCCCAGCCGAGTTTGCAGATCCCCAAGAGAGCCGAGTCCTTGGAAAGCGTTCAGGCCATGATTGGTTTTCTCCAGTAGAGTGTTGAGTAACTGATGTTGTATTTCCCTACCAGAGTCGTTATCTCTAGGAAAGCTTTGCCGCGAAGGCCGTGCAGTTTATTCCTGCGATTGATATTGTTCCCTCGACAGTTGTGGTTTGTACACCTAGATGAGCAGGTCCAGGTTCTCGTAGAGCTTTATTCCCCTGCAGCAGTCAACTGAAGATCATTTCCCCAAGCGGAGTCCAATTGAGATTGGTGTGACTTCTCCTCCTCGGCAGGATGATTCCTTCCTCCACCAGAGTGGTCCTTTCTCCTTGACAGGAGGATTTTCCCTGCAGCATTTATTTTGCTGATGGGGTCGTAGCATTTTGCATGATTGCATAGCATTTACCCTGAAAATGCGTAGAATTTCTACCGTGTGGAGCATTGCGCCATTATCAAAGCATATGCATACGAAACATGAGCTAGGTCGTTACCGTTCTTGTTTTGCAGGTGTTCCTCCGCGGAATGGTTTGCTCAAGATGATTCTTGAATTCCCCAACGAAGTTGTGTGCTTAAGATGATTCTTAAAAATCCCCGGTGAAGTCGCCAGAGTTGGTTGCTCAAATTGATGCTTAGAATTCCCGGCAGAGTGTTTGCTTAGGATGATTCCTGAAATCTCCAGCAGAGTTATTGGTTCAGGATGATTCTTGAAATCCCCGACGGAGTTATTGGTTCAAGATGATTCTTGATTTCCTCAGCTGAGTTTATTTGCCCAGAATGATTTTTGGACCCCCGAAGCAGAGTTACCTGATAGTTCTCTAGAATCCCCAGCGGAGATGTGTCATCCCCAGCAGGTCCTAAACAGAGAAGCTGAAGTTTCCCTAGAAGACTTACTGATGAAGTCCAGCTATGAGGTCGAAGTAGTTCTCCTAGCTGACGCGGGGTGCCTGACGGCAGAAGATTAGATACCCCTATTAGTTCATGATTGACTGAGGATTCTATCTCCGACTTACTGACGAAGTCCGGCTGACGCCCAAAAATTTCTTTGAATGCCCGACGGCATAATTAACTTGATTGTTAAAAAGTTCCTAATGACCTGATGAGTCCCGAGGAATTCTTCTGTCGCAGTGTCGCGGAATGCCTGACGGCAATACCAACCATTCATTACCAGTTACCGTGTGACCGGTGACCCCTTGATGACTTGAGGACGAAGATCTACAGCAAAATCAGATGATCATCCTGACGGAGATTTGAGATTAGACCCTTCACCGGTTGCCGTGTGACCAATTCCCCGGCAAGTTGTCGCCAATTGTCATGCTCAGTTTTGAAGATGTTCCTACAAATCCAAGTATTGTTTACCTGTGTGGTTGGCAGATCGCCAGTTACCGTGTAACCAGTGACCCCTTGATGATTTGAGGATGCAATGATATCAGACAAATCAGAGAATCATCTTGACGGAGATTCAGATCAGTATTTCTCCAGCTAGTTGTCGTGCAGTTATTGTTTCAGTTTCCGAAGATTTGTCCCCATCGGAGTACCGTGTACTTGTGCAGTTGGCAAATTTCCGGGTTTGTTGGTATTCAATCGTCTTTTACCTTGATTGTTTGAGAGCCGTTCGCTTCTCACCCAGTCAGGTCCAAGCTGTTTGAATAGGGGCAGCTGTTGCACCCCAAAATTTGCCCAACATTTCTTTACCTAGCTTATGTTTCATTCCATTCACATTAGCATTATCATTTGCATTTCATTGACATGTATGCAGGAGATGAAGAGGTATGATTACCAATCAAGAGCTATACAAGACTATGAAGCTATCTAAGAAGGTTATTCAGATGTTCAAGGGTTGATATCCTTGTCAGAGAAGTTAAAAGATCCTCAGAGAGAGTGATTGATGCCAAGAGGGTGTGTCTCCTAACTTGAGAGTTGTGGGAAGTCATCAGATGATTCTGAAGCCATGAAGTTATACTTGAGGTCTTGAGAGAGCTCATGAGAAGTGTTGAAGATCACTTTGAGGCCTAGACAGGTCATTGTGCAAGATTAAGAAGGCTCAGCCATGAGTGGTGCAATTAGGGTTTGACTGGGTCAACCCTAAGTCAACTGATGATTTAAGGAAGGTTGAGACCTAATCCAAGAGCCATGTGATAATGGATTGATGCATTGAGATGCTATAAGGATGATTCCAAGGTCAACTCATCATGATTGAAGAGTTTGAGAAGTTTCAAGCTAGGGTTTCTAAGGCTTGACAGTGTAAAATCCCCTAGTTTGACCCCTATCTTCAAGGCAATTTAGCTCAAGATGTGATTGTCATCTCATCTTGCCCCCAACATGAATGTTGTATATCATGATCTTAGCTTTAATTTGAGTGCTAGAAGTCCTTTATAGGATTTGTAGAACTCAAGTTATGACTTTGACAAGTTACAAGCCATCTGAGGTATGTGAATTTGGAGCTTGAAAGTTGCCCAACTTGCATGAAACTTTTGCCCTAGAAGGATGACTCCTATGAACTTTGGTCAACATGAATGTTGTTCCTTATCCTATTAGCTTTCTAGAGATTACTAGAAGTCCTTGATAGGATTTGTAGAACTCAAGTTATGGCTTTGACAAGTCAAGGGTATTTTGGACATTTGGAGATTACAGGTCATTTCAATCATAACTCCATAACTCCTATTTGCAAGCTTCAAATGGGAAAATGTTCAACATCAAACTTGTTCAAAATGATGTTTTAAGACTAGCCAAGTGGTCATGAGAGGTTGGAATTGCTTGTAACTCAAAATTGCAAAATTGACTTAAAAAAGGAAGAATTAAAGTTCATTAAAAGGACCAAATTTGTGATTTTTCATTCCAAAGCCAAGATAAGGCATGTAATATGTCATTTTGATCAGAAATGACATTTTAAAGACATTGGCAATGTTACTTTTCTCATTTGAGGTCAAAATCATGGAGTTGCATTTTGTTACTTAAGGCTTAAGGTACATATGCCAAACTTCTCATAAGATCAAACCAAGGTGCAAACACATTCCAAACATACTCAAAATCTCATGTGGAGAGAATTTGGATGAGAATGAGGGCAAATGCAAGCTGATGCAAGAGTTGTTATGACCATGGCATGAGATTGAATTTCATGTGAGATGAGATATTGAACTTCTCATTAGAGTGATCCAGAACTTTCTAGATCATTCATTCATGTCCTATATATGATTATGAAGTGATCCAAGGCCAAGGTTGGTGAGAATTGAGAGAGGAGAGTGAGATTACATTTTGAATTTGCACATTGCAAATCAAAATCTGTTACAGCCATTGGAGCCATTTCAGTCCAAGTTCTTGATCCCAATAGCTTGCTCTGAGGTTGGTGATTGATCCCAGATCAAATTCAAGGCCAAACTGTGGAAGAATTGTGAGTTAGCCATTGGAGTTGGAAGCTTGCAACTCAGAATCGGGTTCAAGAATCCACGAGGTTTCAGCTCTTTTCTTTGCATACAGAAGGTTGATTGGAGGCTAGTGAAGGAGTCTGGAAGTTCTTGAGGGTTGATTTGAAGATTCAACCACTCTGTTCACACGATTTTATCAGGTATGTAAACATCCTTCCATGGCTTAATTTAAGTAGAATCAATAGGATTTGTTAGGTTAAATGCATTGTAGATTGATGTAGGAAGGTTTCTGGATCATTAATTTGGAAATTAGTGACCAATTAGGGTTTATGCAATTTTCGGTTGAGATCATGTTTTTGCAAACCTTGAGTTTTTAGCATGAACTAGTGGCATGAATGAATTCCTAAGGAAATTTGGGACAAGATTCATCAAGAAATCGTGGCCAATGGTGGATTCTAGAGAGAGTTAGGGTTGGGAGTGGCTGATCGGAGAAGTCACCGGCGGTGACTCTAGCGCGCGCAGGTGAAGGGAGTTCAGAGATTCAATAGGAAGAACATGACTAGATGGCCATTGGATTAGATGTGGACCTTTGACCAGATGAGGATCTAACGACCACGCGTGAGGGAAATTTTGTGAAGGATTCTGAGTTGATATGAAACGATGCGTTTCATTTAAATGTTGGTCATGGGCTTAAACACAGATTGATATCAACACCCCCTTTATGGCTCAATCTGGATAATGAACTGAAGTTTGTTGCTATTCACACGACGCGCTTATCAATTTCCTTGGATTTTCATTTTATTTTTCATTTCATTCATGGTTATTGGAAAATTCATAAATAATTGAAAAATAACTCAAATGATTCCATTCTTTTTTCCATGGGTTCATGATTGAATCTAGTTTTTTTTAGATAAAAAATATTAATATTTCAGGCATTTTGATTTTATTAGCATTTTTTGAATTTTAATTGATATTAAAATGACCATAGTTGATGCTTGGTTTTGTTGAATTTGGTTTGATCATTTGATGATGATTTTTGCCTTGATTTTTTGTGTGTAGCTAGCATAGATATGCATGTTCCCGCTAGATTTTTCTCACATTTTTGTGATGAATGTAAGTGGTAGTTTTAGGTTGAAACTTTAGGAGCTCCATTTTTAGGGTTTATGGTTGATACCTTATGATTTAGGTTTTATTTCTAGAACTTGGTGGATGATTCAACCTCTGATTTTTGTATGGTAGATTCATGATTGAATTAGGGTCCCTTAGGAATTTTTGTAGGAATTTACAATGTAGTTTACTATTTTTGTTTGATTTTAGTTTAAGTGCTAACTTTGGATGATTCTAATGCACTAATTCAACTAGAATGACTTCTTTAGTTCCCTTAGATTAGGGTTTTGTCTCTCTTGCTCTTGGAGGATGTTGAAGACAAGTTCAAGATGCAATGGAGTGCTTGAAGAAGATTGGATGTGAAGATCTCCCCTTCTTTTGGTGTAGTGTTGATTAGGTGTTAAGATTAGGGTTTGTAGGCAGAGCTTCTAGATAGATTCTCTTCCTTCATAAACATGGAAGATGTTGATCACTTCCATTCTTCCCTATGATGTAAGGTCCCCTTGTAAAGGCCTCATCCCTCCTTTGGTAGGATGTGTGGCTCTTTACAAGTTGGTAGAACCTTTGAGGGTCCCTTTCTCTGATGATAGGATGCTTAGTGGTGACCTTTGGTCTTCACTCTGCTGTCAATCATCCAAACTTTGCTCTTGTTAGATGAATCTTTCTCCCTTGCTAGAGGATGGATTTCCTTGTTAGAAGATTAAGGGGTAGGAGTTGATACTTCTTTGTGTTTGGAGATTACCCTTAGGAGCTGAAGCTTGTAGATCAGGAAGAGCAAGTTGATACTTGTAAGGAGGAGAGAGTTGAAGCTTGAAGGTCCAGAAGAACAAGTTGACACTTGTGAAGAAGGTCAAATTGAATTTGAAATTGAAGAGTTGAGGCTTGAAGAAGAAAGATCAAGTTGATACTTGTGTGTTTGATACTTTGAGAGCCTGAAGGAGCCAAGTTGATACTTGATATTAGGAGTGAAGCCTGAAAGTGGAATTTACTGAAGAGCTGAGGCTTGAGGAAGAGAGAATGAGTTGACACTTATGTGGATGTATTAGAAGCAAGTTGACACTTGCTATTGTAGATGAAAGCCCTGAAGAGTTGTTGAAGAATGAGGACTGAGCTGATGTTTGAGGAGCTTTGCTGTGAAGCTGTTGATCTGCTTTCTTTTCCTGTCTGTTTGCTTTCTGTGCAACTGTATTGCTGTGACTTGTTTGATTTGCTTGATGCATTAGAATAAGCTCATGTTTAGACTGATTTAAGCTAGGAGCATGATTGCACTAGAGGTTGAGTTGCTCCTTCTGCTTGTATTTTTACTGTATGGCTTTGCTTGCGGGTATTCGGTAGAGCCCAGCTCCCTTGCCTATGTGGTTTGTGTTTTGCTTGATGGCATTTCATTTCTTCTGTATGATTGTAGTTTATATGTTGCTTGATAGTATGTTATTTCTTCTGTATGATTGCAGTTATTCATATCTTGGCTTGAGGTTGAGATGAGCTTGTGGAGGCTGATGCCCCACACACATTTCCTCCCTCACTTGTATTGCATGCATTTTACAGTCATTTACTGTTTACTGTTTAAGCTGATGCTTTATCTGTTTCTGTTTATCATTGACATGATCCCCTAGGAATATCACTTCCTTTGATAAGGAAGTGATGATTAGAACTTTAGGTTGAAACCTATGCATGATAACTTCTAGGAGTTCCCTGTTTCAAACCTCAACCATAGGATGAATCCTTGGCATGACAACATTAGGACTTGATAGTCTCCCTCTTAGTTGAACTTGTTCGTTCTCTTCTTATCTCAAAACAAATTAAAATACAGTAATAAAGGTTAACTGACGTCGTACATTACGAGCCTTAAGCTATCTGAGAAAGGGTTGTCGGAGAGTTTCTTTTTGACAGCTTAGATGTTTAGTATGGCACCCTTTGGGTGACATACGACGCATTCACTCTCAGGTCATAGTCTCTAGTGCGATATTGGTTGCAAACATCCATAAAAAAACAATTCTTCCGTAAAAGACAGAAAACAAACTTCAAACCTTTTTGCCCCGTGGGCCCGTGATTCAAAGGAAGCTTTTCTGAAGAAAAGAGTGTTGTTAACTCCCAGTTCTACCGCAAACGGTAACGCATAAGTCTCCAAGGGTCAAGCTGCGTACATCCAACTGCTGGAACTGTTTGTTAACCCTACTTGATAAAACAGATGAATCTGAACCCCCGTAATCCGTATTATCCCAAACTACGTAAGCTCTGATCTCTCATACCTGTTGAGAGTATGTAGGCACAATACTGATGTATTGGCGAGCCACCTTCCCCATAACCCGTAGTTAGGCGAACTACGTTGACTCTGATTTCTCATTCTCTGATGAGAATACATAGGCATAAAGTGTGACGCTTTGCCGAGTCATTTTTCTTTTCTTTTTAAGCCAGCCTTGATAGGTAGATAGATAACACCAACCCGTCAGATAAACACAACAAGCATGGATCCCATCGAGTACGATGGACGTGAGGGGTGCTAATACCTTCCCCTTGCGTAACCGACTCCCGAACCCAGACAATGGTTGCGAAGACCTTGTCTTATACCTTTTCATCAGGTTTTTCCGATCGTTCCCTTTCCCGCTCCGAGGGATAAATAACAAAAGGTGGCGACTCTTCTGTTTTGCCGGCACCTTATTTTCGCGGAAGCGACAAGGATATCGCATCCTATGCCTACATATCCTCGTCTGGTACGAGAAATCAGAGCAACTGTAGTTCAGATAACTACAGGAAAAGGGGAAAAGGGAGCTCGCTAGGATCATCGCAATCCTATGCCTACGTACTCTCGTCTAGTACGAGAGATAAGAGCAAACGTAGTTGGGCGCACGGCGGAAAACAAGTCTCGATTGCACAGGGGCAAGAGAAGGGGTCTCAATCGCCTGAATGCGAGAGAAAAGGGTTTCGATCGCACGGGGGCGAGAACAAAGAGGAAGCAGGCCTAACACGCCTAAACGGGAAGGAACTCGGGACACACACACGAGAACCTAAGGCGTAGAAGCGAGTGCGTCGTATATCACCCAAAGGGTGCTAGACTAAACACTCTAGACGATTGAGGGGAGACCGCTCAGTCACCATTTCCCACGTATCTAACGCTACAGCTCACAACACTCGACGGTTGCACGAAGACTTGAATAAGAAAGATGTTATCGAACGAAGCGGTTTCGTTGGCCCTCGACACGTGCGCAAGCTCCATTCCAATCTTCCCCTCTCTGGATCCTTGATGATGACGTTCGTATCAGAACCAATGTAATGCTAAACCGTCATGGTTCGACTTATACGATAAATCAAACTCTAAGAGGTAGCGTATTGATATCCGTGTCAAAGACAAGATAGAGAAATGATATCGAAAATCATTCTCCAATTGAATCATGTCAGACGGCCAACACAGAATAAAATCAAAGAAAAATCAGATGGCAGAAGAGATATGAGGAGAGAAATCCAATAACAAATGAAAATAATATTCTACTCCTAAAATAGAAAATAAACTCCTAATAGAAAACTCCTAAAGAAATTCTAAGTAAATTGCATATGGAAAATGAAATGGAAATTCTATATAAACTCTATAATATTCTATAATTTCCTACAAAGAAAATAGAAATGAAAATTCTATAATATAAAATCTATACTAAAAAATATGCTAAGAATATTCTAAAGGAAAATAAAACTATAATTCCTAAAAGAAAGAAAAAAAGACAATAAAACTAGCATCTATTACAAACAAATGTCCAATACAAAAAACAAAAATAAAAGAAAAGGGGGTACATCAGCAGAACAGAGTTACAAATGCAGAAAAACACCATTGGGCCCAGCCCACAATACAATAACCAGAAAAAACAAACAAAAACAAGGGGGACGGGGGGTGCGCTATAGAAACGGAGGCTGCAGCCAGAAATTCGTTGCAAGCTGGGCCCAGCCCATCAAAGAGAATCCATCAGCCAAAAAAAAGAAAAAAACATGGGACGGGGGGTGTAGGAAGGGAACAGAGTGTATGGCTAGAAACTGCACGTTGGGCCCAAGGCCCACTGACCCAGCCAAGGATCCTTCGCCTTCCTTCTCCCAAACTCCACTCAGAAACCCTAAGTCTGTCTCATCTTCCTCAGCAGTCGCCGCCGTTACCTCATTGTCAACCTCTTTCTCCGTCCTGAGTTATTTGAAGAAGACGGAGGACCTTAAGTTGCGATTGGATGTTATTTGAAGAAGCTGAAGAATCGTCAGATGATCTTGATGAACTTTCCTGAAGATTGATGGATCTGGAAACGGTTGAAGAACTGATGAAGACGGATGAAGGTTACGAAGAACCGAATGCAGGTTTGATGAAGTTTCTGGAAACTTCTGATGAAGATCTGGTGAAGAAACAACGAAGGTGAATGAACTCGGATGATGTTGATGAAGATTCGAATGAATCTCGATGACTGTTCATGAAGCTCTTTGAGAAACGAATGACTTAAGGTTTTATAAGTTTCTGGAAAACGGTTTCTGGACAACTTGCATGAACAAGGATAAACATGCGATGAATCTTCATGAGATTGGGATGAAGTTCTTAAAGGTTATGAGGAAGAATGTTCATGAAATCTGGAAAACGCTTCAAGAAGATGATGAAGGTCGTTCGGAGATGGTGAAGAACACGGTGGAGAAGATGAATGTTCTTGGATTTCTGGAAACGTTTGTAGAAGTTGATGCTGAACATCTGAGAAATCTGGAAAAATTAGTTGAAGCTGATGATGAACATCATGATGAACCGGATGAAGGTATGAAGGTTCTGGCGATGAGATGAATTTTTCGGCGAGTAGTTGGACTTCTGGCGACGGTTATGGTGAGGATTTGGCCGTGGTGATTTCTCCGGTGACTCCTTCCCGGTGTTTGCATGGCCGGCGGTGAGGGAGAAGCTGGGAAGCGTGGCACACATGCGGAGATGGAAGTGGGACGCGTGGCAGCGTGTGTGGGTCAGTGGATAGTGATGTGGCGTGTAGTGGGGTATGGAGAATGAGGTGTCACCAGGAGAGAGAGAACGAGGTGGAGGGCTTATATACTGCCAAGTGTCACAGAAGTGGACTGGGCCTCCAGAAGTTGGACATCTGTCCCACAAACGGACGGAAATTAAGACTGAAAACCTGATTAAAATTCCAACTCAAATTAAAGCTGCAATTAATGCACTAATGATGATTAAAACTAGTTAACACCAAAACGAAAAAATGATGCTAGTTAACTAAAAACTGCTAATTAGAACTAATTAAAATTGATTAATATCCAAATTAAAATGCTTAAAATCCTAATTAACATCTAATTAATATCTATTAAATTCTAAAAATAATTCAATTAATATCTAAAAGTTAATTCTAAAAAAAGAATTAAATCTATTAATAAACCTATTAACCCTAAACAATTCAATTATTCTAAAAAAAGAATTAAACCTATTAATTTCTAAACAAATCAATTATTCTAAAAAAGAATTAAACCTATTAATTTCTAAACAAATTAATATCTAGAAATAAAACCTATAAAAAATAGGAAAAAACTATTTAAACCTAATATCTAAAAATTATTAAAATCTAAGCAACATCTATTTAATATTCTAGAAAAAACAATTAACCCCTAAAAACTATTTAAAATCTATTTAATATTCTAGAAATTAAGGAAAAAATTCTAGAAAATGCAATAAAAGCCCATTAAATCAATTAAAAAGGATGAGAGAATATAATGAAATAAACGGTAAAAATCGGACACCGAAATGTCCTCAAAAATAACAGCAAAAGCTGAAAACACCGAAACGAGCACAAATTCCACAACAAAACCCGCTTATTCGAACTGGTATGAAATGCCTGAAGCGCCAGGAGAAGGTTGTAATCCCGATAAAGTCAATCTGACCCAAAAAATGCAATGTATGCGGTATGCAGATGCAAAAATGCAAAATGAGTCGAAACATAAGTCAAATTGCGAGAAATGGTTGGTCAAATTTTGGGGTGCAACAGCTGCCCCTATTCAAACGGCTTGGACCTGAAGGGTTGAGAAGCGAACGAATTTCAAACATTCAAAGGTAGAAGACGGTTGAATACCAAAGAACCCGGAAATTTGCCAACCTGCAAAAATAAACTGCAAAAACAGCTTGGGGAACAAATATCCAGAGAATGAAGAAGATGAGAACCAAATAGACACGTAATTTCACATTTCTTGTTTTCTTAGATGTTGTGAAATGAAAGAGCAACTCGACTTATATACCAAACATAACTGACATAACAAACAAAACCAGTTCACAAAAACGATTGACATAACAGAATTTTGACACAAAACAGCGAGCGGTCGACCTATGCAGTATAGGGGGTCAACCTGAGTTGACCCGAACTCAAGATTGTGCAGAAAACAGGACCATGCGTTGACCAGAGCATAGCATACGTTGATGCATAGCGTGCAATTTTATCCAAATGGAAATGCTTACAGTATGAGTCGACCGGAGGGTCGACGCAAGCCCTCCCTAGACTAATTCACTAAAAATACTTGCAGTGTGAGTCGACCGGAGCAGGTTTTTGGTCGACTCAAAACCATGAAACAGGCAAAAATGCCTATTTTCATGCCTTACGACACATTTGATGAAACTTATAGTATGGAAAACAACACCAACTAAGTCAACCCTATATGACACACATATTTGGCCATCTATATGCAACAATCGTGATTTTTACGAGCATTTGAATTATGAGAGACAAGATATGCAAATACGACATGGTGACAACGTCCAACATATATTTTTCTATGGAGCTGAGTTTTGACATCATCAAAACGAGAACATATATATATGAGGCTTTGCCCTCATATACTCCCCCTTTGTTATGATGGCAAAACCAGTAGAACCTGGATGTGTGATGTCACGTTATCCTCTCCCTTCCTTGATGCCTTCATTCATACACACTCTTTTGTGTTAATACTAAGTCTTCATCTATGATGTTTCTGGCTCTACTGTGGTGCTTGATACTTTCTCCCCCTTTGACAACATCAAAAAGAAAGAAACACTTGTCAATGATTGGTATAAAGGTAACAGATAACGCACATTCCAAAACACTCGCAACAGGCTATACATTAACATACACTCACATATAATGTAGTTAATGAACATATAAACAGAATGATAAATAGAGCCATACACAAAATAGAACAACAATAAAGTTTGTTATCTTGGTTAATAGATAAAATGTCATTAAACACATATAAGTTCATAAGCCATGACAGTCAGATGCAACATAAGTTCATAAGTGCAACAACAATTAACAATATTTAAAACATGATAGTCAGATGCAAGATGCAGTATGCAAGGCAACTTCAAGGTCTCCTCCCCCTGAAATGGTGGCTACACCCTCGAGAGGGATACTCTGGAGGTAATTGGGCATCGGCTCTTTCGGTAAACTCCAAGACCGCTCTATTTAGGGTGTTGAAGCTAGTGGCAAGAGCCCTGTGTTGACTGGCTGTTGTTTCAACAAACCCATCGAACCGTCTCATGACACCGGATGAAAAAGCATTAAAATTTTCGGTTTGAATTTCAAATTGACTTTGGAGTTGAGAAAGATGCTCATTCTGAGCAGTCATGAAAGAGCGTTGCTCAAGCTGCATAGTCCTCATCATATCGAGGAGTTCATCAAAGTGTTTTGTGGCAGATTTGGGAATAGTGGAGGCTCATAGCTCCAGTTTGGTGTTTCTTGATACTCTGAATGTTGTTGAAGCATATAGTTGTCGCCTAACAATGTCCAACCAGTATGTTGCCAAGCGCCCCACCCGTGGTCATTCGCATGATCCGAGGGAGGAGATTGGTCAAACCACCTACCATCATCTTGGTCATCAGCCTCCATTGGTTGTCCGCCAACCTCTTCTTCTTGTTCTTCATCTTGTTCTTCTTCATTCTAGTCATCACTCTCGTCTGATTCTTCTAGACGAGAGGTAGTTGCCTTGACATTGAACCTCTAACGACTTTCAGTTTTATCCCAAATATATCCCATCATGGTAAGAGACTTTTGACAAAACTCTTGATCCAAGGTTAGAGATTTATACATTATACCTAGAACTGTGATTTTGGCATGGTTGAGAACTTCTTGGATAAAAGACCTGTGCGAGAGAGCAGTCCCTCTACCCGAGTCTCTTAGTGAATAAGTCCAACTTTCTATGTAGTGAGGCCAACTGATTTTGATCTTTTTTTTCAAAATATAGATCAAATGTACCTCAGCTTGATCGACGCACGAATAGCCACCTTTCTTTGGCCGTGGCGCTACTGCGAAAATCGGCGCCGGCTGAACAGAAGAGTCGCCATCGTGCGTTATTTATCCCACGGGAGGGAAAGGAAACGCTCAGAGTAAACCTCGCACAACACGGGAAAGGTATGGTCGTCGCAACCAAAACCTGGATTCGGGAGTCGGTTACGCAAGGGGAAGGTATTAGCACCCCTCACGTCCGTCGTACTCGACGGGATCCACGCTTGTTTTCGGGTATGGATTGTTATTCTATCTAAACTAAAGGTCAAGGGTTAAAAGAAAATAAAATGAAAATAAAATGACTCGGCAAAGTATCGCACTTTATGCCTACGTATTCCCGTCTGGAACGAGAAATCAGAGTCAACGTAGTTCGCCTACCTACGGGAAAGGAGGGGAAGGTTGCTCGCTAGGATATCGCATCCTATGCCTACGTACTTCCACTCTGCATGGAAGATCAGAGCAAACGTAGTTCGGGCCACGTACGACACAAGTCTGTCTTGATTGATTTTATTCCTTCTGAAAAAGGTTTTTCTGATTAGCAGTCCAAGCGGACAAAAAATGACGTCTTGATGAGTTCACATTCTTTTACGGAAGAAGTGTCTTTTATTGTGTTTGAAATCTTATTGTATTTTTCTGTTTGTTTTGAGGAAGAAGAGACAGAACTCTAACCTACGGTTGCGAAGGGAATCAAACTAACCTAATGTTATCATGCATGGGTTAAGACCTAATGTCTATCATGCTCCTCTCTTGCACAGAGAGAAACAGAGATCCTAAGGGAATAGACGGAAACAGAAACAATAGCAGATATATACAGTAAAGCAGTAAAATGCATGGATGCAACAATACAAGCGAGGCAAGGGAGTCCCACTCAACCTCGAACCTAGAAAACAATAGGCAAAAGTGAACAGGATTCACTTTCAACCCAACAGGGTAAACAGCAAACAATACAGTCCAGAAAACCAATCAATACATCAGAAAATAAACAGCAAAAATAAACAGCTACAGCAGCTCTGCAACAACACCTATCTTCAAGTCATCTCCAGACAGCTACAAGCTTCAGCCAGCATCAATCCCCATCTCCACAGCCTTCAAGTAAGGTCTTGATCATCAATCTTCAGTCTACAATGGCTTTTCTTCAAGTCCTAACCTCTAAGCTGAGGGATCAATCACAAGAGTGAATTGGGTGTTAAGCAATTAGTTGACTACCAAGGGTGGCAAACCAACTGCTTCTAACACATAAGACATTTTCCCTCAAGAGTTATATCCCTTAGACAGTAGCACCAAGCCTTCCAAGGGAAGGGGGTGAGTGTCTTAGAGAGACTCTGTATCATAGAGAAGAATGGAGGCAGTCAAGGCCTTCCATGTTTGAGAACCAAGTTTACTACTCTAGAGCTCTGCCTAGCTCCTAAACCCTAGTCTCCTCAACAGCTGCCAACAAAGAATCTCCTCATCAACTCTGGAAGTTGGTATTCAGTCTCTGGATCTCCAATGGCTTCATCATCACAATTCTTCAGCTCCCCCAATCCCCAAGCAATCCCAATACCCATACAGACAAACAATAATCCCCAGAGGGGGCACACCACACCAGTCAAACAAATACAGATAGTATTAATAGCAGTAGGGGAATCCTAGTGATTTCTAAGGGATCTAATAACTACCCATAGTCCCTATAGTCCCATATCTAAAATATTCAATCTCTAAGTCCTAAGGGAAATGATTCAATTCTCCTATGTTATCACTTAAACCCTAATTTTGTTCATGTTATTCACACCTAAACTAAACCCCTAAGACTAAATCCTAAAAATATGAACTAAATTGTATATACAAGCTAACAATGTCTATTAATCAGCCTAAAAAGAATGGACAAAAAATATTAAAGCATTTGATCAAACTAAAATTAACAAAATCATGTATCAAACAAAATAATATTTACACCTATTTAAAAGAAAAATATGCCAAAAATATTAAAACAAAATGAAATTGGAATTTTTTTGTATGATATTTATCTTGACAAAATTATGAGTAATATGCAAAAAGAACCAATGAAAAAGAAGCATTTTCCAATTTTTTATGATTTTTTGAAAGAATTAATATTTTTTGAAAGAAAATAAAATGAGAAATAATGGGTGAGGGTGCAGTAAGCAGGTGAAACCAGTTAAAAAAATGAACTGGGCCCAGACTGGGGGGCGCGCATAGCAAGCGCGTCTGGGCCCATATGCATCAGAAAATAAACAAAAAAATTAAAAACAAAACACGGTGCGAATAGCGAATTCCCCAGTTCATTTTAGCTTTGGGCCTGGATTGAGGGGTACGAATAGCAAGCATTCACAAAGCCCATCAGATTGGGATTTAATGAAACGGTGTGTACAGGCATTTGAATCTCCCTCTGTTTTTCATTTAAACCACAGCCACACGATCAGGATTTGAGTCATGGTCAACAGATGGATCTAACGGTTGTCCATCATCTTCAACCTCAAGAAACCCTAGAGTTCAGAAATGCTTCCTCCATGCAAGCACCTTCCATCGTTATGTTCTCTTTCAATTCTCCATGGATCCACACGATGTAAAGAGAAAAGTTGCTCTATCCTTTCCCCCTCTACACAACCATTCCAACCATTCCCTCTAAAACTCAGCCAAACTCCAAACCCGATAAGCATAACAGTTAGGTTCCACCATTTTCAACTGATATCGACCTCTCCAATTCTCTCTAAGTCTTGCCCTAAATTAATCCATATCTTGCACTGATCACTATAAGCTACTCATTCAAGATTATCATCCAATATCCTAATAGTTACAAGCTTCAACAGTTCTTGCACTCCATTAACAACCTTCATGAAAACTCTCCAAACCTTGTGGAATTCATCATCTAACCTAACTTAACCATTCTATGCTATCAAATCCCTAAAATTCTAACTAAAACATGCAATTCGAATAGAAATCCAACCTGGTATAAAATGAAGAAAGCAGCTATGAAATTCTCTGATCTGAGGCTTGTGATGCTTGGAAATGAATCAGGAGACTTGTTGAAGAATTCTGTATGCACTGGATCTTGTTCAATTCCCTTGGATCTTGCAATTCCAAGTTTCTTGCTTCTTGGATGATGGAAGTGAATGGCACGAGTTCTACTCCAATCTACCAAATGCTTGTGTGGATTGTGATCTATGAATGATACTGATGATGATCAAATCAAGAAAAGTTGAAATTGATAGAGATTTGAGAGAGTTTGAAATGCTTTTGCAAATTGGAAAAAATGTGTATAACTTGTGTTTTGAACAAAATGATTCACCAACCATGGCATGGAGTTACTCATATCAATATATAGGTGAGGTTAGAACCTCCTAGAAGCTTGGAGAAACTTCCCTTGCACTTTTTCCTTTGGATTTGGCTTATGTATCTTCCATTACAAGTAACCATGAATAACTCCCAAAATGTGAACCAAGCTCAAAATTCTAATTTAGCCAATGTTCTCAAAATGATTTTTCCATTCAAAATTACCTATAACTTTGCCCCATTTGGCCAAAATATGAAAAATCTCATTTTTAAGTCCATTTTTATTCATTAAATCCAACAATTTTGAAACCTTGTGCTATGAATCTTTCCAATCTCTCATGGTCACTTTTCTAGACTCAAAATGTCATTTGGAACAAATTTGATGTTGTAAAGTTTTCCATTTGAAGCTTCCTTGTAGGAGTTTTGGGCATAGGCTTGAAATGACCTGTAATTCTCAGATGACCAAAATACCCTTTTCTTGCCAAGACCATAAGTAGAGTTCCACAAATCATATGAAGGCATACTATACCATTCCAGAAATCTAAGACAATTAGGAACAATTCTTATGTTGACCAGAAATCCATTTGAAATCTCCTTGAGGGGTAAAAATTGCTTGGAAGTCAAGTCACTTTCACACACAAAATTTCAGATACCTCAGATGACCTGTAACTTGCAAGGACCATAACTTGAGTTCTATAAATCTCCTTGATGTCTTCCACCACTCAAATTAAAGGTATTGAGATCCTCTACAAGTTCCATGTTGGCCAAGGATCCATTTGAAGCTTTCATTTTGACTTATCTTGCTTGGAAATTTGACCTAAACTAGGGGATTTTACACAGAAACCCTAATTTAGAAACTCCTCTTCTCCTTGATTTCTCTTGAATCCTTCTTGGCATATCACCATATCCTTATCCATGTGTCAAATGATGAACCCCACATCTCTCCAATAGACCTTAATGCCTTTCAATCAGTCAATTGACCTAGAGTTGACCCAGGGTTGACCCAGATGAAACCCTAGTTGACTGTCTTCATCCACAACTCTTGTGACTACACCAATGACTTGTCTCCTTCTCCAAATGACTTTCTAAGTCTCCCATGATGCCCAGATACTCCCCATGCTCCATTCACAGCTCACAACTTACTTATTGATCACCAGATACCCTCAGTTAGGAGATAGAGGAGTTGCTTGATCCATTGACTTGATAGCTTCCAAATTCTTTTCTGATGAGTTGAATGAGATTGAATCAGGATAATAACCTCTTGATAGGCCTCTAGAGATGAAAATAATGATTGGTCCCCTGTTG
This sequence comes from Lathyrus sativus, assembly GCA_963859935.3. Classification (NCBI taxonomy): domain Eukaryota; kingdom Viridiplantae; phylum Streptophyta; class Magnoliopsida; order Fabales; family Fabaceae; genus Lathyrus; species Lathyrus sativus. Next base: position 353,354,885 of record OZ012737.1, read on the forward strand.
GATGACTTGCTATGCTTATGCTATGCAGATGGTTAGGCTATGTACATGACTCTATATGCAACTGCTAATGATATTGAAACATAAACCAAATGAATAAGGTTGAGCAAATTTTAGGGTGCAACAGGCCGCAAAATGTGCGCCACAATCTACTGTAAGATTCTATCCATTGGTTTTAACTTTCCTGTTGTGACCGTCTTAGGGAAAAGGTCCTTGCCACAATATCATCAGTATAAGGTTTCTTCAACATTGAGTTCAAAGCCTCTTTGAACTCGTAGCCAATGACAGTACGAGCATCCGTAGCCTTAATGATGGGCTCAGCGGATACTGGAGACATGTCAAACAGTTTTTTCCATACTAAGTCATTCAAACATACCTTGGTAGTCCCTACTTGCGTGTTGAACTCGAAACCTTGAAATTTCCCTTGAAGGCCAGTGTAGAATATACGCACAAGGTCTTCATTGTACTTAGTTTTTCATTCTAAAAAGTTATTGAACCCTTGAGCATCAAGAATATCAATCACTTGTGGGATGTGCATACGTTCGGCAGACTTTCGGTAGTACGAATGTTGCTTCACTACAAATCGCTTGCTGAAATTTTTCTCATAGGTTTCTGCACACACAGAAGGTACAAGGGACACAACAGTTACTGGTAGGGTTGTAGATGATGGACCTGCATGAGAGGAGGAAGCTCTAGTTGTTCTTTTGCTAGTAATTCTTTGGGTGGACATTTTCACTTACAAGTTTTGGAGAGAAAGAATTTGTGATGAAGAGAGTATTCTTGAAGATGGAGGAATGGTGATGATTTTACCCCTTTTTGTAGATACTAGGTTTTGGGAAGAGAAGAAGAGGAAAGATAGCCTTGATGTAGGTTACAATGCTCAATGCAAAATGCCTTAATGATAATGACTTTGAATGGACAATATGACTTAAATTATATTAAAAGTAGTGAAAAAATGAACAGTTTCAGCATACAATTTTCACAGAATTCGCGCGATGCGTCGACCAGAAGGTCTATGCGTCGGCGCATACTGTGTTGAAAATAACACGTTTGAAATAGTAGGGGTATGCATCGACCAGAGGGTCGGCCCGAGCATACATGTGTCTCAGGAAGAAAAAAAATTCAATTTGTGAGTCGACCGCTACCCTGCATAGGTCAACTCATACAGACAAGAAAACAACAAAACTTCAATTTTTGAACATTTTAGCATACAATAAGGCATAAATACAAAGTCAAAACATATTTCAAGCATACAAAGGAGTGAAATAAGCACAATCATGATATACACGACAATGATGACACATAAATTGATACATTTCATTTTTTGAACATGGAAATTTTGAAGGATTCTAGTTAAGGAAGGATATTACCTCAGCTCCAAATGTAACGAGATGTACTCACATATGGCTCTCAACATCTTCATTTGTTAGATAACAGATGGACAAAGCACATATAAATATAGATGTATATAACACGCAAGAGATATTGCTAAACACGATACGAAATATTGAGAACATTGAGTTCCCGTCGGATATGAAAGAAAGGCTCGGTAGCAAGAGGTTTTGTAAAGATATCAGCAAGTTGATTTTTAGTGTCAACATGCTAAAAAACCACGTCGCCTTTCTCCACATGATCCCTAAGGAAGTGGTGTCGAATTTTGATATGTTTGGTGCGTGAATGTAGCACAGGATTCTTGGTTAGGTTAATAGCACTCGTGTTATCACAAAAAATTGGAATACGCTCAAGTTTAAGGTTAAAGTCGAGCAATTGTTGCTTAAGCCATAGGACTTGAGCGCAAAAACTATCGGCCGCAACGTATTCCGTTTCAGTTGTTGGCAAAGCTACAGAGACCTACTTTTTGCTATGCCAACTTACCAAAGAGTTGGAAAAGAGATGACACGTGCCACTCATACTTTTCCTATCTGATTTGTATCCCGCAAAATCAGAATCGGAGAAGCCAACCAAGGAGCAATCATTTCCCTTTGAATACTAGAGCCCATACTTTGGAGTACCCAAGAGGCATCTAAGTATGCACTTTACTGCTTTTAAATGGGATTCTTTAGAAGATGATTGGTACCTAGCGCATATACAGACACTAAACATAATGTCGGGTCTAGAGGCAGTAAGATAGAGGAGAGATCCAATCATACCTCGATACTTTTTCACATCTACATCCTTACCACTTTCGTCTCGGCTAAGTTTCGCACATGTTGGCATTTGTGTATCGATAGCTTTGGAGTTTTCCATGTCAAACCGCTTGAGAAGCTTAAGACAGTATTTCGTCTGGCTCACAAAGGTACCCTCCTATAGTTGCTTGATTTGCAATTCGAGGAAATATGTGAGCTCTCCTATCATACTCATTTCGAATTCTCCCTGCATTAAAGTAGAAAACTCCCTTACCAGATTCATGTTAGTTGACCCGAAAATGATATCACCAACATAAATTTGTACCAAAATTAAGTGTTTTCCTTGACACTTAATAAAACAGGTTGTGTCAACCTTTCCTCTTGAGTACCCTTGATCAAGGAGAAACTTGCTTAGACGATCATACCAAGCCCTAGGGGCTTGCTTGAGTCCATACAAGGCACGTTTTAATTTGTATATGTGATCAGGATACTCATGGGATTCAAATCCTAGAGGTTGAGCAATATAAACTTCTTCATTTATATAGCCATTAAGGAACACACTTTTCACATCCATTTGAAATAGCTTAAATTTTTTGCACATGCGAAGGCAAGTAAAAGGCGTATAGCCTCGAGTCGGGCAACCGGCGCATTAAGTCTCCTCATAGTTGATGCCTTCCTCTTGGTTATACCCTTGCGCAACTAAACGCACCTTATTACGTGTTATTACTCCATTTTCATCCAGTTTATTCCTAAACACCCATCGAGTTCCAATTACTCAATTGCCTCGCGGAGGAGGGACAAGGTCCCAAACCTCATTTCTTTTAAACTGATTAAGTTCCTCTTGCATCGATAGAAACCAATATTCATCGAGTAAAGCCTCTTTTTGGTTTTTAGGTTCTACTTGAGAAACGAAAGCGAAATGATACAAAAATTACTTAACTTTGATCGAGTTGTCACTCCCTTTGAGATATCACCGAGGATATTGTCGATGGGATGGTCTTTGGAAGACTTCCAAGTTGGAGGGAGATCATCTTTGTCATACGGATGAACTTCCTCAGTCTCTTCATGGTGGTCATCTTTTTCCTCCTCAACTTTGGCTAGGACAGGTTGATCAATTCTCGTCTCAGCACTCTTGAGTATGTCTTCAGAAGATACACCTGCACCATGAACTAAACTACATTTTCCAACATTTCTCGGATAAGACTCATAAAAAGTTACGTGAACAGACTCTTTGATAGTAAGTTATCTCTTGTTGTATATTCTATAAGCTTTACTTGACTGAGAGTATCCGAGGATGATACCTTCATCTTCCTTGGAATCAAATTTACCTAGACTTTCTTTTCCATCGTTTAACACGAAACACTTACAACCAAAGACATATAGGTGAGACACATTTGGATTTCGCCCTTTTAAAAGTTCATACGGTGTTTTGTTTAGAATAGGGCGAATGAGCACCCTATTTAAAACATAACAAGTCGTACTAATGGCGTCAGCCTAGAAATATTTAGGAAGCCCACTTTAGTTGATCATAGTTCTCCCTAACTCTTCCAAAATTTAATTTTTGCGCTCCACAACCTCGTTTTGTTGAGGGGTACACGGAGCAGAGAAGTTATGATCAATTCCGTGTCTACCACAATATTCCTCAAACAGATAATTCTCGAACTCACCCCCATGATCACTTCTAATTGATATGATGTTTATGTTAAACTTATTTTGAGAAAGCTTAGCAAATTTTTCAAAGGCGGAGAATGTATCGCTCTTGCTAGCCAAGAAGATGGTCTAGCAAAATCTAGAAAAATCATCGACTATCACAAAACCATAATAGTTACCACCTAGACTTTTAATTCTAGATGGCCCAAATAGATCCATATGAAGAAGTTCAAGAGGTCTCGTAGTTGAAACAATATTTTTTTATTTAAACGAGATCCTTGTTTGCTTCCCCATTTGGCATACATCACATAAGTGATCCTTGGTGAACTTAATTTTGGGTAAGCCTATGACTAGATCTTTTGAAACTATCTTATTTAGCAAGTCAAAATTGACACGCGCTAAACGTCTATGCCATAACCATGAGTCCTCACTCATTGTTATAAGACATTTATCGCTAGTCAATGATACCATACTCAAATATAGCATATAGACATTATTTACTATTAGGCCATTAAACACATACTTCATTTTATCATTGTGTTCAATTAGGCAACAATCTTTTGAAAATGATACTTTGTATCCTTTGTCGCATAATTGACTAATGCTAATGAGATTATGTTTAAGGCCCTCAATTAGCAATACATCAGAAATAGTAGTGGCTGAGGGATTACCTACACTACCTTTTCCAAGTATCGCACCCCGATTGTTGTCTCCATATGTTACAAATCCCTTCTTATTTTCCACAAAGTCAATGAAGAGAGATATGTCTCCTGTCATATGTCTTGAGTAGCCACTATCGAGAACCCATCTTCTCTCGGTAGTCTCAAGACGTTGTACCTATGAACATAATTCGCAAGAATAGGTACCCAATTGTTTATTGGGTCCTAGGTTGTGAGTGAAAACATGGTCGCATTTAGGCAACCATTGATAAACCCCTTTAGGAACCAAAAATCTCTTAAAGCGACATTTAGCAATGGTGTGACCCTTCTTGCAACAATACAAACAAGAAAAGTTAACTTTTGTATCACTTTTGCTATCATGATTCTTTACTACATAAGTGTATTTTTGATATGGATTAACCATACTCTTCCTAAAATGAGCTTTATCGATAGCCAATGTGATTTTGGGTTCTAGATCCTTGTTAAGTTTGGCCTTGAGATTTCTAACCTCATTTTTCCAAATGTAACAAGTATCACACCCGAAGATAACTACTATCTTTCTTATTTCCTCACAATCCACTCGTGTACCTTCCACTATGGAAGCCTTTAACGCCTCTAGTTTCTTTTTGGAATCATGAATCTTTTACTCTAGGTGAGCAAAAATTTGTTTATTTGAGGCTAGCCTTTTAAAGGCTTCTTTGGCTTCATGATGTAAGGTATTAAAAGCGGCTTGCAATTCGGAATGAGACAATCTAGTAGAATTATCATATTTTGCATGTCGTACCTTTTTATTTTTCTTCTTTTGATGAGCGGAGAGACAAAGGTTGAGGGATTTGTCTTCGTCACTAGAACTATCATCCTCGGATGACTCGCTATCACTCTCCCAGGTGATGTAAGCTCTTTTTGGCTTAACTTGCTTCTTGTGCGACCAATTTGTATCCTTTCTTTTGTACTTTTTCATCAAGGGACAATCTCGCTTGTAGTGTCCGGCTTTTCCATAGTATAGCACGACCCTTTTGTTCTACTTCCTTTATTATTGTCATTCTTGGAATATATTGATTGTTTTCGAAAATTGACTAGATTCTTCTCAGAGAGTTGGATACCATTCTTCTAGACATAGAGATTGTATCGCTTCACAAACAGCCCCATATTGTCGCGGTGAAATTAGGATACCAAACTATTAATTAGTTTGAATCTTATTCATTTGCAACCGGTCTTTGATTTGTCCAAAGGAAGGGATAAAGATCGAAATACCCACAATGCAATGCACATGCAAAGGTTTAGAGAGTTATAGGTTCGGGGGCCGGTTAAACTTAGGGAAGGTGATAGCATCCTAAGTTTCTGTAGTACTCTACAGGAACCTCTTGTTTTATGTTTGTTTATTTGCTAAGTGTTTATCTGCTTAAGGGATAAAAGACCTAGGGGGTTTAATTCTAAGTATACTCGATAAGATATCGCATCTTATGCCTACATATCCTTACGGGAGTGGAATCAGAGTATCTGTAGTTCCCCTAAAGGGTTTGAGGAGTTCTTTGATTGTGGTCAAAGTTCCTACGGGTTTAGGGTAGTTGATTGATTGAGTTTAGGAGAAAAGATGAGTTGTCATTTTAAGAGAGATTTAACCGCCACAAATTGTAGGAAAATGGTCTTTGCATCGTCTTAAGAGAAGGGCTCAAGTACTCGGATATTGATCGACGAGTACGCCACTATCTCTCTTAAGGAAAACTCTCTACATATTGATTGTATTGTTGTGGGATGGAGATTCCATCTCGCTTAAGATGATTAACATCTTTCTCTAATGTGTTTGAATATTTGTGTGAGTTATTTTGTTTATTCTAAGTTGTAAAAAGATAATGGTCCTTCCTATGGGGTAGGATCTAACTTAGAAAGATCAACTTGAATGGGATCAAGGATAAAGTGGGAGTATGATGCAAATGATATGCACTACACACAAGTATTGAATCATGTGTAGTTTTTCCTTTGGACGGAATGCAATGCGATAGGATAAATGCGGTAAATGTAAATTGCTGTAAAATAAATTGCAGGAATGATAAAGGGCAAATAAATGAACATACATATACACATGAAAGTGCTGAAGTGTGTGAGAGTGAATTGTGAAGTGAATACGTGCACGATTGATCGGATGCGGGAGATTGATTAAGTTGTAGGATTGACCTTAAGTGGGCTGATTGATTTTTTGGAGAAAAAGTTGGATTTGATTATTAATAGTGAGATGGACTAATTTTAGTTGAAGTATTTATGAGAAAATGCATTATGTTTGTAGTGAGATTAGTTGAAAGGTTGCGATTTATTATTATTTATTTTTTTATGTGAATTGATTTATGAGAAAAAGTTATGAGTTTCAATTATAAGTTGATTGGTTTTTTATTTTTTAATAAAAGAATTTATTAATTTAAGCAAAATATTATTACTACTATAAATTAAATAGGTTATTATGAGATAGGCTCTTTTTTTTAAGACGAATAATTTTAATTATTAATAAAAGGTTGAGTTATTGAATAAATTGGTATAAAGAGAGTTAATTAATAAATAAATAAGTTAAGGGGTATAAAAGGTTTGCTAATTGTTTTTAATTTTTATAACAAAACTGATTATAATAAAGATTAATTTAATAAAAAGAGTTAATCATACTAATCAAAAAAAGATTTATTAATTAAAAAACTAAGTTGAGATTAATTAAATCAATTTGGATAAAATAGGTTTTAGTTGGTTTGAATAAAAAACTGATTATAATAGATTAAGGTTAATTAATTAATAAAATAAGGTTAAAATGATTAAACCAGATTAAAACAGGTTAATTAAGATTAAAAGATGATTAGGGGGCGGACGGATTCAGTGTGGATGGTTTACGAGGGTTTACCATGAGGCTGCGGTGTGGATCATTAGATCACGTAGTTGGCTGTGTGTGTGGTGATGTGATATGAGGTGCATGGTAACTACCATGCACGTGCGGTATTTAATTACAATCAGCTTACAAATTACACCAAAACAAAAGAACAGATAAGAAAACAACGAAAACAGAAGGATCGAAACCCTAGCTCCCACGATTCTTCGTCCTCACCCGATCTGCATTCATCGTCTCCGTTGAGCACCGTATCTCCTTCATTCTTCGATGGCCCGCGAAAAAAAAACCTACACAAAGAACAAACATGCACGGCGATTACAGAATGAGTTCTCACCCGCGAACGAGAGTCGTCGGCGACTTGTTGACGACGGCAGAGAGGCGATGACGATGACGACGCGGATCTGAACTCCTTGGTGATGACTAGCCTCTTCTCTTTTGGTCTGAGCCTCGAGTGTTCTCCGTATCTCTGAATGGGCGTACCTCCTTCTTCGGTGATCTTTTTTTTTCTCCTTCGATCGTTGATTGTTGGTCTTTTTATAGGTGAAACCGATGGGCCTCCAATGATGATTGCTTTCAAAACTTTCCTTGTTCGTCTGATTCTGTCGGGACACTAAGTGATTTTGGGATCCCGTAATTGATTCTTTCTGCTTCGATTTGGGAAGTTCAAAACTTTCCTCTTTCGTGTTAATTTGTAATATTCGCGTTTGACTTTGTGACCTGTTTTCTTTTGCCGTTGAAAATAGGAACTTGCCATTCTGGGATTGTGCTAACACTTCTTTTCTTCTTCTTCGCATAGAAAGCCATACTCGAGTTCAGATGCTCGCTTTGTCTTATGCCGTGGCTGATGTAGGGTTGAAACGGCAATGACGACATTGTGTCTGAGCTGAGGATTACAGTTGTCTTCGTTTGCTTATTTATGTTGCTTGAGTTAACTCTGAGCTGCTCGAACTGTGTTGCTAGTATTGTTTACTTATGCCCGGTGATGGATTGAACTGAGGGCTGAACCAGTGGTGCCATAACTTGACGCTATTGATGTCGTTGTGGCTAATGCTGTCATTGCTCTCTGTTTCTATCATTGCTCTTATCATGCCACTGTTGAACTGACATGGTTGTCAATGGACTTGATACATTTGTTGTTACTTTCATATGAGAAAATGATGATGTTGTGTTGCTACTAGCTGATACTATGCTTGCCTTCTGTTGTTGGGGAAGGTTTGAAACGGTGATGATGGCACTATGTCTGAACCGTAAGCTAGGACCGTTGGTACTTTTGAAAGTCGTTGATGCCTTCGAACTATGTTGAGAATTGTTTTGAGATCAGTTATTTTATTTGTCTAGACTTTGATTCTCCTGATGTTCGGTAAGGAGTTGATGACGACTTCAGCTGTTGTCCTCCCGGCCGCTCGAATTCCTGCCCTATGATGAGTTTCGAACTGAGGGCTGAGCTATTTGGAATACTCTGGACATTCTTTATTATGGCAGGTGGTTTTTTGAGGTTCACCGGTAGATGTCGAACTTGTGCTTGCATTGAATAGCCACTGCCGATCGTTGAGTTTCTTATTATCATGTCCAAGCACTGTCACGGATATCTTCACGGGGTTTTAAAAATTTATTTGCCTTATGAATTGCTTTATGCAGGGAAATGAGGGTATCAACGAATAGAGCTAAAACCGAGCTTCGACATGTCTTGCTGATAAAGCCCCCCACAGATCATGGAATGGTGTAACGTTTGGTAAGACCGGGTAGATGTCAGTTCTGTTTTTGTAGCCGTGAATTCTCCTTTTTCAATGACGCCATTTTGATTAAAAGAGATTGGGACTGACTGTTATCATCATAATGCCTGCAGGTCAGAGCGGTAATAAGGAATGGAGTGAGTGGTTCACAGGCGTTCTCGTGGTGGTGCTAATTATGGTGGGAGCGGATGGGTACCAGCTACAAAATTGATGAAGTGATACTCCACGGAGACAGGAAACAACCAGCAATGGGGAATCTCCAAAGTATAACAGTATCACGTACACTAAGAATATGGTGATTTAACAGTAAGTGAGAAGCTTGTAATCGAAGGATAGATTTACTACCATAATGTAGCAATCTAGACGGCGGTAAGAACCAAAGTGACATTTTTTGAATAATTCAGTTTTGTTTCGTACTTTTCTTCTCTTGTTTCCTTTTGATATCCAACTGGAAATAGTAAAATGTATAACCTCCTCGAGCGTCATGGTATGGGAACCATGAGCTGGTCTCAGTCTCTGATGTAGAACCTCCCCGAGCGTCATGGTATGGGAACCATGAGCTGGTCTCAGTCTCTGATGTAGAACCTCCCTGAGCATCATGGTATGGGAACCATGAGCTAGTCTCAGCCTCTGATGTAGAACCTCCCCGAGCGTCATGGTATGGGAACCATGAGCTGGTCTCAGTCTCTACTTGAAGTGATGAAAACTCATGGGAGTATCTTCGCAGGGGTTGTAAATTTTGTAGATTGTAGATGTAATTGTATATTGTAATTTGTAATGTAATGGAGGTTGTAGGACTTCACCGGGATCTTCAAAGGAGATGTAGGTCGGTTGATTGTAAAGTATGTCTTCTCAAATAAAGAGAATAATGTGGTAAACTTAGTTCGACTTCTCTGGGGAGATGTCACTTGATGGAAATAAACTTGTGATGAACTTATTGGGGAATTCATTTCCGAGGAGCATCTTTATTGTAGTTGTAAAATATTTGAACTTTTTGTAGTGGAAATTCTCAAATAAAGAGAAGTGTCTTGTAATGTCTTCGGCGGACTTCTTTGATGGATTTGCAAAGCGATATCGTTTGACGAATTGATGATGTTGAAGAACCCACTGAGGGTGAATGAACTGACATGGTTGTCAATGGACTTGATACGGTTGTTGTTGCTTTCATATGAGAAAATGCTGATGTTGTGTTGCTACTAGCTGATACTATGCTTGTCTTCTGTTGTTGGGGAAGGTTTGAAACGATGATGATGGCACTATGTCTGAACCGTAAGCTAGGACCGTTTGTGCTTTTGAAAGTCGTTGATGCCTTCCAACTATGTTGAGAATTGTTCTGAGATCAGTTGTTTTATTTGTCTAGACTTTGATTCTCCTGATGTTCGGTAAGGAGTTGATGACGGCTTCAGCTGTTGTCCTCCCGGCCGCTCGAATTCCTGCCCTATGATGAGTTTCGAACTGAGGGCTGAGCTATTTGGAATACTCTGGACATTCTTTATTATGGCAGGTGGTTTTTTGAGGTTCACTGGTAGATGTCGAACTTGTGCTTGCATTGAATAGCCATTGTCGGTCGTTGAGTTTCTTATTATCATGTCCAAGCACTGTCACGGATATCTTCACGGGGTGTTAACAATTTATTTGCCTTGTGAATTGCTTTATGCAGGGAAATGAGGGTGTCAACGAATAGAGTTAAAATCGAGCTTCGACATGTCTTGCTGATAAAGCCCCCCACAGATCATGGAATGGTGTAACGTTTGGTAAGACCGAGTAGATGTCAGTTCTATTTTTGTAGCCGTGAATTCTCCTTTTTTAGTGACGCCATTTTGATTAAAAGAGCTTGGGAATGACTGTTATCATCATAATGCCTGTAGGTCGGAGCAGTAACAAGGAATGGAGTGAGTGGTTCACAGGCGTTCTAGTGGTGGTGTTGATTATGGTGGGAGCGGATGGGTACCAGCTCGAAATCTCTCATTTCCTTTTGCCCTGTTGTGTGTTTGCAGCTGACGTGTTTTTTCTCTACTTCTTTCAGAATGCCACTCGAAGTTCAGAAACTGCCAGTTGTTATGTTGCTTACAGATGATGCTCTTCTGAACGATGCTGATACCATACTGCTGCATGAGGCCTTGGAGGAAAGAAAGCGTTGGCTGATCCTCGGATGGAGCTGTGGCGTACTTGTTACGAAAACTCTTACCCAACTGCGTGTTTTGCAGGCGCTTGACATGAAAAAGCAAATGTAATGTTTTGCGTCAAAGTGCGTGTATATGTGGAGTTGTAAAGGAGGATTTGTCGTAATGTTGCTGCTTTGTATCAGGCTTGGGTGAGGATCGTAGGCGTAGGCGGGATACTAGAGCGGAAACTCCGAAGCTCGCGGTTGTAGATGCGTAGCAGCGGTTTAGGGTCCTCATTGTAATATATACCATAGCGGCTCAAATTCTGTTTGAACATTTGGGAATGGCTGTAATTCTTTGGTTTGAGATATTCCTTGTAAATTGCCTCTCATATACTTGCTTTGGCTAGAAACTTGTGGACGTTAATGATAATGATGCATTCTTGATTTGAAATATGTCTGCTTTAAGCAAAGCTCTGTGTGATTGTATATATAGGATTATAATAATAATATTCATTATAGCACCCCATCAATTTACTCATGTAGTGGCCACGCGCAAAAAGATCTTGTGGGAAGGCAACAGTTCCCTTGATTATGATGAAAGTCATGGGGTTAACCATATTGTTCATGACACTTATAATGAAACAAAATTCCTTGCGAGGAGGAACTCGTGAATGAATAATAATTGTACGAGTTTCAACATAGCCGGGAGCTAAGGCTTTTAGTTTTTTAAAGATCATAGCTCTTGGACTCCCTTAAAGTGTTCCTTGTCGAGACTCCGTTCAAGATCTTATGCAACCTCAATATCTCCGGACAACTTGATCATAAACCATCATTAAGAATGTTTCCAATCTTTAATGACATAACCTGCGATGTAGCTTTCCCCGGGGGAAATATAATAGCCCTTAAACGCTTGGGCCTTGAAGTACTTGATTGTAAGGGTTTACACTTGTCGTTATTGCACCTGTACTAACTTGTTAGTCGCACATAAAAGCTAGAAAGAATAAAACATAAGAAAACATTCAAGGAGGGGGAATCGTAAGGTCAAAAATTAGGGTGTGACAGATGCCCCTATTTAAGGCACTTCTATCCGGAGATATGGAGATAGAAATCTTCGTCTCGACGAGATAGGAGGGACTTAAATACAAACATTGCACGAATTTTTGGCCCTAAGATGCCACCAAATGCAAATGATATGCAATGATATAAGGATGTAAAACAGACGGTTCTGTGACGAAAAGATGTCACAGGGGAAAGAAAAACTAGACACAACATGCGAGAAACAAAAGGGCAGCAGACTTGATGAAGTGATACTCCACGGAGACAGGAAACAACCAGCAATGGGGAATCTCCAAAGTATAACAGTATCACGTACACTAAGAATATGGTGATTTAACAGTAAGTGAGAAGCTTGTAATCGAACGATAGATTTACTACCATAATGTAGCAATCTAGACGGCGGTAAGAACCAAAGTGACATTTTTTGAATAATTCAGTTTTGTTTCGTACTTTTCTTCTCTTGTTTCCTTTTGATATCCAACTGGAAATAGTAAAATGTATAACCTCCTCGAGCGTCATGGTATGGGAACCATGAGCTGGTCTCAGTCTCTGATGTAGAACCTCCCCGAGCGTCATGGTATGGGAACCATGAGCTGGTCTCAGTCTCTGATGTAGAACCTCCCTGAGCATCATGGTATGGGAACCATGAGCTAGTCTCAGCCTCTGATGTAGAACCTCCCCGAGCGTCATGGTATGGGAACCATGAGCTGGTCTCAGTCTCTACTTGAAGTGATGAAAACTCATGGGAGTATCTTCGCAGGGGTTGTAAATTTTGTAGATTGTAGATGTAATTGTATATTGTAATTTGTAATGTAATGGAGGTTGTAGGACTTCACCGGGATCTTCAAAGGAGATGTAGGTCGGTTGATTGTAAAGTATGTCTTCTCAAATAAAGAGAATAATGTGGTAAACTTAGTTCGACTTCTCTGGGGAGATGTCACTTGATGGAAATAAACTTGTGATGAACTTATTGGGGAATTCATTTCCGAGGAGCATCTTTATTGTAGTTGTAAAATATTTGAACTTTTTGTAGTGGAAATTCTCAAATAAAGAGAAGTGTCTTGTAATGTCTTCGGCGGACTTCTTTGATGGATTTGCAAAGCGATGTCGTTTGACGAATTGATGATGTTGAAGAACCCACTGAGGGTGAATGAACTGACTTGTAGAAACTGTCGTTTGTCGTTTTGAATAAGATCTTAGTCGAAACGAGTTGCTCAAATAAAGAGATGCTTGTAGTCCAGATGTAGATGTCTGAGAAAATCTTGTGATATTGTTGGAGAAGGAGTTTTCGAAAATATTCTTCCTGGGGAATAAAGTGCAAAATAAATGCACACTTAGTCTGAATCCGAAAGTTGGAGATTATCCACAAGGTGATTGCCAAGGACCGAAGTTCCATTCGGGAAGTAGCCGAAAGGAAAATTATCGAGTAAGACTCGACCATTGAGGTATGAACTCAAATGGAATGTACTGGAACAACCATCTTCCACGAGGATCGAACTTCATGGGGAAAGTAGAAATATTGTGCTTTTTCTGCTTAGGGCTGACAACTCTACTTGAAAGGAGAAGACACACCCGAACGCCTGGGGATAACCACAGCCAGAGCGATAGAATAAAGCAAACACAAAGAGATGCAAAGAGATGCACATGTCATGCTATCTATCTATATGCTAATGCGTATGCTGACAAACAAGGGGAGGCGAAAATAAATGTCTCAAACGGAAAAGTACCCAAGCAAAATCTCCACAGACCTCTTACCACCTGTAGAGAAACCTGATCGTAAACAATCTTCATCTCTGGATAAAGTATATATCCTCTGTCTCGGGGACATATGATTGACGTCCTTCCATGGATGAAATAAACATCCTTGGTAATCCTTTTGTTATTCATGTACCAAGTAAAACACGAAGTATTTGAAAAAGTTTAAATCAATCTGGATTTTGCTATCAAGAATAAAGATTTTGATAAATGAAAAATTTTATTGAATGGTGGTCAGCAGAAAGGTGTGACCCCAATATTACAATGTTGGAAAATAATAGAGATTACATCAAGGGAATAACAAATTGCTCTTCCTAAGTTAACGAGAACTCCCCGAGTTCTAAACGAAATACTTCTTGACAGCGTCTGTATTCACACGGCGAGTGATTTCTTCTTCGTCCATTGTTGCTAACATCAAAGCACCTCCTGACAAAACATCTCTTACCACGTACGGTCCATCATAGTTCGGGGCCCATTTTCCTCTGACGTCAGTGAGGAAATACTGGATCTTCTTGAGCACGAGGTCGCCTTCTTTGAATACACAGGGTTGGACTTTCTTGTCAAATGCTTTCTTCATCTTCTGTTGATATAACTGTCCATGGCATAGCGCCGCCATCCTCTTTTCTTCGATGAAGTTCAACATATCATATCTGTTCTGGCACCACTCAGCTTCTGATAACTTTGCATCCATCAAAATCCTCATAGAAGGAATTTCCACTTCTATCGGGAGTACTGCTTCCATACCGTAGACAAGTGAAAATGGAGTTGCCCCAGTCGATGTGCGCACCGTCGTACGATACCCATGCAAGGAGAACGGGAGCATCTCATGCCAATCCTTATAAGTAATGACCATTTTCTGAATGATCTTCTTGATGTTCTTGTTGGCGGCTTCAACAGCCCCATTCATCTTTGGTCTGTAAGGAGAAGAATTATGATGCTCTATCTTGAATTCTTCGCACAGTTCTTTCATCATTATGTTATTCAAATTGGACCCATTATCTGTAATAATTCTGCTTGGCACACCATATTGACAGATAAGCTGATTCTTGATAAATTTGACAACCCCATGTCGAGTTACATTAGCGTAAGAAGCCGCCTCGACCCACTTGGTAAAATAATCAATGGCTACTAAGATGAATCGGTGCCCATTAGATGCTTTCGGCTCTATCATACTAATCATATCAATTCCCCACATAGAGAACGGCCATGGGGATGAGATAACATTCAACAAAGTCGGAGGCACATGAATTTTGTCTGCGTAAATCTGACACTTATGACATTTTTTAGCAAACTTGTAACAATCTGATTCCATTGTAATCCAATAATAACCAGCTCTTAAAAGTTTCTTGGCCATGGTATGTCCGTTGGCATGAGTGCCAAAGGATCCTTCGTGAATTTCCATCATTAACATATCTGCTTCTTGTTTGTCAACACATCTCAGCAAGACCATGTCAAAATTCCGTTTGTATAACACATTGTTACTTAAAAGAAAACTCCCATCCAACCTTCTCAAAGTCTTCTTATCTTTGTTGGAAGCTCTCAAAGGATATTCTTGAGTTCTAAGGAATACTTCAATGTCATGGTACCAGGGTTTGCCATCTTCAACCTCCTCGACAACAAAGATGTAGGCGGGTCTATCAAGACGTTTTACTTCAATTCGAGGACACTCATTCCAAAAGTTCACCACAATCATTGAGGCCAAAGTTGCCAACGCATCTGCCATTCTGTTTTCATGACGAGGAATATGATGAAATTCGACTCTATCAAAGAACGGTAACAGCCTTCTAGCATAATCTCTGTATGGGACCAAATTATCATGTCGAGTTACCCACTCTCCAGTGATTTGGTTGATTACCACTGCAGAATCACCAAACACATCCAAATTCTTAATCCTCAAATCTATTGCTTCCTCAAGACCCATAATGCACGCTTCATACTCAGCCTCATTATTAGTACACTTGAATGTTAATTTGGAAGTAAGTGGGATGTGGGTCCCTTGAGGAGTCACAATAACAGCACCTATCCCTTTTCCATGAGTGTTGACAGCTCCATCAAAAACTAAACCCCATTGAGATCCGGGTTCTGGTCCTTCACCATGCACGGGTTCTTCACAATCTTTCATCTTTAAAAACATAACATCTTCGTCAGGAAAGTCATCGTTTGAGGGTTGATAATCCAAAATAGGTTGGTGAGCCAAATGATCAGCCAAAACACTTCCTCTAATAGCCTTCTGAGTATGGTATTCGATATCATATTCAGACAACAACATCTGCCATCTAGAAATCCTCCCAGTCAGAGCGGGCTTCTCAAAAATATACTTGATAGGATCCATCTTCGAAACTAACCAAGTGGTGTGATTCAACATATACTGGCGCAAACATTTGGTGGCCCACGCCAAAGAACAACAAGTCTTCTCTAACATAGTGTATGTTGTTTCACAATCAGTAAATTTCTTGCTCAAGTAATAAGTGACATGGTCTTGCTTTCCCGTTTCATCTCGTTGATTGAGTACACAACCCATTGAATCTTCCAAAACGGTCAAATACATAATCAAAGGTCGTCCTTCAACTGGCGGTATCAGGATAGGTGGTTCAAGCAAATACTCTTTGATACTATCAAAAGCCTTTTGACAGTCTTCAGTCCAAACATACCCTTGTTCTTTCCTCAGAAGCTTGAAAATAGGTTTACATGTAGAAGTCATGTTGGATATAAACCTAGAGATATAATTCAAGCGTCCAAAAAATCCTCTGACTTGTTTCTTGGTGGTAGGAGCTGGCATATCCCGGATAGCTTTCACTTTGTCGGGGTCCACTTCAATCCCTCTTTGACTGACAATAAATCCCAAAAGTTTCCCCGATCGTACTCCAAACGTACATTTGTTAGGGTTCAGATGGAGCTTGTATTCTCTCAAACGACCAAACAGTTTAGCCAGGTGTTTAACATGATCATCCTCAGTCTTCGACTTAGCTATCATATCATCCACTTAAACCTCGATCTCCTTGTGCATCATATCATGGAACAAAGTAGTCATAGCTCTCTGATATGTTGCCCCTGCATTCTTTAATCCAAACGGCATAACTCTGTAACAAAAGGTGCCCCAGGGCGTGATGAATGACGTCTTCTCTCTGTCCTCGGGAGCCATTCTAATCTGATTGTAACCTAAAAAACCGTCCATAAAGGAGAAAACCTCATATCTTGCGGTACTGTCAACCAAAATGTCAATGTGAGGTCATGGAAAATCATCTTTTGGACTGGCTTTGTTCAAATCCCTGTAATCTACACACATGCGAACCTTACCATCCTTCTTTGGCACGGGCACAATATTAGCCAACCAGAGCGGATATTCGGCAGTGACAAGGAAACCTGCATCAATCTGTTTCTGTACCTCCTCCTTAATCTTCAGAGCCATGTCGGGTCGGGTCCTTCTGAGTTTCTGCTTTACTGGCGGGCACTCTGGCTTCAAAGGTAGACGGTGTTCAACTATAGCAACGTCTAATCCAGGCATATCCTAATATGACCAAGCAAACACATCAACAAACTCTCCGAGCAAAACAATCAATTGTTTCTTCACCTCAGGCTTGAGCAAAGCTCCAATTTTCACTTCTCTACGGATATCTTCTGTTCCCAAATTGATTACTTCCACTGGCTCTTGATGAGGTTGGATAGCTTTCTTTTCTTTCTCAAGAGTCTGGAAATCTCTTCTGGGATGTCATCTTCTTCGTCTTCAGCTTCATACACAGGAAACTCAAAATTTGGAGAAGACAACGGATCATTATTCCCAGGATGTAATTTATGTAGCAGTTTGCGCAAGTGATATGATTTTTAATAAGTTTTCGTAAAGTGGAAAGTGTGTCTACACGAGATGCTATTTATTATTTTCCAACATCGTAAATAAATATAAAAAAACACAAATGAAAATGAAAGTGATTTATTGATGATAGCAAAACCAAAGAGACATGCCCAACAAAGTCACCTTTGCCTTGGGCAGAGCAAAGGGAATTATTTAAACGTAAGCCCTAATAAATGCAGTTTCGCCTTGGGCAGAGCGAGAAATTTAAAAACAAATGCTTTAATTCGATATATGAACAACAGCAGGGGCTTCAACCACACTCCAGTTCTTAACCATAACTCCTGGGGTTACAAAGTATGGAACATCCCCATCTGAATCTTCCTCGGTAACAGCATAGACTCCAAAGTTGTAGTCAAACTCATCTGAAACATAACCTGGGTCTTCCATATAGGGCTCATAATCTTCGTAAGGAATGGAGGACCTTGCAGAACCATCTGATATGTAACCTTCAAGCTCATCCTCTGACACAACATTAACTTGAGGATGATGGATGACCCCTCCACTACGGAACACTTCATTAATCAGTGGGAACCCTTGATTTTTAGTAGTTTGTTGAGCAGAACTGCTGGTGAAACCAAGACCTTCCTTATTTTTGTTTTCTGGCAAAGAAAACACCTTGCCCCAAATTGTCTGAGGACCGCCGTTTACTACACGCTGTGCGTCTCTGAAAGATGACATGGGTGCTTGAGATCTCTGGAAACCCTCGCCCATAATAGACAAAGCCTTAAACTGTGTACCAACTTCTTCCTCAGCTTCAACATATGAGAATGATGACAAATGACTCACCACTAAGGCTCGTTCCCTACAAACTGTGACTGTTTTTCCTTCAAAAACATATTTCAATTTCTGATGCAGAGTGGAAGTAATTGCCCCAGTTTCATGTATCCATGGCCTCCCTAACAAACAGCTATAGGCGGCACGAATGTCCATGACTTGAAACGTGATCATAAAAGTTTGTAATCCAATTGTCATCGGCAATTCCACCTCGCTAATTACTGTCTTTCTAGACCCATCAAAAGCCTTGATGATAACATGACTTGGCCTCATCGGCGGTCCCTGATAGGATAGCTTAGATAGAGTAGTTCTAGGCATCACATTTAGAGAAGATCAAGTATCAACTAACACACTGGACAGAGAATCATTTCTGCAGTTCACAGAAATATGTAAAGCCATGTTATGTTTCTTCCCTTCTTCGGGGAGACCGTCCTCATTAAAACCCAGATTATCACATGAAGTAATACTACCAATGATGTTGTCAAACTGCTCCATAGTCACATCTTGCTCAACATATGCTTGCTCTAAAATCTTCTGGAGTGCTTCTCTATGAGCCTCAGAACTCATCAGCAATTGCAACACAGAAATCTTCGACGGGGTTTGCAGGAGCTGATCTGCAACCTTATATTCACTTCTCTTGATCACCTTTAGACATTCATCTGAATTGGACAAATCGGATCCGCCAGATTGTCCCACAATTGGATCCTTTGAGCCTGGTTGTTCGGATGAGACCTCCTTTTCTTTCGGTGGTATAGTCGGGTAAACTCGACCACTCCTCGTTACTCTGCTGACATCTGCGATGTTAACTACCGAAGGTACAGTGGGCAAAGGCACTTCCTTTCCATTTTCCAACATTGTGGCGTTGTATCTGTAGGGGATAGCCTTACTAGAAGTGTAAGGGACGGGTCCAGGCACGTTGATTACCAAAGGAGTAACAGTCGGCTTCTTGCTATTATAAACGATTTCGATACGCTCCACTTCCTTAAAGTGAGGCACTATAACACAAACTTCTTCTGCCCTCTTATCTGAAACTTCCTGATCATCATCTGCCAAATAATCTTGAATCATGTTGACAGAGGGTGAACCATGCAGGGGTAACAGATTAACCTGCACATTAGGGTCAGAATCCTTGAAGGACAGAATTCCGCACTTAATGAGCCTCTGGACATCTGTTTTCATACCAAAACAGCTCTCAATATCGTGACCTGGAGCGCCCTGATGGTAAGGACAAGACTTGTCAGCTCTGTAAGAAGGAGGGGGATTCGCGGGAACCATAGGTGGAGCTTTCGTCTGAATATGGCCCTTCTGAATCAGAGCTGGAAACAAATCAGCATGTTTCATAGGAATAGGCTCAAAATTTATCCTTCTATACACACGACCCTGATTGTTGAATGGCCGATTCTGCTGAGGATACTGCAGATTTTGCTGAGGTTGTGGCTGTTGAACATTGGGGGGCTGAGGTTGCTAACTCGGTTGCGGAGACTATAGTTGATAAGTTGGAGCATTAAACACCGGCGATACTGCTGCAACTTGGTGTGATGGCGAATATCTTTTTCTAAATTGTCCTTTTTGAACGGCGTTTACACCCTGCTCTTTTTTCTTCACAAAGCCACTCCCATACTTTTTAGGAGCATTCTCTTCTTTACCCAATCTTCCTTCATGGACACCTTCTTCTAAACACATTCCCATGTTAACCATTTCAGTAAAGTCACTGGGTGCACTGGCTACCATTTTCTCATAGAAGAAAGGACCAAGGGTCTTCAGAAAAATCTTGGTCATCTCTTTTTCCTCTAACGGCGGTGTGACTTGCGCAGCCAACTCGCGCCAACGTTGGGCATACTCCTTAAAATTCTCCTTATCTTTCTGTGTCATAGCCCTCAATTGATCACGGTCAGGAGCCATGTCCACATTATACTTATACTGCTTAACAAAGGCTCCCCCTAGATCATTGAAAGTTCGAATCTTCGTACTATCCAACCCCATGTACCACTTGAGCGCAGCGCCTGTCAAACTGTCTTGAAAATAGTGAATGAGCAGTTGATCATTATCAGTTTGGGCAGACATCTTCCTGGCATACATAATAAGATGACTTTGAGGGCAAGTATTCCCCTTGTACTTCTCAAAATCAGGGACCTTGAATTTCGGTGGAACCTTGACATTTGGGACCAAGCACAGCTCAGAAGCGCTCTTTCCAAATAAATCCTTCCCACGAAGGGCCTTCAAGTCCTTTTGCATCTCAGAAAACTGGTCCTGAAAACCATCCATTCTTTCCTCCAAATCCACAGTTTCGATCAGCGATCCCTGTAAAATTGGCTCATCTAGAATATACAGAACAACATGCATATGTGCATATGCAGTAGTCATCACAGCAGTAACTGCAGGAGTAGCTTGGACAGCGGTCACAGCAGGGATCTCAGACACAGACAGACGGTAGCCGGTCAAAAAGAAATTAGGAGACAATCCCCACGGGAAACCTTGAGGCATGCTGTAGGTCACTTCGGCAACAGAAGACACACTAGAATCGGTGTTTGTGTTACTTAAGAGATCACAGTCCTTTGAACATCTTGGTTGTTGAGCGCGGCTTGATTGGACAAAGCTTCCACTATACCATTGAACCTCTCCAAACTTTCTTTCAGAACTGCAACTTCATCACGGAGCACTTTGTTTTCCTGTTCTAGTTGATCCATCTTCTGGCCCTGACTAGCTCGAGTGTTGTACTGGTGATTCAGCTTGTCTGTGGAGATGAAGCAAGAGTGAGACCCTGGAATGCAAACAATGCTAAGCTTATGAAAAAATGCAAATGAGTATGAAACTTCAAGAAACTCAGATTATCCTCGGTATTATAACATTGGAAAAAAACTTATTTATTTTGATGTTTGAGGAGCATTACAAAGCAAAGTACTCTTTTAAGAGCTTATTACATTGAACCAAAGCAAAAGAGAACTCAGAGATCTACTCCCTATGCTCCTTTTATGCACGAAGTTCTTCTTCTAACTGCCTGACGCGTTCTTGCAATTCGGCCTTCTCACTGATGAGTCGATCGACACATTCTTTCCAAGCCACAGTAGCTGGGGTAAGATCATCTCTGGTGACAGTTCCGGAAGAGGTGTGAGAGGAAAATAAATCCTCTCGTGCCTTTCTCTTCTTTGCAAATTCTATCTCTGGCAGCTTTTGGGACCTCTCTTTCTCTACCTTGAGGGTGAAAAACTTGTTCCTCCAAGCATTCTTCAATTTCCGAGCCTCATCCAAGGCAGCCTTCAACTGATCTACTTCACTCACATTAAACCAATCAGGATCATGAAAAGCCAAAACCATAGGTTCATGGAAAGGGAACGGCATTTTGAGGTCGAGAGCCCTTTCTCGCACCCAATGTAGATATTCTTCAGAGACAACACAATTGGGGTATCCTAAAGCAGTCGTCCCTTCCTTATTGACGTATCTCCATGCATAAATTATGACGGTCTTCAAGTCTGGATCTTCTCCTTCCTTGAGAAAGATCCCTTCCAACAGAGCTTGGTCAGTTACTTCGATCATAGGATGCCCAAATTGTCTGCGGGCTAAGGCAGGATTGTAACTTATGCATCCTTCTCTCCCAATAAGCGGTATGTTGGTGAATCCTCCGATGCTGGGAATCATGCATATACCTCCATAAGTAAGGTCATACCACACAATGTCAGAGTGAGTAAGGGCCATAACTATCTCAGACCAATGGGGTGATTCTACCTCATCCCAAATAGACAGATGTCGAGTTAGGCGAGCAACAAACCATGAATACAGCAAAGCGGTACAACAAACGATATGTCCTCCTCCTTCAGCATTCTTCGAGTGGATTGAATAGTACGTGTCAACTAGCAAAGTGGGGACTAGATTCTTAAGTATGAACAGTTTAATCGCATCTATATCAACAAAATCATCAATCTTTGGGAACCAGAAAATCCCATAGACCAACAAAGCAAAGGTAGCTTCCAAGATAAGGACCTCTTTTCTTTCAGCATGGTAACATACTTTTTCAATCAAGAAATCAGCTGGGAATCCAAGGACTCCTTCCTTGGTGATTAAGTGCGCTTGAACATCTGATATGCTGAGATGAATGGCGTTTGCAATTTCTTGGTGACTGGGTATGTCTTCCTGGCCGGTGAATATAGGTCGGGCAGTCACAGGTACCTTCAAGAAATCAGAATACTCTTCCAGGGTCGGCATCAGCTGGTAATCCGGAAAAGTGAAACAATGGTACAGCGGATCGTAGAACTGATCAAGAGTCTCCAACAGCTCTTCTTTCATCTTGAGCTCGAGAAAACGGAATAATTCTCCATATTCTGTTGTAAAAGCGTGACGGTTCTCGATGAGATCTGCTAGCTCTCTTAAGCTTTCAATGTTAGGACTCTTAAAAGTGTACTCCAATGCTTCTCTCTTGAAGTCCATGGTTACAATACCTGTGAAATAAAATGGAGTTTCTTGAAGTGAATAAAGAAAATAATGCAATGCAAGATGAGTAGGACTTCATGGGATTCCTCTATTTATGGGCATTACGGTAAAAAGAAACGTTTTATTAATTTTGAAACGGATTACAAATAATTGCTTTTAAAAGTCCCAAATAAAAGCTAAATAAAAGCTAGTAAAGACACTATGGAAGTTTCGAGTTCTGCTGCTTGAGCTGCTCTTCTAATTGAGTCTTCTCACAGGTGAGATGTCCACAATAATTTTCCAGATGGTACACTGAGAATCGGAGGAAAATAAATCCTCTAAAACCTTCCTCCTCTTGTAGGGGAGTAACTCTTCATCCTTCAACTGCAGCTGTTCCTGAAGCTCAACAATCTGTCTCTGAAGTCCATCGTTCTCTGCAACAGACACTTGATACTTGTTCTTCCACACTTCTGATTTGTGATGTGACTTCTTCAAGGCAACCCCCAACTTCTCAGCGTCAGACATAAAAGTATAAATAGGTTCTGCTCTTGGAGGTATATGATCTTGACGAGAATAAGGCATCCTCAGCTTGATTGCCCTATTCCTGACCCATTGAAGATACGGTTCCAAAGACACACATTTAGGCCTTCTCAAACTATTCCTATCTTTCTTATGCAAATGTTTCCAAGCTTTCATAATCTTCTCTCGAAGCTCTTGGTTATCCTCAAAGAAAATACTCTCAACTTGTATGCTCTTAGGTGCTCCTTCCAACGGATATCCCAACTGTCGACGAGCCAACACCGGATTATAACTGATCCCTCCACCAAAGCTGAGTAACAGTATATTAGCAAAATCTCTACATCCATCAATGATTAAAATCCCATCATACTTGCGGCTATACCAATCAATGTCGGAATGAGTCAAAGCCATAATCCTTTCTGACCAACGCCTATCATTAAGATGCCAAAAGGAAGCATACTTGGGTAAGTGCATAAGGAACCACTTGTATAATAAGGGCACACAACATGTAATCATTCCTCCACCACGAAGGTTTCGGAGATGTATAGAGTGATAGGTATTACCCAATAGAGTCGGCACTGGATTATTCTTCATGAAGATCTTAATTACATTAAGGTCAACAAACCCTTAAAAACTTGGAAATAGAAACATCCCATAAACAAGCAAAGCGAAGATTGCCTCGAAAGGATCCTTGTTCGTAAAATCAGTGTAAAATGAAGCCTTCTTGAATAAGAAATCTATAGTCAAACCGAAAGTCTCACTTTTAACAACCATGTTGGCCTTGACGTTAAATACCTTGAGATAAAGGGCCTTAGCGATGTCTCTTTCTTCGGGGTCCTTTTCCAGGAAAGGAAAAGGAGATTCTTCTATAATAGGCAAGCCCACCAAAAAGGAGTATTCTTCCAAAGTTGGCAACAGCTAATAGTCTGGAAAAGTAAAGCAGTGATGCATCGGATCATAAAATTGTAATAGAGCGGAAAGGAGATCCTCATTTGCCTTACGTCTCATCAATGATAGTAACTTCCCATATTTACCCTTGAACTTCTCTTGGTCTTCAATCAAAGCTCCCAACTCCCTTAGGTCATCCAATTTGGGACTCTTAAAAGTATATTTTAAAGTATTTCTTCTATTGGAATCCATGATATCCTACAATGTTCATAAATAAAGGGTAAATTCCATGAAGTCCAAGGCAGTATGATGCCATATGAATGCAGCAAACACAAGTAAGCACATAAGGACACACAAAGATAAGCAAACAAAGGTCCTAGGTTTGCAACGAGCATGGAGCAAAGGTATACCCATTCCCAAAGGACATGGACTAAAGCTGGATTGTACCTGCAGAACAAGGTTCTAAAGAGGTTCCCAAAGTCATTAGTCCATCTTTCGGATATTATAAATTTCCCAACTAACTCGGGGATTAATAATATTCTCAAGAGAACTTCTTTTGAGTGTAGCATCGCGTAGCACTATTTTGGGACTTACTCCCTCATAGCCTCGCACTACATCCTAATAAAGGCCAAAGTGGGGTTAAAGGTAACTACGGTCCTTAGTATCATGGACTCCAATTGAGAATAGTAAAAGTTTTCACGACTAAACTCGTTCAACCGAACCATTTTCAAAAGGGTCTCAACTAAGCGGGATTCTCGAATCAACTTAGTCGGGACTCACTCCCTATAAGCCTCATCGATTATATCACCATCCTATCATAATTTCTCTCAAGTCCGGGTGTAGGACTTTGTCTCACCACTCAAGGATAATAGCCCAAAAGAAATAAAGAAAAACAAATAAGCAAATAAGCAAGTAAGCAAATATATAAAGCAATAAAGAAATAAAACAAGATAGAGAGACCCACTGAGCATCCCCAGTGAAGCCGCCATTTCTGTCGCGGTGAAAATTTGATACCAAACTATTAATTAGTTTGAATCTTATTCATTTGCAACCGGTCTTTGATTTGTCCAAAGGAAGGGATAAAGATCGAAATACCCATAATGCAATGTACATGCAAAGGTTTAGAGAGTTATAGGTTCGGGGGCCGGTTAAACTTAGGGAAGGTGCTAGCATCCTAAGTTTCCGTAGTACTCTACAGGAACCTCTTGTTTTATGTTTGTTTATTTGCTAAGTGTTTATCTGCTTAAGGGATAAAAGACCTAGGGGGTTTAATTCTAAGTATACTCGATAAGATATCGCATCTTATGCCTACATATCCTTACGGGAGTGGAATCATAGTATATGTAGTTCCCCTAAAGGGTTTGAGGAGTTCTTTGACTGTAGTCAAAGTTCCTACGAGTTTAGGGTAGTTGATTGATTGAGTTTAGGAGAAAAGATGAGTTGTCATTTTAAGAGAGATTTAACTGCCACAAATTGTAGGAAAATGGTCTTTGCATCGTCTTAAGAGAATGGATCAAGTACTCGGATATTGATTGACGAGTACGCCATTATCTCTCTTAAGGCAAAGTCTCTACATATTGATTGTATTGTTGTGGGGTGGAGATTCCATCTCCCTTAAGATGATGAACATCTTTCTCTAATGTGTTTGAATATTTGTGTGAGTTGTTTTGTTTATTCTAAGTTGTAAAAAGATAATGGTCCTTCCTATGGGGTAGGATCTAACTTAGAAAGATCAACTTGAATGGGATCAAGGATCAAGTGGGAGTATGATGCAAATGATGTGCACTACACACAAGTGTTGAATCATGTGTAGGTTTTTCCTTTGGACGGAATGCAATGCGATAAGATAAATGCGGTAAATGTAAATTGCTGTAAAATAAATTGCAGGAATGATAAAGGGCAAATAAATGAACACACATATACGCATGAAAGCGCTGAAGTGTGTGAGAGTGAATTGTGAAGTGAATACGTGCACGATTGATCGGATGTCGGAGATTGATTAAGTTGTAGGATTGACCTTAAGTGGGCTGATTGATTTTTTGGAGAAAAAATTGTATTTGATTATTAATAGTGAGATGGACTAATTTTAGTTGAAGTATTTATGAGAAAATGCATTATGTTTGTAGTGAGATTAGTTGAAAGGTTGCGATTTATTTTTATTTTTATTTTTTTATGTGAATTGATTTATGAGAAAAAGTTATGAGTTTCAATTATAAGTTGATTGGTTTTGTATTTTGTTAATAAAATAATTTATTAATTTAGGAAAAATATTATTACTACTATAAATTAAATAGGTTATTATGAGATAGGCTCTTTTTTTTTAAGACGAATAATTTTAATTATTAATAAAAGGTTGAGTTATTGAATAAATTGGTATAAAGAGAGTTAATTAATAAATAAATAAGTTAAGGGGTATAAAAGGTTTGCTAATTGTTTTTAATTTTTAAAAAAAAACTGATTATAATAAAGATTAATTTAATAAAAAGAGTTACTCATACTAATCAAAAAAAGATTTATTAATTAAAAAACTAAGTTGAGATTAATTAAATCAATTTGGATAAAATAGGTTTTAGTTGGTTTGAATAAAAAAACTGATTATAAGAGATTAAGGTTAATTAATTAATCAATTTGGATCGTTGATTGTTGGTCTTTTTATAGGTGAAACCAATGGGCCTCCAATGATGATTGCTTTCAAAGCTTTCCTTGTTCGTCTGATTCTGTCGGGACACTGAGTGATTTTGGGATCCCGTAATTGATTCTTTCTGCTTCGATTTGGGAAGTTCAAAACTTTCCTCTTTCGTGTGAATTTGTAATATTCGCGTTTGACTTTGTGACCTGTTTTCTTTTGCCGTTGAAAATAGGAACTTGCCATTCTGGGATTGTGCTAACACTTCTTTTCTTCTTCTTCGCAGAGAAAGCCATACTCGAGTTCAGATGCTCGCTTTGTCTTATGCCGTGGCTGATGTAGGGTTGAAACGGCGATGACGACATTGTGTCTGAGCTGAGGATTACAGTTGCCTTCATTTGCTTATTTATGTCGCTTGAGTTAACTCTGAGCTGCTCGAACTGTGTTGCTAGTATTGTTTACTTATGACCAGTGATGGATTGAACTGAGGGCTGAACCAGTGGTGCCGTGACTTGACGCTATTGATGTCGTTGTGGCTAATGCTGTCATTGCTCTCTGTTGCTATCATTGCTCTTGTCATGCCGCTATTGAACTGACATGGTTGTCAATGGACTTGATACGGTTGTTGTTGCTTTCATATGAGAAAATGCTGATGTTGTGTTGCTACTAGCTGATACTATGCTTGTCTTCTGTTGTTGGGGAAGGTTTGAAACGATGATGATGGCACTATGTCTGAACCGTAAGCTAGGACCGTTTGTGCTTTTGAAAGTCGTTGATGCCTTCCAACTATGTTGAGAATTGTTCTGAGATCAGTTGTTTTATTTGTCTAGACTTTGATTCTCCTGATGTTCGGTAAGGAGTTGATGACGGCTTCAGCTGTTGTCCTCCCGGCCGCTCGAATTCCTGCCCTATGATGAGTTTCGAACTGAGGGCTGAGCTATTTGGAATACTCTGGACATTCTTTATTATGGCAGGTGGTTTTTTGAGGTTCACTGGTAGATGTCGAACTTGTGCTTGCATTGAATAGCCATTGTCGGTCGTTGAGTTTCTTATTATCATGTCCAAGCACTGTCACGGATATCTTCACGGGGTGTTAACAATTTATTTGCCTTGTGAATTGCTTTATGCAGGGAAATGAGGGTGTCAACGAATAGAGTTAAAACCGAGCTTCGACATGTCTTGCTGATAAAGCCCCCCACAGATCATGGAATGGTGTAACGTTTGGTAAGACCGAGTAGATGTCAGTTCTATTTTTGTAGCCGTGAATTCTCCTTTTTTAGTGACGCCATTTTGATTAAAAGAGCTTGGGAATGACTGTTATCATCATAATGCCTGTAGGTCGGAGCAGTAACAAGGAATGGAGTGAGTGGTTCACAGGCGTTCTAGTGGTGGTGTTGATTATGGTGGGAGCGGATGGGTACCAGCTCGAAATCTCTCATTTCCTTTTGCCCTGTTGTGTGTTTGCAGCTGACGTGTTTTTTCTCTACTTCTTTCAGAATGCCACTCGAAGTTCAGAAACTGCCAGTTGTTATGTTGCTTACAGATGATGCTCTTCTGAACGATGCTGATACCATACTGCTGCATGAGGCCTTGGAGGAAAGAAAGCGTTGGCTGATCCTCGGATGGAGCTGTGGCGTACTTGTTACGAAAACTCTTACCCAACTGCGTGTTTTGCAGGCGCTTGACATGAAAAAGCAAATGTAATGTTTTGCGTCAAAGTGCGTGTATATGTGGAGTTGTAAAGGAGGATTTGTCGTAATGTTGCTGCTTTGTATCAGGCTTGGGTGAGGATCGTAGGCGTAGGCGGGATACTAGAGCGGAAACTCCGAAGCTCGCGGTTGTAGATGCGTAGCAGCGGTTTAGGGTCCTCATTGTAATATATACCATAGCGGCTCAAATTCTGTTTGAACATTTGGGAATGGCTGTAATTCTTTGGTTTGAGATATTCCTTGTAAATTGCCTCTCATATACTTGCTTTGGCTAGAAACTTGTGGACGTTAATGATAATGATGCATTCTTGATTTGAAATATGTCTGCTTTAAGCAAAGCTCTGGGTGATTGTATATATAGGATTATAATAATAATATTCATTATAGCACCCCATCAATTTACTCATGTAGTGGCCACGCGCAAAAAGATCTTGTGGGAAGGCAACAGTTCCCTTGATTATGATGAAATTCATGGGGTTAACCATATTGTTCATGACACTTATAATGAAACAAAATTCCTTGCGAGGAGGAACTCGTGAATGAATAATAATTGTACGAGTTTCAACATAGCCGGGAGCTAAGGCTTTTAGTTTTTTAAAGATCATAGCTCTTGGACTCCCTTAAAGTGTTCCTTGTCGAGACTCCGTTCAAGATCTTATGCAACCTCAATATCTCCGGACAACTTGATCATAAACCATCATTAAGAATGTTTCCAATCTTTAATGACATAACCTGCGATGTAGCTTTCCCCGGGGGAAATATAATAGGCCTTAAACGCTTGGGCCTTGAAGTACTTGATTGTAAGGGTTTACACTTGTCGTTATTGCACCTGTACTAACTTGTTAGTCGCACATAAAAGCTAGAAAGAATAAAACATAAGAAAACATTCAAGGAGGGGGAATCGTCAGGTCAAAAATTAGGGTGTGACACATATCCTCACTCTTTTCATCATCTTTGTCATCACTCAGCTCTTTTGCATGGGACTTTGAACAAGAAGCCTTTAGAGCTATGGACTTCTTTTCCGTATTCTTCGTTTTCTCCTTCTTTTCCTTTTTCTCATATTGCTCGAGACTAAGAAGCACTTTCTCATGTTCTTGAAGCTTTCCAAAAAGTGTTGTAAGGTCCAAAATCATAAGATCATTTGCTTCCTTTATGGCGATTACTTTTGGTTGTCATTCCCTGGTAAGACATCTTAGGATTTTGTTAGTAGCAACATAATTGGAAACTGGCCGACCAAGTGAATATAGTCTATTGATAAGATGAGAAAATCGCTTTTGCATGTCAACAATGGTTTCCCCTTGCTCCATGTGAAAGAGATCAAACTCTTGTGGTAAGGTATTGATTCTCGCTAGTTTGACATCATTGGTTCCCTCATGGACAACTTGCAATGAGTCCCACATAACCTTAGCAGTCAAACAATGGAAACCCCTATAGTATTCGTCAACTCCCAAGGAGGAGATCAGAATGTTTTTGGATTTCCAATCGTAATTATACTTATTCTCGTTATCATCACTCCATTGTGCTTCAGGCTTAGGCACAATCATGTTATTTTCATCGGTCATGTTTCCATATGACCGTTCAAAATAACATTTCATACCTTCCTGTCAAGGGAATTTATATGCACACGCATACAGTCTTTCCAGTAACTATAGTTTTCTCTATTAAAAACAGGTGCTCTATTATAAGCCCCTTTAGGTTCGTTAGCCATTTTCTACTAAGTCATACTTGAAGCACAGAATGAACCGGTGCTCCTGATACCACTTATTAGACGATGGCGCAGATTTAGAAGGGGGGTTGAATAGATCGCTTGCTTAAAATCAGAGTCGGCATTACCAAAAAATCAGTTTTTAAAATTTGTTTAATAGCGGAAGCAGCCGAGGAACTATACACATCTAAAACGAACGGTTACTATAAAACTGGATATGCGTTAAGCCTATGGAATCTGATAAACGAGATATGACAATCACTACGTCAATCACACTTTCAATTTGATTATGTTCACTATAAGGTGTGACCAGTCTCAATGCCTTTAAAATATTGACAATTTGAAAAGGCAGCACAAGCAATTTTAGTTCACACAATTTATCAAACACTTGGAGTGTAGAGCACTACAAGTGAATTCTGTTTTGAGAGTTGAGTGCTCAAATTTTCTCTTACAATCAATGATTGTAATTGGTTTAACAAATAGTTCAGCACAACTCAAATCAGAATTTGATTGATATAATTGTTTGCACTAAAAACTCAGAAATATAGCAATATAGGCGCAAAGAAAAAGACACAACGATTTGTTGAGGCAGTTCCCCCGTCATCCTCGCTCGGGGTACGTCTGCCCTCAATTCTAACAATAGAATTGAGACCTGTGTATAGATAGATATAACCTGTTGGTCAATGTTTATACAAGAAACAAATAGAGATCAAACAAATGAACACAATTGTTGTTGTAGAGACTATTTCTTCTTGCCCCTTGATTCAAGTTGATCAAGTACTTCAAACATGATGAATAAACCTTCGATTGCGGTACTGTCTTAAAATAACCCTCGGTCTTTAAAATCTGGCCCGACTAATTTCAATCACCCACATGTCGAACCTAAATCTCCCACTCACAATCCTCGTTTATCGTTACTAAACCGATAGAACCTCCAGCTCTTCGATTACCTTCACTCGGCTGAATATGTGATGGAACGAATCATGCAAAAACCCCTAAAATCTAAGATTCTTGGAGGAAAAAACCCTAACGGTTTAATTCAAGAAAAACCTGTCGATTACTCAACCCAAACTAGATAAACCAATCTTCGGCTTTGTACGTTATCACCTCGAACAGGCACAATGAACAACAAAGATGATTATGTGTAATTGTTGTGAAATGTTATGAAGAGAATGAAGATGATGAGAACTAAATCGACACGTAATTTCAATTTTCTTGTTTTCATAGATGTTGTGAAATGAAAGAGCAACTCGACTTATATATCAAACATAACTGAAATAACAAACAAAACCAATTCACAAAAACAGTTGACATAACAAAATTTTGACACAAAACAGTGAGCGGTCGACCTATGCAGTAGAGGGGGTCGACCTGATCTGACCCAAACTCAAGATTGTGCAGAAAACAGGACCATGCGTCGACCGGAGCATAGCATGCATCGATGCATGGCGTGAAATTTTAGCCAAATGGAAATTCTTACAGTATGAGTCGACCAGAGGGTCGACGCGAGCCCTCCTGAGACTAATTCACTAAAAAGACTTGCAGTGTCAGTCGACCGGAGCAGGTTTTTGGTCGACTCAAAACCCTGAAACAGGCAAAAATGCCTATTTTCATGCCTTACGACACATTTGATGAAACCTATAGTATGGAAAACAACACCAACTAAGTCAACCCTATATGACACACATATTTGGCCATCTATATGCAACAATCGTGATTTATACGAGCATTTGAATTATGAGAGACAAGACACACAAATACAACATGGTGACAACGTCCAACATATTTTTTTCTATGGAGCTGAGTTTTGACATCATCGAAACGAGCACATCTATATATGAGGCTTTGCCCTCATAAACATAAGACCAACAATCATGCATTGATGACAATCAAGCAAGCAACCATACAAGGAGTGTTACAACAAATCAAGTATAAGTTCAAGGTTTCATGCGGAAACATACAAATTTTATAGTCATAATCAAGACAAAGCAAAACCTAGCATGTTATGGTTCTAAAAAGACACATAAACAAGTAGAGAAGATATGATGAACAAACTCAAGTGGTTACAAAATCAAGAGGCATGGTATGGTTCACAAACAAAGTTCAAAGTGTGGTTTTCATATAGATGCACTTTAAAAAAAACCAAAGATTGAATGTGGTAAGACATTGGATCAAGCAAATATGATCATTCAAACATGTTAAGAAAACACATATGAGTCAAGCACAAACAATATTACAAGATAATTCAAATTGATGGTTGAGAAAAGTTTCAAAAGCAATAAGGTGAAAACCCTAAAAAACAACATGATTTCCAAGTGAGTTAAAGTATTTCTAGGATAGTCATCCTTGAATTCTTTACTCACTATTTGAAAATAGACATGATGAAGAATAATTTGCAAAATCAATGGTGCAAAAACGTTGCAAAATGAAAAAGTTATGATAAATATAAGTTGTGAAGAAAAATGAAGAGAAAAAGTGATAAAAAAATAGTGAAATGTCCTTCACAAGAGTTGAACACATACCCTAGGGTTTACAAGGGTAAAACATTACCAAGCCAGCTATAAGGCGCGTGTGATAACAGAATGGAATAGAAGCAACATATGTTAATAACCTATAAAAATCATAAAAATGCAAAATAGCTGTCCCTGGCAAGGATCAAACTCGTGCGGGCAAGGCAAAGACAGTATAAGGCGCGCAAGTCATAACCACAGGAGTGGTGATACATCCAATGTATCAAACCACCCCATAAAAACTTAACCCTTACAATCATGAATTTCTGGGCAAAAACTTGACCCAAGCCAAGGCAAAAAAAACCGCAAAACGTGAACCAACCAAAGTCGCTCAAAACTCAATGGATTTTAACAAAATTTTAGTCTAACTTGATTGAAATTGAATAAGGAATAGAATGTAACTCTTAATTTCTTCTGAAAATAGCTACAATTTGAAATTCGAATGTAAATGCAAATCTGATGTAAAAATGCATTTTCAAGTTCAAAGACCTGTTCAAACTTGCTATGACTAGAAAGAGGGTCCAAACGCAATCTCATTATCATATACAAGATGTTTAAAAGTATTAGGGCTCAAACTTAAACCAAAACATCAAAGGACTTGTGAAAATGCAATTCGTAGCATGTTGTCAAGCAAAGGGGTTCATGACAGTTTCAAACAGGTAATGGCTCATCAATTAAATGTGATTCACACAACTTAAATAACATATAAGTGAGGTTTTTTATCACTCCAACATAAGTTCAAACAGAAACAAGACTTTGCATAAAAAGTGACAACTTCAAATCCTCTCAAAGTGCACAAACAGAAATATTCTCATACATACCAACTTCTCATTGCACATCATTCATACACATTTAAAATGACCTATAAATGGAGTCAAACATGACCAAGACATCAACCTTAGAAAGAAACAGAAAGTGACACATGGAAGGGCAAGTTCAAGCTATCTCAATATGCACAAATAGAATTACTCACAAACACATCAGTTTCTCATCATACAATGTTCATACATATTAAAAATGACATTTAAATAAGTACAAACACCAACATAAATTGATCTTGGGCAGAATCACAAAAATGGCTCATGGAATGGAATCAAACAAACATAATATCATGTTCACAACCTCATAACAGTTTACAAACTATGAAATAAATATCTACCAAAGTTCAATCATGATTCTAAGAGGTTTTAATTATGTTAAACTAATGCACTTCAAGGCTAAACATGTTGCATAAAAAAATGTAAATGGACAGAAATGACCTACCTCTTGAAGACCTCCTAGAAAGCTCCTTTTGCAAAGCTCTTGGTTGAGTATGAATGAGTTGCGTAGCTTCCCTTCACCTCTACAACAAGATTTTGAAGATTTAAGTTCTTCTCAAGCAAGCTTTTGTGCAAACAGGATTGCTTAGGCAAGAAGAAATAAGTGAGTTCTTGTGACAGATCTAAAAATGGTTGTCCAGTCGAACTATGATGGTTTGGACAGTGAAAACACTTTACACTTGAGGTGTTTGAAATGTATAAAGGATGAATTAGGTTTGAGCAGTGAGCTTTCTTGCTTAGTGCAGAAAGTCAAAGTTGTTTGGTTTGAAGGTTGACTTTTGGAAAGAAGAGGTTTCTGGTGGAAGTAATGGTTGGGGAAGCTTTAGTTCACCATTTGTGGGTTGCTAGAAATGTTGGTAGAGAGTTTCAAAGGGTGAAAATGGTTTTGGGATGAATTTTATCCAAGACAGTTTTTTGGTGTTTTGTGGAATTTCTTAGCTAGCAAGAAAGTGCAAAACAGAAATGAGGAGCTTGTTTTTTCTTGAGTTAGTGGTTGTTCTAATGTGTGTTTGATGCATATAGGGTTATCTATTTATAGGGAGAATGGAGAGTAAGGGTTTGGTCCAATTTGAAGTCTCTTGCTAACTAAGACAATTGAAAACCAACTTACTTGTCATGATGATTTTCCTTGATTTTTGGGATCAAGTACAAGGCTTGATGGTTTCAAGATATGCTTCTGATATTGAGAGAGACTTTGGAGGGTGGAAATAGGTAAGGGAGTG
Source organism: Lathyrus sativus (assembly GCA_963859935.3). NCBI lineage: Eukaryota > Viridiplantae > Streptophyta > Magnoliopsida > Fabales > Fabaceae > Lathyrus > Lathyrus sativus. The sequence continues at coordinate 353,389,860 of OZ012737.1, forward strand.
GCTCAAGAAGATTTTGGGGGGAAAGTTGCTTTATCAAAATGGTACGGAGCACTTTATGCCATAAATGGAAGTTTTCTTTTGTTCCACCCTTTAATCCTTGTGTAATCCTTGGATTTTCTGTGAAACACCTTGTTTATGGTCCATTTAGTCACTAATCAACTTGAACCAAGCATATTGACAGCCAAGAGATGAATTTGTAGCAGGTCATGACAAGTTGAAGTTTTGCATTTCAAGCCTTTGGACCCCAACTTCCCTCCTTCGAAACTCTCAGATCACAAATGCTATGGGGGATTTCTTGTACTTTTAGGAAATCCCTCAACATGCTCTACAACTTTCATGTTTGCACAAATTCAAGTTACAAGTGGAACTAGGTCAAAAATCCCCTTGATGTTGGCAAAAAAACATGATTTTAAAGTGCCAAGAACATGAAATTTCTCAAAGTGTTTTTTCCCTCTTGCCTTGTTTTTTATCATAACTCAAAATCTATTCATCTTTTGAACATAGGTCACTTTGGAAATTTTGAAGGACTTCTCAAGACCTTTTCAACAAGCTTTGAACCACTTCATTTGGATGTGTGGTTAGGAAGTTATGGTCTTGCCCCTTTCAAAACCCTAATTTCCCGACTTTTTGATTACTTCTCAATTCTTGATCCAATGGTCACAAAACTTCATGATTAGATATGAAATAAAATTGGGAACATAATTGGATTCAATTTTGGGTCAAAACCCTGTTGGTCAATGAGTTGACTTTTCAGTCAGACGAACCAAACGATCGAAAACCTCTAAATCAACTGTTGGTATTCTGGGTTCCCTGAGGCCCTAAAACTTCTTGAGGGGACTTAAATAAGTCATATAAGCTTTATGGACCATGATTCCACCATTGAAATGCCATTTAAAGAAAAGTCAAACTACAGTTGACTTTTCTGATCAAAAACCCTAATCGGGGATCCTGGATTGTACTATTCTTCTTCTTTTGGTGACAACCTCAAATTGAATTCATACTTGATCCGATGTAATATCTTTGATGATATAGGGAGTTGCTTCATGGAGAACCAATCCAAGACATTGATTTTTCTCCCCACAGAAACCCCGATTCCTGACTGTGTGGAACCCCAACTCATCTGCATCTTGATAAAGACAAACTTGAAAGAGGTTAAGGTTAGATAAACAATGGTGATGCTCCTAGAATGATGATGGAATCTAGGGGTGAAAATATAGGGTACAAAAGTTATGCCCGTGTCTCATCAGGCCTGCACCTCGTTATTCCGTTATGAGGTCCGGGAGGTGGACCAGCAACAGGAAGAGGTTATGGTGCCTAGGGTTCCACTGGAATGGATAGAGGAGCACTTCAAAAATAGCACGAAGCACTATATCATGTAGGCAGGTACTTTAGACGCACGGACCAGGTGGGCTACCAAAGGTTGGTGGCCTTCGTGGCTAGCTTCACCCCGGTGAAATGTGTGACGCCCGACGATAATTCATCCTCGACAGAAACAGGAATATTCTCCAGGAGTCAAGGCTCATCAATATGAAGGCCTTACTCGAATGCGCGTCTGACGAGGAAGCCTTGCGTTTGATAAGTAGTGGGTCATCTTCTTCCCGACCTGTCCTGTGGTTGTCTTCTGCCCGACCCGTTCTGGGCCATATTATTCTTGTGTTTTACTGACCTTTGCCATTTTGCTTTGTAGGGAGTATGTTGACCATACAGGAATGTGTGAAGCGTTTGACGGCCATCATAGGCGGTACGAAAGGTAGTAAGGGGAGGGTTTCCCAGGTGCAGCAACTGCCTAATACCGAGCAAGGAGGAGGAGGCTCTTCGGCGTCACTGTTGGGGAGCCAATCTCCCTTGTCGCAAGGGACTCCGAAGAGGGTGAGGATCCATGGGCCGAAGACTGTTGTCGACCTTACTGAGGGCGGCGCTGAGGAGGGGTTCCCGATTCCCCCTTGTCATTTGCACCCCGGTTTCTTCCACGGGGCCAGGTCTCCTGCTGTGTTTGCTGCGGAGGCGAAGGCGATTTTCAGTGCCAGCTGGGAGACGAAGAGATAGAGACTGGCCGAGGACTTGGTTGTAATGATGCGGGTCTTCTCGACAGCCTTTACTCTGAGCAACGAGATTTTCTCCTCTACTGATCTTACCAAACTGCGGGGGGACCTCGCAGCTGTTGAGTCGAAGATGACCAAATTGGCTATCAAGCTAGACTTAGCCATGGAGGATAACGCTGCCTAGCGCAAGCAAAACAGAGAGACGGAGGAGCAGTTAAAGGTCGTCGAGGAGTACAAGTTGAAGCTGCAGGTGCAGATCACGGAGCTGGAAGCTGCCCTTCGTCCTGCCAAGGAGGAAACCATGAGGAGAAGCTCTTGACTTCTCGGGCTGAACTAGTTGCGAGGATTTGAGAGCTCGAGCAGGATTGCTTGGGGGCTGTCGAGGTTGGCTATGAGATCATCGTAGAGTAGCTCAAGATAGTGAACCCCGAGGTTGCTCTTATCACTGAAGGGACGGGACCCTATCACAAGGTTGTCGACAGACAGGTGGTAGCGACTAGAACCAAGGATGATGACGACAACCCGACTACCGAGGAGGAAGAGCGAGAGGGGTAGGAGACCTCTTAGAGTTTGTTTTAGTATTTCCGGGCCTACGTGCTCGTGTTGATTTTTCTGGACTGCGCGCCTGTTTTTACTTTGTGATGTATTTTCGAGCCGACGTGCCCTTTTTATGTAACTATGTACAATGGGTTATTCATGCTTTCCTTGAATGAATCTTGATATTTTCTACTGCGTGTGCTTGTATGTTTATTATTATTTTTATGCATGAATGTTGTTTGTTTACTTGCTCGACTTTTGGTGTAACCAACTATGTGGGGAACTAGTCGGGTGGTCGGAGATGATATCCGACCGGTTAGGGGTTAAGGTCCTTGGCAAAGGCCCTTCCCTCGGTGTGAACCTCCCATCGCGAGCTGGGTATTCTGCCCTACTAGTACAACATCAGTGGAGCTCGGTCGAGGGATCTCCGCTGGAGCAAGGGTTGTGCCCGCACACGCAAAAGGGCTGACTCTTGTCTTTTTGTTTTTAAAGTTAGGAGTCGCGGTGGTACCATGTCGCGCCCCTGTGTCGTGACGCCGACAGTTCACGGTAGGGGCCTTCCCAGTTTGCGGCGAGCTTGCCTTCGCATGAGTCATTTTGGTTTCTTCGTAGGACCAGGCTGCCCGTTTGGAATTCGCGCCTGATGACTTTGCTGCCATGGCGTAAAGTTATCCTTTGTTTCAAAGAAGCTTCTCGTAGGGATGCTTCCAACCTGATCTCCTCAACCAGGTCGAGTTCTTCCCTGAGCGCCTCATTGTTTGCCTCCTCAGGAAAAGGCGATTCGGCTTTCTTGGAGGGTTCTCTTATCTCGACAGGGATCACCGCTTATGTCCCATAGGTTATTCGGAATAGGGCTTCTCCGGTCATCGAGTGAGGAGTGGTCCTGTAAGCCCAGAGGATGTTGTGTAGCTCCTCGACCCATCCTTTCTTGGCATTTCCCAGCCTACGTTTCAGCTCGCGCAGAATCGCCCTGTTCGCTGCTTCCGCCTTCCCGTTTGTCTGCGGGTGTTCGACCGATGTGAAGTATTGTTTCGTGTCTAGTCTGGCGACAAAGTCCTAGAAGATCTTGTCGGTGAATTACATCCCGTTGTCAGTGACGATGTCCTGGGGCACGCCGAATCGGGAAAGTATGTTCTGTTTGTAGAAAATGAGTATGTTTTGGGCCGTGATTTTGGTCAGAGCTTCGGCTTCTATCCACTTAGTGAAGTAGTCCATGCCGACTATCAAATATTTGTTTTGATAGGACCCGGTGGTGAAGGGTCCGAGGATGTCCATTCCCCACCAGGCGAATGGCCATGGCGATGAAAGTGTTTACAGCTTGCTAGGTGGGTAAAGGTGCATGTCCCCGTGTCGTTGGCATCTATCACACTTCTTGACGTGTTCTTTTGCTTCCTACTGCATGGTGGGCCAATAGTACTCTGTTCGCAACGCCTTGCGGACGAGCGCTCTCCCGCCTAGGTGTTGGGCGTTGATCCCCTCGCGGATCTCTTGGAGTACGCCCGACACCTGGGATTCGTCGACGCACTTAATAAGGGGAATGGAGAATCCCTTCCTGTACATTTTTTCTTCAACCAGGACGTAAGAACATGCCCGACACCTAAAAATGGTTTCCTCCTTTGAATTGTCGGGAAGGCTCCCCGTACGAAGGTACGTATACACCGGGGTCATCCAACAGTCGTTGTCACCTATGGGGTTTACCTCGGTGGGTGTTGTGTCCCTCCTGATGCTGAGGAAAGGGAGGACCTCCTGGATCACTGGTTTGTTCCCGCCCTTTCTCTTCGTGTTGGCTAGTTTGGACAAGATATCTGTTCGGGTGTTGTGTTCGCACGGGACATGTCTTGCCTCCACGGAATCGAAGCCCTTCATTTTTTTCTTTTACTATGGACAGTTACTCGGTGAGGTTGTTGTTTTTGGCTTGATACTCCCCTCACACCTGGGATGCCACGAGCTGGGAGTCTGTGAAAATCTTCACCTCTTTGGCATCCAGATCTTCGGCCAGACGTAGGCCCGCGAGAAACGCTTCGTATTCGTCCTGATTGTTCGATGTTGGGAATTCCAGGGAGAGGGAGACTTCTATCAGGATACCTTCTTCGTTTTCTAAGATAGTGCCCGCTCCACTTCCCGTCGAGCTGGAGGCGCCATTGACGAAGATGGTCCATTTGCGCGCCCCGGGTATGGGGGAGTCTATGGAAATCATTTTAGCGACAAATTTGGCCAAAACTTAGGATTTAAGGGCCTTTCTGCTTTCATATTGGATGTCGAACTCGGATAGTTTGAGCCACCATCTGAGCATTCGCCCCGACATATTTGACCGTCCGAGTAATTGTTTGACGGGCTGGTCAGATCTGACTACGACCGTGTGGGCCAGGAAGTAATGTCGCAACCTCCTGGCCGCATTTATGAGGGCCAAGGCGACCTTCTCGATCTACTGGTACCTGAGCTCGGGGCCTTGGAGAGCTTTGCTCATGAAGTATATCAGCTTTTTCCCTTCCGGTGTTTTGCGGATCAATGCCGTGCTGACGACCTCTGTGGGAACTGTGAGATGTAAGTATAAGGTTTCCCCGACCTCCGGTCTTGATAGTATCGGTGGCTCCGAGAGGACCTGTTTGAGGTGGCGGAGATGCTACTCGCATTCCTCGGTACACTCGAGCGCGGCTTCCTTGCGCAACAGTTTAAAAAAGGGGAGAGCATGTTGTGCGGACTTGGCGACGAATCGCGATAAGGACACGAGTATCCCATTTAGTGACTTGATGGACCTCTTTGTGTTTGTATTGGAAAACTTAGAGAAGGCTCGACACTTGTTCGGGTTGGCTTCTATTCCTCGTTTCGTTAGGTAGAAGCCGAGAAACTTTCCTGCTCGCACGCTGAAGGTGCATTTGTCGGGGTTGAACCTCATCCTGCACTTCCTCTCTGTTTCAAAGACTTTCCGGAGATGAGTGGTATGGTCGACCTCGTTTCGTGAATTCACGATCATGTCACCCATGTAGACTTCAAGCATGTTGTTGATTTCTCCTTAGAAGACTCTGATCATCATCCTTTGATAGGTCGCCCCGACGTTCTTCAGGCTGCAAGGCATTACATTGTAGTAGTAGTTTCCTGACTCGGTCATGAAGGTCATATGCTGCTTGTTGGGCTTCTCCATGAGGATTTGATTATATCCCGAGTATTCGTCCATTAACTACAGGAGCTTGAAACCTGCATAATTGTCGACGGGTTAGTCGATGTTAGGCAACGGGTAAGCAACCTTAGGACACGCCCGATTAAGATCAGTATAATCAATGCATGTTCTCCATTTTCCATTAGTTTTCTTAACAAGTACAACTTTGGACATCCAGGTTGTGTACCGGGCTTCCGAAATAAAATTTGCATCTAGGAGGTCTTTTACGGCTTTTTCAGCAGCCTCCGCTTTCTTGGGAGACTGTCCGCGCCTACGTTGAACTATGACCCTAGCAGCCGGATCTATGGAGAGGTGGTGGCAAGCAACGTCAGGCTGGATCCCGGGCATCTCGGCAACGCTCCATGCAAAGAGGTCTGCATTCTCCCGGAGGTAGGCCTTGAGCTTTTTCCTTGCTAGGCCGGGCAGGCTCGTGCTGATCTTCATGCCTCTTTCGGGGTTATCTCCTAGCATGATGAGCTCAAAGTCTCTTCCTGGGATGGGGCGTGTTGGATGGGGGAGCTGCCCGTTGTCCTCTGGAGGTGTGTCCTTGGGGTCTTTTCCTTGTCCCTGCTTGCCAGAGAAATGACTGTCGAGGTCGACGGAGTTGACGTGTGGGAGGGGTTTTGGCTCCTCAATCCGAGCTGGACAGTTGGCCGATTTGGGGGCGACGTTCATGGAGCTGAGTCCTATGAGTGTCACTTCGAAGCATCTTCTTGCTGCTTCAATGTCTCTGTGGATGGTGATGACCCGCTCTCTAGTCGTGTAGTACTTCATCTTCAGGTGGACTATCGACGGTACTGCTGTCAGCTCGGATGAGGTTGGTCCTCCCAAGATGCACTGGTACAACAAGGGGCATTCGATCACCAAAAAGCGGACTTTCAGCTTTTTGGCCGTCTCCTGAGCCCCGAAGGTGACGAGTATCTCCACATACCCCCAAGGCTTGGTGGTCGTGTCGTTGAAGCCTTGGAGGTCGGAGCCCACGTACGGGGTCAAGTGGCTCTCGTCCAACTGCAATGTGGTGAATAGATGGGAGTACATGATGTCCACCAAACTTCCTTGGTCGACCAGGATTCGACAGATATCGAAGTTTTCCACATGTGCTCTGATCAGGAGGGGAATGTTGGCATTGGGTGCCCCTCTAGGAAGCTCCTCGAGATAAAAGGTGATTGGGTTTGATTGCCCTTTGAACCTGTCGAGGGTGGCGTTCGTCTTCAAGCTCTTGTCGATGAGCTCCTCAATTTTTCTCTTGACAGACCCGACCGAAAGCTGGCTGGGCCCCCCATCCAATATCACTATTATGGACAGGAAGTCCTCCCACGGGCTGAGGGTGGCCAGCGATCTGGCAGGCTCGCTGAAGAAGAAATCCTATGGTCGGGAGATGCATAGGGCCACCTGCAGTCCCGCTTCGTCTACAGGAATTGATGCTTCTTCGACCTTCTACGCCTCGCGGGTTTCAGGCCGGGGGGCTTCTCCTCTCCGGGTGTATTGTTTCAAATGCCCCTCTTTGATTAAAATCTCAATTGCGTCTTTGAGGTGAATGCAATCTTTCGTCATGTGCCCATGGCTTTGGTGGAACCGACAGTACTTGGACTTGTCCGCGTTGGGCTTCGGGGCTGTCGGTTTCGGGAATCAGACACCGCCCCTCTGAAACTCTGCATTGATACACTCGGCCAGGATGCGCTCGCAGGGAGCTGTGAGTAGCGTGTACTCAGTAAACCGACCTTCTGGCCCCCTCTTCTTGCGGGGGCAATCTTCGTGCCTTTTCTGCTCGTTTCATCGAGGAGGAGCATGCGAGGTTTCTTCACGCCTCGCGCCTTTGGGGGCTTCCTGGTTGCGCCTAGGTCGGGCAGTGTTTGCATCCTTTATCTCCTCATACTCGATGTGTGACTGAACAATGTGAAGAAGGTCGTTCAAGGTAAGGGGACGTGCGAGGCTGACAACTTAGGCGAAGCCAGAGTGTGGCCTTATGCCTCTCTGAATCAGGAATTTCTTCATGTCGTCCGTCGTGGATACTTGAACAGCCTCACGATTGAACCTCTCAATGTAATCTCTAAGAGGATCGTTCTTCCCTTGGATAATGGCCTCCAGGGCCGCCTATGTCGTTGGATGATATCGAGACACTATGAAGTTCTTGGAGAACTGGCACTTCAGTTTTCCCCATGAGGCGATGGATTCGAGCGCAAGGCGTTTGTACCACCCCATGGCCCCTTTCCTCAAGGTGGTGGGGAATAATCTGCACTTGATAGCTCCCCGAACATTTTTGTAGTCCAGCATCGCGTCTATGCTTTCGATATGGTCATCCGGGTCGGTCGTCCCATCGTAGGTTGCCAGGATCAAGGGTTTTTCCATCCCGATGGGAAATGGCGCTTCCTTGATGGCCCTGCACAGTGGTGAGTACCGGGTATCTTTGTCGCTTCGGACAGGTGATGGCGAGGGGGAGGCTCAGTCCAGGTGGTTTCTTTGTCGGCGTGGACTCTTCGGCTGGGCCCTCTGTCTGGAGGGGACCGCAGCGATTTTGTTTCTCTTCTATGTCGGGTAGCATTGTTCTTATCAGTGAGGTGACATGTCCCTCTTGTGAGGAACCGTCGACTAGGGTTTCTTAAGCCGGGGACGGTGCCCTGCCGGTTGGGGAGATGGGCTCCTGGAGTCCTCCACGTACCGTGTCTTCCGTGGGGGAGGTGACAGACTAATGGAAGCCTGGCGACGATGTCTCCATGGGGGAGAGAGGCTGACAGAGTGCTGTCGATGGTGTCGCCTCGGGGGAGAGAGGCTGACAGAGTGTTGTCGATGGTGTCTTCATGGGGGAGGAGACGAACTGGGAGAAACCAGGTGGTGGTGTCTCCACGGAGGAGAGCGCGAAGGTTATTCCCTCTCGAGCATCCATGTCCATTCATTCTTCCCAAAGATCATCAAGTTGGTTTGATCGATTGTCATGAACAAGGCCATGACGGTAGGGTCAGCGCCCGCCGGAACCGGAATGGGCTGGTAGACCACTGGATTGTCGAAGCATTGGGCGGCGTTAAAGGTCGCTTCCTCAGGGGACAAGGAAGCAGTGCACCCGTCCCTCTAGTGATGTTTTTCATTGTAGGCGGTAACGTTGGGGCCGCGGCCGTCCCCATTGGAGAAGGGGGTAAAGGCGGATCCCAACGTGTTGTCGTTACGTGGGCTGGCCATAATTGAGATGAAAATGTTGGAGGTTGCTTTGGTCTCTGGGCTGCTATGCTGGGATAGGAGGAGGGACGGGGAAGCAAAAGGTTCCCACAGACGACGCCACTGATCTTACCTGATCAAAAAGAATCAATGGTCTGCCACGCGTCGTTAGATGGTTGATTCCACCGGAGTTGTAGAGAAAGAAGGGGTGTACCTGCAAGGCACTATGATGCTTAAGTGAGTAAAGGATCAGAGAGAGAGAGAGAGAGAGCATAGAGATTAGCTGTGAGAAAGAATTTACCTGACCCTCTAGTGAAAGATGGTATTTATAGTGTGCCCCCAGCGTAGGGCCAACGATTACATTGTATTGGGCCAGAATGCTAGGCCTAACCCAAGTAACTGTCAGGGCTTACGTGGCGTAGTGAAGACCAGCACATGGTCTTCTACCTAGATCAACTTCCCCGTGATCTTTGGAAGGTGGGTTGACCGAATCTTTCGGAGGTGAGTAGTTTCTTGATGATGTGTCCCCGTATAGGGGGCACGTGGAGAACGTGGGAGAAACACGTGGGTCTCCCCGTCAAGGGATTCGTCTGCTCGACGTATATGCCTTATTGAGGCTTGTGCCCGACATGGGAGGATTAGGCCTTATTGGGCCTCCCCAATGTAGCGTTGGGTGCGCCTGCCCGACTGAGGGGCAGGTCCCGGCTCAGAACAAAACTTATTATTTATTATTACTTTTAGAATATCAATAAAAGTTATCATTTGTAATTTGGATATCTAAAATACTTATTCAAATTAAACCGCATGAAATTGGATCGAATCGGATTAGATTGTTTTAATTAATCATCCAAAATCGAATCGAATCTTAAGTAAATTCATCTTTGAATCGAATGATATTTTACTTTAAAACCGATCTAAACTGTGTTCCGAACACTTCTACCTGCAATTATGATTCGCTTCACAATTTTAACGATTATGTTGAGAAAGAGACTTATGTGAACTACTAAACTAAAAGATGGATAAGTAAAAGATGGATAAGTAAAGTGAAAAGTAGAAACAAAGAAGGATAAATCACAAAATTAAGCTTCTTTAATTGATAATGTAAGTCTAATGAAAGTTACAAGAGAATTATTTACTAGAAGCACTGCTCCTATTGGTTAAAAAATCACTGGCTACAAAATTTAGACTTGTTTGATTATTTTTCGTGGATAATATGTGATTATTCATATTGTTGCTAGTATGTGCCAACCTCGTATATATGATAAGTTTAAATAATTATAAACAAGAAATAATAGAAAAAATAAGAATAATTAATTAATTATAAAACATATTGTTTAAGTTTGTGAATGGAAAAAACTAAAAAAAGAAATAATAGTAAAAATAATAAAAATTAATAAATAAAAAAATATAATTTATATTATAAAAAAATAAAATCAATACCCGCGAACATCGGTTAGTATTTTTTATAAAAATATTTATGCAATAATTTAGTTTTATAAATATCAAACAATAAAATAGCATTTAAAAAAATTATTGTAATTGTATAAATTAAATATTATTAACATAAATAAATACATTTATTTTATATAGTTGTATTAAAATATTGTATAAATAAATATTATTAACATAAATAAATACAATTATTTTATTTAGTTGTATTAAAATATTAAAACTACTATATTAAATTAAATAAAAATTAAAGTAGTCATTTCTTAAAAAAATAAATCAACCATGTAATTTATTTTGTTAAATATATTTAAATTTAAATTTTATAAATAGTTAAGTTCAAATTTTATATACTTAAATTATTGTTTTATAGTTTAATGATACTTTTGTCATATCAAAATAAATATAACTTTTTCTTCTAACTTTTTACCAACCAACAAAGAGAAAAGACAATACAATTCATTCACTTCAATGAGTAAATATTATATCAAATTTATTATATTTTAAAACTTTTTTGTGTTTCAGACATGTCTACATCATATAAAAATATATTGTTATACACCACTTTTTCTATTGAGATGTTTACATCACTATCTTGACATATTCACTTAGTATCTTAGTGCTTATCAATCTTCTGTGCACTAGCTTCTTCTGTGCACCAGCTACCATAGAGATGTTGTCAATTACCAATAAATGAATGTCAAATCATATTACTGCATCTCAATTATGTCAAATTCACTACGAATTTAAATTCAAATATAAATTATCATGATTTTCTATTTCAATCTTAAATTTGTTATCAGTATGAAACATATCAAAAACCATAAGCAATATCTTAATACTAAATCTCACATATATATATATATATATATATATATATATATATATATATATATATATATATATATATATATATATATATATATATATATATATATATATATATATATATATATATATATATATATATATATATACCTTAAATCATAATTTTATCAATAATAATAAAAAGTAATTTTTATTGAATAATATACTTTTTAGATTGGGTATAACATCAATTATGTGTCAAACATTCTATAATTACATTATATAATAACAAAGGTATTAATTCATTTAGCTATTCACTAAAGAAAGAAACTCATATCATTTATGAGACAAATATTAATCATATAATAAAAATAACTAATAAGAGACAACAGTGATAAACTAATAAGCAAAGAAATTATAAAAAATGAAAACTTATTAAGAACCGGTAATTAATCAATAATATTAATGTCGAAGGTGTTACAAATATGAATTTATTATTTTGAGTTTCAAATCTTAAAATTAATTTTGTTGAGTGATTTAAGGGTTATAAGTCTTGTAATTGATCTTAAAAAATTGAATTTTTTTTAAGATAACTATGTATTGAATTTTATTTACCATAATAACATAATAACACATGTTTCAGAAAAATTATCAAAGTAGCTATAAAACAAACATTGGGTCGCCAATCCAATTGGCGAATGTGAAAAAAGCAAATTTGGAAAAGTTGAAATCGCCAATTCAAATGGCGAATAAGTTGGTTTTGGAAGCCATGCGCCAAGTCAAATGGCGAATGCATGATTGTAGGGTTTTCAAAAATTCAGTTTTATATTTTGATTATTTGTTTATATTCGTCAAATGTTTTAAAAAATTTAAAACGAATTTTATTTATATTTTGAATTATTAATTTTTTGAAACAAAAATATTATTAATAAACTAAAAAAATTAGATTTAAATATTAATAAATTTTTGAATTAATAAATTTTAAATTATGTGGTTTAAGCTTAAAATTTATTTTTTAATTAAAGAACTTACAATAATTAGGTTTAAAAAAATAATAATTTCTAATTAATTTAATAAATTTATGTTGAATAAAGAAAAAACTTAAACAGGTTTAAATACAAAATAAAAATTTAGTGTTTAGCAAATTTTGAGTGTATAAATGTTGTAAGGTTATTTAAGTCATATCATATAGGGTACGTACTTTTTTTTTACTATAAATACGACCGCAAACACATGTATGTTTTCACAATATTATATCCCAAAAGACTAAAGTGTTAGTGCAGTTCGAGTTGAGTGGAGTCTAGAATGTCTGAATTTCTAAATCAACATTCTTCGTCGTCGTCATCAGCATCGGAGGAACCTTTTCCAACGTTCGATCTAATGAAAAGAAATGCCCTAGTTGTGTTCTCAGCAACAAAGCCTCCGATGAAGGTACTCCTTTGGAATACGCAGACGTTGGAGCACTTGCACAGGGAACTGAACCGCTGGCTAGAAGGAGACATTGGTCCAGGAGAAAAGATTAGGAAAATCGATAGGCTGGTCGAGGAGACCGGGAGAAACGGAGTTACTCGTGAATGGAGAAAAGTAGAAAATGATGCCGGTGTCCTTGTGATGATGTTGACACCCAAGAAGATAAAGTTGATGGTCGTGATATCGTAGACGCTTTGGTGCAGTGTTATGTTTTAGGTCTTTACGTTGTTGTTATGTTTGTTTAATTTATGTTGCCTTCGCGCATTGTTCTGTTTTAGGTCTTTACGTTGTTGTTATGTTTGTTTAATTTATATTGCCTTCGCGCAGTGTTCTGTTGTCATGTTGTTGTTCTGTCAGTTAACTATGGTTTTAATTGATTGAAACCTGGTATTATTCAATGAAATTTGCTATTCATGTTATAAAAGTTGCTATTAATCGAATGGAATTTGATATTGATTTAACGGGACAAGATTAAATAAGAAACTATGATCTGCTGCTTGATCCTACGTTAGGACATTTTGTTCGATTGTGTCCTGGTTGCCGACACGAACTACACAATCTCACCAGCTTGTTTGCGGTATCCATCTCAGTTCGAATGCGCGTGCTGTTAGGCCGACCCTTCTTCTGTCTGCGCATCAAGTCATTATGCCAAACAATTTCGCCTTCGTATTCAGGCCAATAGTCCTCCTTTGCCACGACTTGAAAGCTGCATGTGTAGACATTGCATAGACTCATGACTTGGTGAACTGTAGAAAGAAGGTTGGTTGGGTCCTGGCGCAACTTGGAACATGCTGCTATGACATGAGAGCACGGCATACGAAATGCTTGAAACTTTCCACAATCACACCAACTCTTATCCAATTCAACACGGTAACATCCCCTAGGCCTTCCTTCGTTGTGATCCATAGACTCGGCAACACTGAACCAACCAGTTGTACGATCAAAGATTGTGACCACGTGTGTGTTGGCTTTGGCAACTTCCTCTTTCATGAATTTCATTGAAGTATCGCTATACAGCTGACCAGATTGTAATACCGAACCCCACTTCGTACGTCTTCTATCAAAGAGTAATCCTAGCCTAAAATAGGTTGCCTTTACCAAGGTAGTTATTGGGAGGTTTCAGATTCCCTTGAAAACAGAATTCATTGACTCGACGAGATTAGTTGTCATGTGGCCCCATCGCACCCCATTGTCGTATGCCCGCGTCCATTTCTCCCTATCAATGCTATCAATCCATCTTAATGCGTCTGCATTGTTCAGTCTGATCTCGTCCTGGTAGTATCTGAAGGTGGGTTCAGTTAGTGCATATCCCGCGTTCACAACCTTCTTTCGCAGCGTCCTGTCCTTGATTTCGCGCATGAAATTTTGGGCAATATGCCTTATGCAATAGACGTGGGTCGAGGGAGGATCCTGCCAACCGTTGTCATGGTTTTTGTATGCACTCTCGATGGATGGGTGTCGATCGGAGATCAAACATAAGTTGGGTTATGGAGACACGTAAGAGCAGAGGTTTTTTAAGAAAAAACTCCAACCCCCAGCAGTCTCACCTTCTACTATGGCGAAGGCTATTGGAAAAATATTGTTGTTCCCGTCCTGTGCCACTGCCATGAGAAGTGTGCCCTCATATTTCCCGTATAACCATGTTCCGTCAATTTGAATTATAGGTTTACAAAATGCAAACCCTTTGATGCATGGTTCGAAGGCCCAAAAGACTTTGTGGAAAATTCCATTTCCAGCAACACACGTCCCGTCTGGTGTACAAGCAGGCATCGTCTCCAATATCGCAACAGTTCCTGGCGAGTAGTGTTTAAGGGCCACCAGGAATTTAGGAAGTCCCTTGTAGGACTCCTCCCAATTGCCAAACACCCTTTCAACCGCTTTAGTCCTGGAAATCCAGGCTTTTCGGTACGAAGGAGTGTAGTTGTACCTTTGTACCATATGTGCAATTATGGTACTCACCTTCAAAGACGGGTTGTCGCTAACAACTGACAGAATCTCATCGCAAATCAATTTAGAGCTGAGTTTGCGATGGTCTTGCATCGGATTCAAAATTATACAACTGTGGGACGGACCCATTGACCCTATCTTCCAGGAATCGCTTCTCTTCCTGAAAGATGCTGTTAATCGAAATTGGCACTCCTCGTTACGACAAAAGATCGTATACCGCGTCGGATTTGTCCGATCGACTCTGTAGTCGGCTGACAACTCCATGTGAAACTGTTTGATAGCCCGGACACAATCTTCTTTCGTACCAAACTCGTCACCCTCTTTTAGTTGCCCCCCTGTTGTGTAGTTGTGGTTGTAGAAAACATCCCTCGAGGGTTCATCATCACCTAAGGCGACAGTAGTCATGTGTTAAGGTGGACAATATACATTTCCAGGTTGAACTTCATCCTCTGGATTGTTCACCATCTCGTCAATAGTGGCTTCATTTGCTTCTTCTTCTTTGTCAACGACATCGACTTCAGGGTGTTCATCTTCCTCATCGCAAAAAACTTGAGACGAATCAAGTTGTTGAGACAATTGTTGTTGTTGTTGTAACGTAACATATAACACGATATCTGCGAAACCAGAATACTCATGGCTGCGGAACATGTTACGCACGTCTTCATCGTCTCGCACTTTTAAAGGGAAAAATTTGCATGAATCAGGTCCGCCAAAAAATACTGGGTTTTTGTATGTTATTTGCCCAACTGGACCACATTGCAGTTTCTTTTCAATTCTTGACTTCAGGTGTAAAAAATTAGACCTTCTGTCAATTAAAAATTTTGTAACATCCGTGTTTCTGAAATTGTATCCTGACACTTCACATTCGAAAACTTCACCGTTCAAATGAGCGGAAATCACATATTGTGGTGTTTGAGACATTGCAAAAATTGTGGTGTTTGATTGTTTGACTGTTTGACTGTTTGAGTGTTTGAGTGGTTGAAGGTTTGAGTGTTTGAGTGTATGAGCGTCTGAGTGTTTGATTATTTAAAGAGTTTAAAGGCTTTATAAAATGGGCTGAGTGTTTGTTAAAGAACTTTGTCACACGTGCTCCATAATTAATCTCATGACAATGAACAGAACACTTGATAAGACGTGACACTGCAAAGTTCTGCTTTCACATGTGATACCACATCAGGAATCTCTGCCTTTCACTTGTCACGCATGCTTCACAATCAATGACACGCATCAAGAATCAATGACACGCATCAGGAATCAATGCCACGCATCAGGAATCAATGACATGCATCAGGAATCAATGACACGCATCAGGGCACTGTTCATGCATGTGTTTGCAACCATCAGAACCTATCATACATAAAAAAAACAATAACTCTTTAATTAATAAAAAACCATAATATGCAAAAAAACAAAATATGACCCATCATATGACGTGACAATGCAAAGTTCTGCTTTCACATGTGATGCCGCACCAGAAATCTTTTCCTTTCAATTGTCACGCATGCTTCACAATCAATGACATGCAGCCTGTTTGATTAGACGAGACAATTAAGGAATCTCCTTTTCACATGTGATCCTGCATCCACCAAGCTCTTACACAACACATTGTTCAAGCCACTTGTGAAGCATGCATTTACAACATATCAGATCGTTGAATATAAATATAGGGTCTTTACCCATCAAATTCTACTCACACTTAACTCTCAACCTCTCAACTCTCAACCTCTTAACTCTCAACCACTAAACTCTCAAACTCTCAACTCTCAACCTCTCAACTCTCAAACTCTCAAGTCTCCATCTCTAAATCTCAACATCTCAAACGACAATGTCTCTACTGACCATGGGTGACTCGCACAGAGGGACGGCTCAAAACATCGCTGAGTTTGTAAGTCTTTTGTTCTTGTCTATGTTTACAATTTTGTATAAAAAGACGTTAGTAATTTTACTTCTTCTCTAACGTAACATTCATTTTTCTGCAGGATGTATCAAGGTTTCAATGTCGTGTGCATGATTACATACCACACGACCCGCTCATTTCGGACTACCTTACTCATTGTGGGTTTGGTGATTTGATCAGAATCAAATCTTATTCCCTCGACATGAAATTTACTCTAGCGTTGTTAGAACGCTGGAGACCGGAGACACATACATTTCACCTACCTTTTGGTGAGTGTACTGTGACTCTTCAGGACGTTTATATGTTGCTCGGCCTCCACATCGATGGTAAGGCCGTCAACGGCAAAGTTGGTGTCCCTGACCAACTTTGCGTAGATTTATTGGGCGCCCCTCTTTGTACGGACGGACCTCGGGCAGAAAGCGAGGGCCGCCCGAGGGGTCAGGGAATAAATTTAAAATACCTTAGAGAACAATACAACTGTATTGTCTTAACTTATGATAGCACCGAGTTTGAGAAAATACAAAAAACTCGGTGTTATATTATGATTTTATTCGGGCACTTTTTATTTCTAGATGGCACTGGAAATACCGTCCATAATATGTATTTACCATTATTGCGGAATATTAACAAAGTGTGTGAATATAGCTGGGGATCAGCTGTCCTCGCCCATCTATATAGCGCACTTTGTAAAACTTCAAAAAAAATTCCTGCACTTTTTATGGTTGTGTGTATCTTCTGCAAGCGTGGGGTTGGTCTAGGATGCCAATGCTTGCTCCAATAAACAGGAATTCTTTTACGTTCCCATACGCCAACAAGTATCTTTTCAAGATTATTTACCAACTACATATTCTTTTTCAGTTAATAATTTTTGAGATGTGTTTATTTCTTTAGGTGGTCTGTCCCATGGATGAATTATCAGAGATGTCCAAGGCACTCAATAATTCAATACCGCAACCTAATCGACCACCTTGGGCCGGATGATGTAAGTTATTTCCCATTAATTTTTTTTAATGTATATGCATAAACCTCTCAAACTCTGTCTAACTTAATTGTCCAACTTTATTATAGTTTGTCTGAATGTCGTATGAGGGTCTCGACCACGAGCCCAACCCCGACGATGCCGCTGTGTGGACATCAAAGACACCCATAATTAGGTTCACTACGGTGGAGATGCACCAGAGTGACCAGGTGAAACTACAATTTGGGATGCATCAGGATATTCCAGATGCTCCAATAGACTTGGGCCAGTGGCATCAAAAGCGGGTAGACGCACAGTGGAGTGTCAGTGACTGGAAGGAGTTTGCGAAGGAGTTGCGTATACACTGGAAAAGAAGGAGGCAATACGTCTTAACCGACCGTATTGTGCACGGGGCTAGGCCAAGTCTTCAATATATGACTTGGTTTAGGTCTGTCACGACATCTCAGTCTTTCCTGTCCCAGCCAACCTATTTGGCCGACCCAAGGGAACGCGGTTCTTCGTCAAACCCACAACAACAGTTCAGTGCCCAAACCCAGCCTTACGAAAACCCCTACATGCCATCAAATAACCCCTATCAACAATGACAACCTTACATGCCACCACCCACCCAATCCCAGCCTCAACCACCTTACCATTACAGCCCTGATACCTCTTTTGAGCCTACCCCTTCCACCTATAGCCCAGACAACTCATTTGACCCTCCCCCTTCCAACTACACCTCCAACTACCCCTCCAACGACCCCCCAAATTATCCATTATTCGACTACCACACCCTGCAACAACCAACACACATAGACCAATCCAACTCCATGTACACATTCGGACAACCATACCGTCCATACTCCACCCACCCTACCCGACAATCCTACGAAAACATGGGCATTGAGCTTGACTACGGAAGCGCCGCTCACAGTGGACCTCCCGGCTATTGGGGTCAAATGATGCAAACTCTATCTGATACGTCGGGGCCGTCCCAACCATACCCTCCTCCATAACTCAACACACAGAGACCGGACACACCACATCAACCTCTTCGTAGACCTCGTTGCAATGCACGTCCCCCACAATGTGGCACCGGTGGTCACTTAGATAGAGCCGGTCATTAGTTTTTTTCTTTTGTTAAATTGTAATTGTACTTTTCAGTAGATTCTAAATTAATATAATTTATTATTTCTATATTTCATTTTTACATTCTATACCCTAATTTTTTCTTAATTTAAATAAATTTCAATTAAAAAATAAGGTATTTAAAATAAACTATTTAAAAAATATAATAAAATAATATTAATCAATTATTAAAATTTATTAATAACTAATAAAAACATAAATAAATTTTAATTAAAAATATGGTATTTAAAATAAACTATTTAAAAAATATAATAAAATATTATTAATCAAGCTACTAAAATTTATTAAAAACTAATAAAAACATAAACGTATAAAACTGAATTTTTGAAAACCCTACAATCATGCATTCGCCATTTGACTTGGTGCATGACTTCCAAAACCAACTGATTCGCCATTTGAATTGGCGATTTCAACTTTTCCAAATTTGCTTTCTTCACATTCGCCAATTGGATTGGCGACCCAATGTTTGTTTTATACCTACTTTGGTAATTTTTCTGAAACATGTGTTATTATGGTAAATAACATTCAATACATGGTTATCTTAAAAAAAAAATCTAAAAAATTAAGTAGAGATTGTATTTTTAAAAATAATAATTTTTTGAATAATTAATGACATTAATATATTTTGAAAAAAGAAACACAACAAAAATGGAAAATTTAATTGATTTAAAGTATTATAATATATTAATCTGTTTTGTAACGATCATAAATAAGTTAATTAATACTATCAAATCCAATAAATATTATAAAATAGACTATTTGATTTGAAAAATTAAATTAATTTTTTTAATTATAGTTGTCAATTAATAATGATTATTTAATATACACTTTAATATTTTCATTAAAACTCTCTATTATAATTCCACTGTCATTTGAAAGATCAATTGAAGCTACAATTCAAAATTTTACACCCTCTCATATTTATATGGCACGAAAGTGAATTGGTCTTAACCTTGTGTTTTCTATGAACATTAGTAAACAACCACTGGTCTTTTCAATTGAAAAAGAATTGGGTTACGTACAAGATCGACCACACAAATCCTAAGACATGTGCTAGTAATTCTTAATTTAAAGTTTGAAAAATAATAAATATTTCAACAATATCCATGATCTAACCACTATCAACTTCGAAATTTAAAGGAATTAAAGTGCAGAAACTTAATCAAAGACAATTAAATGTATTGGAAAATAACATGAATAGTAAAAAGATAGACTTTGTGGTGAAAAGATGAAATTTTCATTAAAGTGTAAAAGGTATAGTGTTTGACAAACATACATTTTCTTCGACACGCTCTTTTTCTCTACACGCGGATACTTTAAGTAATTTCAAAAACTTTGTACAATTTTGAACACCCCGATCCTAACGCCAGGACCCTCTATTTATAATGATAAAAACAACCAATCCTAACGGTCTTCCTACAAACAAATGACAAGTGGTGTTCGACATGTCTCCTTTCTTTAGAAAAGCTCCATGTGTCTCCTTCACAAATCTGGATAAGAACAAAAGTCACCTCCTTTATTTGAATTCAAATCACATGTCGAAACAACATCATTGTCTTCTGTCGAACCAGCTTCTAAGAATTTAAAATATTTTTCTTCATATCCTATTCAGCATATCCTCCTTACGCAACAAGGTAGCTTCGATTGAAAATAAGTGTCCCACTTTGTCGAAATCTTTCATAACTTCATATAACTTTCTTTATTGTTTTCAACAATTAATACCAGGAGTCGAAATTAGGAGCTAACAAATTGCCCCCCCCCCCCCCCCAAATGTCATTTTTGATAGCACTGAAGAAAAATATATTTTTTGATAACATTATTCGGCGTCTTAATTGATCCATGTGTGATTCGACATCTCTGATGAGTCACTGTTATAAACGATTTACCTTCTATGGCACATCTATAACGTCATGGTCATGATTACCTTTTCTGAAACATTCCCTTAAAACCCACGTGAGAATCTTTTCCATCATCACGTATCCTAGACCCTAGGAGATCATGGGGCTAGGCATTAACTGCCACTGTTTCATCAAGGATAGAGGGTAGAATACATGTCACACTCTCTGTCTTTTCGCTGTCTTCATCTTCATTTCTTTCTCGTTTGTTCTTCGCTTCCTTGTTCTCATTCAACCTAACAAAAACACGAAATAAGATCAACCACGAAATGAAAATATCGTTTAGAGAGAATGTTACCTAGGGTGACGATAAATACGGATTCGCCGGGGACTTTGCGGCGGCTTCACGGGATTCCACGGGGTTCGATGGTCGTTGACGACGGTGGGCTGGTTCGTAAGCTCCGGCGGAGGTCTTGGCGGCGTGGCTCTGTGGATTCGTGGATGGATACGATGATTTCTGACGATGAAACTCCAAAAAAAACAGATAAGTTTCTTTGATTTAGGCTTTCGATTTAGGGATTTGCTCTGTATGTTAGGATTTGTTTGACTTGGGATTTCTGTGTGCTTTGGATTCGTTCATGAACCTGTTTTTTTCTCATCCTGATTTCTCATTCTTTTATAGGCTGAGGACTATGGGCCTCCATGAAAATTCGTTTGAAAAACCTTCCTTTTTGGGTGAATGATGTCTGATCTCATTGATGATTTGGGAGACACCAATTAATCCCTTTCTGATTTCGTCCGATTTTGCTGGCTCCAGTTTTGGGAAGTTGAAATTTCCTCATTCCGTGTTAATTTCTGATATTTGGGGTTTGTATCATTAACGTGTCTGTTGACTTTAACACTTTCCTTCTTCTTCTCACAGGAACTTACTACGCTTGAGTTCAGAAACTACCCTGTCCTGAGCTTGCCGGGAAAGGTGCACAGTGGTAATGATGACTTAAGAAGTCTGAACCCTGAGAGTGTTGTTTTTCCAGTCTTGGAGATAGAAGCATAGAACAACTTCAAATGGGTGCAATCAATTAGATTTATTTCTCATGCGTCCTGAAGTTTCATCAAGTACACTCTTGATTGCGAGCCTCTTTGTCCGGTGTTAAGCGAGAGTACCAAAGATCTGTTACCCACTCAGAAACCATATGTCTAGTGAAGTGATCAATTGCATCCTCAACGACAGGTGAGTTCACTTTTGCTCGCCACTCAAATTTTGCAACTGCTTTAGGTATGCTTCTTTAAAGAATGAATATTGGTGGAGCTTGCTTTATTGTTGTATGCTGCAGCTTGATGTGAACGATGAGGTGCGACCGTTGAAATGGTTCTTGTTCGAACATGGTGACTTTGTGTTCTTCGACGTTTCGATTCATCGCGAGGCAACTGGGCTTTACAAATTAATGAATTTTCTGGTAATTCTCGGTTTACTGTGAGGGTTTGGGGGACATTATGCTATAGTTTCCCTTTCCATTCATCAATTGATTAACCATGCTATGCCGGTTTGGTTTGCAGGTTGTTTAGAAGTCAAGGCTGCTATTGGAAAACAAGAATTGTTGTCAAGTAGTTGGAGAGCAGACTACTGAGGTAAATAATTGATTTGGCTGTAGAAGTTGTTGTCATTGTTGTGGGCACGTTTGATGATGCCACTTTTTATTGTGCAGGTTATAGGATGGTAGGAGATGCCTTTGGGAAAACAAGTAGAGCCTTATTCAAATGTGTATGAGGAACTGACAAGAGAAGTGGTAACAGGTGCTTTACGGAAACGTCTCTTAAAGCCAATTTGTTGTGGTGATTGGAAGCAATGGTGTCTTCGGATAATTTGGTCATCGGAACTTCGTGAGAAGAATACTCCACAATAGTATGTTGATTCCATGCTTTCTCGCTAAAACTGCGACTGCGGGTAACACAAGATATAATTGCGCAATTATACCGCACACTATATGCTTAAAGGATAGTAAAAGATATTCTTATCGGTGTTTTCTTTTTGCAGCGATATATGATAATGGTGGGCACAAGTTTACGGTTGCGGGAGTTGGGATGATTGGATGCTACCCCGCCTTCAAACTGAAGAACCAAACGGAATGTGTTGTTGGAACCAAATGCTGATCAGTTCAATATAACAAGGGCCTTCAATTCATGTTGAAAGAATGGTGTCGCTACTGCGAAAATCGGCGCCGGCTTGACAGGAGAGTCGCCACCGTGCGTTATTTATCCCTCAGAGCGGGAAAGGAAACGCTCGAAGTAAACCTCGCAAAGACGGGAAAAGGTATGGTCATCGCAACCAAAACCTGGATTCGGGAGTCGGTTACGCAAGGGGAAGGTATTAGCCCCCCTCACGTCCATCGTACTCGATGGGATCCACGCTTGGTGTTTATAGGTAAAAGGGTGTATTATCTATCTACGCTAATGGCTGGTCTGAAAAGGAAATAAAAGGACAAGACTCGACAGAACATACGGTGTTCTGGGCCTACGTATTCCCTCGTGCAATGGGAAAGTCAGAGTCAACGTAGTTCGACTTCCTACGTCTAAACGGGGAAAAGGTTGCTCGCCAGGACATCGCGTCCTGTGCCTACGTACTTCCATCTGGTATGAAAGATCAGAGCAAACGTAGTTCGGCTAACTACGGGTAAACAGGGGCTCTCACACAGCAGTGAGAAAACAAACTGGTCTCTAAGGCTCTGGAACCTACAAATATGATCTGGTCTCAAATGCACTCAGGCAAGAGAAAGGGGTAACAATTAGTCGTTAGCGGGAAAGTCTCGATCGCACAGCCGCGAGAGAACTAAAGTTAGTCGTTAGTGTGCTCGCTAGGATATCGCATCCTATGCCTACATATCTTCGTCTGGTACGAAGAATCAGAGCAGCTGTAGTTCAGCTAACTACGGATCAAGCTACTCAAAAGCTCCTACAGAAAGGAAAGGGGAAACCCTAAAACTATAGCTGAGAAACAGGGGAATCTACCTACTGCTATCACACCTGGTTGACCATCCTAATGTCTATCATAACAACTCCGCAGCGGAGAAGTCAGAGCTCCTAAGGGATCATGGCAACAGGACTGAACTACAAACAAGCAACTGCAATAGTTAAGGAATACTGAAAATATGCATGAATGCAACAACTAAACAAACAAGGCGCAAAGGCCGCAAACCACAGAGGCAAGGGAGCTCAGCTCTACCAAATACCAACAAGCAAAGCCACGCAATAACAAACAAGCAGAAGGAGGACCACCTCAACTTCTCATGCACACAAAGTCTACTTCTAAGATGCACCCACTCAGAACTATCTAGATGAACACCTAAGTCTAATGCAGCATAACACCACGCAAGTCAAACAATACAAAGAGACTAACCCTGAGCAGGGCCTCTAACAAACCTGAAACAAGCTCCTAATCCAACTCTTAAACAAAACTCTATACTGCACCCTAATCAAGGATCTAAGCAAAAACTCTAATCAAAAACCCTAAGCAAGAGGAATCAATCCCAGTCTCCAAGCTTCAGAATAAGCTTACCAAAGAAAGGGAGCTAAGCAGACAAGCCCATGGTGCTTTCCTCAGGAAAGTACCAGGAGGTTACTACTCAGGAGTCATATCCTATGCGGCTCGACAACTGTGATCAGTTTACATTTCTCCTCAGGAGAAATTAAACTCACATGAAGGCTCCGGCCTCACGGGATACTTGAGAAAAACCTATATGCACTAAGGGAACTAAGTGAGCAGACTCATAGGACCTTCCTCAGGAAAGTACTAGGAGGCTGACACTTAGGAATCGTATCCTACGTGGCTCAACAACTGTGATCAGTTTACATTCCTCCTCAGGAGAAATTAAACTCACAAGTTGGCTCCAACATCACTGGATACTTAAGAAATCCTAGATAAACTAATGGAACTAAGTGAATAGACCCATAGAACCTTCCTCAGGAAAGTACTAGGAGACTTCCACTTAGGAATCGTATCCCATGTGGCTCAACAACATGTGATCAGTTTACATCCCTCCTCAGGAGGAATTAAACTCACAAGTCGGCTCCGACATCATTGGATACTTAAGAGAGAGGCGAGAAGAAAGAATGAAAGTCATTCATAGTGCCTTCCTCGGGAAAGTACCATAAACTCCCTTCAAACTTCAGGACCTCAAACCTCACAACAGACAACAAACTCCTAGACTAAGCCTCAATCCACTGCCTCTCTGCAAGCTCCAACAGGACTTCCATCAGCTCCCACCTTCAAGAAGAACCCACAGGCCAACAAACCACAAGAGACTATCTCTGAAGTTCAACCATAGTTGAATTTCAAAGTCAGAAGTCATCAAGACTTCTCCTATCTTCAGGCTCAGACAAATCATATCAGAACACCCTACAAAAATCTATCAAAATTCTAATGGGAGACCTACATGGCTCTAGGATAACATACTGAAAAAATCAGAACAAAATTCGATACCAGATGAAAGAACTAAAATCAGCAACACAGACATATCCACAAACCAGTTCATTTAACATCAATAACAAGGGAAAAAATGCAATTAAAATGAAAATGCATGATTAAGCTAATATTTTTATACTATAAAATTCTACACTGAATTACGAGTCTACAGAAAAAAGAACGGGATTATTTGACTAAATCTACTATTTTTTATGAATTTTCTAATGATATGCATGCATTGAAAATATTAAAAACATCAATTAATTGGAAAATATGCAAAAAATAGCAAACAAAAATAAAATGTCATTTTTATTTTTATTTAATTTTCTAAACATTTTCATGAAATGGTAGAACAAAGAAGAATTAAAAAAAATCATTTATTTACATTTATTTATGAATTTTCTAACATGAAAATATAAAGGAAAAATAAAAGAAACAACCTGGGGGTTCAAACAGCAAGAGTTTATGGGTTATTTCTAGCTGGGCCCACATTCTGGGGGTGCCAACAGCAAAGGGCGTAGGCCCAAACTTATTAACCAAAAAAACAATAAAAATTGAGCTGAAACGCAGGGGGGGGGGGTGCTGACTTAGCAAGTTCCAATTCATATTATTACTGGGCTTACGCCCAGGGGGTGCTGTTAGCAATTTGGGGCCTAAGGCCCAACTCAATTCATTCAGTCTCACACGCCAGGGGGGGGAGTTGAGTAAACTGGGTGTAGTGTTCAGCAAAGTACGTTTGGGCCTGAGCCCAATACGCCAACCCTAATCCAATCACTCAGTGAACAAAACCTAAATCCTTTCTCAAACGCTCTGGTACTGTTCATTCCTGGAAACCCTAACGCCACCATCCTCAACCTCTCAGCCTTTCTGAAACCTCTCAGCCTTACGCACGCAATCGAACCAGAGCCTCTCACGCCTCACCTCACTTTCGTACCAGATGCCTCCACACAAAATCTAATCCTAAACTAGAGACTAACTAAAATCCCAGCAGAACCACACATTTCAATAATCAAACTGAATCCAGAATGGAGGAACGATGTACCTTGTTTGAGAAGCTCGTTGAAGGACCTGAAGAAATCCTGGCGAATCTTGAAGGATCGCTTGAAAGTCACTACGAGAAAGAGACAGATCTTGAGGCTTAGTGAGGATCTTGGAGACGTGCCGTTGAAGTTCTCGCGTTGAAATATCGCTGGAGAGTTTCTGGAGATTTCCTTGAAGATTGAACGCAGATGACGTTTTCTGGAAATATTGCTTGAAGATTGAACGCGGTTTGAAGCTTCTGGAAATCTTGCTTGAGAAGGATGAATGTCTGAGTGGATTCTGGAAATCTTGCTTGAAGATGGATGAATGTCTGAGTGGATTCTGGAAATCTTGCTTGAAGATGGATGAATGTCTGAGTGGATTCTGGAAATCTTGCTTGAAGATGGATGAAGAACGATGAAGGTTGTTGATTTCTGGAAAAGGTTGTATGGAGGTATGAAGATTCCGGCGACGATGATGTTTCCGGCGAGGGATCAGATGAAGGTGACGGAGGAGGAAGGGGAAGAAGATGAGTTTCTGGAGATTTTCGGACGTTTGCAGATTCCGGTGAGTGAGACGGTGGTCGGAGGTAGTTGGGGGTCACCGGCGGTGGGAAGTTACGGCTGATGCATGGCCGCCGGTGAGGTTGCTGGTGAAACTCAGGCGATGGGTGTGGGGAAGACAGGTGGCGCGCATGCACAGAGAGAGAGGGAGTGGGGGACAGCTGGCGAACACGTGGGAGAGTCTGGGGAAATTCTGAGTTGTGGTGGCGTCCTCAAGGCAAAACGCGTGGGCCCTCCCTTTGGCAAACACGTGTCTGCCTGCTATTTAAATCACTGAAAATCGTTGGAAGCTTCCAGAAGCTTCTGGGACTTGCTGGGAGATGCTGGACGAATTGGGCTTCTTCCTGGACCTTTCTGAATTATTTGAGAACTGGGCCTTAACAAAAAAGGCACCTCTGGGCCCATACGGACAATGAATGAAAAAACTGTAAAAAAAACTGAATTTTAATAAAAAAAACAATTAATCCTAACTATATCTAATTAATACCAATTAGCATCTAATTAACCAATGATTAATCCTAATAAAATCTAACAAATTCAATTAAATCCTAAACAAAAAGATTTAAATCCTAATTAATTCTATATCAACCTAATTAAATCTAAAAAAATCAATTAACCTAATTAAACTCTAAAAAGTCAATTAACCTAATTAAACTCTAAAAAGTCAATTAAAGTCTAATTAATTCTATATCATCCTAATTAAATCTAAAAATCAATTAAGATCTAATTAACTCTAAACTTCTACTAATTCTCTATTAAAACTCTAACATTGTTTATTATCTATTAAAATCTATCATTAATAAAAGAAAAACTATACTATTTTCTATATTATCTAAAAACTATTTAATTTCTATTAACCCTAATTTATCATTCTATTTAATATGCTAAGAAAAATTCACTAACATAAAAATGATAAAATCTATTTAAATTCCATTAAAAATTCTACAAATGATTAAAATCTATTTAAAATATTCTATAAAATTCTAAAAAGAGGATTAAGCTATTAAAATATTCAAAAACCCTATTTAAATTCCAGAAAAATCTGTAAAGCCTATTAAAATTCACAAAAGTCTATTAAACCCTAAAAATGCAGATGAATGCGCATGACCCCCCATAAAAGAACGCACGAGACCAGATCGAATCGAACAGAGATCCCCGGGCATCAGAATATCCCCAAAATTACTGTGCAAGCTAAAAATCACTGAGGAGCGCACAATTTCCCGAAAATAAAACCCCGATAATCTGGACTGAATCTGCCATATCTGATAGACGAAAGTCAAGCTGTAAACTCTGATATCCCCTGTTTTGCACAAAAATCATACATCTGAGCTGTGAATATGAAATTAAACCATGAGTCAGATAGGAGAATCGGTTGGTCAAATTTTAGGGTGCAACAGCTGCCCCTATTCAAGCGACTTGGACCTGAAGGGTTTGAAGAGCGCTCAGCCTTCAAACATTCAGAGGTACGAGACGGTTGAATACAAATAAAACCCGAAAATTTGCCAACCGCGAGCATATAGTGTCAACTGCTTGGGGAATAAAGTCCAGAAAACCGAGTCCAGTTATTGCGGCACCAAACTGATTAATCATCTGATAAAGAACTCCTGACTTGAATACCCGTTGCTTGTGATACCCCATATAACAAACCCGAGGGCTGTAACAAAACACTTGATTTTTTTCACATTGCCTATTGATAGGCAGGAAGAGAAATATACCCACATCGTCCAAAGATGGACGGGAAGACACCCTGATTGAATACTCACCTCGTCTAAAGATAGACGGAAAGACAACATTAATCTCCCAATTCACATCGTCTAAGGATAGACGGGAAGAAATAATCTCCAAATCTGCATCGTCTAAGGGTAGACGGCAAGACACCATAATCTCCATACTCACATCGTCTAATGATAGACGGCATCATCCTGATCGATGAATCAATCAATATTCTCATCGTCTAAGAGTGGACGGGATCATCCTTATTAATGACAAATCAATTTACATCGTCTAAGGGTAGACGGGAAGGAATAATCTCTGTACTTGCATCGTCTAAGGGTAGACGGAGAGACACCATAATCTCCATATTCACATCGTCTAAGGATAGACGGGAAATCACCATAATCTCCATATTCACATCGTCTAAGGGTAGACGGCATCATCCTGATTGATGAACAAATCAATATTCACATCGTCTAAGAGTAGACGGGATCAAATTCTTAATCTCCATACACACATCGTCTAAGGATAGACGGAAAGTCACCATAATCTCCATATTCACATCGTCTAAGGGTAGACGGGATCATCCTGATTGATGAACAAATCAATATTCACATCGTCTAAGGGTAGACGGGAAGGAATAATCTCTGTACTTGCCTCGTCTAAGGATAGACGGAAAGAAATAATTCTCCGTACTCACATCGTCTAAGGATAGACGGAAAGACATAATTCTCCGTACTCACATCGTCTAAGGATAGACGGAAAGACACCATAACGCAATTCAACACCATCCCTTGAATTTCAGAATCCTTCTGTCTACGGGAATTGATGGAAAGATCAACATCTTTGAAGGGGCCACATCATCAGTATGGACTGACGGGAAGAAAACCACCTTTTAAGGAACCATGTCGTCAATAAGAATCGACAATCACGAAAACTGAACATTCTTCGAAGAGCCTCGACATCAATAAGGATTGACAGTCAGAAAAGTACCTCTTGAAACGTCATCATATCCAATAACCAGAAAGAGAACCAATATCCAAAATCATTTTGAAACCCCTCAACAACCAAGGATAGCCGGAGAAGACTCGCTGGGGAAACACCTCATCATATGTATGACCTGACAATAAGAAAAACCCGCTGGACAGTAACCAAAACTTCACATCGTCTGCTGACAGACGGAAAGGAAAGCCACTTGCTAGAAAAACTCTATTCTGAACCCTATTGAAAACCCCTCAAAACTTCACATCGTCTACTGATAGACGGGAAGAAAAGCACATCCTGGGGAAACCCCTTCTTGAAGCCCTACTGTGATCACCCGCAACTTCACATCGTCTATGGATAGACGGAAAGAAAACCACATTCATACTCAAGACGTCTAATGATAGACAGAGAAATCCACTCATTAGAGGAACACATCGTCAATATGAATTGACGGGAAGAAAAGTCTGCCGATATTAGATAACTGCTTGATCAAAACACAATTATCGTTGCATGATCTGAGATACAAATAATCTGCTGAACTGTCTGAATACTGTTGCTGGATAGATGCCCCTGAACTGATCACAGAGTAATTCACGCGCCATATGAGGCTGATAGAAGATCTGACTTATGCTTCGTATGTATATGCATATGCTTTAATCCTTTCACGGCGTAATGCTCCATTCTGGATGGAAATGCTACGCATTTTGACAATGATATGCAAGTATGATGCAAATATGATGATGCATGCCATATGCTAATGCAGGCTCGAGCTGCCGGAGAAGGCCGAGTACAGAAAACCACTTCAGCAAAATAAATGCTGAAGGCGAGGCCAATTTTGCTGGGGATAAACTGGATATCACTGAATTATCCTAGCAAAATAAATGCTGGGAGAGTGAAATCAACTCCGCTGGGGATATTGGGAACTTAACCGAACGCCTCAACGAAGTAATACCCTGCTGGGGAACATAATTCCACTGCTAAATAGCAGATGTGCCGAATATGATTGGACTCCTCTGGGAATAGCTTATCCATGCCAATGACAAATTGGACTTTGCTGGAGAAACTAGAGGGGGTCTTCCCGCGCGCTGATGAAGCTCGGATCTGAAAACTAATGCGCCAACACGGATGGGTTTCACAGTAATCGCAAACATGGATTTGAGCTCTTAAGCTTATCTTATTGAGTCAGATACAACTGCCGCTGGAAAACATTCTTCCTGAATACACAGCCTTTCAGTGAAGAGTCAAGGGATAGTGACACGACTTCCCGCATTCATCTCGCTCTCGAAAATCGACTGCATCTGCTCGAATAACTCTGAATGACCCTGTAGGTACGGAGAACAACAATCCTTTTGCTTCTGATATACCCCAGCTTACAGGACATCTGTGGGGGTAGTCCTTGAAAGGAAATCTGCAAATCTGTTCCTTGATGGTCTGATATAACATGCCTCAGCATTCTGAACTTCCGAGAGATACCTCACCTTGAATGCTTCCCGAGTAACTTCTGCGCGCTTGAGATGGTCTGCCCCTGACTGCAATGACCTTGCCCCTGATTATCCGATTCCGAGTAGTGCCCTTGACTACAACACATTTTACCTGAATCTCAACCTGATTGCCCCAGGATAATTGACCTCGAAAAGCTGACTTGACTGGGGATCACAATAACAGCTTGCCCCTGCTCTCGGAACATTTGGGCGTTCTGCATTCTATCTTGACCATACTTTCCATTGTAGGAAACTTTTCTGCTGTCAAGCGTTTACTCGCAAGTAAAACAAGTTGTTCTGCATAAAAGATGTATTAATGCAACACATATGACAGCTTTGACATCCAATCTGTTCACTAGGAAAAGGAAAAACAGTTTATGGCATATAATGCACAAAACATTCGTCAACGTCAGTATCAACATGGTAAGAGGAACTTTTTTAGGAGTCAGAATCGACGCGACCTTTACCGGAGTATGCTTTCGAAACAACCTGCTTCAATTAGGACTTTTGAAGGTTGTAATATGGTCAGGTTCATGGTTTTGAAAGAAAGGATAAAGGCTCAAAGTTTATTTTTAATCCACCCATTCTCCTTGATGTTCTCCCATCCTACGTTCAGCTAATTCGACCTTAGCGCTCACCTCTCAGAGGCTGAAAAAATAGGAATGATAGTTCGAGAAACTTTTGGATTTTGGAGTGACAGCCACTCACTTTTCATCTTTGACATTTGAGATCACACGACTCGTATTTCCATCGAGGATTTTTCTCTTGATCCTTTTTATCTTTTCCTTTTCATATCCCTAACTTTTGCCTGGACTGACTCCTTTTGAGTTTCTTTTGATTTTGTTTTAAGTCCAGCGGGATGCCCTCATTTTTGCCTAAGTCATTTGTTTTGAAGTTTTCTTGACTTAGCGGGCTTTTGACTCTTCTTGTTTCGTTTTTTCTTTTTGAACAAGTCGTGTGACACTGGTTGTCTGACTCTTTGGGGAATGACGTGACCGTCCCACTCTTGATTGAACCATTGTGGTCTTTTAGGCACGACCTTTAGGGACGCGATTGATCCTCGAACGGACACTCCTTCTGCAATTTGGACGCTCGGTCAAATTAGCTAACACCTACCCTGCCCCAAGGTTAAGATTGAGGGTTTTTCATTCACAGAAAGAACTCCTACTACAAGGCTCAAAGGGGTTGACAAGGGATTATCTTCCTTATATCTCCGGTGTTTAGGGATTTGAAGCAATGCCTGTACATCATCAGCAAGTTTTATTTCAAAAGCATACAATATCGGTAGTTGCATGTCGGTCATTTTCGTCATCCTCCCCAAATTCTTCTTAACCAAGCGGTGGACATTTGTAAAAACAATTAGTGAACACGACTGGATTCAATCAAATCATGCATATTTATTTCATTATCATCAATTCGAACGAAAACAACAAGTTTTACAAACAAGCTTACGAATTCAAGCAGGAAAGCAATTACAAATGTAAAGAAATGACAAGCTAAAACAAAGAAAATATGCTAGCTTCTGAGAACCGGGCTTTTGCATCTGCCCTGCTGCTGAACCAGCTATCTTTATTAGAGGCAATTTGATGCTGTCCTGATCTGCTTTCAACGACTTAACCAAATTATAGAGCCCTTCCTCCTTCATTCAGATGACTTGGACCTCTTGGCCCGAAGCTGATTGCTGCACTATCAAGCAGATCCTGCACTTTGTGCTTAAAAGCATGGCAACCTTCTATATCGTGACCCGGGGCTCCAGAATGAAACTCGCAGTGCTTGCTTACATCATAGCCAAACGGGGGAGTTCCCGTGATTGGTGCCAGAGTTCTTTTCTCTACCAGATTCAATCCCAACAATGTCTGCAACAACTCGGCATATGTTGAGGGAGGCTTCTCGAACGCTCTTCTCGGTTTACCACCCTGGAATCTTCGTTGAGCCTGCTGTCCCCCCTGCTGAGGCTGCTGCTGCTGGTATCGGGTTGACCCTTGAACACCCTTTGTATCAAATGCAACATTGGTTTCTTGACCTTCAATGTACTGATTAACGCTCTCCTTATGCTTAACCATTTTCTTTCTTAGATCTGCCCCAGGAATAGGCAACAATTGTGGGCCTGGAGATTCTGACACCATGGAGTCCAGGATACGCTTCTGACCCACTGCAGCTTTGGAAACATCTGTCATCTTAGCATCGACTGAGACAGGAGCAATGTGCACTGCTACGCCGCCCGGCGTGAATTCAATATCGTGCGAGTCAATCAGGTCTTGAACATTGTGCTTAAAAGCATGACAACCCTCAATGTCGTGTCCGAATGCCCCGGAATGAAATTCACATTGCTTACTGGCATCGTACCCTTGAGGAAACACTCTCGTTGGTGGTGTCAACGTTCTCTTCTCAACCAGATTAAACCTCAATAAGGTCTGCAAGAGCTCAGCATATGTCATAGGTGGTGCCTCAAATATTCTCCTTGGCTTCCCTTCCTGGGTCCTCCGTGGAGCTGGATGCATCTTTGGTTGTACTTGCTCAGGTTCCACATGCACGGGTGGCACGAGCTTCTTCATTGTGGCTTCAAATAGCTGATCGTCCTCTTTTCTAAGCACATTCTTGACTACCTCCATGATCAAGCTCATTTGGGTCTTCAGCTGACTGTTCTCCTCTTTGAGAATCTTCTGCTCCAGACGCATCTCTTGCATGTCTCTCATCATCTGCCCCAGCTGGCTTTGGACTTGTTGGATCAATTCAAACTGATTCTGTTCCATATCTCTGAAGGGATTCCTGCAATAAACTGGACGATGAGGAAATAAGACCCACGGTTCTGATATACCTGCTAAATGATAATGCAGCGTAGCAAACAAACACATATTCACAACGAGATAAAGAGAAACTCAAGCTATAAGCACACAGACAAACGTCTCCCACATATGTACAACCAACAAAATCAGCAGGTAAGCACAAATGAGTATGAATATAATGACCCCAGCCAACACTCCTGGTGGTGGTCAGCAAATACTGATGCACAAAAGCTAAACGGGTTAGGCAGGGAAACAGATAAGACACCCGGCACAGAAACCTCTAGAAACTTCTCCCATATTCAATTGAACTCTCCGATTGACAATCTTCGGAGCACACACTTTCTGTGGAGTCTTCCATGACATTGACTGACGAACCCGCACAACTGGAGGATGGAAAATCATTAATCTGAACACAACCCTGAGGAGTGATGCAAATACGATTAGAGTCTAACAGATCCTGAATCTGACTTCTAAGCACTTTACAATCATTCGTTGAATGCCCCTGTGCCCCATCATGGTACTCACAGCGGGCGCTGGCATCAAAACCTGGAGGATACGGTGGAATCACCGGCTTAGTCTCTTTCGGCACTATCAATCCACTCCTGACCAGATCTGGCAACAACTGACTGTACGACACCGATAGCTGAGTAAACTTCCTTTCAGGCTTCCTTGGTCTTCGTGGAGCATGCTGACGCGATCGGCGATAGGATGATCGTTGACTTGAAGTGTCTGAAAACTGATCCTGAGATGCTAGAGATACTGAGGTGGCATCATCTCCTTCCCACTCTTCTTGAGAACTGACAACTGGCTCAATCTTATTAACTGGGACGTAAGGAACACCTCGAAACTTTCCACTCCTGAGTCCTCTCTCAACAATCTCTCCCAGCCTCATCAGGCCCACAAAGCTTGTGCAACTGAACAATTTGTCAAAATAATGGCCTTTCAGGGTACCCAAGAAGATGTCAACCAGTTCTCTTTCCGGAAGCGGTGGTCGAACACTAGCAGCCAATTCCTTCCATCTTCGCAAATACGCTTTGAATGATTCATTCTCCGCTTGAGACAATTCTTGCAGATCTATGAGACTAGGAGTCAAATCCAGGTTGTAATCGTACTGCTTCATGAAAGCTCTGGCTAAATCCACCCACGATCGAATCTGATTACTCTCTAACTGCACATACCACCTTAGGGATGCCCCGGTCAGGCTATACTGGAAGCAATGGATCATCAATTTGTCATTTCGCACAAACGAAGTCATCCTTCGACAAAACATCATCAAATGCAGCTTTGGACAGCTATCTCCCGTATATTTCTCAAATTCCGGCACTTTGAATTTGTACGGCAACACGAGGTCAGGGACCAAGCACATGGCTACAGCATCCAGGTTAACGGCATCTTTCGCTTCCAAGGCTTTCATTTGCTCTTCCAACACTCGGACTCTTCTACCATCGTCAAGAGCTCTTGGATCTACTAACCCGGTCACTGGAATATCTCTCCGGTAATTCATCACAGGGAAAGCAACACATTGATTGTTAACAGGAGGATAGCGTTCATTTCGGGCAAGAAACTGCTCATGCCGATCTCGGTTCTCAACAGCAGGCTGCACAACTTGGGCTGCAGTAAGATTGTTTGCTTGCGGGAAGCCTTCCATAGAATCATACTGATGGTTGGGCGCCGCAGTAAACCTTGCCAAGGTGTTAGGAGACTGGAAATTGCCTTCAGACATAGCTGCCAATTACCTGTAACGGACTACACTGCTTGATTCTGCTCAAATCTGCCTCAGCCCCCTTGGTTGTCTTCAACACTCCACTCTTGCCTCAAACAATTCCCCGAGAATCACTTTCTGGTGAAAACAAAGGCTGGATAAGTGCTCTGACCTGCTAGAGAAATGCTATGCAGTATGATTTATGCAAACAAAAATACAAAAATGCTAACGTGCATGTGTGCATTGGAGATATTTTCCCTCCAATTCCGGTGTCAGTGGTAGCAAAACGGGATAAACCATAAAGACAATATTTGGAAAAACCCTCATATATTGATTAGAATAACTGTCTTGTCAAGAGGTTACATAACTATGCTCCATTCAGCTGATATGACAAAGAGGATCCCAGCCAACATGCCTGGTGGTGATCTCAACATACAGAATACAAGAGAAATCAAATACGGGTACGGTTGCGGAAGTCCTCGACCATCTTCTTTGTCTCTGCATGATCTGGTTGATAAATCAAACCCTCTATTAGTCGATCCCTCTTCCTGACCATCCCCTGGATGTCTCTGACAAAGTCTTCCCAAGCCTTATCATTGGCACCGTCCCCAGGTTTGGGTCTCTTGGCATCTGCTCTATGCTGGAAATCTTCCAAATTCTTCATGGCATCTGTCAGCTTGCGCTCGGCCTCGTATCGGCGACAGGCTTCTTCTTCAAGCTCTTCGTTCTTCACCTTGACCTGTTCTTCTAACTGAGCAATCTGTGTCTTCAGCCCTTCTTCTCGCTCCTTGCGCTTGGTCATAGTGAGATCCCAGTGTTCTCTGAACTTGGCTAGTTTTGTGTAGGCCCTTTCCAGCTCTTGCTTCTTGGTAGCCAACACACTATTAACTGAGTCGACATCTAACTCCAGACGCTTCTTGGTTTCAGTCAATTCCAATAGCGTGGTCTTCAGATGTTTCAGAGTTTCATCTTGTTGCTTAGAAAAGTATCCTGTTTCAATCTTTTCATGCCGAAGCTGGGCATTCTCCTGCTCTAAAGCCTCTTTAGCCTTTGCTAGCTCTTCTTTCTCCGCCATCAGCTGCTTGTAGACTTGAATGTCCACAGTGGTAGGCTCCTCCACCGGAGTAGGATGCAATGGCTGAATCGCTGGATACGGCATAAGGAACTTCACAGCTCGCTCACGAATCCATTCTACATATGGGCTAGGAACTCGAGTATCCCCTCTGCTACCTGAAAGCTTCCCTCTCTTGTGCAAGTTTTTCCAGGCTTTCTCAAGTTTGGTCAGCATCTCTTTCCCAATTGCCCCGGTGAGATACAGAGATTCCTGTATCTCCTCGGGCTTCGGCGCTCCTTGAGGTATGTACCCAAATTGCTTGATCAATAAGGAAGGGTTATAGTTGACACAACCTTTCCTTCCTATTAACGGAACGTTCGGGAATCCTTCGCCTTTGAGTATGACTTCTGCTCCAAATACCTCTTTAATGACCCATACCACGTTCTCAGCAGTCAATCCCATTAAGCGCTCGGGCCATCCTAGAGAATTGATAGATGTGACAAACGGGCCTGACTTAGGCATATGACTGGTGAACCACCTGCACAGGAGAGGTACACAGCAAGACACATTCCTTCCTCGTCGCTTTTCATTCTGATAATGAGTTGAATGGTGGATATCTCCCAGCAAAGTAGGAACTGGGTTCTTCGCAGCCAAAAGATAGAAGGCATCAGAATCAACAAAATCAGGAATGTTTGGGAACAACACGATGCCATACACACATACAGCAAGGATAACGTCAAAAACACCCCAGCTACCCTTCTGGGCATATTCTCGAGCCTTCTCCACTAAGACATCCAATGGAAATCCCCATACGCCTCCTCTTCTGATCATCTTCCCAGACAGCTCAGACTCTTTCAAGCACAGGATGGTAGAAAGCTCAGCCAGCTTGGGCTCAGCGTCCGTACGATAAAAAGGCATCTGCTCACGGATCGGTATATCCAGAAGTGCAGAGTACTCCTCCAGGGTAGGAGCCAAAACGAAGTCGGGAAATACAAAACACCTGAGCTCCGCGTCGTAGAACTGTAACAGAGTATAGATGCCGCTGGTCTCGTAGGCAGATGGCTGATAAACGTAGGTCAGAATCCTCCCATATCTCTTTCTGAAGTCACCCATTCCCCTCTTCTTAGCAATAGCAATCAATTCTAACAATAGACTGATATTCGGCGACGGAAACTTGTAGGGCAATACTCTCTTCAGGTTTTCCATGTCTTGCTAGGAACAAACACCAGAACTGGAAGGGAAAATATGTACCTGCAATACACACACGTTAGTTGAATGCAGATGGTAATGTAATGATGCAATATGATAAATAATGCAATCTGCGAACATAGGGGCTATGCTGTAGCCTGAAGAGGAATATCTCTGTGATCAAGAACAGAAAACCAACACGGTCACCAGAATCTTAGGACACTAACTACCATCTGATACTCAAAATATCAACCCCCTGGTAAGAAAACCATCTGAACCTCTGTATCTGACGAGAATACCATCTGATAATAGCCTCAACCTCAGATAAGAAACCCATCTGACCCAGACAACACACCTGGAGATGAATCAAGAACACCATCTGATAAAGGTAATGAATCATGGTTTCTGAAGGCCAATTTTCCTGCAATAACCCAGTCCCTCTCACAGGTAGGATAGACCTAATCCACGGACAAAGGTACGGCATCCTATGCGGTCATCAGCGTCACAGAATTTCATGAATGACGATACGATTCCCAGAAGGAGTGGCATCATCAAGTCATGAAGAGGTCTCACTTAGCTGACTTCCAAATGATCGGTCCCCAGAGTCGACAACCCTTACGTCTGGACTCCCCTCAGATCCTCAGGACCGGAAAGGAGCACCTCTGCAAGAATCTCGTCTGAGCGCAGATTTTCGTAGGGAACTGTGCCTGCTCAGCAGACTGGTTCGTCTACTACTTCTCCACAACTATATCTAGGTGTGTACTCAAGCCCAGGTCCGGCTTTTCACTTACAGTAACCTCCCTTTGCCCACAGCAATAATTACAATAATATAATGCTGGAAAATAAATGCGGAAAGGTAAAGGTACAGAAAGTAAAGTGCAGAAAAGTAAAACACAATATGCACAACACCCAACAAATAAACACCCAAGCGCTAGGATTGACTCGCGCAGGGGATGGGAAACGGTCCCAGCATAAGGGATGGGAAAAGTCCCTAGATGCTATGAGTCCCCAGCAGAGTCGCCAGCTGTCGCTACTGCGAAAATCGGCGTCGGCTTGACAGGAGAGTCGCCACCGTGCGTTATTTATCCCTCAGAGCGGGAAAGGAAACGCTCGAAGTAAACCTCGCAAAGACGGGAAAAGGTATGGTCATCGCAACCAAAACCTGGATTCGGGAGTCGGTTACGCAAGGGGAAGGTATTAGCCCCCCTCACGTCCATCGTACTCGATGGGATCCACGCTTGGTGTTTATAGGTAAAAGGGTGTATTATCTATCTACGCTAATGGCTGGTCTGAAAAGGAAATAAAAGGACAAGACTCGACAGAACATACGGTGTTCTGGGCCTACGTATTCCCTCGTGCAATGGGAAAGTCAGAGTCAACGTAGTTCGACTTCCTACGTCTAAACGGGGAAAAGGTTGCTCGCCAGGACATCGCGTCCTGTGCCTACGTACTTCCATCTGGTATGAAAGATCAGAGCAAACGTAGTTCGGCTAACTACGGGTAAACAGGGGCTCTCACACAGCAGTGAGAAAACAAACTGGTCTCTAAGGCTCTGGAACCTACAAATATGATCTGGTCTCAAATGCACTCAGGCAAGAGAAAGGGGTAACAATTAGTCGTTAGCGGGAAAGTCTCGATCGCACAGCCGCGAGAGAACTAAAGTTAGTCGTTAGTGTGCTCGCTAGGATATCGCATCCTATGCCTACATATCTTCGTCTGGTACGAAGAATCAGAGCAGCTGTAGTTCAGCTAACTACGGATCAAGCTACTCAAAAGCTCCTACAGAAAGGAAAGGGGAAACCCTAAAACTATAGCTGAGAAACAGGGGAATCTACCTACTGCTATCACACCTGGTTGACCATCCTAATGTCTATCATAACAACTCCGCAGCGGAGAAGTCAGAGCTCCTAAGGGATCATGGCAACAGGACTGAACTACAAACAAGCAACTGCAATAGTTAAGGAATACTGAAAATATGCATGAATGCAACAACTAAACAAACAAGGCGCAAAGGCCGCAAACCACAGAGGCAAGGGAGCTCAGCTCTACCAAATACCAACAAGCAAAGCCACGCAATAACAAACAAGCAGAAGGAGGACCACCTCAACTTCTCATGCACACAAAGTCTACTTCTAAGATGCACCCACTCAGAACTATCTAGATGAACACCTAAGTCTAATGCAGCATAACACCACGCAAGTCAAACAATACAAAGAGACTAACCCTGAGCAGGGCCTCTAACAAACCTGAAACAAGCTCCTAATCCAACTCTTAAACAAAACTCTATACTGCACCCTAATCAAGGATCTAAGCAAAAACTCTAATCAAAAACCCTAAGCAAGAGGAATCAATCCCAGTCTCCAAGCTTCAGAATAAGCTTACCAAAGAAAGGGAGCTAAGCAGACAAGCCCATGGTGCTTTCCTCAGGAAAGTACCAGGAGGTTACTACTCAGGAGTCATATCCTATGCGGCTCGACAACTGTGATCAGTTTACATTTCTCCTCAGGAGAAATTAAACTCACATGAAGGCTCCGGCCTCACGGGATACTTGAGAAAAACCTATATGCACTAAGGGAACTAAGTGAGCAGACTCATAGGACCTTCCTCAGGAAAGTACTAGGAGGCTGACACTTAGGAATCGTATCCTACGTGGCTCAACAACTGTGATCAGTTTACATTCCTCCTCAGGAGAAATTAAACTCACAAGTTGGCTCCAACATCACTGGATACTTAAGAAATCCTAGATAAACTAATGGAACTAAGTGAATAGACCCATAGAACCTTCCTCAGGAAAGTACTAGGAGACTTCCACTTAGGAATCGTATCCCATGTGGCTCAACAACATGTGATCAGTTTACATCCCTCCTCAGGAGGAATTAAACTCACAAGTCGGCTCCGACATCATTGGATACTTAAGAGAGAGGCGAGAAGAAAGAATGAAAGTCATTCATAGTGCCTTCCTCGGGAAAGTACCATAAACTCCCTTCAAACTTCAGGACCTCAAACCTCACAACAGACAACAAACTCCTAGACTAAGCCTCAATCCACTGCCTCTCTGCAAGCTCCAACAGGACTTCCATCAGCTCCCACCTTCAAGAAGAACCCACAGGCCAACAAACCACAAGAGACTATCTCTGAAGTTCAACCATAGTTGAATTTCAAAGTCAGAAGTCATCAAGACTTCTCCTATCTTCAGGCTCAGACAAATCATATCAGAACACCCTACAAAAATCTATCAAAATTCTAATGGGAGACCTACATGGCTCTAGGATAACATACTGAAAAAATCAGAACAAAATTCGATACCAGATGAAAGAACTAAAATCAGCAACACAGACATATCCACAAACCAGTTCATTTAACATCAATAACAAGGGAAAAAATGCAATTAAAATGAAAATGCATGATTAAGCTAATATTTTTATACTATAAAATTCTACACTGAATTACGAGTCTACAGAAAAAAGAACGGGATTATTTGACTAAATCTACTATTTTTTATGAATTTTCTAATGATATGCATGCATTGAAAATATTAAAAACATCAATTAATTGGAAAATATGCAAAAAATAGCAAACAAAAATAAAATGTCATTTTTATTTTTATTTAATTTTCTAAACATTTTCATGAAATGGTAGAACAAAGAAGAATTAAAAAAAATCATTTATTTACATTTATTTATGAATTTTCTAACATGAAAATATAAAGGAAAAATAAAAGAAACAACCTGGGGGTTCAAACAGCAAGAGTTTATGGGTTATTTCTAGCTGGGCCCACATTCTGGGGGTGCCAACAGCAAAGGGCGTAGGCCCAAACTTATTAACCAAAAAAACAATAAAAATTGAGCTGAAACGCAGGGGGGGGGGTGCTGACTTAGCAAGTTCCAATTCATATTATTACTGGGCTTACGCCCAGGGGGTGCTGTTAGCAATTTGGGGCCTAAGGCCCAACTCAATTCATTCAGTCTCACACGCCAGGGGGGGGGGGAGTTGAGTAAACTGGGTGTAGTGTTCAGCAAAGTACGTTTGGGCCTGAGCCCAATACGCCAACCCTAATCCAATCACTCAGTGAACAAAACCTAAATCCTTTCTCAAACGCTCTGGTACTGTTCATTCCTGGAAACCCTAACGCCACCATCCTCAACCTCTCAGCCTTTCTGAAACCTCTCAGCCTTACGCACGCAATCGAACCAGAGCCTCTCACGCCTCACCTCACTTTCGTACCAGATGCCTCCACACAAAATCTAATCCTAAACTAGAGACTAACTAAAATCCCAGCAGAACCACACATTTCAATAATCAAACTGAATCCAGAATGGAGGAACGATGTACCTTGTTTGAGAAGCTCGTTGAAGGACCTGAAGAAATCCTGGCGAATCTTGAAGGATCGCTTGAAAGTCACTACGAGAAAGAGACAGATCTTGAGGCTTAGTGAGGATCTTGGAGACGTGCCGTTGAAGTTCTCGCGTTGAAATATCGCTGGAGAGTTTCTGGAGATTTCCTTGAAGATTGAACGCAGATGACGTTTTCTGGAAATATTGCTTGAAGATTGAACGCGGTTTGAAGCTTCTGGAAATCTTGCTTGAGAAGGATGAATGTCTGAGTGGATTCTGGAAATCTTGCTTGAAGATGGATGAATGTCTGAGTGGATTCTGGAAATCTTGCTTGAAGATGGATGAATGTCTGAGTGGATTCTGGAAATCTTGCTTGAAGATGGATGAAGAACGATGAAGGTTGTTGATTTCTGGAAAAGGTTGTATGGAGGTATGAAGATTCCGGCGACGATGATGTTTCCGGCGAGGGATCAGATGAAGGTGACGGAGGAGGAAGGGGAAGAAGATGAGTTTCTGGAGATTTTCGGACGTTTGCAGATTCCGGTGAGTGAGACGGTGGTCGGAGGTAGTTGGGGGTCACCGGCGGTGGGAAGTTACGGCTGATGCATGGCCGCCGGTGAGGTTGCTGGTGAAACTCAGGCGATGGGTGTGGGGAAGACAGGTGGCGCGCATGCGCAGAGAGAGAGGGAGTGGGGGACAGCTGGCGAACACGTGGGAGAGTCTGGGGAAATTCTGAGTTGTGGTGGCGTCCTCAAGGCAAAACGCGTGGGCCCTCCCTTTGGCAAACACGTGTCTGCCTGCTATTTAAATCACTGAAAATCGTTGGAAGCTTCCAGAAGCTTCTGGGACTTGCTGGGAGATGCTGGACGAATTGGGCTTCTTCCTGGACCTTTCTGAATTATTTGAGAACTGGGCCTTAACAAAAAAGGCACCTCTGGGCCCATACGGACAATGAATGAAAAAACTGTAAAAAAAACTGAATTTTAATAAAAAAAAACAATTAATCCTAACTATATCTAATTAATACCAATTAGCATCTAATTAACCAATGATTAATCCTAATAAAATCTAACAAATTCAATTAAATCCTAAACAAAAAGATTTAAATCCTAATTAATTCTATATCAACCTAATTAAATCTAAAAAAATCAATTAACCTAATTAAACTCTAAAAAGTCAATTAACCTAATTAAACTCTAAAAAGTCAATTAAAGTCTAATTAATTCTATATCATCCTAATTAAATCTAAAAATCAATTAAGATCTAATTAACTCTAAACTTCTACTAATTCTCTATTAAAACTCTAACATTGTTTATTATCTATTAAAATCTATCATTAATAAAAGAAAAACTATACTATTTTCTATATTATCTAAAAACTATTTAATTTCTATTAACCCTAATTTATCATTCTATTTAATATGCTAAGAAAAATTCACTAACATAAAAATGATAAAAGCTATTTAAATTCCATTAAAAATTCTACAAATGATTAAAATCTATTTAAAATATTCTATAAAATTCTAAAAAGAGGATTAAGCTATTAAAATATTCAAAAACCCTATTTAAATTCCAGAAAAATCTGTAAAGCCTATTAAAATTCACAAAAGTCTATTAAACCCTAAAAATGCAGATGAATGCGCATGACCCCCCATAAAAGAACGCACGAGACCAGATCGAATCGAACAGAGATCCCCGGGCATCAGAATATCCCCAAAATTACTGTGCAAGCTAAAAATCACTGAGGAGCGCACAATTTCCCGAAAATAAAACCCCGATAATCTGGACTGAATCTGCCATATCTGATAGACGAAAGTCAAGCTGTAAACTCTGATATCCCCTGTTTTGCACAAAAATCATACATCTGAGCTGTGAATATGAAATTAAACCATGAGTCAGATAGGAGAATCGGTTGGTCAAATTTTAGGGTGCAACAAATGGCAATCAAAGAATGAAGGCATGATTTACTCCTATTTCGACGCTTATGCCGCAATGAGTGACCTCCAACTGTCCATGGTGTTACTATCGTTGCTCTCAAATATCTCTGTGAGACTTCTGTTTTCTTCATATTATTAGCTTTAAACGTCACTAATTCACCATGACACGCGCCATAACATGGTAGATGATTGCGCTAGTTCATATAACCTGTTGTTGTGACATTTGATACTAAAAGGAAATCATGCACCCATTTCAGGATTTACAGATGTGAAAGCTGCTTATGGGGACTTGGAGAATTGAATGCCAGGGCTCCTCGTCTGCCGTTGTCAAAGCCTTGTCCCACTAGTCAGGACCAAGTTCTCCGGGATCAATACCATCCTACAGAGGCAGCTTCGCAGATCTTTGCCGACAGAATTCTTGATGGTCTCTCAACTTACACTTATCCTATTAATACGAGACAGCTTTTGTAATTAACTTTCATTTCAAATGACTTCTTTTTCGTTATGTGTCTCTCTTCTTTTTACTTGTACAAACACATGAAGCAAATCTCGTTTTACTCTGTTCATCTTCGAGTCCTTTTATTGAATATGATTTGCAATAATTAAGGATTACAGCTCTGTTGATGATTTGTGTTGGCTTAATTGCAGGGATAACAACATTGTTGGTTTTCAAAATAAAGGAAAAAACGGTGGCGACCTCCTGCAGTGCAGAAACAATTTTTTTGCGTCTCGTAGCATACTTAACAATTGTTGTTGATTAATTTCAGGTACACTACTTAATGTGGGACTGGATGTCTGCACCGGTCACGAACGCAGCTATTTACAATGGTAGCGGTTGGACGAACAATTGCCTTAGCAAGGTATAGAGCGCAACATTGTAGGAGGTTCCTGCAGTAAGCACTTGTTAACAACACATTCTTCTGGATTTTGATTTGATAAGTGTATTTTATCAGCCAAGCCTTTTGTCTTTTGATGTGATAAACACATTTTACCCTCATAGTGTACCAGATTGACGAGGCATGTGCTTTTATCATCACTGTCCACCGTTTGATGTGGCAAGTACCTCTTATCAGCATAGTGTGTCGGCATTGTTGGTAAAGACTATTGCTAAATTTCTTCTTTGATTACGCATATCACTGCCAGGTGTTTTTTAGCGTTGGGAATGTCAGGTTTAGCAAAATTATAGAACACTCACATGCGGTAAGTTCATCCTTCTAGGTTTCTTTACAAAAATCTCAGCAGAAACTGACTTTGTTTTTTCTTTTATGTCAGGTGGCGATTCCATGCTCGAAAGGTGTGGATCCTTGAGATCGACCAAAGTCA
This sequence comes from Lathyrus sativus, assembly GCA_963859935.3. NCBI lineage: Eukaryota > Viridiplantae > Streptophyta > Magnoliopsida > Fabales > Fabaceae > Lathyrus > Lathyrus sativus. The sequence continues at coordinate 353,434,799 of OZ012737.1, forward strand.
TTTCCGTTTACGGACCAATCTGCTTTACCAGTAGGGGATCCCCACTTGGACCAAGAGTTACCTGGAGATCCAACAGCCGAGACAAAAAAATGTTAGCGCCAAGTTCTCTTGAACTGAGGCCTCGCACGTGCTGCTGTTATTTCTTGCGCTGAGCAGATGCTGACAATCGATAATTCATTGGAGAGAGGGGTTTCATGCTTCTTGGTGACATCCTGCCGGAAGAAGAGATACTATATGAAGCCTGGTGGAATAGAGGACACTCAACATTCTTAAGTGACATGACATTTGTATTTAGGTGATAGTGAACCTTGGGAGAACGTAATCTGTCGTTATGTTGTTTTCATATTTTGATGGCTTTGCTAATTGGATAACTACTCTTTGTAAAGGAAACTGATAAGTCTTATACCAGGGTTTCTGCCCTTATTGAATTCGACTCGTAAATGGCGTTGAAATTGGTGTAAACTTGTAAAGAATTAGTATTTATCCTTAAAATGATAGCCGCAACATGTCTTGAAAGTAAAACTGCCAACGCTTGGTGGGTTCCAAGAGCCCTCTTTTTGTGATGATTTTAATTGTCTTTGCAATTATGACTTGTATTTATCTTTGCACTAAATTAAAACTCAAAAACCTGTATCACACAGTTGAACTTATGGCCTGCTATGTAATTCTTGCAGATTTCTCTTAACCTTAATTAGTAAAGATGTGCCAATTGTAATTTGGAATTTGAATCAACCAGTATAAGAGAGTGGTAAAAGCAGGGTTCGGATAATCCATTTGAACAAGCTCGGACCAAATAAATCAGCTAATCCTCCGTCTTCAGCTTAATTACAAACTCATTTACTCCAATTAGATCTCAATCACCGATACACCTTGACTTAATGAAAGCCCAAGCAAACCTTTAGAAGATGACAAACCAACACCAACAGACGAAAACCAAAATTTCCTTGGTAATCATGCAAACTTTGGGCAATTGGAAGAAAGTGAACTAGTGGCAGAACCGCAAGCCCCTGAGAATCTAAATTCGCGATTAGGAGAACCTATGCCTGAAACATGTACTTACACAAATGGGTTAGTCGCAATGAGCATGAATTATAAAGCCAAAATACGGCAAGGAATGCGCGAAGGGGTGGGATCTTGAGGTCAAAAATTAGGGTGCGACAGGTGCCCCTATTTAAGTTACTCCTATCCGGAGATATGAAGATTGAAATCTTCGTCTCGACGAGGTAGGAGGGACTTAAATACAAACATTGCACAAATTTTTGGCCATAAGAATCCACCGAATGCAAATGATATGCAATGATATGAAAAATGCAAGACAGACGGGCCTGTGAGGAAACTATGTCACAGGAGAAAACCAGACACAACACACGGGAAGAATAGGCTCAACAAAGCGAGGCTCCACGGGGAAAGATTGACAATCACGATGTATCCATAAACATGTTGTGAAGAATTTGAAGAACCTACTGCATAGGTCAAATGTAGTAATGTAATATATCAGCTGGAGAAGTTTATTGCCGAGACTTGTAAATGTAATTGAGAATACTTTTGCCAAAGTATGTACTTGTTTAGAATTTGCAGGGAATCTGCTGTCGAGATTCTATATTGAAGTTGCTAGAGATATACTTCTGTCGAAGTTCTCTGGAAATCTGCTACCAAGATTAGCCAGGAAATGAAGTATAAATACCTACTGTCGAGGTCTACTGGTAATCTACTGCCGAGATTATCCAGGGAATGAAATATAAGTACCTATTGCTGAGGTCTACTGGTAATCTACTGCCGAGATTATCCAGGAAATGAAATATGTTTGAATAAACCTCCCCGAGCGTCATGGTCTGGATGCCATGAGATGGTCTCAGTTTCTGTTGTAGAACCTCCCCGAGCGTCATGGTATGGGAACCATGAGCTGGTCTCAGTCTCTACTCGAAATGTTGAAAATTTTGTAGATTGTAGAATCATTGTAGTTTGTAGAATTTCGGCTGTAAGCCATAATGTACTGGAGGTTGCAAAACTTCACCGGGGATCTTCAGCAGAGATGTGAGTCGGTTGAATTGTAAAGTATGTCTTCTCAAATAGAGAGAGACTATTGTGATAAACTTCTTCGGCTTCTCTGGGGAGATGCCTCTTGATGGAGATAAACTTGGTGAAGTGAACTCACTAGGGAATGCATTCCTGCGGAGTATCTTTGTTGTAGTTGTAAAATATTCTGTGAGCTCAAATAAAGAGAGATGTCTTGTAATGTCTTCGGTAAACTTATTTGATGGATTTATGAAGCGATGCCGCTTGACGAATTGATGATGCTGAAGAACCCACTGAGGGTGAATGAACTGTCTTGTAGGAACTATTGTTTGTCGTTTTGAATAAGACCTTAGTCAAAACGAGTTGCTCAAATAAAGAGGTTGTTTATAGTCCGAATGTAGATGTTCGAGAAAATCTTGTGATGCTATTGCTGAAGAAATGTCTGTCTTTATGAATATTCTCCCTGGGGAATAGGGTGCAAAATAAATGCACATTTAATCCATGTTCAAAGGCTGGAGATGTCCATGATGTGATTGCCAAAAACCGAAGTTCAACTCGGGAAGTAGCCGAAAAGAAACTGTCAAGCAAGACTCGACCATTGAGGTATGAACTCAAATGGGATATACTAAAATAACCGCCTTCCACGAGGATCAAACTTCATGGGGAAAAGAAATATAGTGCTTTCTCTGCCTAGGGCTAACAAATCTATTTTGAGGGATAAGACACACCCCAGCGCCTAGGGATAACCACGGCCAAAGTGATAGAACACAGAGATGCAAAGTGCATATGCCATGTTATCTATTTATATGATATGCGTATGCTGACAAAACAAACAAGGAAAAGCAAACGGAGACGAAAAGACATCTCGAAGCAAACATCTTGACCAATCTTCAAAGATAGAAGTACCACTGGGGATAGATGGAGAACCAAATATGGGATCACAATCCTGCTTCAAGGCTTAAAGCTCACATGGGGGATAGAGAACATTCCATTTGGTGATGTAACGTCTTGATAAATCTTGATCATCTGGAGTTGTAGATGGAGATACTCGAACTGAGGTTTCACAGGGGATAAAATAAATATCCTCTTCAAGTGGGAAAACTTGGGTTAACATAGCTTGTTGAATATGTCGTAGTCGAAACTTCAAATAGGGATGAAATAAACATCCGCTTTGCTGGGGAAGGTCGACGTTGATAGATATGACATCCACTTCATCGGGAAGGTGAAGTTTTAAGGAGGTTCACTGAGGATTAACAATTATACCCACTTCATCGGGGAAGTGAAGTTAAGCAAATCACTAGGAATTCTGCATCGAAAAGCTCCATCAGAGAATTTTCATGGCCACCTGGAGTAAAATTACCGGAGACATGCGGAAGAATGTTGTGAAATTGCTGAAAATTTGTATTGAAGACTGCGTGGTAGTCGCCATTTAAACAATAGTTGTTTCACATGGATAAGATGATATTTGCTTCTCAAATGCCCCAAGTCCTATGGTTATGAGAAGAAGTCATTCTAAGAGGATTTTACAGAAAACATGGCGTCCAAATGCCCCATTGTTTTCAAACTCTTCTAGAGATTTGCTAAATCTCGACGTAACTAGCCCTGATTGTCGGTATTATGGTTGAGTCTTTAGAAATAGCTTTTTAGCCGAAGTCAAATTTGCACAGAACAAACCACTTAGAAACATAGTTGCCCCTGTCTAGCAGGATCTTCAAGTTCCAATAGAACAAACTTATCGTTGATGTTTATATGCAGACCTTCTAAGATATAAAGCCACCCCAAGTAACCTTTATAAGATATCAAGCAAAGTTAGCGAGTCAGAAATGTTAATTTTGACACTGTTAATGCAACACATGCTTGTCTTGAAGCTTTTGAAAAGAGATATCACTACTTGTGACAAAGTCACTAGTTAGGATATAAATTTATTTTACAAAGCCAATATAAAAAGCTGAGCATAGCTCAATAGGAGTCAGGAAACGTTATCTCACCGAGTATGCTTTCGATGTAAACCTTACTTCAATTAGGACTTTTGAAGGTATGTATCTGGGCTTAGTTTATGATTGGTAAAACAAAGGAAATAAGGGTCAAAGCTTATGTACCCGCCCATTTTTGAAAAATGTTCACTTTTTTTTTGAAAGGTTTTAAGTGTTCAATCGAGCTGACTGAAAAAAATTTCCTGCCCCAGGTTTGAAAGTGAGGTTGGAAAGGGTTAAAAAGGATTTAACTTCTTTATGTCTTGGGTGTTTAGGATGTTTGAAACAATGTCTTACATCATTAGTAGGTTTGTTTGAAAGCATACATCAAGAGACCTTACGTTTTACTTCGTCATCCTCCTCCCAACTCTTCACTAAAGTGAGGAAAGATTGGGTAAAATCGGCATTATAAATTATAAAAACATTTTACGAGTGAAACGAATGGGTTTCTTCAAGACAAACATTTATCGCATTACTTATTCAAAATAACATGTTCTTACATGCCAATTATGCTTTTAATCAAAGAAATAAAACACATAAGCAAACACAAATAAATAGGTGATCAGCATAACGGTGTTCCATTCATGACCGGGCTTTCTCCTCTGAAAGTCAGCACTTCATCATCTATCATTTCTTGGACTTTCTCTTGAAAAACTTTGCATTCTTCAATCGAATGCCCCAACACCCCATCATGGAATTCACAACTGGCGTTTGGGTTGAACCACGGTGGGTGAGACTTCATAATTCTAGTCTTTCTGGGTGTCATCACCGAGTTTCTAGCAAAATAAGACCATAGCTGACTGTAAGTCATTGGGATAAGATCAAACCAGCGAGTCTCTTCTTTTGGAACACTCAGAGGTGTCTTCTGATTCTGAAACAGTCTTCGAACCTGTCGATTCTGATGCTGATTTGGAGAAGTTAATCTTCGTTTATGAGGTAGTCGTCGTCTACGCTGAGCAGGCGCCACATACTGATCTTGAGGATAAGGTTCTGGAACCGGCAGGATTTGAGAGGAATCCCAAGCTGCATTAACATCAATGCTTCTTTCCTCTAGGGAATCATCAATTGAAATTTCTTCATTAGACTAGATTGTAAAAGTCGGAGTAAACATTGAGAATGCACTCGAACAGCCAAGCTAATGAAGAAATTTCAATTGATGATTCCCTAGAGGAAAGAAGCAATGATGTTAATGCAGCTTGGGATTCCTCTCAAATCCTGCCGGTTCCAGAACCTTATCCTCAAGATCAGTATGTGGCGCCTGCTCAGCGTAGACGACGACTCCCTCATAAACGAAGATTAACTTCTCCAAATCAGCATCAGAATCGACAGGTTCGAAGACTGTTTCAGAATCAGAAGACACCTCTGAGTGTTCCAAAAGAAGAGACTCGCTGGTTTGATCTTATCCCAATGACTTACAGTCAGCTATGGTCTTATTTTGCTAGAAACTCGGTGATGACACCCAGAAAGACTAGAATTATGAAGTCTCACCCACCGTGGTTCAACCCAAATGCCAGCTGTGAATTCAGAATGATTCCTCTAGGGAATCATTCGATTGAAATTTCTTCAATCGAATGCCCCAACACCCCATCATGGAATTCACAGCTGGTGTTTGGGTTGAACCACGGTGGGTGAGACTTCATAATTCTAGTCTTTCTGGGTGTCATCACCGAGTTTCTAGCAAAATAAGACCATAGCTGACTGTAAGTCATTGGGATAAGATCAAACCAGCGAGTCTCTTCTTTTGGAACACTCAGAGGTGTCTTCTGATTCTGAAACAGTCTTCGAACCTGTCGATTCTGATGCTGATTTGGAGAAGTTAATATTCGTTTATGAGGTAGTCGTCATCTACGCTGAGCAGGCGCCACATACTGATCTTGAGGATAAGGTTCTGGAACCGGCAGGATTTGAGAGGAATCCCAAGCTGCATTAACATCAATGCTTCTTTCCTCTAGGGAATCATCAATTGAAATTTCTTCATTAGCTTGGCTGTTCGAGCGCATTCTCAATGTTTACTCCGACTTTTACAATCTTTGAGAAATCCAACGGCACAACGCCTACCATCCTAACATAATAAGAGTTTGGAAGTGTTCTTAGAAACATCTTGGTTAAATCTTTCTCTGGAAGTGGTGGACGAACTTGGGCTGCCAACTCTTTCCATCACTGAGCATATTCCCTGAAAGATTCATCATCATTCTTACTCATTCCTTCTAGTTGATCACTGTCTGGAGCCACGTCCAAATTATAATTGTATTGCTTCACGAAAGCATCGACTAAGTTTTTCCAATACTGAATACAGTTCCTTTGTAGCTTCATATACCATATCAAGGATGCCCCAGATAAGCTTTCTTGAAAGCAGTGCATCATCAATTCATCATCGTCAACATAAGCAGCCATCTTTCGACAAAACATCGTCAAATGGTATCTTGGACAACTAGTACCCTTGTACACTTCGAAGACAGGCATCTTGAACTTCGGAGGAATAATTACACCTGGAACCAGACATAGGTCACGAGCATCAAGATCAGATGCATTAGCTTCTTTCATCATTTTCAATTGCTCTTTGAAATCACAAAATTCCTTCTCCATTGCTATAAATCTAGGATCGTTCATCTTCATCTTAGTACGAACATTCTGAAGATTCAACATACATGGTGGAAACTGGGAATATCTTCTATCACCTTGGACAACCAAGTTATCTTGCACGGGCTGAGGTTGGGAAGGAGCATCCACTTGTTGAACAAAGTCATCAGAGGGAAGATCGAACAACGGATTAGTCACAATTCTAAAACCAGTCATGGAATCCATATCTTTTGTTCTCTTTACTATCCTTTAGTAATACTTCGAGCTTGTTCGGATGGTCAAGATGTCAGCTGACAGACAAAGATAGAAAGGTGGATGAGGATGCAGCGGAGAAGAGACACATGCATATGCAAGATGCTAAATGCTAATGCAAGAATGCAGGAATGAAAGGTTTCATGGGACTTAAGTTCTTATAAACGTTACAGAATACCAAAGAAAATTCATTTGTTATTTATTTTTTTTTGCTAATGGATTACAAGGAAACATTCTTATAAGAGTCCTGACATAATAGCTAAATAAAAGCTAATAAAGCCCTAAGGAAGTCCTTCATCGTGCTTGTTGATTCATTGTTTTATCTGGATATTCTTGAAGATAAGTTGTCCATGATCAACGTCTAAAGATTAGTTTGATAGAGGAAAATAAATCCTCCATCCCTTCTTTCGTTCTTGTTGGAAAGTGAGAAATGAATCCCTTGTTTATTTGGACCTTCAATGTTGATGAAAGTCTTTTGAACTTCTATTGATCCTCCATGATAAAGGGAAGCCTCTTGTATTTATCTTTTGAGTTTTCTTGAATCTGAGCTCCTACTTCCTTAGGCCATCCAAGTTAGGACTCTTAAAAGAATATTTCAAAATATTTTCTTTTGTAATCCCTATTGGTTTTGTAATGTTTATAAATAAGCTAGAGATCCCATGAAACCAATGCAATATGAGGCTATATGGATGCAACAAACACAAGTAGGCACATAGATAAACAAGGATAAACAAACAAGGGGAACCCTAGGTTTACAACGAGCATGGAGCAAAGGTATACCCATTCCCAAAGGATGTGGACTAAAGGTTGATTGTACCTGCAGAACAAGGTTCTAAAGAGGTTCCCAAAGTCATCAGCCCATCTTTTGGATATTATCAACATCCCAATTACTCGGTGATTAATAATATTCTCAAGAGAACTTCTTTTGAGTGTAGCATCGCGTAGCACTATTTCGGGAATACTCCCTCATAGTCCCGCACTACGTCCTAATAAAGGCCAAATTGGGGTTAAGGTAACTATGGTCCTCAATATCATTGACTCCAATCGAAAATAGTAAAAGTCTTCACAATTACTCGTTCAACCGAACTATTTTCGAAAGGGTCTCAACTGAGCGTGATTTTCAAGTCAACTTGGTCGGGATTCAACTCCCTATAAGTCTCGTCGAACATATCACTATCCTATCTTAAGTTCACTCAAGTCTGGGTGTAGGACTTTGTCTCACCACTCAAGAGTATCAACCCAAAGGTAATAAACAAACAAGTACACAAATAAATAAGCAAATATATAAAACAAAAACAAGATAGGGAAACCCACTAAGATTTCCCCAGTGAAGTCGCCATTTCTGTCGCGGTGAAATTTGGATACCAAACTATTAATTAGTTTGAATCTTTAATTCAATTTGCAACCGAACTTTGATTTTTCCAAAGGAAGGGATAAAGATCGAAATTCCCACAATACAATGCAAATGCAAGGTTTAGAGAGTTATAGGTTCGGGGGTTGGTTAAACTTAGGGAAGGTGCTAGCATCCTAAGTTTCTGTAGTACTCTACAGGAACCTCTTATTTTATGTTGTTTTATTGCTAAGTGTTTATCTGCTTAATGGTTGAAAGACCTAGGGGTTTATTTCTAAGTATACTCGATAAGATATCACATCTTATGCCTACATATCCTTAAGGGAGTGGAATCAGAGTATTTGTAGTTCCCCTAAAGGGTTTGAGGAGTTCTTTGACTGTGGTCAAAGTTCCTACGGGTTTAGGGTAGTTGATTGATCGAGTTTAGGAGAAAAGGTGAGTTGTCATTTTAAGGGAGATTTAACCGCCACAAGTTGTAGGAAAATAGTCTTTGCATCGTCTTAAGAGAAGGGCTCAAGTACTCGGATATAGATCGACGAGGTATGCCTCTATCTCTCTTAAGGAAAAGTCCCTACGGTATTGATTGTATTGATGTGAGGTGGAGATTTTATCTCGCTTAAGATGATTAGCAACTATTTCTCTATTGTGTTTGAATATTTGTTGTATTGAGTTGTTTCTATGTTGTAAAGAGAAGGTCTTTCCTATAGGGTAGGATCTATCTTAAAGATCAACTTGAATGGGATCAAGGATCATGTGGGAGAATGACGCAAATGATGTGCACCACACACAAGTGTTGACTCATGTGTAGGTTTTTCCTTTGGACGGAATGCAGTGCAATAACGATAAATACGATAAATAAATTGCAGAAGATAAATTGCAGAGATAATAAAGGGCAAATAAATAAAACATACACATACGCATGAAAGCGCTGAAGTGTGTGAGAGTGAACTGTGTATGTGAATGTGCAGGAGCGTGCACGATTGAATTAGATGCGATGTTGATTGTTTTTTTAGGCGAGGTTAACTTAGGTGAATTGATTTTAGTAAAAAGGGTTTGTATTTGATTATTAATAGTGAGATAGATAAATTAGTCGAATTATGCTTATGAGAAAATACATTATTGGTTTAACAAATTAGAGATGAATTAATTAGATTTTAGGTAGGATAATTTTAATTAAATGAAGATTTATTCAAATAAAATAAATTGTAGCAAGTGAGAAAAAAGTTTTGTTAATTTTTATAAATTGATTATGAAATAGTTTTTTTTATAGTTAATATCATTAAATAAATACAAATTATTTGAGTATATGAAAATATCATCCTTGTCTTATTTTAAAAAAAGGGTTATTTTTGTATAAAAGTGGTGGTTATTATTACAGTTAACTTAATTGAGAAGAGATTTTTCTAATATAAAAAAGCTTTAGTCATTATAATAAAAGATGAATAGTTAATTTAAGTTATAAAGAAAAGTTTGTTATTATTATTTATTTTAAAGTTATTATCTTTTTAGCACAAAATGGATATATATTTTATTTATTTAGAAAAGGGAGTTTAATAAATTATTCTAATTAAAACAAAATGATAATGAACCAATTAAATAAGGATTAAATTAAAAACAAGTTAAAAGAAAGCTGATTGAGGTTATTTAATTAAGAGAAATAATAATTCTAATTATAAGCCTGTTAAGTAGGTTAATTAGAAAAAAAGAAGATTGGTGAGGTTAATTAAAGAATAACGGTGGAATTAAGAGAGGGGCGGATGGATCCAATGGTGTAAGGGCAGCGCGGGTGTATGGTGTGTGTGCATTGTGGATCGAGCGATGGGATCCGTTGGAGATTCTATGGCTGATGTGTGAGGGTGCATGGATGTGTATGTGGGTGCGCAAGTATATGATTATTACAACATAAACAGAAAATAAACGAAACACCAAACCCTAATTCTCTAATTGCCCCAAATCCCTCGATCCTTTCTCAGCGCCGTTCATCTCTCTCGGCTTCAACCTTCTCCACCTCTCCAATTCCCTTTCTCTGTCTTTTCGCTGTCTTCTTCTTCATTTCTTTCTCGTCTGTTCTTCGCTTCCTTGTTCTTATTCAACCTAACAAAAACACGAAACAAGATCAACCACGAAATGAAAATATCGTTTAGAGAGAATGTTACCCAGGGTGATGATAAATATGGATTCGTCGGGGACTTTGCGGCAGCTTCACGGGATTCCGACGGGGTTCGATGGTCGTTGACGACGGTGGGCTGGTTCGTAAGCTCCGACGGAGGTCTTGGCGGCGTGGCTCTGTGGATTCGCGAATGGAGACGATGATTTCTGACGATGAAACTAAAAAAAACAGATAAGTTTCTTTGATTTAGGCTTTCGATTTAGGGATTTGCTCTGTATGTTAGGTTTTGTTTGACTTGGGATTTCTGTGTGCTTTGGATTCGTTCATGAACCTGTTTTTTTCTCATCCTGATTTCTCATTCTTTTATAGGCTGAGGACTATGGGCCTCCACGAAAATCCGTTTGAAAAACCTTCCTTTTTGGGTGAATGCTGTTTGATCTCATTGATGATTTGGGAGACACCAATTAATCCCTTTCTGATTTCGTCCGATTTTGCTGGCTCTAGTTTTGGGAAGTTGAAATTTCCTCATTCTGTGTTAATTTCTGATATTTGGGGTTTGTATCATTAACGTATCTGTTGACTTTAACACTTTCCTTCTTCTTCTCACAGGAACTTACTACACTTGAGTTCAGAAACTACCCTGTCCTGAGCTTGCCGGGAAAGGTGTACGGTGGTAATGGTGACTTAAGAAGTCTGAACTCTGAGAGTGTTGTTTTTCCAGTCTTGGAGATAGAAGCATAGAACGGCTTCAAATGGGTGCAATCAATTAGATTTATTTCTCATGCGTCCTGAAGTTTCATCAAGTACACTCTTGATTGCAAGCCTCTTTGTCCGGTGTTAAGCGAGAGTACCAAAGATCTGTTACCCACTCAGAAACCAGATGTCTAGTGAAGTGATCAATTGCATCCTCAACGACAGGTGAGTTCACTTTTGCTCGCCACTCAAATTCTGCAACTGCTTTAAGTATGCTTCTTTAAAGAATGAATATTGGTGGAGCTTGCTTTATTGTTGTATGCTGCAGCTTGATGTGAACGATGAGGTGTGACCATTGAAATGGTTCTTGTTCGAACATGGTGACTTTGTGTTCTTCGGCGTTTCGATTCATCGCGAGGCAACTGGGCTTTACAAGTTAATGAATTTTCTGGTAATTCTCGGTTTACTGTGAGGGTTTTAGGGGACATTGTGCTATAGTTTCCCTTTCCATTCATCAATTGATTAACCATGCTATGCCGGTTTGGTTTGCAGGTTATTTAGAAGTCAAGGCTGCTATTGGAAAAAAGGAATTGTTGTCAAGTAGTTGGAGAGCAGACTACTGAGGTAAATAATTGATTTGCCTGTAGAAGTTGTTGTCATTGTTGTGTGCACGTTTGATGATGCCACTTTTTATTATGCAGGTTATAGACTGGTAGGAGATGCCTTTGGGAAAACAAGTAGAGCCTTATTCAAATGTGTATGAGGAACTGACAAGAGAAGTGGTAACAGGTGCTTTACAGAAGCGTCTCTCAAAGTCAATTTGTTATGGTGATTGGAAGCAATGGTGTCTTCGGATAATTTGGTCATCGGAACTTCGTGAGAAGAATACTCCACAATAGTATGTTGATTCCATGCTTTCTCGCTAAAAATGCGACTACGGGTAACACAAGATATAATTGCACAATTATACCGCACACTATATGCTTAAAGGATAGTAATAGATATTCTTATCGGTGTTTTCTTTTTGCAGCGATATATGATAATGGTGAACACAAGTTTACGGTTGCGGGAGTTGGGATGATTGGATGCTACCCCGCCTTCAAACCGAAGAACCAAACGGAATATGTTGTTGGAACCAAATGCTGATCAGTTCAACATAACAATGGCCTTCAATTCATGTTGAAGGAATGGCAATTAGAGAATGAAGGCATGATTTACTCCTATTTCGACGCTTATGCCGCAATGAGTGACCTCCAACTGTTCGTGGTGTTACTATCGTTGCTCTCAAATATCTCTGTGAGACTTCTGTTTTCTTCATATTATTAGCTTTAAACGTCACTAATTCACCATGACACGCGCCATAACATGGTAGATGATTGTGCTAGTTCATATAACATATTGTTGTGACATTTGATACTAAAAGGAAATCATGCACCTATTTCAGGATTTACAGATGTGAAAGCAGCTTATGGGGACTTGGAGAGTTGAATGCCAGGGCTCCTCGTCTTCCGGTGTCAAAGCCTTGTCCCACTAGTCAGGACCAAGTTCTCCGGGATCAATACCATCCTACAGAGGCAGCTTTGCAGATCTTTGCCGACATAATTCTTGATGGTATCTCAACTTACACTTATCCTATTAGTACGAGACAGCTTTTGTAATTAACTTTCATTTCAAATGACTTCTTTTTCGTTATGTGTCTCTCTTCTTTTTACTTGTACAAACACATGAAGCAAATCTCGTTTTACTCTGTTCATCTTCGAGTCCTTTTATTGAATATGATTTGCAATAATTAAGGATTACAACTCTGTTGATGATTTGTGTTGGCTTAATTGCAGGGATAACATCATTGTTGGTTTTCAAAATAAAGGAAAAAACGGTGGCGACCTCCTGCAGTGCAGAAACAGTTTTGTTGCGTCTCATAGCATACTTAACAATTGCTGTTGATTAATTTCAGGTACACTACTTAATGTGGGACTGGATGTCTGCACCGGTCACGAACGCAGCTATTTACAATGGTAGCGGTTGGACGAACAATTGCCTTAGCAAGGTATAGAGCGCAACATTGTAGGAGGTTCCTGCAGTAAGCACTTGTTAACAGCACATTCTTTTGGATTTTGATTTGATAAGTGTATTTTATCAGCCAAGCCTTTTGTCTTTTGATGTGATAAACACATTTTACCCTCATAGTGTACCAGATTGACGAGGCATGTGCTTTTATCATCACAGTCCACCGTTTGATGTGGCAAGTACCTCTTATCAGCATAGTGTGTCGGCATTGTTGGTAAAGACTTTATCGGGGAAAAAACGTTTAAACAAACGATTCAGTTGAGGAAAGAAAATTTTAAACAAACGACTCTGTCGGGGAGACCAATAAGATGAACAACCAAAAGATCCACCCTGATGGAGATAACGCAAAAATCTCCTGAATAAAACTATCATCTGCCGAAGAGACAACTGGCACCAAAGGTATCAAACTTGGCTTATGCTTTAGATGCATATGTTTGAAAATGGCGTAATGCTCCATACGAAATGGAAATGCTACGCATTTAGGAGGATACTATGCAAAAATGCAAATGCAAAGGAATAAAACCCGGAGGAGTGCTGAGAAGACCAGCAAACTAACCCTACTGAGGAATATGCCTTGGATGGCTTTCTTGAAAAACTTCAGCCTGCTGGGGAAAACACCAAAACTCCACTCAGTGGGGAATCAAGAACAACATTGAGAAATCCAACCTGCTGGAGATAACAATCTTCTGTTAAAGGTTCCACTCTGGGGACATAGAAGTAACAATCCACCCTACCGAGGATATCAGAGACTTCTACTAACGATTCCATCCTGACGAAGAGATGAAAGTAAACTTTGTTAACAATTATCCTCGCGGGGGAATGTAACAATCATCTACAGAGAACTCCACTCTATTGGGGAACAAACAAGCACTGCGTAAACATCTGCCTGAGGAAAATGAGAATACCATCCGTCAGGAGCTCGTCCCGAAAACTGATCCTGAAAGATGCCAATGATCATTAGACTTTGCTGGAGATATCAATTTGCCATTGATGTACCACTCAAGGGAATCAGTACTAAACTATGCTTGGGGAAAAAGTTCCATGAATACTGATCTTGTTGGGGAGGGACGCCAGGGCGTCGACTCTTTTGGGGAGCAATACCGAGTTGACATCCACTTTGCTGTTGAGGGAATATCCTTCAACCCTACTCTGCTGGGAATATGCTAAGAATAAATCCACCCTACTAAGAATTAGCCTTTGTGGGAGATAGAAAATATGCTCCACTGATGTTGTGATATACACCTCTGCTGGTGACACCACTTTTACTTTGATAACATGATTCTGTAGGGAAGATAAAATCTCTGCTGTGGGGAAACAAAAATCTTTATTGAACCCATGCCTGACTACATTCTATCTGAAGTAGTCAACCCTTCAATACTCGCTGGGTAGTATAAATCCACTTCGGCTAGGAAATACAATTCCAAACTCCTATTAGGGGAGGAATAATTCACCATGCGCTGCTGTTAGAACTTCACTGTTGGGTGTCGCAACTGCGAAAAACAATCGGCGGAAAAACAGAAGAGTCGCCACTTTCTTTATTTATCCCAAAGAGAGGGAAAGGAAACGATCGGAAAAACCTAAAGAAAAAGGGAAAGACAAGGTCATCGCAACCATGTCTGGATTCGGGAGTCGGTTACGCAAGGGGAAGGTATTAGCACCCCTCACGTCCGTCGTACTCGACGGGATCCACGCATTGTTGTCTATCTAAAAGGGTGTGTTGATACTATCTAGCTAAAGGTTTAAGGAAAAAAGAAAAATAAAAGAGAAATGACTCGGCAGAGCATCGCCGCTCTGTGCCTACGTACTCCCTCGTGCAATGGGAAAGTCAGAGTCAACGTAGTTCGGCTAACTACGGATAAAGAAGGGGGAAGGTTGCTCGCTAAGACGTCGCGTCTTATGCCTACGTACTTTCACCTGGTATGAAAGATCATAGCAAACGTAGTTCGGGCTAAAAGGACCACAGGTTTGGTTCAACCATTTTTTTAAGCCCAAGTAGGGTTAACAGATAGTTCTAGCAGTTGGCGTATGCAGCTCGACCATTGGAGACTTAGGAGTTACCGTTTGCAGTAGAACTAAGAGTTAATGACACTCTTTTGTGAAAAGATTTTCCTTGATTAAGAATCCCAAAGGACAAAAAGAGTTTGAAGTGTTTTTGTGTTTTTTAGAGAAGAAATGTTTTGAATTTGAGTGTTTATAATGTATGTTGTAACAAAGTCTAAAACCTAGGATCGAATGCGTCGCATATCGTCCTAAGGACGTATACTAAACACTCTAGGCAATTGAGAGGTGGCCCGTCAATCACCATTTCCAAAGTATAAGGCTCATGGCACAACATTCATTATCCTTATTAAGTATGTTAAACTTGTTTGAATATGAGAAGAGAAGAAGGCACACTAATGGGAGACTAAACAGTCCTAAAAGTTATCATGCAAAGTGGACCTAAAGTTGAGTTTGAAAAGGGGAACTACCTAATGTTATCATGAATGTGTAGAACCTTAATGTCTATCATGAAGGTGAGATAATACTTAGAAGGGGGGTTGAATAAGTATGAAAGATTAAAACTTAGAATTAAAACACAATTATTTTTATCCTGGTTCGTTGAACTCAACTACTCCAGTCCACCCTTCCTAGAGTGATTTGCCTTTCTCAATCAAGGACTTAATCCACTATTTAATCAAACAGATTACAATAGTAACACCTAAGAACAACTGTTCTTAGTCTTCTCAAGAGCTACTGATCCCAACTAGATCCTCTTAAGGAAATCCTTTACAATCAATGTAAAACTATTACAAGAGTAAGAATGCTTCTAAAAAGCTTTTATCACAACTGTGATATTTCTCTTAAGTTTAAGTACAATGAAATTAATTCTAAGAATGAATATAAAAATATGAGAGCTTGAATGTTTTAATTTCTTTTCAACAAAACATCTAACTGAAGAATTTGGTGGAGTCTTGCTTTTATAGGCAGCTGATCCAAGGTGAGTTGCACGTTGAGAAGAGTGTCCAAAAGGTCTGAGCCTTTTTGTCTTCACATCAAGTGACCTTTCCTAGAAGAAGAAAGCACAGAAAAATCCTTTTTGTCTGTGTTCTTGTGTCTAGCATAAATAAGGAAAGAGACGGTTGCTTTACTCCAACGGATATAATCTTTGAATATTTCTTCTTCAGTTTTCAGCAAGTTCATCAGAGTCTAATTGGGTCAGAGTCTTCTGATGATGATCAGAGTCTTGCTGGATCAGAGTCTTCTGCAGCAGGTGTGCTTTCAGCATGTTAAATATCAGAGCATATTTGAAACAGAACTTCAGTACTGGTAGCTTTAGTACTTTCAGAAACTTCTGTAGAATCTATGCTTTGAAAAGCTCTTCATACAAAATTCATCTTTGCTTCAGATGCTTCTGACTTGCTTCAGATCCTTCTGGAGCTTCTACTTCAGAATCTTCTGGAGCTTCTTGCTTCAGATCCTTCTGGAGGCTACGCACAGAATCTTCTGTTGACAGCAATCAGATTCTTCTAATGTATGCATCTGGCGCTACAGAGTCTAGCTAATTTCTTGTGTTCAATTCTGATTTGCTTCTGGAGTGTTAATTTCTTTAATATCTGCAGTAAAAACTCTCAAGCAAATTTTAGAGTATATAATTCTTAAATACAAAATTTCCTAATAGTTATCATCAAAACATAGAGATATTATTAAGAACCAATCTGTGTTCTAACAATCTCCCCCTTTTTGATGATGACAAAAACATCAGAAATTTTGTTTAATTGAAAATATTAAAATTATAACTCCCCCTGAGATGATGAATCTCCCCCTGAGTTAAATGCAGATAATGAATAGAAACTTCCCTTTTGTCTTGAGTAATCTTCAGAGTTAGATCTTGTTTGTTCTTTTAACATTTGAAAGTCAGAATGTCTTGCAGATTTAATATTCAGAGTTTGATAATGGTTAAATGATCTGAGAGACTCAGAGTTTCTTTTACAGAGTGTACTTATCAAATGTTCTGAAATACTCAGATTAAATGTTAGATAGAATAAATATGTCTGAAGTTTCATTCTGGTGAAGTTAAATTAAACAGTTCAGATCTATATTTTCTCCCCCTTTTTTGTCATAAGCAAAAAGTAAGAACTTTAAAAAGACAAATAAAAGGAAACAGTAAATAAGATAATTCAGTGGAGAAAAACTTTGATTCATTCAATAAGTTCAGATCAAGAGTACATGCATCAGAAGATATATCAAGAAATACATAAGCAAAAACATCAGAATGAAAAAAAAATGAAAATCTAAGAGTGTTTGGACAAAAGCATCTTCAATAGATCTGTAATCTCAGAGGAGGACTGCTCTTGCTTGGACATCCACTTAGCCATTGTTTCATTCTTTTGATCCTGCTTTGACATCCATTCTGTCATGTCCTCAGACTTCTTATCCTGTTTTGCCATCCATGACTTAATATCTGATTGGCCAGCTTCCAGAGCAGCAATCTTATCTTCAAAATCTGGATGTTCTTTCTTTATCTCAGATGAAGAAGTCTGATCAGGTTCTGGAGCTTGAACAGAGTCAATTTCCATGTGATTTGTAGAGTCTGGAGCATTAGATCTAGAAGGAGGGTCTACCAGAGTCATGGCCAAAGGATTTTCTTCAGATGCAATTTCAGTAGTTTCTTCTGATGATGGAGGAGCATCTGTAAGGAGCAGAGGTTCAGATTTCTTGACAGTCCAGAATAGAGTTCTTGCAGCCTCAGCAAGTCTGAGCTTCGCATCATCAGAACATATGTTCTTCAGATTTGAGGCCACTGAGTTGAATCTGTTGATGAATCCATTCCAGATAACATCAGATTCTTGGGCATCCATTGTTGCTAAGCATTTCTTCTGTACAATACCTAAATACAACTGTATTT
Source organism: Lathyrus sativus (assembly GCA_963859935.3). Taxonomy (NCBI): domain Eukaryota; kingdom Viridiplantae; phylum Streptophyta; class Magnoliopsida; order Fabales; family Fabaceae; genus Lathyrus; species Lathyrus sativus. The sequence goes on from OZ012737.1 coordinate 353,452,726, forward strand.
CTTGCAAACAAAGTTTGAAATAAATGATTAACATTAAGTCTGGGCTTAGAATGTAACAGATTTCCAGAGTTATTGGTTTTGGTTGGGGAGTTGGTGGAAAAAGAGATTTCTGAATAGAGATCAGAGGAGGAGGATAATATGGAATGAAAGGAATTTCAGGAGCTTTTTCTTTGGATCTGTTTAAGGCATTTAACAGATGAGGTTTTGCTCTGGTGTGAAAGGGAACCACATCAAAGGGTTTGTTTGAATAGGTTTGGAATGCAGATTTGGGAGGTTCATCAGAAGCAACATTATTATCAGATGAAATTGGTATAGCTGAAGCAACAACTTTGTCAGATTTTGTAGAACAAGAGATAGTTGCTAATGAACCTACATCTGACATGGATTGTATATAGTTGAGAATCACAGAGGGAAGGGTCATCGTGAGTTTGGGTTTCAGAGGGGTGATAGGGTCAGAAGGTTCAATTTTGTCATAAAAATCTTTGAGTTTGAAACCATAAGCCAGATTGTGAAATAGTGATGAGACTTGAGCACAGGAAATAGATGATCTTGGGTTAGAATTGGGAATCAGTATTTCAGATGATGGTGCAGGTGTGGGAATGGAATCTGGAATAGGAGCTTTAGAAGGTATAATGGGTTCTGGTTGGTTTACTTCAGAATCTCTGTGAGATGGAGAGACTAGAAAGTCTGGGTGGATGTCAGATTCTGAGGAGTTTGAAGAGGTGGTTGGTGTGCAAGAAGTAGAAGATACTTGAAACACAGTTTTTAATGGTGTGACATCAAGAACTTCTGTCTCAGGAATGTTGGGTTCAGAAGTGTTGGTTGGTTCTGAAGGAATTTCAGAGGGTTTTGATGGTTGTTCTGAGATGGGTGAATCAGATGGAATTGTGATTGGTTCAGATGAAACTGGAACAAATGTTATTTTTGTAGTTTCAGAAATAACAGGTGCAGATGCAGTGGGTGCAAATGATTTTGATGGTGGATTATCTGATGGTGGTTGATTTTCACAGGCTTTTTCTGATAGAGGTTCTTGTGGTTTTTCTGGTTGTTTTTCTTGTGGGTGCTTTTGTTGTTCAGATGACTTTTGTTTAAGTGGTTCAGAGGATTTTTGTTGTACATAAGGTTGTGGTTGTTGTTCTGTAGGTTGTTGTTCTGATGGTTGTTTCTGTGGTACAATTTTTGGTGTTTGAATTTTTGGTTGAGATGATTGTGGTACAGAGACTTTTGGTGTTTGAATTGTTTTTGTTGTTGTTGGTGTTGGAACAGATGCTTGTTTTTGTGGTGATTTGGAAATTGGAGCAGTAACAGAAGTATTTTGAGTAGAGGGTGGGTTTGGAATAGACTTAATATTAGAATCATTTAAAACAACAGTATTTGCAGAAGATACAGAAGATTTAGTACCTTTGATTTTGATTCTTTTGGCTGGTACAGAAGAAGTGTCTCCAGATTCTTTCCTCTTCAAGAGCTTTTGTGGCTTCTCAGTAATCTTGACCTTCTTTTGAACAGGTGCAGCTTCTGCTTCTGGCTGAGTCCTCTTTCTTTGTAGTTCTTCTTCTTCTTCTTCTGCTTCAGGCAATGGTTGTCTTGCTAGCTGTATAATGTTTGCAGGAACAGGCTTTCCTTCTTTCTTACACTCATCAATGTACATCATAACAATGTGCCTTGGTTCTTTAGCAAAGAACAGTGGAAAATCATCTATAGGAATCCTCTTCTTACTCAGTTCAGAAACATTCAGCTTCTTGGGAACTGTTGTGAGTTCATCCACTATTTTAAGTCTCTGAAGACTTTTGGCATTCAGAGGATTTCCCATTATGAATTCAATTCCTTTGTAACTCCAGCAGCGTACAGAGCAGTGACCAATCCATTCTCAGTTAGAAGATCTGAGATTAGCCTTCCAAAAGGAATCCAGGTTCTGATCTTCTGTCCTTTTTCTTTCACATACTCTCTAGAGGCATTTATATGGTTCCACAGATGCATAAAGAGAATATATGGAAGATCTACCTTGGTGCTCTAACTGAGGCAATACATGAAATAGAGCTGTTCATTATTGACATAGTCTAGAGAGTTTGTTGACTTCCTATGATGAATGCATCCCATGAAGATCTTAGCCCAGATCTTGTAGTCAGGCTTCAGATCCTTGAACTTGTTAGAAGCTTGACCAGCAGTCATCACTTCTTCATACACTTCATCCATATCCACACGCCCAGCTGGCAAGTGTGAAACACCATCTGTTTCTTCATATCCAATAAGCTTTCTGATCAGATCTTCTGTGATTATAATCTCTTTGCCCAGTACAGAAGATAGGATAAACTTAGGGTAAACTGAAGCATGGATCCATAACTCTTTCACAAGGAGGGGGTAAACTGGTCCAAAGAGTCTATCAAAGTACTTTACCCATCCTTGAGCACCTATGATTGAACGAAACTCAAAGCCATTTTCTGCAAGTGAATCAAATTCTACCATTGATTCACACAAAACTTCTAGTTTATCAACAGGGGTTAACAGAGTTCTTTTTGGTGGAGAATAAGGAGCAACACCCATGTTAGCAGATGTAACTGCAGCCATTGAAGATTGGAATTGTGCAGCTGTTGATGATGAAGTTGCCATTGAAGATGGTTTTGTCACACGCTTAGGGTTTTTATGCAGAGAGAAGAGAAGATGAAAATGCATATAATTTCTAAGATGTGAAAAGTGTGAAAGTGAAGAGAGGTCATGTATTTATACTAAAACAATTAGGCATACCATCAGTCAGATTTTGCACATTTGAACAAGCATTAAATGAAAAGAATAATAATCATTTCAAACATTTATTGCTTCTGGAAAATTGGGGGGAAAATCAAGATTTTCACTATTCAAACTTCACCTCAAACGTCTCTTCAGTAATGTACACGCCACCTTTGAAGATTTGGTGTGACACGTGTTTGCTTGCATGTGTTCTGAATTCTCTTGAGAAATGAAACGTTAACCAACGTTCAGATCCTCTAAGGATTGTTAGTTCAGAGTTTCACAAAACCAAATTAATAAAATAAATAAGCAATCAGAAGAATTACTTCAGAGCATTAGGCATTTTTGCATCTGTAAAAATTTGCTTCTGACAAATATCATTCTGGACAAAAATCCATACCAATATTTTTCAGAATAAATTTGAATCTATCTTCAACAAGGGGTTTTGTAAAAATATCTGCCCATTGATGATCTGTATCAACAAAGGCTAAATTTATGATTCCCTTCTGAACATAGTCTCTGATGAAATGATGCTTAATTTCTATATGTTTTGCCTTAGAGTGTAAAATAGGGGTTTTAAATAAACATATAGCAGAAGTATTATCACAAAAGATAGAAATGTTACTTTCAAAAATTTGATAATCTTCTAGTTGACTTTTCATCCAGAGCATCTGCGTGCTACATCCAGCAGCAGCAATGTGTTCTGCCTCTGTGGTTGAAAGTGCAATTGTGGGTTGCTTCTTGCTATACCAGGAGATTAGATTTCTTCCTAGAAATTGACAACTTCCAAAAGTACTTTTTCTTTCCACTCTGTCTCCAGCGTAGTCAGCATCACAGAATCCAACTAATTTGAAATCATCAGATTTTCTGTAACACAAACCCACATTAGAAGTACCTTTCAGATACCTTAGAATCCTCTTGACAGCTGTCAAGTTTGATTCTCTAGGATCTGATTGGAATCTAGCACACAAGCATACACTGAACAATATGTCAGGTCTAGAAGCAGTTAGATAAAGAAGAGAACCAATCATACCTCTGTAGAGCTTCTGGTCTACTTTCTTACTTACCTCTTCCTTGCCAAGTGAGCTAGTTGGATGCATGGGATTCTTTGCCAGCTTACTATCAGTCATGTTAAATTTCTTCAGAAGTTCTTTAACATATTTAGTCTGATGTATGTAAGTGCACTCTGGAGTTTGATTGACTTGGATTCCTAGAAAGAATCTGAGTTCTCCCATCATGCTCATTTCAAATTCTGCCTGCATACATGTAGCAAACTCCTTTCCCAGCATAGTATTGGTAGATCCAAATATTATATCATCCACATAAATTTGACAAATTAGAAGATCTTTCTTAATTGATTTACAAAAGAGTGTTGTATCCACTTTGCCTCTGATGAAATTTTTCTCCAGAAGAAAATTGCTCAATCTCTCATACCAAGCTCTGGGAGCTTGTTTTAAACCATATAGAGATTTCTTTAGTTTGAAAACATGATCTGGAAATTTTTCATTTTCAAAACCAGGAGGTTGGTGGACATAAACTTCTTCTTCTATAATACCATTAAGAAATGCACTTTTAACATCCATCTGATACAGAGTGATGTTATTTTGTGCAGCAAATGAAATAAGAAGGCGTATGGATTCTAACCTTGTCACTGGAGCATATGTCTCAGTGTAATCAATACCTTCTTGTTGACTGTACCCTTGAGCAACCAGCCTTGCCTTATTTCTTTCAACTTCTCCTTTCTCATTTAGCTTATTTCTGAAGACCCGTTTTGTACCAATTATATTGAATCCTTGTGGTCTTTGAACTAGATCCCATACATAATTTCTGGTGAATTGATTTAGCTCTTCTTACATGGCAATAATCCAATCATTGTCTAGCAGAGCTTCATCTACAGAAGATGGTTCAATTTCTGACACCAGTCCAAATAGTGATGCTTCAGATGATCTTAGAAAGGATCTTGTTCTGATGGGATCATCTTTCTTTCCAATAATGACATTCTCTGGATGAGAAGCTTTAATTCTGGATGATGATCCTCTAACAGTTGATTCTTCAGAAATGTTTAGATTGTTCATCTGCGAAGTTAAAGGAATAGCATCTGGCGTTGCTTCTGGTTCCTTCACTTGAATTTTGTCTGCTTCTGGGACTTCAGAGTCAATGAAGACTACTTCTCTATCTGCAGAGTTTTCAGACTGCTTTGGCTTTTCAGAGCCAAGCTTATTATCAAATCTGACATGAATGGATTCTTCCACAATCTGTGTCTCAGTGTTGTATACTCTGTAGCCTTTAGAGCGTTCAGAATATCCAAGCATGAAACACTTCTGTGCTTTGGAATCAAACTTGTTCAGATTTTCCTTAGTATTTAACATATAGCAAATACATCCAAAAGGATGAAAATATGAAATGTTAGGCTTTTTGTTCTTCCGCAGTTCATATGGAGTCTTCTTCAGAAGAGGTCTTACAGACACTCTGTTCTGAATGTAACAGGCTGTGTTGATTGCTTCTGCCCAAAAGTGTTTTGCCAGATTTGTCTCATTGATCATGGTTCTGGCCATTTCTTGCAGAGTTCTATTTTTCCTCTCTACAACTCCATTCTGTTGTGGAGTTCTAGGACAGGAAAAATCATGAGCAATGCCATTTTCAGAAAATTATTTTTCAAAATATTTATTTTCAAATTCACCACCATGATCACTTCTGACTTTTATAATTTTGAAATCCTTTTCATTCTAGACTTGCTTGCAGAAATCAAAGAACACAGAATGTGACTCATCCTTGTGTTTTAAGAACTTTACCCATGTCCATCTACTATAGTCATCAACAATGACTAATCCATACTTCTTGCCTCTGATGGATGCAGTTTTCACTGGTCCAAACATATCAATATGAAGTAATTCTAGTGGTCTGGAAGTAGAAACAACATTTTTTGATTTAAAAGATGATTTTGAAAACTTCCCTTTTTGGCATGCTTCACAAAGAGCATCTGAGGTGAACTTCAGATTAGGAAGTCCTCTGACAAGATTAAGTTTATTAATCTGAGATATACGTCTCATATTAATATGGCCCAATCTTCTGTGCCAGACCCATTGCTCTTCATTAACAGACAAGAGGCATTTAACATTCTGAACTTTAAGTTCTGAAAGATTTATTTTATAAATGTTGTTTTTCCTCTTACCACTAAATAGGATAGAGCCATCCTTTTGACTAATAGCTTTACAACATTTTTGATTAAAGGTAATATCATAACCATTGTCACTCAATTGACTTATGGACAATAAGTTATGCTTTAACCCTTCAACAATTAAAACATTAGTTATAGAGGGAAGTTTACCATTTCCAATGGTGCCAGATCCATTGATCTTGCCCTTCTGGTTCCCTCCAAACTTCACATCACCTCCAGATCTAAGTTCCAGGCTTTGGAACATAGACTTTTCTCCTGTCATGTGTCGTGAGCATCCAGAGTCCAGGTACCATGATTGGCGTCCTGACCTTGCTGCTAAGAACATCTGCAACAAGAATTATTTTACTTTTAGGTACCCAGATCTTCTTGGGTCCTTTAGGGTTAGTTGGTTTGTAGGTTTGTCTAAACTTCTGTTTTTCAACATAATGTTTATTCTGACTTGCCTTGGGTTTAAACACATAAGTATTCTTCTCAGAGCTTGTGTGTTTAATGTCATTTAAGTGACCAAACTTAAATTGAGAGTAGAGAGGTGTCTTCTTGATGAAAAGTTTGTCAACAGATTTTGGATTACTTCCAGAGGAAGATTCATATCCAATACCTCTTCTGTTGTTCCCACTAACACCATAGATCATAGAAGCCATCTTGCTTCTGTCTATGCTCTTAGTAAGGAATCTCTGAAAGCTAGAGTCATATTTTTCTAAAATGTTTTCACATGACTTAGTCTCAGATTTAGATTCTTGTTGAGTTATTTCAAAGTCATTTTTGATTTTCAGATTAATTTCTTTTTGCTCAACAAGTTCTGTCTTCAGAAGATCAATCTCAGATTCAAGACTGCTTTTCAGCTTCTTGTATTTGAGTTTGATATTGTTATAACTTTTCAGAACTTCTGATAAAACTTTTATAAGTTCTTCTTTAGTAAGTTTAGCCATTACCTCTTCAGCGTCATCGTCAGATTCACAATCTGATTCATATCCTGAGGTTCCTTCCTCCTGATCTTCTGTGCTGGCCATCAGTGCAACATTGGCACATTCTTCTTCTGATTCAGAAGATGATTCAGATTCATCTGAGTCATCCCATGTTGCCATCAGAACCTTCTTCTTTTTGTTAAACTTCTTCTTGGGTTTTTCTTTTTGAAGTTTGGGGCAATCATTCTTGTAATGCCCAGGTTCTTTGCACTCATAGCACACAACTTCTTTCTTGCCAGATCTTCTGTGCCCAGAAGATTCCTTTCTATGATCAGATTTTCTGAAGTTGTTGAACTTCTTTCCCTTGTGCTTCCAGAGTCTGTTGATCCTTCTGGACAGCATGGATAATTCATCTTCTTCTTCAGAAGAAGATCCTTCAGAGCTTTCTTCAATAACCTGCAAAGCTTTAGCAGATTTATTAGATTTTAAAGCAACAGATTTACCTTTTTCTTTCTTCTGAGGTTCATCTTCCTCAAGCTCAATTTCATGGCTCCTTAGTGAGCTGATGAGTTCTTCTAAAGAGATCTTGTTCAGATCTTTAGCCATCTTCAAGGCAGTTACCATTGGTCTCCATCTGGTAGGTAGACTTCTGATGATTTTCTTTACATGATCTGATGTGGAGTATCCCTTATCCAGAACCTTTAGCCCAGCTGTGATGATCTGAAATCTAGAGAACATAGCTTCAACAGATTCAGAGTCTTCCATTTTGAAGGCCTCATACTTCTGGATCAGAGCCAGAGCCTTTGTTTCCTTGACTTAAGAGTTTCCCTCATGAGTCATCTTTAAGGATTCAAACATATCAAATGCAGTTTCCCTGTTTGTAATTTTTTCATACTCAGTATGAGATATTGCATTCAATAATATTGTTCTGGCCTTGTGATGATTTCTAAAATCTTTCTTCTGAGCATCTGTCATAGATTTTCTGTCTATCTTTTTGCCATTCCCATCTGTGGGATGAACATATCCATCTATGACTAGATCCCATAAATCAGCATCATATCCAAGGAAAAAACTTTAAATTCTGTCTTTCCAGTAATCAAATTTCTCCCCATCAAACATAGGGGGTTTGGTGTTGATTCTGTCCCTTTCTTCATATTTATTGTTAATGTTGGATATTGTATTATCATCCATAGTAACAACTAAATATATATCAAAGTATTTCTCTCTGGATCTTTACTGTCACTGTTAAGTGGTAGCACACACAGAACCGGAGCTCTGATGCCAACTGAAGGTGAGATAATACTTAGAAGGGGGGTTGAATAAGTATGAAAGATTAAAACTTAGAATTAAAACACAATTATTTTTATCCTGGTTCGTTGAACTCAACTACTCCAATCCACCCTTCCTAGAGTGATTTGCTTTTCTCAATCAAGGACTTAATCCACTATTTAATCAAACAGATTACAATAGTAACACCTAAGAATAACTGTTCTTAGTCTTCTCAAGAGCTATTGATCCCAACTGGATCCTCTTAAGGAAATCCTTTACAATCAATGTAAAACTATTACAAGAGTAAGAATGCTTCTAAAAAGCTTTTATCACAACTGTGATATTTCTCTTAAGTTTAAGTACAATGAAATTAATTCTAAGAATGAATATGAAAATATGAGAGCTTGAATGTTTTAATTTCTTTTCAACAAAACGTCTAACTGAAGAATTTGGTGGAGTCTTGCTTTTATAGGCAGCTGATCTAAGGTGAGCTGCACGTTGAGAAGAGTGTCCAAAAGGTCTGAGCCTTTTTGTCTTCACATCAAGTGACCTTTCCTAGAAGAAGAAAGCACAGAAAAATCCTTTTTGTCTGTGTTCTTGTGTCTAGCATAAATAAGGAAAGAGACGTTTGCTTTACTCCAACGGATATAATCTTTGAATATTTCTTCTTCAGTTTTCAGCAAGTTCATCAGAGTCTAATTGGGTCAGAGTCTTCTGATGATGATCAGAGTCTTGCTGGATCAGAGTCTTCTGCAGCAGGTGTGCTTTCAGCGTGTTAAATATCAGAGCATATTTGAAACAGAACTTCAGTACTGGAAGCTTTAGTACTTTCAGAAACTTCTGTAGAATCTATGCTTTGAAAAGCTCTTCATACAAAATTCATCTTTGCTTGAGATGCTTCTGACTTGCTTTAGATCCTTTTGGAGCTTCTGCTTCAGAATCTTCTAGAGCTTCTTGCTTCAGATCCTTCTGGAGGCTACGCTCAGAATCTTCTGTTGACAACAATCAGATTCTTCTAATGTATGCATCTGGCGCTACAGAGTCTAGCTAATTTCTTGTGTTCAATTCTGATTTGCTTCTGGAGTGTTAATTTCTTTACTATCTGCAGTAAAAACTCTCAAGCAAATTTTAGAGTATATAATTCTTAAATACAAAATTTCCTAATAGTTATCATCAAAATATAGAGATGTTATTAAGAACCAATCTGTGTTCTAACATATCATAACCTCAAGAGGTTAGAGAACTTATGGGGAGTATGGTAAAGAAAAGCAAAAGAAGAAGAAGAAGAAGAATGCATATGCAAATGAAGATGCACACATAGAATGCACAAGTAAAATGATAGTGAGAGGAAAATAGTGTGGGGCAGTAGCCACCACAAGCTCATCTCAACCAATCATGCATATGGAAATGCAATAAAAGATAAGAAGAAGGAGAAAGATGCATCAAAAGCAAACAAATAAGTGACAAACACAAAGAAAGAGTCCTCATGGATTCATCACTTTAGGTAAGCTTCAAATTCCTCCTAAGGAGGCACCAAACTACCTTAAATGACACTCCAAGGTCATTTAACAGAAGGGAGATGAAGAGAAGAGAGCTCAAAAGCAATATCCAAACAAAACAAGAAGAAATGCAAGCAAGATCACAAAGGAAGCAAGCACACATCACTTAGGAGTTCAAGTTGAAAGCACAAAAAGAAAAGCATCAATCAACAAGCAATGAACATAATTTTGACCTAAAAATGAACATACATCAAGCTCAACATGTCTAAAATGTGAAACAAGAAGAGTTGAGAGCTTATTGGATCCACAAAGGTCATTTCCAATCCAAACTAGGTCATGCACTTGTGTGAGCTGTCCTATGGAATGACTTAACTTGCAAGTCACTTCAAAAATAGGAAAAAGGCTCAAAAAATACCAAATAAAATACACAAAGAAACTAAACATGTTGGTAACCAGAGCCCAAAAGATCAAGACAAATATTTTCTCAAAGCACCATCAAAATAAATAATTCATTTAGATATACCACTTTGAAATAGGAGAAACAAAGGCAAGAAGAAAAGCCACAAAAGTCAACCCAAAAGTCAACAACCAGGGGCAAAATGGTCCTAAAAAATTTATCAACTCACCATTGAGATGATGATCAATTTTCAATCATTGGATCAAAAAGGAGAAAGAGAAATAAATGCAAAAGCAAACCAAGTTACAATTTAAACCATTTAAAATTACTCCAATAGTTAATTCTTTTTTAAATTGAAAATAAAAATAAAAAAATAAAATAAAAATGTCCAAAAAATATTAGACATCTCAAACTTTAAAAAAAATATTTTTTGTGAATTTTTAGAGTATTGGAGTTATTTTATTTGATTTAAATTGTAAACAGAAAATAAAATAAAAACCAAAAAGAAATTAAAAAGAAATAATAAAACCTGTGTGGCAAATAGTAACAAAAAGCAGTGCAAAAATGAATTGGGCCCAGCAAGGGGGTGTGGACAGCAAGTGCGCCCAAGGCCCAGCAGAAAATCCACAAAACAAAACAAAAATCTGGCAATTCCATGTGATAAGTCAAACGTGGACTATCATGGAAACTCAATCAGAAACGCTTGATCCAATGGTAAGCACATCAGAGGGCTACAAACACGCCAGCACATTAATGAAGATTTAAAAGTAATTGCATGCTTCAAGTCAAACGTGGTCCATCGTGAGTCTTAATCAGAATCGTTGGAATCAAAAGTAATCCAATCATGCGAACCACACAATGCCACGTAATCATCTTCTTCACCAAAACAAGAAGGAAAACCAGTCACCGACCGAAAGTACTGTTCATCGTCTTCTCTGGCCGGTCCTCAACCGTGAACAGCGCAGCAACAACGTGTAACATCAAAACTCAACCGTTTTGCACAAATTTCATACCAAAGTTCATCTAGAGATCACGAGGATCTCAAATCCAGCCTCAAAAACTACTTATCATGCATAAAATTCTCAAACCGAAGCCAACAAGATTGTGCACCAAAATCAAAAGTTCATCAAAACTCATCCAATTTGGTTTAAACATTATCTAGTGGTTATGTAGGTTACATATCCATCAACAAACAAGCCAAAACACGCAAGAACAAGCCAAAACAGATCCAAATATTTTTGAGCTTCATCCAACAATCAACACCAATGCCAGTTCATTTTATATATTAATGATCTACATTGTTTCTACATCTCAAATATGCAAAAATGGCAATGAATCATGGCATGATGAGAGTGTAAGGTTGATTTGCAATTACCTAGTGGAGAACTTCCACTGAGCCTTCAAATGGAGCTTAAGCTTGCAGAAAAATATCCAGAATCGTTTAATGATCTTCAATAGAGCTTTTGTAATTCATAATTTGGCTTGAAACTTGCTAATTCTCCAAATTCGAATTTTCTAACTTTTGGAACACTTTGATGAAGCTTGACCTCCTCTGAGTTTGGAATGGTATTTTGGATCTTATAACTCGTCATGAGGTTCTTGAATTTATGAATTGTAAACCATGATTAGATCTCAAATTTTAGTATTAAATCATGAACTTCATATTAGAAATCATGATGAAATTAATGATGAATCTTGAAATTATGAGTCTTGAATGTCACTTTTAGAACTTATAGCAAAAACTTGATTCAATATCCTTGTCCAAACTTTACCACTTTAAACTTATGAACCAAACGATCAAAGATGAACTTGGTACAAGAGTTATACCCTGAAAAATAAGGATACAACTTGAAATTTACCACAAAACGATAACCAATTCCCAAATGACTATGCCCAACACCCATGGGAAGATAGCTCTAATCCTACTTGAGGTATATACTGAAAATTCTGAGAAATTCTGAGAAAAATAATCAGTAGAGAACTCTGGGATCCTTTGAATCAGAATCCAATGGTACGCAAAGAGGTGGTATCTTGGGGGTTAAAATTAGGGTGTGACAGATGCCTTTATTTAAGTTTCTTTTAACCGGAGATATGGAGATTAAAATCTTCGTCTCAACGTGATAGGAGGGACTTAAATACAAACATTGCATGAATTTTTGGCCCTAAGATGCCACCAAATGCATATGATATGATATGGAATGATACGAAATGCAAGACAAAGTTCCTGTGGGGAATGGTGCCACAGGGGATAACTGTATGCAGAACATTACGGCACAAACAAAGAAAACGACGACCAGCAAACTTGGCAAAGCAAGACTCCACAGGGAAAAATTTAACTCCACTAGGGAAGAGACAAATGACCACCACTAGGGATAGCTTAAAAAGATGGTATCTCCATTAAAATAAAGATGTATAGAACTTGTTATTAGGAACATGATGGTTTAAACAACGGGCGAGAAACTTGAAATTGAAGGATAACTTACTACAAACATGTGGTAGCCTAAGCAAAGATATCCAGTTGAGATAAATAGAAGCATGTTACCTACTATCAATCATATGATAGCCTAAGCAGAGGTAAACATGGAAAGAAGAGATCACATGCTACCAAACACGGTAGCCTAAGCAAAGTCATACCTTGAGAACTTGGTACAAGAGTCATACCCTGATAAATAAGGATACAACTTGCAACTTACCACAAAACCATAACCAATTCCCAAATGACTATGCCCAACACCCATGGGAAGAAAGCTCTAATCATACTTGAGGTATATACTGAAAATTCTGAGAAATTATGAGGAAAATGATAAGTAGAGAACTCTAGGACCTTTGAATCAGAATCTAATGGTCACGCCTTGAAGTACTTGATTGAGAGAATGAATACTATCTTTACCAAAATTCCTGCACAGACTCGTCAGTAATGAAACATGTGGATATGCAAGATGATACGCAAAGAGGTGGTATCTTAGGGTTTAAATTAAGGTGTGAAAATATGCACTAACGATAAGTCTTAACATTCCCATATACTTATTGAGTTGGATTCCTTTTCCAAACTTAACATCCACAATACATTTCATCGCACGAAGGTTACGCATTTTGAAGATTCACGACTAATAACCCTTGCCATCTACTTATGAGTTCATGTGACTTAGTCCCTTACCCAAGCTTGGCTAGCTTTCGGTTAGTCATCGCATACTCGAAATCTCAAGACACAAAATGTGTCTTCTCAAACAAAGGAGTGTGATACTCCATAACCACCACAACACAAGATAATCAAGCATACATACTTGTGACCAAGATACAACTATCACATGCTTTCTTGGTACCAAGCAATGGCTCTCTCGACTTCACCTTATACTCAAGGAGTTTTCATATTTAAACAATCATATGTTACATATCTCTTATCTTGGAATCTTGAAAGACTTATTTCATGCCAGTGGGCCAATCTTGCGCTACTAAACATTTAGACTTCTTCAAATTCAGGTGGATTCATTCAATAGAAACCCTTAAAACTATGACTCTTATCGTGATGCCACATGGCTTGCACTTTGCACTACCCTGCACTTTCCACGTCGCCTGAATCATGAACTCTTTTTACTACCCCTGGTGTATCAACTGAATCCATCGGTCCTTTTTACTTCTGAACTCTTAGATTGGCTCTGCACTCTGAGCACAAGCTCTATTAGACCTTTAGAGTCCACGTGGTCGCTCAACCATGATCCTCATTCCTACCACACACACACACACACGCACACACACAGACACACACACACACAGGTCCACGTGGTCGCTCAGCCATGATCCTCATTCCTACCACACACACGCACGCACGCACGCACGCACACACACACACACACACACACGCACGCACGCATACGCACGCACACACACACACACACACACACACACACACACACACACGTACATGATTTCCTAACAAAATACTAAGATATATACAGTGGAAACTATCTTGAAACATCTTTGCACAGTCTTACCTTTTCCTTTATCAAGCCTTGAGTTACATAAAAATTCAACAATAATGAGATGAGATAATAATCTTAGTGGATTCTCCTATCTTATGGATCTACTCGACTCTAAAAGGATTACTAAATGGAATTCTAACTTGAGAAATTCGACTTTGTCCTACTTATATATGCTTACGCAATAGAATAAAAGCTTAAGAATATAAAGGTTTTTGGTTCGTATGTAAACATATAAACTTGAGTCCACATAATACAATAAATCATTATTTAGGAATGCAAATGACAAAGTATCATTCCCTAGTTGATCCCATTTCTAAGACTATGGACACAAGTCACAGTTCTTTGCAAAATGGTTCATCTATTACATTATGAATTACGTTCCTACATGGGACACTAACCCACTTTACGGATCTCACTCGTATGAGACTCTAACCCACTTTAAGATTTATTCCTCGTATGAGACTCTAATCCAATTTGAGGTTCACTCCTCATATGAGGCTCTAATCCACTTTGAGGTTCACTCCTCGTATGGGACTCTTCCACACTATTTTCAATGCCACTAATATTCTCTCTTAGCCACAGCAAAGCAAGGAAAGTTGGAATGTACCATTTTCCCAAATCAGAAGTCTCGCTGAGCGAGCCATCTGTCGCCAAGCAAGCCTCTATTATCAAGACTGGTATGAATCCATTTTTAAACCATCTTCTTCAACCTTTAAGCACTCTAAGCCACATGTAATCATGTCATAACATTCTCAAGTATTTCATACCATGAAATTCACCTCATACAAGGATATATATATATATATATATATATATATATATATATATATATATATATATATATATATATATATATATATATATATATATACATATATATATATATATATATATATATATATATATACATATATATATATATATACATATATATATACATATATATATATATACATATATATATATATACATATATATATATATATATACATATATATATATATATATATATATATATATATATATATATATATATATATATATATATATATATATATATATATATATATATATATATATGTATACATATGTATACATATGTATACATATGTATACATATGTATATATATATATATATATATATATATATATATATATATATATATATATATATATATATATATATATATATATATATATATATATATATATATATATGTATACATATGTATATATATGTGTATATATGTATATATGTGTATACATATATATATGTGTATATATATATATATGTATATATATATATATATATATATATATATATATATATATATATATATATATATATATATATATATATATATATGTGTGTGTGTATATATATGTATACATATGTATACATATATATATATATATATATATATATATATATATATATATATATATATATATATATATATATATATATATATATATGTATATATATGTATACATATGTATACATATATATACATATCTATATATATATATATATATATATATATATATATATATATATATATATATATATATATATATATATATATAGATATGTATACATATAGATATATATACATATATATATATATATAGATATATATACATATATATATATATATATATATATATACATATATGTATATATATATATATATATATATATATATATATATATATATATATATATATATATATATATATATATATATATATATATATATATATATATATATACAACATCAACATAACATGACATCAAGACATAATCTCATGACTTCACCACACCATTAATACTCAGCAACATAACATATCATCATTGGTTACTAACAATAACACTAGGCATAACAAGAATCATATTTCAATTATCAATTTCACAAAATCCTAAACCCAATATCCTGCAAAATCCCTCCCAAAAGCTATACTAACTAAGAATCAACCTCTTAAAATAAAAGGGAGATGATGAATTAGAGATGAGATGAAGTCCAGTTCCCTTTCTCTTCTTCGGTACAAGTTGATTTTCTTCTTCTTCTTCTTTCTTCAACTTCTTCCTCCAAGCTCTCTTTCTCTAATTTCTCTTATTTCTTACTAACTTTGACAAATGAGAAGTGAATGAAGGAAAGAAAGAATAAAGGAAACAAGTAGTAAGTTTGTATGTCCTTTAGTGACTTAATTTGAAAAATGACTAACTTGTCCTTGCCAATTTCTCATATTCACTATTATGAAATTATCCTCTTTTATTAATTATTAAGAATTACGAGAATTTTATTAAGAACTTAATCTCTTCTTAACTCACTAATTATTTAATTTGTTCCACTTAATAAATAAATTAGCATTTAAAAGATTATGAGATATTACAAAATGCATGTGAATTTTGGGATTTTACCAACATTTTAAAAATGCCGGTAGCAATACATGTTTTATTCTAAAAGTATGATATGAATCCTAAATTGTCGATAAAAATACATGGTTTTAACGAAAAAAGACTTATTTAAAATATCTGGTATAGGATTTCAAAAAATGTAGCAGATATCACAAAATTTTCAAAATCTCCAAAATGTAACAAATAAATAATAAAAATTATATTTTCTTAAATTTGAGGGTATTATGGTAAAAATAGTAGGAAAGAGAGGATGCTAAGTAAAAGTTAAGTGCTGGAAAAAAGTTCTCAATATAGCGGTCTAGTTAGGCTAGATCGAACCTAAATCTTTAACAAGTAACTTAATTCTTCTTTAAAAAAAACATAAAAGGACGTAACTAAAAGCTTAGTATGCCAACTAGCTCAATGTATCTATTATTTGAGATTTCAATTGACCTTCTATATGCTTAAATTTAATAAAATATATTATCATAAATTTTTGTTCAATAGTGTATTTTCTGGCAAAATATACTACCAGGGGAATATTTTCAATAAATCTCTTATATTTTAGGAGGTGAATTGAAAAATTGCAATTAATGAGGTGAGGTGAATTGAAAAATTGCAATTAATGAGGTCACCCCAAAATTTATTTCCAACGAGCATGTACATTAGACCGGCTTAAAAATATAGGAATTTCTTATTCCACCCTAAGTGGTGGAAAAACATCCTATGAAAATTTAAAAAATGTCCATTTAGATTCCAAAAATGCATTTACAAATGCACAATTTTTCACACCAAAAGGTGTTTTAAGTGAGTCTCACCCCATTTTATTTTTCAAAATTTAGTCTAGAGATGCATCTTTGGGTTCATCTTATACGCACCACATGCATTGCTAGCTGAAACAGACTCATTTTGACTTAAATTGATCTGGAGATGCATCTTTTTTATGCACACCAGGCAAAATCTGAAGGTGCATTTCCGTATTCACACCAGACAATAATTTTGAAATTGTTTTAGAGATACATTTATGTAATTAATGATGCGTTATAACTATACTAACATATTAAATTTAATATAAATTAACCCATACAATTATCAAATAATATGAAAATACCAAATATAAATGAATAAATCTAGAATATATAATGAAGTCAAAACAAAGTTCAAATGATAATAGTACTCCTAATACAAATATTATACACTATTTAGTATTGTTAGACGAAGACGACTTATCTAGAGGGAGGGTGAATAGATCTCAAGTGAAAAAAATTACTTTACAAAAACTGTTTCGAAAAAAATTAATGGCTAGCAGAAGTGAAACAAATCGAGTCGTCTAAACCAAACCGTTATCAAAAAGCTCGGATATGTATATATGAATATCAATTGATGATAATGATAAACAAATCAATCAATATTCTTTAAATCACAATCACTTGAAAGCGACTCAACAAGTAAAGTTATTTCCATAAAACACACAAAAACGTAATTGAGACAAACTATCAAACACCTTATGTGCAATCAATTTTGTTTAGAATTTTGTATGATTTTATTGATTTACAAATCCAACCATAATCATATAGATTGTGATCAACTCAACAAAATCTCTTTCAAAAGGTTATCAGGAATTTTGACCAAATGTATTGATCGCACAATCAAAGAATTTAACAATTTGCAAATGAAAAATAAAAGAGATAGAAAGAGAGAGTACACAAAGATTTGTTTAGGCAGTTCCCCAATCAATCTCGCTATGGGTACACTTGCCCTCAATTCGAATTTAAATTATAATAGTGAAAATAAACCTTACATTGCAAATATAGTTTACAAGAGAAAGGTAGCAATGCAACCCTACAAACCCTATGTTTGATGTTAATTCCAACACTTTCTCTTCCCTTGATCTGAGCTTGATCAAGTCACTCAAAAATGCCAATTTGATTCACCATCTCACGTCACTCCTTTGAAAAAAACCCTTCGTTCTTCAAAGACTTCACACAATCGAATCTAAATTATGAATTGTTGTAACCCAAAATTTAACAATTTGATTCACCATCTCATGCTACTCCTTTGCAAGAAAGCTCTGTTCTTCAAAAATTTCACTCGATCAAACCCAAATTGCATAATCTTGTCCAAAACCTTCAAATCCCCAAATGATCTTGAAGGAAAACCCCACCTTGGTTTTCTTATTTGAAGCCCTCAAAGATCCCAACCAAATTTACAATTCACCAACCTAAATTGGACGCTACCAACTATAATTCTAGACGACACCAAAACAAAAAACAATTATGTGTAGTTTGTTTGTGTGTATGCATAGAATGAAGGTTGAATATGAAGTGCACTCTTTGAAACTCTCATGTTTGTTGAAAAATGAGGAAGAGCTTCATTCCATGTGAAAAATGCCTTAGAAGTGAGTTACCCTTGAGTGCCTCTAAATTCTCTTCATTTTGTGACACCAACTTGTAGACATCCTAACTTGAGATGTATGAACCCAATGGAAGATTTCTTGCACTCAAAAGAAAGCTTGAAAGATGAGGAAAAAGTCTCATGATTGATGGAAAATGAGATAGGATTTGCATCATAATGAAAATTGTCATTGAAGTTAGATACCAAAAGAGGGGATTTTACACTTAGAATCATCTGAAACCCTAATTTAGCAACTTCTTGAACTCTTGAATCTCCTTGACCCAGCTTCCACATTGTAAGAGCACAGATTGTGTCTTAGTAATATCTCTATGTTTTGATGATAACATTAATGATAATTTGTATACAAGAATTATACTCTCTAAATTTGTTCTAAACTGTTTTCTACAGGCACAAAAGATTTTAATCTTAAAGAGCAAATTTGATGTGAACAATGAATTCTGAATGGCTCAAGAGCATCTGAAGATTAGAAGAATCTGAAGTATAAGAGCTTAGTTATCAAGATTCTGAAGATACAACACGCTGCATGTATTATCAAGAATCTGAATAAGAGAAGACTCTGAGTGAAGAGACTCTGAATGAGAGAAGACTCTGATCTGAGTGAAGACTCTGATCTAAGAGCATGTTACGCTTCAAGCACACAGCTGCACCAGACTCTGATTCATCAACATCTGAAGAACATATTAGGCTCTGAAGTTTCCAGAAGGTTCTGAAGACTGAAGACTCTGATATTGATTGTTGATCTGAATTATTTGAAGAAGAATATTTTAATATATCCGTTGGAATATGCCAGCAAATCTTTCCTTAATTGGGATAGACAAAATTCTCTGCAAGAATATTATTCCTCTGGTACATTCCTTATATGGTATAATCACAGCTCAGCAGACAATTGCTACACCCACTATTTGTGCGCCGTCTCTCTGCTGTAATAGTACAAAGGACAGTACTATTTTGATATTGGAAATATTTTCTCTAACGGTAAAATATTCTCTCCAATATTCAAGTGGCTATATAAAGGACATCATAGCTCATTCTTCAAGTGCTGAATTACAACAATATTGACAAGAACTCTCTCACGCTAAAAGCTTTCATATTCTTCACTGTTCATACATTGTTCTAAACTTAGAGAAATAACACAGTTGTGTTTATAGCTTTCATAGAAGCAATTCTTACTCTTTCATTGTATTACATTAATTTGTAAAGAAAGTTTTCCTTAAGAGGATCTAGGTTAGATCAGTAGCTCTTAAGAAGACTAAGAACAGTTGTTCTTAGGTGTGCTATTTGTAATCAGTTGATTTGAATAGTGGATTAAGTCCTTGTTGAGAAAGGCAAATCACTCTTGAAAAGGGTGGACTGGAGTAGTTGAGTTCAACGAACCAGGATAAAAATACTTGTGTTTTTATCTTTGATTATTTTCTGTCATACTTATTCAACCCCCCCTTCTAAGTATTTTCTCACCTTCAGTTGGCATCAGAGCTCCGGTTCTGAGTGTGCATTCGCTTAACCGTGACAGATAAAGATCCAGTGAGAAAAATACTCTGTTATTTATTTGGTTGCTAATATGGGTGATATTCCTACATCAAGCAACAAATATGAAGGAGACAGAATCAGCACCAAACCTCCAATGTTTGATGGAGAAAAATTTGATTATTGGAAGGATAGACTTGAAAGTTTTTTCTTGGGGTATGATGCTGATCTCTGGGATTTAGTCATTGATGGGTATGAACATCCTACTAAGGATGGCAAAAAGATTGATAGAAAATCAATGACTGAGGAGCAGAAGAAAGAATTCAAGAATCATCACAAAGCCAGAACCATACTTCTGAATGCAATCTCGCATACAGAGTATGAGAAAATTACCAACAGAGAAACTGCTCATGATATGTTTGAGTCTCTCAAAATGACTCATGAGGGAAATTCTCAGGTGAAAGAAACAAAGGCTCTGGCGCTGATACAGAAGTATGAAGCGTTCAAAATGGAAGAATCTGAGAACATTGAGACTATGTTTTCCAGATTTCAGATTCTAACAGCTGGGTTGAAAGTTCTGGACAAGGGCTACTCAACATCTGATCATGTCAAGAAGATCATCAGAAGTCTTCCTACCAAATGGAGACCTATGGTGACTGCATTGAAGCTGGCCAAGGATCTGAACAAAATCTCATTAGAAGAACTCATCAGTTCTTTGAGAAGTCATGAGATTGAGCTGGAGGAAGATGAACCCCAGAAGAAAGATAAAGGTAAATCCTTAGCTTTTAAATCTAACAAATCTGTTAAAGCCTTGCAGGTTAATGAAGAAAGCTCTGAGGAATCTTCTTCTGAAGAAGAAGATGAACTATCAATGCTGTCCAGAAGGATCAACAAACTCTGGAAGCACAAAGGAAAGAAGTTCAACAACTTCAGAAGATCTGATCAAAAGAAAGAATCTTCTGGACACAGAAGATCTGGCAAGAAAGAGATCACTTGTTTTGAATGTAAAGAACCTGGACACTACAAGAGTGAATGTCCCAAACTTCAAAAGGAAAAACCCAAAAGGAAGTTTGACAAAAAGAAAAAGGTTTTGATGGCTACATGGGATGACTCAGATGAATCTGAATCATCTTCTGAATCTGAGGAAGAATGTGCAAATGTTGCGCTAATGGCCAACACAGATGATCAAGATGAAGGAACGTCATCATCTGAATCTGAGTCAGAATCAGACTCTGACTCTGAAGAGGTATTTTCTGAACTCTCCAGAGCTGAACTTGTTGAAAGTTTATCTGACATGATGGAAAGCTACAGCAAGATTAAACTCAAATACAAGAAGCTGAAAAGCAATCTTGAATCTGAGATTAATCTTCTGAGAACAGAACTTGTTGAGCAGAAAGAAATAAATTTAAAACTCAAAAATGATTTAGAAACAACTCAACAAGAATCTGATACTGAAACAGAGTCTAGTGAAAATATTTTAGAAAAATATGACTCCAGTTTTAGAAGATTTCTCACTAAAAGCATAGACAGAAGCAAATGGCTTCTATGATCTATGGTGTTAGTGGGAACAACAGAAGAGGCATTGGATGTGAATCCTCCTCTGGAAGCAATCCAAAGTCTGTTGATAAACTCTTCATCAAGAAGACTCCTCTGTATTCTCATTTCAAGTTTGGTCATCTGAATGATATTAAACATACAAGCTCTGAAAAGAGTACTTATGTGTTTAAGCCAAGGGTTAGCCAGAATAAACACTATGTTGAAAAACAGAAGTTTAGGCAAAACCGCAGAACATCTAACCCCAAAGGACCCAAAAAGATCTGGGTACCTAAAAGCAAAATAATACCTGTTGCAGATATCCTTAGCAGCAAAATCCAGACACCAATCATGGTACCTGGACTCTGGATGCTCACGACATATGACGGGCGAAAGGTCTATGTTCCAAAGCCTGGAACTTAGATCTGGAGGAGACGTGAAATTTGGAGGGAACCAGAGGGGCAAGATCATTGGCTCTGGTACGATAGGTAATGGTAACCTACCCTCTATTTCTAATGTTCTGTTAGTTGAAGGATTGAAACATAATCTATTGTCCATAAGTCAATTAAGTGACAATGGTTATGATATCATCTTTAATCAAAAATGTTGCAAAGCTGTTTGTCAAAAGAATGGCTCAACCTTATTCAGTGGAAAGAGGAAAAACAACATTTACAAAATTAACCTTTCAGAACTTAAAGTTCAAAATGTAAAATGCCTTTTATCTGTGAATGATGAGCAATGGGTCTGGCATAGAAGATTGGGACATATTAATATGAGACGTATATCTCAGATTAATAAACTCAATCTGGTCAGAGGACTCCCTAATCTGAAGTTCAATTCAGATGCTCTGTGTGGCGCATGTCAAAAGGGTAAATTTTCAAAATCCCATTTTAAACCAAAAAATGTTGTTTCCACCTCTAGACCATTGGAATTACTTCACATTGATCTGTTTGGACCAGTGAAAACTGCATCCATCAGAGGCAAGAAGTATGGGTTAGTCATTGTAGATGACTACAGCAGATGGACATGGGTAAAGTTTCTAAAACACAAGGATGAGTCTCATTCTGTGTTCATTGACTTCTGCAATCAAGTCCAGACTGAAAAAGAATGCAAAATTATTAAAGTCAGAAGTGATCATGGTGGCGAATTTGAAAACAAATATTTTGAAAAATATTTTTCTGAAAAGGGAATTGCACATGATTTCTCCTGTCCTAGAACTCCACAACAAAATGGAGTTGTAGAGAGGAAAAATAGAACATTGCAAGAAATGGCCAGAACCATGATCAACGAGACAAATCTGGCAAAACATTTTTGGGCAGAAGCAATAAATACAGCATGTTATATTCAGAACAGAGTGTCTGTAAGACCTCTTCTGGAAAAGACTCCCTATGAATTGTGGAGAAACAGAAAGCCCAACATTGCTTATTTTCATCCATTTGGATGTATTTGTTATATGCTTAACACTAAAGATCATCTAAACAAGTTTGATTCCAAAGCACAGAAGTGTTTCATGCTTGGTTATTCTGAACGCTCTAAAGGCTACAGAGTATTCAATACTGAAACACAGATTGTGGAAGAATCTATTCATGTTAGATTTGATGATAAGCTTGGTTCTGAAAAGCCAAAGCAAGTTGAAAGTTTTGCAGATAGAGAAGTTATTCTCACAGACTCTGAAGGCTCAGAGGCAAACAAGACTAAAGACAAAGACTCTGAAGAAAATCCAGATGCTACACCTTTAACTTCCCAACTTGACAATCTGCATATTTCTGAAAGACCAACAGTCAGAGGATCTTCTTCCAGAATGAAAGCTTCTCATCCAGAGGATGTGATAATTGGAAAGAAAGATGATCCAATAAGGACAAGAGCATTTCTCAGAACTTCTGAATCTTCCTTCTGTGGCTTAGTGTCAATTATAGAACCTTCATCTGTTGATGAGGCTCTGGAAGATAATGAATGGATTTTAGCTATGCAAGAGGAGCTGAATCAATTCACAAGGAATGAAGTCTGGGATCTGGTTCCAAGACCTAAAGGTTTCAATGTTATTGGAACAAAATGGGTTTTCAGAAATAAACTGAATGAAAAAGGAGAAGTTGAAAGGAACAAAGCAAGACTGGTTGCTCAAGGCTACAGTCAACAAGAAGGCATAGACTACACAGAAACATATGCTCCTGTTGCAAGGTTAGAGTCTATACGCTTGCTTATTTCATTTGCTGCACAACATAACATCACTCTTTATCAGATGGATGTTAAAAGTGCTTTTCTTAATGGAATTATAGAAGAGGAAGTGTATGTCCACCAACCTCCTGGTTTTGAAAATGAAAATTTTCCAGATCATGTTTACAAACTAAAAAAATCTCTTTATGGACTAAAACAAGCTCCCAGAGCTTGGTATGAGAGGTTGAGTAATTTTCTTCTGAAGAAGGATTTCATCAGAGGAAAAGTGGATACCACACTATTTTGTAAAACCATTAAGAAAGATTTGTTGATTTGTCAAATTTATGTAGATGATATTATTTTTGGATCAACAAATATTATGCTTGGAAAGGAGTTTGCTAAATGTATGCAGGAAGAATTTGAGATGAGCATGATGGGAGAACTGAAATTCTTTCTGGGAATCCAAGTAAATTAGACTCCAGAGTGCACCTACATACATCAGACGAAGTATGTTAAAGAGCTTCTGAAGAAGTTTAACATGCTGGATAGCAAAATGGCAAAGACTCCAATGCATCCTACAAGCACTCTAGGTAAGGAAGAGGTAAGTAAGAAGGTAGATCAGAAACTCTACAGAGGTATGATAGGATCTCTTCTTTATTTGACTGCTTCTAGACCAGACATTCTGTTTAGTGTTTGTTTATGTGCTAGATTCCAATCAGATCCTAGAGAATCACACTTAACTGCTGTTAAGAGGATTCTAAGGTATCTGAAAGGTACTGCTAATGTTGGTTTGTGTTACAGAAGATCTGACAAATATTCACTAGTTGGATTCTGTGATGCTGACTATGCTGGAGATAGAGTTGAGCGCAAAAGTACTTCTGGAAGCTGTCAGTTTCTTGGAAGTCATCTGATCTCATGGTACAGCAAGAAGCAACCAACAATTGCACTATCAACCACAGAGGCAGAATACATTGCTGCTGCTGGGTGTTCCACTCAGATGCTCTGGATGAAGAGTCAACTAGAAGATTATCAAATCTATGAGAGTAATCTTTCTATCTTCTGTGACAATACTTCAGCTATATGTTTATCCAAAAATCCAATTTTACACTCTAAGGCTAAACATATAGAGATTAAACATCACTTCATCAGAGACTATGTTCAGAAGGGTGTAATAAATTTAGCCTTTGTTGATACAGATCATCAATGGGCAGATATTTTCACAAAACCCCTTGCTGAAGATAGGTTTAAGTTTATTCTGAAAAATATTTGTATGGATTTTTGTCCAGAGTAATATTTCTCAGAGTCTACTTCTCAGATGCTAAGTGTTTAACACTCTGAAGTATTTCATCTGTTTTGCTTGTTTAATTTATCTGTAATTTATTTTTGTGTGAAACTCTGTACTGACCATCTCAGAGGATCTGAAAGTTGAAAACGTTTCATTTCTTAAGAGTTACAGAATCACATGCAAAGCAAACACGTGTCACTCAGAATCTGAAAAGATGGAGTACACCTACTGACTATGACGTTTAAGGTATTGCTTTGAAAATCTCAATCTGTCTTGATTTTCCCCCAAATGTCATATCATAATTAAAAATGATTACTTTTCATTAAATGCAAACGTGCGTATGTGTCCTATGTATGTCTGTTGTGTTTCCCATGCGTGTTTTATTTTTCTATATAAACCACTCTCACAACACATTCACACTTTTCACATTCTCAACACATATGCGCTTTTGTCTGTTGTTCTCTCTCTTCTCAAACCCTAAAAGAACCCAGAAACCGTCATCTCCTTCTTCATCATCAACAATGGCATCTACATCAAAAGCAGTTACTACCAAAGATTCTACCACTATCATTGAACCAGTACGCACTCTCCTGACTCCTGTTGATTCTCTAGAAGTGTTATGTGAAAGTTTCGTGGATTTGGAAGACCTTGCTGAAAATGGGTTTGATCTGGTTCCTTCAATCAAAGCACAAGGCTGGGACGGTTACTTTGATAGGCTGATGGGTCCTGTGTATCCAAAGTTAGTGAAGGAGTTTTGGATCCATGCATTCGCTACTCCAAAGTTCGTTCATTCTTCTGTGCTGGGTAAGAAGATTGTTATCACTGAAAATCTGATCAGGAAACTCATAGGTTTCACAGCAACTGATGGAGTAACCTCTCTGTCTTCTGCGCGTGAAGACCTGAAGGATGTTTGTCAAGAAATCTGCACTACTGGTGAACCTTGTAAGAAGGTTAAGTTTTTGAAACCCACTTACAAGATTTGGGCTAAGATTTTCTTGAACACCATTTTTCACAGACCCTCCTCAAACTCATCTGACTATGTTAATGCTGAACAACTTTACTTCATGTACTGTTTGCATCAAAACATTCAGATTGATCTTCCTTATCTGTTGTTCAATCATCTGGTATCTCATGTCAAGGAAACAAGGGAAACAGCAAGAGATAAAACTGGAAAAGTCAGATCATGGATTCCTATGGGAAGACTGATTTCAGATATTCTGGTAGAAAACCAACTTGTGGCGCATCTGCAAGAGGCTGGGCTGACAGAAGATCTGAACTTTATCATTGGCTCTGAGATAAATGGCTTAACTCTGAGAAGGATGAAATTGGTTGAAGATTTATCTGAGAAACCAAGGAAAACTAACTCTGAAGAAGTTAGGGGGAGAAGGATTCCTGTTGAGGACTTTCCTCTATTTACCTCAGATGAACCCAGAGAGCTAATAGCTGAGTATGTTGCTTGCTGCATCAGAGATGGTGTTGAGATCCCTGCAAATCTTGTGCAGAAGGAAGGCCAAGTTCTTCCTGATCAGACAAGGGAAAGAAGACGCAAGAGAAAAGCTGATAAAGAAGGTCATCAGAAGAAAAGAAAGCATTCAGATGCTGAGAAGAAGAAGAAAAGAAAGAAGCTGAAGAAGGTTCAACAAAATCCTCCTGCAGCAACTTTTGAAGAGATAAGAGATACTCTGAAACAGGTATTTAACACTGATTCTAATCCTGTTCATCATTCTGCTACCACACCATCTGACTCACCCCTCATATTTAAAAGATCTAGACCATCTGAGACTCATACACCACAACCAACAAACATTCAAACACCACAATCCAAACAAACTCAACAAACAACACCACAACCTCAAAACCCCATCCCAGAATCTACCATTCCAGAGGATGTTCACCCTGAACACTCTGACCAACCTGAAAATCCCATTGATCCTAATGAGATATTGGATATCACACCCTTAAACCGTTCTATCATTTTATCTTCAACTTCTGAAAAATCTAACCAATCTGATACATCATCTGATGATGAATCATCTGGTTTCATTAATGAATGTTTGAATGATCTCAAACAACCTCGTACTGAGAGTGTTTGGAAACAACTTTTTAAATCTCCCACCTCTGATCATCCACCTTCTCCACAAAATTCCCCCACTCAAACTCTCAATCCACAACATCTTGAAATCCAATCCACTCCACAACCAACATCTGAACCACAACCAACATCTGAACCACAACCATCATCTGAACCAACCAACCAACAAACTTCTGAACCACAAATTAACCAACAAACATCTGAACCTCAAACATCTGAACATCCATCTCCACAACCTCAACCTTCTAAACAAACACCACAAACACAACCAACCCAACCCAGAATCCCTGATGAAGCAGAATTGGGATCAAGTGTTTATACTATGTTAAGAAATTTTGACAAGGATAATGTCTCAGACTTTGCTGACATTATGGATGTGTGCATTGCTACTATGGATAAAGAGGCTGCTAATGCTGTCTGGAAGAAATATCTTTACAGACTGAATAGGGAGGCTTTGAAAATCAGGACTCAATGTCTTAGATTGTCAAAAGTAAGGTTTGCTGCTTATCAGAAACGGATTAAGAAAAACCCTCCTCCTATTCTTCTTCTAGAAGCTCCTCCACCTCCAGAAATTCCTGCACCCAATGTCACTCAGATTGTTTCAGAATCCACTGTTCCAGAATCTTCTATTTCAGTATCTACAGATCTTCAGAAGGATGTCAAGGAACTAAAGGATTTCATGGTTGATCAAAAGAAGACAAATGAAGAAATGAAAACTTGGATGGCTAAGCAAGATGAGAATTCAGAGAGGATTACAGCACTGCTGCAACTCATCGCTTCTCAACAAGCCTCATCTGCCAAACCTTCTTAATGTTTTTGCACAAGTTTTTCATGCTTTGTTTTGTTTTTGATTGTCTTCTGATATGTTTTGTTTGCTTCTATCTGAATCTGGATGTTATCTTAATGAAAATGATCTTTTGCTTATCTGGATATGTGTTTCTTCTGCATCTTTACTGTCTTTTAAAAATCTTTTTGATTATGACAAAAAGGGGGAGAAACAAAATAGAATCTGATTGTTCAAATCTATAAGCAATTATCTGAACTAAGTCAGACATGTTACTAACATTCTTTGAATCTAATCAGAATCTGACAAATTTATCTAACCAGACTCTGACAAATTTCATTGAAGTTTTTCCTGAGATCTATCTTTTCAGAACCTGATCAAAAATAGCTAAATCTGAGTAAACCAGACTCTGATATCTAAAGACCAGACTCTGATATCTAACCTTGAGTACTATGATCTGAAAGATAACTCAAGACAGGAAATGGCAAGATAAACAACCAAGTGTTCTGAAGTTGTTCATCTGGCATCAAGCTTTAATATGACATCAAGCTTTGGCATCAAGCTTTGACTCTAGAAGTCAAACATATATCAACCAGGATTTGTCAACCAGGCTTCAATCAGGATGTTAATCAGGCTCTGAACCCAAAATGCAATCAGGCTCTGAATCTGAAATGAAATCAGGCTCTGAATCTGAAATATACTCAACCAGAAAGGGAAGTATCTAATTCCATTAGAGTATTCATTTCAGGGGGAGATTGTTAATCTCAGGGGGAGTAATTTTAATTCATTTTTATTGAACAAATTGCTCATGTTTTGTCATCATCAAAAAGGGGGAGATTGTAAGAGCACAGATTGTGTCTTAGTAATATCTCTATGTTTTGATGATAACATTAATGATAATTTGTATACAAGAATTATACTCTCTAAATTTGTTCTAAACTGTTTTCTACAGGCACAAAAGATTTTAATCTTAAAGAGCAAATTTGATGTGAACAATGAATTCTGAATGGCTCAAGAGCATCTGAAGATTAGAAGAATCTGAAGTATAAGAGCTTAGTTATCAAGATTCTGAAGATACAACACGCTGCATGTATTATCAAGAATCTGAATAAGAGAAGACTCTGAGTGAAGAGACTCTGAATGAGAGAAGACTCTGATCTGAGTGAAGACTCTGATCTAAGAGCATGTTACGCTTCAAGCACACAGCTGCACCAGACTCTGATTCATCAACATCTGAAGAACATATTAGGCTCTGAAGTTTCCAGAAGGTTCTGAAGACTGAAGACTCTGATATTGATTGTTGATCTGAATTATTTGAAGAAGAATATTTTAATATATCCGTTGGAATATGCCAGCAAATCTTTCCTTAATTGGGATAGACAAAATTCTCTGCAAGAATATTATTCCTCTGGTACATTCCTTATATGGTATAATCACAGCTCAGCAGACAATTGCTACACCCACTATTTGTGCGCCGTCTCTCTGCTGTAATAGTACAAAGGACAGTACTATTTTGATATTGGAAATATTTTCTCTAACGGTAAAATATTCTCTCCAATATTCAAGTGGCTATATAAAGGACATCATAGCTCATTCTTCAAGTGCTGAATTACAACAATATTGACAAGAACTCTCTCACGCTAAAAGCTTTCATATTCTTCACTGTTCATACATTGTTCTAAACTTAGAGAAATAACACAGTTGTGTTTATAGCTTTCATAGAAGCAATTCTTACTCTTTCATTGTATTACATTAATTTGTAAAGAAAGTTTTCCTTAAGAGGATCTAGGTTAGATCAGTAGCTCTTAAGAAGACTAAGAACAGTTGTTCTTAGGTGTGCTATTTGTAATCAGTTGATTTGAATAGTGGATTAAGTCCTTGTTGAGAAAGGCAAATCACTCTTGAAAAGGGTGGACTGGAGTAGTTGAGTTCAACGAACCAGGATAAAAATACTTGTGTTTTTATCTTTGATTATTTTCTGTCATACTTATTCAACCCCCCCTTCTAAGTATTTTCTCACCTTCACACATGACATTCGAGATGACTTAGGATGACTTCTCATGTATTCAATGATCAAGAATCAAGCCTTGAGCTCTTTCAAATCCACAGTTGACTTTTTGTTGACCTGATAAAACCTTAACACCTTATCCACTGATTGAGATTCTTTCAAATGAGTTACGTAATCATGTGACCCCCATAGATGATCCTCAGGGTGTACATTGAGCCCTTGAACCATGTCTCATCCAAGGAGATAACCACATGTGCCTCTAATCATCCTCAAGATAAGAGGAGATAACCAAACACCTGCTTTCTCTCCTCAAGAAGCTTTGAGACCAACTCTGTTGATAATGAAGGCTTGGTGACTTGAAATTGTACCCTTTCCTGAGCTTTGAACATGTAGCTTCTTTCTTGAGTAGCAAATACAACATCTTGAACCCTTCTCTAGAACCAATGCTATGCACAAATGAAAATGCAAGATGCTATGAAACATAAGCCAAGATAGAAGAAAAAGGCTGGACAAATTTTGGGGTGCAACACACCTATGATGTTATTATGAGGATGATTATTGACGTGTGCATCATGCATTCATGTGCATTCGGACTTCAGTTCATAACCTTGATTTCTTTGGCTTTAGTCCCATTGTGTGAATGTGAGGTATTTTGATGTGCTATGGTTCTTGCATAGAATCGATCCTATTAATGGGGATCTATGGAGGGTTGATGGCCCAGTGTCCATTGAGCTGTGATGATTGGTACCACACGCATGAGTCTTGTTGAATTTGCATTTATGAGATAATCTTGAATAATTTATGATGTTGTGGCCTTTGATGCCCATTGATGACTATGATGATGCATATTATGAAAATGACGCTGTTTTATATATTGAATTCCTATATTGATTATTATGAATCATTTTACTCACCTAGCCTGTTTGAATGTTGCCTCCACATGGGTAACATGCTGATGACCAGGTTTAGCCGTGGACGTCGTCGATGATCTTTTTGAAGTTTTGAGTTGTTGGCCATTTTGGTTAACTTAGAGGGTCTTGCTCTGATAGTGTAAGATCAGGTTGGGGTCTTTGAGTTAAACCATGTTTTATTTGATTTTTTTGTTATTTTGATTATGTTTCCATACAAGGAAAACTTTGGATTATGCTTTTTTGAGTTCTGCTGCCTTTTGAGCAATGTTTAATAACTTTTAGGAAAACCCGTTTGTTAGTTTCATGGTTCTATGATATAGAATTGTCCATGGTTCTATGATTGGCTAAATTTTGGTAAAACATGATCCTGCACTGATGTTAAGCAGGATGTTATAACATCTCCATCTACTGTGGTGACAGAACTGCTGTAGAGTGTTTTATTGTGAATGTCATGTTGAATATCATGACATCCATCACGACATCCACCTGCTATCATGACAGAACTACTGTCATGTGTGAGAAACAGCAGGAGTAGTGGTGCAGCAGGAGCTAGCAGGAGCTGATAACAGAACTGCTGTCATGTGTTGTAAACAAAATGTCAATAACATGACATCTGGTGTAGCAGGAGCTAACAAGAGCCTAAATATATGAGTACGACGACTCGAATCCTCTAGGTTGTAAAGTTGAATTGAATAAAAAGGGTAAAATGTCATGTATTCCACGGCGGGAAACCTAATGTGGTTAGGGTTTTGGAAAGGGAAATGTTCAAAGGTTAGGGTTATTGACTCGGCGGTCAAACTGCTAGACCTAATCCTTCGGAGGGGATTTACGGTAAATTAAAATAATAAAAAATAATTAAGAGGCATTGAAAATAACGGGAATGCGCGAAACAGTAATGAAAATGCACTGCGACGATATACTCGCATAAGTTACAACCCAAAAATGAAAATAAAATGCGAAAAGTAAAGAAAGTGCAAAGCGACGATCACTCGCGTAAATTACAACCCAAAAATGAAACGAAAAGTAAAGTATTACAAACTGTACACCCGAGAAAAAAATGAATGGAACGACATAAGAATATAGACGAATCGAAAAAAATAAAGTATTACAAACTTAAAAAATGTATGTACTTTAAAATTTTCTAAAAAATGGTTTTAATTCTAAAATAAAAAAAAGTTATAACTTTGAAAAAAAAGGGTTTTCATAAACCTATGGTGTTAATTGAAGTTTTAATTTTAATTAGATTTTAAATTTTAAAAGTTTTAATTAGGAAAAAAATGGCTTGAGTTTAAGATTCTTTTGAAAAATTAAGTTTAAGTTTTAATTTAAAAGGTTTTAATTTTATAACATTTTAATTAGAAAATTGTTTAAATCTAAAAAGTAAAAATTTTAATCAACAAATGTTTCAATTAAAAGTTTAAAAGGGGTTTTAAAAATTAAACTAAATTATGAAAATATGGTTATACTAATCTAATTGTAATAATTTATCAAATTATTAAAAAAAATGAAAAAAGATAAGAATTAAAAGGGGGGACTGTTCATTTGCAGCAGAGCTAGGGTTTTTTTATAACCCACTTCCTTCTCCTTGGCTGCGGCGGCGCCGTTCCTTCTGCATGCTTGCTGTGAAAAATTCTTCATCTTCTCCTCTGCTTTCATGGCGCTTTCTTCCTTCTCTTTTCCGTTTCGCATGACACCTGAAAACAAAACAAACCATGAGCGAGAGTTACTCACCCTTTTAGGGGTTCGAGATGGCTCCGCGTGTGGTTTTGCGGCGGCTTGCAGTGGTTACTGGCCGACGATGACGACTGGGGAAACAAACACCGATGATGGCCGCTTGAGGCGTTTGGGAGCGGCGGCGCGCGATGCCCTCATCCATTGAGGATGATGTTGGTAATGACGCTTTGATCTCATGTTCCTCTTCTTCTGATGATATCTTTGAATGATGATGGTGGTTCGTCGTTCTGGTGATCTGAACGATGATGAGAGATTTTTCTCTCTGAGTTCAGCTATGGGTTTTCTTCTTCTTATTTTCTGGGTTTTTTCTTTCATGAATCCCCCTTCTCTATTCTGTGATGAACTAATTTATTAGTTCGGCTTTGGATTTTTGGGCCTTGATCTGTTGCTTTTGGTTGCGAAACTATTGTTGGCTTTCGCGTTTTACTTGCTGCAACCTTGCTCTTGCTGCGCTTTTGATGGTTCCCTTTGTTATGATTTTGCGATTTGTTTTGGGCTTGAAGGGTCTTAACCCGGATGAACTGTAACGTCTTCCATGGAGATTTTTCAGGAAGTTGTTACTGTTCGTTTTACTGTCGTGATTTTCAGGAATTTGTTGACTTATGCGTGTAGGCTTCTTTATTGCATTTTTTCAAGAATTTTGAGTGTTTGTTGTTGGCATCTTGAAAGAGGTTGCTGGAAACTTGGAAATCTTTGCGTTTTTTCCAGGATGGGTGTTTGGTCCGTTGGCATTCCGAAACCTTTGGGCAATCCGTTAGTGGGTTGTTTGGCAAAAGCATTTTTCATGAAAAGTGCTTTTCTCAAAAACACTTTTCTGAAAATCCCTTCTCCGGAAAATCACTTTTAAAAGTTACTTTTTCTCTCTTTCTCTCTCTGGCTGGAAACTTAGAACAGATATTACCTGATTTGCTGAGGTTGGAAAATAAGTCGGGAGCTGGCTTCGACTTTGTCGTTGCCCTCCCAACGTACCCACCCAATGATGATATCAAGCTGAGGGTATCGAAACCACTTCTCTAACCGTTTTAAAAAATGCTTGTTTGTGTATTGTTTTGTTTTACAGGTTCAGAGCAAAATCGAAACTCGAAGATTCAGCATCAAAGACGTCTTTTAGGGAAAATAGGAGTTTTGTAGGAATTTAGAAAAATGTAATTTAAATTGTAATTCTTTTTCTTGTAATAAAAAATAACAGAATAAATAAAATTCTATTTTTTTTCTATTAATTTGAATTTCTCAATCCAATTCATCCAATTAAATCCAATCTCCGATAAAATTCCCGAATAATTCATCCGATAACTTAAATGAATAACATCATCAGAATAAATCCAACTTGTTTGATTAAATCCAAATGGCCAAACTCTTCATCCAAATAAAATCAAATTAATTAAATTCCTCAAATGATACTTATCCGATTTCCAACTCCGAACTTGGCAATTAAACATTTTGTACAGTTTAGATCGGACGTAACTAAGCTCAAACAAATCATCTGGAAAATTAATTTGTGGCCGATAATAAAGTCA
This sequence comes from Lathyrus sativus, assembly GCA_963859935.3. Classification (NCBI taxonomy): domain Eukaryota; kingdom Viridiplantae; phylum Streptophyta; class Magnoliopsida; order Fabales; family Fabaceae; genus Lathyrus; species Lathyrus sativus. Next base: position 353,486,973 of record OZ012737.1, read on the forward strand.
GTGAGTATGGCCTTGAACAGATAAGCAGAGAATCCATTTTCTTGCAAAAACCAACAGACTAAACAAACCGGTTAGCGGTTAGTTAAAAATGCCATGTAGGATGAAATGACGTGCGAAATGAACCTAATAATCTCAAGAAAAAATTTGGGGTATTAAAGTTGCCCCTATTTAAATAGATTCACCGTATGATTTGAGCAGCGGAGACTCGAGGAATCGCAGTGAAAGGGATTTAAATACAGATGACCGAAAATTTTTCCCTCAGATGCAGTGATATGCAATGCTATGGACAAAATGGAATCGGACTAAAATGGACAATGCCATGGATCTACTAGGATGCATATGATGGCATGATAAATGCAATGATGCAGACGACACGACGACACAGGGGCAGATGCGACAACCACATATACTGGGAAATACGATGCACTAGTGAACAACACGACACTGGGGGAATTCTAAAGTGATGGATCAACCGGTGTAGACAATACCAGTTGTCACTTTAGGATGAAACGGTAACACAAGATCCACACGGCGGTAGGATTAGGTAAACAACAAATGATGGAGTTTTCGGAACATTCCTTTAAACGAAGAGATTAAGCGGGATCTTCAGGAATCGTCAGAAAATATATAGAGAGAAACAAACATCAGAAACATCTGGAAGAATGTTGAGTGAACTATGAAACACACTAGAGATACTCGGAAAAACATCGAATATACTCTAGGAAAAAGAAACAAAATGAGAATATCTATAAGAGCACGAGATGACGACAAGGTCTCTGAAGGTACATCCGAAACATTTAGGAAAGCAATAAATGTACGGGATAAGTTTGAAGACGTATCTAGAACAAAATCAGATAAGCAACAAAGGAGTTCTGGAAGAAACATCAGAACCAAAACTCAATCTGGAAAAACGTCAGAGAGAGAAACGTATCTGGAAAACCATCGGAAAGATTCTAGAAAACCATCAGAATCGAAAGAAAATATCTAGGAAACCATCAGATTAGTTCTGGAATAATATCAGAACAAAGGCTCAAACTGGAAAAACATCATAGAGAGAAACGTATCCGAAAAACCATCGGAAAGATTCTGGAAGAACATCAGAATCACAAAGAAGTATATGGAAAACCATCAGATAAGTTCTGGAAAAAAATCAGAACAAAGACTCAATCTGGAAAACCATCAGAAAGAGAAACAAATCCAAAAAAACATCGGATAGATTCTGGAAAACCATCAGAATCAAAAAGGAATATCTGGAAAACCATCAGATAAGTAACAAAGAAGTTCTGGAAGAACATCAGAACAAAGAGACTCAATCTGGAAAACCATTAGAAAGAGAAATAAAAATAAGGGTACCAGACATCCAATAATGGCTTTGTATAAACACAATATATGAGAATAGTATTGGACGTAAAAGGAACAGACATATCCGGAAGAACAATCAGATAAGAAATATGTCATATCTGGAAGAACGTCAGAGAGACACAACAAAAATGGTTGTTTGGTAGGTGCCAAGTAAGTTGGACTTCGACCACAAGGTAAGACATGGATAAAACACAACCTCAGGAGAAATGCAAATGAGGATGAAACACTCATGATATGCATATGTATAAGAATAATGTTATGATATATGATCAAATGCAAATGCAGATGCCGACGACAAGGCTCGACTCTTCTGGTAAGATGACAAGACTGGAAAATTGATTCCTCAACACGGAGATCAATGTCATTCTACCTGGGACTAAATATGTTACTTTTGAACACATCCTGCCACACTGGTAACTGTATCAGGTGATGGTCCTTGTAGGAAGGATGAATAGCTGCCTGGGGATCCTTCAAGTAAACTGTCCCAGATTAAACTATCCTTTATAGGTGAACTGATAATTGCTTCAGCTTGTCTGGTTCATGAAAATGACTATTTTATTGTGCCCTCGGAAGGCTTGCCCCAGTTTGAGTCTTGAAAAAACTTATGGATAAACCAAATCTAAGAAGACCTTGCCTTGAACAAATCTTGAACTGATTCTTAGACAGGATGTAAAAGGAACTTGCTCCTGATAAGATCACTTGACCAAGTTTCTCGATGTTTGAAAATTCCTTAGAGGAAAGCCAGTTTGCAAAAAAAAAAAAATTCATACAAACATGGTAATGCAAAGTTCATGCAACTTTTGAAATCAAAATCATTTTTGAAAGATGAAAAATAAATGAGTCGTTGGTCAAAACACGGTGGTTCAAGACGCTCAAAGTTTAAAACAAAGGTGTACCGCCAAAATGAATGATTCGCAAAGATCTTTTGGAGTCAGCTTACGCAACCTTGTTGTAGTATGCTTTCAAAATAACCCTGCTTCAATTAGGTCCTTTGAGGGTTGTAACATGGTCTGGTTCATGGTTTATGAAACATAGGATAAAGGCTCAAAATTTTATCTGTACCCACCCAATCTACGTGATAATCTTCAGTCCTACGCTCAGTTTGCTCATATCGTCTTCAGGTTCCTATAGGTTAGGAATTGCACTGATGGTAGTAATTATGGTTCAGAAGTCAAGGGACCTATGAGAAAGCAACCACTACTTCCCTATAACATTTGGTTATTTTGACATTGAGAATTTTCAGGGTAAGGATTTAAAGATCTCCTCTTTTTATTATCCCTAACTTTTGCCCAAGTTGTTTCTTGTGAAGATTACAGCCAGCGGGATGCCCCAGTTTTGCCTAAGTCTCCTTCATAGGTTTTGACTTAGCGGGCTTGCTTTATTTTATTTTTTGAAAGAAAGTGACTGCTTGACTTTAATGATTACGGTGAACCATCATCGGCTTCTTGGCTTGAAAACATCTTCGACACTTACTTGCTGTGTGCGAAGGAAAATTGTGAGTGTAACCTTTATATGAAAGGTGTATTGCAGGAACACACAACCCAGTTAACTGAGAACTACCCATGCCCCAGGTTAAGATTGCGGTGTTTTTTTTGTAAAGAAAGGAACTTCAACTTCTAGGCTCAAAGGGGATGACAACGGAATAACTTCCTTATTTCTCCAGTGTTTGGGATTGAAACAATGCCTTACATCGTCAACAAAGTTTGATTGAAAGCATACTGACAGCAATTATGGGTATAACATTTTTTGTCATCCTCCCTCCAATCTTTGCATATCAAAAATTTGGACATGAAGTAAATATTTGAAAGATAAAGCATAAAGATGCAAATAATAGACAAAATGAATTGAAATCAAAAGTTGCAATGCTTAGTTCATTAATGTAAAAGTACAAACGTAATTTGAAAGCAAACAACTAATATAACAATAAGGAAAGTACAAACAACAAGAAACAAAAGGCCTAATGACTAAATCAGTATAAGGATGAGCCGTCCTATCTGAAGCTTCACTTTTGATGCACTGACAAAGGATTTTTCTGGACGTTCAGAGGATTATCTTCAAATTCAAGGATTCCAATTCTAACCAACTCACGCACTCTAGCGTTTAGTGCAAAACAATGCTCCATGAAAAGCGCATTGGAGATTGTCGCTACTGCGTAAAAAGGTGCCGGAAATGACAGAAGAGTCGCCACCGCTCGTTATTTATCCCAACAAGGGAAAGAAAACGATCAGGGAAAACCTGCGAAAAGGGATAAGATTGGTCATCGCAACCAAATCTCGGGTTCGGGAGTCGGTTACACAAGGGGAAGGTATTAACACCCGTCATGTCCGTCGTACTCGACGGGATCCACGCTTGGTTGTCTATCTAATAGGGTGATTGGAACTATTTATGCTAAAGGTCTGGGACAAAAGAAAAGAAAAGTGACTCGACAGAGCATCGCCGCTCTATGCCTACATATTCCCTCGTGCAATGGGAAAGTCAGAGTCAACGTAGTTCGGCTAACTACGGGTGAAAGTGGGGAAGGTTGCTCGCCAAGACATCGCGTCTTGTGCCTACGTATTCCCGCACGGTACGAGAAATTAGAGAAAACGTAGTTCGGGAAAATAAGAATACCGGTTGGTTTAAAAGTTTTTACCCAAGTAGGGTTAGCAAATAGTTCTAGCAGTTAGGTGTATGCAGCTCGACCTTTGGGAGACTTAGGCGTAACCTGTTTGCGGTAGAACTAAGAGTTAAAAGAAATCTTGTTTATGAAAATGTTTTCCCTTATTAAGGGTCCCAAAGGACAAAATGAAGTTTGATCATTTGTTTTTTGAGTCTTTTAAGAAGAAGTGTTTTTGAATTGTTTGTAATTCATATTGCACTAAAGACTATGACTTGGGAGTGAATGCGTCGCACATCACCCAAAGGGTGAACACTAAAAACTCTAGGCCATCAAGAGGAAACCCCCCAATAACCATTTCCCAAGTACTTAAGGCTCGTATCCTACAATATTCATTAGCCTTTATTAAGTATTTTTTAAGTTGTTTTGAGATGAGAAAGAGAGAGGACAAACTAAAGGGAAACTAGTTCAAACCTAGTAGTTATCATGCAAGATGGACCTATAGTTGAGGTTAAAGGGAAATCTACTTAATGTTTTCTAACATGGATTGAAACCCAGTGTCTATCACAATCATCCTTAAATAAGAAAATTGGAAGTCCTAAGGGAGCATGGTTGTCGCTACTGCGAAAATCGGCGCCGACTATGACAGAAGAGTCGCCACCGTGCGTTATTTATCCCAAAGGAGGGAAAGGAAACGCTCGAAGTAAACCTACCGCATAGACGGGAAAGGAATGGTCATCGCAACCAAATCCTGGATTCGGGAGTCGGTTACGCAAGGGGAAGGTATTAGCACCCCTCACGTTCGTCGTACTCGACGGGATCCACGCTTGTTTTCTAGTACGGATTGTTATTCTATCTACTCTAAAGGGTTAGGGTTAAAAGAAAAGAAAATGACTCGGCAAAGTATCGCACTTTATGCCTACGTATTCCCGTCTGGAACGAGAAATCAGAGTTAACGTAGTTCGCCTACCTACGGGAAAGGAGGGGAAGGTTGCTCGCTAGGATATCGCATCCTATGCCTACGTACTTTCATACGGCATGAAAGGTTAGAGCAAACGTAGTTCGGGCCACGGAAGGCACAAGCTTGTCTGACTGTTTTTTAGATTTCTGAAAATGTTTTCTCTTGATTAAGAGTCCGAGCGGACAAAAATGACACTTTGATGTTTGGTTTCTCAGTCTTTTACGCAAGAACTGTTTTTTATGATATTTGCAATCTCTGACGCACTAGAGACTATGATTTGAGAGTGACTACGTCGTATGTCACCCTAAGGGTAACACACTAAGCAGTCAGATTACTGAAGAGTGACCCTCCAGCAATCCTCTCTCAAATAGCTTAAGGCTCGTAGCGTACGACGTCGATTATCCTTATTACTGTGTTTTAAATTGTTTTGAGATAGAAGAGAAAGAACTCTAAAACCTAAGGTTTGAAATGGGAATCAAAATTACCCTAATGTTATCATGCATGGGTTAAAAACCTAATGTCTGTCATAATTCCCTCCTGCCCAGAGGAAATCAGAGATCCTAGGGGATAAACGGAAAAGAAACAGCAGATATACAGTAAACAGTAAACATGCATGCAATGCAGCAATACAAGCGAGGCAAGGGAGTCCCACTCAACCTCGAACCTGGGAAAACAATAGGCAAAGGGAAACAGCTTCACTTTAAACCTAAGGGGCAAGCTGAACAAGCCAACAACAATACAGAAAAGAAAATAGGACCCAACCCCAGCTCTGACAGCAACACCAGCTCCTACAGCTCCAGATGATCAATATCAAAAGGTTGACAGTAACACCTTCTCCCAGCAAGACCCCATCTTTACCCTTCAACCATCTTCAAGCTTTAGGTAAGCTCCTATCTTCAATAAGCCCTAGCTTTAGCAAGCACTGAACCCCAACAAGCAAACAGCTTCAAACAGCAGCAAAACCCAAGTCTTCAACAGATAACTCTCTTTGACAGGCACAAGCTTCATCTTCTCCAATATTCACTAAACCTTCTTATCTTCAATAGGTTCCCTTTTTCCAATGCACACACTCACAGGAGAGAATCAACAAATAGAGGAAGTTGGAATGTTTAAGAGGCTTAATGATAACCCATGGAAATCACTAAGATCTTAATCATAGCAAGTGAAAGGTATCCCCAAGGTTCTACCCTACCAAAGCATGCTCTACATCCCTCCTAAGGAGAGATGGAACTTCCTTGGGGGGACCCTGTGTCATGGGATAGAATAGAGGCACAAGAAGCTCTCTATGTTTGACAGAAGAAATCAGTCTACTCTAAAGCCCTCCCTATATCTCCTATCTCCTAAGTCTTCAAAAGCAACCTTCAAGGATAAGATTCTTCATGCTCCAAGCTTCATCCTTTGTCTTCAATCATCCTCAAAGTCTCCATAAGCTCCAACAAGCAAAGCCCAAGCCCAACACCCAGTTGAAATGCCCAAAACCCAACAAACAAAACAACATCCCAAGAGGGAAACACACCAATATCACCCAATTTGCAAAAATTAGATAAAATGGAAATACTCATCATAAAATCCTAGATTAATTTCTAAGGGACCCTAACTATTTACCCTATACCCCATATAAATCCCAAGACCTAAATCAAACCTTAAGTCTCCAAACTATGCCCTAAACTACACCTAAGTATTGTAAAACCCTAATCCTAGCACCCTAAAGTTCATCACTCAAAACAAACCTAAATTTCATCATAAAAATTTGATAAAAATCTCTAAGGGAGCATGTATCTCTAATCTAATCAATCCAACAAGAATCAACTCAAAAACACTCACCAATCTCTCATACTAAATTCAACAAGATAAGGTATCAAACAAATGCAAAATAAAATCAATAAAATGGTAAAATATGCCAAAAATATAAAATGCAAGGAATTAATATTTTTATTGTTTTATTAAAGTCTAGAAACCCTAAGGAAAACCAGGAAAAAATTCCCACCCTAAAATGTTCATTTTTCAATTAGTTATGAATTTTTTATTTAACCTAAAAATAATATGGAAATAAAAGAAAAATAAAAGAAAATGGTAAAGAAGGCGTGACAAATAGCAATCAGAATTAGTTCACTTCACCAATTGGGCCCAAGGTGGGGTGTTAATAGCCAGCGCGCCCTAGGCCCAACACTAGTTCAGAAAATCAAATGAAAAATCAAAGAAAATGAAAAAACGTTGGTACGAATAGCAAAGATTTTACGTGCATTTCTCAATTGGGACTGGGAAAGGGGTGTGGTTAGCAAGAAATGACTTAAGCCCATCCAAGAAGGTTTAATGAAATGGTGCGTTTGGCTTTGGACTCAGAAACCTTCACAAAATAAGGCGCGCTCGTGGCCGTTGGATGATCTCTCCAGTCAAAGTCCACTAAGATCTAATGGTGACAAGTTCATCATCTTCCTTTGAATTTTGGAGGGAGAAGGAAGCCATGGCTGAAACAGGGCTTCAACCTTCATCTTCTCCAAATGCAACTCTCTCAATCCTCATCAAAACCCTAACATAAACACATCATCTGGCTTGCCTTTTCACAAGGAATTCAACCATACTATCCATTGGCATTGAATCCTCTTCTTCCTCAAAACACGAAGAAAAATTCAGAAAGTGCTCAAACCTCAATCCTCACCAAACTCAAAATTGAGAGGCCTAAAATCATCACCATGCTACGCTGAGCAAAATCCATTATCAAACTAGCTTTAATCCTCAAGAATCATGAAGAACCAAGCTCAAACAGAAATTGGTCACCTATCTAAATTGTCACCAATCAACTCCAAACCAATCCAGAAACGTCCTAGCCATCATCTATAATGAATCTAACCATTTAAAACCTAGCAATTCTACATGAATCAAGCCATGGAATGAAATCTACATACCTGCAAATTTTGGATGAACAGAGTGGTAAAACCTCCAAATTAAGCTCCAAGATCTTCCAGGTACCTTCAATGAAGTATGATCAAGCTTCTGTATGCATCAAATTGGCTTGAAACCTCTTGAATCCTTGAATCCGATTCTGACTTACAAGAGATGAATCCAAAATGCTCTCTCACGATTTGGCACCAATCTTGCCTTGAATTGTATCTGGAATCACTCACCAACACCAAAGGAAGCTATTGAACACAAAAGAATGGATTGAAATTGCTCAAATGGTTGTAACCGATTCTGTTATGCAAATGGAAAACTCAAGATGCAATCTCTCAATTCTCCCTCAATCTCCACCAACTCCAGCTTTGGATCACTTCTAAATCTTATATAGAACATGAATGAAGGCTCTAGAAACTTCTGGAAAGCTCTAATGAGAAGTTCAACATCTCTTGCTCTTGAAAATGTCATGAGAAATTCACATATGGCAGCTGAGTTTCAAGCTTGTATCAATGCATCATTCTGATCCAATTTCTCCTTAGATGACATATTGAATGGTTTGGCAAGGGTTAAGGCCTTGATTAAGCTCCAAAGAGTGGTTTTGCATTTGTTACTTATGATGTAAGTAACCACTTTTCAAAGGAAGTCATTGAATTAATCCTTAACTCAAAATTGTGGCAATGACATTGTTTTCAAAATATGTTTTCCAATCAATTTGGTATGTCACATGGCTAGGTTTGGACCCATAGCTCAAAAATCCCAATTTTCATCTTTGGTTCATTTAAAATTCACCCTTATTTTAGGCCATTTTTGTGATTTTGTGAAGCAAGCCATTCCAAGCTCTCATGACCTCTTATCTAGCCCAAAAACACCATTATAAACACATATCATGTTGAACATTTTTCCATTTGGGGAGTGGAAGATGGAGATTTTGACCTATGTTGAAAAATGACCTATAATTCAACTTTCCCAAAATACCCCTGGATTGCCAAGACCATAACTTGAGTTCTACAAATCCTCTTGAGGACTTCTAGTACTCAAATTAAAGCTAATATCAATATCTACAACTCTTATATTGGCCAAGAATCTATTTGAAAACTCCTTCATGGGCAAACGTTGCTTGGAAGTCAAGTGACTTTCACAGATAAATTTCAGTGTCCTCTGATGACCCATAACTTGCAAGAACCATAACTTGAGTTCTACAAATCTTCTTGAAGACTTATAGTAATCAAATTAAAGCTATTGAAAAGCTCTACAAGTTTCATGTTGACCAAGAATCCATTTGAAACTTGCATTTTGACTTGTATGGCTTGGAATTTAAGCCTAAATTAGGGGATTTTACACTGAAACCCTAATTTGGCAACTCCTCCTACTCTTGATTCTCTTTGATTTATCCTTGGAACAACACCACACTTGTATCAACATATAAATTCATGAATCCCACATCCTTCCATTAAGCGTTGATGCTCTTCAATCACTCAGTTGACCTAGGGTTGACCCAGATGAAACCTTAGTTGACTGCACTTCAACTGTGGCTCTTGTACTTGAATCAATGACTTGTCTTATCTCAATATGACCCTCTAGGAATTTCATAAGCTTTGTACACATTCCATACCCTCAATTCATAGCTCATTGATGACCCTCAATACACCTCAAATTAGGAGAGAAATCCACTAGTTGACCCTCAAACTTCTCAAAGCTTCAAACATTTCTTGATGACTTGGATTGTCTTAAGCTTGAATAAAGCCCCTTGATGTGCTTCTTTAGATAAGGATGGCACTTGATCCCCTGTTGGATGACCTGCTATGCTATGCTATGCAAATGATTAGATTATGTACATTATTTACTATGCAGATGCTAATGCAATTAAAACATAAATCAAATGAAATAGGTTGAGCAAATTTTAGGGTGCAACAACTGCCCCTATTCAAACGGCTTGGACTCGACTGGGTGAAGAGCAAACGGCCTTCAACCAATTGAGGTACGAGACGGTTGAATACAAAGAACCCGGAAATTTGCCAACCGCAGAAATAAACTGCACAAACTGCTTGGATAACAACATTGGCTGACTGGATCTGGTTGTTACGGAAACAAACTAATCAATTAGCGACCGTGCGGGGATTATTTTCATAAGCTCGAAAAAATATTCTATCATTGCGGGGATAGAACTTTGTCCATGTTAGGACGCGATAGTCTATCAACACAGGAAAATCCCGACGACTTCGCTGGGGAAACACTTCCGTCTAGTCACAAGAATTCATCTGCGTATCTCTACAGTAGCCAATTCCGTTGGTCCAACCCACAAACGACGTTTGAAGAGGACTCTACTGGGGACAATATCACGAGGAAATCACGGAAACTTCCTTGGGGAAAATACTTTTGCCAAATATCGGAACACAACTCACATACTCTGTCTATCACGGGAGAATTATCTATCTGGGTACCGGAAAATTCATCCGCCTGCTTCATACGGGAAACTCCATCTTCCTGATTCATACCGGAAAACACATCTGCCTGATACATACAGGAAAGTTCTTCCACCTGATTCTTACGGGAAAATCATAACACATCTGCCTGATACTTACAGGAAAGTTCTTCTGCCTGATTCTTATGGGAAAAGATAACACATCTTCCTGATACATACAGGAAAGTTCTTCTGCCTGATTCTTACGGGAAAATCATAACACATCTGCCTGATAAATACAGGAAAGTTCTTCCGCCTGATTCTTACGGGAAAATCATAACACATCTGCCTGATACATGCAGGAAAGTTCTTCCGCCTGATTCTTACAGGAAAATCATAACACATCTGCCTGATACTTACAGGGAAGTTCTTCCGCCTGATTCTTACGGGAAAATCATAACACATCTGCCTGATACATACAGGAAAGTTCTTCCGCCTGATTCTTACGGGAAAAGATAACACATCTGCCTGATACATACAGGAAAGTTCTTCCGCCTGATTCTTACGGGAAAATAACCTTGGACATAGCTTCCTAGCCTGTTCGCGGTAGTGGCTAACTCCATTGGGGATATTCTGAAAATAACTGCCCAACACCGCTTCGACAACAAGTGACCTCTTCTGAAATCTTGATTCATGAAACCCTGAAATGCTGTCTCGACAGCAAACCCGAAGAAAAACACTCCGCTGTCGGATACGAGAAACTTCAGCCAGTAATTCTATGAGGAAGATAATGAGAACTGCATCATCACATGTCTCACGGTGAAACCTCGATCATCTGGTACTAGATATGAACTATAACCTCATACTCCTGCTGAGAAACACACCTGAAAGCAAAAGGTTAATCAACCTGATTTATGTTTCAACATGCGTATGTCTGATAATGGTGTAATGCTCCATACGGCATGGAAATGCTATGCGTTCGTGGGTAGATGAAAACATGATGATATATGCAAATGAAAATGCAGGTTCAGACTGCTGGGGAGCTCTGATAAGCTTGCTTCAGCACAGCTGTTGAGAGCAAAGACCACCCTGTTGGGGCTGAACGGATATCGCAATGTATTCCGGCAAAATAAATACCGGAAATACAACCACCTCTGCCGGGGAGAGATTACACATCGATTTCCACTAGGAGGAAAGAATAACACCTGCTGGGAAGATTAACTCAGCTGGGGGAGAAGCGACCCTTCTGGGGGACAACTGTTTGGGCACAGTTTTACGAACTCAGAACTACCACTCCGCTGGCGATAATCATCCTGTGGGGGAGAAAGAAAACCATCCTCGTTGGGGACAAACCTTCTGAACCTACTATGACTTGGTTATGCGCCATGGAAATCCCCCAGCTGGGGATTGAATGCGCAAATCTTCGACTCTCTGGGGAATATAACCTCTGCATGGGACACTGATTCTGTCTTGCTGGGGTTACCCGTGGGGGATAAGCTGCGACTAGCTGGGGAGAGTGATCCCTCTTCGGTAAGGGATAACATCATTTCACCCTCTGGGGATGAGATGCGACCTACATAGGGATTAGCGTCGTACCCAGTTAAGTCTTTCACGACGAGCCTCCGGCTGGGGACACAATTTTCTGATCGTTCGCTTCAAAGGTGAGAACCCTGCAAAACACAAACGAGACAACACAAATCTATACAACCAGATCTATTCGGGTTAGTGTCCGTGACATTACTTCAGTCAATTCGAAGTTTTAGCAATTATTTGCAAGGGCCAGTAAAGTTATGCACATGCAAGTTCATCGGAACATTGGCATTTTCCACATACAAAACAGTAAAGCACAAACATCAAATACTGAATAACATGCTTTATTGATAACAAGCCTCTGAATAGGTAAAGTTTTGTACATCGGATGTAACTCCTGAAAAGAGGAAGTTATGCACACACACATACATATATGCACAAGAAGCATAAAAATACAAATACAAATCGAATTTGTACACATGTCGGCAACGTGGTGTAGACAAACATCGTGAGCTGATCCTCCTATGACTCGCATGACTCTGGCGCTTTCCCGGTATTCGACTTTCGAAAGAGATTGTATTGGATAAACGAACCCTCAGGTACTCCCAAACCACTAAGCAATGTAGTATCGGATCTGGACCGCAGTCATTTGCTTTTTCAATCCCTAACTTTTGTCGTGAATCTCCCTTTGCGGGTTTTCAATTCACGGGGATACCCTTTTTTGCCGAAGTCTCCCAATGCAGGTTTTCAACTCCGCGGGTGTACATCTTTTCAATTTTATCCCTAACTTTTGCCCGAACCTTTTATTCATTTTTTATGGTTCGCCAGGATGCCCCATTTTTGCCTGGACTCTCTTTTTACTGTCCAGCGGGTCACTTTTAAGCAAAGTATTTTTTAACTGCGTCCGAATTCACAGGAGACATAAAGTCTTCACCATCCATGGTAGATAGTAGCAAGGCTCCTCCAGAGAAGACTTTTCTGACAACGTAGGGCCCTTCGTAATTAGGGGTCCACTTGCCCCTGTGATCTGTTTGTGGTGGGAGAATCCTCTTCAGCACAAGGTCGCCTGTCTGAAAGCTTTGAGGACATATCTTCTTATCATAAGCTTTCTTCATCCGGCTCTGATACAGCTGACCGTATTCTAGAGAAGCTAGCCTATTCTCATCCATTAAACTGAGCTGATTCAGTCTATCTTTAACCCATTCTGCCTCGTCAAGTTGGACATCTCGTAAAACCCTCAAGGAAAGAATCTCAACCTCCAACGGTAACACTGCGTCCATTCCGTATACCAATGAGAAAGGGGTTTCCCCGGTTGATGTGCGTACCGTCGTACGATAACCGTGCAAAGCGAAAGGTAGCATCTCGTGCCAGTCCTTGTACGTCACAACCATCTTTTGGACAATCTTCTTTATGTTCTTATTGGCCGCTTCAACAGCGCCATTCATCTTGGGCCGATAAGGAGAAGAGTTGTGATGCTCGATCTTAAAATTCTGACACAGCTCTTTCATCATTTTGTTATTCAAATTCGAACCGTTGTCAGTGATAATCCGCTCAGGGATTCCATATCTGCAGATAATATCTCGTTTGATAAATCTGGCGACCACTTGTTTGGTGTCATTGGCATATGATGCTGCTTCCACCCATTTGGTGAAGTAATCAATTGCCACCAAGATGAACCGGTGTCCGTTGGATGCCGTAGGCTCAATCTTCCCGATCATATCAATTCCCCACATCGAGAACGGCCATGGTGATGACATCACATTCAGAGGACTTGGGGGGTACATGGACCTTGTCCACATAAATCTGGCATTTATGACACCTCTTTGCAAACTTGAAACAGTCTGTTTCCATAGTTAGCCAGTAATAACCTGCCCGCAGCAGTTTTCTCGTCATAGCATGCCCACCAGCATGTGTACCAAACGTACCCTCATGTATCTCTTCCATGAGCAACTTTGCTTCTTTCTCATCTACACAACGTAGCAACACCAAGTCGTGGTTTCTTTTGTATAGGACACCGTCAGGATTCAGATAAAAATTGCCAGCCAATCTCCTGAGAGTCTTCTGATCTCGACTGGATGCCCCAGCTGGATACTCCTTGTTCTTCAGGAAATTCTGGATGTCAAAGTACCAGGGTTTACCATCGGGAGCCTCGTCAATGGAAAATATGAATGCAGGCCTATCGAGCCGAGAGATAACAATCCGGGGAGCCTCGTTCCAGAAGTTAACTTTATACATTGAAGACAATGTCGCCAAGGTGTCAGCCATTTGATTTTCTGCTCGCGGCACATGATGCAATTCCACCTTGTCAAAGAACGACAACAATCTCCTTGCATAGTTCATATATGGTATCAAATTGGGCTGACGTGTCTCCCATTCTCCTTTAATCTGATTCACCACTAGAGCTGAGTCTCCGTACACATCCAGATGTTTGATTCGCAAATCAATAGCTTCTTCCAGGCCCATAATGCAAGCCTCATATTCAGCCTCATTATTGGTAACGGGAAAGGTCAATCGAGCAGTAAAGGGGATGTGCAACCCCTGAGGAGTAGTAATAATCGCACCTATTCCGCTACCATAGGAATTTACAACTCCATAAAATATCAACTGCCATTTGGAACCCAACTCTGGTCCTTCGTCCGACAACGGTTCTTCACAATCTTTCATCTTCAGGTACACGATATCCTCGTCAGGAAAATCTGTAACAGCCCAAATTTCATTAAATAATTAATTGTAGTAATTAATTGATTTAGTGGGATTTTTATTAATATTGGAATTAATTTTTATTAATTGGGATTAATAGAAAATTAAGAAGGAATTGGAGAGGAAAGAAAGTAAAGGAAATATATAATAGAGGAAGAAAGAAAAGAAAGTTAGAAACATTTGGAAAGAAAGAGGAAAGAAAGAAGAAAGAAAAGAAAGAGAGGAGAAGAAGAGGAAAGTGGAAATCATCAAGAACCAACATCAAAGCTCCGATTAATCGAGGTAAGGGTGAGAAATGTTTCTATTTGATCATTGCATGATGTTATGTATGTTGGGTTGGGGTTTTGGTAGAGTTTTCATCACTTTCCAATTAGGGCAAATGTTGGATTAATCGGTAGATTGATGATTTTCATCACTTTCCATTCTCCTTTAATCTGATTCACCACTAGAGCTGAGTCTCCGTACACATCCAGATGTTTGATTCGCAAATCAATAGCTTCTTCCAGGCCCATAATGCAAGCCTCATATTCAGCCTCATTATTGGTAACGGGAAAGGTCAATCGAGCAGTAAAGGGGATGTGCAACCCCTGAGGAGTAGTAATAATCGCACCTATTCCGCTACCATAGGAATTTACAGCTCCATCAAATATCAACTGCCATTTGGAACCCAACTCTGGTCCTTCGTCCGACAATGGTTCTTCACAATCTTTCATCTTCAGGTACACGATATCCTCGTCAGGAAAATCTGTAACAGCCCAAATTTCATTAAATAATTAATTGTAGTAATTAATTGATTTAGTGGGATTTTTATTAATATTGGAATTAATTTTTATTAATTGGGATTAATAGAAAATTAAGAAGGAATTGGAGAGGAAAGAAAGTAAAGGAAATATATAATAGAGGAAGAAAGAAAAGAAAGTTAGAAACATTTGGAAAGAAAGAGGAAAGAAAGAAGAAAGAAGAGAAAGAGAGGAGAAGAAGAGGAAAGTGGAAATCATCAAGAACCAACATCAAAGCTCCGATTAATCGAGGTAAGGGTGAGAAATGTTTCTATTTGATCATTGCATGATGTTATGTATGTTGGGTTGGGGTTTTGGTAGAGTTTTCATCACTTTCCAATTAGGGCAAATGTTGGATTAATCGGTAGATTGATGATTTAATCGGTTGGAACTGAGTAATAATGCCGTAGAATAGTCGGGTAACATGTATTGATGCTATTTGTACTGATTTGGATGTTTGAGGTTTGGTTGATGATGGATTGATGAAGGAGAGGCAGAATAGGGTTCTGTTCTGCGCAGGTTCGCTGGCTCTCGCCAGGCGAAGCCTAGCGAATGCTGGCGAGTAATTATGATTAAGTCCCAGTGGACTTCGCTGGCGAGTTCGCCAAGCGAAGTTGGATAGCGAAGGTTCGCCCAGCGAAGGTGCTGGCGAATGGTGGCGAATGAAGTCAGTAGCTACTGGCTTGGGCTCGCTGGGAAGTTTCGCCAGGCGAAGCCTAGCGAGTGTTCGCTGAGAGAGTTCGCCAAGCGAAGGCCCAACGAAGGTTCACTGCGGGGTCTCGCCAGGCGAATATGGGCGAGTTTGACAACATTTTTCTTTTGATGTGTTGATCATGTGGAGATGGTTTGGTTGTTTCACATAGGTGGATACCTTATGATATGAATATAGATATGATCGATTGTGATAATGTGTGCTGTGGGTAGCCTACGGGCGTGAATCCTAGAATTGTGATTCAAAGGTTAATTGCATCAAGTATAAATACATGTGAACATAATAAGTGATTATGTGTGTATTATTTAATGAACTTGCGAATGCTCGATGTGTATACAATTATGTAATGAGTATGCATGAGAACATTTTGAATATGTGTGCATAACTTATAATTGTATGATTGGTATTGCGATGTGAATACCTTGATTGTTGTGATAATTAGAGATACATGGGAATACAATGAGGAATGTATGTGTATCGTCTAATGAATTGTGAGTGCATATATGTATGCGATTGTTGTGTGAATGCATGGGAACATATGTGATATGTGTGCATTGTTGTTGAATATGATGATGTGTGAAATGAATACATTGATAAATGTTTGATATATGTTGTATGTGCAATCATGATGAAATTCTCGAAGGGGTGAATTATTCGAATGCATGGGATTAAGACGCGGGAACGGTCTTAAGTGCATTTATTGTGATTAGTTGATTGTACATGCATCATTCAGTCAAGAGGCAATGTCTGTTAGTTTCATGGAAACTAGTGGCTTGTCCCAAACCTAGAAGGGTGGGTTTGAAGCCTAGGGGACGGGCTTGGTTGTTATCGGTCTAGAAGGGTGGACCCGGTTTAAAGTAAAAACCGAAAAATGATAACGAGTTATCGGTCTAGAAGGGTGGACCCGGTTTAGAGTAAAAACCGAAAAAAAGATAACGAGAGTCGGTACCGCATAGCATTGAGTTGCATTGAATATGTTGAGTCACATTGCATAATATTGTTGTGGTACAAATGTGGTTGTGAATGATTGTGAAGTCAAGCATGAAGGGATGTGCTTGTGGATGTTCATAATGTTGATATATGTGAACGTGATATGATTATGATTATGAGAATGAAGTGTGGTAAGAAATGTGAATATGTGTTATATGATACCTATAGATACGTAATCTTATGCCTTGATTATTATGGTTATATTTCTCACCCTTCTGCTGTTTTATAATGCTCTATGAGGCATTGCAGATTAGGATGCTGGAGACCTTTTTGTGAAGTTAGTCTTCATTCTTTTGAGTCGGCTGCTCTGATATGTAACACCGGGTAGTTAGACTAGTATAGTCATTCTTTTGTGATACATTGCGATGCATCAGCTGATGTGGTTTTGTAAACTAACTGATTAAATGATTTTATCTTCCGCTTAAATCTAAATGTTGAAATGTGATTTCTAAAACTACGAAAACGTTACATATTTTATGGAGCAAAAATGTTAAAGTGTTTTATTGGTGAAGTTGTGACATTCTTCTTTTATACCTTATTCTAAAACTTTTACTCTGATGAATTTGTATATGCTTAAATGTTTTATATGCATTTATTTGGGGTATAGAAGGGGGTGTTACATAGTGGTATCAGAGCAGGTCGGTCCGTCCGGCCAAGTTGTTAGAGTGTTTTTCCCTGTGTGTTATTGATATGCGTGTGATGCATTATCAATATTGGTTGTTCTTACGTGGTTCTGTTGTTGGAATTAGTAAGATGGTTGCAGGAAGGAACGACGAAGCGATTGCGGAGGCATTGACGAGATTGGCGGGGGAAATTGGGCAGAATCCTCCGGCCAATGTGAATGTGAGGAATCATGCTGATGATGGATTCCGTGCTTTGGGGAAATTCCAAAATAATAACCCTCCGGTCTTCAAGGGAACTCATGAACCGGACAAGGCACAAATTTGGTTGAAAGCTGTGGAAAAGATTTTTCGAGTTATGAATTGCTCGGATGCACAAAAGGTGCAGTTTCGGACTCATATGCTCGAAGAAGAAGCTGAAGATTGGTGGGGTAATACTCGCCAAAGGTTTGAGGAAGATGATATTGTGATTACGTGGGATGTGTTTAGAGAAACCTTTCTGGAGAAGTATTTTCCAGAGGATGTGCGGGGGAAGAAAGAGATCGAATTTCTTGAGTTGAAGCAAGGTAATTCGACGGTTGCTGAGTATGCGGCGAAATTTGAGGAGTTGATCAAATTTTGTCCTCATTACAATACTGGCAATGCTGAGAGGTCTAAGTGCCTCAAGTTTGTGAACGGTTTGAGACCCGAGATTAGACAATCTATTGGATATCAGGAAATCAGGCGGTTTTCTAAGTTGGTTAACAAGAGCAGAATTTATGACGAAGACAGTAGGGCTAGGTCCAGCCACTACAAGAGTCTAAGTGACAAGAAAGGAAAGGGACAATTCAGAGGAAAACCTTACGTAACTCCTGCTGATAAGGGGAAACAAAAGGTTGGTTTTGGCAAGAAGCCAAGTGGGGGAGTTTCTACCTCAGTTAGATGTTATAGGTGTGGTGAAGAGGGACACCGTGCTTCGGAATGCAAAAGTGTTGAGCAGGCGTGTTTTAAGTGTGGCAAGCCAGGCCACAAGGCTCTGGAATGCAGAAGTGGTGCGGGTGTGACTTGCTAGAATTGTGGTGAGCAAGGGCACATCAGTACCAAATGTGATAAACCGAAGAAGAATCAAGGGAGCGGGAAAGTGTTCGCTCTATGTGGATCTGAGACTGCTAGTGACGATCGCTTGATCAGAGGTACGTGTTTTATTAATGGTATACCTTTGATCGCTATAATTGATACCGGAGCTACGCATTCTTTTATTTCTTTGGATTGTGTTAGAAGGTTAAATCTTGAGTTGTCTGTGATTGGTGGCGGTATGGTTATTGATACTCCTGCTATGGGTTCGGTAACTACACCGTATGTTTGCTTGAATTGCCCGTTGAGTATTTTCGGTAGAGATTTTGGGATCGATTTAGTGTGTCTTCATTTAGATCAACTGGATGTCATTCTTGGAATGAATTGGTTAAAATTCAATCGTGTGTATATTAACTGTTTTGACAAAACGGTTATTTTTCCCGACTCGGATGTTGAAAGGGAATTGTTTATGACGAGGAAACAAGTGAAGGAATCGGTACAAGATGGGGCTAAGGTATTTATGCTTATGGCAACTTTGAGGACTAGTGAAAGTGAAGAGATTGATGCTTTGCCCATTGTTAGAGATTTTCCGGAAGTATTCCCTGAAGAGATAAAGGATTTACCGCCGGAGCGAGAAGTGGAGTTTTCGATAGATTTGATTCTTGGAACTAGTCCGATATCGATGGCTCCATATCGTACGTCGGCCTCGGAGTTAAAAGAGTTGAAGAGTCAACTTGAGGATTTGCTTGAAAAGAGGTTTATTCGTCCGAGCGTGTCACCGTGGGGTGCACCGGTGTTGTTGGTTAAGAAGAAAGAAGGTTCTATGAGGCTCTGTGTGGATTACAGACAGTTGAACAAGGTGACTATTAAGAATAAGTATCCACTTCCAAGGATTGATGATCTGATGGATCAGTTGGTTGGTGCAAGCGTGTTCAGCAAGATTGATTTGAGATCTGGGTATCATCAGATCCGTGTGAAAGCTGAGGATATTCAGAAGACGGCCTTTCGGATGAGGTATGGACACTATGAGTATTTCGTGATTCCATTTGGTGTGACTAATGCACCAGGTGTATTTATGGAGTACATGAATAGGATTTTCCATCCATATTTGGATAAGTTTGTGGTGGTGTTTATCGACGACATCTTGGTTTATTCGAAGAGTGAAGGAGAGCATGCCGAGCATCTGAAGATTGTGTTATCTGTGCTGAGAGAGAAGCAGTTGTTCGCGAAGCTTTCTAAGTGTGAATTTTGGTTGAAGGAAGTTAGTTTCCTTGGTCATGTGATTTCTAGTAGTGGTATTGCGGTCGATCCGTCGAAGGTTGAAGCGGTGTCGCAATGGGAGACTCCGAAGTCAGTTTTTGAGATCAGAAGTTTTCTTGGTTTAGCCGGTTATTATCGGAAGTTTATTGAAGGATTTGCTAAGTTATCGTTGCCGTTGACACAGTTGACTAGGAAAGGTCAAGCCTTTGTTTGGGACGCCAAGTGTGAAGCGAGTTTTCAAGAACTTAAGCGAAGGTTGACGACAGCTCCTGTTTTGATTCTGCCAAATCCAGAAGAACCATTCGTTGTGTATTGTGATGCTTCTTTGATGGGTTTAGGAGGTGTGTTGATGCAGAATAACCAAGTTGTAGCTTATGCTTTGAGGCAACTCAAAGTGCATGAGAAGAATTATCCGACGCATGACTTAGAGTTGGCCGCCGTTGTGTTCGTGTTGAAACTTTGGAGGCATTATTTATTGGGCGCAAGATTTGAAGTGTTTAGTGACCACAAGACTTTGAGATATCTTTTTGATCAAAAGGAATTGAATGCAAGACAAAGAAGATGGCTTGAACTTTTGAAGGATTATGATTTTGGCTTGAATTACCATCCGGGTAAAGCGAATGTGGTAGCGGATGCGTTGAGTCGGAAATCGTTACACATGTCAATGATGATGGTGAAAGAGTTGGAATTGATTGAGCAATTTCGGGATTTGAGTTTGGTATGTGAGAGAACTTCTTTTGGATTTAAGTTGGGTATGTTAAAGCTTACAAGTGGTATTTTGGATGAAATTCGAGAAGGATAGAAATCGGATTTGAGCTTAGCTGATCGGTTGAATTTAATCAACCAAGGCCAAAGTGGTGATTTTCGGATTGATGAGAATGGTATTATGAGATGTCGGGATCGAGTTTGTGTTCCGAACATGGTTGAGCTTAAGAAGAGCATCCTTGAGGAAGGACATCGTAGCGAATTGAGTATTCATCCGGGTGCTACTAAGATGTATCAGGATTTGAGGAAAGTATTTTGGTGGCCTAGTATGAAGAAGGATATCGTAGAATTTGTATATTCTTGTTTGACTTGCCAGAAGTCAAAGATTAAGCATCAGAAGCCATCGGGTTTGATGAAGCCGTTGTTTATTCCTGAGTGGAAATGGGATAGTATCTCCATGGATTTTGTATCGGGTTTGCCGAGGACGCCGAGTAATTTTGAGGCTATTTGGGTTATCGTGAATAGGTTGACTAAATCTGCTCACTTTATTCCTATGCGTATGGATTACCCTTTAGAGAAGTTGGCTAAGTTGTATATTGAGAGGATTGTGTGTCTGCATGGTATTCCGTTAAGTATTGTTTCGGATAGAGATCCGCGGTTTACTTTGAGATTTTGGGAGAGCCTGCAGAGTGCTTTGGGTACTAAGTTGCGTTTGAGTTCAGCGTATCATCCTCAGACTGATGGTCAGACGGAGAGGACGATTCAGTCGCTTGAAGATCTTTTGAGGGCTTGTGTATTGGAAAAAGGAGGAGCTTGGGATAGCTACTTGCCTTTGATTGAGTTTACCTACAACAACAGTTTCCATTCGAGTATTGGTATGGCACCATTTGAGGCGTTGTATGGTAGGCGGTGTAGGACACCATTGTGTTGGTTCGAGTCCGGAGAGAGTTCTGTTGTTGGACCCGAGTTAGTTCAACAGACCACTGATAAGATCAAGATGATTCAAGAGAAGATGAGAGTTGCTCAGAGTCGTCAGAAGAGTTATTATGACAAGAGGAGGAAGGCACTTGAATTTCAAGAGGGAGATCATGTGTTTCTTCGAGTCACTCCGATGACAGGTGTTGGTAGGGCACTGAAGTCGCGCAAGTTGTCGCCGCGTTTCATTGGTCCTTATCAGATTTTGCAGAAGGTAGGAGAAGTGGCCTATCGTGTGGCTTTACCACCGTCGCTTGCTAATCTTCATGATGTATTCCATGTATCTCAGTTGAGGAAATACATTGCGGATCCGTCTCATGTAGTCCAAATAGATGATGTGCAGGTGAGAGATAACCTGACTGTTGAGACATCACCTATGCGGATTGAGGATCGGAAATTGAAACAGCTTCGAGGTAAAGAGATTGCTTTAGTGAAGGTCGCTTGGGGAGGATCGGCTGGTGGAAATGTTACTTGGGAGCTTGAGAGTCAGATGAAGGAGTCTTATCCAGAACTGTTTGAATCAGGTAACATTTTCGAGGACGAAAATTCCTAAAGTGGGGGAGAGTTGTAACAGCCCAAATTTCATTAAATAATTAATTATAGTAATTAATTGATTTAGTGGGATTTTTATTAATATTGGAATTAATTTTTATTAATTGGGATTAATAGAAAATTAAGAAGGAATTGGAGAGGAAAGAAAGTAAAGGAAATATATAATAGAGGAAGAAAGAAAAGAAAGTTAGAAACATTTGGAAAGAAAGAGGAAAGAAAGAAGAAAGAAGAGAAAGAGAGGAGAAGAAGAGGAAAGTGGAAATCATCAAGAACCAACATCAAAGCTCCGATTAATCGAGGTAAGGGTGAGAAATGTTTCTATTTGATCATTGCATGATGTTATGTATGTTGGGTTGGGGTTTTGGTAGAGTTTTCATCACTTTCCGATTAGGGAAAATGTTGGATTAATCGGTAGATTGATGATTTAATCGGTTGGAACTGAGTAATAATGCCGTAGAATAGTCGGGTAACATGTATTGATGCTATTTATACTGATTTGGATGTTTGAGGTTTGGTTGATGATGGATTGATGAAGGAGAGGCAGAATAGGGTTCTGTTATGCGCAGGTTCGCTGGCTCTCGCCAGGCGAGCGAAGGCGAAGCTTTGCCAGGCGAAGCCTAGCGAATGCTGGCGAGTAATTATGATTAAGTCCCAGTGGACTTTGCTGGCGAGTTCGCCAAGCGAAGTTGGATAGCGAAGGTTCGCCCAGCGAAGGTGCTGGCGAATGGTGGCGAATGAAGTCAGTAGCTACTGGCTTGGGCTCGCTGGGAAGTTTCGCCAGGCGAAGCCTAGCGAGTGTTCGCTGAGAGAGTTCGCCAAGCGAAGGCCCAGCGAAGGTTCGCTGCGGGGTCTCGCCAGGCGAATATGGGCGAGTTTGACAACATTTTTCTTTTGCTGTGTTGATCATGTGGAGATGGTTTGGTTGTTTCACATAGGTGGATACCTTATGATATGAATATAGATATGATCGATTGTGATAATGTGTGCTGTGGGTAGCCTACGGGCGTGAATCCTAGAATTGTGATTCAAAGGTTAATTGCATCAAGTATAAATACATGTGAACATAATAAGTGATTATGTGTGTATTATTTAATGAACTTGCGAATGCTCGATGTGTATACAATTATGTAATGAGTATGCATGAGAACATTTTGAATATGTGTGCATAACTTATAATTGTATGATTGGTATTGCGATGTGAATACCTTGATTGTTGTGATAATTAGAGATACATGAGAATACAATGAGGAATGTATGTGTATCGTCTAATGAATTGTGAGTGCATATATGTATGCGATTGTTGTGTGAATGCATGGGAACATATGTGATATGTGTGCATTGTTGTTGAATATGATGATGTGTGAAATGAATACATTGATAAATGTTTGATATATGTTGTATGTGCAATCATGATGAAATTCTCCAAGGGGTGAATTATTCGAATGCATGGGATTAAGACGCGGGAACGGTCTTAAGTGCATTTATTGTGATTAGTTGATTGTACATGCATCATTCAGTCAAGAGGCAATGTCTGTCAGTTTCGTGGAAACTAGTGGCTTGTCCCAAACCTAGAAGGGTGGGTTTGAAGCCTAGGGGACGGGCTTGGTTGTTATCGGTCTAGAAGGGTGGACCCGGTTTAAAGTAAAAACCGAAAAATGATAACGAGTTATCGGTCTAGAAGGGTGGACCCGGTTTAGAGTAAAAACCGAAAAAAGATAACGAGAGTCGGTACCGCATAGCATTGAGTTGCATTGAATATGTTGAGTCACATTGCATAATATTGTTGTGGTACAAATGTGCTTGTGAATGATTGTGAAGTCAAGCATGAAGGGATGTGCTTGTGGATGTTCATAATGTTGATATATGTGAACGTGATATGATTATGATTATGAGAATGAAGTGTGGTGAGAAATGTGAATATGTGTTATATGATACCTATATATACGTAATCTTATGCCTTGATTATTATGGTTATATTTCTCACCCTTTTGCTGTTTTATAATGCTCTATGAGGCATTGCAGATTAGGATGCTGGAGACCTTTTTGTGAAGTTAGTCTTCATTCTTTTGAGTCGGCTGCTCTGATATGTAACACAGGGTAGTTAGACTAGTATAGTCATTCTTTTGTGATACATTGCGATGCATCAACTGATGTGGTTTTGTAAACTAACTGATTAAATGATTTTATCTTCCGCTTAAATCTAAATGTTGAAATGTGATTTCTAAAACTACGAAAACGTTACATATTTTATGGAGCAAAAATGTTAAAGTGTTTTATTGGTGAAGTTGTTACATTCTTATTTTATACCTTATTCTAAAACTTTTACTCTGATGAATTTGTATATGCTTAAATGTTTTATATGCATTTATTTGGGGTATAGAAGGGGGTGTTACAAAATCAAACCTCATCGATTGGTAGTCCTCAACAGGCTGCTCCGCAAGGTACTATGACAAAACGCTACCTTTAATAGCCTTTTGCGAGACATATTGGATATCATATTCGGTTAACACCATCTGCCATCGGGCAATTCTTCCGGAGAGTGCTTGCTTCTCAAACACGTATTTGATTGGATCCATCTTTGAAATTAGCAGGGTCGTATGATTTAGCATGTATTGCCTCAAACGTTTGGTGGCCCAGGCTAGCGCACAACGCGTTTTCTCGAGCATTGAGTATCTGGACTCACAGTCAGTAAATTTCTTACTCAAATAGTAGATTGCATGCTCTTTACGTCTGGTCTCGTCGTGTTGACCGAGAACACAATCCATACTTTCCTCAAGAACCGTCAAATACATAATCAACGGTCTCCCGGCTACTGGGGGTATCAAAACAGGAGGTTCCTGCAAGTATTCTTTTATCTTGTCGAACGCCTTTAGACAACTTTCATTCCAGGTCACAACCTGGTCCTTTTTCAACAGCTTGAATAACGGCTCGCATGTCGCAGTTAAGTGAGATATGAACCGAGCGATGTAGTTCAATCTCCCTAAAAATCCATGCACTTCTTTTTCTGTTTTAGGCGTCGGCATTTCTTGTATTGCTTTTATTTTTGTAGGATCAGCCTCTATTCCTTTTTCGCTCACGATAAACCCCAGTAGTTTACCCGATCTCACCCCGAAGGTGCACTTGTTAGGGTTCAGTCTCAACCTGAACTTCCTAAGCCTCCTGAACAGTTTCAGCAGATTAACCAAATGCTCCTCTTCCGTCTAGGATTTGGTAATCATATCATCAACATAAACCTCGATCTCTTTATGCATCATGTCGTGAAAGAGAGTCATCATAGCGCGTTGATATGTTGCCCCAGCGTTCTTCAGTCCGAAGGGCATCACTTTGTAGCAAAATGTTCCCCAGGGAGTAATGAAGGTAGTCTTCTCCATGTCTTCTGGAGCCATCTTGATCTGATTGTAACCCGAGAAGCCATCCATGAAGGAGAATACGAAGAACTGAGCAGTGTTATCAACCAGAACATCGATGTGAGGAAGTGGAAAGTCATCTTTCGGGCTCGCCCTATTCAAATCACGGTAGTCTACACACATTCGCACCTTACCGTCTTTCTTCGGAACTGGCACAATATTAGCGACCCAGGAGGGATATTTTGTAACGGCTAGGAAACCAGCATCCCACTGTTTTTGAACTTCCTCCTTGATCTTCACAGCCATGTCCGGTCTGGTTCTCCTGAGCTTCTGCTTAATAGGCGGACATTCCTCTCGCAGCGGCAGACGGTGAACAACCATATCCGTATCCAACCCAGGCATATCCTTGTACGACCAAGCAAATATATCACTGTACTCTTTGAGCATCTCAACCAACCTTTGCTTGATGTCGCTCTGTAGTGCAGCCCCTATACGGATGTTTCTCACAACCTCTTCCGACCCCAAATTGATAATCTCAATGACTTCCTCATGAGGCAGAATGATTCTTTCCTCTTGTTTCAATAACCAGGTCAACTCTTCTGGTACGTCGCCATCTTCAACAATCTCTTCCTCAGCCTGAAATACCGGGTGCTCGAAGTCGAAGTGAGTCATAGGCGGTTCATAGATGTCATCTGAAATAGTAATCCTGCAAAGGAAATGGTTAAATGCTTCAAAACACAGACAAAGCAAATAACCACGTTGCCATTTTATTGTAAAAGATAAAAACAGGAAAAACAGGGATCACAACATTTGTATATGAGAAACGCCTTTATTTCATGATTAAACAATGTAATGTACATAACCAAATGGCCCTAAGCAAAATCACCATGCCCCGGGTAGGATACAGGATTATTCAACAATTAAGAAAAGAAATCATTATTGTTTAGTTGTCACGGGAACAGTCTCCCGGATAGACCAATTGTAGAGACTTTGTCCTGGAACGCTTGGCTTGATCCATGCGTCCATATCACAGTCGCTATCTCCTTCTTCAGAATCGGAAACAGCATTGATAGTCTCGAAGCTCACCCCGCTTGGTGTAATGGTTATCAACCCTCTGAACTTGGGCGTTCCTGAAGAGGGTGCTGATGACGAAGGATGATATCCAAGTCCGAACCGGTCATTCTTCACGGGAATCTCCAACACCTGACCCCAGCCCTTGGCTTTGCCTGCCTGCACTAGAGCCTGAGCCTCTTTGTAGGATGACACCGCGACATCTGCTACTTTACTTGAGCCTGAAGCTTTGTCTTTTATTTGCAACCCCTCGAAGGCTTGACACAGGGTCTCGTGTATTTCGCCGTCGACTTCCACATATTTGAACGAAGACAAATGGCTAACCAGAATATCTTCTTCTCCACAAACAGTGACGACACTATCCCCCACCATATACTTCAGCTTCTGGTGTAACATGGATGTGACTGCCCCGACAGCATGAATCCATGGGCGCCCCAGAAGGCAACTATACACTGGCTGGATGTCCATTATATAGAATTCAGTTTCAAATATTTCAGGGCCCACCTGCAACGGTAATGTTATTGATCCGAAAACCGACCTCCTCGTTCCATCGAACGCTCTCACCACTAAGTCACTGGGCGTGCAGATAATCCCCCTGATATCTAACTTCATCATGGCTTTCTTCGGTAGCACATTCAGAGAAGATCCAGTGTCTACTAAAACATGGGACATGACCGTGCCCCGACATTCAACTGACACATGCAATTCCATATTGTGCTCTCGCCCTCTTGGAGTCAAATCAAAGTCTGTGAAGCCCAAACTGTGCCCCGCATTGACATGCGCCATCACCCCTTCTAACTGGTTAACAGAAACTTCTTGAGGAACGAACGACGTGCCTAGAATTTTCAGCAAAGCGTTCCGATGGGCCTCGGAACATAACAGCAATGATAGGATGGAAATTTTTGACGGCATTTGCTGGAGGTGCTCGACGATTTTGTAATCACTTTTACGAATGAGCCTCATAAACTCCTCCACATCCTTAAGTGACGTTTCCTTTTCATTCGACTGCGAAGGACCACCCTCCACTACCTTGGCTTTACCCTTGGCTAATCTTTCTGCCTCTACCTCGGGTGACGTGAAGATTCTCCCGCTTCTGGTCATACCCCCTGTTCCGACAACATTATCTACAACCCCAGCTGGTTATCCATTGACTTCAATTTTCTTACCGTTGCAATATACCTCCAACCTGTAAGTCCAGGGCACTGCTTTAGTACTCTCAAAAGGAATTGGTCCTGCCTTGGTAATTGTGATCGTCGGCCGCTTGGCGGGCGCCGTTATCGTTATTGTTTTCCTCAGAATTGTCACCGTAGCAACATCATTCAGCTCATCACACAACGCCTCTACAGGCTTTTCAACTGCGGTTCTATCAAACTGCAAGGTACCTTTATCCATCATAGCCTGAATACCCTGCCTCAGCTCATTACAACCCTCTGGCTGTATCCAACAATCCAAGCAAAATTCATCACACCCCGGGAATACACCCCCTTTTAGCGACCTGCTTTTAATCTCACCCAACGGTGTCTTCAACTCATTGACATCCATCACTAGATTCAGATTCTCTTCTGTCAAGATGGCGTTTGCCCCATGGTTGGGCATAGGCTGTTGTACTATATTTGGACCCACATGTCCAAAGTTAATAGCTTTGCTATCCAATAAATCCTGAACTTTGTGTTTAAATGCCTGACAAGCCTCTATATCATGCCCGGGTGCCCCGGAATGAAATTCGCAATGCTTGTTGGCGTCATATCCGTAAGGAAGTACTGCCCCTGTAGGCGGTGCCAAAGTCCTCTTTTCAACCAAGTTCAGCCCTAGCAGGGTCTGGAGGAGTTTTGCATACGTGGAAGGAGGTGCGTTGAACACTCTTTTCGCTCTCGCGTTCTGTACCCTTCTCTGGCCAGGATTCTGTCCTTGCTGTTGCTGCGGTTGTTGTTGTTGTGGCTGTCTTTGTTGAGGAAGCGGGATAGTGACGCTAGCTATCTGTTGCGGCTGAACATACTGATTTCTTCCTCTGCCCCTGCCCCTGCCACCAAACACGGCACTAGTATCGCCCTGTCATCTACCACCAAATGCTTTTCTGGCACCTCCTGTTGAAGTAGACTCACCGGCTTGGAACCTTCCAACTTTAATCCCGTTTTCAATCATCTCCCCCATAAGAATCAAATCTGAGAAACTGCTCAATGACACACTAAACAAATTTTCGTAGAACACCCCTGTAAATGTCCCAATGAACATATCATTCATCTCTCTTTCAATTAAAGGAGGATGCACCCTCGCTGCCATATCGCGCCACCTTTGCGCATACTCTTTAAAGCTTTCACCAATCTTCTGTGACAAACCCTGCAATTGGACCCGGTTTGGCGCCAGATCGCTATTGTATTTGTAATGGGTCACGAAAGCATCAGCCAGCTGCTTCCAGGTTTTGATCTGCGTGGGCTCCAGCCCCATGTACCATTCAAGTGAAGGTCCTGATAAGTTGTCCTGAAAGAAATCCATGAGCATCCTTTCATCGTCTGAATACGCGGACATCCTTCTGTAGTAAGAGCGGACATGGACCTTAGGGCAAGTTTCCCCTTTGTACTTATCAAAAGTGGGAGCCTTAAATTTCAACGGCACCCTCAACCCTGGTACCAAGCCCATTGTAGTCATATCCAAACCGGTGGAGTTCTGATTCACTACCCCCTTCATCTGTTCTTCAAGCATTTTGATCCTCTGCACAGGATTAACAGGTCCTTCAACTCCCATACCTCTTCCGGAAAAGGCGTCCTCCTGGCAGTCTTCGCCCCAATTCACATTTCCATTTCCATATCCGTTGTAACCAGTGTTGCGACCAAACCCTTGCTGATTGATCATGGGACCTCGTCCCCCGTTACCGAAACCCTGGTTAACCCTAACAGGTCCAAACCCAGTGTTGACAGGAATCACCCCAACACCATTCATATTACCAAATCCACCATACCCTTGGTTAGCGTTACCAAAACCGTCATAACCGAAACCCTGAGTGTTGAAGCCGAACTTCCCGTCTTGATTGACGTAATCAAGTCCCTGATCATTGTAGCCGAAACCATTATTGCCGAAACCATTGCTGCCATTGTTGTTACCACCGCCTTGGTTGGCGTCCCCAAATCCAACATTGTTAACAACAATCTCATTTCCATTTCCTGTGTTTCCGTTGCCAGCGCCAGCGTCATTGTTTACAACCACAACCGGTGGTGTCACTACAGGTGGAACCACAGGCGTAGGGGGCCCATCCTCCGGAATAGTTTCAACATGCGCAGAGTTGTGGTCATTGTTGCCATTCCCATTAGCCCGCGTCAGCAGTGGCTGTACCAAAGTCTGGAGGCTCTCTTGGCCCTTAGAAATGTTCTCCATTGCCTGCATGAACAGATTCAACTTCTCGCGGATTTCCTACATCTCCACTTGGACTTGATCCATGATTCTCTTGCAGTTGTTTCGGGTTGAGTAGCGGTGAACTCTTTGTTCGTCAATCCTAGAAAACCTGAAGATGCAGGAAATAAGATACAGATTCAAGAATACCGGTCATGCAATATGAATGCAGATGCAATTATGTAAATATGCTACAGGTTATATTCCCCCCGATTCTAGTCGGAGAGAAGGCCATCATGACAATGGAGTCCCCATCAAGCAAGCAAGAAATCAGAAAAACCCTCATATATAAGCAAATGCCCAGAGGCTGAGTACAAGAGTATAACTGGATATAACTGAAGAGACCTCGGCCAACAAGCCTGGAGATGGTCAAAATACAAGTACAAATAACAAAGGCAAGGCAAAGATAAATCAAGCCAAATGGCGTGCTCTGACATCTTCCAATATCCTCAATGTCTCCAAATGCCCTAGTCGGGAGATCAGCTCCTGTATCAGCAAGGCATGCCGCTCGGTAGTGGATCTCAGCTTTTTTGCGTCGTCCTAACAGGTTCCTTTTCCAGAACTCTCGTCAAGTCTGTACCTCTTGGAACCGGCCTTCTCTTCATAACCTCTAGGCTTTTCGTCAATGTCACTTACTCTAAGCTCAGCAATGCTCCTAAGTGATGTCTCTTTAGTAATCTTTGCGTCTTGGGCTTTGATCTGTGCCTCTAGCGTGGCAATCTGCAGCTTCAGTTCGTCTTCACGCTCCTTCCGCTTGGTAAGCGTGGCATTCCACAAAGCTTCCCACTTGCTGAGACGGGAATAAGCTTTGCTTAAAAGTTCCTTCTTGTAAGTAAGCACCTTGCTAACACCGTTCAAGGCTATTCCCACTTTTTCTTTCTTGTTGGTCTCTTTCGTCAGCTCTGAACCCAACCTGTTAATCAATTCAGTTTGTTCCTTCACAGTGAAGGTGGCTTCATTCTTCTCACGACGTAACTGGAAGATCTCTTTCTCTAACTCATCATTAGCTTTCTTCATTTCTTTGTTTTCGGCCAAAAATTTGTTATACTTCTCACTCTCTTCCGAAGTAGGTACCTCAATCATTGGAAGATACAGGGGTTTCACAGCAGGATAAGGCATCAAGGTCATACTAGCTCTCTCGCGAATCCAAGCCAAATAAGGATCATAAGCTTTGCTGTTGCTCTTACCGAGCAAAGCTTTCCCTCTCCTATGGATGTTAGCCCATGCATGTCTCAATCTGATCAAAACAGTCGTGTCTAATAAGCCCGTGAGATACAGAGATTCCTGTATCTCCTTCTCAATAGGAGCGTCCCTCAAAGCATAACCAAACTGTCTTACTAGCAGTGAAGGGTTATAGTTGATACAGCCTTTCCGTCCAATCAAAGGGACATTCGGAAAGCCACTGCAACTATATATAACATCAGTGCCAAGCATACTCCGATCAAACCAAATGATATTCTCAGCAGACAGCCCCATCAACCGGGAAGACCAATCCAAAGTATCAACAGCATCAACAAAAGGCCCTGTCTTCGGAAGATGCCCCTAGAACCACATGTACAAAAGAGGAAGACAGCAGGAAACATTCTTGCCACGACGTTTCTCATTCTTGTAGTGAATCGAATGATAAACATCGCCCAAGAGAGTAGGAACTGGATTCTTCGAGGCAAGAATCAAGAAGGCGTCTGAGTCGAAAAAATCTGGCACATTAGGAAACAAGACAATCCCGTAGATGCAGACAGCTAGAATGACACTGAAAGCAACCCAACATCCACTCTTTGCGCACTGCGTAGCCTTCTCAACCAGGACAGACAGGTGAAAACCATAAGCTCCGTTCAGCTTGACCAAGCCTCCGGGGAACTCAGAAGCGTCCAAACTG
The DNA here is from genome assembly GCA_963859935.3 of Lathyrus sativus. Lineage (NCBI taxonomy): Eukaryota > Viridiplantae > Streptophyta > Magnoliopsida > Fabales > Fabaceae > Lathyrus > Lathyrus sativus. The sequence continues at coordinate 353,518,742 of OZ012737.1, forward strand.
ACAGTCGCGGCAAGTGTAGCCAACTCAGGCTCAGCATCAACATGTATGAAGGGCATCTGGTCTAACAAAGGAACTCCCAACATCGCAGAATACTCCTCCAAAGTGGGTGCCAGAATATAGTCAGGAAATAAGAAACACCTCAGCTGCGGCTCATAAAACTGCATCAAAGTATACACCCCAGTCGTCTCGAATGCGGAAGGTCTATACAACAAGCTAAGCAATCTCCCATAAGACACTCTGAACTCAGCCCTCACTCTCTGATCTGCTAGAGCAACCAATCCCAGCAAGGAACTGATATCTGGTGAATGCAACCGGTAAGCAACTGTCCTCTTCAGGGACTCCATGTTTGGCTAGAGGGTCTACTAGAATCAGAGGGGAATGATCACCTGCAACATAAATACATGTTAATGAAATACAGTCATGAAAATGCACATGCGTATGCAAACAAGGGACCAAGTGCAATGCTGATGAGCTGTGCTGCTTTGTACTAGAGCCTGAGAACCATCAAATCTTCATCTCAAACCAACCACTCAAATGAACCCTGTAACCACATCTCACTGACAGAGATAAACCGGGTATTCTGAGGTCAAAGGTTTCCTGCAAACAAACCCACCTACCCCTCACAGGTATGTACTTAATTCGAAGACGAGGTACGGCATCCTATGCGGGTTCAACGTCACAGACTTTCAAGAGTAATGATACGATACCCAGAAGGTGTGGCATCATCATCCCTTGAAGCGGCCTCACTTAGTTGAATCCCAATTGATAGGTCCCCAGAATCGACAATCCTCGGGTCAGACAACTTGTCGAGCCCTAAGGGCCAGGCAAGAAGCATCAAAGAGAATCTCGTCCGAGCGTAAATTTCACGGCTAGCTGGTGCGAGCTAAGCAAGCAGGCTAACCACTACTCTCTACTTCTAAGTCTATGTGTAACCTCAAGCCCAGGTCCGGCTTATCTCTCAACAGATTACTCCCTTCCCACAACAGCAATAACAGTATAAAGCTGATAATAAAATGCGGAAAGTAAAGACAGAAAAGTAAATCTATACAACACCCACGACGGGAAAACAAGCGCTAGGATTGACTTGCATAGGGGATATTCTTGTCCCCAGCAGAGTCGCCAGCTGTCGCTACTGCGAAAATCGGCGCCGGCTATGACAGAAGAGTCACCACCGTGCGTTATTTATCCCAAAGGAGGGAAAGGAAATGCTCGAAGTAAACCTACCGCAAAGACGGGAAAGGAATGGTCATCGCAACCAAATCCTGGATTCGGGAGTCGGTTACACAAGGGGAAGGTATTAGCACCCCTCACGTCCTTCGTACTCGACGGGATCCATGCTTGTTTTCTAGTACGGATTATTATTCTATCTACTCTAAAGGGTTAGGGTTAAAAGAAAAGAAAATGACTCGGCAAAGTATCGCACTTTATGCCTACGTATTCCCGTCTGGAACGAGAAATCAGAGTCAACGTAGTTCGCCTACCTACGGGAAAGGAGGGGAAGGTTGCTCGCTAGGATATCGCATCCTATGCCTACGTACTTTCATACGGCATGAAAGATTAGAGCAAACGTAGTTCGGGCCACGGAAGGCACAAGCTTGTCTGACTGTTTTTTAGATTTCTGAAAATGTTTTCTCCTGATTAAGAGTCCGAGCGGACAAAAATGACACTTTGATGTTTGGTTTCTCAGTCTTTTACGCAAGAACTGTTTTTTATGATATTTGCAATCTCTGACGCACTAGAGAATATGATTTGAGAGTGACTACGTCGTATGTCACCCTAAGGGTAACACACTAAGCAGTCAGATTACTGAAGAGTGACCCTCCAGCAATCCTCTCTCAAATAGCTTAAGGCTTGTAGCGTACGACGTCGATTATCCTTATTACTGTGTTTTAAATTGTTTTGAGATAGAAGAGAAAGAACTCTAAAACCTAAGGTTTGAAATGGGAATCAAAATTACCCTAATGTTATCATGCATGGGTTAAAAACCTAATGTCTGTCATAATTCCCTCCTGCCCAGAGGAAATCAAAGATCCTAGGGGATAAACGGAAAAGAAACAACAGATATACAGTAAACAGTAAACATGCATGCAATGCAGCAATACAAGCGAGGCAAGGGAGTCCCACTCAACCTCGAACCTGGGAAAACAATAGGCAAAGGGAAACAGCTTCACTTCAAACCTAAGGGGCAAGCTGAACAAGCCAACAACAATACAGAAAAGAAAATAGGACCCAACCCCAGCTCTGACAGCAACACCAGCTCCTACAGCTCCAGATGATCAATATCAAAAGGTTGACAGTAACACCTTCTCCCAGCATGACCCCATCTTTACCCTTCAACCATCTTCAAGCTTTAGGTAAGCTCCTATCTTCAATAAGCCCTAGCTTTAGCAAGCACTGAACCCCAACAAGCAAACAGCTTCAAACAGCAGCAAAGCCCTAGTCTTCAACAGATAACTCTCTTTGACAGGCACAAGCTTCATCTTCTCCAATCTTCACTAAACCTTCTTATCTTCAATAGGTTCCCTTTTTCCAATGCACACACTCACAGGAGAGAATCAACTAATAGAGGAAGTTGGAATGTTTAAGAGGCTTAATGATAACCCATGGAAATCACTAAGATCTTAATCATAGCAAGTGAAAGGTATCCTCAAGGTTCTACCCTACCAAAGCATGCTCTACATCCCTCCTAAGGAGAGATGGAACTTCCTTGGGGGGACCCTGTGTCATGGGATAGAATAGAGGCACAAGAAGCTCTCTATGTTTGACAGAAGAAATCAGTCTACTCTAAAGCCCTCCCTATATCTCCTATCTCCTAAGTCTTCAAAAGCAACATTCAAGGATAAGATTCTTCATGCTCCAAGCTTCATCCTTTGTCTTCAATCATCCTCAAAGTCTCCATAAGCTCCAACAAGCAAAGCCCAAGCCCAACACCCAGTTGAAATGCCCCAAACCCAACAAACAAAACAACATCCCAAGAGGGAAACACACCAATATCACCCAATTTGCAAAAATCAGATAAAATGGAAATACTCATCATAAAATCCTATATTAATTTCTAAGGGACCCTAACTATTTACCCTATACCCCATATAAATCCCAAGACCTAAATCAAACCTTAAGTCTCCAAACTATGCCCTAAACTACACCTAAGTATTGTAAAACCCTAATCCTAGCACCCTAAAGTTCATCACTCAAAACTAACCTAAATTTCATCATAAAAATATGAGAAAAATCTCTAATGGAGCATGTACCTCTAATCTAATCAATCCAACAAGAATCAACTCAAAAACACTCACCAATCTCTCATACTAAATTCAACAAGATAAGGTATCAAACAAATGCAAAATAAAATCAATAAAATGGTAAAATATGCCAAAAATATAAAATGCAAGGAATTAATATTTTTATTGTTTTATTAAATTTTAGAAACCCTAAGGAAAACCAAGAAAAAATTCCCACCCTAAAATGTTCATTTTTCAATTAGTTATGAATTTTTTATTTAACCTAAAAATAATATGGAAATAAAAGAAAAATAAAAGAAAATGGTAAAGAAGGCGTGGCAAATAGCAATCAGAATTAGTTCACTTCACCAATAGCCAGCGCGCCCTAGGCCCAACACCAATTCAGAAAATCAAATGAAAAATCAAAGAAAATGAAAAAACGTTGGTACGAATAGCAAAGATTTTACGTGCATTTCTCAATTGGGCCTGGGAAAGGGGTGTGGTTAGCAAGAAATGACTTAAGCCCATCCAAGAAGGCTTAATGAAATGGTGCGTTTAGCTTTGGACTCAGAAACCTTCACAAAATAAGGCGCGCTCGTGGCCGTTGGATGATCTCTCCAGTCAAAGTCCATTAAGATCTAATGGTCACAAGTTCATCTTCTTCCTTTGAATTTTAGAGGGAGAAGGAAGCCATGGTTGAAACAGGGCTTCAACCTTCATGTTCTCCAAACACAACTCTCTCAATCCTCATCAAAACCCTAACATAAACACATCATCTGGCTCTCCTTTTCACAAGGAATTCAACCACACTATCCATTGGCATTGAATCCTCTTCTTCCTCAAAACACGAAGAAAAATTCAGGAAGTGCTCAAACCTCAATCCTCACCAAACTCAAAATTGAGAGGCCTAAAATCATCACCATGCTACGCTGAGCAAAATCCATTATCAAACTAGCTTTAATCCTCAAGAATCATCAAGAACCAAGCTCAAACAGAAATTGGTCACCTATCTAAATTGTCACCAATCAACTCCAAACCAATCCAGAAACGTCCTAACCATCATCTATAATGAATCTAACCATTTAAAACCTAGCAATTCTACATGAATCAAGCCATGGAATGAAATCTACATACCTGCAAATTTTGGATGAACAGAGTGGTAAAACCTCCAAATCAAGCTCCAAGATCTTCCAGGTACCTTCAATGAAGTATGATCAAGCTTCTGTATGCATCAAATTGGCTTGAAACCTCTTGAATCCTTGAATCCGATTCTGACTTGCAAGAGATGAATCCAAAATGCTCTCTCACGATTTGGCACCAATCTTGCCTTGAATTGTATCTGGAATCACTCACCAACACCAAAGGAAGCTATTGAACACAAAAGAATGGATTGAAATTGCTCAAATGGTTGTAACCGATTCTGTTATGCAAATGGAAAACTCAAGATGCAATCTCTCAATTCTCCCTCAATCTCCACCAACTCCAGCTTTGGATCACTTCTAAATCTTATATAGAACATGAATGAAAGCTCTAGAAACTTCTGGAAAGCTCTAATGAGAAGTTTAACATCTCTTGCTCTTGAAAATGTCATGAGAAATTCACATATGGCAGCTGAGTTTCAAGCTTGTATCAATGCATCATTCTGATCCAATTTCTCCTTAGATGACATATTGAATGGTTTGGCAAGGGTTAAGGCCTTGATTAAGCTCCAAAGAGTGGTTTTGCATTTGTTACTTATGATGTAAGTAACCACTTTTCAAAGGAAGTCATTGAATTAATACTTAACTCAAAATTGTGGCAATGTAATTGTTTTCAAAATATATTTTCCAATCAATTTGGTATGTCACATGGCTAGGTTTGGACCCATAGCTCAAAAATCCCAATTTTCATCTTTGGTTCATTTAAAATTCACCCTTATTTTAGGCCATTTTTGTGATTTTGTGAAGCAAGCCATTCCAAGCTCTCATGACCTCTTATCTAGCCCAAAAACACCATTCTAAACACATCTCATGTTGAACATTTTTCCATTTGGGGAGTGGAAGATGGAGATTTTGACCTATGTTGAAAAATGACCTATAATTCAACTTTCCCAAAATACCCCTAGATTGCCAAGACCATAACTTGAGTTCTACAAATCCTCTCGAGGACTTCTAGTACTCAAATTAAATCTAAGATCAAGATCTACAACTCTTATATTGGCCAAGAATCCATTTGAAAACTCCTTCATGGGCAAAAGTTGCTTGGAAGTCAAGTGACTTTCACAGATAAATTTCAGTGTCCTCTGATGACCCATAACTTGCAAGAACCATAACTTGAGTTCTACAAATCTTCTTGAAGACTTATAGTACTCAAATTAAAGCTATTGAAAATATATACAAGTTTCATGTTGACCAAGAATCCATTTGAAACTTTCATTTTGATTTGTATGGCTTGGAAGTTAAGCCTAAATTAGGGGATTTTACACTGAAACCCTAATTTGGCAACTCCTCCTACTCTTGATTCTCTTTGATTTATCCTTGGCACAACACCACACTTGTATCAACATATCAATTCATGAATCCCACATCCTTCCATTAAGCCTTGATGCTCTTCAATCACTCAGTTGACCTAGGGTTGACCTAGGGTTGACCCAGATGAAACCCTAGTTGACTGCACTTCAACTGTGGCTCTTGTACTTGAATCAATGACTTGTCTTATCTCAATATGACCCTCTAGGCATTTCATAAGCTTTGTACACATTCCATACCCTCAATTCATAGCTCATTGATGACCCTCAATACACCTCAAATTAGGAGAGAAATCCACTGGTTGACCCTCAAACTTCTCAAAGCTTCAAACATTTCTTGATGACTTGGATTGTCTTAAGCTTGAATAAAGCCCCTTGATGTGCTTCTTTAGATAAGGATGGCACATGATCCCCTGTTGGATGACTTGCTATGCTGTGCTATGCAAATGATTAGATTATGTACATGATTTACTATACAGATGCTAATGCAATTAAAACATAAATCAAATGAAATAGGTTGAGCAAATTTTAGGGTGCAACAATGGTAAGAAAAGAGAAGAAGAGAACATGATATAAAACATGAGATAAGAATGAATGAATGCATATGCAATGCAACACACAAGCAAAGGGAGGAAATAGTGTGGGGTGAAAACCTCCACAAGCACATCTCAACCTTTATTAATGCATAAGGGAAGAAAAGAAGCATAAAAGCTAACAACATGCATACCTCAATCCTAATGCATAAAATCATACAACATGAAAAGGAAATAAGGAGAGGATTGAATGAGATGATGGGAGGCAAAGTGAGAACCCAGGGAACTCACAAGGGCTACTCAACCAAACACACTACATCCAATATGCACACAAATCACACAAATGGTCCTCAAAGGCTCACTACTTATGGCATGCCTTAAGTTCCTCCAAAGGAGGGACCAAGCTTCCATAAATAGGATCCTAAAGTCCTAGGACAGAGGAAGATGAAAGAGAAGAGTGTACACAAAGGGAATGAAACAAAACATGTAAAGGAACGCAAGTGGTTCATGTTAAGAGATGGGAGACATTCACATACATGCACATATGGAACCCTAAAAGATAGGTCAAAAGAAGTCCAAACTTAAACAAGTTGCAAACTAAACTAGGACCTACAATTCAACATTTAAACACCTCATTATATCCACAACATGAATCCACAAGCATCAATAGCTCAAAGAATTCACAAAACCCTTTACAAGGCAAACTAGTTCATGTATTCGGGTAAACATCACACAAGGATGGCCTAGAATGAAAAAATATAATAAAAATGGCACACATGTTCAAAAAAATGCCAAATAAAATCCTAGATGGCCCCTAAGGTGTTAGGAACCAGGGGCCAAAGTTATGGGGAAAAAGCCTAACAAGGCTAGGCAAACAGAGGTGAAACTTCAAGGGATACCCTAAATGAAAGGGTGAGTCGAGGGTCCTAAAGATCCAACTAAAACCCTAACCAAATGGTGATAAACCCAGGGGTAAAATGTCACAAAAATCAATTCATAAGTCATGGATATGCAAGAGAAAAATCAGCCAATGATATGAACATGTCATCACCAAATAAAATCCAACACAAAAGATATGCATTTTTCAATTCACATAAAACACCTCAAAATGGAAAATCAAGATTTAATTGAAAAATGGCTTAAAAATTAATCCAAAAATATGTAAAATCAGATAACATCTAAAAGTAAAACAAAATATTTTTCCAAGATTTTTAGGTGCATTGAGGTATTTTTTTATGAATTAAAATCAAACAGAAATTAAAAAGGAAAAAATAAAAGAAAATAAAATGAAAAAATGTGTGTTGAATAGAAAGTAAATGCAGTTGATTCTATGGGCTTGCTACGCAGGGGGTGGGAAAAGGAATTAAGGTCCAATCCAATTGAACCAGCATGGGAGCATGAAACGCTCCGTTTCATTTAACATAGGTGGCAGTCAAAATGTCAACACGCTCTCAGATTGAATCAGGTCCGTTGGATATGGATGAGGTCAAAAAGTCTCATGGTGAGATGGCATGCCATGCAGGCGCCTGAGGAAAACACACACGCCGGAGAGGACGAACCAGGCGGTGGCTCTGGTCGTCTTCTCCGGCCAGCCAAAAATGCAGAGGATTCCACTCAACCAAATTATAAAATTCTTGAGTCTAAACTCATCTACTCTTCACGTAGATCAATAATCTAGGGTTCTTGGTCATTAATTTCTCCTAAATCAACCAATACGAATTGAACAAGATTTGAGGTCGTTCCAAGGATCAATACAAACACTTACCAATTCTATCCAGAAACAATCTATGATGCTAGGGGATCATAAATCTATGAAAATGGCAGTTGACTGCTACCTAAAGATTGAGAATTTTTGAAGGATAGCTTACCTAACTAAGTGCCTCCGTTGGGCCTTGAGTTGTGGATGAAGCTTGCAGCAAAACAACTAGAAGCTTCAATAAACTTCAATGGAGCTTGCTATCACCTTGAATTGAACTGAATTGGCTTGAATTGTGATTTCACTTCTTCACTTTCTCTTGCTCGTGTGTAACTTAATTCTTGCTCAATTCTGATCCAAAATCCCCTCTGAGACTTTGTGAATGATCCTGAGAATATATGGAATGGATCCAGATAGAATGGAGGCCCAATCAAGGCCTGTTTGTGGCAATTGGGAAAGTCCAAAATTTGAACTTCAAGCTTGCAATTTCACGAAAGAAAATGACTCTAACAACTCTGAATTTGATCTCAACAGCTTGCTTGTGATGTAAGGTCATCCAATGGACATGATTGGCTCCTTGTTTTGATCTTCTGGTGTGAATTGGATGTGTTGCTTCATGGTGAAGTAACTTGTAAAATGGTATGTAAAAACTCATCAAAAACCAATTCTGAACTTCGCATTGCATTTGGTACATTCAAGGCACTCAAAAAATGCCCAAATTTGTCATGAAATGGTTCATTATGAATTTAATCCAAATTATGCCCTTTAAGCACTTTTCCATGGAAATTCCTTCATCAATCTTCTAATTCAATCCAAACCCATGATAGGTGATGACTTGATGATGAAAAGGATGTCATTTGAAGCAAGTTTGATGTTGGAGAAATTCCCATTTGAAGTGTGCAAAGTTATGAAAATGACCTATAGCTAAAATGACCTAAAATCAAAGTTTCCCAAAATACCCATGTCTTGCAAGCTTCATATCTTGAGCTCTACAAATCAGACGAATGAGTTCTAGTACTTTTTGGAAAGATAAGATCATAAGGAAAAACTTTCATATTTGGGTAAAAGTGAGGAGAAACATCCTTCTAGGTCAAAAATGTCTTGGAAGTTGGTTGACTTTTGTTGACCAAAATCACATTCATCTGAGGACCCATAACTTGTCAGAATCATAACTTGAGTTATAGAAACCCAATGAATGAGTTCTAGTACTCAAAAGAAAGCTAGAAACATGCTTTACAAGTTTCATGTTGGGGTTAAGATGAGATGGAACTTGTATCTTGAGATATGTGGCTTGAAGTTAGGCACTAAATAGAGGATTTTACACTGACAAGCTTAGAAACCCTGGCTTAGCAACTTCTCCCACTCTTGATTCTTCTTGGTTTGATCTTGGAATAACTCCTTAGATGACTAAACACAACATTCCATGATCACAAAGACTTGGAATTGAGTCTTAACCTCCTTCAACTTCACAGTTGACTCAGGGTTGACCAGATGAAAACCCTAACTGCACCACCTCTGACTGTGGCTTCTTGCACTTGATATAATGACTTGAAAAAGCTCCTCAATGACTCTCAAGGCATTCAATGAGCTCCCATAACACTCTCCATCCACAACCATGGACTCAATATCCTCTGATGAACTTCACATGGCCTCCAAGATAGAAGGGGAACCATATTCATTCATCTGCTCTTTCAAAGAACTTTGACTTTCTTTTGATGATGATATGCTCTTGATAGCTTGAATAAGACCTCTTGATTAGGCTTGGAGACTTTGGTAATATCCTCTTTATAGGCACACCTCTCTCAATCCCCTATAAATGAACATGCTATGCAAAATGCAATGAAACATAAACCAAGTTAGAAAACGTTGCACAAATTTTAGGGTGCAACAACTGCCCCTATTCCAACGAATTGGACCTGAAGGGTTGAAAAGCGAACGGCCTTCAAACACTCAAGGTAAAAGGCGGTTGAATACCAATGAACCCAGAAATTTGCCAACCGCAGAAATAAACTGCAAACTCTGATGGGGTAAAAAAATCTCTGGAGAAAACTGAATTGATGGTCGCATCGGCGACAAGCTAACTGATTACCAATCAAAGAGCCTCGACACATGGTCGGAAGAAACATCTGCTAACCTGCAGGAAACGACACTAAGTCGGAAAGATCATCTGTTGAATAAAACAGGCATCGAACCCGAGGGCCGGATCAACCGAAGATGATCTTCTGCTAATCTAAGCAGGCATTTGCTAAATAAAAGCGAGCATCGAACCCGAAGGCCGGATCAACACGCAGTTGATAACATCTTGATGAATCACAAGAATACTCCGTTGGGGATAACCGGGTGTGCCAAATAAGATTGGACTTATACTAGGGAAAACAAACTCTAGATCTGAATTAGATAGGTCAGGAGAGAACTAACGACCAAGGACGAGTTTCTTCAAAATAAGTCAGACAAGGACTAACTACCAGACAAGAACTGGTTTCTTCAAAATAGGTCAGATGAGAACTGACAACCAGAGAAGAACTGGTTTCTTCAAACAGGTCAGAGGAGAACTGACAACCAGACAAGAACTGGCGTCTTCAAGAAAGGTCAGACGAGAACTGACAACCAGATAAGAACTAGTGTCTTCAAGAAAGGTCAAGCGAGAACTGACTACCAGGCGAGAACTGAAGTCTTTAAGAATGAGCCAAATGAGGCACGAATTTGCGTTAGACAAGTCAGACAAGAACTGACTACCAGGCAAGAACTGGGCTTTACAAAACATGTCAGGCGAGAACTGACTACCAGGCAAGAACTGGGTTCTACAAAACAGGTCAGGCGAGAACTGACTACCAGGCGTGAACTGGGTTCTTCGAAAATAGGTCAGATGAGGTCTGACTACCAGGCGAGAATTGGGTTTACCAAACAAGGTCAGACGAGGACTGACTACCAGACAAGATATGGTTTCTTCAAAACAGGGTCAGACGGGAACTAACTACCAGACGAGAACTGGATTCAAAGGTCGTCCACCAGACAAGAGTTGGTTTTAACAGCTGGCGTTTACCAAGCGAGAACTGGACTTTAAAACATTGCTTACCAGACATGAACTGGTTTCTGGAGAAAGGTCAGACGAGAACTGACTACCAGGCGAGAACTGGTATCCTCAAAACAGGTCAGACGAGAACTGACTACCAAGCGAGAACTGGGGTCCTGAAAAAGGGTCAAACGAGAATTGACTACCAAGAGAGAACTGGGTTTACAAAATGGGTCAGATGAGAACTGACTACCAAACGAGAACTGGGTTCAAAAAGGGTTAGACGAGGACTGACTTCTAGCTTTAGGTATCAGACGGGAACTGATTTCTGGTTTACCAGACAATAACTGGACTTTGGAACTGTGGACCAAACGAGGTATGAATCTGAGTTAGACATGTCAGACAGGAGCTGACTACCAGGCGAGAACCGGGTCTTAAAGAAAGGTCAGACGAGAACTGACTACCAGACAAGAACTGGTTACCAGGCGAGAACTGGAATCTTCAAAATAGGTTAGACGAGATCTGACTACCAGGCGAGAACTGGATTCACCAAAATGTGTCAGACGAGGATTGACTACCAGACGAGGACTGGGTTTAAAAGCTAACATATAACAGGCGAGAACTGGTGGACAACCCAACATGTACCAGGCGAGAACTGGTTTAAAGGTTTGCCAGACGAGAACTAGGCTTTGGACAGACATTTTAGGTTACCCTGCTCTAACAGGTAACAGGTTATTTGACGAGGCGATGACACGATTCCCCGACACTCAACTCTTGTTGAAGGGAATGAACTCGCTTGAGCCACTTCCACAACATAATTCAACTTGCCCCAGGCTGATCTCTGAGTAAGTTCGCCTTGAGAATAAAGTAGCTTGCCATGAGACGACCTTAAGATGGATTGCCCCAGAATCTGTACCGTGAAAGGATCCGTCCCCGGCTGGCTAATTCTGATGAACTCTGAAGATAGGGGGAGGAACAATTCCTTTGTTTTCCATTTTGCCCCAGCCTGTGGGATCTCCGTAAAACTTCCTCGAAAGGGACCCTGCAATTTATGTACCCTGAGGGTTGGTGTGAACTGCCTCAGCATTCTGAACTTCAAAGAGGTGCTTCAGATTAACTTCTTTCTGGATAAGAATAGCTTTTGTGCTCTAGGGATGGCCTGCCTCAGCCTTGCAATGACTTTGCCCCTGATTGGCTAATTGGTGAAGTGGTATCCTTGGCTGCGAGAGATTCACCGAATCCCGACCTGATTGGCCCAGATTAACTGTCTTTTGGATGGCTGACTCCCAGGATATGATCGTTTGATAAAGATTGCCCTGGTTCAACAGAGTGGGCATTATGCATTTTATCCTGATCCAACTTTCCATTATGGACACTTTCCTGCTGTCAAGCGCTTTCTCGAAAGTAAAACAAATTGTTCTGCATAAGATATATTAAATGCAATGCATATGATAGTTTTGAAATCCAAGTCTGTTCACTGGAAAATTTTGTGACACATAATAGATGAAATCATTTATCAAAATGTCAACATTAGTACAACACTGTAAGGGGAACCCTATTAGGAGTCAGTTTCAACGCGATCTTTACCGAAGTATGCTTTCGAAACAATTCTGCTTCAATTAGGACTTTTGAAGGTTGTAACGTGGTCAGGTTCACGGTTAAGAAAGAAAGGATATAGGCTCAAACTATATCTTAGCCCACCTATTCTCCTTGATGTTCTCAAATCCTATATTCAGCTAATTCAACACAAGCACTTACCTTTCAAAGGTCGGATGAAAGGAGTGATGGTTCGGGAAACCACAAGTGTTCGGAGTGACAGTCACTCGCTTCTCGTCTTTGGTGCCTGGAGTCACACGACTTGTTTGTTCGAGGATTTTTCTTTTGTAATCCTTTTCGCTTTTCTGCTTTTTCCCTAACTTTTTCCTGGACTGGCTCTTTTGAGCTTCTTTTGATTTCGGAGTCCCACGGGATGCCCTAAGTTTTGCCTAAGTCGCTTATTTTCAAGATTCGACTTAGCGGGCTTTTTCTTTTGATTCTTTTTTTTTTCTCTTTTTTTGAACAAATCGTGCGACACCGGTTTGTCTGACTTGTTAAAGGGATTGTGACTGTTTCACTCCTTGATCGGCAATGGATACCCATTGTGGGTTTTTTAGGCACGACCTGTACATGTGTGATTGACCCTTGAACGGGAACACTCCTTTTTGCAATTTGACTGCTCGGTCAAATTAACTGATACCTACCCTGCCCCAGGTTAAGATTGAGGGTTTTTTTGTTTTTCAGAAAGAAACTCCTACTACTAGGCTCAAAGGGATTGACAAGGGATTATCTTCCTTATATCTCTGGTGTTTAGGAATTTGAAACAATGCATGTACATCATCAACAGGTTTTATTCAAAAGCATACAATCGAAAGTTTTCGTCTTTCAATTTCGTCATCCTCATCGAATTCCGCTTAAATAAGCGTTAGACATCAATTAAAAACATAAGTGAACACAAATGGATTTAATCAAAACATGCATATTTATTTCATTATCATTATCAATTGAAAACAATACAGTTTTACAAGTGAGATTTGCACTTAAACAGAAAAGAAACTACAAATACAAAGAAATGACATGATAAAAGCAAAGATTGCCAGCTTCGGGGAACCGAGCTTTCAGATCTTGACTTGCTGCGGGATCAGCCATCTTCAAACTCAATCAGCTGAGAGGTCGACATGCACAACCAAATTTCCTTTGGGAAAGGAAATGTACTCTTTGTCAATCAACTGCTGCACTTTGGCTTAAAAGGCTTTGCAGTCATCGGTTGAGTGCCCCATGGATCCTCCGTGATATCCGCATTGCGCACTAGGATCATACCCAGGAGGGCATGGCTCTGGCACCGACTTGGGAACCTTGGGCTCCACCAATGAGTTCTGGATCAAATGTGGCAGAAGCTCACTGTACGGTACAGGAACTGGATGAAGATGAGCATTCATCCTTTCCAAATTGTTGTGAGGCCCATTCTGATTCTGGCGTCGAGAGTTTTGCTGTCGAGGAACACGAGGTTGTTGGTACCCGGGCTGACTGTTGAGGAGAAGTTGGAGCAGACACAACATTGGTTTCTCCTTCTTTCCCAACATAAGGCTTCTTTGTATCTTTAGAAGAATCAGGAGCAACTTGGATCTTCCCTAGTTTGATACCTCTTTCGACTCTTTCTCCTGCTATCACCAGATCTGAAAAACTTGCAGACATACAACCTATCAGCTTCTCATAGTACACTTCAGGCAGTGTAGCGATGAACATGTCATTCATCTCTCTCTCCGCCATGGGAGGTTGTACTCTCGCTGCTAAGTCACGCCATATCTGGGTGTATTCTTTAAAGCTCCCAGTACTCTTCTGTGATAAACTTTGCAGTTGTATCCTGTTTAGTGCCAGATCACTATTATACTGATAGTGACGTACAAAAGCCTCGGCTAATTCTCTCCAACTGCAGATATGAGTTCTCTCAAGCCCCATATACCATTCCAAAGATGCTCATGCCAGGCTATCTTGGAAGCAATGCATCAACAACTTTTCATCTTCGGAGTAAGCAGGCATTTTCCTAAAATATGCCCGAATGTGCACTCTAGGACAAGTTGTCCCTTTGTACTTGTAAAACTCTGGTACCTTGAACTTGGGAGGAATCCTGACCCCAGGAACTATACCAAGATCTGACATGTCAAGACCCAGCGAGCTCTGATTCTCAAGAGACTTCATCTTCTCCTCGATCAGCTTAAACCTCTTATCAGCCTCAGTTGGCAAGTCACCTTCCATATCCTTCATGGAAAAGATATCACTCTGGTGATCTTCCCACTGAGGGCCAGCATCCCGGTGCACAGCACCCACACTTCCACCAACAACATTACCATTTCCATTCGCAGCACCTCCGCCCAGAGGTATGACAACAGTAGGAATACCCTGTGGAACAGATCCACCAACTAGAGGGAAGACGCCAATTCCAACTCCATTGTTATTTACTTGGGGAGCTTCAATGAGAGGCTGCACTAAAGTTCTCAGATGTTCCTGCCCACTGGCAACATTCTGCATGAACTCCATGAACTGGGACATGCGAGCTCTGAATTCCTGCAATTCGGCTTGAACCTGATCCATTACTTTTCGCTGATTCCTTCGAGTTGGATATATATGGAAACTGAGTTGCTCAATCCTGTAACTAACGGACACCAAACAGAGATAAGAACACGAGGCCACCGAGAACAACCTGCGATGCAAATGAGAATGCAAGATGCAAAATGCATACATGTCTATGTGTTTACAGGGAGATCTGCCCCTTGATCCCAGTTTCAATAAACAAGAGCAGCAGGGATGTACACCATAGCAATCCTCCCATGTATCAGGTAAGATCCTTCCTGGAGGTTTCAAAGACGCCAGGCTCAGCCGTGGAAATCAGGCCAAATAAAGGTCCTAGCTCAATTATCGAGAACTTGTACACAACAATCATCTTTCTGTCTACTTCCCTTTTTACAGTAAATCAGTACCAAGATCAAGGGAAAGAAGAGAACCTTTCAAACCCATAGACAAGCAATGTTAAATGCAGGATGATTATGCAAATGAAAATGCAACACGGAACCGTTGGAGTCCCCAGCAGAGTCGCCAACTGTTGCTACTGCGAAAAAAGGTGCCGGCAATGACAG
This sequence comes from Lathyrus sativus, assembly GCA_963859935.3. NCBI lineage: Eukaryota > Viridiplantae > Streptophyta > Magnoliopsida > Fabales > Fabaceae > Lathyrus > Lathyrus sativus. The sequence continues at coordinate 353,534,381 of OZ012737.1, forward strand.
AAGACTCGCCACCATTTGTTATTTATCCCAACAAGGGAAAAGAAACGATCAGGGAAAACCTGTGAAAAAGGGATAAGATTGGTCATCGCAACCAAATCTCGGGTTCGGGAGTCGGTTACGCAATGGGAAGGTATTAGCACCCCTCACGTCCGTCGTACTCGACGGGATCCACACTTGGTTGTCTATCTAACAGGGTGATTGAAACTATCTACGCTAAAGGTCTGAGATAAAAGAAAAGAAAAGTGACTCGGCAGAGCATCGCCTCTCTGTGCCTACGTATTCCCTCGTGCAATGGGAAAGTCAGAGTTAACGTAGTTTAGCTAACTACAGGTGAAAGTAAGGAAGGTTGCTCGCCAAGACATCACGTATTGTGCCTACATATTCCCCCACGGTACGAGAAATCAGAGCAAACATAGTTCGGGCAAATAAGAACACCGGTTGGTTCAAAAGTTTTGACTCGAGTAGGGTTAACAAATAGTTCTAGCAGTTAGGTGTATGCAGCTCGACCTTTGGGAGACTTAGGCGTTACCTGTTTGCAGTAGAACTAAGAGTTAACGAAACTCTTGTTTATGAAAGTATTTTCCATTATTAAGGGTCCCAAAGGACAAAATGAAGTTCGATCATTTGTTTTTTGTGTCTTTTAAGAAGAAGTGTTTTTGAATTATTTGTAATTCATATTGCACTAAAGACTATGACCTGGGAGCGATTGCGTCGCACATCACCCAAAGGGTGAACACTAAACACTCTAGGCCATCAAGAGGAAACCCCCCCAATAACCATTTCCCAAGTACTTAAGGCTCGTAGCGTACAATATTCATTAGCCTTTATTAAGTATTTTTTAAGTAGTTTTGAGATGAGAAAGAGAGAGGACAAACTAAAGGGAAACTAGTTCAAACCTAGTAGTTGTCATGCAAGATGGACCTATAGTTGAGATTAAAGGGAAATCTACTTAATGTTCTCATACATGGATTGAAACCTAATGTCTATCACAATCATCCTTAAATAAGGAAATTGGAAGTCCTAAGGGAGCATGGTAAGAAAAGAGAAAAAGAGAACATGATATAAAACATGAGATAAGAATGAATGAATGCATATGCAATGCAACACACAATCAAAGGGAGGAAATAGTGTGGGGTGAAAACCTCCACAAGCATATCTCAACCTTTATTAATGCATAAGGGAAGAAAAGAAGGATAAAAGCTTACAACATGCATACCTCAATCCTAATGCACAAAATCATACAACATGAAAGGGAAATAAGTAGAGGATTGAATGAGATGATGGGAGGCAAAGTGAGAACCAAGGGAACTTACAAGGGCTACTTAACCAAACATACTACATCCAATATGCACACAAATCATTTAACTGGTCCTCAAAGGCTCACTACTTATGGCATGCCTTAAGTTCCTCCAAAGGAGGGAACAAGCTTCCATAAATAGGATCCTAAAGTCCAAGGACAGAGGGAGATGAAAGAGAAGAGTGTAAAGGAATGCAAGTGGTTCATGTTAAGAGATGGGAGACATTCACATGCATGCATATATGGAACCCTAAAAGATAGGTCAAAAGAAGTCCAAACTTAAACAAGTTGAAAATCAAACTAGGAACTAAACTTCAACATACAAACACCTAATTATATCCACAACATGAATCCACAAGCATCAATAGCTCAAAGAATGCACAAAAACCCTTTACAAGGCAAACTAGTTCATGTATTGGGGCAAACATCACACAAGGATGGCCTAGAACGAAAAAATACACTAAAAATAGCACACATATCCAAAAAATGCCAAATAAAATCCTAGATGTCCCCTAAGGAGTTAGGAACCAAGGGCCAAAGCTATGGGGAAAAATCCTAAACAAGGCTAGGCAAACAGAGGTGAAACTTCAAGGGATACCCTAAATGAAAGGGTGAGTCGAGGGTCCTAAAGATCCGACTAAAACCCTAACCAAATGGTAATAAAACCAGGGGTAAAATGTCACAAAAATCAATCAATATGTCATGGATATGCAAGAGAAAAATCAGCTAATGATATGAACATTTCATCACCAAATAAAATCCAACACAAAAGATATGCATTTTTCAATTCACATAAATCACCTCAAAATGGAAAATCAAGATTTAATTGAAAAATGGTTTAAAAATTAATCCAAAACTTTGTAAAAACAGATAACATCTAAAGGTACAACAAAATATTTTTTCCAAGATTTTTAGGTGCATTGAGGTATTTTTTATGAATTAAAATCAAACAGAAATTAAAATGGAAAAAATAAAAGAAAATAAAATGAAAAAAATGTGTGTTGATTAGAAAGTAAATGCAGTTGATTCTATGGGCTTGCTACGCAGGGGGTGGGAAAAGGAATTAAGGTACAATCCAATTGAACCAGCCTGGGAGCATGAAACGCTCCGTTTCATTTAACATAGGTGGCAGTCAAAATGTCAACACGCTCTCAGATTGAATCAGGTCCGTTGGATATGGATGAGGTCAAAAAGTCTCATGGTGAGATGGCATGCCACGTAGGCGTCTGAGGAAAACACACACGCCGGAGAGGACGAACCAGACGGTGGCTCTGGTCGTCTTCTCCGGCCAGCCAAAAATGCAGAGGATTCCACTCAACCAAATTACAAAATTCTTGAGTCTAAACTCATCTACTCTTCACGCAGATCAATAATCTAGGGTTCTTGGTCATTAATTTCTCCTAAATCAACCAATACGAATTGAACAAGATTTGAGGTCGTTCCAAGGATCAATACAAACACTTACCAATTCTATCCAGAAACAATCTATGATGCTAGGGGATCATGAATCTATGAAAATGGCAGTTGATTGCTACCTAAAGATTGAGAATTTTTGAAGGATAGCTTACCTAACGAAGTGCCTCCGTTGGACCTTGATTTGTGGATGAAGCTTGCAGCAAAACAACCAGAAGCTTCAATAAACTTCAATGGAGCTTGCTATCACCTTGAATTGAACTGAATTGGCTTGAATTGTGATTTCACTTCTTCACTTTCTCTTGCTCGTGTGTAACTGAATTCTTGCTCAATTCTGATCCAAAATCCCCTCTGAGACTTTGTGAATGATCCTGAGAATATATGGAATGGATCCAGATGGAATGGAGGCCCAATCAAGGCCTGTTTGTAGCAATTGGGAAAGTCCAAAATTTGAACTTCAAGCTTGCAATTTCACGAAAGAAAATGACTCTAACAGCTCTGAATTTGATCTCAACAGCTTGCTTGTGATGTAAGGTCATCCAATGGACATGATTGGCTCCTTGTTTTGATCTTCTGGTGTGAATTGGATGTGTTGCTTCATGGTGAAGTAACTTGTAAAATGGTATGTAAAAACTCATCAAAAACCAATTCTGAACTTGGCATTGCATTTGGTACATTCAAGGCACTCAAAAAATGCCCAAATTTGTCATGAAATGGTTCATTATGAATTTAATCCAAATTATGCCCTTTAAGCACTTTTCCATGAAAATTCCTTCATCAATCTTCCAATTCAATCCAAACCCATGATAGGTGATGACTTGATGATGAAAAGGATGTCATTTGAAGCAAGTTTGATGTTGGAGAAATTCCCATTTGAAGTGTGCAAAGTTATGAAAATGACCTATAGCAAAAATGACCTAAAATCAAAGTTTCCCAAAATACCCATGTCTTGCAAGCTTCATATCTTGAGCTCTACAAATCATATGAATGAGTTCTAGTACTTTTTAGAAAGATAAGATCATAAGGAAAAACTTTCATGTTTGGGTAAAAGTAAGGAGAAACATCCTTCTAGGTAAAAAATGTCTTGGAAGTTGGTTGACTTTTGTTGACCAAAATCACATTCATCTGAGGACACATAACTTGTCAGAATCATAACTTGAGTTCTAGAAACCCAATGAATGAGTTATAGTACTCAAAAGAAAGCTAGAAACATGCTTTACAAGTTTCATGTTGGGGTTAAGATGAGATGGAACTTGTATCTTGAGATATGTGGTCTTGAAGTTAGGCACTAAACAGGGGATTTTACACTGACAAGCTTAGAAACCCTGGCTTAGCAACTTCTCCCACTCTTGATTCTTCTTGGTTTGATCTTGGAATAACTCCTTATATGTCTCAACACAACATTCCATGATCACAAAGACTTGGAATTGAGTCTTAATCTCCTTCAACTTCACAGTTGACTCAGGGTTGACCAGATGAAAACCCTAACTACACCACCTCTGACTGTGGCTTCCTACACTTGATATAATGACTTGAACAAGCTCCTCAATTACTACCAAGGCATTCAATGAGCTCCCATAACACTCTCCATCCACAACCATGGACTCGATATCCTCTGATGAACTTCACATGACCTCCAAGATAGGAGGGGAACCATATTCATTCATCTGCTCTTTCAAAGAACTTTGACTTTCTTTTGATGATGATATGCTCTTGATAGCTTGAATAAGACCTCTTGATTAGGCTTGGAGACTTTGGTAATCTCCTCTTTCTAGGCACACCTCTCTCAATCCCCTGCAAATGAACATGGTATGAAAAATGCAATGAAACATAAACCAAGTTAGAAAAGGTTGGGCATATTTTGGGGTGCAACAGAGATCAACCCAAAATCCAGCTGGAGGAGGATCAGGATGAGGTGGTAAAGCCCTTGTAGTGATCAGCCCTTTTTGAACCAGGTAAGGATAAAGCTTTGTGTAAGTCATATGAATAGGATCAAATTGATTCCTATTTCGGTACTGGTCTTGTCTAACAACGGGACGTTGAGGAGTCTGAGCTGGTTGTGGAGCAACAACATGATGATCAACAGGTTGAAGTCCATGGCGAGGCCTTCTTGATTCAGTCATGACAGCATTGGTCTGTTCCTATTTCTTCTACTGGAAATTCCCATAGGATTTCTTTGCCTCACTAGAATATTTTGGCAGCTTTTGATACCTTCCCATTTTTCAAACCTTCTTCTAAACTTAGGCCAATAGTCACCAGATCTATGAAGCTTGAAGAGACACTTCCAATAATCTTTTCCCAATAGAAAGGAGACAAAGTATCCATGAACATTCCTGTCAGTTCCTTCTCTACTATAGGGGGTTCAACTTGAGAAGCTAACTCCTGCCAACGCTGAGTGTATTCCTTGAACGATTCTTTTTCCTTCTGTGACAAACTTTAAAGTTGACGGCGATCGGGAGCCATGTCCAAATTGTATTTGTATTGCTTCATAAAAGCGTTGGTGAGATCCTAGCAGCAGTGGACACTGTTATGCTCCAAGTTCATATACCACTTAAGAGAAGCACCACTCAAACTGTCTTGAAAGCAATGGATGAGCAGCTTCTGATTGTTGGTGTAGGATGCCATCTTTCGGAAGTACATCACTAGATGGGCTCTTGGACATGAGTGACCTTGATACTTCACAAATTCAGGAGTCTGAACTTGGCAGGCAAAAGAAGACCAGAAACTTGGCACATATTGTCGGCATCAACGTTGAAGAAATCAGTACCCTCGACAGCTTGAAGTCTCTTGTTTATGATCTGAAACTATTTACGGTTAATCTCAGGCTCAACAAAATCTTCTTGGTCTCCCTCTTGAGCACTGACAACATTGTACTCATAGGGAGGATTCTCAAAGGGAGCTTGGACAGTCTGATTAACAGTGTGGACCACAGGTCTGGCCTCGGTAAGGACAGGAACTTGAAAAATCGGTCTGACAGTTTGACAAATCGTAGTAGTAGATGCAAAAGGTGGAGAGTAGCTATGAGGTAAAACAAACTCCGGCCAAGTAGAGGGCGGCAGTGAAACAGGAGGTGGATCAGCACTTGAAACTTCCTGAATGACAGTCCTCTAAGGTGGCTCTCTTCTGGAAATCAGTACTTGAAGCATCTCGGTAAGCCTGGTCATGCCTGATTTCAACTCATCGATCTCCATTCAGACTTTCGCATTATGTTCCTCTTGTTTTGACATCAAGAGTCTAAAGTTAGCTCTAGTCTGATATTTGTGTCTAGGAATCAGCTTGATGACTCAAAGGAACACTGGAAGATAAAGACAACTGGACATGAGAAACCGGAGGGAAAATGCAATGCAAGACATGATGTTAATGCGATGCAATAGTTTCAAGAACTTCAACCATCGATTGCAAATGTTTTCTAAGAAACGCTGGAAAATGTTTCAAACTTTAAAATGTAGGACTTTTGAATTTGCAAGGGACTGTTGAATTCCTTGAAACTAGGAATGATATGATGCTTTATGGCTGTAATGCACACATACACACAAAAGTCCTAGGTTAGAGGAACAATGAGTGGAGTTAAGGTCTACCCATCCCGAGAGGTATGTACTAAGGTTAGTTGTACCTGCTGAACAAGGATTCTAAAGAAGTGCCCAAAGTCATCAGTCTACCTTTCGGATAGATCACTTACACTCCTCCTGAGACATGATCCATCCCACCAAAACACTATGATATGCACGACACTAAATGCACATCAACCAAACTCAAGCACACTAAGTGCGCACGATCCTCCCGATCACATCACAATATAATATATATATATATATATATATATATATATATATATATATATATATATATATATATATATATATATATATATATATATATATATATATATATATATATATATATATATATATATATATATATATATATATATATATATATATATATATATATATATATATATATATATATATATATATATATATATGTATGTACAAGCAAATAATAATGAAGCAAATAGTAAAATAAACAAAGTAGGGGTAACCCTTAAAGTTACGAGTTTCCCCAGTGAAGTCGCCATTTTCTGTTGCGGTGAGAATAGGATATCAAATTATTAATTAATTTATCTGAAGGAAAAGGTCAAAAGAAGGAAAACCTGATTTTTGCATCGTAAACAATGCGGGGAGAGATCTAGGTAAGGGGTTGGTTAAGCTTAAGGAAGGTATTAGCACCCTAAACTTCTATAGTACTCTACAGGAACCTTTTGTTTAAATTTACTATTTGCTTTATAATCTGGTTTAAGGTATATGCTAAGGGTTAAGAGTTGTCTCTACTGCGAAAATCGGCGCCGACAATACAGAAGAGTCGCCACCGTGCGTTATTTATCCCAAAGGAGGGAAAGGAAACGCTCGAAGTAAACCTAACGCAAAGACGGGAAAAGGTATGGTCATCGCAACCAAAACCTGGATTCGGGAGTCGGTTACGCAAGGGGAAGGTATTAGCACCCCTCACGTCCATCGTACTCAATGGGATCCACGCTTGCTTGGTTTGTACGGATTACACTTCTATCTAAACTAACGGATGAGGGCTGAAAAGGAAAGAAAACATGACTCGGTAAAGCATCGCACTTTATGCCTACGTATTCCCGTCTGGAACGAGAAATCAGAGTCAACGTAGTTCGCCTAACTACGGGTGAAGGTGGGGAAGGTTGCTCGCTAGGATATCGCATCCTATGCCTACGTACTTCCACATTGCATGGAAGATCAGAGCAAACGTAGTTCGGGCTACGCGCGACACAAGCTGTTCAAGTGTCTTTTATGAAAAATCTCACCTTAAACAAGGGTTTTCTTATTGCAAAAAGGTTTGTGTTTGTTCAAATCTTTTGACGGAAGAAATGAATTGATTTTGTTATAACCTTTATTAATGTTTTTCTGTTGTTTTGAAGAAAGAAGAGATGACACTCTACAAATCCTAGGGTTGAAAAGGGAATAAAATCTACCCTAATGTTATCATACATGGGTTAGCTCCTAATGTCTATCACATCCTCCCTTGAACAAGGAAGAATGGAAGTCCTACAGGAAAGGAAAACGAAAGGAAGAAACGGAAATACAAGTAATAACCGCATACAAGTGAACATGAATATAGCAATGGTAAATGCAATGCAAAGGAGGGAGGACGGTTCATCTTAACCTCAAGCCCATTCATGGATGGAATAAGAAAATATCAAGTGATCATATGCAAAGAATCGAGTGAAAACTCCGAGTGAAACGCGTAATCCACTATTTGGAATCGCAATATGCTATCATGCAAACAAGTCGATAATCGGGCAAGCTACACATACAAATAACAGCCACCTAAGGGTCTTCCAATACTTCTAACCTATCTACAATAAGAAATATAAGCCACGATGTTCATCACGCAAACACAAAGCGGCCGTTGGAGTCTTAACAAAAATAAAGTCCGTTCGGAAGTCCAAATTACAAGTCCGAATACAAAAATATAAGAAGAATAGCAAAAGGGGCTAAAAAATTCAAATAAAAATCTCCAATGCCCTACATCAAGCCACAAACCAGGGGTGAGAGATACCACAAAAATATCCAAAGATAAATGGTCAAATAAGATGGAAACATTGCAAGATATCTCATGTATACCAAAGGAAAGATTAAAGTGGAGCATGTTAAAAAAAGCATCCAAAACCAATTAAAATGGTACAATAAAATTCCCACAAAAATATATCACAATACCTCAACGTGTGTATGAGATCCCTGCAAAAGGATTGACATTTAAATTGTGTTTTGATAGGTCAAAGAAATCCAACAAAATGATAGCACCAGCATTGGCCTTTTTATGACGACCCAAATGTAAAAAATCCAAAGAAAATGTCAAAAAATGGTAAAATTATAATTCCAGTTTTATTAAATCCTAGACATCTTAAAGATTCAGCACAAAAAAATGGGGATCAAAAAGACTAATTTTCCTATTTTTTATGATTATTTGAAGTCAGCATATAAAACAGAAAAAAATAAAAGAAACATGGCACTAGGAAAATAAAAGAAAATAACATGAATAAATAAAAGTGGCATGAGGCTTATGTGGCCGATTGCGTGGCGCAGTGAGAGGCGTTGGATGAATGGAAGAAACCTTGACTTGGAAATGCATCCGACGGTGTTAACACCTTCTTCTCCAAATCAAAATTTTCAACTTTGTGAATAGTAACCCGTAGCTCCATGAACATGAGTTTTTTGCTACTTTGAAGCACCATAACTCCATCAATAATTATCCGTTTCGCACAAAATTTTGGTCAAACTTGAAGGAAAAAAAATCAAGGAATCCAAATATGATCTTAGATTTTCTTGAAACTCTCTCTAACTCCCAAAACGTGGCACCTCAAGAAAAACTCAAGAACCAAAAATTGTCATAAAACTCATCTTTTTTGTACTAGAATCCATGTAGGAGATGAGAGCAATGTAATGCAACAACAATAATGCAAGAAAGACTCATAAATCATGAGTTAAGTCGAATTATTTATACCTCCAAAAAATGACTTATGGAGCTTCACTCGATCACCAATTCTTTGAGAAAATGATGTGGACACGTCCTATAATTGATGAGGAAGGTGTTTGGATGGAAAGAAAGGAGTGAATTGATGGAAAACAAAAAATCAATTTTTCACTTGGAGCTCACTTTAATGGAGTTGTGTAGCTTGGTTCATGCATCAATTATGGCCAAAAAAGTGTTTAATCAATTGTAAGAATGATAAGGAATGTATTTGCAATGGTGGAATGAACCAAAAGTGGGAGAAAAATGGAATTGAAAATTTGAGTTTTCAAGTGTAGAAAAATGTGGGGAAAATGGAAAAATGGTGAAGAGAAAAATGAAGATTCAATATGATTTGCAAATGGAGAAAATGGATTCAACATCAACTATCACCAACCTTTACTCTTAATGATCTCAACTCAATATATAGGAGAGGATGGAAAGATCTAGAGTCTTCTAGATCAATCTAGGATGATTCTAGAAACTTCATGAATTTCTCATGATATGGTATTTTAATGTCTCATGATATCTCACTTCAATCCACTAACATCCCCTTAACCACCTTTTAAAATCTCTTTTCATGACAAATTGGAGTGATATGAGTGAAAAACAAGGGATTCATTTGCCTTATGTTGAGTTTCTCACATGTACCTTATTATGCAAGTAATGGAATTACAAAGCAAGTCCATTTTTTAACCCTCAAATCAAAATTGTGGCTGAACCAAAGTCTTTAAAATGTTGTTTAGACTCAATTTGATATATTACATGACCCATTTTGGATTTATAGATTGCCCAAACCAATTTCCAACTTGAACTTTTTCAACTTATGTCCATTTTTAAGTCATTTTCACCAACTTTTATCAATCTGAGTTCTATACATTTCCAAACTTCCGTGACCTCTTTTCTAGACTTAAACTTCCATTTTGAGCAACTTTGATGTTGTGAAGTTTTTAATTTGAAGCTTCCTTGTATGAGTTTTAGGCATAGGCTAAGAATGACCTATAATTCCACTTTCCCAAAATACCCCTGACTTGCACAAACTATAACTTGAGCTTCACATATCAGATGAAGGCATACCATACCTTTTTGGAAAGGGGAGATCATTAGGAACAACTTTTATTTTTTCCAAGAATTCATTTGAAAACTCCTTGAAGGTCAAAAGTTGCTTGGAAGACAGACAACTTTCACAGACAAATTTCAGTGTTCTCAGATGACCTGCAACTTGCAAGGACCATAACGTGAGCTCTGTAAATCATCTTGATGACTTCCACCACTCAAATTAAAGCTATGAAGATACTCTACAAGTTTCATGTGGACCAGAAATTTATATGAAGCTTGCATCTTGAGTTACACTACTTGGAAGTTTGACCTGAATCAGGGGATTTTACACTGAAACCCTAATTTGGTAACTTCACTTCTCCTTGACTTCTTTTGTTTTTTCCTGGGCACAACACCACATCCATATCCATGTAGCAAATAATCAATCCCACATTCTTCAAATGAGCCTTAATGCCTTTCAAATCAATTCGTTGACCTAGGGTTGACCTAGATGAAACCCTAGTTGACTGACTTCACCTGAGGCTCTTGAAATCATTCCAATGACCTGGCTCTTCTTCAAAATGATCATCTAGACTTTCCATAACATCCATACACACTCCATGCTCTTGGATCATAGCTCATACACCCTATGATGATCCCCAAACAACCTCAAGATAGGAGAGAACCCCATGATTGATCTGTCAACTCTTTAAAGTTCAAATTCTTCTATGATGACCTGAGTAGTCTTGAATATGAATGAAACCCCTTGAACATACCTCTTGAGACAAGAATAGCACTTGATCCCCTGTTAAGATGTCTTGCCTATGCTATGCAATGCAAATGAATGCACTATGTACATGATGACAATGCAAATGATTATGCAATTGAAACATAAGCCTAGGCTAAAAAAGGTTGGGCAAATTTTGGGGTGCAACAACTGCCCCTATTCAAGCGGCTTGGACCCGACTGGATGAAGAGCGCGCAGCCTTCAGACATTCGAGGTACGAAACGGTTGAATACGAAAGAACCCGGAAATTTGCCAACCGCAAAATCAAATTGCTAATACGACTACTGCTTGGGGAAAATATCATTCAGGAAACTGAATCCGGTTGTCACGACAACAACTGATCAATTATCTGATAAGAACTGACTTGATTTCGTCCTCAACCACCTGCGTGACGCCACAGGCCTTGAATCCACAATTAATTCCAAATTTTGCTACAACAAGCATGCATCGAGCCAAAGGACCACGTCGAAAACACAAAAGTCTTGACCTTCGTTTGTAGAGAAGCAAACAAAATGCTACGTAAAGCGCGAATCAGGCATCCGGTGACTTGAACAAGTTACTCTGCGGGATACATCTCCGACGACACAGATACTTGAACAAATAATTCCGCAGGGAGCCACTCCGTTAGCACGGGTAATGATTCTGCCAACACTGATAATAATTCCTTTGACAAAAGGTAACAACTCCATCGACCAGGATAACAAACTGCCTCAAACAAGGCATAATAACTCCTCAAACCAGGGTGTAACTCCATCAACCAGGGCAATAACTCCCTCAACCAGGGTAATAACTCCTTCAACCAGGGCAACAACTCCCTCAACCAGGGTAATAACTCCTTCAACCAGGGCAACAACTCCCTCAACCAGGGTAATCACTCCTTCAACCAGGGTATAACTCCTTTAACCAGGGTATAACTCCTTCAACCAGGGTATAACTCCCTCAACCAGGGTAATAACTCCCTCAACCAGGGTAATAACTCCTTCAACCAGGGCAACAACTCCCTCAACCAGGGAAATAACTCCTTCAACCGGGGCAATAACTCCTTCAACCGGGGTATAACTCCTTCAACCAGGGTATAACTCCTTCAACCAGGGTATAACTCCTTCAACCAGGGTATAACTCCTTCAACCAGGGTAATAACTCCTTCAACCAGGGCAACAACTCCCTCAACCAGGGCAATAACTCCTTCAACCAGGGCAATAACTCCTTCAACCAGGGTATAACTCCTTCAACCAGAGTATAACTCCTTCAACCAGGGTATAACTCCTTCAACCAGGGTAATAACTCCTTCAACCAGGGTATAACTCCTTCAACCAGGGTAATAACTCCTTCAACCAGGGTATAACTCCTTCAAGCAGGGTAATAACTCCTTCAACCGGGGTATAACTCCTTCAACCAGGGTAATAACTCCTTCAACCAGGGTAATAACTCCTTCAACCAGGGTATAACTCCTTCAACCAGGGTAATAACTCCTTCAACTAGGGTAATAACTCCTTCAACCAGGGTAATAACTCCTTCAACCAGGGTATAACTCCTTCAACCAGGGTAATAACTCCTTCAACCGGGGTAATAACTCCTTCAACCAGGGTAATAACTCCTTCAACCAGGGTATAACTCCTTCAACCAGGGTAATAACTCCTTCAACCGGGGTAATAACTCCTTCAACCAGGGTATAACTCCTTCAACCAGGGTAATAACTCCTTCAACCAGGGTATAACTCCTTCAACCGGGGTATAACTCCTTCAACCAGGGTAATAACTCCTTCAACCAGGGTATAACTCCTTCAACCAGGGTAATAACTCCTTCAACCAGGGTATAAGCTCCCTCAACCAGGGTAATAACTCCTTCAACCGGGGTATAACTCCTTCAACCAGGGTATAACTCCTTCAACCGGGGTATAACTCCTTCAACCAGGGTATAACTCCTTCAACCAGGGTATAACTCCTTCAACCAGGGTAATAACTCCTTCAACCGGGGTATAACTCCTTCAACCGGGGTAATTCTGACGACAGTCGTCAAACACCTACTTCGACGGCAGGTAGTAATTTCAAGATTTTCAATACTGACGTGACAACAGTCTGAAGAAAACTCCGTTGGGGAAGAAGAGAAACTCAACCAAGCAACTCTGATGGGGAAGAAAACTCTACTGGGGAAATCACGGCGATAACTCCAAAAAATATGAACTATGAAATCTTGTAATGCCGACATAACAGCGACCTGAGAAGGAATCAGCTGGGGAAAAGAGAAACTCAACCAAGCAACTCTGCTAGGGGTCCACATGATAGGACGAACACGATCACTGCTCGCCTTGCGCCACAAATCCGACTATCCGAACATCTTCCTGAATCATAATCTCAATTATCTGCAGGGGAAAACAAACATCTGAAACCAACGAGGTAACCAACCTGGTTTATGTTTCCGAATACGTATGTTCGATAATGACGTAATGTTTCCATATAGCATGGAAATGCTACGTATTTTGAAACTGAAATGCAAGTGATGCAAATATGATGATGCATGCAATATGCTAATACAGGCTCGGGCTGCTGGAGAAAGCCGGGTACAGAAAACCATTTCAGCAAAATAAATGCTGAAGACGAAGCCAACTCCGCTGGGGATAAACCGGATATCACAGAATTATTCCAGCAAAATAAATGCTGGAAGAGTGAAACCAACTCCGCTGGGGAATAACATATGTGCCAAGTATGATTGGTCTCCTCTGGGGAAAACAGACGCAGTCTTCCTGCGTACTAATGAAGATTGGATTTGAAACTGACGCGCCAACACGGACGGGCCTTACAGTGATTGCCAATACATTTTCTGGTTGAAGAATCGGAAGACAGTAACATGACTTCCCGACATTCGTCTCACACTTTAAGATTGACTGAATCTGCTCGAATAGCTCTGAGTAGCTCTGATGATACGGAGAAGAACAATTCCTTCGCTTCTGATATGCCCCGGCCTGTGGGACCTTTGTGGGGATAGTCCTCAAAAGGGAATCTAAACATTTGTACCCCGTTGGTCTGATATGAACTGCCCCAGCATTCTGAACTTCGGAGAAATACTTCATACCAAATGCCCCTCGAGTAAAGAATAACTTCTGCGCTCTTAAGATGGCCTGCCCCTGATTGCAATGACTTTGCCCCTGATTAGCCGATCCAGAGCAGTACCTCCAACTACGAGAGATTTACCGAATCTCGACCTGATTGCCCCAGAGTAACTGACTTTGAATGGCTGACCTGACTGGGGAGCACTTAATGGCTTGCCCCAGCTTGCGGAGCATTCGGGCGCTTTGCATTCTACCCTGACCATACTTTCCACTGTAGGAAACTTTTCTGCTGTCAAGCGCTTACTCGCAAGTAAAACAAGTTGTTCTGCGTAAAAGACGTATTAATGCAACACATATGATAGTTTTGACATCCAATCTGTTCACTGGGAAAAGGGAAAAACAGTTTATAGCATATAATGCACAAAACATTTATCAACATCAGTACCAACATGGTAAGAGGAACCCTTTCAGGAGTCATAATCGACGCGACCTTTACCGAAGTATGCTTTCGAAACAACCTGCTTCAATTAGGACTTTTGAAGGTTATAACGTGGTCAGGTTCAGGGTTTTGAAGGAAAGGATAAAGGCTCAAAGTTTATTTTAACCCACCCATTCTCCTTGATGTTCTCCGATCCTATGTTCATCTAATTCGACCTTAGCACTCACCTCTCAGAGGCTAAAAGATAGGAGAGATAGTTCGAGAAACCATGAGTTTTTGGGAGTGACAGCCACTCACCTTTCGTCTTGACACTTGAGGTCACACGACTCGTATTTCATTTGAGGATTTTTCCATCCTTTCATCTTTTTTCTTTTCATATCCCTAACTTTTGCCTGGACTGACTCTTTTGAGTTCTTTTGGTTTTTTGAGTCCAGCGGGATGCCCTCATTTTTGCCTAAGTCAATTGTTTTCTTTTCTTGACTTAGCGGGCTTTTGATTTTTTTCTCTTTTTTCTTTCGAACAAGTCGTGTGACGCTGGTTGTCTGACTCTTTGGGGAATGATGTGACTATTTCACTCCTAATGCTGAACCATTGTGGTTTCTTAGGCACGACCTCTAGAGGTGTGACTGATCCTCGAACGGACACTCCTTTTGCAACTTGAACGCTCGGTCAAATTAGCTAACACCTACCCTGCCCCAGGTTAAGATTGAGGGTTTTTCATTTTCAGAAAGAACTCCTACTACTAGGCTCAAAGGGGTTGACAAGGGATTATCTTCCTTATAACTCCGGTGTTTAGGGATTTGAAACAATGCCTGTACATCATCAACAGGTTTTATTTCAAAAGCATACAATCAGAAGCTTGCATGTCGTTCATTTTCGTCATCCTCCGCAGATCCTTCTTAACCAAGCATTGGACACTTGCAAAAACGATTGGTGAACACGACTGGATTTAATCAAAACATGCATATTTATTTCATTATCATCAATTGAAATGAAAACAACAAGTTTTACGAACAAGATTGCAATTTAAACATGAAAGAAACTACAAACGTAAAGAAATGACAAGATAAAACAAAGAAAAATGCCAGCTTTCGAGAACCGGGCTTTCACATCTGTCCTGCTGCTGAACCAGCTATCTTCACAATTAGTTATTAGAGGCAGCCTGCCACTGTTCTGATCTACTTTTAACGGCCCACCCGAACTATAAAACTCCTCTTTGTCCACCATACTCCAGCCTATTCATGGTTTGGCATTAGTTGTTGTGTAATATTGGGCCCTTCCGTACCAAAATTAATAGCAGTGCTATCAAGCAAATCTTGCACTTTATGCTTGAAAGCGTGGCAGTTTTCAATATTATGGCCGGGTGCCCCAGAGTGGAATTCACAATGCTCATTAGCGTTATAACTGGGTGAGGGTATCCCTGTCGGAGGAGCCATCGTTCTTTTCTCGACCAACTGTAACCGTAACAAATTCTGAAGAAGCTCAGCGTACGATACTGGCGGCGGATCAAATACCCTTTTCGGCTTCCCGTTCTGAATTCTTCGCTGAGCCGGATGTTGTTGCCCCTGCTGCTGCGGCTGTTGCTGATGTTGCGCGGGGATTGTCACACTTGCAACTTGTTGCGGTTGGTATTGCCTCCATCCCCTATTTCTTCCCCAAGAGCTACATACCGAATTGGCATCTTCCTGTTTTCTACCCCCGAAAGCTTTCTTATTGCTTCCAGCTGAAGCAGACTCTCCCACTTGAATCTTACCGATTTTTATCCCGTTTTCTATACGCTCCCCCATCAGGATCAACTCGGAGAAGGTACTCATTGAGAAGTTGAGCATCCGGCCATAGTACATTCCTGAGAATGTCCCTACGAACAAGTCCATCATTTCACGCTCCACCATAGGAGGTTGTACTCTGGCAGCCAAATCACGCCATCTCTGGGCGTATTCTTTGAAGCTTTCACTGGGCTTCTGAGAGAGGCTTTGCAGCTGAACCCGGTTAGGGGCGAGATCGCTGTTGTATTGGTAATGCTTCACGAAAGCTTCCGCTAGCTCTTTCCAGCTTTTTATCTGTGTTGGCTCTAGGCTCATATACCATTCCAGCGACGGCCCTGACAAGCTGTCCTGAAAGAAATGCATGAGCATCTTTTCGTCGTCAGAATACGCAGACATACGCCTGTAAAATGCGCGCACATGCACCCTAGGGCATGTATCCCCTTTGTACTTATCGAATAACGACGCTTTGAATTTCAGCGGGACCCTCAACCCTGGGACTAACCCCATATTTGACATATCCAGCCCAAGAGCATTCTGGCTGGCCAATCCTTTCACCTTCTCTTCTAGCAATCTCATCCGATGGTTGTCATCCCTATCTCTTTCATAACCCTCATTCTGACCAGAGAACACATCCTCCTGGCGATCCTCCTAGCGAGGGACTGCATCGTATCCAACATAATCTGCATCACGGCCCGGACCCGTTTGGAAGTACCTGGGGTCATACCTCAGATTGCCCATCTCTTGAGCGTTGTATGCACTAGTTCCATATCCACGATTACCATAACCATAGTCACCAAACCCAGCCTTGGCGCCGGCAGTGCTGCCATACCCCATGTTCACACCATTGAAGCCCCGGTTACCATTGATACCATTCATTCCGACATTCTCAACGCCCCCATTGAAACCCTGGTTGACATTACCCACAAATACCCCAGCACTGTCTGCATTGGCATTCATATTACCGGCGTTCCCACCTCCACCTACGGGACCAGTTTCTCCAGCATTCAAACCGTTCCCGGGAATAACATCAGCACTTTGACGATTCTCAACTCGGGATGAAGCAGCAATATTCTCACCATGTGGTGTCCCGTTGTTTTCAGCCCGTGCGACTATCGGTTGAACCATATTCTGCAGCTGCTCTTGTCCTTTGGCGATGGTCTCCATGGTTTGCATGAGCATGGCCATCCTGTCACACATTTCTTGCATTTCACTCTGCCCGTTGTCCATGATCTTCTTCTGGTTAGTTCTTGTGGAATAACGATGGATTCGTTGATCTGCAATCCTGAAAGTACCTGGAATGGATGCAGGAGATAAGATACACGGATCACAAACCTGTAATGCAAATATGAGTATGTATGCAAAAATGCAATATGTGCCTGTGCATTGGGGAATATTACTCCCCCCATTCTAGTGCTAATACATTTGATACAGGGCAGCGCCGTGAACGTTAATGAAATGCAATGATAAATGGTTATGCAAACAATGCAATGCAAGCAGCTGCAACAGGGGATCAAGTGCCCTGACTAAGAAGCCCAAATCACACCAAGAACAGGTCTCAGACAGACCCTCCAATACTCCTCACACAATGGTCTCAGACAGACCTCATGAAGAACTCCAGCCTGGTCTCGGATAGACCCAATAATATAACCCACACCTGGTCTCTGACAGACCTGATAACAGTCCATAAAATATCCACAATCCTGTATCTCATGAGAAATAAACCGGTAGTCTGAAGGTCAAGTTACCTGCATGCCCCAAGTCCCTCTCACGGGTAGATGTCCCTATAACTGACACAAGGTACGGCATCCTATGCGGTCATTGGCGTCACAGACTTTCAGGGTTGATGATACGATTCCCAGAAGGAGTGGCATCATCAAGTCCTGAAGAGGCCTCACTTAGCCAACTTCCAAATGATCGGTCCCCGGAGTCGACAATCCAACTAACTAACAGCCCACTGCACCCAAAGGGTGAAACAGGAAGTCAACCAGAAAGACCTCGTCCGAGCGTAGATTTCGCGGGAAGCTAGTACATGCAAAGCATGCACACCCCCACTAATCTCTACTCTAATTCTAGGTGCACTCAAGCCCAGGTCCGACTTATCTCTCCATCATAGAACCCCCATCAAACCCACAATACAACAATAATAATGATAATAAAATGCTGAAATGTAAATACAGAAATGTAAATCCATACAAAGCCCACGACGGGAAAACAAGCGCTAGGATTAACTCGCGTAGGGAACCGTTGGAGTCCCCAGCAGAGTCGCCAGCTGCTGGGGATGACCCAGGCAGCTAGGAAGAAAATCCAAGGTGAGACTCGCATAGGGAACCATCGCAGTCCCTAGCAGAGTCGCCAGCTGTCGCTACTGCGAAAATCAGCGCCGGCAATACAGAAGAGTTGCCACCGTGCATTATTTATCCCAAAGGAGGGAAAGGAAACGCTCGAAGTAAACCTAACGCAAAGACGGGAAAAGGTATGGTCATTGCAACCAAAACCTGGATTCGGGAGTCGGTTACGCAAGGGGAAGGTATTAGCACCCCTCACGTCCATCGTACTCGATGGGATCCACGCTTGCTTGGTTTGTACGGATTACACTTCTATCTAAACTAAAGGATGAGGGCTGAAAAGGAAAGAAAACATGACTCGGTAAAGCATCGCACTTTATGCCTACGTATTCCCGTCTGGAACGAGAAATCAGAGTCAACGTAGTTCACCTAACTACGGGTGAAGGTGGGGAAGGTTGCTCGCTAGGATATCGCATCCTATGCCTACGTACTTGCACATTGCATGGAAGATCAGAGCAAACGTAGTTCGGGCTACGCGCGACACAAGCTGTTCAAGTGTCTTTTATGAAAAATCTCACCTTAAACAAGGGTTTTCTTATTGCAAAAAGGTTTGTGTTTGTTCAAATCTTTTGACGGAAGAAATGAATTGATTTTGTTATAACCTTTATTAATGTTTTTCTGTTGTTTTGAAGAAAGAAGAGATGTCACTCTACAAATCCTAGGGTTGAAAAGGGAATAAAATTACCCTAATGTTATCATACATGGGTTAGCTCCTAATGTCTATCACATCCTCCCTTGAACAAGGAAGAATGGAAGTCCTACGGGAAAGGAAAACGAAAGGAAGAAACGGAAATACAAGTAATAACCGCATACAAGTGAACATGAATATAGTAATGGTAAATGCAATGCAAAGGAGGGAGGACGGTTCATCTTAACCTCAAGCCCATTCATGGATGGAATAAGAAAATATCAAGTGATCATATGCAAAGAATCGAGTGAAAACTTCGAGTGAAACGCGTAATCCACTATTTGGAATCGCAACGTGCTATCATGCAAACAAGTCGATAATCGGGCAAGCTACACATACAAATAACAGCCACCTAAGGGTCTTCCAATACTTCTAACCTATCTACAATAAGAAATATAAGCCACGATGTTCATCACGCAAACACAAAGCGGCCGTTGGAGCCTTAACAAAAATAAAGTCCGTTCGGAAGTCCAAATTACAAGTCCGAATACAAAAATATAAGAAGAATAGCAAAAGGGGCTAAAAAATTCAAATAAAAATCTCCAATGCCCTACATCAAGCCACAAACCAGGGGTGAGAGATACCACAAAAATATCCAAAGATAAATGGTCAAATAAGATGGAAACATTGCAAGATATCTCATGTATACCAAAGGAAAGATTAAAGTGGAGCATGTTAAAGAAAGCATCCAAAACCAATTAAAATGGTACAATAAAATTCCCACAATAATATATCACAATACCTCAACGTGTGTATGAGATCCTTGCAAAAGGATTGACATTTAAATTGTGTTTTGATAGGTCAAAGAAATCCAACAAAATGATAGCACCAGCATTGGCCTTTTTATGACGACCCAAATGTAAAAAATCCAAAGAAAATGTCAAAAATGGTAAAATTATAATTCCAGTTTTATTAAATCCTAGACATCTTAAAGATTCAGCACAAAAAAATGGGGATCAAAAAGACTAATTTTCCTATTTTTTATGATTATTTGAAGTCAGCATATAAAACAGAAAAAAATAAAAGAAACATGGCAATAGGAAAATAAAAAAAAATAACATGAATAAATAAAAGTGGCATGAGGCTTATGTGGCCGATTGCGTGGCGCAGTGAGAGGCGTTGGATGAATGGAAGAAACCTTGACTTGGAAATGCATCCGACGGTGTTAACACCTTCTTCTCCAAATCAAATTTTTCAACTTTGTGAATAGTAACCCGTAGCTCCATGAACATGAGTTTTTTGCTACTTTGAAGCACCATAACTCCATCAATAATTATCCGTTTCGCACAAAATTTTGGTCAAACTTGAAGGAAAAAAAATCAAGGAATCCAAATATGAACTTAGATTTTCTTGAAACTCTCTCTAACTCCCAAAACGTGGCACCTCAAGAAAAACTCAAGAACCAAAAATTGTCATAAAACTCATCTTTTTTGTACTAGAATCCATGTAGGAGATGAGAGCAATGTAATGCAACAACAATAATGCAAGAAAGACTCATAAATCATGAGTTAAGTCGAATTCTTTATACCTCCGAAAAATGACTTATGGAGCTTCACTCGATCACCAATTCTTTGAGAAAATGATGTGGACACGTCCTATAATTGATGAGGAAGGTGTTTGGATGGAAAGAAAGGAGTGAATTGATGGAAAACAAAAAATCAATTTTTCACTTGGAGCTCACTTTAATGGAGTTGTGTAGCTTGGTTCATGCATCAATTATGGCCAAAAAAGTGTTGAATCAATTGTAAGAATGATAAGGAATGTATTTGCAATGGTGGAATGAACCAAAAGTGGGAGAAAAATGGAATTGAAAATTTGAGTTTTCAAGTGTAGAAAAATGTGGGGAAAATGGAAAAATGGTGAAGAGAAAAATGAAGATTCAATATGATTTGCAAATGGAGAAAATGGATTCAACATCTATTATCACCAACCTTTACTCTTAATGATCTCAACTCAATATATAGGAGAGGATGGAAAGATCTAGAGTCTTCTAGATCAATCTAGGATGATTCTAGAAACTTCATGAATTTCTCATGATATGGTATTTTAATGTCTCATGATATCTCACTTCAATCCACTAACAGCCCCTTAACCACCTTTTAAAATCTTTTTTCATGACAAATTGGAGTGATATGAGTGAAAAACAAGGGATTCCTTTGCCTTATGTTGAGTTTCTCACATGTACCTTATTATGCAAGTAATGGAATTACAAAGCAAGTCCATTTTTTAACCCTCAAATCAAAATTGTGGCTGAACCAAAGTCTTTAAAATGTGGTTTAGACTCAATTTGATATATTACATGACCCATTTTGGATTTATAGATTGCCCAAACCAATTTCCAACTTGAACTTTTTCAACTTATGTCCATTTTTAAGTCATTTTCACCAACTTTTATCAATCTGAGTTCTATGCATTTCCAAACTTCCATGACCTCTATTCTAGACTTAAACTTCCATTTTGAGAAACTTTGATGTTGTGAAGTTTTTCATTTGAAGCTTCCTTGTATGAGTTTTAGGCATAGGCTAAGAATGACCTATAATTCCACTTTCCCAAAATACCCCTGACTTGCACAAACTATAACTTGAGCTTCACATATCAGATGAAGGCATACCATACCTTTTTGGAAAGGGGAGATCATGAGGAACAACTCTTATTTTTTCCAAGAATTCATTTGAAAATTCCTTGAAGGTCAAAAGTTTCTTGGAAGACAGACAACTTTCACAGACAAATTTCAGTGTTCTCAGATGACCTGCAACTTGCAAGGACCATAACTTGAGATCTGTAAATCATCTTGGTGACTTCCACCACTCAAATTAAAGCTATGAAGATACTATACAAGTTTCATGTGGACCAGAAATTTATATGAAGCTTGCATCTTGAGTTACACTGCTTGGAAGTTTGACCTGAATCAGGGGATTTTACACTGAAACCCTAATTTGGTAACTTCACTTCTCCTTGACTTCTTTTGATTTTTCCTGGGCACAACACCACATCCATATCCATGTAGCAAATAATGAATCCCACATTCTTCAAATGAGCCTTAATTCCTTTCAAATCAATTCCTTGACCTAGGGTTGACCTAGATGAAACCCTAGTTGACTGACTTCACCTGAGGCTCTTGCAATCATTCCAATGACCTGGCTCTTCTTAAAAATGATCATCTAGACTTTCCATAACATCCATACACACTCCATGCTCTTGGCTCATAGCTCATACACCCTCTGATGATCCCCAAACAACCTCAAGATAGGAGAGAACCCCATGATTGATCTGTCAACTCTTTAAAGTTCAAATTCTTCTATGATGACCTGAGTAGTCTTGAATATGAATGAAACCCCTTGAACATACCTCTTGAGACAAGAATAGCACTTAATCCCCTGTTAAGATGTCTTGCCTATGCTATGCAATGCAGATGAAAGCACTATGTACATGATGACAATGCAAATGATTATGCAATTGAAACATAAGCCTAGGCTAAAAAAGGTTGGGCAAATTTTGGGGTGCAACAAGAGTGACTGAAAGACCTAAGGGTTATTGCTAAGTTTACTCGACAAGATTCGCATCTTGTGCCTACGTATCCTGGGTAAGGGATGGAATCAGAGTAATTGTAGTTCCCCTTGAAAGGGAGGTTAGAAACTTCTTGCCTGTGGTCAAGGTTTCAATAGGGAATAAGCGTTCTTACGGAAGCACTTACATGGAGTGCGGAGACTCCTATTTCTACGTTGAAATAGTTGAATTGAAAAAGGGTTAAAATAGGTATTCCACGGCGGGAAACCTAAAACGGAGTGCGGCGACTCCTTATCCTAAGGCTGGGGTAAAGGGTAAATTTATCCACGGCGGGACGCCTAAAAATATGAGTACGGCGACTCGAACCCTCTAGGTTGTAAAGTTGAATTGAATAAAACGGGTAAAATGTTATGTATTCCACGGCGGGAAACCTAATGTGATTAGGGTTTTGGAAAGGGAAATGTTCAAAGGTTAGGGTTATTGACTCGGCGGTCAAACTGCTAGACCTAATCCTTCGGAGGGGATTTATGGGAAATTAAAATAATAAAAAATAATTAAGCGGCATTGAAAATAACGGGAATGCGCGAAACAGTAAAGAAAATGCACTGCGACGATATACTCGCATAAGTTACAATCCAAAAATGAAAATAAAATGTGAAAAGTAAAGAAAGTGCAAAGCGACTATCACTCGCGTAAATTACAACCCAAAAATGAAACGAAAAGTAAAGTACTACAAACTGTACACCCGAGAAAATAATGAATGGAACGGCATAAGAATATAGACGAATCGAAAAAAAATAAAGTATTACAAACTTAAAAAATGTATCTACTTTAAAATTTTCGAAAAAATGGTTTTAATTCTAAAATAAAAAATAGTTATAACTTTAAAAAAATGGGTTTTGATAAACCTATGGTGTTAATTGAAGTTTTAATTTTAATTAGATTTTATATTTTAAAAGTTTTAATTAGGAAAAAAAATGGCTTGA
The DNA here is from genome assembly GCA_963859935.3 of Lathyrus sativus. Taxonomy (NCBI): domain Eukaryota; kingdom Viridiplantae; phylum Streptophyta; class Magnoliopsida; order Fabales; family Fabaceae; genus Lathyrus; species Lathyrus sativus. The sequence goes on from OZ012737.1 coordinate 353,558,230, forward strand.
GTTTAAGATTCTTTTGAAAAATTAAGTTTATGTTTTAAGTTAAAAGGTTTTAATTTTATAACATTTTAATTAGAAAATGGTTTAAATCTAAAAAATAAAAATTTTAATCAAAAGATGTTTCAATTAAAAGTTTAAAAGGGGTTTTAAAAATTAAAATAAATTATGAAAACATGGTTATAATAATCTAATTACAATAATTTATCAAATTATAAGAAAAATGAAAAAAGATAAGAATTAAAAGGGGGGACGGTTCATTTGCAGCAGAGCTAGGTTTTTTTTATAACCCACTTCCTTCTCCTTGGCTGCGGCGGCGTCGTTCCTTCTGCATGCTTGCTGTGAAAAATTGTTCATCTTCTCCTCTGCTTCCATGGCGCTTTCTTCCTTCTCTTTTCCGTTTCACGTGACACCTGAAAACAAAATAAACCATGAGCAAGAGTTACTCACCCTTTTAGGGGTCCGAGATGGCTCCGTGTGTGGTTTTGTGGCGGCTTGCGGTGGTTACTGGCCGGTGATGATGGCTGGGGAAACAAATACCGATGATGGCCACTTGAGGCGTTTGGGAGCGGCGGCGCGCGATGCCCTCATCCATTGAGGATGATGTTGGTAACGGCGCTTTGATCTCCTGTTCCTCTTCTTCCGATGATATCTTTGAATGATGATGGTGGTTCGTCGTTCTGGTGATCTGAACGATGATGAGAGATTTTTCTCTCTGAGTTCAGCTATGGGTTTTCTTCTTCTTATTTTCTGGGTTTTTTCTTTCATGAATCCCCCTTCTCTATTCTGTGATGAACTAATTTATTAGTTCGGCTTTGGATTTTTGGGCCTTGATCTGTTGCTTTTGGTTGCGAAACTATTGTTGGCTTTCGCGTTTTACTTGTTGCATGCTTGCTCTTGCTGCGCTTTTGATGGTTCCCTTTGTTATGATTTTGTGATTTGTTTTGGGCTTGAAGGGTCTTAACCCGGATGAACTGTAACGTCTTCCATTGAGATTTTTCAGGAAGTTGTTACTATTCGTTTTGCTATTTGATTTTCATGAATTTGTGGACTTATGCGTGCGGGCTTCTTTATTGCATTTTTTCAAGAATTTTGAGTGTTTGTTGTTGGCATCTTGAAAGAGGTTGCTGGAAACTTGGCAATCTTTGCGTTTTTTCAAGGATGAGTGTTTGATCCGTTGGCATTCCGAAACGTTTGGGCAATCCGTTAGTTGGCTGTTTGGAAAAAGCATTTTTCATGAAAAAGTGCTTTTGTCAAAAACACTTTTCTGAAAATCCCTTCTCCGAAAAATCACTTTTAAAAGTTACTTTTTCTCTCTTTCTCTCTCTGGCTGGAAACTTAGAACATATATTGCCTGACTTGCCAAGGTCAGAAAATTATTCGGGAGCTGGCTTCGACTTCGTCGTTGCCCTCCAGACGTACCCAATGATGATATCAAGCTGAGGGTATCAGAACCACTTCTCTAACCATTTTGAAAAATGCTTGCGTGTGTATTGGTTTTGTTTTACAGGTTCAGAGCAAAATTGGAACTCGAAGATTCGGCATCGAAGACGTCTTTTAGGAAAAATAGGAATTTTGTAGGAATTTATAAAAATGTAATTTAAATTGTAATTCTTTTTCTTGTAATAAAAAATAACAGAATAAATAAAATTCTATTTTTTCCTATTAATTTGAATTTCTCAATCCAATTCATCCGATTAAATCCAATCTCCGATAAAATTCTCGAATAATTCATCCGATAACTTAAACGAATAACATCATCAGAATAAATACAACTTGTTCGATTAAATCCAAATGGCTAAACTCTTCATCCAAATAAAATCAAATTAATTCAATTCCTCAAATGATACTTATCCGATTTCTAACTTCGAACCCGGCAATTAAACATTTTGTACGGTTTAGATCGGACGTAACTGAGCTCAAACAAATCATCTGGCAAATTAATTTGTGGACAATAATAAAGTCAGTGAGTATGGCCTTGAACAGATAAGCAGAGAATCCATTTTCCTACAAAAACCAACAGACTGAACAAACCAGTTAGCGGTTAGTTAAAAATGTCATGCAGGATGAGATGACGTGCGAAATGAACCTAATAATCTCAGGGCAAAATTTGGGGTATTACAATTATTATTATTATTATTATTATTATTATTATTATTATTATTATTATTATTATTAATTATTGAGAATTTATTTATAAATAAATTTTTTAGAGATATCGGGGAGAGAGAAAATGGAAAGAAATAGAGAAGGAAAGAAATAGAGAGAAAAGGGAGAGAAATAGAAAAGGGAAATAAAAATGGAGAGAGAGAGAGAGAGAGAGAGAGAGAGAGAGAGAGAGAGAGAGAGAGAGAGAGAGAGAGAGAGAGAGAGAGAGAGAGAGAGAGAGAGAGAGAGAGAGAGAGAAGATAAAAAGAGAAACACGTATTAGGGGAGAAACCCTAAGAGTCAGAAAATTCATAAAGAAATACCTTTTTTTCTCCAAAACCATTATTCACCAAAAACTTAAGATAAAAACTCTCAAATTCACCAAAAAGGTAGTAGTAGAGTTTGTGCAAGGAAAATATTTCACCATTATTAAGAGTTTCGCGATAAAATTTGGCAAAACAAGGTAAGAGAAGGAGATTTCACTATAACTTTGGTATTTAACATTTAGAATAGTGGGGTTTCCCTCGAACCACTAATTGCATGATATTCCATGTGAAATCCCCAGAGACGATGATTCATAAGCCATAGGTTATGAATCTTTCTCTTATCACCAACGGTTTAGTTAAATTGCAGAATTTTGATGTAAAATTTTCATGAAATATATGTTTTAGTGTTGTTATCATGTGTTGATTAAATGATGGTGCATTTTATTGAATTGGGGATGTTAAATTGTTGTTTAAATGATGTCAAACTTTATGATATCCTGTGGTTTTAGATCTATGTTGATTATTATGTTTAATTTGAGTTTTTGTGTGGCTACAACTATGAAAAATCAAAAATACGAAGGGTGTAACCATTTACACTCTGCCGGTAACTTGTTACCACCCTTAAAATTAGCCACATAATATGAGGCAGAACCGGTGTGTACCTGATACGTGTCTTGTATAACCGATTATGCACCCTAAAACCACCATAAATTGTGTTTCATAACTCTGATCGAGAGGCTGTAGAATGCGTTGGAAAGCATGTTCAAAGATCTATCATTGAATTAAAATGGTGCATGTATGCTATATTTTTGTTAAAAGATTTGAATCTCCCAAGTAATCCTTCTAGTGCATGTGATAACACTTATTGAATACTGAATCTTGTTGACTATGTGATACTTGGTAAAGTCATGCACATACCTATATTATGGTAAATGTTTCATGATTATTGTGTGTTTGAAAAATATTGTGAATAATGAGTATTTGTGTAGAGAACTGGTTATATGGAATTAGCAAAAAATAGTTAAGATTAAACTTCTACAACTTGCGATTAGTATACCCTATTAGTCATTTGTCGATAACTTTAGTTATAGAGATCTTTTAGGAGTTAAACTAAAAGCGTTAGAAATTAGACAAGATTTATCACGAGATAAACTTTGATTTGGATCATTTTTTTAGTGGAAAAGTTGAGAAAGCTCAACTGCATTTTCAACTACTCTTATGAAATTTGGTAGCACAATCAATTGATGTACTATTAGTACTTTTGATACAACTAATTCTACAAAATTCCTTTAAGAGTGAACCTTATATCATTAGAAAATAGTAAAAACTTCATATGTCCCATACTTAAAATTTCCCCATTTAATTAAGTACAATAGAAGAAATACTAGTTTCAAGTTGGGCAAAACACTTTGGCATGTTTCTGCGTTAGTCTCTATTGTTTGCTTAAATTGTATTAATTGGGGCCTTAAGTACTAAAATAAAAAGCATAGTCTTGAAAAAATACAGTCTAATATTTCCAAAACATGTACATTCACTTGATTCCGACTCTATTTGATACTTTAAATGATTATATGAAATTGATGTATGACTAGTAGAAAACATGACTTTTAGGTTGTTTTGATAAGAAAGGTATTGCACAAAATGAATGACCAAGTGTATGATAGGTGACATTTTTGTTGTTCTCGACCTCACGTTTCATGTCTAATTCTATCCATATTATGCCTTGCTTGTGAAATTACATAATTTTGACGTGGTATTTCTATGGTTTCATGATGTTTATATGTCTTAATGATGCTATAAATACTATAATGGTTTCAAGATGTTTAGGGGGGACAAATGATATCATGGAATTATTTTATGTTGTAAGTCCAATGTATCGATAAAATACTTGTGGTGAACTAAGTTGTAAATGTTTTAGGGAATGGATCCAATGTTTTGATTAAATTATTATTATGAAATAAGTTATGAATGATAAATGATTGTGTGAATACTGTTAGGATATGAGTTCAATGTTGGTTAAGAAAAGTGAAGCCTTAATGTGGCGTTTATGTTCAAGGTTTGATAAGAAACAATATTTCATTATGTTGAAGGTTCGATAAAACCCAGCGTTGAATTATGTTGAAGGTTTGATAATAACTAGTGTAAGTGCTCTTGATTGACTGCATTTTATAGCAAAACATTAGAGTATGTATGTATGTCACGACTGGTGTTATTACATACATAATGTGGGTTTTGCAAGGTGAGTTAACTTAGCTAAATGCTAGTTAAGTTGAATGTCATACAGAATGTCATGACTCTGATCGTATGACATCCAGCGAGCAGATTAGTTTTTCTGGTAACTAGCAATCAGGAAATTAACTAGAAGCTCAAGCTGGAAATCAGGAAACATTTTAGAAGCCACAAAGTGAATCAAAATGTTCCTGAATTAAATGACAAGTGTGCAGATGATTGAAGAATAGGGTTTGGTATGTGAAACCTAATTTGTGCACCCAGGCCCAAGGACTGACTGCTGCTATAAATAACAGAAGGAGCAATCCTAGAAGAGTAGCTCTTGGCAGAAGATTAGAGAGTGCATATTAAGAGTCCTTGTGAGTGAAGAAGGTTGATCTTCACGTGAGTATTGTGAGTGAAGAAAGTGTGTTCTTCACGTGTGAATTGAGTCATAGAAATACTTGTTTACCAAGCAACTGTCTGCTGCATTGGTTAGGTAGGTTCTAGGCTATTGTGTCACTCAAAGCTTTTAAGCAAGAGTGTGTGTCCCTTGATCAAAGTTGTGAAGCAAGATCAAGGTGCGTGGTTGAAGTGTATCTTCACAATCATCAAGTAATTGTAATTGGATATCATTGTGGTGTGATTGAAGGGGAGTGAGTGGGTATACTCAGGTCTAGAGTGTGTCTAGGCAGAAGTGTCATTCAATAGGTTTTAAGTGAAGAGTGTAGGTTGTGTGTTTGACTCTGAATTAATTCTACTGATAGTGAAATTCCTCCCTTGCTTGGTAGCCCCCAGATGTAAGTGTTGTTGACACTGAACTGGGTGAAAAATTTCTGTGTTATTTACTGCTTCTCTTTATAGCTTACTATAAACTGCAGTAGTCTATGTTACAGTGGATGTCATAACTTCTATAATAACATTCATCGTGTGCTTGCCAGAATTTCAATTGGAATCAAAGCAGGCACCCTGCCTGTTTAAATCTGGGTGAGATCTGGGGAAGAAAAATTCGGGTACTATGGATAGAGACATAGGGTTTACAAATAGACCACCAATTCTGGATGGTTCAAATTATGATTATTAGAAGCATAGGATGATTGCATTCCTAAAATACTTAGCCAGCAAGGCCTGGAGAGCTGCAAATTCGGGATGGGAACATCTAGTGAAGACTGATAAGGATGGAGCATCGGTGCTAATTCCTGAAGAGGAATGGAACAAAGAGCAAGAGGCTTTGGCTCTTGGTAACTCTAAAGCTTTGAATGCCTTGTTTAATGGCATTGACAAGAACATTTTCAGACTGGTACACCATTGTGAGCTGGCTAAAGAGGTTTGGGACACACTGAAAACAACACATGAAGGAACCTCTAAAGTGAAAATGTCAAGACTACAAATGCTGACCACCAAGTTTGAGAACCTAAGAATGAAGGAGGAGGAGACAATTCATGAATTCTACATGAATATCCTTGAAATAGCCAATACATCAAGTGCCTTGGGAGAGAAGATGGCTGAGGAAAAGCTAGTGAGGAAAATTCTCAGATCTTTGCCAAAAAGATTTGCCATGAAGGTCACTGCCATTGAAGAGGCACAAGATATCAATAACATGAAAGTTGATGAACTCATAGGTTCTCTCTAAACCTTTGAAATGAGAATATGTGATCAGACTGTGGAGAAACAGATCAAAAGCATAACTCTGGTCTCAAACACTGCAGATGATCCAAATAAAGAAGATCATGAAAGCAAGGAGAAAATCTCAGAAGCTGTAGCTATGCTTGGGAGACAATTCAACAGACTCATAAAAAGAGTGGAACAGAAGGGTAAATCCAAAGACAAAAACATTCCATCTGACATTGGCAGAGGAACTAAGTCTGATGAAAGGTCTTACCAAGGCAAAAGAGTTAAGTGTTATGAATGTGAGGGTTATGGTCACATTAAAACTGAATGCACTACATATCTCAGAAGGGAGAAGAAAGGACTTATAATCACTTGGTCTGATGAAGACTCAGAAAGTGGATCAGAAGTAGAATCTGCAAGACATGTCACAACTTTAACTGGTACATGTATGACTGATAATGAGTCTGATGAAGATAAGTTAACTCTTGATGAATTGGCAGCCCTATACAAACAACTGTACATCAGAAGCACTGAAGTATGTCAACTAGGGGAGAAGCACAAGAGAATCATCAAGAGGATGGAGGCTGAAAAGAAGGAACAACTTGCAACAATAGACTCACTTAACAGTGAGGTCATCCAGTTAAAAGGTCAACTTGAGAAGATGTCAAAATCAATCAGGATGCTAAACCCTGGGACTGACACTCTTGAAAAAATTCTACAGATTGGTCAGATGCCAGGAGACAAGTCTGGACTAGGGTTTGTTGGTGAACAGAAACTCTTGGGGATCAAGAGATCTGAGTCTGAAAAACAGAAGTTAAACAGAATGTCATAGCCAATGTCACAACATCAGAGGAAAAGGAACATGAATCAGTCAAGAAGGAAGTTCCAGAGGTGGAGGTGTCAATATTGTGGAAGAGTTGGTCACCTGAAGCCCTTCTGCTTTAGGTTGCATGGATATCCTAGCCACATTCATCAAAGTACTCTTGTCAAAAAGCAACAATGGGTGGCAAAGGAGGTAGGTATGATAGCTCACACCTCCCTAAGAGTTTCAGCTAAAGAAGACTGGTACTTTGATAGTGGTTGCTCCAAGCACATGACTGGAATAAAGTACCTGTTGGTGGACATCAAACCTCATTCCACTAGTTATGTGACCTTTGGTGATGGTGCAAAAGGAGAAATCAAAGGTGTTGGGAAACTAGATTGTCCTGGAGTTCCTAACCTAGACAATGTACTACTGGTAAAAGGACTAACTGCTAACTTGATTAGCATCAGTCAGCTCTGTGATCAAGGGTTAAGTGTGAAGTTCACTGAAGGAGAATGTGTGGTCACAAATGGTGATAATAAAGAAGTTATGAAGGGGGTTAGATCTAAGGACAACTGCTACTTATGGGAGCCTAAGGACTCTAGTAGATCCACAATATGCTCTATGGCCAAAGAAGAACAGGAGGTCAAATTGTGGCACCAAAGGCTTGGTCACCTTCATCTAAGGGGAATGAAGAAGATAATTTCCAAGGAGGCTGTAAGAGGAATTCCAAAACTAACTATTGATGAGGGAAAAGTCTGTGGAGAATGTCAAGTGGGAAAACAGACCAAGACATCTCATCCAAGGGTTGGACATCTAACAACTTCTAGAGTTCTGGAACTACTGCACATGGATCTGATGGGACCAATGCAAGTAGAAAGCCTTGGTGGGAAAAGGTATGCATATGTGGTGGTTGATGACTACTCCAGATTCACCTGGATAAATTTCATCAAAGAGAAATCCGATGTATTCAAAGTTTTCAAAGAACTGTGCATTAAACTCCAAAGAGAAAAGGAGAGTGTTGTAATCAGGATCAGGAGTGATCATGGAAAGGAGTTTGAAAACTCCAAGTTTGTTGAATTCTGTTCCACTGAAGGCATAAGCCATGAATTTTCCTCTCCTATCACTCCTCAACAAAATGGAGTAGTAGAAAGAAAAAACAGGACCGTTCAAGAATCTGCAAGAGCCACGATTCATGAAAAGAAGCTGCCTATGCACTTCTGGGCTGAGGCAATGAATACAACATGCTATGTTCACAATAGGGTTACTCTGAGAAATGGAACACCTTCCACTCTGTATGAATTATGGAAAGGAAGAAAATCAACTGTGAAATATTTTCATGTATTTGGAAGCAAGTGCTACATCTTGATAGATCGTGAACAAAGAAGGAAAATGGATCCTAAAAGTGATAAAGGAATATTCTTGGGATACTCTACTAACAGCAGAGCTTATAGAGTATATAACTCCAGAACAAAAGTGTTAATGGAATCCATTAATGTTATCATTGATGATCAGATTGAAGAAATCAATGTCATAGAGGATGTTGGAACTTTGCTTGAGACTCCATCTGAGGATACTGAAGACACCCCAGCTGCAAGTCCAAATTCTGAACCATAAACAAAGAACCCTCTATTAGAATTCTGAAAGATCATCCCAAAGATCTTATCATTGGAGATCCCAACAGTGGAGTAAGGACTAGAGCAAGAGAAGTAATCTCAAATTCATGCTTTGTGTCCAAGATTGAACCCAAATTCATGCTATGTGGTGGTTGATGACTACTCCATATTCACCTGGATAAATTTCATCAAAGAGAAATCCGATGTATTCAAAGTTTTCAAAGAACTGTGCATTAAACTCCAAAGAGAAAAGGAGAGTGTTGTAATCAGGATCAGGAGTGATCATGGAAAGGAGTTTGAAAACTCCAAGTTTGTTGAATTCTGTTCCACTGAAGGCATAAGCCATGAATTTTCCTCTCCTATCACTCCTCAACAAAATGGAGTAGTAGAAAGAAAAAACAGGACCGTTCAAGAATCTGCAAGAGCCACGATTCATGAAAAGAAGCTGCCTATGCACTTCTGGGCTGAGGCAATGAATACAACATGCTATGTTCACAATAGGGTTACTCTGAGAAATGGAACACCTTCCACTCTGTATGAATTATGGAAAGGAAGAAAATCAACTGTGAAATATTTTCATGTATTTGGAAGCAAGTGCTACATCTTGATAGATCGTGAACAAAGAAGGAAAATGGATCCTAAAAGTGATAAAGGAATATTCTTGGGATACTCTACTAACAGCAGAGCTTATAGAGTATATAACTCCAGAACAAAAGTGTTAATGGAATCCATTAATGTTATCATTGATGATCAGATTGAAGAAATCAATGTCATAGAGGATGTTGGAACTTTGCTTGAGACTCCATCTGAGGATACTGAAGACACCCCAGCTGCAAGTCCAAATTCTGAACCATAAACAAAGAACCCTCTATTAGAATTCTGAAAGATCATCCCAAAGATCTTATCATTGGAGATCCCAACAGTGGAGTAAGGACTAGAGCAAGAGAAGTAATCTCAAATTCATGCTTTGTGTCCAAGATTGAACCCAAAAATGTGAAGGAGGCTCTCACTGATGAATACTCACTACAACAAAAATGACTTTAGGCAACGGAGGAATAGACAACGACTGTAAAATTGTTCCTATAAGTAACATAGGCTACGTGTTTTTACATGTGGACGCTTTTTTTTCAAAACCGTCCCTTATTTATTATATGCTACGGTTTTGAAAATGTGGTTATAGTATAACCTTAGCGTATTCACTTCTATCCACAGTTTCATAAGCGTGGCGTATAAGAACCATAGCTTATTCCTTTTTTGCAACGCTTTTGAAGTGTGGTATTTTTTATTTCTATTTTTTTAAAATTTAATGTTAATTATTCACATATTACTAAATGTACAGAGTGGGGATCGAACCCCTGTCCTTGAAGTGCTCTAACTCAAACTTGAAAATATGATTGAAAAATTAATTTAAGAAAATTGGCAAAATCAGGACTTGAACCCGAGTCCCTTGTTTCATAGTATAACCTCACAACCACCAAAACACTAACGCCATTTGATTTTAATTTGAATTCTAAATTTATTAATTAATTAATATGTTCTAAAATTTGAAAATTTTCATCCACCCCATATAGTTTCTCAAAGTTGGGGGTTGTTTAAACCCTAACTTTTCATCTCTCTGCAAGCGAATATTTTTACCCTCATTCATTCCGGCAACCGTCCTCCCTTCTCTCATCCATTGCTTATATCTCTCAAACGTAAGTTTCTCATTCTAATTTTCTAAATAATAATAATAATGTGCAATTTTCAATCTCTCATGTTCATATTTTTGCTCTAGGGTATTCACTCTCAATCTTAGTTCTGCATTTGACTTTCATTCTCAAACCCAACCTTTCAATTTGAAATTTCAGTATTGTTCTCACTTTCAGGTATTTTACTTCTTATATATAATAGAATAGTAGACGTGATTCTGCCATGGTAATGAGGAAATAGCAGAACTTTGTTTTTTAATCTCAGTTTGTGTTTGTGGTTGTGGTTATGGTGATATATATTTATATATATATAGAGAGAGAGAATGAGAGTCTTGTTTACTCTTTGTCTCTCAATATAGCAAGTATGGATACAACTTTGGTTAGGATGAATTTGAAGTTGTTGCCACAACTCTCTATAGTGTCCACCAAGAATGAGGCCCAAGTCTTTGATATCAACATCATATATTTTCACTTAAACTTTGTAGCTAAGTTTTCTGCTATGTGTTAGTACTAAATGTTGTCAAATAGCGGCTATAGAGACATTTGAACAAACTACTGAGTTTTTGAAGGAAGGTTTTATTGATACAACTACTGAGTTTTTGAACTGTGAGGTGATTTCCCTCCCTTTTAAATTCCTTGGTATTTGTGTTGGTGATAATCCTCATAAGATTCGGTTGTGGAATCATGTGGTCGAGTTATTCAGGAATAAACTAGCAGTGTGGAAGAATAAAAACTTGAGTATTGGCGGTAGGATTACGTTGATTAATTTGGTGTTGAACTCAATTCCTATCTTCAATCTCTCGTTTTATAAGGCTCCGGTGTAGATTGTGAAAACTATCACTGAAATTCAAGCTAACTTCCTATGGGGTGGTCTGACGAAAAAAAGGAATATCCATTGGATAAGTTGGAAGCGGGTTTGTTTACCGAAAGAGCTAGGCGGCCTGGGTATCAAGAACATTATGTGTTTCAATAAAGCTCTTTTGTCGAAGTGGAAATGGAGGTTGTTCAAGGAATAAGAAGCATTATGGAAAGGTATTTTGGAGTTCAGGTATGTGTAGAAATACAATAACATTGGTCTGGCTATGTTGTGTAAGGAAGGTAAAGGTGGAAGTAACTCGGATTTGATATGGTGACGTGACTTAATGGTGATCGGTTATGACAAGCTGTTATCTATGGATCTATTTTCAGATTCGATCAGAGGAGTGTTGGGTGACGGAAGATCATTATCCTTCAGGAATTCTCGTTGTTTTGGCAGCAGTTCTTTGAAGGACGTCTATCCGTCGTCTTTCTTAGCTAGCATTTTTCAGCATGCTATTGTGGCTGAGATGCGGAAGTTATTTGAAGAACAAGGTTGCACTAATATTTTTTCTTCTTCTTGCGTAAAGTTGATAAATTCATCTCATTGATTGAGCAACTGCACTTAGATGATAATAAGAGTGATTCCTATGTGTGGACTCATGGAGATGAGAATTTTTATTCTGTCTGTTCTGGGTATATGCTAATTTTGCAGGTAAATAATATCATTGAATTGGATGGTAGGTCTGAGATTGTTATGAAGATAATGTGGGCTTCATCCTTTCCTTATAAAATTCATGTTCTATTATGGAGATTGTTTTGGGACAAGTTAGCCACTAAGGACCAATTGCATAAGAGAGGTATAAACCTTGGCAGTGTGGATTTACAGTGTTCTTGTTGCAGTGCTGTAGGAAAATCGTCTCGCCATATCTTCTTGGACTGTCCATTTGCTAGTAAAGTATGGCGTAGTATTGAGATATGGTTAGGCTTGGATCTAGAAAGGAAGTCAAGTTATGCTGAGTTTTTCATTAGCTACTCCAATCAGTTGAAGAAAAAGACGGCTCCGAGCTTGGTACGTGATTGTATTTGGGCATTTACGATTTGGACCTTATGAAAGAGCATAAATGATTTTATTTTTAGAGAAATTCCTTATAGTGTAGTTGAAGTTCTTTATTCTATTAAGCTTTCAACTTGGAGGTGGTGTTGACATTGAACTGTTAGTGAGGAATTCCTTATAGTGTAGTTGAAGTTCTTATATTAGAAAAGTGTTGTCTAGGGAACAATCCTTGGTGGTTACAAATGGAAAAGGAAAGGCAACCGAGCCGCACATTGTTGGACAATTTGGACGTGACATCGGTTGAGTTACTGCTTTTGTATGAAAGACAGCAACAACCACAATCAGCAGCAACTGTTTTGAGCACTGCAAAGACATGACTTAACTTGCTATTTTTTCTGGTTCATCGTTATACATATATATATATATATATATATATATATATATATATATATATATATATATATATATATATATATATATATATATATATATATATATATATATATATATATATATATATATATATATATATATATATATATATATATATATAAATTCTTGAATTTTGTTTAATTAGTATTAATTTCTTCTCATTGAACTTAGTGCTATTTAAAAAGAGCAAAGTTAAAATTGCTGATTTTTCTTTTACGGAATGGAATGTTAATAAAACATGATTTTGTCTAATATTAATCAATAGGTATAATGAAAAATTTCATTTGTATATGCAAAGTGGCCCATGCTATTAGAAGTACGATTATCAGTGCGCTTTACTGCATATATGCAAAGTGGTCCAAGCTGATCTTGGAATTTAACACACATTTTTACACAATTGGAAGTATATATATGACTCTGAATTTTTCTATATATCATCTCTATCTAATGCAGGATAGTTTACTATTCACGCTTAAATTTCCAACGTGCAGTTTTATAGTAGTTCAACTTATTATATCCTAATTAATTAGCTAGTTTTAAACCAGTAAATTAATCCATGTGCCATTAAGAATAGTGAATTATGATTTGTACATTCAAATCATGATTTTTTTTCCTCTCCTTTTAATAGCTACTCCATTGTGAATAGAAAAAAGTGATAAAATGTCGCATAGCCATAAGGTATTGTAAAAGGATACGAGGACGGTTATACTATAACCACATTTTCAAAACTGTAGCTCGAGGTAGTTAATGACATTGACCTGTTAGTGAGGAATTTGAATTGGTTAATTGTGTTAGTTAATTGTTATGGAATTTGGTTAATTGTTTAATTAGAGTTAGTTAGTTTGATGCCATTTTGAAAAACAGTTAGGTTAGTTAGTGGATTGGAGCTGTGACAGTTAGTATATTAGTAGGGTTAGTTTAGAAAATATTAGTTAATTTGAACCGTTATATCAAGTTAACTTGCTAACTGAATGCTAATTGAACTGTTATATCAAGTTAACTTGCTAACTATATTAGAGTGTTATTTTTTATGTTAGTTGAAATGTTAGAATTAGAGATGTTAGTTAATTGTTATGCTAATTGAATGTTAATAGCATTTGAAAAATAGTTATGGTTAGCTAACTGTTAGCATTTTGTTAGGATTGTTAGAGGTTAGTAAATTTGGTTCATTTAACTGTTAGGCTTAGACAACTAGGTGATTAGTTAATGGTTTGAACTTGTTAGTTTTATGTGTGAATAGTGATATTACGTTGTTAGTTATATAATATGTTAATCCTGTGTTTGTTGATAGTTAAATTATTTTATGTGTCAATATTGTGTTAGTTTGATGGATGTTAATCCTGTATCCTTATGTGTTTATACATTTTATTTATTTATAAATGTATTGATGGATGTTTAAAATATTGTAATTAAATTAGACTAAAGGTATGGACAAAGCATGAACTAAACTCCCAAGACACTGGAAGAAGTATAGAAAAGGTGTTAAGTCTTTTTTAGATTTTGCCTATACCACAGGAAGACCTCAAAGACGCGAAATTTCTTGTCCTTGTGCTCATTGTGCAAATTGTAAATGGGAAAGAAGACATGTGGTCCGCGATCATTTAATAGCTGTAGGTTTTGTGAAAGAATATGATGTTTGGGTAAACCATGGAGAGGATATACCATCGCCTATGAAAATTAAGGAGGGCACAAAAGAGCAAGAGAACTCACTTGATGACATTGGTGGTTTATTGTATGACACATTTAGGAATGTGGTTGAAGCAGAGGAAAGTAGTGAAGCTCACAATGAGGATGCGAGAAAGTTCTACAAGTTGATTAATGAGGAAAAACAAGAGTTATACCCCGGATGTGAAAGCTTCTCTACTCTATCGTTCATAATTCGACTTTACTTGTTGAAGTGTCTGCATGGATGGAGCAATGCATCGTTCACTTCCCTTTTAGAATTATTGAAAGAAGCGATTCGAGAATTAAACATTCCTGAGTCTTTTAACAAAACAAAGGCGATGATTAGTGATTTAGGTCTCGATTACAAAAAAATTCATGCATGTCTGAATGATTGCATGTTATATTGGAAAGAACACGAGAACGATAACTCTTGCAATATTTGTAAGGCTTCATGATGGAAGGAGTTTTCTCAAGTAGAGAGCGAGTCTTCTGAGCATGCGAAATATGATCATAAAGTCTCTGCTAAGGTTTTGAGACATTTTCCATTGATTCCACGATTTCAAAGGTTATTTATGTGTTCAAAGACAGCAAAGGAAATGAGGTGGCATGAAGAAGAACGCTCAAAAGATAGAAAATTAAGGCATCCTGCGGATGGACAAGCATGGAGGGATTTTGATAGACTTCATCATGGCTTTGCTTTTGAGCCTCGTAACATAAGACTTGGCTTATCAAGTGACGACTTCAATCCATTCCAGACCATGAGCTTATCACACAGTACATGGCCTGTCATGATGGTAGTATACAACTACCCTCCTTGGTTGTCCATGAAATCTGAATATACAATGTTGTCATTGTTGATTCCTGGGCCACAATCACTGGGGAATGACATTGATGTGTACCTTCAGCCATTAATTGAGGAGTTAAAGGAATTATGGGAATTAGGAGTAGACACATATGATGCCTCAAAAAATCAAACATTTAAACTTCGTGCAGCACTCCTATGGACAATTAATGATTATCCTTGGTATGCTATGTTATCAGGTTGAAGCACCAAAGGAAGGTTTGCATGTGCGTGTTTCAATCATAACACAAAATCATCATATTTAAAAAATAGCCACAAGATGTGCTACATGGGTCATCGTGTCTTTTTACCAATGAGCCATGCTTGGAGGTTAAATAAAAGGTCCTTTAATGGAAAGAAAGAACTTAGGTCTGCCCCTTCTTTGTTAAAAGGGACAGATATTTTGGAAACCTTGAAAGATTTTCGGAATGAGTTTGGTAAAAGAAAAAAGAAGAAAAAAGATGGTCCATGGAAGAAAAAATCAATATTTTTTGAGTTACCTTATTGGGCTGAAAATACATTACGTCATAATCTTGATGTGATGCACATTGAAAAAAATATATTTGATAATATTATTGGAACTCTTTTAGACATACCAGGGAAGACAAAAGATCACGTTAATGATCGTTATGATTTGAAAGACATGGGAATAAGAAAGAAGCTTCATCCAAAAGATATTGGTGAAGGTCGTGCAGAGATTGCAAAATCTTGTTTTTCAATGAGTGCACGTGAGAAGACTATTTTTTGTGGTGTTTTAAAGGCTGCCAAATTACCAAATGGGACTGCATCAAACATTTCAAAGTGTGTGCAAGTTAGTAATAAGAAAGTGTTTGGCTACAAGAGTCATGACGCACATTTCATGTTACATTACTTATTACAAGTAGCAGTAAGAGGCACCATGCCCAATGCAGTGGCTGAACCTCTAATTCGCTTAAGGTCATTTTTCCTCTCTTTGTGTAAAAAAGTTATCCGAGAGCATGATTTGAATTTCTTAGAAGCTGAGATTGCAGATATCCTCTGTCAACTGGAGATGATTTTTCCTCCAAGTTTTTTTGATATAATGGTTCACTTGCCTATTCATTTGGTAAATGAAGTTAGATTGGGCGGTCCAGTTCAATTTCGTTGGATGTATCCCACTGAAAGAAACGTATTCAAACTTAAAAGTTATGTTCGTAATAGAGCTCATCCTGAAGGATCTATTGCTGAGGCATATTTGGCTGAAGAAGCTTTGACGTTTTGCTCAAGATACTTGCATGAAAATGTAGACACAAGGTTAAATAGAAAGAGTCAAAATTATGACAATAGTGACTTGTGTGTTGTGGATTTAAGCGATTACTTTTCATGTATTGGTCGTTCCTTATGTGGGAAGAAAAATGGTAAACTATTTTTTCTAGATTCAACTACAAAATCCCAAGCCCACCGATACCTTTTGTTCAATTGTGATGAGGTTAACACATTCATCAGGTACCATAATATATTAAGTTCATTTATAAAACACATACACACATTAGTGTTATTTTCTAATAGATGGTAAGTTATATTTGTAGGGAGCATGATGATATTGTCAATAATCAAACTAAAGCATGGAGGTGGGTCAAGGCCAAAACCCAAAGTCACGATTTTAGTGAATGGTTTAAAACTCGAGCCTTGAAAGATGATGTATCAATTCAGCTGAAAGATTTCTCTAGAGGTCCATGTGATACAGCAAAGAGGTTTTCAGGCTACCTCATCAATGGATATAGATTCCATACTATGAAACGAGATGCAAGACGCAAAACTCAAAATTCAGGTGTAACTTTGGTTTCATTGACTCCAAGTTTTGCAAGCTCTAAGGATGAAAATCCTAGGATGAAAGTTATAACTTATTAAGGAGCAATTAGAGATATAATTGAGTTAGACTATTACTCTCAATATAACTTTGTTTTGTTTGAATGTGATTGGTTCAAGGCAGAAGAAGACAAATATGGGCTTACTTGTGTATATTTCAACAAAAAATGTTACCAAAATGATCCTTTTGTTCTACCATCTCAAGTGCATCAATGTTTCTATATCCAAGATCCACTTGATGAAAGTAGGCTGTATGTCATGAAAATAGATCCTAGAGATTTATATAGTATGGGTGACCTATCAGATTCAATGGTCCAAGAATCTTATCAAAGTGATCCTTTCGATGGTGAACTTAATTGGGTTAGAGAAGATATACCTGGAATAATTGTTGATAAGCCTCCATCTTTTATGGAAGAAGCAAGATATGAAGATGATTCTGATTTTGACAATATTTTGTTGGACTAGTAGAGCGATGGGGTCTAAGTCATTCATTTTATTTACTGTTTTGCATCAATGTGAAAATTTGGAAGTAAGTTTTTTCATAGATATGATTTCATATATATGATAAATTTTATGGTAAAATGCTTACTGTTTTGTATCAATGTGACTTCTCTTGTCCATTTTTGTCTATCTCTAAATGTTTTTTATGTTTAAATATTTTATAGAACAAATGAACAAGGAAGAAAACAAGAAAAATATGAAGTGTCATGTGAAAGGTCAGAGGGGTGCTTCCAGTTTTGAGCTACCACTAGTCAAATCAAGTTTTGAATTGGCAAGAAATTTCAGCATCAAACTGGAGGAAAGAAAGACCAAACATGGAAAAATATGTGCACCTATAACAGAACTTGAAACAGAAGTTGAAGCTCTTAGGAACAAAAAAAAACCAGCCATTAAGTACTCCACAATTCAAGTTATCTATTTTTGCAGCAACTTCCAACAAAGAGCCTGAGCCAAAAAAAAATGTTTCAGATAATGCAAGTAGGACTAAACTACCTAACACTCATGCTGAAAAAAGTATAGAGAGGGAAGTATCTTTAAAAACAAACAAAGGATTTAAGATTCAAGATCCAAAAGATCGATCTTTGAATTCTAAAAGGAATCAACCTTTAGTTTCTAAAATCCAAAATTCAAAAGGACAGTCTTTGTCTCAAGTTAGAAGATCTACGCCTATGCATATTCAGGTTCCAAATAGGAAATCCATGAAAAAGATGGTAATTGGAGATGAGTCAAGGGAAAAACATGAAAGTAACAATAAGAATCAACAACAAAAAAAGAAAATGTTTGGAAATGACATTTCAAGGGCAAAAGATCAACAGAAGAAAATGGTAGTGGCTGAAGAGGAATCAATGGCAAGGCAACAAAGTGCTTGCAAGAAGACAAAAAGAAGTCCTTTGTGCCAATCAATGTTAATTGGTGACTTTCTTGAAAAAAATGGAAGAGATGTTGAGAAGGAGATGGAAAATTTAATTGAAGATGAGGAAAACATTGTTTTAGAAGAACAAGAACAAGAAGAAAATGTGGAATGTGAGGGAGACGCAGAAAAAAATGGTGATGTTTCATTTTATTTAATTTATTTTATTACTCATATGTGTGTGTATTTGATAATTTATCTTACATTATATTATTTGATGTCAAAACAGGGACAACTAAGAAAAGAACACGGGGACCAACACGTTGTTTAAAAATATATGCAAGAGATGTAAAAGACCGTCAAGAAGTTACTCTAGATGACTTTGGAGAGCTAATTGGACCTAATGACCAAACTGTTTCTGACTTAGGCTATTTCCTCGGAACTATAGCAACGAATGCAAATTTTTGTCCATTGATCTATACAAATTTCAAAGAGTTGCTTAAAGATGAAACAGATCCTAAGCGTCATAATTATCATATTTAGAAATATATTAATGTACGAGAAGTAAAATTTCATAATTTTTTAATGATCAATTATCTATAATTTGATGAAAAACATTGTTTTATTCTTGCAGACGAAGTTCAACATTCCTGAGAGAGGAAAAAAAGCAGTGTATGCTCGAATAAACGAGGCTTGGAGACGCCACAAATACTCTATCAAGAAAGATCATTTTCTAAAGTACTCTAATATGAAGGATAGATTAAAACACCATCCAAAAAGCATATATGAAGTTCATTTCAAGAAATTTTTAGTATATTGGAAAGATACTCATATTCAAGTAAGTTATTTATCTCTGCTGTCATAACTTTAGTACATGCTCTTTTGTGTTGGATTTTGGTTTTCAAATCTGGACTTGGAGGCAAAGGTGCTGCTCTAGCAAATTCTATATCTCTGTTGTCATAACTCTGCTGTCATATTCTCGGTGGCTCTGAAATTTGAACATAGAAACAATAAAGGTTTTTACATTATTTTGTAAATTTATTTGGTTTTAGCTTATGTATTTTGAAAGAGAGCCTTGCCACAACTATTCTAGTTAAAGTTTGATTATTTATGTTCTGTCAAAATCACACTTGGTGGTAATCATGGAATACCTAAAGTAAACTAAAACGTAAGACAGTGAGAATATTATAGATACTTATTAAGAAATTGTGTTAGTTGTTAATCATGTGTGTGTTTGTGTGATGAGCTATATCTTATCATGAACTATTTGCTAAATCTTATTTATAGTGAACTATAAGTTGTTTGTCATTTTTGGCTAACAACCCAATTTTTATTTTATTTTTATTATAGGATATTAGCCAAAAGAATGCAGCTAATAGGAGCAAGCAAAAGTTTATGCATCGTGTAGGACCGACAAATTTTGCTAGAATTCGTGCAAAAATGGTATGGTATTTGTGTGTGATTCTCAATAGAATAATGTGTTTTTTCAATCTCTTATTAACTAATATTTTGTATTTTTAATATATGAATAATAATGTAGCGGGAAAACAAGGATGGACAAGAAGTCACTCAAGCTGAGATGTTTATTGAAACTCGAAAAAGTCGCAAGGGAAAACAAGTGGATGAGGAAACCCAATTTGTGATTGTAAGTTAAATTAAATCCATTTTAATTGCACATGTAGTTTTTAATTTTGTTCAAAATTGATAGTTTGATATATTAGGATAAACTTCAAGATTCTATTGAAACTTCAACTGAAGTTGGAACACAAACATTTCAATCACTGCTTGGAAAAGAAAAACCTAGTAGCGTGAGATGTTATGGAAGAACTGTTACACCATCATTGTTGAAAAAAATGAAGAAATTTTTTTAATAAAAATGCAATATGATGGTAAAATTTCTGACATGAATCAAAAGATGGGAGCAATGGAGGCACTTTTAAAAAGCATGTATATGCAACAAAATCCACATTTAAGTGAAGAGGAAGTAAACGATAAGATGAGAGAAGCCTTGTACAATGATAATATTCCAACACCGCGCTCATCGACATCAACCTATGATCCTGCTCATCAAAAGGTACTACAATTGATATTAATTAAAATTGGCATTTATTTTACTAAGTGTTGAGTTGGTATTTATTTAGTATACTAATTTATGTTGCTTATATTGAGTTCTCCCCTAGGATTAGTTAGTATTTTCTTACCAAATTTTGTAACTATGTCCATCATACTACCAATTTTTACAAATGCTGCTATGCTCAATGGTTGAAAAAAGTTGCATCTTCAATCAGTTCACTATGTGAAGTCTTTTAGGCTTTGGTAGCAAAAGTTGCATCTTCAATCAGAATCATTGAGCATCTAATTTAGTATATATTTTGACTGAGTGAATATAAACAAGTCTAGCCAAGGCAACTAAAGAAACCAACAAGAAAGTGAGTTAGAACAAATTATGTACCAGGTATTGTAAACTAGCATGACCTTCATGTTAACTTAATAAGCATAGTTGTAAATTCTCCAAGTTTCTGCAATGCCTACCATGCAGTCTGTGCATACTTGTGAATATCTACTGTTGTCGGTAATTTTAATTATGGTTTAAACATTAATCTTCTAAAACATATGAAAACTTCCGTAGAATAAAAATTATATAATAAAAAAAATCATACAAATCAAATCAAAATATTATATTTTATAAAGCAAATTATAAATATATAAAAAATTATTTGTATTTAGATAAATATATTATTAAATAATATCCATGCATAGTATGTATCATTAATATGTAGATTTGGTACATGGGTCTTAGTGGTAAGTACCAGCCTGATTTGTTGTCGTTATTAATTCGTGATTGTATTTGCTTTTACAAACTACTACAAGTACATATATAGTACCACCTTCATCAATTAATATCAATATGAATTAGACAAAACTCTATATTGATGTGAAACACAAGAAACATATATATTTGAATTTGGGGCTGTGTTAATTAGAAACATATATATTTGAATTTTCAAACCAGCTGGGATAAAAACGTGTTTGCATGTATAATCAAAATCCTACTATTAGGTATGAATAATGTCATGATTAATCAGGATATATTTGAGTTAGCTAGGTAGCGTCTATGATAACATAATATGTATATTAATAGATGCTCTAGGAATAATCTTTCTATGCTTGTAATAGTCTTAGAATATTTAATGAATGAAATGAAACATGTTTGTTTAGTTTAGTATTATGTGTTATGTGTTACTATGTGTTTATTATGTATATGTATGTGAGTATTGTCATTTTTCATGGTCAAAGTAAAAATGTTTAAATTTGACTATTCTTCATATTTACAGGTTAGAAATGAAGATGATCCTCAAGATGAACAAGATGGCGTTCTCCAAGATGACGACGATCTTCAAGATGATGATGATCTTCAGTATGATCTTGATGATGATCTCCGATATGATCAAGATGACGATCTTCAATATGATCAAGTTGACGATTCTCAAAATGATGATTCTCATGATTCTCAGTACAATGAATATAATGAAGACCTTCACTGATTCAAATATAGACAATTATTTTTTGTTTTATGGAGTTACACAAACCACCTAATTAGTTTATTATATTTCAAAGAGTTTGGATTTATTTTGAAAATATGTGTTCTTACATTTCAAAGTGTTTATTACACTTCATCATATTAATACTTCATATTTATATGTTTTGATTAATTTATACATGTGTTTCTTCTCATTTAATTAATAATATTGACTTATACTATATTAGAATAAAATGAAGGTTTATGGTTGAAATGTATCACCATATAAATGAATAGGAAATTTTTTTAATAATTATATCTTTAAGTTTAAAGTTAATTAATATTTATCAAATATTTTTCAATTTATAGACAACGCTTTTTAAGGGTTGCTTATTAAAAATCCTGGATTTTTCCTAAGTTTTAGGCGCGGTTCTTTAAAGGAAATTATAAATTAGCTACGGTTTTCATTTGTTGCTTTTTTATAACCGTTGTTAATTCATGTTTTGGGGACGGTTATTTTGTGTTGTTACTAGAAAACCGCGGCCTAAAACTACAACTAAAACCGTGGAATTTGATGATTTACGCGACGGTGTTTTAAATCTGTGGTTAAAAATTAAAAAATGCGCTCTAAAGGAATAGGCAACAGCCGTTTATTCCACGTCTGATAAACCGCCCCCTAAAGGTTTAGGCTACGGTTATTACACTTTAGGTTGCGGTTTTGAGTTGTTGCCAAAAGTCATTTTTGTTGTAGTGACTGGATCAAGGCCATGCAAGATGAATTGGAACAGTTCAAAAGGAATGAAGTATGGTAACTAGTGCCAAGACCTGAAGGAAAAAATATCATTGGAACCAAATGGATTTACAAGAACAAGTCAGATGAAAAAGGATTCATAGTCAGAAACAAAGCTAGACTGGTGGCACAAGGATATACTCAAATAGAAGGAATTGATTTTGATGAAACTTTTGCACCAGTTGCAAGACTGGAGGCAATCAGGCTACTGTTAGGAATTGTCTGCATTCTAAAATTCAAACTATTCCAAATGGATGTGAAAAGTGCATTTCTGAATGGATATCTAAATGAGGAAGTATATGTAGCACAAACCAAAGGATTTGAGGATCCTAACTTGATAGACCATGTATACAAGTTAAGGAAGGCATTGTATGGGTTGAAACAAGCCCCTAGAGCATGGTATGAGAGATTGACTTAATTTCTTACTTCAAATGGATACAGAAAACGAGGGATAGATAAGACCCTGCTTGTAAAAGATGAAGATGGAAAAATCATGATTGCACAAATCTATGTGGATGACATAGTGTTTGGAGGAATGTCAGACAAAATGGTGAAACAATTTGTCAATCACATGCAACCTGAGTTTGAAATGAGCATGTGTGGAGAATTAACCTACTTCCTTGGTTTGCAAGTCAAGCAAATGGATGATTCTATATTTATCTCCCAAAGCAAATATACCAAAAGCATAGTCAAAAAGTTTGGGATAGATAAGGCTGGACACAAAATAACACCTGCACCCACTCATCTGAAGTTATCAAAAGATGAAAGTGGTACAAGTGTTGATCTAAGCTTGTACAAAAGCATGATAGGTAGCCTGCTGTATCTAATAGCCAGCATACCTAATATTGCTTTTGCAGTTGGTATATGTGCTAGATATCAAGCAGATCCTAAAGTGAGCCACATAAATCAAGTCAAAAGGATTCTCAAATATGTGAATGGTACCAGTGATTATGGTATACTTTACTCTCATGGATGTAATCCCACTCTATCTGGGTATTGTGATGCTGACTAGGCTGGTAGTGCTAATGATAGAAAGAGCACCTCTGGTGGATGTTTCTTCTTGGGGAATAATCTCATATCATGGTTTAGCAAAAAGAAAAACTGTGTCTCATTGTCCACTATAGAAGTTGAATACATAGTAGCTGGTAGTAGTTGCTCTTAGCTGATCTGGATGAAGCAAATGCTGATAGAATACAATGTCACGCAGGATGTCATGACACTGTATTGTGACAATCTTAGTGCTATCAATATCTCCAAGAACCCAGTTCAGCATAGCAGAACTAAGCACATTGATATAAGACATCACTACATAAGAGACCTTGTGGAAGATAAAGTGGTCTCCTTGGAACATGTGCCCACAGAAGTACAGCTGGCTGACATTTTTACAAAGGCCCTTGATGTTGCTCAGTTTGAGAATTTGAGAGGAAATTGGGTATCTGCATAAATGAAGACGCATAGAAATCACTGGCACATGGGAGCTTTAAAACTTCAATGCAGTCCAAGGCCTTGACCACAAAAGCTCTCCATTTAACACCAACGTGCATACAATTTTCTCTACATTCCCCACTCCACCGAATTCTCCGTCAGCACACAGCAACAAGATGTCATTCCATCATGTTGCCTCTTCATCCAAAATTCCTCCCAAATCCTCAAAAAGTGACCCTCCCACCGGTGAAGAACCCAAACGCAAGTATCCTCCGCCCACTGATGAGGAACGTAGGCAAATCAGCAACGGGGAAGGTGTAACACCCCACTTTCCCAAATTAAAATAAATTACAATTAAATCAAATAAATATCAGAGTTTCCCTTATCAAAAGTGGGATATCACATTCACAAAATTCAACAAAACACTTCATTAGATGGTTTTCAAAAATAACAGTGGAAATCATCATTAGTACATCATTCTCGGCCATCCGCCAAATTACATAAAACATTCACTCATCGTCAAGGTTCACCAAAATAAGATACGTCACAGGAATACAACAAAACCAATCATAAAACAAATAAACTCCCAAGTCCCGTGCTACGTATCATAGCATCTTAAGACTCGACTCGCACACCACTATCTAAGCTAGCTATGCACCTGGATTATTTGTACTTCCGAAGAAGCACAGACCACAACAACAACAAAGGGGTGAGAAAACATGATCAAAATTATCGGTAATAAAATACATGAATAAAAGGCAGTAAATGAACAAATCATCACCCCACCAACGTCAAACACGACCTACTGTCCAATCATCAACACAACATACAATAATGCAAGAATGCAACTCAACACCATGCATGCGGTACTGACTCATTGGTTCATTCAATCGAACCCCGGGTAGATCACTTACGCTCCTCCTGAGACATGATCTATCCCCACCATTCTCCACAAAGGAGTACAGATGGATCACTTACGCTCCTCCTGAGACATGATCCATCCCACCATTCTCCATAAAGGAGTACAGGTGAATCACTTACGCTCCTCCTGAGACATGATTCAACCCCACCATTCTCCACAAGGGAGTACGGATGGATCACTTACGCTCCTCCTGAGACATAATCCATCCCACCAAAACACCATGATATGAACGACACTAAATGCACAACACCCAAACTCAAGCACACTAAGTGCGCACAATCCTCCCGATCACATCACCATACAATATATATATATATATATATATATATATATATATATATATATATATATATATATATATATATATATATATATATATATATATATATATATATATATATATATATATATATATATATATATATATATATATATATATATATATATATATATATATATATATATATATATATATATATATATATATATATATATATATATATATATATATATATATATATATATATATATATATATATATACATACACACACCAATCAATTATGTTAATCAAATTAAATAATAGGTAAATTTACATTGGAACACCGAGTACACACGATCCTCCCGATCACCTTACTATGCATCATATATATATATATATATATATATATATATATATATATATATATATATATATATATATATATATATATATATATATATATATATATATATATATATATATATATATATATATATATATATATATATATATATATATATATATATATATATATATATATATATATATATATATATATATATATATATATATATATATATATATATATATATATATATATATATATATATATATATATATATATATATATATATATATATATATATATATATATATATATATATATATATATATATATATATATATATATATATATATATATATATATATATATATATATATATATATATATATATATATATATATATATATATATATATATATATATATATATATATATATATATATATATATATATATATATATATATATATATATATATATATATATATATATAGGGTAATGTTAACTTGTGCCCTTGGGGCACATGTTAAGAAAATTACTTATAGTAAATTTGCATTGGAAAAAATGATTTAAAAATTAATTTTATACTTTAATTAAAATTTATACACAATTTCCAAGACAATGTTTCTTAATTTAGTTCTTAACATGTGCCCCAAGGGCACAAGTTAACATTATCCTTTATATATTACATGAATATGTCTTACCCACTAATTAATTATGTCAATTAAATTCAATATTTCATAATTTCACCTTTCAACACCAGGTATACACTCTTCACCACTAAACACCATCTCTCTTCCTATCACACCCCAAAGAATCCTACAAAACGAATCACAACGCGAAACAGCACAAAATCACATTCTGCTGTCATGTTCGTTGGCCCACTCGCCTAGCGAGGCCGCAGCGAACGCTCGCTGCCTCATTCGCCTAGCGAACCTACTAGTAAAGGCAGACAGTGGCTACTGGAAGTATTCGCTACCCAACTCGCCTAGCAAATTCCTAGCAAATTCTCGCTACTAGCTCGCTCAGCGAAGGTGCTGGCGAGCATCTGCGATTTCATAAAACCCTCACTGTTCAGAAATTCATCAGAAGCTCAAAAATCGTCTGATTCTCACCAAACCAGTCTCTGTAGTCCTAGCCTAACATTCTACGACTAAACTATACGACTTTTCCTAGATTTTATCCGATAAAATACCAACTCTACCGATCAATTCATTTTCGACCCAAAATGGTAACCTTCAGAAAACACCCAACTATCCAAACAATCACCATACAACCATATGCAAGAAGTTCACCATGACAGCAATGATCAGAAACACAACAACATACTAATCTTATTCATCAAATCCCTATGGGGTTAAGGAATCCCCTCTACCCAATTCATGCAATTACCAATCCCAATCCGTTTCTCCCCCTTACCACGATTAATTGCTTCGATTGATGAAGAACCCCCAAGAATCCAACAACCTTAACATTCTTCCTCTTGTTCTTGTTCTTCCTCCTCAATCTTTCTCCCACTTGATCGTGTTTTCTCTCCTTCCTCTCTATCGTGTTTTCTCCCTTCTTCCCAAAAACTCACTCATACCCCTCTTAAATCTCTTATTCCTTATTTAATCACTTAACCTCAATAATAATACAAATAATAATAATAATAATAATAATAATAATATTACTATTAATTATCAAATTATTATCATTATTAATTATACTAATATTAAACTCCATAGTTATTAAATAATCTTCAAAAAAGCACACCGAAAATAGAATAACACCAGAAAGACTAAATAATTAAAATGGGTGTTACAACTCTCCCACACTTTAATTATTTTCGTCCTCGAAAATTACCTGATGGAAACAATTCCGGATACGCTCCCCGCATCCTGCTTTCCAATTCCCAGGTCACACTGCCTCCTGCAGCACCACCCCAAACCACTTTCACCAAAGATATCTCCTTCCCTCGGAGTTGTTTCATCTTACGATCTTTGATCTTCAACGGCATCGTTTCAACGGTAAGATTCTCCCTGACTTGAACCTCGTCTCTCTGAATCAAATGAGATGGATCTGAGACATACTTTCGAAGTTGCGACACATGAAACACGTCATGCAAATTCGACAGTTCAGGCGGCAACATCACCCAATAAGCTACAACACCAATTCTCTGCAAAATCTGATACGGCCCAATAAACTTAGGATCCAGCTTCTTGGAATTCAACGCACGACCCACACCAGTCACTAGGTTAACTCTCAGGAACACGTTATCACCTTCACTGAATTCCAGCTCTTTCCTCCAATTATCATGATAACTTTTCTGCCTACTCTGAGACGCTTTGATCTTCTCACAGATCATCTGAATTGTCTCAGTAGTCTGCTGCACAATTTCTGGTCCCAATACTACATTCTCACCCGTCTCATACCAACATAGAGGAGTTCTGCACCTTCTACCATATAAAGCTTCAAACGGTGCCATTCCAATACTAGAATGGTAACTGTTGTTGTACGTGAACTCGATCAACGATAAATGAGTATCCTACGCACCACCTTTTTCCAACACACAACCCCTTAGCAAATCCTCCAGCGACTGAATAGTCCTCTCTGACTGACCATTGGTTTGCGGATGGTAAGCTGAACTCAACTTCAACTTAGTACCCAAAGCTTCCTGCAAACTCCTCCAAAATTCTGAAGTAAACCTCGGATCTCTATCCGACACGATACTCGACGGAACACCATGTAGCTTCACAATTACCCGAATATAAATATCTGCTAGCTTCTCCAACAGAAAACTGATATTGATCGGCATAAAATGTGCAGACTTCGTAAGTCGATCCACAATCACCCAAATAGCATCAAATCCTCTCGCTGTGTTCGGCAAACCCGTAACAAAATCCATGGTTATACAATCTCATTTCCAAACCGGAACTTCCAACGGTTGCATAAATCCAGAAGGTCTCTGATGTTCCACCTTCGATTTCTGACACGTCAAAAAGGCGTAAACAAATCGAGTTATATCTCTTTTCATACCATACCACCAAAATAGTTTCTTTAAATCGTGGCATCTTCGTAGCTCCCGGATGGATACTCAAACTACTACGATGTCCTTCACTCAAATTTTACTTTTTCAGTTCATCATTATCCGGCACACAAATCCTGCCTCTGAATCTCAACACACCTGTACTATCCAACTTAAAATCACTATCGGAGTCACTTCCTACTCCATGCAACAAATCCACTAACTTCACATCTAGCTTTTGGTTCTCTCTAATCATATCCAAGAAATCATTATTCACTTGCAACTTGCCCAACATCACACCACCTGCCGTAATTTCACAAACCATGCTCAAGTCTCTGAACTGCTCAATTAGCTCCATTTCTTTTACCATCAAAGCTGACATATGAATTTTTTTTTGCTTAGAGCATCGGCTACTACCTTCGCCTTTCCTGGATGATAACTCAAGCTGAAATTGTAATCCTTCCAGAATTCCAACCATCTTCTTTGTCTCATATTTAGCTCCTTCTGATCGGACAGATATTTCAGACTCTTATGGTCACTGAACACCTCAAATCTCGAACCATACAAGTAGTACCTCCAGATCTTTAACACAAAAACTACCGCAGCCAATTCAAGGTCATGGGTAGGGTAATTCCTTTCATGCACCCTCACTTGCCGCGAAGCATATGCCACCACCCTACCATTCTGCATAAGAACCCCGCCTAATCCCATCTTAGACGCATCACAGTACACCATGAAAGGTTCATTTGGATTTGGCAATATTAACACCAGTGTCGTAGTCAATCTCTTTTTCAGTTCCTCAAAGCTTTCTTCACAAGCAGCATCCCACACAAAAACTTGATCCTTCCTCGTCAACTGGGTCAATGGCAACGCCAAACTATAAAACCCCTCAATAAACCTTCGGTAATAACCTGCCAAACCCAAAAAGCTTCTGATTTTCGTTGCTGTCTTCGGTGGTTCCCACTACAGCACTGCACTCACTTTCGATGGGTCCACCGCTACACCGTCACCAGATATCACATGCCCCAAGAAACTTACAGTCTTCATTCAGAACTTACACTTCGATAGTTTAGCAAACAACTTATTATCTTTCAGCACT
The DNA here is from genome assembly GCA_963859935.3 of Lathyrus sativus. Lineage (NCBI taxonomy): Eukaryota > Viridiplantae > Streptophyta > Magnoliopsida > Fabales > Fabaceae > Lathyrus > Lathyrus sativus. Next base: position 353,587,900 of record OZ012737.1, read on the forward strand.
TGCAAAGCAATTCTCAAATGTCCTGCATGCTCTTCATCAGACTTAGAATAAATCAGTATATCATCAATAAACACAATAATAAACTGATCCAGATAAGAATGGAATATTCGGTTCATATACTCCATAAATACTCCTGGCGCATTAGACACCCCAAAAGGAATTACTGTATATTCGTAATGTCCATAACGAGTTCTAAATGCCGTCTTCTGAATATCACCTGCTTTCACCCTGATCTGATGGTAACCCGACCTCAAGTCAATTTTACTGAACACCCTAGCTCCCACCAACTGATCCATCAAATCATCAATCCTTGGAAGAGGATACTTATTCTTAATGGTCACTTTATTCAACTGACGATAATCGATGCACAAGCGCATACTACCATCCTTCTTCTTTACCAATAGCACTGGAGCTCCCCACAGCGACACACTCGGTCTGATAAACTTTCTATCCAACAATTCTCCAATCTGAGATTTCAATTCAGCCAATTCTACTACCGACATCCTGTACGGAGCCATAGATATAGGTCTCGTACCAGGAATAAGATCAATGCTAAATTCAACTTCTCTCGTCGAAGGTAATTCTATAACATCATCAGGGAACACTTCGGGAAATTCATTCACCACTGCCAACTCATTCATTAACGCCTAACTGTCAAAAGATAATGATGCAAATAAAGTAAACATTTTAGCTCCGTCCTCCAACAAGGTCCTCAATTCCTTATTAGACAAGGTATCAGCCAACGCTTCCTCTTCTGGAGTAAGGAACAACAACACCTTCCGAAAACAATCGATGTAGACTCGGTTGAACTCCAACCAGTTCAGACCCAGACAAGTGGCAGACAAATTAGATCCACTCCAAAATCCCTACCGAAAATAGTCAGTGGACACTTCAAACACACCAAAGAAGTAGTCACTGAACCAATAGAGGGAGTTTCAATGGTCACCCGTTGCTCAAGAGTAGACGACACCAATCCTAATCTCTTCACACAACCAACAGGAATGAACGAGTGGGTTGCACCCGTATCAATCATAGCAGTCAAAGGAATGTTATTGATAAAACAAGTACCTTTGATAGAAAGCTCTTCACTGGCAGCTTGAGTTCCCACCACCGCAAACACTTTACCACTGGTCTGAGACGCCTGAGACTTCTTCGGCTTCTCGCAATGTGTACTGATATGACCTTTCTCACCATAGTTATAACAGGTAGGCATAGCAGCCCTGCAATTCGTTATCACATGGCCTGGCTTACCACACTTGAAACACTTCTTCACCTCATCCGGACAATCATTAGCACGATGCCCCACACCACCACATCAGAAACATTTCACACCAGCAGACACTTTCCCTTCTCTAGGCTTCTTATCAACAGCAGCCTTATGTTTTCCCTTATCAGCAGGAACACTCTAAGAAGTACCACCAAATCTCTGCTTACCCTTACGGTCATTCACAACCTTGTAGTGTGTAATCCTGGCTCGGTTATCATTGTCATAAGTTCTGCTTCTGCTTACCAGCTCAGGATAATTCCTGATCTTTTGACAAGCGATACCCATCTTAATCTCCAGACGCAACCCGCTTTCAAACTTCAAACACTTGGAGTTCATCGCCGCTTCAGTATTGTAATAAGGACAATACTGCACCAGCTCTTCAAATTTAGCAGCATACTCTGCTACAGTCAGATTACCCTGCTTCAGCTCCAAAAACTCTATCTCCTTAGCACTTCGTATATCTTCTGGAAAATACTTTTCTAGAAAACCAGTTCGAACCACATCCCAAGTAATCGCAGTTCCTGCAGTCTCCAATCTCTGGCGACTGTTGTCCCACCAAGCCTCGGCTTCTCCTTCCAGCATGTGAGTACCAAACCTAACCTTTTGCTCATCACTACAACCCGTCGTCCTGAAAATTTTCTCAATTGTCTTCATCTATTTCTGTGCAACTTCAGGATCCAAAATTCCCCCTTCAAACGTCGGTGTCTTGTTACTCTAAAACTGTGCCAACTCTCTGAATTGCGCACCCGCAGCTTAGTTCTGATTAGCAACCACCTGCGCCATCGCTTGCATAGCAGCAGCCAAAGCAGCATCATTCCTCCCTTCCATACTGCTCAAACAAAACAACATTAGGTTAAAAGGTACACAATCTCTATCCTACGGACAGACTCAACTACTACACTGGCCGGACGGACCGACCTGCTCTGATACCAACTGTAACACCCCATTTTCCCAAAATAAAATAAAATACAATTAAATCAAATAAATATCAGAGTTGCCCTTATCAAAAGTGGGATATCACATTCACAAAATTCAACAAAACACTTTGATCGGGAAAATAGCAAGTGTACTATTTTTACCAATTGTAGTAATAAGGGAAAAGTCCCAAGTATCGATCTCGAGGACTGCGTAGTAATTAATGGGATTATTAGTATTCAAAGGAACAAAAGGTCTAGGGGTTTGTTTGGTAGCAGAGTAATACAACAAGTAAATAAAGACTTATAAATCAATCTAAGAACCGTGTTAGGGGAGTGGACACGATGCGAGTAAAGACCATGTAGGATTATCCTACGATACTAGTTATTAACCTTAATTCATCAGTTGGCCAATTTAGTTTTCCTTAATTCCTTAATAAAAACCCTTTGATGAGTTTCATGTACACTAATTCCTCAGTGTCCATGAAAAGCATCAAGCAATAGTTCCGACCATAAAATACGAGATACGGGATATCCTCATTCCTAAGCAATATCGACCGTGAGACTATTTTGCAAAAGTGTTAGGTTGACTTTCCAGACTAAAACCTAAGCATAATTAGAATTCTACTTTCCAATATGAATACGCATTAAGATTGTTGCAAAATAAAATATATATAAGGTGAATAATATAATTCTCATAGAATAATCAAACAAAGGTCATTACATCGCAACTTAGGACCACCCCCTAACAACTGAGGGTTTAGCTGTTCTTGTTCTTCGTAAACATAAATGCAATTAGAAATGAAAAGGAGAAGATCATTACAATTCGAGTTGGATCCCTTGGATCATCAATTGCTTCCGCTTTTGATCGATCCTTTGTTCTCCAGAAAAACTCTCTCCTCAGTTGTCAATCCTAATATCAATTCAAAAGTGTCTCCTACTTTCTAAAAAGTGGCTCTTATATCTAAATTCAAATTACATTGCGAAATGTCTCAAATGCCCTTCGAAATAGGTCTGACAGCAAAAAATCAGAAAATATAACAATTTCACTCTCAGTGGCCCTGACACGGGCCGTGTTGTGCAACACGGGTGGCCGTGTCAGGCTGCTGACTCCTTCAGGGAACGTTTTCTTCTACAAGGGCTGCAACACGGGCCGTGTTGCATGACACGGGCACCCGTGTTGTACGTCTGTTTCCCATTTTCCTCTGCTTTGGCCTACTCGTGTCTGCCAACCGTGTCCTCCATGACACGAGTCGTGTTGTGCAACACGGGTACCCGTGTTGTGGCTCTGACTTCCCTTTTCCGACTTTTCTTTGCCTCCGAAAGCGGTGCGGCTGTCATGCTATCCATTCCTACCAAAAACACACTATAAGAAACCGAATCAAACGCACCAGCGACAAAAGTAATACAAACTTCAAAATAAGACTTGAAGACAAACAACTACGAGTAACTCAGATAATAACAACTAAAGCTTCGAAAACAGATAAAAACGGTGCGAAATTAACAACAAACAGCATTTGAAAACATAAGTGAAATCCACCGATCAAACTCCCCCGAACTTGAACTTTTGCTTGTCCTCAAGCAAAAAGCTCGCCAAGCTGAACTTAATATCTTTTTCATAACGGAACCGTCCATAGAAATGTGAGTTATGGTGATGATACTCATACTTGAACTTCTCATTCCAAGTCCCACTAGGATTAATCTCGGCTTTTCCCTCAAAACAGGTAACATGCAAACACTAGACTGCGGTAAACCACAGACCTCAGTCTCCCTATGGGTAACCTCTCCGACTATGCTTTGTACTTAAGTCTTCTTTTTCGATTTTCCTCCCTTTCATTCGGACAATCACTATAACGGCTTTTATGATTTTCCTCGTGTGCACAAGATTCATCAACGACATTTTTCTTTTTCTGGCACTGTTATTCTTTTTGAATGGCTTTCAGGTTCGACCGCCGTTGGGCTGAATAACCGGGTGAGGGTTACCCAACTTAGAAGGATTAGTCGCCGAATTGCCCCTTTTTTGTTTGTTTGTTTTTTTTTCTTTCTCTGTGCCTTAGCTCAATATTTTTCGTTAACCTTGCACACGCGATTCTTATTGATGAAACCTGATTGTCAAAATAAACTACTCAGGGGTACTTCTCAGATCAAAGCACTATGGTACAAATCTACATGTCAAACTCGTTCCTATTCGGGAAACCCAGGGTGTTTGCCTTTTACCTATCTCTCAAGATTGTTCCGATTTCATCCTCACAGTTCTTTTCTGAGTATTCTATATACTTTCTCATCACCTCACTCACCGACATCTCCACCAAACAGTTCCCCAAACCAACAATGTTATTAATTTTATTAGCTCAATGTCAAGGGGTTTTCCTGTGGACTTGCTATCATGCTTTCAAACTAACACTGAAAAACTAACACTGAAAATTAAATAACCAAATACTAAAACAGAAACGAAAACACACAAACAACATAAACAAATAACATAAAAACACAAATAAAATACCCCCACACTAGGATTCAACAGTGTCCTAACTGTTGGAACACCAGTAGCAGAGGACTCACAAAGTTCATGGTTGCGGAGGTTGGTCGCGCAACATCATCTGCCGCATCCATTCGTGCATTTCACCGATCAACCTGCCTTGTCGGATTTGTTTGTTTCCTTGTCTTGTCTGCTCCTCTCCTTGCCTTGTCTGCTCACTTCAGAGATGACACATCTCACTCTCCATCCAATCCCATTCTTTTTTAGATAAGCTCCAAGAGCCGGAGCCGGACTCCTGATGGGGTGAGACTCGAGTAGGAGGTATAGGCGCTTCTTCTACCTGATCTCCTTCCTCCTCAAAGAATTCTGTACATGTACCATCATAAAATTGGTCTTCTTCATCCTTGTGGGAGTGAGCTTAAGCTTGATGATGTTGGAGTATTTCTTCTGATGATCCGGGTCTTCAAAGAGTATGCCGTGAGGATTCGCCATACGGTGTGCTCTCTTTCTGGGGCGCGAAGTTTCCGCCACTACTTTTCCTGTGTCTCTACGAGGAGGCATTGTTAAACCTGCAAAACACAAACAACACAGATAGTTCGAAAAATTTCGAAATCACTGTTAGTGAAAAACGTAACCATAAAAATGAGCACAAGAATGAGGAGAACATTTTTTGTGAAGGGCGGAAGTGTTTCCGATGAGTGGGTGTAGTGGATATGGAAGCTTTTTGTGAGAGACAGTAATGGATGTTAAGGGTTTTGTGAGGGAGAAGAAGAAGGGAGATGAAGTGATAGGAAACAATGATAAGAAATGGGTGGTTTCTAATGATAAGTGGGGAGTAAAGCAGGTGGGCCCCACTGGGTAAAACATGATTAGTGACTGTGTGCCTTGCAACACGGGCACCCGTGTTGCACCACTGACTCCACCTTTTTTCCAGCCCTGATATGCTAGGCCTGACACGGCCCGTGTTGTGTAACACGGCCACCCGTGTCAGGGTGCTGTTTTTCAAATTTTTCCTCTCCTCTGGTCTCCGATAATCTTCTTTCACCAATGAACCGCGAGTTAATCAAAACCTGTTAAAAAAAATGAAAGCGTGAGTGTAAAATACGTGGGTTACCTCCCACGAAGCGCTTCGTTTTACGTCGCCTGGTTCGACGGTCCTTCATCGTATCATGTGAGATTAACGACATCGTTTCGATCTTTCTGCTGTCCCTCGTAGTACGGTTTCAAACGCTGACCATTTACTTTAAAAATGTCTCCATTTGCTGGATTTTTCAGCTCGACTGCTCCGTGCGGAAACGCCTTATGTACTACAAATGGTCCTGACCATTTTGATTTAAGCTTTCCCGGAAAGAGTTTCAGCCGGGAGTTGTACAACAGCACTAATTGTCCTTCCAGAAATTCTTTCTTCTGAATTCTTCGATCATGTCGTTTCTTTGCTTGATCTTTGTAGATTTTGGCATTCTCATACGCCCGGTTCCGGAATTCCTCTAGCTCATGGAGTTGGAGAGTTCTAGACTCTCCTGCTTTGGTGAGGTCTAGGTTAAGGACTTTTGATGCCCATAATGCCTTGTGTTCTAATTCTAGAGGCAGATGGCAGGCTTTACCATAGACCAGTTGGTAAGGGGACATACCAATGGGTGTTTTGTACGCAGTGTGATACGCCCAGAGAGCGTCGTCCAGCTTTACTGCCCAGTCCTTACGGGAGGCACGCACTGTTTTCTCTAATATCTGTTTGAATTGTCGATTTGACACCTCGGCTTGCCCGTTGGTTTGAGGATGGTAAGGAGTAGATATTTTGTGCTTCACATTATACTTAAGGAGTAACTTTTCCATGAGATGATTCAGGAAGTGAGTTCCTTCATCACTTATAAGAGCCCATGGTACGCCAAACCGAGAAAATATGTTCTCCTTCAGAAACCTGACCACTACCTTAGCATCATTAGTTGGTAGTGCCACTGCTTCTACCCACTTCAAAACATAGTCAACTGCCACCAGTATATAGTGTTTTCCAAATGATGGTGGGAATGGTCCCATAAAGTCAATCCCCCAAACATCAAACAACTCTACTTCTAACATGGAATTTTGCGGCATCTGGTTTCTTTTCGAGATATTGCCAGTCCGTTGACATCTGTCGCATTCCTTAACGACGTTCTGGGCATCCTTGAACAAAGACGGCCAATACAACCCCGATTGGAGGACTTTGACCGCGGTGCGGTCACCACTGAAATGCCCTCCATAATCTGAATTATGACATGCTTCGAGCACCTTCCTTTGATCTTCTTTAGGAACGCATCTTCTGATCAGTCCATCCACCCCTCTCTTGTAAAGAAACGGGTCATCCCATAAGTAAAACCTGCAGTCATGAACAAACTTTTTCCGTTTGTTAGAATCAAAATCGTCAGGTATTAGACCCCCGACCAAATAGTTGGCGTAATCTGCAAACCAAGGAACACCATGAATAACTAGGATATGTTCATCAGCAAACTCATCCTTTATCGGACGCTTTTCCTCGTTTTCTTCAATCGGTGGCATTCGCGAGGGGTGATCAGCTACAGTGTTTTCACATCCTCTCTTATCACGAATCTCCACATCGAATTCTTGGAGAAGTAGAATCCATCTTAGCAGCCTGGGCTTTGACTCCTGCTTAGCAAAAAGATATTTTAACGCAGCATGGTCAGTATAAACAATCACTTTAGAACCCAACAGATATTGCCTAAATTTGTCAAAGGCATACACCACCGCTAGCAACTCTTTCTCGGTAGTTGCATAATTCATCTGTGCAGGGTTCAAAACGTGACTCGCATAGTAAATAACATGCAAAAGCTTCTCTTTCCGCTGCCCTAATACAGCCCCCACCGCGATGTCACTGGCGTCACACATGATCTCAAACGGCAGCGACCAATCGGGGGCTATCACAATTGGTGCTGACACTAACTTATTTTTCAGGTTTTCGAATGCGTCAGCACACTCCTTATTAAACACAAACGTTGTGTCCTTCACTAACAAGGACGTCAACGGTTTAGCTATCTTGGAGAAGTCTCTTATGAACCTGCGGTAGAAGCCCGCGTGACCCAAGAAACTTCGAATACCTTTCTCGTTCACGGGTGGTGGTAACTTAGATATTACTTCCACTTTTGCTTGATCGACTTCGATCCCTTTGTGTGAGATTTTGTGACCAAGGACAATGCCCTCTCTTACCATGAAATGACATTTTTCCCAATTTAGGATCAAGTTACTTTCCTGACATCTCTGCAAAACAAGTGACAGGTTAGTTAAACAATTATCAAATGATGACCCAAAAACCGAAAAATCATCCATGAAGACTTCCATATGTTTCTCAAGCATATCCGCGAAAATAGAAGTCATGCATCTTTGAAATGTTGTTGGGGCATTACATAACCCGAATGGCATCCTCCTATAAGCAAAAACTCCGTACGGGCATGTGAAAGTCGTCTTCTCTTGATCCTCCGGCGCAACCGTGATTTGGTTGTATCCGGAGTATCCATCTAGAAAACAATAGTAATCGTGCCCAGCCAATCTTTCTAACATCTGATCAATAAAGGGCAACGGAAAGTGATCTTTTCTGGTGGCCAAATTAAGTCTCCTATAATCAATTCATACCCTCCAACCAGTGACTGTACGCGTAGGAATCAACTCATTCTTGTCATTAGTCACCACAGTTGTACCTCCTTTCTTGGGCACCACGTGAACAGGGCTCACCCATGAACTGTCTAATATAGGATAGATAAGTCCAACATCCAACAATTTCACCACTTCCTTTCTTACGACTTCCTTCATAACAGGGTTCAGTCTTCTCTGGGGCTGCACAACTGGTTTGTGGTCCTTCTCCATAAGGATTTTGCGCATGAAAACTGTAGGACTTATACCCTTGAGGTCTTCGATTTTCCAGCCAATAGCACTCTTAAATTTTTTTAGAACCCCAATCAGTCGTTTCTCTTGGACACTTTTCAAACTAGAGCTGATAATGGCGGGGCACTTTTCCTCGGTGTCTAGAAAAACATATTTGAGATTTTCCGGCAGTTGTTTCAATTCCGAACCTTTAGGCTTTTCGTCATTACCTTCCAGCGCTATCGGTTGCCTTAAGTCCTCCCATCGGTGTGGTCGGGATCCCCTTTGGAATGGTCGAGTTTCCAACATTTCAACTACTTCCCTGTCATTCTCATCCACTTCTTTATCTTCCTTAAAGATTGACATGCTTAACACTCTCTCAAGGGGCAGTTGGGTCACACTCTCCAAATGCTCGCTCTCTACAACTTGTTCTAGCACTTGTATGTTGCTACTTGTGCCAAGATCCTGTTTATGCTTCATGGTATTACTAACATCAATTTTTAACTCCTCGTCATATACCTTCAAGGTCAGGGTGCCGCCTTCCATATATATCATGACTCTCACAGTTTCCAAGAATGGTCGGCCCAAAATTAACGGCATTTCTTCATCTTCCGGCATCTCTAGGATCACAAAATCAACCGGAAACACAAATTTATCTACCTTAACTAGAACATCTTGAACCACTCCATACGGCCGCTTAACCGAATGATCAGCAAATTGGAGAGTCATCCGAGTGTCTTGAACCGCACCGATATCCAACTTTTTGTAGATGGACAAGGGCATGAGGCTAATACTTGCTCCCAAATCAATTAAAGCTCTGTTGAATGACCTATCGCCAATAGTGCATGGGATAGTAACAACTCCATTGTCTTTCTTCTTGACCGGAATCTTCAGACGCTGCAAAATAGCACTACAAGTTTCCGTTAGAATAACAGGTTCGGACTCACTAGTCCGCTTCTTAGCAATGATGTCCTTCATGAATTTTGCATAGGTGGGCATTTGTTCTAGTGCCTCCAACAACGGAATGTTCAGCTCTAACTTTTTAAACAGTTTAAGGAATTTCTCAAAATTCTTCTCTTGATGTCCTTTCTTTTTATTTCTTGAGGGGTATGGCAGCTTGATCACCGGTTTCGGTTCTACCACTTTTTCTTTAGTTACCGGTACCGGTGTCACCACTTCTTACTCAACCACTTCATTTTCTTTAATTTCCAGCTCAACTTCAATCATCTGATCATTTAGTTCCGTTTCCTCTTCTTCTACTTCCTTGGATTTTCCACTTCTTGTTACTACCGCCTTAATTTGGTGGTGATCCTTCGGATTTGGTACTGTGGCACTTGGAAGTGTACCCGGCGCTTGCGAACTCGCTAGCTGTTGAGCAATTTGACTCATTTGTACTTCAAGATTTTTAATGGATGCTCCAGCATTCCTGAAGTTGCTCCTTGTCTCTTCTTGAAATTGAGAACTTTGGGCGGCCATTTTCTCAATGGCTACTTCCCAATCAGCTTTTCTAGGCGCTTGTTGTTGATATTGAGGTTGGTACGGTGTCTGCTGGTACTGTTGTTGCTGAGGTTGATACGGTTGTTGGCCTTGAACCGGTTTTTGTACATTTCCTTGTTGATCTTTCCATGAAAAATTGGGGTGATTTTTCCAACCAGGATTATATGTGTTGGCGTAGGGATTGTTCTGCCTCAACATATTAATCTGTTCCACCTGCTCTTGAGTTGCTACACAATGCACGGTAAAGTGTGGTCCACCGCATATTTCACAAGGTGCTGCTTGAACTAGTTCAACCTGTGCCACTGTCTGAGTTTCTATATTCATTTTCTTTAACCTTCTCTCTACCTCAGCGGTAATTTGATCCTCCATTTTAACAACCTGGTCTGCCATCTTCAAATCAATCTTACCTTCTGGTTGGTTTACCGTGCGATCATACAACTCAAGGTGCTCGTTAGCGGCAATTGCTTCTATGATCCTTTTGATACCCGTGGCCGTTGAGAAGTTGGTTGAGCCACCGACAGAAGTGTCTATGAGCTGTTTCGTTTTGAGTCGTAATCCATTCACAAAGTTTTGCATCTGCTCAGTGGCGTCCATGTTATGAGTAGGACATGCTGTAAGACACCTCTTAAACCGCTTATATGCATCCCCTAAAGATTCTCCTTCTTTTTGCTTGAAGTTGACAATGTCATATCTTTTTCGGATAAACACTGAAGCAGGGAAATACTCATTCAGGAACGCAGTTTCCATCTCTTGCCATGTTGTGATACTCCCAGCTGGAAGCGAGTAAAACCATTCTTCCGCATCATCAGTGAGTGTAAACGGGAACATAACCAATCTCTTGGCCTCTTCGGAGTGTCCTTCTATCTTCAACGAGGTGGTGGTCGTAAGGAATCTCTGAAGATGTTTATTTGCATCTCGTTGATTCTTCCGGCGAACGGCTTGCTCTCCAACTGACGGATGGTGGAAGGGTGTAGCTGAAAATGCGCAACATTCACCGGTTGATTCACAATAGTCATCCGGTTTGGTTGAGCATTGGCCCCTCCATAGTCTCCTAGCAGTCTTTCAGGCTGAGGTGGATTTCCAGCCATTTGAACAGTTTCAGGTGTTGTCTCTCTCTCTTCGGAGTCGCTCTGCACAGATATAATTTCCTCTATTTCTTCCAGTCTTTTAACTTTAGCTATTCTCCGTCTTTCGTGTTCCGCTCGTTCTGGTTCTGTATCAAAAGAATATTTAGCTAAGGCCTGACCTCGCATACACAATTAGACAAACGTTAGATGATACAAGCAGAGAAAAAAATGCAGCGAATAATAAAATTTTAGTCGCAGAGCAACAAAATTTCTTTTGGATTCTAAAAACAATGTTAATTTGGCCGTCCCCAGCAACGGCGCCAAAAACTTGATCGGGAAAATAGAAAGTGTACTATTTTTACCAATTGTAGTAATAAGGGAAAAGTCCCAAGTATCGATCTCGAGGACTGCGTAGTAATTAACGGGATTTTTAGTATTCAAAGGAACAAAAGGTCTAGGGGTTTGTTTGGTAGCAGAGTAATACAACAAGTAAATAAAGACTTATAAATCAATCTAAGAACCGTGTTAGGGGAGTGGACACGATGCGAGTAAAGACCATGTAGGATTATCCTGCGATACTAGTTATTAACCTTAATTCATCAGTTGGCCAATTTAGTTTTCCTTAATTCCTTAATAAAAAACCCTTTGATGAGTTTCATGTACACTAATTCCTCAGTGTCCATGAAAAGCATCAAGCAATAGTTCCGACCATAAAATACGAGATACGGGATATCCTCATTCCTAAGCAATATCTACCGTGAGACTATTTTGCAAAAGTGTTAGGTTGACTTTCCAGACTAAAACCTAAGCATAATTCGAATTCTACTTTCCAATATGAATACGCATTAAGATTGTTGCAAAATAAAATATAAATATAAATATATATATATATATATATATATATATATATATATATATATATATATATATATATATATATATATATATATATATATATATATATATATATATATATATATATATATATATATATATATATATATATATATATATATATATATATATATATATATATATATATATATAAGGTGAATAACATAATTCTCATAGAATAATCAAACAAAGGTCATTACATCGCAACTTAGGACCACCCCCTAACAACTGGGGGTTTAGCTGCTCATGTTCTTCGTAAACATAAAGGCAATTAGAAATGAAAAGGAGAAGATCATTACAATTCGAGTTGGATCCCTTGGATCATCAATTGCTTCCGCTTTTGATCGATCCTTTGTTCTCCAGAAAAACTCTCTCCTCAGTTGTCAATCCTAATATCAATTCAAAAGTGTCTCCTACTTTCTAAAAAGTGGCTCTTATATCTAAATTCAAATTACATCGCGAAATGTCTCAAATGCCCTTCGAAATAGGTCTGACAGCAAAAAATCAGAAAATATAACAATTTCACTCTCAGTGGCCCTGACACGGGCCGTGTTGTGCAACACGGGTGGCCGTGTCAGGCTGCTGACTCCTTCAGGGCACGTTTTCTTCTACAAGGGCTGCAACACGGGCCGTGTTGCATGACACGGGCACCCGTGTTGTACGTCTGTTTCCCATTTTCCTCTGCTTTGGCCTACCCGTGTCTGCCAACCGTGTCCTCCATGACACGGGTCGTGTTGTGCAACACGGGTACCCGTGTTGTGGCTCTGACTTCCCTTTTTCGACTTTTCTTTGCCTCCGAAAGCGGTGCGACTGTCATGCTATCCATTCCTGCCAAAAACACACTAAAACAAACCGAATCAAACGCACCAGCGGCAAAAGTAATACAAACTTCAAAATAAGACTTGAAGACAAACAACTATGAGTAACTCAGATAATAACAACTAAAGCTTCGAAAACAGATAAAAACGGTGCGAAATTAACAATAAACAGCGTTTGAAAACATAAGTGAAATCCACCGATCACACTTCATTAGATGGTTTTCAAAAATAACAGTGGAAATCATCATTAGTACATCATTATCGGCCATCCGCCAAATTACATAAAACATTCACTCATCGTCAAGGTTCACCAAAATAAGATACGTCACAGGAATACAACAAAACCAATCATAAAACAAATAAACTCCCAAGTCCCGTGCTACGTATCAGAGCATCCTAAGACTCGACTCGCACATCACTATCCAAGCTAGCTATGCACCTGGATTATTTGTACTTCCAAAGAAGCACATACCACAACAACAACAAAGGGGTGAGAAAACATGATCAAAATTATCGGTAATGAAATACATGAATAAAAGGCTGCAAATAAACAAATCATAACCCCACCAACGTCAAACACGACCTACTATCCAATCATCAACACAATATACAATAATGCAAGAATGCAACACAACACCATGCATGCGGTACCGAATCATTGGTTTATTCAATCGAACCCTGGGTAGATCACTTACGCTCCTCCTGAGACATGATCTATCCCCACCATTCTCCACAAAGGAGTACGGATGGATCACTTACGCTCCTCCTGAGACATGATCCATCCCACCATTCTCCACAAAGGAGTACGGGTGAATCACTTGCGCTCCTCCTGAGACATGATTCAACCCCACCATTCTCCACAAGGGAGTACGGATAGATCACTTACACTCCTCCTGAGAAATGATCCATCCCACCAAAACACTATGATATGCACAACACTAAATGCACATCAACCAAACTCAAGCACACTAAGTGCACACGATCCTCCCGATCACATCACAATATAATATATATATATATATATATATATATATATATATATATATATATATATATATATATATATATATATATATATATATATATATATATATATATATATATATATATATATATATATATATATATATATATATATATATATATATATATATATATATATATATATATATATATATATATATATATATATATATATATATATATATATATATATATATATATATATATATATATATATATATATATATATATATATATATATATATATATATATATATATATATATATATATATATATATATATATATATATATATATATATATATATATATATATATATATATATATATATATATATATATATATATATATATATATATATATATATATATATATATATATATATATATATATATATATATATATATATATATATATATATATATATATATATATATATATATACACCAATCAGTTATGTTAATCAAATTAAATAATAGGGAAATTTACATTGGAACACCGAGTACACACGATCCTCTCGATCACCTCACTATGCATCATATATATATATATATATATATATATATATATATTACATGAATATGTTTTACCCACTAATTAATTATGTCAATTAAATTCAATATTTCATAATTTCACCTTTCAACACCAGGTATACACTCTTCACCACTAAACACCATTTCTCTTCCTATCACAACCCAAGGAATCCTGCAAAACGAATCACAAAGCGAAACAGCACAAAATCACATTCTGCTGTCATGCTCGCTGGCCCACTCGCCCAGCGAGGCCGTAGCGAACGCTCGCTGCCTCATTCGCCTAGCGATCCTGCTAGTGAAGGCAGACAATGGCTACTAGAAGTATTCGCTACCGCCTAGCGAATTCCTAGCGAATGCTCGCTACTAGCTCGCTCAGCGAAGGTGCTGGCGAGCATCTACGATTTTACAAAACCCTCACTGTTCAGAAATTCATCAGAAGCTCAAAAATCGTCTGATTCTCACTAAACCAGTCCCTGTAGTCTTAGCCTAACATTCTACGACTAAACTATACGACTTATCCCAGATTTTATCCGATAAAATACCAACTCTACCGATCAATTCATTTTCGACCCAAAATGGTAACCTTCAGAAAACACCTAACTATCCAAACAATCACCATACAACCACATGCAAGAAGTTCACCATGACAACAATGATCATAAACACAACAATATACTAATCTTATTCATCAAATCCCTATGGGGTTAAGGAATCCCCTCTACCCAATTCATGCAATTACCAATCCCAAACAGTTTCTTCCCCCTTACCTCGATTAACTGCTTTGATTGATGAAGAACCCCCAAGCATCCAACAGCCTTAACCTTCTTCCTCTTGTTCTTGTTCTTCCTCCTCAATCTTTCTCCCACTTGATCGTGTTTTCTCTCCTTCCTCTCTATCGTGTTTTCTCCCTTCTTCCCAAAAACTCACTCATACCCCTCTTAAATCTCTTATTCCTTATTTAATCACTTAACCTCAATAATAATACAAATAATAATAATAATAATAATAATAATAATAATAGTAATAATAATACTATTAATTATCAAATTATTATCATTATTAGTTATATTAATATTAAACTCCATAGTTATTAAATAATCTCCAAAAAAGCACACCAAAAATAGAATAACATCAGAAAGACTAAATAATTAAAATGGGTGTTACAGAAGGCACGACTTATGTGGATAAATCCAATAGGAAAATTGTCGATGATATACTCAAAAGAGGGCTGCCAATTCGAGGTATCACCATTCTCCTGGCTCGCAGGGATCCACCTCACGATTCAGATATGCCAGAGGAAGACTCGTGTGACAGAAACCAGGATCTTTCGTTATCTAATCTAGATGACAGTGACTCCAATTCCTCTGATGAGGAAGATTGGTAGGCTGCTGTGACTCAGTCTGCTGCTGGGGTGATAAAGTGTGTTGCACATTTGACATTTACTGGTTAAGATTTTGTTGTTACAGCATGAATTTTGTGTGATGCTCTTCATGAGCAGTTTTTGTTGCCATTCCCCAAATCATTTGTAATGTTGCTTATTTTGATCTATGCTATTAGCTTAGTCTTGATCTTAATTTGTGGCTAAAAAGGGGGAGAGAGTAGTGTTAGTATTATTATTGTTAGATAACAGCAGATGGAAGAATTGGTTAAGATAACCAATGTGGCAGGAAAAACTCTCCTCGTGTTATGTTTGCTTGCAGGTGTGACAATAGTTTATGTTTTTGTGTTGTGTAGGTTTGTGATCTCCCAGCAGAATGTGAGTGGAGTACATCTTTCCAGGGGGAGTAGCTCAAGAGTTTGTAACTTCAGGATGTTATCCTGAAGGTCATGACATCAAGAACAGGTTGGATGCTTATTTGTGGCTGCAAGTTGTGCAGGTTGTGCCTAACTGATGTAGAATGCATCAGCTGAGGGGGAGTAACCCAGTGTGTTACTCAACAAAGTATAACATCTGTAGTGGTGACTAACAGATGGCTAACCGGGTGAGTTATATCTGTTGTGTAGCTAGTAACTATTCTGCAAGACATGTCATATAATAAGTCTTCTGCTGTGTGTAAATCTCTGGTATAATGACAGTGTTTTAGCCAAAAAGTTTCCAGAGGGGGAGTTTGTAAGTGCTCTTGATTGGCTGCATTTTATGGCAAAACATTAAAGTATGTATGTATGTCATGACTGGTGTTATTACATACATAATGTGGGTTTTGCAGGGTGAGTTAACCTAGCTAAATGCTAGTTAAGTTGAATGTCATACAGAATGTCATGACTCTGATCGTATGACATCCAGCGAGAAGATTAGTTTTTCTAGTAACTAGCAATCAGGAAATTAATTAGAAGCTCAAGCTGGAAATCAGAAAACATTTTAGAAGCCACAAAGCGAATCAAAATGTTCCTGAATTAAATGACAAGTGCGTAAATGATTGAAGAATAGGGTTTGGTATGTGAAACCTAATTTATGCACCCAGGCCCAAGGACTGACTGCTGCTATAAATAACACAAGGAGCAATCCTAGAAGAGTAGCTCTTGGAGAAGATTAGAGAGTGCATATTAAGAGTCCTTGTGAGTGAAGAAAGTTTATCTTCACGTAAGTATTGTGAGTGAAGAAAGTGTGTTCTTCACGT
Source organism: Lathyrus sativus (assembly GCA_963859935.3). Classification (NCBI taxonomy): domain Eukaryota; kingdom Viridiplantae; phylum Streptophyta; class Magnoliopsida; order Fabales; family Fabaceae; genus Lathyrus; species Lathyrus sativus. Next base: position 353,604,859 of record OZ012737.1, read on the forward strand.
GTGAATTGAGTGGTAGAAATACTTGTTTACCAAGCAACTGTCTGCTGCATTGGTTAGGTAGGTTCTAGGTTGTTGTGTCACTCAAAGCTTTTAAGAAAGAGTGTGTGTCCCTTGATCAAAGCTGTGAAGCAAGATCAAGGTGTGTGATTGAAGTGTATCTTCATAATCATCAAGTAATTGTAATTGGATATCACTGTGGTGTGATTGAGGGGGAGTGAGTGGGTATACTCAGGTCTAGAGTGTCTCTAGGCAGAAGTGTCATTAGGTAGGTTTTAAGTGAAGAGTGCATGCTGTGTGTTTGACTCTGAATTAATTCTACTGATAGTGAAATTCCTCCCTGGCTTGGTAGCCCCCAGATGTAAGTGTTGTTGACACTGAATGTTGTTGACACTGAATTGGGTGAAAAATTTCTGTGTTATTTACTGCTTCTCTTTACAGCTTATTATAAACTGTAATAGTCTATGTTACAGTGGATGTCATAACTTCCATAATAACATCCATCGTGTGCTTGCCAGAATTTCAACTAGTATTTTATCATGTTGAAGGTTTGATAAGAACCAGTGTTAAAGTATGTTGAAGGGTCGATAAGAACCACTATTAAATTATGTTGAAGGTTTGATAAATACTAGTGAATCATTTATGGTTTGGAAGTTTGGATGGAATTTGTGTTTGTTTGTCTATCATGCATCATATATATATATATATATATATATATATATATATATATATATATATATATATATATATATATATATATATATATATATATATATATATATATATATATATATATATATATATATATATATATATATATATATATATATATATATATATATATATATATATATATATATATATATATATATATATATATATATATATATATATATATATCAGAGAATATATTGTCTAGATAGAGTGTGTAGTAAAGTGTAGCTCTAATGTACTCCTAGACATTGCATGTCTACGGACGTCTAAGAGAGTGTCGTGGTACGGGTATCTCACATGTGCTCCTAGAAGTAGATTTTAGAAAAGGGTGTTGTAGTGCATACATAGTCACACGTACTCCTAGATATTTCATGTCTACAAGCATCTAGGAGAGTGTCGTAGTGTGGAGTAAACTCATATATCCTTATAAGCTATTAAAACTCAAGAAAGTGAGCTTTAAGTTTAATGTTGGTACCACATGTATTAAAGTAGAGGAGTAGTGGATTTCATAAGTATTCAAGTATGTGTTGTGTAATGTTGTATGATTTTATTTGTTGTGGTATGAATTATGTAAATGTGATATATTGTGAGTATACTTCCCTTTGTTGTTATTATACCATTTAATTTATAAAGTGTATTCTCACTCATTTGTTTCTATGTTTTCCAATGTGAACCTATCTACAAAATATTATCATATTGAGACTGAGGAGTAGTCGTTGCAGTACCTTATAGAAGATGGTGTAGAAGACCACTTAATTAGTTTTCCTTTATGCCTATGTTTTGTTGAACTATTAAGTCAGCTAGTTGGTTTAAGTTTGTAATAAGGCTCTTGTATTGTGACATTGGGGTTTGAGATTCATATCTTTGAATTATTATGTTTGCTGTTATGTTTTTATCAAAGTACTCATTTATAAGAATTTTCCCTTTATTTTTGTTAATGTGATACCATTTTGTATTCATAATCACTTATTCCGCAACATATGCTATATTATAAAGAATTTTTTATAGGGGTTTAGGGTGTCACACAGCCGGTATCAGAGTATGTCGGTCCATCCGGCCTTATGTGTTATGAGTTACTCCTCCCTTGTGTACAACATGTGTGTTAACACTGTTAGTAATGTGTTCCTGGAAGTTCTATTTGCTTTATTATTTACAACTAGTCTAGGTTTTGCGTTTGGTTTGTGCGAAAAGAAAGGTTTGTTGAAAGGAATAATCGTGTGATAGCTGGTGGATCTTGAGGCAATGAATAATGTTATGGCTCAAGCTACTCAAGCTTTTCAAAGTGCGAGAACTGATGAATTCCATGGGCTGGGAAAATTTTAAAAGATTAACTGGTCTAGACTTAGGGGATTGTATGATCCAAAAGGTGCTTAAATTTGGATCCAAGAGGCTGAGAAAATTTTAAGGGTAGTTATATGCATGCATGAGCAGAAGTTATCATTTAAAACTCATATGATAGCTGGAGAGGGTAAGTACTAGTGAGATGATGCTTGCCAGAGTTTGGAAACATTAGGTGCTACCATTACTTGAGAAAATTTCAAGAAAGAGTTTTTAGAGAAGTGTTTTCCAGAACACGTCTGCATCAGAGCTGAGTGAGTTTAAGAAGTAGTGGGAAATATGGAACCATGATATTTTTCACCATGAAGAATAAGTACCCTATTGATCGGTGAATTTCACTTGTGTTTTCAAACTCTGTTTGTTGTTGGTTTTGCACTGTTTTTATCTGTTTTCGAAGCTTTGGTTTTTGTTATCTTAGTTATTTGTAGTCGTTTTATGTAAGTCTTATTTTGAGGTTTGTATTACTTTTGTCGCTGGTGCTTTTGATTCGATTTCTTTTAGTGTGTTTTTGGCAGGAATTGATGGCCCGACATTCGCACCGTTTCGGAGGCAAAGAAAAGTCGAAAAAGTGGAATTCAGAGGCCTGACACGGGTACCCGTGTTACACAACACGACCCGTGTCAGGAGGGACACGGCCCGTGTCAGGGCCACTGATGGTGAAAATTGTCGTTTTCTGATTTTTTGCATTTGGATCTATTTCGAAAGGTATTTTAGACATTCTATCATGTAATTTGAGTTGAGTTATATTAGTCGTATTTTGGCAAAAGGAAAATACGACTTTTTAGATTGGGATAGATTTTTACACATCTGAAGGAGAATTCTGGAGAACGAAGGATCGATCAAACGCGGAAGCAATTGACGATCCAAGTGAACCAATTTCAATTGTAATGATCTCTTACCTTTTATTTCTAAGTTCATTTGTTTTTATTAAGAACATGAGTGGCTAAACCCCCAATTGTTAGGGGGTGGCCCTGTATTGCGATGTATTGACATTTGTTTGGATTATTCTATGAGAATTATGTTATTCACCTTATATATTTTATTTTGCAACAATCTTAATGCGTATTCATATTGGAAAGTAGAATTCGATTTATGATCAGGTTTTGGTCTGGAAAGTCAACCTAATGCTTTTGCAAAATAATATTACGGTAGATATTGCTTAGGAATGGGGATATCCCGTATCACGTATTTTATGTCAGAACTATTACTTGATGCTTTTCATGGACACTGAGGAATTAGTGTACATGAAACTCATCAAAGGGTTTTTATTAAGGAATTAAGGAAAACTAAATTTGAGAACTGATGAATTAAGGTTAATAAAAATTATCTCAGAATAATCCTACATGGTCTTTACTCACATTGTGTCCACTCCCCTAACATTGTTCTTAGATTTATCTATAAGTCTTTATTTACTTGTTGTGTTACTCTGCTACCAAACAACCCCCTAGACTTTTTGTTCCTTTGAATACTAAAAATCCCGTTAATTTCTACGCAGTCCTCGAGATCGATACTTCAGACTTTTTCCCTTATTACTACAATCGGTAAAAATAGTACACTTGCTATTTTCCGATCACCTGTTCCTAGAATTAATGAACTTATTAATCAGTAAGTAGTGTTAGAACACATATTGGTTCTTAATAATATCTCTATGTTTTGATGATAACTATTAGGAAATTTTGTAATTAAGAATTATATACTCTAAAATTTGCTTGAGAGTTTTTACTGCAGATAGTAAAGGAATTAACACTCCAAAAGCAAATCAGAATTGAACATAAGAAATTTGCTAGACTCTGAAGCGCCAGATGCATCCATTAGAAGATTCTGATTGCTGCCAACAGAAGATCCTGAGCATAGCCTCCAGAAGATTCTGAAGCAGAAGCTCCAGAAGGATCTGAAGCAGAAGAATCTGAAGCAAGTCAGAAGCATCTGAACCAAAAAAGAATTCTGTATGAAGAGTTTACAAAGCATAGTTACTACAGAAGATTCTGAAAGTACTAAAGCTGTCAGTACTGAGGATCTGACTCAAATATGCTCTGATCTTAAACACGCTAAAAGCACACCTGTTGCAGAAGACTCTGATTCAGCAAAACTCTGATCAACATCAGAAGGCTCTGATCAAATTAGACTCTGTTGAAATTTGCTGAAAATTGAAGAAGAATTATTCAAAGATTATATCCGTTGGAATGATCCAAACGACTCTTTCCTTATTTATGCTAGACACAAGAACACAAACAAAAAGGATTTTTCTGTGCTTTCTTCTTCTAGGAAAGGTCACTTGATGTGAAGACAAAAAAGGCTCAGACCTTTTGGACACTCTTCTCAACGTGAAGCTCACCTTGAATCAGCTGCCTATAAAAGCAAGTCTTCACCCAACTTCTTTAGTTGACGTTTTATCCAAAAGAAATCAATATTCAAAGCTCTCATACTATTCATATTCTTTCTAAGAATTAATTTCTTTGTTCTTAATATTTAAGTGAAAAATCACAGTTGTGATAAAGCTTTCTAGAAGCAATTTAAACACTTGTATTTGTATTACATTTGATTGTAAACCTTAAGAAGATCCAGTTAGGATCAGTAGTTCTTTAGAAGACTTTGAACAGTTGTTCTTAGTGCTTACTATTGTAATCAGTTGATTAAATAATGGATTAAGTCCTTGATTAAGAAAGGAAAACCACTCTAGGAAGGGTGGACTGGAGTAGTTGAGTTCAACGAACCAGGATAAAAATACTTGAGTTTTTATTTCTAAGTTTTATCTTCATACTTATTCAACCCCCCCTTCTAAGTATTTTCTCACCTTCAGTTGGCATCAGAGCTCCGGTTCTGTGTGTGCTACCACTTAACATTGAAAGTAAAGATCCAGTGAGAAATACTTTGATATATATTTGGTTGTTACTATGGCTGATAATACAATGTCTAACATTAACAACAAATATGAAGAAAGGGACAAAATCAGCACCAAACCCCCTATGTTTGATGGGGAGAAATTTGATTATTGGAAAGACAGGATTGAAAGTTTTTTCCTTGGATATGATGCTGATTTATGGGGTCTGATCATAGATGGATATGTTCATCCCACTGATGGGAATGGCAAGAAAATAGACAGAAAATCTATGACAGATGCTCAGAAGAAAGAATTTAGAAATCACCACAAGGCCAGAACAATATTGTTGAATGCAATATCTCACACTGAGTATGAAAAAATTACAAACAGGGAAACTGCATTTGACATGTTTGAATCCTTAAAGATGACTCATGAGGGAAACTCTCAAGTCAAGGAATCAAAGGCTCTGGCTATGATCCAGAAGTATGAAGCCTTCAAGATGGAAGACTCTAAATCTGTTGAAGCTATGTTCTCCAGATTTCAAATACTTACAGCTGGACTAAAGGTTCTGGATAAAGGATACTCTACTGCTGATCATGTGAAAAAGATCATCAGAAGCTTACCTACCAGATGGAGACCTATGGTGACATCGCTAAAAATGGCTAAAGATCTGAACAAGATCTCCTTGGAGGAACTGATCAGTTCACTAAGAAGTCATGAAATTGAACTTGAGGATGATGAACCTCAAAAGAAAGGTAAATCTGTTGCTTTAAAATCTAATAAATATGCTAAAGCATTGCAGGTAATAGAGGAAAGCTCTAAACAATCCTCATCTGAAGATGAAGATGAACTATCCATGTTATCTAGAAGAATAAACAAACTCTGGAAGCATAAAGGAAAGAAGTTCAGAAACTTCAGGAAGCCTGCCCAAAGAAAAGAATCTTCTGGACACAGAAGATCTGGCAAAAAGGAGGTTGTCTGTTATGAATGTAAAGAACCTGGACATTACAAAAATGAATGTCCAAAGGTGCTGAAAGAAAAGCCTAAAAGAAAATTTGATAAGAAGAAAAAGGTTCTGATGGCCACCTGGGATGATTCAGATACATCTGAATCTGAATTTGAGTCAGAAGAAGAATGTGCCAATGTAGCTTTGATGGCAGACATAGAAGATCAGGAGGAAGGAACTTCAGGATCTGAATCTGACTCTGAATCTGACTCTGACGCTGAAGAGGTAATGGCTAAACTCACTAAAGAAGAACTTATCAAAGTGTTATCAGAAGTTCTGAAGAGCTATAACAATATTAAGCTCAAATACAAGAAGCGTCAAAGCAATCTTGTATCTGAGAATAATATTCTCAAATCAGAAGTAGCTGAGCTAAATGAAAAGAACTTAAAATTGAAAAATGATTCTGAATTAGCTCAACAAAACTCTGATTCTGAAACTGAATCTGAATGCAAAAATATTTTGGAAAAATATGATTATAGCTTTCAGAAATTTCTTGCTAAAAGCATAGACAGAAGCAAAATGGCTTCTATGATCTATGGAGTTAGCATAAATAAAAGAAAAGGAATTGGATATGAATCCTCCTCTAGAAAGGATTTAAATCTAAAACCTGTTGATAAAATTATCATCAAGAAAACTCTTTTATATTCACACTTTAAATTTGGTCACTTGAATGATATTGAACAAACACGCTCTGAAAAGAATATTCATGTGTTTAAATCTAAGGCTAGTCAGAATAAACCTTATGTTGAAAAACAGAAGTTTAGACAAACCTTCAGAACAACTAACCCTAAAGGACCCAAGAAGATCTGGGTACCTAAAAGTAAAATAATTCCTGTTGCATATGTTCTTAGCAGCAAGGTCAGGACGCCAATCATGGTACCTGGACTCTGGATGCTCACGACACATGATAGGAGAAAGGTCTATGTTCCAAAGCCTGGAGCTTAGATCTGGAGGTGATGTGAAATTTGGAGGGAACCAGAAGGGCAAGATCATTGGAAATGGTAAATTTCCCTCTATTACTAATGTTTTACTTGTTGAAGGGTTAAAACATAACTTATTGTCCATAAGTCAATTAAGTGACAATGGTTATGATATTACCTTTAATCAAAAATGTTGTAAAGCTATTATTCAAAAGGATGGCTCTATCCTATTTAGTGGTAAGAGGAAAAACAACATTTATAAAATAAATCTTTCAGAACTTAAGGTTCAGAATGTTAAATGCCTCTTGTCTGTTAATGAAGAGCAATGGGTCTGGCACAGAAGATTGGGACATATTAATATGAGACGTATATCTTAGATTAATAAACTTAATCTTGTCAGAGGACTTCCTAATCTGAAGTTCAACTCAGATGCTCTTTGTGAAGCATGCCAAAAAGGGAAGTTTTCAAAATCATCTTTTAAATCAAAAAATGTTGTTTCTACTTCCAGACCACTAGAATTACTTCATATTGATCTGTTTGGACCAGTGAAAACTGCATCCATCAGAGGCAAGAAGTATGGATTAGTCATTGTTGATGACTATAGTAGATGGACATGGGTAAAGTTCTTAAAACACAAGGATGAGTCACATTCTGTGTTCTTTGACTTCTGTAAACAAGTCCAGAATGAAAAAGATTTCAAAATTATAAAAGTCAGAAGTGATCATGGTGGTGAATTTGAAAATAAATACTTTGAAAAGTATTTTAATGAAAATGGCATTGCTCATGATTTTTCCTGTCCTAGAACTCCACAACAAAATGGGGTTGTAGAGAGGAAAAACATAACTCTGCAAGAAATGGCCAGAACCATGATCAATGAGACCAATCTGGCAAAACACTTTTGGGCAGAAACAATCAACACAGCCTGTTACATTCAGAACAGAGTGTCTGTAAGACCTCTTCTGGAGAAGACTCCATATGAACTGTGGAAGAACAGAAAGCCCAACATTTCATATTTTCATCCTTTTGGATGTATTTGCTATATGTTAAATACTAAAGAAAATCTGAACAAGTTTGATTCCAAAGCACAGAAGTGTTTCATGCTTGGATATTCTGAACGCTCTAAAGGCTATAGAGTATACAACACTGAGACACAGATTGTGGAAGAATCTATTCATGTTAGATTTGATGATAAGCTTGGCAATAAAAAGCCAAAGCAGTCTGAAAACTCTACAGATAGAGAAGTAGTCTTCACAGACTCTGAAGGCTCAGAGGCAGACAAAGCTCAAATGAAGGAACCAGAAGCAACGCCAGATGCTATTCCTTTAACTTCTCAGATGAACAATTTAAACATTTATGAAGAATCAACTGTTAGAGGATTATCATCTAGAATTAAAGCTTCTCATCCAGAGAATGTCATTATTGGAAAGAAGGATGATCCCATCAGAACAAGATCCTTTCTAAGATCATCTGAAGTATCATTATTTGGACTGGTGTCAGTAATTGAACCAACTTCTGTAGATGAAGCTCTTCAAGACAATGATTGGATTATTGCCATGCAAGAAGAGTTAAATCAATTCACCAGAAATAATGTGTGGGATTTAGTTCAAAGACCAAAAGGATTCAATATAATTGGAACAAAATGGGTCTTCAGAAATAAGCTTAATGAGAAAGGAGAAGTTGAAAGAAATAAGGCAAGGCTTGTTGCTCAAGGGTACAGTCAACAAGAAGGTATTGATTATAATGAAACTTATGCTCCAGTG